>CM035136.1:99272553-100605053 GCA_020205605.1 Panax ginseng | reverse complement strand
GCTTGATGCGAAAAAAAAGCGAGTTAAAAGCAAACAGAGTTTATAAGCCTAGCTCAACTAACTAATGCATTTTTATTCCCCTTTTTGTCCAAATTTGTCACTCGCTCTCTTCCCTCCCACCTGCGATTCCCTTTCCCTCTCCCTCTTCACCCATGACTCCTTTTCTTCTTCACCAAATGACGATTCCCTCTCTCACTTCCTTTCCCTCTTCCTCTCCATTGCCCACATATACACAATGAGGAGAAGATAGAGAATTTGGGCGTGAGGAGGTGAATGGAGGAGGCTTGATTTGGGCGTGACCTATTTGCTTCATTTTCCTGATTTGCTATTATTTTTAAATATGTGTAGGAAGACTGCTTCTACAACATGCCTTACAATACTGGGTATCAAATTTCTATGCTACGTTTACAGAAGATAAGGGACGAAATTATGAAGTGTACTCTCTCTATATATGTAGATATATACTTTGATTGAAGAACTGAGGTAGCTTTAGATAGTTAATTGTAAAGATAATGAATGATTATGTAGTGGATGATTTTATTAATTTAATAATATTTTAATTTTTTGTATTTTTGCCATTATTTGTTTTGGGGACATTGAGCGATCGGTATACAAAAAAGAATGTCAAATTTTGATTTGACAACAATATAATTCGTTACCAAAGCATCAAACAAGTTTTAATATAGCAACAATTTTTATACATTTAGCAACAACTTTTCGATTTGCTAATGACATTAAAAATATAATATTTGTCAACGAAAAATTAACCTAATAACAACGAAGAGGATATTGTTGCTAATACTAACATAAAAGGCAATATTTTTATCGTTGCAAAATCATATCAACTTTACGTTGCACATATAAAGAAAGCAAGAACATATAATGTCGTTGCTAATCGACGACTTTCGTTGTTATTAAAAAAATAACCAAAGAACAAACATTTTTGTTCTTTGATTAAAGATAATGTCGTTGCCAAATAATATAATCAAGAACGAAAAATCGTTGCTAAAAAGTTTATATTTATAACGAAAGCAAGCTTAGGCAACAATTTTCATAATTTACTGCAACGAAAAATGTCGTTGCAAAATGGTGTCAATTGCAACGAAAATGCATGGTCGTTGCAAAAAAAAAAAGAGTTCATTTCGTTGTCGATTAGCAGGCTTTTGCAACGAAATGGGGTTTTTAGCAACGACACGTTAATTATTCTGCAACAATACATTTTGTTGCTAAAGGATCGATATCTGTGTACGAAAGGCAAATTTCGTTGCAAAATGTATTACTTTTGGCAACGAAAAAAATACGTTCGTTGCGGAACAATTAGCAATGCTCATTGCGCAACGAAAGACGCAACAACAGTAAAATCGTTGCCAAATCCCTTTTGCAACGAAATTTGGCACCTTTAGCAACGAAATTTGTTTGTTGTTGAAGCCCCATTTTTTTGTAGTGACCCTTGAATCTGTTATAGGAATTCTAAGAGATGATTAAGGCTTAGCTTTTCTCTCTCTCTCTCTCTTTCTCTTTCTAAATCTCGAATTTCTAGTGAGAGAATTGGTTTGGAGAAAATGAAAATAAAGTGGCCATTTCTCTCTCTTGATTCTCTAATAATTAATATAATGCAATGTATTTGGCTGAACTAGATGGCTGAAATCAGTGTTTGTAGCACAAGTCTAGGACTAGGGTTGGTCACCAACCATAATAAGGCAAGACTTGCAAGTTAAGTTGAATAATGCAATAAGGGCAAAAATGTCATTTCACATTTAATTTTATATAATGGCAATTTGGACATTGGTCAAACCCTTAAGGTTTAGGGTTTGTAACATTTAGGGTTTAGGGTTTGAAACCCTTAGGGTTTGCAATTTAATTTTCTATAATTTCTAATTTAGGTTTTAAAAATAAAAAATTAATATATCTAAATTATAATTAGAATTTTCTAATTATATTAAAATTTCTTAATCATACTTTAAATCTTGCTAATTAGGATTAGCATTTCCTAATTAAAATTGCTAATTATTCAATCAGGGTCAAAATCACGGATTAGGGTTTAAAACCCAAAAATTAGGGTTTCTAATGGAAAAATAATTTTCCTAAATTAGAAATTAGATTTCGTAATTAGATTAGGGTTTTCTAATTACTATAACTTGGAAATTAGGATTAGTGTTTCCTAATTAACATTAAAATTATTTAATTAACACTTAGGTTTTTCCCGAATTATAAATTAGGGTTTCTTATCCCGAAATTAGGCTTTTCTAAATCTTGAAATTAGGGTTTACTAAATAATTAAGCTTTACCTTAATTAAGATTATAATTAATATCACTTAAGAATTATAATAATCTTTTAAGTTCCCAGGTTAGGGTTTTAAATTCTCTGTGACAACCCGATATTTTCTATATAAATAAATCATAAATTTTATGATAATTTTTTTTTTTTTTTTATTAAAATAAATATGAATGATATGTGTCAAGGTAATGTGTAATTATTATTATATGTGTGATAAATAAAATTTATTTATTACATTAAGTATTGCAAATAAATTTATTTTAGAATTTATTGATAATTATCAATTATATTTTTATACTAATTAATTTTATAGTAAAATGTTTTTAATGTTTATTTTCCAAGGAAATAGGATAATTATATTATTTTATATGATATGATTATAGAATTTTTATAATACTTATTTTATTATATGAAATTATTTCGTAATAGTTAAGTTAATTATTTTAACTTAATTATTAAGGTTATATATGAAAGATAAATCGATATGGAATCCAAACCCTAATTTCCTATTTTTGATCAAGGAATGAGAATAATAATATTATATTATTATTTGTCGTTGTTATAGATAAGTATGGTTATGCGTGTAATGTTAATGTGTGGAAATGCTTTTGTTATATTACAACTAAACCCTAATAATATTTTTATAAACCCTAAATACTAGTCTAATAAACCCTAATTTTGGTTCTGAGATAAGGAATAATGATAATAATATTATTATATTATAATATTTTGAATTTTCAGTGTATATATATATATATATATATATATATATATATATATATATGTACTGTATGTGGACTGACAATGGTTGGTCAATTATGATGAATAATGGTGCAATATTTAAAAACCCTAGCATAAATTGATTTAATCCTGTTTTTCAAATTAAATGGGAATTTAAGATTTTTATAAAAATTAAGATATATGATATATGTTGTGTGTTACTTCATGGTATGCTAATTAGGAAACCCTAATTATTAAATTTAAAACCCTAGTTTATATTTGTATTTTCTAGATATTAGAAAACCCTAAACTATGAATGAAAACCCTAATCCTGAAACCTAAATTGGAGGTTTGATCTGTCAAGAATTGTGTTACTATGATTAATAACACGTGTGATAGACTTTAATTGCTAATTAAAATAAATCTAATTAGTAAATTAAAACCCCAAAAACCTATAACCCTAAATTAATTTCTAGAAACCCTAATTATATTATGGAAACCCTAATTTTGGTATTATAAACCCTAATTGCTTTATTAGCAAAGTTAATTATGATTAAGGGTAATAAACCCTAATATCCATGTATAAGGTCATTACAAACTTACTTTAATTAACAAAGTTATTATTTTCAAAATTTTAGAAACTAAAATAATTTTATTTTCTTTATAAACCCTAGTTGCTAAATCCTAATTTTAGAAATCCTAGAATTTTGCTAACTTGGTTCAAACCCTAAACCCTAAGGGTTTACAAGGATTACATGGTTGCCCTTAAAATTACAAACTAAATGACCATTATACCCCTAGTTGTATTATTTAGGCTAAATATTAGGTTTTGACATTTAGGTTGAGTTGTTAACCAACTCATACTAACTCCAACAACTCTCTTGACTTCTAATGACAAAGAATAAGCTACTAATCTCACCAATACATGCATCCATGTTGTCTATATAAGGATTGAGAGAGAGAAAAAGTGATTTTGTTAGCCAATTTTATTCAATACTCAACCAACTCTCATTTTCTCTCAAACCAACGAAATTTGTTGCTAAATCAGTCCCTTTATCAAGCTCCACATCCTCCATAATCCAATCACAAACAACTTGGAGAGCAAAAATCAAAGATCAAGGCATAAAGGTATAAAAACCCTAATTTTCGAAATCCTTTGATTTGATGTTAATTGTTGAAATTGATTTGTTAAATATGTGTAATAAGGAGTGTATTAATGTTCTGGGTTGTTAGATTCATGACCCATAACATCAAAGTGCTCAAAATCAAAGTTATTCCAACTTTAAAAAAAAAACGAAATCTGTTATTTTTAGGCAAATGTCAGGCCTTATATCTCTGTGATTATTTAGTCCTTTTGGTGTTTGTAAGTTGTTATATGTAGTATGTAATATGGTCTTTAAGGTACAAAAAGAATCAAGTTCATATCTCATATATATATCAAGAGTTATTCATGGTCAAAACTTTGAATGAAAAATCGCCAAGAACACGAACCTGCAATTTTATGAACAATTTCCGTGGTGAACTTTGACCTGATATTTCCAGTTAGATATGTTGTTTTTATATGTATATTATGTATTATAGTTGTAGTCCTACATGAGTTCTACACACTGGAATTGATAGATCACACAAACATTACATGGATTATAAGTTATAGAGGTCCAAAGTAGGCACCTCGAACTGTTCTTTGTGAAGAACAGCTCTGACAGCTATTTTGATGGCCAATATCTCCCATATCTGATGTTGTTAAGCCATGATTGTTGTTGGTAATTATAGTCTTACATGAGGACTACAAGACTCAATTTATAGATTGTCCAAATTGCTCGGATGAGAGAGTTATACTTTGGCCAAAATAGCCCTCTCGATCAACGCCTTTATGAAATCTGGGTTGGTGAAGAACACCATTAGCGACGGTTTATCGCCTAAACCTATATAAATTTCGGTTTTGTATTATTTTTTAATTTCAGATTTTCCAAAATGATTAAAAATTAGAAAAATTAGGTTTTAATTATTATAAATACGAAATAAATTATGAAAAATTATTTTAAAGTCCTAAAAATAGTTTTTAATTATTTTGGGCATATTTCAAAATATTTAATATTTTGGAATGTAAGAAGTATTTAATTTATTTAATTACAATATTGGATAAATTATTTAAAAATAGTTTTAATTCATGAAAAATCATGAAAAATTATATTATTGTGTTAGAAAATATTTTGAGTTATTTTTGGTAACTTTTAATATTTTGTGATAATTTTCATTAATAAATTAATATTAATGATATTAGATTTATTTGATTATTAAATTAAATAAATAAGATAAAATGATTTTAATGATTTAAAATCATTTTAAATGAAAATAAAGTATTTAAAAATATTTGAAGTTATAAAATATAACTTTTAATATTTAATGGTTAATTTCATTAATTAATGATTAATAATGATATTAAAGTTATTTAATATTTGTATTAAATAATTTAGTTTAAAAATGATTTTAATATTTTAATAATCATTTTAAATGAAGATAAAATGTTTAAAGATATTTTAAGTTATAAAATATAACTTTTAATATTTAAAGGATAATTTCATTAATAAATTAATATTAATGATATTTATTTAATGATTAATGATATTAAATTTATTTAATAATTATATTAAATAAATAGTTTTAAAATAGTTTTATTAATTTAAAAATCATTTAAAAAGGGATAAAAATGAATTAAAATATTTTAAGTTATAATTAATGACTTTTAATATTTGATAAATAGTTCATTAATATTTAAATATTAATGGTAATTATTTAATAATGATTTTAAATGTTTTAAAAATCATTTAAGGTAATATAAATACTTTAAAAATATTTTCATTATTATAAATAATTTGAATATTTTGGCAATGGTTTCATTAATAATTTAATATTGATTAAATATTAATGATAATAGAATTGTTTATTATTTTAATCATTTAATAATGATTCTGATATTTCAAAATTATGATAAATGGTAATAATTGTTTAAAAATTATTACAAGGCCATGAAAGATAAAGGCATGTTGATGTGTAAGTTATCTAATCTGATATGTAATCATCATCGATAGAGTCATAGACTCGATGATTACCCGATAAAGTTGTCGGTAGACCGACATATTTCAGAAATTGTTCTGGATTTAGATAGATTGACTTGATAAGTGAATTATTTGTGATTCAATGGTGTTAAAATTATGTGATAAGGTGATTAGGTTATGTGCTGACTGCAATAGGCAGTGTTATGTGTTACGTTATGATATACTAATCAGTAAAATGATTTGATTAATGATAGGTCGTGATAGAAATGATAAATCTAAGTTGCGTAAGTGTAAGCAGCGCATCAGGCAAGTATCCTAACTTTGCATTTTCTTTATGCAATGGACAAGTGTAAGAATGTTTCAAAATTATATTATTATTAATGTACAGATTGTTAAAGCTATATTATATAAGCCCATTGATTATCAACATGTTAGTATATGATAATTCAGATAAATATATTCTGTTCGTTAATTTCTATAAATGATTATACAAGTGTCCCCACTTGGATAATCATTGTATTTAATCGCATGTTGATACACCTTTGATATACATATATGTTGAATTATATAAGACCTTTGTTATGAAAACCCGACAGAAATGAACATCCCGATAATGGGAAAATTTTTATGCGCTTACTGACGAATAAAGGATGAAACGATAATATCGTTTCTAGCAATGTAGTATTGATCAATACAGGGCCCATGGACCAGCATACCCCTCGAAAGTTCGTAAGCAATGCCTGGGGTTTACGATGAATTTCGCTTAATCTTTTCAAAATGAAAACAATGTTCATGATATGTCACGTAAACCTTATAAATAGACAATACAGCTTCAAAAAACTTGAACGAGGGTTGTTATGCTATTATTATTGGTACAGATTACTTCACAACTCTCGACCGGTTGTAGAAGAATATTATAAAGAAAACATTTAAATTCTTTCAAATTATATATATATAATACTTGTCAAGCACTCAAATGCTCATCCTTGCTTAATTTAAATATTTTCAAATAAGTATGAAAAGCTAGAAGGCTCCTACCAGAACAAGTGAAAAGGAAAGCAAATGTAATATGTTATTGGTATCATTTGTAATAGATAGATTGTATTAAGATATTGATATGTATTATATATCATGTAAAGAATGTAGTAAAGGTTATGTATTGGGATTAGACTCGATAAATGTAAGTTAAGTTTATAATTTATATTATTGTTATTATTATTAGTATTATTCCGCTCATAGAAATGGTATCGTAAAGTACCGAGTTTGGGTTTCAAGTATCCGGATTCGGGGACTCTACATTCTCGAATTAGGATTTCGGATTTCCGAAACTGAAATTAGGGTTTCCAGAACCGGTTTCTAAGGTTTCTTATAATTGCTAGGGTTTTCTAACCGAACGCTGACGTTCTTAATATATACTTAGGGTTTGTTACAGATATCGTTTATCTGGTCAACCCTTGACCTTTAACCACATACTGTACACATATACACAGAACATATTCACGTATTCTCTTAATCCTGAATAATTCACTTAAGTCCTTCACAGAATTTTGAAATCCTCAAAATTCCATCTTAAAAATATCAAACGCATACACTTATTTTCTGTCTAGGTTCTAATTTTGAACCATAAATAAATTAATTAAAATTTTAAAAATATTCAAAATTCTCGGGTTGTCACATAAGCATCAATAATCAATACCGTGTGCTACTCTCAACAACCCACGCCAGACATCGTACTTTTTAACACGGGTGTTTCAACAGCTTAACTGTAAAACTTTCGCCGTATTTTCATAAAAATATTTTGGTCGTTTTCTCAATCCGATAATAATTACATTGTAGGGTCCACCAATGATTGTGCCGTTGTACGAATATTCCCCGACCAATCGAATATTATATAACAACTTGCGTACTTTGCAAAATTTATAAATATTACCCACAACTATAACATTATATCAAATTCATTCTACAATATTCAAAAATGATATGTATAGAAATTTCATCTTTATTCATAAAAGTTGGGGTCTTACATTGATAGTGAGTGTTTCTCACCTCAAGGGCTTGGAAGCTGACATGCTCATCTTCTACATTGAAACTGATGAGAGGTATATCACTTTGGACATGATAGTCTGGCTCAGCATTGACAGTGACCAAATTAGTGTTGATGATGTACTTAAGTTGTTGATGAAGAGTGGATGGGACGGCTCCCGCCATATGAATCTAAGGTCTTCCTAATAGTAAATTATATCCTGTAGTGATTTTGAGCACTTGGAAGGATATGTAGAATGTATGTGGACCGATCTCCACGGGTAGTTCAATCTCTCCGACAGCATTTCGCCGAGATCCATCAAAGGCTTTGATGATTGTATGGATCCTTTGAATCCTGTTGACATTTATGTTCATTTTCTCCAATGTGGCATAGGGGCAGATGTTTAGGGATGATCCTCCATATATTAGCACTCCTCCAACCATGTATCCAGAAGACATCATCGCTATGTGTAATGGTTTGCAATGACCCGTCCTTTCGGGAGGTATGTCATCATCAGTGAAGGATATCACATTGCTATTTAAGATGTGATCTACCAGATGATGGAATTTTTTAACATCTACTGTCTTTGGCAAATGGGCTTCTTCTAATATTTTCAGTAAGACCTTCCAACGATCTTCTGAAGAGAAAACCAAGTCTAGAATAGAGATCTGTTGTGGAGCTTCTTTCAAGCTTTGAACCACCTTGGCTTCATTGTGTCCCATCTTGCAGAGGAATTCTTCAATTTTCTCCTTGGGCACTTTCCCCTTAGATCTGATGATAGGCTTCATCACTCGTTGAGGGAGATACAATGGATTTTCTTTAGACACTGCATCAGTTGTGTTTGATGCTGATCCTTCAACCTCTCCATAATTCCATGGGACTTTCTTAAGGCTGATGATATGATACTGTGGCCTGAATGGAAATATGATTGGCTTTGGTGCAGTCACTTTTAAAGGGTTTTTAACTCCTTTGAGCTGAATTGGTTGAATTATAAGTGGTGTGGTAGCCAAGTCTCCCTCAGAGGATATAACTACTACAACTTCCTTCCATCCTGGAGGAAATGTGTCTCCACTCTCAAGTGATACAACGTCATCGTCTGCCATTTGCAGGTTATCGTTGTCAATCATAGTTTGGATAAGATGGCGGAGTGCCCAACATTCTTCATCTTTGTGGAAATGGGAGTGTGAGTGATATTGACATATTCGATAAATAACCAAACCTTTTTTTAGCGGATTATTTGGAGGTAGCGATCTATATGATTTTTCCCTCATTGATCAGCATCTGTAATATTTCTTCCATCGGTTGGCCTAAATAGGTGAATTCCATTTTGTTGGAAAAATCCCGACGGGCTTTAGCTTTTGCTTTTCTTGCAAACTTTTCCTCCAAGGTTTCACTTTCTTGGGTAATTGGTGGAGTATTTGTGATAAGAGAGAGGAGGTGATAAGTGGGTTTTATACCTACTTATGGAATACCAATTCACGCGAACTATGCCCATCTCAAGTATATTTTAGTGTGTTTTAGTTGCATTTCATGTTATTTTGCATTGCATATACTTAAAACTCCTTTTGGTGAAAAAGTGCAGGAAACGGCCAAATTTGGTGGAATTAGAAGGCACGAGGCAAATGGACGCATGAAGCGAGGCACAAGCTGGGATATGCGTGGCATGAGGATCAAGTGGAACAGAAGACTAAGTGTGGATGGACAAAGGAAGGAGCAATGAACGGATCATTCAGCAGTGAACCGTAACCCAAAATTGCGTAAGCCGCCGTCAGACAAGCTTGGGAACGCGCGCTGCGGCGAAAGCACCCTACCGACAACATTACACACATCGCAAGTTCATGGCCAAGCACGAGGATTACATCGGGGAGCGCAGGCGGCATTTCGCGATCTTGATTAATCGATTTGTTATATTTTAATTTTTAATTAAAACGATTTTCTTACTGGTGTCAGAGGGGAGAATTATTCAGTTTTACGTATTTTCATTGGGTAACTAGGGTTTACACGCTGAGAGACATTCCAACGTAGAAGGAAGCCTAAACTCTAATTTTCTAATTCTTCTTGGGATTCTCTATCACCGTGGAATTTTTATTAGTAGTTGCTGGATCTTTATGAGGATTTGAACGTTAATAGTGGATTATATTCAGCAATTGGTTTGATCGTTTCTATCTTTCATCTTTCAATTGTTTGCGTATTAGCCATGTTTAGCTTTGATCCTATAATGGCTTTTGGTTCAGTCATGAACTAAACTCCATTATGGGAATCTAACGGATTTTAATATGTAGTTTGGTTGCATGCTTGAATGCTGGATTGTTTTATATATCATATGGGATTTCTATCATGATTGTTTTGCATGTATGAATGCTTGATCACCATTCGCTTTTAGTACTTGTATGGAATTAACAATGAACATGCAAGTATGGATTGTAATCATGATAGCATACGTATATAGGGCGGTTTTGTATGGCTTGTATATTTTGTGAACCAGATAGACATATACTGTTTCACCATATGAGTCAGAATAAGGGCTTGTGCTTAAATTCAATATGATTGCAATTTCACATAGACATATAGTGATGTTGGTTATATTGATGATTACATAGAGTCTATCGCTTGTGGATGATATGTAAGTAGGTCATAGTGCATTGAAAAATGGCTATGACTCGATTAGTGCTCTTGGCTACTTTCTTGTGATATGTGAACAAGTCTTGCATGATAGTGGTGATTAGATGAAATGTTAAATGAAGTTAGGATCCCATTACTTTCATATTTGATTTATTACATCTTTATTATTGTTTTAGTCGTTATTTGTGATTAGCATAATTCACCAATCATATTCATTAGTTGAGCATATAAATATAGTGATTTAATTGATGCATAGTAATTTAAATTAAACAACTTTCCCTGTGGGATCGATACTTTACATGCTCTGTATTACTTGTTGACACATGTATGCTTGCATGAGTTAGAGCTCTTTTGTTAGACTGAAAAAGAGGTAACAAGTTTTTGGCGCCAATGCCGGGGAAAGGCGTTTAAATTATTATTATTATCATTAGTTTTAAGCTATATTGTATGACATAGACAAACCTATTCTTATCTCATTTCCATTTTTGTTTTTGTTTCAGGAACTTGTATAAATTTTTATGCGCACATAGTCATCCAACTACAACATAACACCTATTCAGGACAACATAAAAGAGAGAGGTTGGAAAGCGAGTGTTCGTAGAAATTTACAAGCACAGTTAGAAAGCACTACAACTAATATGGTAGTCGAGGCACAAGGAGAAGAGCAAAGAGAGGAGCATAGGGCTCTGAAGGAATATTCCATGCCCAATATTAATGGATTACAGTCTAGCATCGTCAGACCAGCGATAGCAGCCAATACATTTGAGATAAAAATTGGAACTATTCAGATGGTACAAAATTCGGTACAGTTTGGGGGTGCCGCTATAGAGATCTGAATGAACACATGTTGAGTTTCATTGAAATTTGTGATACATTCAGATACAACGGTGTGACGGAGGATGCTATCAGACTTAGGTTATTCCCATTCTCATTGAGGGATAAAGCAAGAAGTTGGCTTCATTCTTTGCCACCAGGATCTATAACTACATTGGAGGACTTAGCACAGAAATTCTTAGCCAAGTTCTTCCCAATGGCTAAGACTGCAAAGATGAGGACATCTATCTCTCAGTTTGAGCAAGAATAGGGCGAGTCCTTATATGAAGCATGGGAGAGATACAAAGAGATGCTGAGAAAGTGTCCACATCAAGGTATGCCAGATTGGATGGTGATCAACACATTTTATAACGGATTGGGATGGCAGTCGAGACCGATTGTAGATGCAGTTGCAGGAGGGGCATTATGGGAAAAAAGCTATGAGGAAGCCTATAACCTCATCGAGACAATGGCATCAAATGATTTTCAGAATCCTACATCTCGAATGCCACAGCCCAAGGTTGCAGGTGTGTTGGAAGTAGATGCTATCACGCTGTTGTCATCACAGATGGTAGCCATGGCGAAGAAAATAGATACATTAACAGAAGGTAAAACGAAGATGGTTGCCTTCATATGTGAGATTTGTGCGGGGTCACACTCGATAGATCAATGTGCTATCAGTTCGGAGTCGGTACAATATGTGAGCAATTACAGAAAAGACCAAGGTCAGTTTCAGAACACATACCACCCCAACAACCGAAATCATCCAAACTTTAGTTGGTCAAATAACCAAGGGAATCGTCAGAATCAGTTTCAAACAAATAATCAGTTTCAGCACAACCAGCGCAGCCACAGTTTAATCCTAGACCACCTTTTCCGCTGGGATTTTCTCAACAACAATAACATCACACTCCAGCTGCACCTCAGCAAGAAAAGAAATCAGAAATGGAGGAGATGATGATGAAATACATGGAAAATACAGAAGTTATGATCAAAAGCCAAGCAGTAGCTATAAAGAATCTAGAAACTCAGATGGGGCAGATGGAGAATATGCTTACAAACAGGCCCCAGGGTTCATTGCCGAGTAATACAGAAACAAATCCACGAAGAGAAGGGAAGGAACAGTGTCAAGCTATCACATTGAGGTCTGGGAAAAACACTACAGACATCGCAAGTCAGCGCTACCATGGCCTAATTATCTTGAGGAGGCCGCAGCCGCTTAGTAAAAAGCAGGAGAGTCTTGAGGAAGAAAGTTTGGAAAAATCTGAGGCTCAGCAGGAAGAGAAAGATAAAGCAGGCTCAGAGGAGAAGCTTAAGAGTTTAGTACCACCAATTCACCCTCAAGTTCTGTACCCGCAAAGACTAAATAAGCAAAGGGAAGATAAGCAATTCAGCAAGTTTCTGGAGATATTTAAAAAGCTGCAAATCAATATACCGTTCGCCGAGGCATTGGAACAAATGCCAAGATATGCAAAGTTTATGAAGGGTATATTGTTAAGGAAAAGGAGGTTAGATGAATTTGAGACAGTAGCCTTGACAGAGGAATGCGGTGCGATGTTTTGAGAGGTTACCTCCGGTTTGAAGGATCCTGGACGATTTCACAATCCCGTGCACAATCGAGAAGATGAATTTTGAAAAGTGTTTATATTATCTTGGGGCAAGCATAAATTTGATGCCCTTGTCAGTATTCAATTAGTTGGGATTACTGGCTCCGAGGCCGACAAACATTGCGTTGCAGTTGGCTGACAGATCCATCACGAATCCACGGGGACTTGTTGAAGATGTCTTGGTGAAGGTGGACAAATTTATCATTTTGGCTGTGTGACACCCCCAAATCCTGGTACTTCATTTCCTCAAGACTTGGTGTTCACTTAATCAAAACATTCATTTCTAAATACCCAATTATAATAAATTGAATAATAAAAACCTGCCCATATAGGATAAAACTTAAATAAAAATCTCCCAGGTTATCTAACATTTAACAACAATCATTCAAATGCGGAAAATAAAATAAACTTCATTACAATCTTTAAATCACAGTCTAAAAGTAAACTATCAAAACTATTACAAGTCTTCAGTACTTATTCATCTTTCCTTTTCCCTTACTGATGCTAGGTACGTCACCAGTTTCAACTTTAGCTGTAAGAAATTTTACAAGCAAGAGTGAGCAAACAAGGCCCACTTGAAATAACAATAAATAAATCTTTAAACTTTTACATCAATTGCCAACATTAGGCTCAATAGAACTGAACAATATCTTCTATTAACTTTTTGAAAATTATAACATTCACTGAGGGTCTAATGACCACGAATCATGTCCACAGTTATAAGTAATCTTTCAACTTTAACTTTAACAGTCATAAGACTATAAGGACTCCACGTGACTTAGGGGATCGACCCTTCGTGACAATGTATTGTGCACAACCATTTCAACGCTAAGCGTAAACCTCTATTAAAAGAGTTGTTCATCTCAGTATTTAGAATACAAGTCCATACCAAAGTAAGTTTGGTTTGGATACATTACAGGGTAATTTAGAATTCAATGGTAATCAACTAAGGATTAGTTGATTACAAAAGAAATAACTGTATGCTATGGAATAATCATAACTGAATTGATATTTATAAATTAACATTATGCTTTAAGAATAATCTAATAGCATAAGCATTGAATAATCATAACATTCAAGGTTATTGAGAATTTTGGTACTAAACATGCATATTGAATAGTAATTTGAACGATAGAGTTGTTCAATACTAGAATATTAAAATAGAACAACTCGCATGCTAAATCACAAGTTACATATTAAAGAACTTGCTCAATAATAAAATATAAGATTTGGAATACTTGTATTCACATGAACCAATAGATACAAGAGTTTTATCAATAATAAACAATCTAACTCTACGAAAGTGTAAAGTTAGCAACTTGTATAATTGAAATGGAATTAAAAGCAATAATGTGTTCAACGAAATTAAACTTGTACAACGAAGTTTTAGAGTTAGAAAACTTGCCTTTAGCACAAGCTAAACCTTACAACTTGAATCAATACCCTATACATATGTCATCATGACATAATTAGTCATTACCAACATTTTATATCTATATAAACAAAATATATACATCATGTAGGTTAAATTACCAATTCACATAATCAAACTACGTTAATAATAATTAACTCTTGATAACATGCTCATTCATAGT
The DNA here is from genome assembly GCA_020205605.1 of Panax ginseng. Classification (NCBI taxonomy): domain Eukaryota; kingdom Viridiplantae; phylum Streptophyta; class Magnoliopsida; order Apiales; family Araliaceae; genus Panax; species Panax ginseng. The sequence goes on along the minus strand of CM035136.1, from coordinate 100,590,336 downwards.
TTAATACTACTGAAATCATCATTTAACATTCATATTATTAACACATAACATTTATTTTCAAAATTTGTGTACTTAAACAAAACTGTCAGAACCTATTGCTAACTTTCATGGGCTGCCATACTGCTTTAAATTGTGGTTCGTCTTGGCCTATTATGACTTCGGTCACAAAGAGCCATTTGTTGAAGGCCATTTATTTATGCCCATTGCGCATATACATGTAGAGAGTTGTATCATTTTGGTAAGTATTTGCTTGTACGAGAGTCCAGAATTCGGCGACCAAACTCGGCAACAGCATGAACAAAAGCCAAATTGGCCTAAAAGATCGAATCTAATAGACTGATTATCATGTAATTTACATATAAACTTCATATAAACATATTTTGAAGACTTCTAACATGTTTCTACTCATAAAATAACTTAAACATCAAATATACAACACCCAATTTCAATGTTTTTGGCAAAAAATTCCATTTTTGATATTTTCAATGAAAATCAACACTTGTTTTTCAATCAAAACAGAAATTTCAAAACATCATAGTTATTGTTATACATACTCTATCAATTTCCATAATCAATTAATCAACTTAACAACTAATAAAACCTTAATTTCTATTTTAAACTAAACCATGTTCATATATATATTTTTTGTAAACACTGTAATATATTTTCTTCACAATTTTCATACATACATGACTTAATTTCTTTATAATCACATACAAATTCATGAAACAACCTTTTACAAACAATTATTATACTAAACTACATAGATATCAACAATTCCTCTTTTATAAATATTTTACAGAGACTTTTTGGGAAGAGGAAAACTAAACTTTTAAAGAAAGATATTGAGTTCCTACCTTTGATTAAGAAGATGATATTCTAGAGTTTGATTATCCTTTTGATTATCAAGCTTCTTCTTCTTCAATCTCTAGCCTTTCTTTCTCTCTTCTCTTCTTCTTCTTCTTCTCTTCTTCTTCCTCTGAGTTTTTCTTTTCTTCTCTCTAACCTCTCTCCTTTATTCTTACGTACTTAGGATATAACGTATAAGATATAATATATATTTATTATATGATATAAATATAAACTTATAACTGATATCAGTTATTTGAGTTTTGAAAATCAAAAGCCATAAGGCTTGTTTGGCTAATCACTAAAAACATAACCAATTATTCCTTATGCCTTGTTTGGAAAAACATAATTATATTAAAGACTTAATAGGCATTAGGCCTTGTTTGGCAAAACTGAATTAAAACTCCCTTAATTTATTTTAATAACTCCTTTATAGCAAGGTTATTAGTCACACTTTTATTTAATTAATAAATCAATTAAAACATTAATCTATTAAATTACTTTAGCACATAATTTAATATCACATAACTATAATTTCTTTTATAATTATAATTTTATTTAACCAACTAATATTTTAAATTACAATTTCCCATTTAAAATATTATAATTTATTTAAATCACTATAAGCTCTCTAGCTTACTTATTAAATTAAATTGGTATATAATCTCATAACAATTAATTTTCTTAGCTCCTTAATTATTTATTCAACAAATAATTAACTACACCACATCAACTCAAATTGTCATTAAATACGTATATAATTCAATAACTATTTAATATTGCAAATAAATATTTAATATTTAATTATTTATTCAACAAATAATTAACTAAATCACATCAACTCAAATTGAACAATTATTTATTTAACAATAAACATAATCCATTAAATACTTATATAAATCAATAAATATTTAATATTACACTTTAAAATTCTAAAATGTTATATCATTCCCTCCTTACAAGGATTCTGTCCTCAGAATCACAACTCAAACAAATCATTCATTACATTTTTCCCTACTTACAAAGATTCATCCCTCGAGAATCGAAGACATGATTAAACAAATAACTCAGGGTATTCTTTCAACATTTTCTCTTCGAGTTCCCACGTAGCTTCTTCAGCGTTGTGGTTCCTCCATATCACCTTCACAGAAGGTATCACTTTACTCCTGAGCACTTGTTCTTTCCTGTCGACTATCTGGATAGAAACCTCTTCATAAGACAAATCTTTCTCGAACTACAACGGTTCATACTCGATCACATGTTTGTAGTCGAATTTATATGGTCGTAACACCGAAATGTGAAAAACATTATGAATGTTTTCCAACTCTGGAGATAGAGCTACCTCGTAAGCCACTTCTCCCACTCTTCGCAGCACTTCAAAGGGTCCAATAAACCTCGGGCTTAGCTTTCCCTTTTTACCGAAATGAATTTTCCCTTTCCAGGGAGAAACTTTTAGGAATACAAAAGTTCATACGTCGAATGCACGATCTTGTCTATGTTGATCAGCATACTTTTTCTGGCTATCTTGGGTCATTTCTACTAATCTTGTCACGATGAGTTTAACAACATCGACAATTTGTTGTACCAGCTTTTGGTCCTAACAGCTTGGCGTTCAATCGACTTCATCCCAAAGACAAAGGGAGTTCTCGCACTTTCTCTACCAGTATAATGCCTCGTAAGGTGGCATGCCGATGCTCATAGTGGTAATCGCTATTGTAAGTAAATTCCTTCCACCAACGGTAAATGTTCTTCCCACTTCCTTTAAAGTCCATGACGCATACTCTTAGCATATCTTCCAATGTCTGAATTGTTCGTTTGCTTTGGCCATCTGTTTGTGGATGATAAGTCGTACTCTTTCGCAACTGTGTCCCCATGCATTCTTGTAGTCTCTTCCAGAAATTTGATGTGAATCGCGGATCTCTATCGAGACACAATTGATAATGGCACTCAGGTGCCTCTAAAACGACCTCCTCTAATGTACAATCTTGCCAACCGATCAAGATTGAATCTAATCTTTATTGGTAGAAAAGTGTGCTAATTTCGTCGATCCGGCCCACTATCACCCAAATCGCATCGCATCCTCTCTCGAGTAGTTGGAAGACCCACCACAAAATCCATCGTGATGTGTTCCCACCGTTAGAGTTTATGCCCTAGAGGCCAATTATTTGATATAATTGCTTAACGTTTTGATATTATATTTGATTGAATAAATATATGATTTTATTATGGTTTTATTTATTTGCGTAATATAATTGTTAACATAATAAAATTCCTTAGAATAATGATACAAATTATATAGTTTCAAGTATGTGACTTGAACATGAGATTATATATTACCATTAGTATCAGTGTTCTTAAATGTCCCTAGTCGAGTATCATTGTTGATGGGACAACAATGATGCATTGAGACTAATATGTGGATTGACTGATGACCAAATCTCATTGGTCATAAATATATGAGATATTAAGTCAATGCATAGGTATATGTTAGAGAACAATGTACTGGACAGACCCACCATGAGAATTCTATATGGAGCATTATGCGAAGTGTCATTAGCAATTCTCATAGTGACAATGATGTAATGGTCCTCCGACCTGAAATCGCTATATTACTACACGAGAATTTATGTACTTTGATATCATCAAATGTCACCTTTAATAGGGTGGACTATAAAGGTGATTATTGGGTTCATCATTAATCGTGTGAGAAATATGAGTGATCTAGATGGAATTTAACCATCCTATATATTATGGGTGATATCCATAGGCCTCTTGATTGAGTAGGACTATGAAATGCATGGCCATGCTCAAATAGTGATTTGTTTCATATAGTATACTCATTGATCAAGAAAACTTCAGATTAAATTATGAAGAGTATGACACATTCCATGACTCGAGTTTAATCTAGGATATTAAGGTTAAAAGGATTAAATTACATTGAAACATTGGTCACGAAAATGTTGCATCGAATCATCGATCTTATTATTACTTGGGTAGCGTTGATGCATTACTAGATGTCACTCACTTTATTTATAATTTTATAATATGATTTTAAAATTATTGTCAACGTAATAATAACCTATAGGTCACACACATAAAACGTTATTTAAAAGGGAATTAATTTAAATTTTAAGGATTTAAATATATTAATATGATTAATAGTATTTAAATCACTTAATTTAAATTAAAAGGATAATTTGTATATATATATATATATATATTAATTAAGTAAGACTTAATTAAGATATATATATATATATATATATATATATAAATTCGGATTTTATAAAATTAGGTTTTGATTTGATTAATTTCTTTTAACTACTATATATATGATATATAGCGACTACTTAGGGTAAGATATCATAATTGAAAAACCCTAGCCTCTCTTAGAGAGAGACTAGAGAGAAAACAGTTTGAAAAATCCATTCCTTTTGGTGGCTAAGATCGCAAAGTCCTTCTTATTGCAGAATCGTTCGACGGTTCATGCGGCGTTCGTGTGGATACCGTAGAGGCGCAATCGGTTTGTATTGCGTTGGACATTCGAGGCGCAGTCGGTTTCAGATTCTCGTTTTTCATATCTGGTATAATCTCTAAACCTCTGAATTAATTGATTTTTCGCATACGGATCCTGTTTTAGGGTTTCGGAAATTGCTTTAAAATTTTAATTTCCATTTGTGCGTTTCGCGTCAAGCCCAACAAAGGGTATCGAGCTACTTGGGAAAAGATTAATTGATTACGTGTTTTAATTGTATTCGATATATATGATATATGATGATGCATGTTTACCGATATAAAATTGAATATATGATATTCCGTGTATGTAGTATTCGGTAATATATATGATGATCTTGTTAATCGTATCTTTAATCGGTGGAATAACAATATAACTATTCTAATCGGATTAGAAGCATGAAGAATCGTTTTAATATGATTAATCGAAACTGAAATATATGATAAATTAAGGTGTCTTGTTATTCGTTTTAATATGATTAAATCGAAACCGGACATATATGATTTGTTATTATGGGTGTTTTGGTGGATTAAAATGTATGATTAAATCGTTTTGATTCGTATGGCAAAATTCTCGCAATACATAATGTAGTTCGGACCACCGCTTGTGGGGAGACCCCCTTAGACCCCGTCAGTAGCCTTACGATGGTCGTGTGTCCCTATATTTTATATATAGTTTTCTTTAATTATATATAAATTGTTATGTGCTTATTGTGATATGCATGGTGCACAGTTATGGCCTTTTGACCCATAGGTTAGTGGTTTTGGTTTTGAAATACGGCTTGCATGTCGTGCCTTTCTATAAATTCTAATGTAATATTCTCTTCTCATCTAAATCCCCTCGAATGTAACTCGAGGTTTCTTTATGTCATGTAATAATCTGTAATTGATGAAGATGTCAAGATGGAGAACACAATTGGAAAGATGATGATGGAGAGGAGGCGCATGCTAGAGGAAGATCCAAGGAAGTTATTTATTTTAAGATCTTTTACCACCTTAGATTGACCTTCAATCTTTCATTAGCTTGAAAAGATTGATGATGGATTGGGCCATAATCGTGACACATTTAATTTTGCACTTTATTTATGCTTGTATGTGATATGATATGATTAATAATGTGCATGCTTAACAAGATTAAAATTGGTGAGATCTAAATTAATAAAATCCCTCATTAAATTATTAAGTCTAAATCGATGCCTTCCAATGAATAACACTCATCAATACCTTGATCAATAGTCGTAGGTTTGTCAAAGCAAAGTACCCTATTTATCTAGGTAAGATGCGATAGGATAATTGTGATATCCAAACTATTAAAATCATTGGGCTGACTTAACTAAGTTATCTCAATAGGATTGTGGACTTAGAGGCATAGAGTTTGGTTGGTACCATTAGATGGACTAGAAACAAATGTTGTTTACCAAACTATCCGAGTTATTTATGATATAATTGACAAAGGGTTGTCTACCTAAATAATTATGTTTTGAGAGAATAGCCAAAGCTAACTTAAGGCATAATGAAATATGGATCTTGGCTCACTAGAAAGATTTAATAGAAAATGCTTTCCGAATTAATGGTGAGGGCTATTTATTTGAATAAAATAGTGGGAGGTATATTTTGAATGTACTATTATCAATTATATAATATCAACTCTGTAATTTGACTTATTATTGTTGCACTTATAAATTGTAGATATCAAATGGCAAACAACAACAACACAAATAGTCTTTCATTACGATCAGTCCTTGAAAAGGATAAGCTAAGTGGAATTAATTTCCTTGACTGGCATAGGAACTCGAGGATTGTCCTCAAACAAGAGCGTAAGCTATATGTCCTTGATGGGCCCATTCCTGCAGCACCAGCTGTCACTGCACCACGTGCGGAGCATAATGCTTACAAGAAGCATCAAGATGATGCTCGACGGATGTGAGTTGTGTCATGCTAGCAACCATGAACGCCGAGCTTCGAAGCAACATGAGTTGATGGATGCTTATGAGATGATCGAGCATCTCAAGAAATTGTTCAAGGGCATGCTCGACAGAGAGGTATGATACAAGCAAGGCGCTGTATCAACGCAAAATGGGTGAACGTGATCCAGCTTGGTCCACATGTCTTTGAAAATGATTGGGTATATTGAGTACCTTGATAGGTTGGGTTTTCCAATCACTCCTAAGCCCAAACTGACCTTGTTTTGCAATCTTTGAACAACAAATACTCTCAATTTGTTATGAACTATCTTATGAATGAAATTGAGAAACCCTTCTTGAGTTGTTGAGCATGTTAAGAACTGAGAACAACATGAAAAAGGCGAGACCCGCTCCCCATAATGATGGTGCAAAAGGGGAATGCTAAGGGAAATTGGAAAGGCAAGAAGAAGATAGGATCTAAATCTTTTGCCAAACCCAATTCCAAAACCAAACAGCTTTAAAAACCTAAAGGTGGGGTGGCTAAAGAAGGTGAATGTCACTACATGGAAAACCCGGACAATTGGAAAAGGAACTATCATGCTTATCCGGAAGAAGTGAAGAAAAGAAAAGGAAGTATGACTTCCGATTCGGTATATATGTTATAGAAGTCAACTTGTCTACTTCTACATCATGGGTATTAGATATCTTTGGATGTGGTTCTCACATTTGTGTTAATGTGCGGGGACTCAAGGAGTAGAACTTTAAGCGAAAGGAGAGGTTGACCTACGAGTTGGAAATAGAGCAAAAGTTGCTGCACTGGCCGTAGGAACTTATCATTTATCTTTGCCCACTGGGCTAGTTTTAGAATTAGAAGATTGTTATTTTGTGCCTGCTATAAGCAAAAACATTATTTCTGTTTCTTGTTTGGACAAGAAAGGTTTTTCATTTATAATAAAGAACAATCGTTTTTTGTTTTACTTAAATGATATTTGTTATGGTGTTGCACAATTGTTTAACGGTCTCTATATTCTTGATTTAGAAATGCCTATCTATAACATAAATACAAAATGATTTAAATCAAATGATTCAAATCCGACATATCTCTGGCACTGTCGTTTAGGCCATATAAATGAGAAACGCATATCCAAACTCCATAAAGATGGGTTCTTGGATTCATTTGATTTTGAATCATATGAGAAATACGAGTCTTATTTATTAAGCAAGATGACTAAAGCCCTTTCACTCGGACACGTTGAACAGCTACTAGCGATGTATTAGGACTTATACATAGTGATGTATGTGGACCCATGAGTTCGTTAGCAAGAGGTAGGTTTTATTACTTCATTACATGTACTGATGACTTTAGTAGATATGGATATGTGTATCTTATGAGACACAAATCTGAATCCTTTGAAAAGTTCAAGGAATTCAAGAATGAAGCTCAAAACTAATTTGGCAAAAGCATAAAAGCCCTTCAATCCGATCGAGGAGGTGAATACTTAAGCCAAGACTTTGATGACCTTCTAAAGGAGTGTGGTATTATATCACAGCTCACTCCACCTGGAACACCGCAATGGAATGGTGTATCTGAGAGGAGGAATCGAACCTTGTTGGACATGGTACGATCAATGATGAGTCATGCAGATCTTCCAATAAGCTTCTGGGGTCATGCCCTAGAGACAGCTGCATTCACACTTAACCGTGTTCCTACAAAGACGGTTCGAAGACACCATATGAAATGTGGACCGGGAAGCGTCCTAGTATGTCATTCATGAAGATTTGGGGTTGCGAGGCGTTCAGAAACGTCCCATTTCGACAAGCTCGGACCCAAATCGACAAATGTAATTTTGTGGGATACCCAAAGGAAACAAAAGGGTATTATTTCTATAAACCTTCCGAGAACAAAGTGGTTGTTGCTCGAACCGGTATTTTTCTAGAAAGAGAATTTGTCTCTAAAGGAAACAAAGGGAGGAAACTAGAACTCAAGAAATTCGAGAACCACAAAATATCATTGAACTGAGTTGGAACATGAGCGAACCACAAGAAATTGTGGAAAGTGAACTCCGCTCAAATTACACAAGTCATTCAGAGATCTGGTAGGACACGCCAAGAGCCTAAGAGATATTATGGATATCTTGTGACTCAAAAGCGGCGATGTGATGCTCATAGATCAAGATGAGCCCGCTTCCTACCAAGAAGCTATGAATGGACCAGATTCGAGAAATGGCTTGAAGCCATGAAATGCGAGATGGACTCCATGTATACTAACCAAGTATGGACTCTGGTTGATCCACCAAGGTAAAACCAATCGGTGCAAGTGGGTTTTCAAGAAGAAAACCGACATGGATGGTAATGTAAAAACCTATAAAGGCCGATTGGTAGCAAAAGGTTTCAAACAAATTCAAGGTGTTGACTATGATGAAACCTTCTCTCCAAAGGGCAATGGTTAAATCCATCGGGATCTTACTTGCTATTATTGCGACTTTTTATGATTACGAAAATCGCAGATGGATGTCAAAATCGCTTTCCTTAATGGAAATCTCCTTGAGGATGTGTATATGACACAACTTGAGGGTTTTGTCACTCCAAAGGATCTTTGAAAGGTATGTAAGTCGCAATGATCCATTTATGGATTGAAGCAAGCCTCTCCTGAGTTGGAATCTTCGATTTGATGAAGCGATCAAAGAATTTGGCTTTATTAAAAATGAAGATGAACATTGTGTATATAAGAAGGTTAGTAGGAGTCACATTGTATTCCTAGTATTATATGTTGATGACATATTAATTATTGGGAATGACATTCCTTCCTTCAGTGTAAAAAATATGGTTAGGAAAATGTTTCTCCATGAAAGATTTGGGCGATCTTGCCTACATTTTAGGTATCAAGATCTATAGAGATAGATCAAGAAAATGCTCGACCTAAGTCAAAGTACATATATTGATAAAGTGTTGAAACAGTTCAACATGCAAGAGCGAAAAGAAAACTTACCCGTGACTCATGGTGTAAAGATCTCTAAGGCCCAATGTCCTAAATCACAAGATGATGAGGAGCGTATGAGAAAGATCCCTTATGCTTCTAATTGGATCTATCATGTATGCAATGATATGTACTCGTCCGGATGTCTCGTATTCTTTGAGCATGACGAAGCGGATACCGGTCGAATCCGTGAAGGTCATCGACGTTGATCCAAGAATATCCTCAAGCACCGAAAAGGACTAAGGATTCATTCTTGGTATATGGAGGTGAAGACGAACTAGCGATAAAGGGTTACACAAATGCTAGTTTCGGATCGACAATGATGACTATAAGTCTCGATCGGGTTTTTGTGTTTTGCCTTAATGGTGGTGCCAAGAATGGAAAAGTTCAAAGCAAGAGACGATGGTGATTCTACAACAGAGGTCGAGTATATTGTCGCTTCTAGTGCGCCAAGGAGGTCATGGGATTAAAAGTTCATCACTGAACTTGGTGTTGTTCCAACCATTGTTGATCCGGTTGCTCTATACTGTGATAATAATGGAGCCATTGCACGAACTAAGGAACCCAGATTTCACCAACGATCCAAGCATATACTTAGGTGGTACCATCTCATCCGTGTGAAATCATTGATAGAGAGAGATGTACATATAGGAAGAGTGCCAACAGATGATAATGTTGCAGATCCACTAACCAAGGCTTTGTCGCAGCAGAAGCACGACGGTCACACTAGTTCCATGGGTATTAGATACATGAGTGATTGGCTCTAGTGCAAGTGGGAGACTGTTAGAGTTTATGCCCTATAGGCCAATTATTTGATATAATTACTTAACGTTTTGATATAAATATTTGATTGAATAAATATATGATTTTATTATGGTTTTATTTACTGCGTAATATATTAACATAATAAAATTCCTTAGAATAGTGATACAAATTATATAGTTTCAAGTATGTGACTTGAACATGAGATTATATATTACCATTAGTATCGGTGTTCTTAAATGTCCTAATCGTAGTATCATTGTTGATGGGACAACAATGATGCATTGAGACTAGTATGTGGATCGACCGATGACCAAATCTCATTGGTCATAAATATATGAGATATTAAGTCAATGCATAGGTACATGTTAGAAACGATGTCTTTGGGCATTCCACCCACCATGAGAATTCTATATGGAGCATTATGCGAAGTGTCATTAGCAATTCTCATAGTAGATGATGATGTAATGGTCCTCCGACCACGAAATCGCTATATTACTACACGAGAATTTATGTACTTTGATATCATCAAATGTCACCTTTAATAGGGTGGACTATAAAGGTGATTATTGGGTTCATCATTAATCGTGTGAGAAAATGAGTGATCTAGATGGAATTTAACCATCCTATATATTATGGGTGATATCCATAGGCCTCTTGATTGAGTAGGACTATGAAATGCATGGCCATGCTCAAATAGTGATTTGTTTCATATAGTCTACTCATTGATCAAGAAAACTCAGATTAAATTATGAAGAGTATGACACATTCCATGACTCGAGTTTAATCTAGGATATTAAGGTTAAAAGGATTAAATTACATTGAAACATTGGTCACGAAAAGGTTGCATCGAATCATTGATCTTATTATTACTTGGGTAGCAATGATGTATTACTAGATGTCGCTCACTGTTTATAATTTTATAATATGATTTTAAAATTATTGCCAACGTAATAATAACCTATAGGGTCACACACATAGAACGTTATTTAAAAGGGAATTAATTTAAATTTTAAGGATTTAAATATAGTAATATGATTAATAGTATTTAAATCACGAATTTAAATTAAAAGGATAATTTGTATATATATATATTAATTAAGTAAGACTTAATTAAGAGATATATATATATATATATATATAAAATTGGATTTTATAAATTTAGGTTTTGATTTCATTAATTCCTTTTAACTACTATATATAAGATATATAGCAGCCTACTTAGGTAAGATATCATAATTGAAAACCCTAGCCGCTCTTAGAGAGAGACTAGAGAAAAGCAGTTTGAAAATCCATTCCTTTTGGTGGCTAATCTTTGCAAGTCCTTCTTATCGCAGAAATCGTTCGACGGTTAAATGCGGCGTTAAATGGAATCTGTAGAGTAGGCGCAATCGGTTTGTATTACGTTGGACATTCGAGGAGCAGTCGGTTTCAGATTCTCGTTTTTCATATCTGGTATAATCTCTAAACCTCTGAATTAATTGATTTTTCGCATGGATCTTGTTTTAGGGTTTCGGAAATTGCTTTAAAGTTTTAATTTCCGCTGTGCGTTTCTGTGCCGAAGCCCAACACCCACTTCCATTCCGGTATTTCCAACGGTTGGAGTAATCCGTTGGGTCTTTGATGTTCGGCTTTTACTCTCTGGCATGTCAAACATTTCACTACGCATTCAGCAACATCCCTTTTCATGTTTGGCCACCAAAAATGTCGGCGCAAATCTTGATACATTTTTGTGCTTCCTGGATGAATTGGATATTTTGAGCTATGAGCTTCGGTCAATATTTCTTCTTTCAGTTCTAGCACTGCTGGAACCCAAATTCTTCCCTTGAACCGTAGTAATCCTTCGGTATCGACCTTGTATTTTACATCACCACCTTCAACCAAATTCTCTTTGATTTTCCCACACTCTTCATCTTGTAGTTGAGCATTCTTCACTTTGTCCACTAAAGTTGGACCAGCTTCTATCTGGAATAGTTGTTCGTCAGATTCTTTTGGAAATTTGACTTCCAACTCCAGTTTTGTCATTGCTGAAATGAGCTCCTCCTGAGTTGTTCTCAACATCAGCTTCTCTCGACCTTTCCTGCTTAAAGCATCTGCAACCACATTCATTTTTCCCGGATGATAAAAGATCTCACAATCGTAATCTTTTATTAGTTCCATCCACCTTCTTTGACGCATGTTCAAATCCTTCTGAGTGAAAATATACTTCAGACTTTTGCGGTCTGTGTAGATCTCATATTTTTCTCCATAAAGATAGTGTCTCCATATCTTCAGAGCAAATACAACTGCAGCCAATTCCAAATCATGAGTCGGATACCCTTTCTCATAATCCTTCAGTTGTCTTGATGCATACGTAATAACTTTGCCGTTCTGCATAAGAACACAACCCAACCCTTTGTGTGAGGCATCACTATACACCACAAAATTTTCTGTATTATCTGGTAATGTCAACACAGGTGCCATACTTAACTTCTTTTTCAAATCTTGGAAACTCTCTTCACATTTCTCAATCAAAACGAATTTTACAGCTTTCCTTGTCAAATTTGTTAGCGGAGTGGCTATCTTAGAAAAATCCTGAATGAATCTTCTATAATAACCGGCCAGTCCCAAGAAACTCCTCAATTCTGATGGTGTTCTTGGTTGTTCCCAATTGATCACAGCTTCCACTTTTGACGGATCCACTGAAATCCCATCTTTGTCAATAACATGACCCAAAAATTGTACACGGTCGAGCCAAAATTCGCACTTAGAGAATTTCGCGTATAGCTTTTCCTTCCTTAGTGTTTCCAATGTCAAACGTAAATGTTCCACGTGTTCTTCTTGAGTTTTGGAATACACCAGAATGTCATCAATAAATACCACTACAAACTTGTCTAAGAATGGTTTAAACACCCTGTTCATCAAATCCATGAACGCAGCAGGGGCATTTATTAAACCAAAAGACATCACCATAAACTCGTAATGTCCGTACCGAGTTCTGAATGTCGTTCTAGGTATATCCTCCTTTTTTACCTTCAATTGGTGATACCCACTTCTCAAATCTATTTTCGAGAAATATTTAGCACCCTTCAGCTGATCAAACAAGTCATCTATTCTAGGCAAAGGATACCTATTCTTAATAGTGACCTTGTTTAACTCCCTATAATCAATGTAAAGATGCATTGATCCGTCCTTCTTCTTAACAAATAAAACTGGCGCTCCCCACGGTGATACGCTTGGTTGAATATATTTCTTGTCTAGCAAATCTTACAACTGTACCATCAGTTCCTTCATTTCTACCAGAGCCATTCTGTACGGGGCCTTCGATATTGGTTATGTTCCCGGTGCCAATTCGATCACGAACTCAATTTCTCTGTCAGGCGGAAGTCCTAGCAAATCTTCTGGAAACACGTCTTCGAATTCTCTTACTACCGGTATTTCTTCTAGTTTCACACCCTTCTTCTGAGTATCGACTATGTAAGCTAAATAGCCCACACAACCTTGACTCAACAATTTCTTGGCCTGCATAGTCGTCAGACATTTCATTTGTCTAAGCGACTTGATACCATAAAATACTACCTTTGACGGAGTCATAAGGTTTACACACTTCTTGTGACAATTGATTACTGCTCCATATTTGAACAGCCAATCCATTCCCAAAATTACATCAAATTCCCCGAGTCTAATCGGAATCAAATCTACCAACAAGATATTCTCCTTAATGTTTACCCTACAGTTCTTGTATACGAATCTAAAAGGGATTACTTCCTTATTCGCAATTTCTATGTTCAAAGAAAAATTCAGTTCTTCTCTAGGCAATTCTAACCTCTTAGCAAATTCATCAGATATAAACGAACAAGTAGCACCCGGATCAAATTATACATATGCATTAATATCATTGATTGGGATAATACCTGACACTACATCTTTTGATTGCACAACATCTTGCATAGTCATGTTGAAGGTTCTGGCTGTGGGTTTGTTTAATGCTGCAGGTCCTGCAATGGCCCATGTACTTCCATTGTTACCTCCATTGCTTTTGGTTGTCACTTCTTCCCTCTTCTTAGGGCATTCACGAGCAAAGTGATCCTTGGATCCGCACGTGAAGCATACATTCTTCTTCGGTTGAGTGTAATTTGGGGCGATGTGACCCTCCTGGCCACAATTGAAGCAAACTCGTTTCGCCATCAAGCACGTACCCTTGTGAAAATTCCCACATGTCGCACATGCTTCAAACTTTTTGTTTTGCTGGTTACCCTGATGGTTTCCAGCACCCATGTTCCCATTCCACTTTCTCTTCATGTCGTTGTTGTTGTTGTTGTTATTGTTGTTGTTGTTGTTGTTGTTGTTGTTGTTGTTGTTGTTGTTGTTGTTGTTGTTGTTGTTGTTGTTGTTTCCACCGCTACCACTCCCATTCTTAGTCTCATTCTCATTCTTCTTCTTCTTTTGTTCCTAGTTGAACTTTGTCACTGCCTCGCCTCCACCTTCAATGATCTTGATTTCTCCATCACTTGCAAGCAAATGTCTTCAATCGAATGGTGATACCCTCTTGTCTGATCGGGGCTTCAATCCATGTTCAAATCTTTTTGCCTTACGCTCGTCTGTGCTAACTTGATATGGCGCAAACCTCGCCAATTCATTGAATTTGGCGGCATACTTTCGATATCTGCCATCATCCCTTGTTTTAGTTCCGAAAACTGTACTTCCAAATGACTTTTCAACTCTCCGGAAATAGGTCTCAAGAACAACTCCTTGAACCTATCCTGTCATCATCTCCTGGCCCTTCACGAGTTTTATTGGCACGCCACCAATAACTAACCGCTTTCAACATGAACGTTATGCGGCGATCTTACGATCAACCCCTACCCTAGCGACATCGAATACTTTTTATCTCCATAATCCGGGTTTGTGCTTATTTGGATTCATAGATCCACTTGAATTCGTGGTCCAACCGCTTTGAAATCCTTAAACGTTGTACCATGGTTTTGTGGTTGATTCTCGCAACGCTCTCACGATGGTGTCACTAGTTGTTGAGCGGGGTTACCGCCAATATTGTCGTTATTGGTAGTTCTCTCATTGTTTCTCTGTCGGGGTGGTTCACGTCACAGGAGGCATTTTTGTTAAAACAAAACATCTATTAGACTATTACTCAGCTTTTTTAAGTATTTCTAATTAACTTGCCTCCATAAAAGAAATAACCAAATAACACATAACACTTTGAATAAAATAATATCTTTTATTTATTCATCATTACTTCGAAAAACATAAAAAAACAATAGCAGCACTGCTATTTACATTCCTTTCCTGAACTACAAAAGTTACAAGACAACATCATTATTATCATATCCCATGGTTACTTAACACTAGGGATTTACACATTATTTAATACTTATTACATGCTTTACAGGCACATTTTCTATGATGATCTATTAAGATACTTCTTAGCCCTATCACGTTTTTCTCCATGACTCAAACATTGTCCTGCGATCTAATACATATGATGATGGCGTCTCTCAATCGAATCGGATATCCCATGACCCGATCTTGAGCTCGATTAATTGCGGTGTCAAATACTTTATCTATCTCTTCCATCTTCATCCTTTTCGCCTGTGAGTTCCTTACTGCTCTTCCAGTTCGTTGATAAGCTTCCTCGTATGCATCTTCAGCTCTTGCCCTCTTAGCAGCTTCTTCTCTCAGTTTTTTCTTCAGTTCAACAACCATCTCAATCAATTGTTCTTTCTCTCCTTCAGTCTGTATTAGTTTCTCCTAGGCGTTTGTCAATCGTTCCTCACGATCCTGGATCTCACCATCTTTTTGTGTCATTGTAGTTTGTTGTTCAACTACTATCTCCTGCAACTCCTCAACTGTATCCTGAAGTTCCACGTTACGGTCATGCACCTCATCGTATATACGGCCAGCTATCAAGTTAAGTGGAATCCTTTCCTCCTCGTCCTCATCATCCTCATCTTCCTGTGGTAACTTAATGGGATCCTCCTCATCTGTTTCCACGTCATCGTCCTCATCTTCAACTATTGTGACCAATGGGGCTGACTCCCGTGGCAGTAGTTATTCCCAAACTACCTGAATGTCGCAAGGCTCCTCCTCTATAGGCATTTGAGGTCCCTCCTCCCTAGCCTGATTGGATTCTCCGACATTAGTCATCCTGACAATAAAGTTTTAAAGTTTTAATTATTAATCATTATTACTCGATACTCACGAGTACATAAACTATAAACACATAAGCACATAAGTGTTTTATTACTTCTCTCTTAAAACTCGATAAGAGTTATCTCCACTATCTTTTCAAAGGTTACTTCCTAAGGCTTTTCCCCCCACCTAAGGTTCATAACCTAAAGCTTTGATACCAACCTGTGACACCCCCAAATCCTGGTACTTCATTTCCTCAAGACTTAGTGTTCACTTAATCAAAACATTCATTTCTAACTATCCAATTATAATAAATTGAATAATAAAAACCTGCCCATACACAATAAAACTTAAATAAAAATCTCCCAGGTTATCTAACCTTTAACAACAATCATTCAAATGCGAAAAATAAAATAAACTTCATTACAATCTTTAAATCACAGTCTAAAAGTAAACTATCAAAACTATTACAAGTCTTCAGTACTTGTTCATCTTTCCTTTTCCCCTTCGGTTCTAGGTAACGCCCCCAGTTTAACTTTAGCTATAAGAAATTTTACCGGGCAAGAGTGAGCAAACAAGGCCCACTTGAAATAACAATAAATAAATCTTTAAACTTTTACATCAATTGCCAACATTAGGCTCAATAGAACTGAACAATATCTTCTATTAACTTTCTGAAAATTATAACATTCACCAAGGGTCTAATGACCACGAATCATGTCCACAGTTATAAGTAATCTTTCAACTTTAACTTTAATAATAAATAAGACTATAAGGACTCCACGTCTTTAGGGGGATCAACCCTTCGCATAAATGTATTGTGCACAACCATTTCAACGCTAAGCGTAAACCTCTACTAAAAGAGTTGTTCATCTCAAAGATTTAGAATACAAATCCGCACCAAAGTAAGTTTGGTTTGGATACATTACGAGGTAATTTAGAATTCAATTCGGTAATCAACTAAGGATTAGTTGATTACAAAAGAAATAAAATCAGTATGCTATGGAATAATCATAACTGAATTGATATTTGTAAATTAACATTATGCTTTAGGAATAATCTAATAGCATAAGCATTGAATAATCATAACATTCAAGGTTATTGAGAATTTGGGTACTAAACATGCATATTGAATAGTAATTTGAACGATAGAGTTGTTCAATACTAGAATATTAAAATAGAACAACTCGCATGCTAAATCACAAGTTACATATTAAAGAACTTGCTCAATAATAAAATATAAGATTTGGAATACTTGTATTCTCATGAACCAATAGATACAAGAGCTTTATCAATAATAAACAATCTAACTCTACGAAAGTGTAAAGTTAGCAACTTGTATAATTAAAATGGAATTAAAAGTAATAATGTTCTCAACGAAATTAAACGTGTACAACGAAGTTTTAGAGTTAGAAAACTTGCCTTTAGCACAAGCTAAACCTTACAACTTGAATCAATACCCTATACATATGTCATCATGACATAATTAGTCATTACCAACATTTTATATCTATATAAACAAAATATATACATCATGTAGGTTAAATTACCAATTCACATAATCAAACTACGTTAATAATAATTAAATCTTGATAATATGCTCATTCATAGTTTAATACTACTGAAATCATCATTTAACATTCATATTATTAACACATAACATTCATTTTCAAAATTTGTATACTTAAACAAAACCGCTGAACCTCCATCGATAACTCACTATGACATGCTGCTACTGAAAGTTAAGGCCGTATTTCGGGTCACAAGTCATTTGTTGGCGCCATGGCGGTGGTTCCGCAGATCGCGACGCTGAGAGTTGTCTTCATTGGCTACAGCAATGCTGATGCCGAGTCCAAATCCGCGACCAAACTCTAAAGCACAAAGATGAACAAAAGCCAAATTGGCCTAAAAGCTCGAATCTAATAGACTGATTATCATGTAATTTACATATAAACTTCATATAAACATATTGTGAAGACTTCTAACATGTTTCTACTCATAAAATAACTTAAACATCAAATATACAACACCCAATTTCAATGTTTTTGGCAAAAAACTCCATTTTTGATATTTTCAATGAAAACCAACACTGTGATTTTATTTTTCAATCAAAACAGAAATTTCAAAATATTATAGTTATGGTTATATATACTCTATCAATTTCTATAATCAATTAATCAATTTAACAACTAATAAAACCTTAATTTCTATTTTAAACTAAACCATGTTCATATATATATTTTTTGTAAACACTATAATATATTTTCTTCACAATTTGCATACATACATGACTTAATTTCTCTATAATCACATACAAATTCATGAAACAACCTTTTACAAACAATTATTATACTAAACTATATACATATCAACAATTCCTCTTTTACAAATATTTTAAAGAGACTTTTTGGGAAGAGGAAAACTAAACTTTTAAAGAAAGATATTGAGTTCCTACCTTTGATTAAGAAGATGTTATCCTAGAGTTTGATTATCCTTTTGATTATCAAGCTTCTTCTTCTTCAATCTCTAGCCTTTCTTCCTCTCTTTCTCTTCTTCTTCTCTTTTTCTTCCTCTAAGTTTTTCTTTTCTTCTCTCTAACCTCTCTCCTCTATTCTTACGTACTTAGGATATAACGTATAAGATATAATATATATTTATTATATGATATAAATATAAACTTATAACTGATATCAGTTATTTGAGTTTTGAAAATCAAAAGCCATAAGGCTTGTTTGGCTAATTACTAAAAACATAACCAATTATTCCTTATGCCATGTTTGGAAAAACACAATTATATTAAAGACTTAATAGGCATTAGGCTTTGTTTGGCAAAACTGAATTAAAACTCCCTTAATTTATTTTAATAACTCCTTTATAGCAAGGTTATTAGTCATACTTTTATTTAATTAATAAATCAATTAAAACATTAATATATTAAATTACTTTAGCACATAATTTAATATCACATAACTATAATTTCTTTTATAATTATAATTTTATTTAACCAACTAATATTTTAAATTACAATTTCCTATTTAAAATATTATAATTTATTTAAATCACTATAAGCTCTCTAGCTTACTTATTAAATTAAATTGGTATATAATCGCATAACAATTAATTTTCTTAGCTCATTAATTATTTATTCAACAAATAATTAACTACACCACATCAACTCAAATTGTCATTAAATATGTATATAATTCAATAAATATTTAATATTGTAAATAAATATTTAATATTTAATATTTAATATTTAATTATTTATTCAACAAATAATTAACTAAATCACATCAACTCAAATTGAACAATATATTATTCAAGAATAAACATAATCCATTAAATACTTATATAAATCAATAAATATTTAATATTACACTTTAAAATTCTGGAATGTTACAGGCTGACTTCATCATTTTGGATTACGAGGAAGATAAAAATATACCAATTATACTGGGGAGACCATTCTTAGCCATAGGCAGGACTTCGATAGATGTGCAAAAAGGGGAACTCACAATGCGTGTATATGATCAGGAGGTGACCTTTAACGTCTTTAAGGCAATGAAGTTCCCAACAGATGAAGAAGAATGCTTCCGGGTTGATGTGGTTGGGTTCTAAATGATGAAGTACAGAGTATAGTGGATTGTGAACCATTGAGAAGTATCATTGCTAAAAACTCAGATGTGGAGGATGAGGAATTACATAAATTCGTTCAATATCTGGATACCCCTCCACAGTATGGAACCATTGTAGTATGTGATAAGTTTCCGGATAAGCATCTCAAAGTGAATGGCCAGAGATTGAAGAGTGATTCTGGTGGTGAGGTGGACAGAAAGAAAGTCACCTCGATTCTATCTTCGACATGAGACTCAGAGACAATCACGCTAATTGACTATAACTTAGTGATTGATGGGAGGCAACCCATAATTTCCATCTCTACTTAGTATTTATTCAGTTCAAGTTGTTTGGTTTAACTTATTTTCATTACTTGTTAGAATAATATGAATACCTTTATATGCTTATTCATCGTAGTAGAATCACAGAAGAGCACGTGCGTGCATTGTATTGAAATTAGGGAGACAGAATAGGCATTCATTTTTATTTAGTAAACCATGCTTTGATAAGGTCTATGGATGTTATTGCAGGTGTATTGGAGAGCATGCATTTCTGTCTTGCAGATTTAAAAAAAAATCAAATAAAAGCTAGCAGTGCAGTGTATCGTGGATGCGTGGTCACAAGCAATAATTTCAAAGATGACTCGCACTCTCCGCATGATATAGTACCCAGACAGATTTGCCTCATGCAAGACAACCCATTAAAACTCTCGCGATAAGCGACGTGGGAAAAAATTTTCAGTTTAAAAATGTGATGGAGATCAGTTGGACTCTCATTTGCAATCAAAACAAAAGCGCAATCACTTTGTCTCTCCATAACTCACGTCTCTATCTCTCTATTAGTTACAAATTAAAGCCGTGCATCTCTCAATCACATATCCACGATTCTCTCCACGTTCAAAGCTCAAACCCACACTCTCATCCACTGATATAAACTAGGGTTTCTGATTCAATTGGGCAGAAATGAACTTAAGATACTCTCATCACTAGTTCTTCAACATTCTTAGTCAAATCATCTGCATTATCTGTCTCAAAGCAAATGGGGCCTAAGCGAGCACGTTCTATTTCATCTTCTTCTTCATCTTCCTCGGGCAGTCAAGGGGAAGATATTGTTGATCACACCAAGTTTCTAAACTTGGAAGCTCAGCATGAGTATTATAGAATTGTAGCGAAGACGTTTGTCAAGGAGCGCGGTTTCAAACCAGAGGGGCAAGATGGTCAATTATGTGCCATGATCCATGAGAGAGGCTGGGGTGGACTGACTGCCACTCCCACGCCCATTCCGATGAGCATAGTTCGCGAGTTTTATGCCAATGCCAAGGTCACCATGAGCGGTATATCTATGGTTCGCGGTATCGAGATAGATTACAGACCCCATGCCATCCGTACCATTTTTAGACTTACTGATACACCGCCAACGGGGGCTGCTAACTGGGTCACTGGTGCACAATTGGAGATAGACTTGGAATTGGTTATAGCTGAATTGTGCGTGCCTGGCACGAAATGGACCTATAAAGTCAGCACGAATCAACCTCGCATATTCCCAGCCGCAGCCCTGAACCGATATGCAAAGGCATGGAATCTGTTTATATGTGCCAAGCCCGTGCCTTCCTCTCATCAGCACGAGATCACAGCGAAAAGGGCAGTTATTCTGTGGGGCATAATCACCGGGAAATACATTGACATTGGTCATCTCATCCATCAGAATATGTTGCGGTATTTGCAGGGAGGCACCATTGGGAGCATTCCACATGCATCAGTAGTTGCTATGATATGTGCTCATCAGGGATGCAACTGGGGCAACAAACAAATGCAATACCCAAGCCAGGACATAACTCATGCCATCATTGCAAAATTTGAGGATTGGGCAGGAGGTGTACCACACCCACGCGGACGAGGTTTTATCATTCAGCCAACTTACCCAGAGCCGTCACAGCAGCCACCTCAGACAGATGAGGCAGGCCCATCCATGCAAGCACCTGCTGCCCATGGTGATCGCCAGCTCCGAAGGTTGGAGCGAAAAGTCGATGCCATGTACGATAATTTCAGCACGTTTGCGATGGGACTCACGAGGGCCTTGGCCGAAGCTTTTACGCATCAAGGAACGACGCTAGTATGGCCTCAGTTCGGGACATCAGTGCCATATCCACCACACGATTCACTGCCCGAGGAGGGTGGTACCACTGATCATTAGGGGAGTTTTTCGTTACCCTTTACCTTGATTCAATGGGGCATTGAATATTCTAAGTTTGGGGGTATTGGGGTAGTAGTATAGTTGCATGTAGTTTTTGCATGATTAGTTTAATGTTTGCATCATATAGTTTATTTTTTCATAGAGTTGCATGTTTATTTGCATGTTCATTTTTAGTATTGCATGTCTCACAGTTCTTGCCGTATGGAAATTTTTGTCTAGCCGATGATGATAGTGAATTTTTGAAAGATGTTTGAGTATGTTGGATAACATGAACCTAGCTATAACATTTTACACGATGAAATTCATGTTGCTATTTAAATGCTTTCGGTTTGCACGAACGTGTTCACAATCACTTGCAGGTATAAGAATTACGTATTGCCTTGCTCGATAGAAAATGTAGTTTTAAAAAGGGAAATATGTGGAAAGTGAACTTAGACGGTTTAAAACATTGATTTTTAATCTTTGGGAAAACATGGGTATCTACGTAAAAAAAAATAATAGTAATAACGTGGCTAGTCTTATTTCGGGGCCCTGGCTACTTGAGTAAGTACGCCCGAGGGGATTGTCTCTACACCTAGTGCCCTAAGGTCTTTCATGGTCTCAGAGTCGTTGGTTGAAAGCTCACTAAGGCGTAGCAGTGTTGCCTAATGGAGTAAGACATTGCACAGTCATGTGAAAAAAATAGAGAAAAAGAAAAGGAAAATAGCAATAAACACCGCGGAAAAGTGCAAAAATCACCCTCGTGAGTAAAAATAAAGCAGTTAAGCCCATTGTTGAACCTCAGTTTGTTTTGATATGTTCGAATAGTCTTCGTTGCATATGTATACGTGAGTCTTAATTTAAACTATAATTTTCTGTTTTGAGCAATTTAGTGTGTATTTTTTGCTTAAATCAAGTTTTGGTGAACATAACACACACACACAACATATCTATAGCATTTATAAATTATCTGAGTGTACGACATTATGCCTACATTTTGGTTTGAATCTGTATTCTTGAACATGGAAAAATCCGCTTAGGCATTTTGGACTGAATTTCTGTGATAGCTGGAACAATGTGAGACTAGTTGCATCATAATTTAGTTGCATAGTAATATAGATGCATTTTCATTGTTCATTAGTATGCATTGCTTGAGGGCAAGCAACAGTTCAAGTTTGGGGGTATTTGATAAATGGGTTTTATACCTACTTATGGAATACCAATTCACGTGAACTATGCCCATTTCAAGTACATTTTAGTGTGTTTTAGTTGCATTTCATGTTATTTTGCATTGCATATACTTAAAACTCCTTTTGGTGAAAAAGTGCAGGAAACGACCTAATTTGGTGGAATAGAAGGCACGAGGCGAATGGACGCATGAAGCGAGGCACAAGCTGGGATATGCGTGGCATGAGGATCAAGTGGAGCAGAAGACTAAACGTGGATGGACAAAGGAAGGAGCAACGGAACCGATCAATTCACATGAGAGAACCGTAACCTAAAATTGCGAAGCCGCGCACGAGACAATCTTGGCAACGCTACCACACGAAAGCACCCGGTTGGACAACATTACACACTGCAAGTTGCGCGCCCACGCGAGGATTACACTGGGTGAGCGCACGGTCTCGCGCGATGCTGATTTATTTTATTTTAATTTTTAATTAAAAGGGTTGTAATTGGTTTAAAACGATTTTCTGACTGGTGTCAAAGGGGAGAATTATTCAGTTTTACGTATTTTCATTGGGTAACTAGGGTTTACACACTGAGAGACATTCCAACGTAGAAGGAAGCCTAAACTCTAATTTTCTAATTCTTCTTGGGATTCTCTATCACCGTGGAATTTTTATTAGTAGTTGTTGGATCTATATGAGGATTTGAACGTTAATAGTGGATTATATTTAGCAATTGGTTTGATCGTTTCTATCTTTCATCTTTCAATTGTTTGCGTATTAGCCATGTTTAGCTTTGATCCCATAATGGCTTTTGGTTCAGTCATGAACTAAACTCCATTATGGGATTCTACTGGATTTTAATATGTAGTTTGGTTGCATGCTTGAATGCTGGATTATTTTACATATCATGTGGGATTTCTATCATGATTTTTTTGCATGTATGAATGCTTGATCACCATTCGCTTTTAGTACTTGTATGGCTTGTATATTTTGTGAACCAGATAGACATATATTGTGTCACCGTATGAGTTAGAATAAGGTGTTGTGCTTAAATTCAATATGATTGCAATTTTACATAGACATATAGTGATGTTGGTTATATTGATGATTACAT
The DNA here is from genome assembly GCA_020205605.1 of Panax ginseng. NCBI lineage: Eukaryota > Viridiplantae > Streptophyta > Magnoliopsida > Apiales > Araliaceae > Panax > Panax ginseng. The sequence goes on along the minus strand of CM035136.1, from coordinate 100,566,132 downwards.
AGAGTCTATCGATTATGGATGTTATGTAAGTAGGTCATATTGCATTGAAAAATGGCTATGACTCGATTAGTGCTCTTGGCTACTTTTTTGTGATATGTGAACAAGTCTTGCATGATAGTGGTGATTAGATGAAATGTTAAATGAAGTTAGGATCTCATTACTTTCATATTTGATTTATTACATCTTTATTATTGTTTTAGTCATTATTTGCGATTAGCGTAATTCACCAATATATTCATTAGTTGAGCATATAAATATAGTGATTTAATTGATGCATATTAATTTAAATTAAACAACTTTTCTTGTGGGATCGATACTTTACTTGCTCTGTATTACTTGTTGACACATGTATGCTTGTATGAGTTAGAGCACTTTTGTTAGACTGAAAAAGAGGCAATAGGAGGCTAGCATGCTCTTGACTGAACAACTGTCGTGTGACTTGGTGTTGATGAATCACCAGTTCTGCCAGTTGATTAACTTGTTTGTCAAGAGACTTTAACTCTGGTTCCATCATGAACTAGAACTCTAAATAATCCCACTTGTTGGTGGTATCCTTGTTGGTTTGGGAAGAACCTCCCCCCCCCCCCCCCCCTCCACATATTTGAGGTACTTGGAGCTCTAGCCACTGCCCCTATTGATCATGTTAACATCCTTTTCCTTATGTTGAGGGAGAGGGTTGTCTTGAACATGTGGTTGTTTGGGCTTGGTCACCATGACCTCACCACAGTCTATTAAGTCCTGGATCTTATGCTTAAGGGCCTAACAATCCCGAGTGTCGTGGCTTGGAGCTCCAGAATGATAACCACACGCTTGTATTGAAACCATTTCCACTTGGATTGGCTGGTGGAGGGAGATGAGTGATCTTCTTCTGAGCTGTCAGAAGTTTGAAAATATTTTCGAGTGAATCCCCTAAGGGTGTGAACACTCTTGAACGTATGACCTCTCCACTCTTTGGCAAGGGAGGATTTGAAGACTGTGCTTGAAAAGTGGAATAGTTTCTCCTCTGAATAGGCAAGTTTTGATTGCCTATTTGTGTTTTCCCTTGCAGTATCAAGGAAACATCCGCTTCTTTCTTCTTATGGACCTTTCGGGGGTTGTTCCCATAACTTCCAGATTGGATATGCTCAGCCACGACTTTTAAAGTGGCTAGGTCTTGAATCTTCCCAGACTTCAATCCCATTCCTGCCATTTCTCTGTGCTTGATCATTTCTAATAATGGCTTTCCTATTCCAGCTAGGACCCTCTCATAAAATGGAGCTTCTCGAATATCAATGAAGGTCATCACCATTTCAGACTCTATCATATATTGGATAACTTGAGCAGCCAGACTCCTCCATCTTTGGGCATACTCTCTGAATAACTCATTAACTTGCTTTTTGACTTTGGTAATCTGATACCTGTCTGGAGCCATCTGAGTTTGAAAGTTGTATTGACTGAGGTAATCATGGGCTAACTCCTCCCAGCTGTGAATTTTGGCGTTATCCAATCTGGTGTACCATGCTTTGGCTTCTCCAGTTAAACTTTTATGAAATAGTTGCATTCTCAAGTTTCATCCTCGGCATAGGATCCAAGCTCTCCAATGAACTCTTTTAAGTGGGTGTAAGGATATCCTAATCCATCATATTTCTCAAAATCAGGAGTCTTGAATTTCTCCAGATAATGAACCCCAGGGAAGATGCAAAGCTCTTAATATGAAACACTTCCGTGTGCTCCAATCCTTTTGATGGACCGAATGGTCTCTTCCATTTATAGAACCTTCTTCTGAATATCACCGGTGTCTTGATCTTCTTTAAGATGGGTGATTTCAGGGGTTTTGTTGGACTTCTCAATCTGAGACTCAGGTTCTGGAATTTCTTTGTCCGAACCCTGGATTCCCCCATGTGTAGAGGGTTCTGTGTGGATGGGTATTTGTGGACCCTGAGTTGATTTGTGTAGTTCTTTGAGCAGAACAACCAACTCTGTTATTTGATTAGTTAATCCTTCGAACTCCTCATGAGAGACATGAGTAGGAGTAGGATTAGGCTGGACACTTGTACCCATGTCTGGTTGTAGGCTTAGTTCCTTTTTGGACTTTAAACAGGTAACATGACCAATCGTTTCCCTGCAAAAAGACTTATGTAGTTTAGTAAGGAGAAACGTGGAAATGTTACATGCTATGTAATGTGTCCATTTTTATAGGAGTATTATCCTGCAAAACGGATGTCAGCTATTTTGATGACATGATAGCATGACAAGTTTTGATATGAAAAGGAATACATGTTCACATACTCCTTTATATTTTCCATTACATTGAGATTGACATGGAAATTAAATTACAAGTAATTAAAATTATACATAATTGAAAAGGGGAAGGCATGAAGAGATTTCCCTTCGCGTTTGGTTTATCAGAGACTAACATATCTTAGGCTACTCTCACGGCATTTCGGCATGAAGGTCCCCAGATCATCGTAATTTACTTGATGGGAAGTTAATCCGATCTTTCAACTAGAGCGAATCTGGGTGGTGCCTTTCCTGAGCCTCGTGGAATTAGTCTTCCGACGAGTCCAGTAATCAAACACCGTTAGGATAGCCTCCTGGTGGAGTGACCACGCAACATACATTCACATACATCGCGTGAAACAACCCGGGTCAAATCCCGAGTCTGGAACAAATCTCGGGTCAAATCCCAAGTCCGAATCGAATCAAATCCATCAAAATAAGGCCTCAAACTACTGGCCCAATAGTATCTTCTTGGGTCATCTTAGCCCACCACAAGCTCCCAAAAGGTCATGACTTGAAGGTACTATTGGTAGTAACTTATTTCCTTATATGCAGACAAATTTTTTCCCTATCTTTTGATGTGGGAGTGGGGTGTTACAAACTCCCCCACTTAAATTTCTGACGTCCCCGTCAGAACCGATCACACACACGGGCCCAAAGATCTTTGCCTCTCTAGCCATTGTGGGATAATACCGGTTGGCTTCGTGTCCCCACCTCCGGACCTCCATCTCTCCATTGTAGGATAATACCACCAGCCTTCGTGTCCCCACCTCCGGCAACCCGATCGGATGACCCGACCCGAGCTTTCGAGAGTCGGCTTTGATACCATATAAAACAACCCGGGTTAAATCCCGAGTCCGAAACAAATCTCGGGTCAAATCCCAAGTTTGAATCGAATCAAATCCATCAAAATAAGGCCTCAAACTACTGACCCAATAGTATCTTCTTGGGTCATCTTAGCCCACCATAGGCTCCCAAAAGGTCATGACTTGAAGGTACTATTGGTAGTAAATTATTTCCTTATATGTAGACAAATTTTTTCGCTATCTTTCGATGTGGGAGTGGGGTGTTACATCGCGTCTCACCGCATGGAAATGATGACATGTGCGAAGCACTAAAATCACAAGCAAATATGGTGCGAAGCACTAAGTGCAGTAAAAAAAGCATTAATGTAACGACCGAGAAATTCAGATCCTTTGTAAAAATATTTGAAAGAATTAAATAATGAATAAAATAATATTATTTGTTATTATATGTGTTAATAAGATGTATGTCGTTCTATAACCTAGAAATGTCAGAACATCATAGTATTCGAACCACGTGAATGAATTAAAGTATTTGAATTTTCAAGACGAAAATAAAAGTTTTCCGAGAAAGTTTATGAAAAACATTATTCACCATTTATCGCTCGGGAATTATTTTTGAAATTCTGAGAAATACGTAACGTTAGAATATCGAGGCAAGATGGATTATGTAATAATAATCTAAGTATGGAAAATGCAATAATTCGCATGTGGACTTAAATTAAGAATATAGGTATTAAAACCTAATGAAATGAATTAATGTAACATGGTAGAAAATACAAGTTCTATATAAATAAGGTGTAAACCTATATGGGATTTATACTAAGCCCAAGTTGTTTATAAAGTGAAGCCCAAACCAAATGCATGCAAGCCCTTAAGAAAATGAGTAATTAACTAGACCTAAGCCCAAAGGATGATCCAATAGGTAAAGCAATGATCCATGGTACAACCCATGGGTGAACTTGGAGAATAAGAACTTTAAGTGAGGAGCAAGTGTAGTGTTGAGCAAGAAAAAGGAGTGGTGAACAAGATTACTTAGTGGCTAAGTAGATGAATAGTAAGGAGGTTAGTTTAAGGAGGTGGGATGACATAAAGACCATTCTATCCTAACTTTGAATTGTCTATAAATAGCTAGCTTCAATTCATTTGTTGCTTGTTCAAATTTCATCCAACTTCTTACAAGATAAGCAACTTAAGTGTTAGAGAGAATAAGTCACATAAACACTTATAAGTCATCTCAACTTTTGGCTAGATTTTCCAAAGTGAAGTGAAGTAATAGTTCATCAAAGGTAAATTATCTTATCTCTTCCATCTCTATCATAATAGGATTGATAGAGAAGTGGGATGGTTTAATGATCACATGTCATAAGTCATTGATGAATGAACTTAAGCTGAATAAGTTGAGTAAACAACTTGAACCTAAATAAGTTGATGAACTTATGAAGATTTGCCATTTGTTGTCATAAGCATGAAAATTGTAGTTAATGAGTTAAACAAGTCATTGACTTATGAGAATAAGTCAAAACCTACTTTGTTAATAAGTTGGTGTAATAAGTAACTTGTAATGTCTACATGTTGATTAAAATCCACCTAGAATGATTAGTAATGAGGTTTCGTCGGAATTCACACGATTGAACGATAATCGTCGAATTCGTGAAATTCTCGGAATGAAGGTCGTATTTTGTGTTTGAAGTCGTAAATGTTGGTTTTCGATGGAGACAAGTCATATTTGGCATTATAGAGTTGCGGACTCGAAAATGACCGGATTCCGACTTAGAACGAAGAAACGAGCGTTGAACGTTCATGAACGTTTATTATTTTTGTTAAAATGAACTAATAGGTGAAATTTTAGCAAACGATGTTAAATAGATAAAATTCTTGCATAAACGCATAGAGCACATAATTTGTGACCCGTAGGCTCTTGAACAAATCAATTCGGACTTATAATGAAGAAGTTACGAGTCCAGGAATTTCAACTTTTGAAAAATATGTCCAAGTTTTCTGGTGCACAGAGCTAGCGCCGTGGCGCCAACCCAAGGCAAATAAGTCCGCGCCGCAACACCAAAGTGGCCATCAGCCCCTGGAGAGTCACGCCGCAGTGCGGCATTTAACACAGAGACTCAGCCATGCACCGAGTCCCAGTTTTGGGTACTAAGTGGCGACGCCGTGACACGACACTACACCATAATAATAGCCGTACTGCAAAAGCCGCCAAATATAACCTAGATAAAGAAGAATGTTTACAAACTGAATATGAAGAGTAATGGTTAAGAAATTAAGTAAAGATCTTAATGAAACATAGTTATGACATATTAAAACTTAAGTATGCTCACTTAAGGTTAAGATTAAGTCAATTACTTATAAATGTAAGAGTGATGTAATGGAAAGCCGGAACCAATAATAACAAATCTAATATGTAATTAGATTGAGAAGAAGGGTAAGATTCTTTAGGAACCATGTGTGATCATTCCTGACCTAATGTTCTATGTTATGCTATTATCTAATGTAGAGACCTTCAAGATGTAAAGTGCACATGTTATATCTATAAGAAGACGCTAAAGGCAAGTACTCTAACCCTTGTTCCAGTTCGATCTGGACAAGTCTTTGTGATTCAAGTATTCTTCGCATGAGTTAGTATCTGAGGAAGTCAAAGCCAATCCTTTCAGCTAGACATATGTTATTTTATTCTATCAAGTGTTGATAAGGATTTACCAAACTAATATTGTTGTGGTTTTCAAAAGTAGACTGAATATGCTAAACTATTTTGTCGTCAAACGACAGGCACGTGAGGTTTCCACAACTTAAACGTATACACGTTTAATGAATGTAGTGTTAATCAACATAGAGTACTATAGGTTGATCACCTAGACGTGCTCGTAAGATATGTCGGACTTACGAACTTCGTGTCGGGATGTCCTTTTCAAAGTACTCATGAAATGCTTACGGTCTTGAACCGGAATTGAGGTTTTACTGAATATGGTTGTTGTAAAACATTTTGAATGAAAGGAAGTGTTATTTTGAATTCTCAATAGTACTTCGTAACTCTTGTCCAGTTATTGAAGATATACGATTTCTATGTTTCAAGCATGCTATTTTCCTAGAATTATTGTACTTACTGAGCTAGTTAGGCTCATTCTTGCTTGAACCATATGAATGCAGCTAAGACAGAATGGACCGATGGATCTGGCAAGGATAAAGGAAAGGCAAAGGCGAACCCATAGATTGCTTATGTAATAGTATAAGTTTTGTAAGAAATAATATTGATATTATGACAAAGACAATGTATTGGTTGTAAAGAACCTGGGGAATGTAAATATTCTTTTGATATATATATATATATATATATAGACATATCCGCTTCTTTTGAGGCATTTCAATTGAATGTTTATGTGAATCAGAAGACCGTGTAGCACCATCTGTCGGGTTGGAAGATACCCAGATTTGGGGGCGTCACAGGTTGGTATCAAAGCATTAGGTTATAAAACTTAAGGGGGGAAATAGAACCTTAAGTCATAACCTTAAGAAAAGTCAAAAAATAAAAGATAGAAGTTAACATTATAAAAATGCATTATATATGTTATGTGTTTTTATTATTCTACTAACGTGTACTAATCAACTTTTTGTGTTGTTATAGATGCCAGGTGGAAATAGAGATGTGCAGGTAGTCAGTGAAGAATCGGTTAATCAGGTAGAGATTATATCGAGCCCCATAGCAGCAGATCCCGAGATAGTGGTGGTTGAGTCTGGAGACTCCGAGAGCTTAGACCTCATGTTCGTATTTGACGGCATGATAGAAGAAGAAGTGGAAGCAGTGTCTTTTAACCCAGTAGCAATAGCAGTAGAGATAACTCCAGGGGAGTCAATGATGTCACTGTTCATGTCAGTGATAGATAAGAACGTACACTACTGTCAGGAGGTCAAGGAGCTAAAGGTAGAGCTCCAAGCTGTTATAGAAGACAAGACGGACGTGGAGTCTATGTGGGAGCAGGAACATGACGAGAGGGTTTTGGCTAAGGACAAGGTACATAAGCTAAAACAGGAGGTCTTTGAGCTTAGGAGCGAGCTAAAGACCAAGAAATAGAAGATAGGGAGAATGTCCTATATCCATAGGAATTCTCATGAGGATTTTCGGTTGTAGGTAGCTGGTTATTCGGTAGAGACAGGGCAGACGCGACATACTATCAGCCGTGATATTATTGCCGGTCTTGCCAAGGCAGATTTCGAGAATGCCTTAAGGCAGATGTGATTGAGTAGTGGCTAGAGTAGTTAGATATGTACATATTTGTGTATCTAGTAGTGACGTAAAGCCCTCTTTTGTATAATCAAGGGTAGTCTTTTGTAAATCCCAATTTTTGGAATGCAATAGCGGGAAAGTAATGTATCCAGCTTAGGCTGTGTTATGTAACCGATGTTGTATTATACTACAATGAATTAATATAAGTTTTCTTTTTCAAAAATGTTGAGTAACGAATGTTTAAGTTATTTTTTAACATTGAATAATAACTAACTGACAGGAAATGAATAATAACGAATTATATGTTTATTGTAACAGCAAAATGCCGCCAAGAATAGTACCACGTAACCAAGGTGCGAACACAAATCAACCAGAGGGAGGTCCGGTTAACCCCATACAGGAATTTTTGAACCTTTTAACCGCAAATATTTAACCAAATCTGGGCTAATATCCCCATAAATCTCGTGTGTAGTACGAGCTACTACATTTAAGGACTTTAAGAGTGTGGGTCCGCTTGAGTTCAAAAGAACTACGGACCCTATCGAAGCCCAAACGTGGGTGAGGGAGATCGAGAAGGCATTTGTGATAGCAAATGTTGACGAGGCCCAAAAGGTTGCCTTTACAACCTACATGATGAAAGGAGAGGTCAACTTTTGGTGGGAGGCCTACCAGGCGAGGGCCGGAATAGATGTTATAACATGGGAGAGGTTCAAGGAAATATTTTATGAGAACTACTTTCCCACGAGTATGCAGGGAAGGATGGAGATGCGGTTTTTAGATTTGAAACAAGGGGACATGACGGTTCCCCAGTATGCTGCCAAGTTTAATGAACTGGCAAGGTTCGCTCCACATCAAGTGGATACTGAGGTGAGGAAAGTTCATTGGTTCGAGCAGGGCTTGAAACCCTGGCTCTATAACCGTATCTCTGTGTTCCAAAGTACTTCCTTTGGAGTTGTTTTAGAGAAGGAAATAATTGCCGAAGGTGGTAGCGAGGCATTGAGCCAATACCACAAGGATAAGAAAAGCAAGGGGAAGGTGGATGGAGGAGTGAAGGTTGAAGGTGCCAGTGGGAGTGGCGAAGGGTATAAGAGGAAGGTGAGTAGCTTAAGGAATCCCGTAGTGAAGCTAGGGGACCTGAAAAGAAGGATGGAGGCCTGCAAGACCTGCGAGAAGACTCATTTATAACTGCGTACAGGAGGGGCATATTGCACCAAACTGTCCAAGTCCAAAGAAGAACCATGGATGCTTTGTATATGGGTCAACGGACCACATGGCAAAGAACTGCCCAAAGAAGGGGATAGACGTGAATAAGTGCGCCAATAGTGGTAAGTTAACTATTGGGGGTCCAGCGTAGCCGGGTAGGCCGATGGCCTGTACCTTTAATATGACCATCCAAGACGCGATGGCCTCGGGGGAAGTAGTCGCAGGTATTATTCCGATCAACAACTTAAATGCATACGTGTTGTTTGACTCGGGTGCTACTTGTTCGTTTATCGCATATGATTTTGCTAGACGACTAGGATTGCTTCCCAAAAAGTTGCCTATACCTTTGAACATTAAGGTAGCAAACGAAGAGATAATTCCTGTTGAAGATATTCATAGGAGTTGTTGTGTAGACATTCGAGGTTGTAAATTATCGGTAGATCTGATACCGATAAAGTTAGGAGAATTCGACGTAATTCTTGGAATGGATTGGTTGATAAATCATGGGGCAATAATAGATTGTCAAAAGAAATGCGTTAATATTAAAACATCAATTCAATCTCATGTAATATTTTACGAAAATAAATCGCCGAGACGTTCGTGTTGTCTTACCATGACACAAACTAGGAAATTATTAAGGAAGGGGTGTGTAGGTTATTTGTGTCATGTGGTGGATACCCAGAGAGTGGGAGCGACCATGGAACAGATACCTATAGTGAGTGAGTTCATGGATGTATTTCCAAGTGAGTTACCGGGTTTTCCGCCGGATAGGGAGACTGAGTTTGTAATAGACATTGTGCCAGGAGCGGCACCAATTTCTAGGGCACCGTATCGTATGACGCCAGTAGAGATGAAGGAGTTGATGGTACAGTTGCAGGAATTGTTGGACAGGAAGTACATTCAACCGAGTGTTTCACCATGGGGAGCACCGGTACTTTTTGTTAAGAAGAAGGATGGATCGTTGAGACTTTGTATCGACTACCGAGAGTTGAACAAGTTAACGATAAAGAATAAGTATCCATTACCCAGGATCGATGATCTTTTTGATCAGTTGAAAGGGGCAAAATATTTTTCCAAAATAGATTTAAGGACGGGGTATCATCAGCTAAAGGTTAGGAATGAAGACGTGCTGAAGACAGCATTTAGAACTCGTTATGGTCATTACGAGTTTCTGGTGTTGTCATTTGGGTTAACTAATGCACCTGCTGCATTTATGGACATGATGAACAGAGTGTTCCAACAATATTTGGACAAGTTCGTCGTGGTGTTTATTGATGATATTCTAGTCTATTCTAAGACGCTAGAAGATCATGCTGAACACCTGAGAATAGTGTTGGAGACACTAAGAAATGAGAAGTTATATGCGAAGTTCACTAAGTGTGAATTTTGGTTAGAGAGGGTATAGTTTTTAGGTCATGTTATTGACCGCGAGGGGATTTCAGTAGATCCAGCGAAGGTGGAAGCCGTGATGAATTGGGTACAACCGAAAATGCTGATCGAGGTACGGAGTTTCTTAGGGTTAGCAGGTTACTATCAGAGGTTCATTCAGGACTTTTCGAAGATAGCTACTCCACTGACTAACTTGACAAGGAAGACGGTGAAGTACATATGGACTGAGAAATGCGAAGACAGTTTTCAAGAATTGAAGAGGAGATTGAGTGAAGCGCCTGTTTTGTCATTACCCGATGACACAGGAAATTTCGTAGTTTATAGCGATGCTTCAGATAAAGGACCGGGTCATGTGCTCATGCAAAGATGGCAAGGTCATTACAGATGCATCTAGGCGATTGAAGGATTATGAGAAAGTTTACCCTACTCATGATCTGGAACTAGCCGCGGTGGTGTTTGCCTTAAAGATATGGCGACATAATCTTTATGGAGAAAAGTGTGAGATATACACGGACCACAAGAGTCTAAAATATATCTTCACATAGAAGGAGTTGAATATGAGACAGAGGAGGTGGCTGGAGTTGATAAAGGATTACGACTGTGAGATCCTGTATCACCCTAAAAAAGCCAATGTAGTGGCCGACGCCTTGAGTAGAAAGGGTTGGGAGAAGTTGTCTATGTTAACAGCTCAAATTGAGTTAATAATAGAGATGGCTAGGATGGAGTTAGAGGTGAAGTTGCCAATCGAGTCGGATCAGAGACTGTTGTGACAGAGATTCAGTCTACCATCGTAGAGAGAGTCAAGGAGGTGCAACTCAAAACTAATGAGTGTGACCAGATGAAGAAGCGGTTGACCAATGAAAAAGATATTAAGTTTAGTCTTGATAATGAGGGATTATTAAGATTTGAGGGAAGAATTTGGGTTCCGAATGAGACGGAATTAAAGGAGCAAGTTTCACAAGAGGCTCATAGTTCGAGGTACTCGATTCATCCTGGTGGTACTAAGATGTATCAAGACCTTCGACAGAGTTTTTGGTGGCCGAACATGAAAAGAGAAATAGCCGAGTATGTAAGTAGGTGCTTGACTTGTCAAAGAGTTAAAGCCGAACATCAATGACCGAGTGGCTTATTACAGTCATTGGAGATTCCAGAGTGGAAGTGGGAGCATATCACGATGAACTTTGTGGTGGGACTTCCGACGACTCAGAAGGGATATGATGCGATTTGGGTAATAGTGGACCGGTTAACAAAGTCGGCTCACTTTTTGCCAATTCGAATTAAGTACAACTTAGATCAGTTAGCTACACTCTATGTTAAGGAAATTATTTCCAAACATGGAGCACCTATTTCGATAGTGTCAGATCGTGATCCACGATTCACATCGAACTTTTGGAGAAGTCTTCAAGAGCAATTGGGGACGCAATTGAAGTTGAGTACGACATATCATCCACAAACCGATGGACAGAGCGAGAAGACAATTCAAACGTTAGAAGATATGTTGAGATCTTACGTCATGGATTTCAAGGGTAGTTGGGATGATCATCTACCATTCGTAGAATTTGCGTTTAACAACAGTTATCATGCAAACATAGGTATGTCGTCGTATGAAGCTTTTTTTTTGCTAAGTTTGTTTGTATATATATTAAAAAGGACCAAAAAACAATGGCTAAGGGGCATACCCCAGAATATAGTAACATCATCTAAGTTGCATAGATGATGATACGATACAAGGAAGAGAACCCAACATAACAAGTTAAACTAACAACCAATTATAGTAATGATTATAGTTTGTGGCCTTGATGAAATTACTAGTTGAGAGCGACCAAAACAAATGAATTCCACCTTCCTAACACCTACTCAAGAGCAAAGAATGCCCCCCACCACCACGCCCGAAGGCCAAAACTTGGTCGCGATCACCACCTCGCCCGAAGCCACCTCTCCCGAAGGAAATGCAGAACGTCGTTATATTGGGATGAAGTGGGAGAACGCCGAATGCTAGGACCAAAATTGGTGCGTAAAATAACTAATCCCGGTGAAGTTGATTCAGATGCTGCCTCGTCATGATTCATGTGACAAACGAAATTTTTGTAATTTAATTCTTAATATTTATTGAATTAAATAAATAATTTCGATGATTTAATTATTAGATTAAATAATTAATTGTTGCAATTGTGATAGATTAATTTAATGATATGTGTTATATTTATTAATTTAATGTGGAGAATATTTATTATTCAAGTATGTATTTATATGAGCTTATTGAATTTAAAGAAATATTTAATAAGCCTAATGTTATTTTAATTAATGTAATAATTAATTAGAGATTAATAATTTGAAATTATTAATTAATGAAAATTAATTATATGATTATGTGAATTAATGATAAATTATTATATTTTATTTAAATTAAATTAAATAAAATATTTGAATTATTGTAAGTAAGGTGTGACATGATTTAAACTATAAGATAAAAGAGTTATTAAATTAAATGGGATTAAGTCTTTTAAAGCTAGCCAAACATGGCCTTAATGGGAGTTGAGGATAGTTAACCCATGATTGGGTAACTGACCACAACGCCGCCTTTCCTCAGACATTACTTACGCGCTTCTTTATTCCTTTCATTATTGCTAAGTCTAGAAAATATTCAGAGAGAGATCTTGAGAATTGTCAGAGAGAATTAAGATTTTGAGAAGGAGACTAAGAGTGGGTAATTAAAGAAACATATGAGTTTTCTAATCTACACCTTACACTCAGGGTAATCTCCTTCTTCCCAAATTATAAATTACGTTATTAAAGTTTTTATGAATATGACTTTCAAAGTTCTGTAAGGTCTTTGTATTTATAAAGGGTATGGATTATGTGTTGTATATGTATTAAATGTTATCAAATCGTATTCAATTATATATTATGTAAGTTATCATGTCATCGGGCCATGAAAATAATACGTCGATATGTTGCTCAAAACTTACAGAGTATGGGTTTTGGCCATATGGCCCTTATACATAAATTTAATGTGTCAAACATAAATGGTTTTGTAAAATTTATACTTGTATATTATTATGCATGTTAATATGAAGAGACCAAACTTTAAATGAACGAATTCGGTGTTCTAACGAATACGTAGTATTAATTTTCATGATTTATGTTCAAAACCTTTAAGAACATCAAGAACAATCAAAATTTACATATTTTAATTTCAGTAATTATGTGTTTTAATGGATTAAAATCATTATATAAATGTTGGGTAATGATTATGTATGAATTATATCATGTGGGTTTGATTAAATTCGTAGTAATAATTTAATTGATTTTTTTGTTGTTCTCGCAATTTTTCGCTAATCGCAATCAGCAGTTTTCAAATTCATCGCCAATGCCAAGCCTTTAATCTCGTTTTAATTCCCTGTGGGCCATAGTATAAGCCACCACCATACCAGTCTCAAAGTCAAAGACTTAAGACTTAGTATTAAAAGGTGAGCCAAATAGCTTTACCACTCATGCAAATGTCCGTAAAATGAATTATTTTTAAATGTTCAAGTCTAACAATGTGATAACAACTTAAATTAAAGAACATAGAGATATGTTAGAAGTATAATGAGATATTAAAATAGATACTTAACATGTAAATAATATTATTGCATGTGGATTGAATTATTGAATACATAATTAGCTTGTTATTCATGAAGTATAAATTATGTGACATTAAGTGTAATAAATTGACTAAGTATAGTCATAATTCGAGTTAGACAAAAAGAATGAACGTTTGATGATTACTTAAGTTATAATTAACTGGTTTTGTGAATGTAAATGGTATGTAGGATTAAATTCAAGGAACGTGTTTAATTAACGTGTAATCTATGCACGAGGAAAGTTTCCTAACCCTACTTGTTATCATTATTCAAGTTTATAAATCAAGTTCATTTGTCATGTTAAAGATTAATTATCTTTTCAAAGTATGATTCTATTATACAATAATTGTTCTATTGTATACCTATTGAGATTGTTATTCATTATAAATATCATTTATTATTGAACCTTGTTAGACTAGCGAATCCTTATTGATTCAACTAGTCCATAGTTGATGAATGTTCTAAATTCGTAACCCTTATTGATTTATCCAAACCAAACTTCCTTTGAAAAGTGACTCTAATGTCAAACCGAGATGAACAACCTCAAAAAGGATTTACTTATGCGTTAGCGTTAAGATATTATGCACAAGATGGTACTAAGGGTCGATCCCTCAAGTACGACGAGTAGAAATGTCCATAGTCTTATGATCATTAAAGATTTCAAGTATAACCCTTGCTAACCTAGGACATAGTTCAAGGTCTTATGACCCTCGTAAATCTTTTGATTCTTGTTATTCATTCTTGATTCAAAAGTTGAGCTTTTATTTCGTAAGTCTTTGATTCACTCGCATGTTATTATACATTATTATTTCATTATTTTACTTGTGGGCAATAGTGCTCACTCTTGCGTAATAATAACATTGCGCTTAAGAACGAAAGAACCGATTTAACCTTCCACTAGTAAAGGTAAAGGCAAGCAAGGTTAACAAGTGATGAAGACTTGTTATTTGTTGAGATGTTGAATTTTTGTATTAAGTTAATGATGTTGTTTAAGACTTATTTGCTTATGTTTCTGCACAGATGTTTAAGGTTAATATGACCTGGGATTATGTTTATTATTCAGATGTTGTAACCCCATAAGGGGAAGATTTATTTCTATCTATTGCATGGTTTGCATTTATTATGGGTAGATAGATAGATGATATTTGTACAGTGAACACCAAATCCCGTGGAATCGAAGTACCTGAATTTGGGGGTGTCACAAGTTGGTATCAAAGCTGTAGGTTATGAAATTTAGGTGGGGGAAACAACCTTAGGTAATAGCCTTATAGAAAGAACATAGTGATGAAAAACTCTTATCGAGTTCTAGGAAATGAATTTTTGTAATTCATTGAAGATAATAAAAGACTTTATGTTCTTATGTGTTAAATTATGTGCTCACTAGTACGACTTAGTAACTAAAACTCAAAATTTGTTGTCAGGATGTCTGACGTTGGAGGAACTAGTCGAACTGGGGAGGAGGAACCCCGAGTACCTACAGTACCTACAGAGGAGGAACCCCGAGACATTCATGTCGTTAGGGAACAGTTGGTACAGAGGGAGTCATCTCCATTGATCACCGTTGTTGGTCAGGAGCATGAACCTGAGACTGATCCTGATGAGGATCCTGAGGAAGAATTTGAAGAGGAAGAGGAAGAAGAGGATTTTCCACAGTACTCCGTTGATGCTGAGATGTACGACACATTATACGACTGTAACGTGAAGTTACGAGATGAGGTGCAGATCCGATCGAATGGGCGATTATTCAAAGCAGATTACTCTCGAAAGCGTAAGGAGAGGGAGAT
This sequence comes from Panax ginseng, assembly GCA_020205605.1. Classification (NCBI taxonomy): domain Eukaryota; kingdom Viridiplantae; phylum Streptophyta; class Magnoliopsida; order Apiales; family Araliaceae; genus Panax; species Panax ginseng. Next base: position 100,550,834 of record CM035136.1, on the reverse strand, counting down.
TTCACTCTTCACTCACGATCGGGAAATGTAGAATGGGATTTGGTCCACGAGAAGGGTCAAACCAAGATAAGACCGCAGAGATAGAAAAGTTGAAGAAGGAACTCAAGGAAAGCTCGAAAAAGCGATCGTAGCAGAGGAAGGCTGGGTGAGAGAGTCACGTCGTGCTGATCTTGCGGAAGAGGATGGTCGTGCAAAGAAGGCGAAGCTTGGGGAGACATACTCTACACTTAATCATGAAATGGATGAGGCCCAAGATCGAGTTTTGAGGTACCCCATCCAGTTCGAAGGACTTCCATCGTACATGCTGGATTGCAGGACGATGTCTCACATCATGGAAGAGGAGCGTAGCAAGGCTATTCAGCGCCTTGACAGACAATGATAGAATTTGTTTACTTATATGATAAACTTGTCTATTATTTAGATGTAAATTTCGATGTAGTTATGAACAAAGGAATATTTTAATATTTAAATCCTGTGGATTCTTTATCTCAGGATAGCTGATGTAAATAGCAGTGATGCTATCATCTGATGTTAAAACTTTTGATTTGAATTAATATATATCAAGTTGTTTGAGATAATGTGTTACTTAATTATATTGAATTGTTGAGTTAAGTCTTAACTATTTAGAGAATTTAATAGAGATTTAATAAGCATATATTTTAACAGAATTATGCCGCCAAGAAGAAGACAACAACATCAACCAGCTCAGGAAGAGTCAACAAATAACAACAATAATGCCAATGCGAATCCTGCTCAAAGAATTTGTTAACTTCTTCGACCGGAGCAATGAATAATCAACCTCAAGCTCCACCAAATACTACGTTTAAAGATTTCAAGGCGGTGGGACCGCCAGAGTTTAAAGGTTCCATGAACCCGATCGAGGCTCAAACGTGGGTTATGGAGATGGAGAATGTTTTCGACGTTGCTACGGTTAGAGAAGACCAGAAGACCGCTTTTGCAACGATTATGCCGAAGTCTTAAGCTAGCTATTGGTGGCAAGCAAACAAAGTTCGTGGAGGTGAAGGTGTAATTACTTGGGAGAGATTTAAGGAGATGTTCTTCGAGATGTATTTCCCGACCAGCTCACAGAACCAGATGGAGGTTCAATTTCTGGAATTGAAGTAGGGAAATATGAGCGTACCTGATTATGCGGCTAGATTCAACGAGTTGGTGAGGTTCGCTGTGACACCCCCAAATCCCGGTCCTTCATTACCTCAAGATTTGGTGTTCACGTAATCAAAACATTCATTTAAAACTACCCAATTATAAATAAAATTGAATAATAAACCTGCCCATACATGAATTACATAAAATAATATCTCCCAGGTTATCTAACCTTTACAAACAATCATTCATGCGGAAAATTTAAATAAACTTCATCACAATCTTTAAACCAAAGTCTGATAATAAAACTATCAAAACTATTACAAGTCTTCAGTACTTGTTCATCTTTCCCTTTCCTTTACTGGTGCTAGGTATGTCACCCTTTCCATCTTTAGCTGTAAGGATTTTACAGGCAAGAGTGAGCAAACAAGGCTCACTTGAAATAACAATGAATAACTTTTACATTCTCTGCCCATTCAGGGGCTCAATAGAACTGAACAATAGATTCTATTAACATCTTAAACATCCCTTGCCCATTCAGGGGCTTAATAGAACTAAATAATAAGTCCTATTAACATCTTAACATCCCTTGCCCATTCAGGGGCTCAATAGAATCGAACAATGAGTTCTATTAACATTTTAAACATTCAACGAGGGTCTAATGACCACGAACCTTGTCCACAGCTTATAAGTAATCTTTCAACTTAAACTTTTACGATACAATGACCATAATGACTTTAAGGTACTTAGGGGATCAACCTTCGTACATGTATTGTATACATACATTTCAAATAAGAAAGTACAAAATCTAAAGCGTAACCCCTATAAATAGGGTTGTTCATCTCAGTATTTTGAGTACAAGTCCGCCCCAAAGATAGTTTGGTTTGGATACACTTCAAGGTAATTTGAAGTTCAACGGACATCAACTAAGGATTAGTTGAATAAAAGATAATAACACTATGTTATTGGATAATCATAACTGAATAAACATTTCATTCTAAGTTCATGCTTTAGGGATAATCTAATAGCATAACTATTGAATAACACATCATACCTTTCTTTGAACAACATTAAGCTAAGGTTACATCTTAGAATTTAATATCAAGCATGCACAACAAATAATAACTTGAACAATAAACTGATACAACAGAATAACGATACTTGCATGCTAATATAACAAGTTTGGAGTTAGGAAAAACTCGCATAATCATAGTAACTATCTCAACGAAAGTGTGGAGATGGGAAGCTTGTATCATCATGAATAACTGGATACAATTAAGTTGCTTAATGGAAATACTTTACTCAATAAAGTATAGCATATGAAATTTGCATAACGAAGCTTTAGGATTAGAAAACTTGTATAAACACAACTAACTCAACGAGAGTATGGAGTTAGAGAACTTGCTTAATGTAAAAAGATATGTTTAGAAACTTGCCTTGAGCATAGATTAAACCGTTATAATCCAAATCACATTTATCATATATACATATGTTAACATGCCATAATCAGTCAGTAACAACATACTATATCTCCACATCACGTATTCTTTGATTATAAATTGTATAATCAAATTCTATCCATTAAAACTAATAACAATATTTGTTAATTAGTAATTCCATGTTCACTCATAGTATTAATATATTATAATACCAAAATACATACTCAACATTTATCATATATCATTCCTTTTAAAAATCAGACTTTTGTGCAAGACAAAAGGTGTTTCTGAACTTTCATTAAGTGGCGGCCATGGCATATAGTTTGTACTATGGGTCGCTATATATACCGAGGTAAAGCCCCCCAAGACGAGAAATATATAGGGACTCATTGGTGCTATTTGAAGTCCCAAACTTTATGTTACATGCTATGCCAAGTCCTGGTTGGTGTCTTTGATTTTACGCTAAAATGCTAAACTTGACGTTTGGAGCATGAATTTTGAAATCAAGGCGCCAAACTCACAAAACTGGAGAGAGCAAAGAACAGAGGCAAAGCTACTGTCTTAAATCTTAACAATGATTCACCCAAAACAACATGTATAACTAATATAAATTACACATAATTGCTAACAATCATCCATATACCAATTACCAACCACTAATTAACAATATCATAGACTAATTCTTTGAAAACACTGTGTTTTAAAAATTAAACTCCATTGATGAAATATCAATTTACAGTGAACGTAATTTACACTGTTATCACCCAATTTGATTCCTTTGACATACAAGTATACCAATATATATCCTAATTACCATGTATAGTCCAATTTCTCGCTTAGCATACAAATATATATATATATATATATATATATATATATATATATATATATATATATATATATATATATATATATATATATATATAACCTTTGATAAATTCTACACTCAAGTTCAGACTCACATGTTTCCACCGAAAAAACAATTTCTTAAATACATAATTTAGCATACCATTATATTTATATATTAGCATACAATTATATACAAATATATATATATATATATATGTTAGTATAACAATTACCAACACATAGTTTACAAGAATTTTGTAAAACAAACTTATACACAGTGAAGTTGAAGAACACAGACTATCGAATTCACAGTAAGTATATAGCGTGAAACACATATGATTACATACACATAAATTAAGGTTATAAACACCTACCTTTTTGTTGATTATAGAAAACTTTGTTGTTCACTGATAATGATAATCTCAGAGCTCTCAACTATCTCAGACAACTTCAAATTTTGATTAGGCTTAAGCAAAAATAGCATATACGTAATATTAACTAAAAACCAATGCTTACCTTTAAAACTAAAACGTATAAAACTGACGCTCAACTAATGATCATATTAATTTAGCAGTTACCCAAAATAATATATATTATATATATTTTATTTATTTAATTAAATTTAAATTCAAAAGAAATCCAAAAGCCATAAGGCTTTGTTTGGCAAACCATTAAAAATTTAAATGATTAATATACTTACACCTTGTTTGGCAAAACTAAATTAAAATGACTTTAATTTATTTTAATAACTCTTTATCACATAGTTATTTGTCACACTTTATGAAATAAAAATTTATTAAATAAATCACTTAATCACATAACTCAATCCACATAACACATTAATTATTTAACAAATAAATAATTAACTAAAACTACTCAATCAAATTGAACAATTACTTATTCAATAATAAACACAACCAATAAATATTTATATAAATCAATAAATATTTATAACTTACATTTAAAAATATAGAATGTTATATTCGCCCCGTATCAAGTACACACGGACGAGAGAAAAGCCAGAAGATTCGAACAAGGACTAAAGCCTTGGGTATATAGTAAAGTATCAATGTTTCAGATAAACACTTTTGCTGGAGTAGTGGAAAAGCTCATCCTCACTGAAGGTGGAAGCGATGCGGTGACCAAGTACAATCAAGATCAGAAGAAGAAGAAGAAGAGTGAAGGTGAAGGAAATAACAAGACTAGTGGAAGTGGCACATGAGGTGGTAATTTTAATCAGAAGAAAAGGTGGAATGAAAACTCATCATCAGGGAATCAACAAGGAAGTCAGAAGAAAAGAATCGAAGCATGCCCGACCTGCAGGAAAGCTCATTTGGGAGTTTGTATGAAGGGAAAAAGAGTGTGCTACAATTATGTTCAGGAAGGCCACATAGCACCTAACTATCCTAACCCAAAGAAGGGTGCTTGTTTCACTTGTGGTTCGAAGGACCATCTGGCAAGAGACTGTCCTAAGAAGGGATCGGGAGGGTTAGGATCAGGAGGAAATCGGGGAAACAACAGTGGAAATGCCTTGACTATCACCGGACCAACCGCAACAAACCGACCGACCGCCAGGACTTTCAACATGACAGTGCAGGATGCAGTTTAGTCTCGTGATGTGGTGTCAGGTATCATTTCGATCAATAAAATTAATGCTTATGTATTATTTGATTCGGGTGCTACTTGTTCCTTTATATTCGATGACTTTGCTAAGAATTTAGATTTGCCTAAGGATGAATTGGAATATCCCATGCACATAGAAATTGCGAATAGAGAAATAATCCCTGTTAAGTACGTACATAAGAACTGTAAAGTGGATATTAAGGGTAATATCATGAACGTAGATCTTATCCCTATTCGACTTGGGGAATTTGACGTTATACTGGGAATGGACTGCTTATTCAATTACGGGGTTGTAATTGATTGCCAAAAGAAGCGTATTAACCTTATGACTCCGTCAAAGGTTGTGTTCTATGGTAGCAAGTCGCCTAGACAAGCGAATTGTCTGACGATGATGCAGGCCAGGAAGTTATTAAGACAAGGCTATGTAGGATACTTAGCTTACATAGTCGACAGTCGAAAAGAGAATCCGAAGGTAGAAGAAATACCGATTGTGAGGGACTTCATCGACTTATTTCCAGACAATTTTCCAGGACTTCCACCAGATAGAGAGGTAGATTTCGTGATCGATTTGGCGCCCGGAACTGCTCCAATATCGAAGGCACCATACCGAATGGCACCAGTAGAGATGAAAGATTTAATGGTATAACTACAAGAATTACTGGACAAAAAGTACATTCAACCGAGCGTATCGCTGTGGGGAGCGCCGGTGTTATTTGTGAAAAAGAAGGACGGATCGATACGGCTCTACATTGACTACAGAGAACTGAATAAGGTCACGATTAAGAACAGATATCCATTACCGAGGATCGACGACCTGTTTGATCAATTGAAGGGAGCGAGATACTTTTCCAAGATAGACTTGAGAAGCGGTTATCATCAACTAAAGGTGAGGCCAGAGGATGTACCGAAGACAGCGTTCAGAACGCGATATGGTCACTACGAATTTTTAGTAATGTCGTTTAGTCTAACGAATGCTCCTGCAGCATTTATGGGACTAATAAATGGTGTGTTTAAGCCGTTTTTGGATAAATTCGTAGTTGTATTTATAGACGATATTTTGGTATATTCAAAAACCAAAGAAGAACACGAAGAGCATGATGGAAAATGTTGTATAACCATACATGATTATCATAACAGGATGTATAGTGATGCTGAATGTCAAAATTAAAGTGATTTTGATCTTACACAACTTAAATCGGTATAAAAGTATATTCGATTGAACTTAACTTGCATCTTGCTATTAAATATTTTTAGGTTGAATTTCTTATTTTTCTAGTTTAATTTACGGTATTATTTTAATACTGAAAAAGATTCAATGAGAAAAATGAATTGGATATTGTGAAAGAAGCTTTTAAGTGTTAGATAGAACAATTCATTAGATGTATTTTGCTATATTAGAAAGAGAGTTGTTTATGTGCGGGAATGGTGATGTTTGAATTGATAAGGAGAAGCAGATTGCTCTTGGCTTCCAAAATTAAACAAAAATCACAGGAATTTAGATAAGTAAACTAGCAACTGTTTTTCTACAATTTTTGCTTCAAGTTTGGTTTGGTTTGTTTTGTTATGTGTTGGGTTGAGACTGGTTGATTTTTAAGGAGTATAAATTTCTCAGTAGGTGGTGGGCAAATATTAGTATTGGGTCTATAAGGTAGGATGGGGGTGCTTCCTTGCACGTCCTCCTGCAATAGTTGTGTGTGTTTTTAGGCGAGGCAAAATGGAAGAAATATCAGTAGTTAGTTTTTCTTGGTCATCAAAGTAAATGAAAGATGTTCGACAATTACGGACCCAAGGACCTACTTGACCGAATTCACGACGATTTTTATTTAATTCCAGAAAATGTTTTATTAATTGTTTAATCATGGAAATCAATTAATAAATAGTTATTCTGATTATTAAATTTTGAAAATTTAACAGATATTAATTATTGGCATAAAATTAATATTTCCACTGAATTTTTGGAAAATTAATATATTTGGATAATTTTAGTTAATCTCTAATTTAACGATGCGATAGTTAATTAATTGGGATAATTTGCATGATCTTCAGAAAAAATCCATAAAATTACAGTAATCTTTGGTGATGATAAGATAATGTTGTAAATTTTATGGAAGTATTTTAATGTGTTTATTGCACACTTGGAATATTAATCAAGTAATATCGTCTGTCATTTAATTCTTTTGTTAATATTTTTGAAATATTAATTGTTGGTGCTTGGAATTAAATTACAATGTTGTAATAACACATGTATCTTTGTTCCTAGTGGGGTAGTTTAAGTTTTAGTAATTTAATTGAATTATTACCTAAATTCACGTCTTATGAGCTGAAAGATTAATTGTAAATAATTGAGCGATTTATATGGATTGTGTTTTCTAAGCCTGGCGAAGTCTTTCTTCTGTTTTTATGTTCTATTATTTTATGTTAATTTGGTTCATGTGGCAAAGATGGTGAACAATGATGATAATTCTAGATATAACAAATGTTTATTCTAGATGAAGCGGAAGAAATGTTTATTAAACAAAACTGAGGTTGAAAATTAGTTAGAAAGAAAAAATAGAACACTTAAAGATATGATGAATGTCATGTTAATTAGCTTTATCTTACCTTCTATTATGTGGGTAGAAGCTTGCCTTTCTAGAGAATCAATTTTTAATAGAGTTCCACATAAAAGGATTAACTTTTTACCATGTCAATTATAGAAGGAACATGCACCTAACTTGGGGTATCTTAAAATGTGGGGGTGTCTAGCTAAAGTAGATATATCAGAATTTTTTTAACAAAAAAGGGAATAAAATTGGACATAAAACAATGGTTTGTATTTTTACTGGATATGTTTCAAACAATGTTTCATATAAACTTTTGATAACTGAAGTGACCCTAAAAATTATGAATAAGCAATGGAATAATTTGATGCAATCTTTTGAAAATATGTCATTAATAGTAAACTAGAATCCATTATGAGAAATTATACATGAGAGCTAGTTATTTTGCCTAAAAAGTAAATCTGTTGGGTGTTTAAAAAGAAGTTAAAAGTTGATCAGTCTATTGATAATTTCTAAAGTAAGTTTTTTCAGTACTTGTTGTTATGTGCTAATGTTCAGCATTATGTGAAATTCTTGTGAATTATTTTAATGTGTACTTCGTGCAACAATGTGATAATAACTGTTAATAGTCTGTTGATGATTTAAGTTAAATTGTTCTATGTGAACTATAGAAATGCGAAGTATGAGCATTATGGAGCATGTATCATATGTCAAGCATGAATAAATGTACAATATGAGAAAGATGAAACATGTATAAAATGCGAATTATACATAAGATGTGAAGCATGAGAAATGTGATATATGCATGAGACACAAAAACATGAAAATTGTGATGTGATTATTTATTTATATGTGGATGATTTGCTGATATTTGGTACTGATGAGAAAGTTGTGAAAATTATTAAAATATTTTTTTATTCTCTAAATTTGACATGAAAAATGAACTTGATTCTTGGCATGAGAATTAAGAAAAATGGACATGGTTTGTTTTTATTATGTGGAATTCTTAAGAAATTTAATTTCTTTAATAAATAGCCATTAGGAACACCTTGTGACTCTAGTGTGTGCATTTAAAGAAAAATAAAGGGAATTGATATTGCACAAATTGAAGATGCCAGAATCATTGATAATGTAAGTGTATATTTTTCTGATAATCCTAGTGTTTTTGAAGGATATTGTGATGCTAATTGGGTATCTGTTAATGATGAAACAAGCTCCACTAGTGGATATGTGTTTACTTTAAGTTGATGAGTTGTCTTTTGGAGATCTGCTAAACAAACTTGTACTGTTAAATCTACTATTAAATCTGAATTTATTGCATTAGAATTGACAGGTATAGAAGCAGAGTGGCTGAGGAATTTATTGACAGACATACCGTTGTGGTCTAAACTAATTCCTTTAATATATCTGCATTATGATTCTCAATTTGCTATTGGACAAGCAATGAACCATGTGTATAATTGGAAACAGAGACATTTGCTTAAGACATGTAATTGAATGAGGGCTGATCAGTAAACAGTGTTATTTCCATGGAATTTGTGAGGTCTGAAAAGAACCTAGCAGATCTGCTTACAACGGGATTGATTAAAAAGAGTATCCAAGAAGCATCCAGAGGGATAGGACTATTGCCAACATCTTGAGTAAGTAATACGCGATGGAAACCCAACCCATGTGATTGGAGATCCAATGAATTGGGTTCAATGGGCAACAATAAGTCGCGTAATTACTTAATAATAGCACTACAATTATTTATATCCCTTCTTGTATGCATGTAGTGCTTACTGACAAATTGTCAAAGGATGAATCGTTTAGATTCTTAATGAAACTCATAGCCCTAAAGGGTGGTGTATGTTAGTTTACACTTGATGGGCTCACCTATATAAAGGTGGAAGTGTAGGCCGCTTCCTATGAGAGTCTTTTCCCACTGATGTTGCATGTAAGTGTTGATTTGCTATTGGAAGTTTGATTGCTATGACCTTACTTGAACAGGATCTGTTAGGCTCGTACCTCTGAAGTTTTGGATAATTTTAGTTAATCTCTAATTTAATTATGCAATAGTTAATTAATTTTGATAATTTGCATAATCTTCAGAAAAATTCCAGAATTGTTGGAAATATATATAAATTAACAAGACGAATAATACAATAAATTGGAACAACTTAGCTGGAAAACCGAGGCGTAGCGTAGCTACTGTCCTAAAAAGTGATTTCGCCCCCACTGATAATAATCACAGTACAAATGGGCTATCGGCGATCACTTTCCAGGATTCAACGGCGAAGTCTCCGATCGTGTGTACTCACAGAAGGAGGCTTTGGACTTGTCTATGTGGATTGCCCAATTAATAGAGTATAAGAACTGACTATATCGATAAGAACAGAATACAAAGAGATAGTATATAGAAGAAGACTGCCTCTTTCTCCATTAACATAGTTAGAAAGATATTCACCGAAGCAGAAGAAAAAGAACGTTGGGGAGTTACATTGATAAAGATAACAGCTTAATGGAACACTTGGGAGTTATAAAAATAAATAAGGTAACGGCTAGGGTATTAAAGAAAATAAAAGATCAATTAAATTGGGAGTTAAAGGAAATAAAAGACCAATTAAATTGGGAGTTAAATAAATAATTTTTAAGCATAACCAACAATCCCCCACATGATTCAAAATTATCAACGAAGGAAAAATTAAAAGGAAGTGAGAAGGGCAATGGATTTTAGATACATAACATCGATACCTTGTGGGTTTGAATCGACACTTAGTGGAACAAGCTCATGACTGTAGATTATAGGTGAATTATATTCTTGAACCCATTATCTATGATACAATCAATTGAACTTGCATACATATCAAAAAAATACTAAATCCACACAAGTTCGCGGTTGGGCGCGTTCTAGGCCATGCGCCATATCCCAGATTTTTATAAAGGCTCTAAAGAGTTTGCCTAGGACTCTCATAGGAAGCGGCCTACACTTCCACCTTTATATAGGTGAACCCATCAAGTGTATACTGACATACACCACCCTTTAGGGCTATGAGTTTCATTAAGAATCTAAACGATTCATCCTTTCACAATTTGTCAGTAAGTACCACATGCACACAAGAAGGGATATAAATAATTATAGTGCTATAATTAAGTAATTACGTGACTTGTTGTTACACATTGAACCCAATTCATGGGATCTCCAATCACATGGGTTGGGTTTCCATCGCTTATTACTTACACAAGATGTTGGCAATAGTTCCATCCCTTTGGATGCTTCTTGGACACTCTTTTTAATCAATCCCTTTGTAAGCGGATCCGCTAGGTTCTTTTCAGACCTTACAAATTCCATGGAAATAACACCGTTTACTGATCAGTTCTCATTCAATATTATGTCTCAAGAAAATATGTCTCTGTATTTCCCATTATACACATGGTTCATTGCTTGTCCAATAGCAGCTTGAGAATCACAATGCAGAGATATAGAAGGAATTGTTATGTCTGCCAATAAATTCCTCATCCACTCTACTTCTGTACCTGTCAATTCTAATGTAATAAATTCAAATTTCATAATAGATTTACCAGTACAGTTTGTTTAGCATATCTCCAAGAGATAACTCATCCACTTAAAATAAACACACTAGTGAAGCTTGTTTCATCATTATCAGATACCAATTCCCTTTATGCACACACTAGAGTCACAAGGTGTTCATAATGACTCTTCATTAAAGAAATTAAATTTCTTAAGATTTCCACATAATGAGACTAAGATAAAACCAAACTATGTGCATTTTAATTAATTCTCATGCCAAGAATCAAGTTCGTTTTTCATGTCAAATTTAGAGAATAAAAATGTTTTAATAGTTTTCACAACTTTCTCATCAATACCAAATATCAGCAAATCATCCGCATATAACTAAATAATCACATCATAATTTTCATGCTTTGTATCTCATGCATATAGCACATTTCTCATGCTTCACATTTTATGTATAATTCACATTTTATGCATGCTTCATCTTTCTCATATTGTACATTTATACATGCTTGACATCTGATACATGCTCCATAATGCTAATACTTCGCATTTCTCAAATTATATAGTTCACATAGAACAATTAACTTAAATTATCAATGCATCTTAACAAGTGATTATTATCACATTGTTGCACGAAAAGCTATTTAAAATAATTCACAAGAATTTCACATAATGATGAACATTAGCAAATAACAACAAGTACTGAAAAACTTGCTTTAAAATTATCAATAGACCGGTCAACTTTTAACTTCTTTTGAAACACCCAACAAATTTACTTCTTTTTAGGCAAAATAACTAGCTCTCATGTATGATTACTCATAATGGATAACATCTTTTCAAGAGATTGCATCAAATGATTTTATTGCTTCTTCATAAGTTTTAGAGTCATCTTCAGTTATCAAAAGTCTAAATGCAACACTGTTTGAAACATATCCAATAAAAATACAAACCATTGTTTTATGTCCAATTTTATTTCCTTTTTTATATATATATATAAATTCTGGTATAGCTACTTTAGCTAGACACCCTCACATTTTAAGATACCCCAAGTTAGGTGCATGTTCCTTCCATAATTGACATGGTAAAGAGTTTATCCTTTTATGTGAAACTCTATTAAAATTTAATTATTTAGAAAAGCAAGCTTCTCCCCACATATTAAAAGGTAAGTTAAAGCTAATTAACATGACATTCATCATATCTTTAAGTGTTCGATCTATTTTTCCTTTCTAACTAATTTTCAACCTCAGTTTTATTTAATAACCATTTCTTCCGCTTTACCTTTTAAAGGCAATGAGATAGATTTGAGTATATCTAGAATTATCATCATTGTTCACCATCTTTGCCACATGAACCAAATTAACATAAAATAATAGAACATAAAAACAGAAGAAAGACTTCATCAGGCTTCGGAAACAAAATCCATATAAATACTCAATTATTTACCATTAATCTTTCAGCTCATAAGACGTGAATTTAGGAATATTTCAATTAAATTACTAAAACCTAAATCACCCCACTAGGAACAAGGGTACATGTGTTATTACAACATGGTAATTTAATTCCAAGCACCAACAATTAATATTTCAAAAAAATATTAACAAAGGAATTAAATAACAGACAATATTACTCAATTAATATTTCAAGTATGTTATAAACACATTAAAATACTTCATAAAATTTACAACAGTATCTTATCATCACTAAAGGTTACTGTAATTTTCTGGAATTTTTCTGAAGATTATGCAAATTATCACAATTAATTAACTATTGCATAATTAAATTAGAGATTAACTAAAATTATCCAAAACTTCAGAGGTACGAGCCTAACAGATCCTGTTCAAGTAAGGTCATAGCAATCAAACTTCCAATAGCAAATCAACACTTACATGCAACATCAGTGGGAAAAGCATGCTAAATATTTGCTATTTTTTTTATTTTTATTTTTTTAAATTTATTTTTAAAAAAAAAATTATTAAACTATTCTTCCATTAATTATTTCTTTGTACGCTGTACGAACGCAATAAGATTTTCTTTTCGAGTCTGCATTTATGCACACAAAGAGAAATACACACGAACAATAATAAAAAAAATTTATTACTTCATGTTAGATTCTAAGGAGGGAGTGAATAGCATTATTGACCAAACATGCAGATAAAAACCAATCATCTTTCTATCTTGTTGTCATGACACGCAAAAACGAATTCATAGTAAACTACATAGCTCATGTCTGAAGATTTAGAGAGATAATAAAGTGTTATAATCCATATACATTGTATAATCATATCTCATTGTGTATGATTTATGAAAGTAGCTTGTTTTATATATGACCCCTCCAAATTTCTTATATGAGCAGATATTCATACAAACTCGAAATGATTGGTGCAAATCAAAGCTTGAGTACATGTACTCTGTTTGGAGTAATGCTCAACATTTATCTAATCAATAGGTTTCAGAAAACCCATTTGTATGAAATAACAAAATGTTGAGGAAAAATAGAGATTTCAAGCCTTAATGAGCTTCTAAACCAGACACACGACTCTCGCCACCACCAAATGGTGTAAAGGTGTTCCTGTTATGGACACCACCTCCGGTTTTCTCCCATCTCCATGGATCAAATTAATACGTATTTTATAATTTTCCTCATATATGTGAACAGAACTAAAGGATGCCACAACACACCAATCTTTGGGTATCAAGTAACTGTTGATTTCAACATCTTTTAGAGCTTTTCTGCAAACGGCATTGATAATATTTGCCATTCTAAGAGTTTCACTGATCACATTTTGATTAATTTGCAAAGACATGTAATCTGTCCATGCGTATCCATCAGAGGATTCAACCAATTTTTTATTATTTTTTAACATACAAATAATATAAATTTTGGTACTATGTGCAGATAATAACAAAAAACATAGGGAAATGAACTAATCAAACTTTCTTGTTTGTATGAGAGAAGTTTGGTTTGAGATAAATTATAAGTTATCTTTAGAAGAAAAAGTTATAGTTTAACAGATCATCATAAAATGAAGGGCATAATTATAACTACAGATTTTAAAAGAAAAAGAGAATCAAAATCTGCAGTTTATAGAACTGCAGTTTGCTTTATCAAGAACATGTCTTTTTAAAAAGTTATAAGCAATACCACATTCATAATTAGAAACAAACTACGCAGAATACCAAACATAAATCACCATAAAAGCCAAGAAGTAAGACGAACAGGAAGATAACTGTCAGACATCTTATAGTTCCAAAATAACTTAAAAGTCAAAAAGAAGATTGAAAAGCATAACATCCTAACATTCTAAATTCATAGTTTCTAACTAAAACAACAGTATTCTTGTTAGTAGATAAAAATCACTTTTTAGATTGTTGGAAATATATATAAATTAACAAGATGAATAATACAGTAAATTGGAACAACTTAGCTGGAAAACCGAGGCGTAGCGTAGCTACTGTCCTAAAAAGTGATTTCACCCCCACTGATAATAATCACAGTATAAATGGGTCGCCATGATCACTCTCCGAATTCAATCTACAAAGTCTCTGATCGTGTGTACTCACAGAAGGAGGCTTTGGACTTGTCTATGTGGATTGCCCAATTAACAGAGTATAAGAACTGACTATATCGATAAGAACAAAATACAAAGATATAGTATATAGAAGAAGACTGCCTCTTTCTCCATTAACATAGTTAGAAAGGTATTCACCAAAGTAGAAGAAAAAGAACGTTGGGGAGTTACATAGATAAAGATAACAGCTTAATGGAACGCTTCAGAGTTATAGAAATAAATAAGGTAATGGCTAGGGTATTAAAGAAAATAAAAGATCAATTAAATTGGGAGTTAAAGGAAATAAAAGACCAATTAAATTGGGAGTTACATAAATAATTTTTAAGCATAACTAACAATATCATCTATCTATCTACCCATAATAAATGCAAACCATGCAATAGATAGAAATAAATCTTTCCCTTATGGGGTTACAACATCTGAATAATAATCATAATCTCAGGTCATACTAACCTTAAACATCTGTGCGGAAACATAAACAAATAAGTCTTAAACAACATCATTAACTTAATTCAAAAATTCAACATCTCAACAAATAACAAGTCTTCATCACTTTTTAACCTTGCCCTTGCCTTTACTAGTGGAAGGTTCGTCAGTTCTTTCGTTCTTAACTGCAATGTTATTATTACGCAAGAGTGAACACTATTGCCCACAAGTAAAATAATGAAATAATAATGTATAAAAACATGCGAGTGAATCAAAGACTTCTGAAATAAAATCTCAACTTTTGAATCAAGAATGAATAACAAGAATCAAAAGATTTTTGAGGGTCATAAGACCTTGAACTATGTCCTAGGTTAACAAGGGTTATACTTGAAACCTTTAACAATCATAAGACTATGAAACTTTCTACTCGTACTTAGGGGGATCAGCCCTTAGTAACATAATGTGCACAATATCTTAACGCTAACACATAAGTAAATCCCTTTGCAGGGTTGTTCATCTCAGTTTGACATTAGAGTCTGCACCAAAGGAAGTTTGGTTTGGATAAATCAATAAGGGTTCTGAATTTAGAACGTTTATCAACTATGGACTAGTTGAATCAATAAGGATTCGCTAGTCTAACAAGGTTTAACAATAAATGATATTTATAATGAATAACAATCTCAATAGGTATACAATAGAACAATTATTGTATAACAGAATCATACTTTGAAAAGATAATTAATCTTTAACATGACAAATGAACTTGATTTATAAACTTGAATAATGATAACAAGTAGGGTTAGGAAACTTGCCTCGTGCGTAGATTACACGTTAATTAAACACGTTCCTTGAATTTAATCCTACATACCATTACATTCACAAAACCAATTAATTATAACTTAACTAATCATCAAACGTTCATTCTTTTTGTCTAACTCGAATTATGACTATACTTGGTCAATTTATTAGACTTAATGTCACATAATTTACACTTCATGAATAACAAACTATTTATGTATTCAATAATTCAATCCACATGCAATTATATTATTTACATGTTAAGTATCTATTTTAATATCTCATTATACTTCTAACATATCTCTATGTTCTTTAATTTAAGTTGTTATCACATTGTTAGACTTGAACATTTAAAAATAATTCATTTCTGGACATTCTGCAGAGTGGCTATATATACCACCTTTATTTAAGCCTTGCACACAAGACTTGAGACTGGAAAACTGCATGAGAATTAAGGCATGAGACTGGCTTTTCGCGGTGCGGCGAACCAAAAACTGTTCTGTAATTCGCGAAAAATTGCAGAACACAGCCAAAACTCCAATTAAATTATTACTACACGAATTTAATCAAACCCACATTATATAATTCATACATAATCATTACCCAACATTTATATAATGATTTTAATCCATTAAAACACATAATTACAGAATTAAAATATGTAAATTTCATTGTTCTTAATGTTCTTGAAGGTTTTGAACATAAATCATGAAAATTAATACCACGGATTCATTATAACACCGAATCCATTCATTTAAAGTTTGGTCTCTTCATATTAACATGCATAATAATATACGAGTATAAATTTTACAAAACCATTTATGTTTGACACATTAAATTTACGTATAAGGGCCATATGGCCAAAACCCATACTCTGTAAGTTTTGAGCAACATATACGACGTATTTTCATAAAACTGATGACATGATAACTTACATAATATATAATTGAATACGATTTGATAACATTTAATACATATACAACACATAATCCATACCCTTTATAAATACAGAGACCTTACAGAACTTTGAAAGCCATATTCATAAAAACTTTTAATAACGTAATTTATAATTTGGGAAGGAGGAGATTACCCTGAGTGTAAGGTGTAGATTAGAAAACTCAGATGTTTCTTCAATTACCTACTCTTAGTCTCCTTCTCAAAATCTTAATTCTCTTTGACAATTCTCAAGCTCTCTCTCTGAATATTTTCTAGACTTAGCAATAATGAAAGGAATAAAGAAGACGTCGTAGTAATACAGGAAGGAACTGACGCGTTGTGGTCAGTTACCCAATCATGGGTTAACTGTCCTCAACTCCCATTAAGGCCATGTTTGGCTAACTTTAAAAGACTTAATCCCATTTAATTTAATAACTCTTTTATCTTATAGTTTAAATCATGTCACACCCTTACACAATAATTCAAATATTTAATTTAATTTACTTTAAATAAAATATAATAATTTATCATTAATTCACATAATCATATAATTATTTTTTCATTAATTAATAATATCAAATTATTAATCTCTAATTAATTATTACATTAATTAAAATAACATTAGTCTTATTAAATATTTCTTTAAATTCAATAAGCTCACATAAATACATACTTGAATAATAAATATTCTCCACATTAAATTAATAAATATAACACATATCATTAAATTAATCTATCACAATTGCATCAATTACTTATTTAATCTAATAATTAAATCATCGAAATTATTTATTTAATTCAATAAATAAACTATTAATTCTTCATACATTGAAAAATATGACTATGCCAAACTTAATGAACAAGTCATTATTAGGATTCACAATTCTTCATGTTGACTGCACATATTATTACGATATATATTTCAGATTGTATTGCATAGCAAAAACATAAATTAAATTGCATATCAATAATTAAATACTCCCTCCGATCGAACTTTATTTGTCCTCCAAATTACCAATCCTAATTACTCTATTATCATCTTTTTAAAAAAAAACTTGCATAAATGTGAATTTTCGAAATGTGAATTTTTGATCGAGCGAGTACAATTTCTTGGTCACGTGATCGATAAAGACGGAATTTCGGTAGATCCATCAAAAGTCGAAGCCGTGATTAACTGGGATCAGTCGAGGACGCCGTCGAAAGTACGAAGTTTTCTTGGATTGGCAGGATATTACAGAAGGTTCATACAAGACTTTTCCAAGATCGCAACTCCGTTAACGAATTTAACTCGAAAAGCTGTGAAATTTGTTTGGACGGAGAAGTGTGAATAAAGTTTTCAAAAATTGAAGAAGAGGTTGGGTACAGCTCATGTGTTGTCTCTTCCGGATGATACAGGAAATTTTGTTATTTATAGTGATGCATCACATAAAGGACTTGGCTGTGTGCTAACGCAAAACGGCAAAGTCATAGCGTATGCATCACGACAATTGAAGGATTACGATAAGGGATATCCGACCCACGACTTGGAGTTAGCTGCAGTTGTTTTTGCTTTGAAAATTTGGAGGCACTATCTCTACGGGGAGAAGTGTAAAATATATACGGACCACAAGAGAAATATATTTTCACGCAGAAGGATTTGAATATGCGTCAAAGAAGATGGTTAAAATTAATTAAGGATTACGACTGTGAAATTTTATAGCATCCGGGTAAAGCAAATGTGGTTGCCGACGCCTTAAGTAGAAAGGGTCGGGAGAAATTGATGATGTTGACTGCTCAGGAGGAGCTAATTTTAGAAATGGAGAAAATGGAGTTGGAAGTGAAGTATCCTATGGAAATTAATGAGAAGCTATTTCAGATGCAATCTGGTACAACCCTACTAGATAAAGTTAAAGAGGCTCAACTTCAGGACGATGAATGTAAAAAGGTGACAAAGAAGATATTTGAAGGAACTGAACCAAGATTCAAGCTGGATAAGGAAGGAATACTGAGATTCGAGAGTAGAATTTGGGTACCACCAGTCACAAAGATTAAGGAAGACATTTTGAGCGAGGCTCATAGTTCACGATATTCGATTCACCCAGGTAGTACCAAGATGTATCAAGATCTTCGACAACATTTCTGGTGGTCGAATTTGAAACATGATGTTTCAGAATGTGTTGCCAAGTGTCTGACCTGTCAAAAAGTGAAAGCAGAACATCAGAGACCGAGTGGATTGCTACAACCGTTGGAGATCCCAGAATGGAAATGGGAACATATTATAATGGACTTCGTGGTTAGCCTTCCGACAACTCAGAAAGGATACGACGTAGTATGGGTTATCGTTGACCGACTGATGAAATCCGCACACTTCCTTCCGATAAAAATCAGATTCAACTTAGATCAGTTGGCGAGGTTATACGTAAAAGAGATTGTTTCGAGGCACGGAGTTCCGGTGTCAATTATTTCTAATAGAGATCCGCGCTTTACATCGAATTTCTAGAAACATCTTCAGGAATGGATGGGTACGCAATTGCGAATGAGTACAACATATCACCCTCGATGAGATGGATGAGCGAAAGAACGATTCGTATATTAGAAGATATGCTAAGAGCACATGTGATGGACTTTAAAGGAAATTGGGATGATCACCACCGCCGTGGAGTTCGGCTACAACAACAAGATTACCACGCTTAGTATAGGCATGCCGCCTATGAAGCGTTATCGCCGCGGAAAGTGCAGAACTCCACTTTATTGGGATGAAGTTGGCGAAAGACAATTGCTAGGGCTAGAATTGGTACAGCAGACAGTAGAAATAGTCAAAGTGATCCGAGCACGACTGGTAGCAGCTCAAGATAGACAAAAGAAATACGGTGATCCCCATCGTAAAAATATCGAATTTGAATCAGGTAGTTATGTTTTCTTGAAGGTCTCTCCCTGGAAGGGGAAGATCAAGTTCGAAAAGAAAGGGAAATTAAGCCCAAGATTCATTGGACCATTTGAAGTACTGCGAATAATTGGAGAAGTTGCATATGAAGTAGCCCTACCTCCAGCACTCGAGAATGTCCACAACGTCTTTCACGTTTCTGTATTACGACCCTACAAACCCGATTACAAGCATGTAATTGAATACGAACCCCTGCATTTTGAAAAAGACTTATCTTACGAAGAAATTCTTGTTCAAATTGTCGACAGAAAAGAACTAGTTCTCAGAAATAAAGTAATACCTTCTATTAAGGTAATTTGGAGGAACCACAACGCTGAAGAAGCTACGTGGGAACTCGAAGAGAATATGATGAAGAATTACCCTCATTTATTTAATTAAATTATGTGTAAGCGATTCTGGGGACAGAATCTTTGTAAGGGGAGAGAATGTAATGGGTCAAAATTATTGAGTCGTAATTCTGGGGACAGAATCCTTTTAAGGGGGGAAAGATGTGACGAACGAGATTTTTGTAATTTAATTCTTAATATTTATTGAATTAAATAAATAATTTTGATGATTTAATTATTAGATTAAATAATTAATTGATGCAATTGTGATAGATTAATTTAATGATATGTGTTATATTTATTAATTTAATGTGGAGAATATTTATTATTCAAGTATGTATTTATGTGAGCTTATTGAATTTAAAGAAATATTTAATAAGCCTAATGTTATTTTAATTAATGTAATAATTAATTAGAGATTAATAATTTGATATTATTAATTAATGAAAAATTAATTATATGTGTGATGCCCCCAAAATAGATATACATCACCCATTCTGAGTCGCCAAATACATGGTACAGAAACAACTATAACTTCATTAATACAATTGTCGTGCAAAATACGACAACACGTAAACTATGAGTTTAAATACATATATTGTCTTCTAGACAATATTCACAATCAAATAAGTCCTCATTACAATTATTGATACACTATTTTACAAAATAGTGAGGACTACTAAAACAACTGTCTTGAACCATTACTCCACACCCCGACTAGTTCCCGCTATATTCTCGTCTCCTGAGAAGAAAAATGAAACAAATAGGAAAAGGGTGAGCTCAACTAGCCCAGTAAAGAATATTATGACTAAGATAATGTACAACAAATTATCCTTAGTCTTCAACAGGGAAACAATTCATTAGAAGAGTTAAGTAGAGAATTAAATCTACCATCATCTATGAATGTAAAAGTTCATCATCGATATTTTATCCCGGTAACATCAATCAATATACATCTTGAATCAAATAGTCATCTTTGCACTACAGGCCAAAGATATTCATCACCCGGTCATGTTCATCTCAACACATGTTCATCTTTGCACTACGGGCCAAAGATATTCATCAAGAAATCATTCATCTTTGCATTACAGGCCAAAGATATTCAGTTATATCATCATTTAGGACTGAGGATGATGAAAAATATATTTTAAAGAAAAAGAATCCAGTGAGACAAAAGAACAAATAGTAAGAAATCGTACTTCGGTTTATCCATGTTCAAAAATACTCCATAATAAACTATTGTGGAGCAGAATTCAAAAATAAAGATCAAAACATAGATCCAATCAAAGATAGAAACCATAACAGATAATCTTGGACACAGAAAAGAAAATTTAATTTTTCTGTGAATAGTGTCGTATTCGTGAATAGTGTCGTATACGTGAATGGTGTCGTTTACGTGAATAGTAACTCCGACACCAAAAGATAGAAATTCCACAAGAAAATCATCATGCTTCGTGAATAGTACTCGTGAATAGTAACTCATGAATAATAACTCATGAATAGTAACCCCGACATGAAAAGTTCCAAATTTGATAAAAAAAATTAGACCAATATTTTGGCATAATGATATTGAAGAAATAATATCATTTACGAAGAAAATAACATCCTTTACCTCAAAAAGATAGTACTTCTGACTGTAATACTGGATATAGTGCTGAAAGAACTTGCACCGTATAGCAACACCCAAAGTATCAAAATACTCACAAGAATACGCTCGATAATATCGAGAGAGAAAGAGAGAGAAAACTTCAGTTTCTGGTGTGTTTTTCAATTCTAACCTGAGCACCCTATTTATAGGAAATTGCTTAGAACACCAAAGAAGAAAATTTAACAAATTCCTACGCACACCTTTGCCAACTGAATTTAGCCCCTAGCACATGTTAATGATGCCCACAAAATGTAAAAAATGTTTTTCATATAAAAAATAATTAAAACTTCCAAAAATCAATTATTTCGGAACTTCGGAGCTTCAATAATTCATAATAAATAGCCCTTTTCAGAAAAATTCAAACCTCATGCCCTTTCCATAGGAAATTCCATTCTCTACAACTTTGCAGAAGAAAATTTTCCAAATTCCAAACGGAAATTGACCGAAATCCACAAACGGACGATTTTACACGCTATAATCAAATTTCAGTCAAGAAATGGGGTCCACAAACATGAAAAACATGTTTTAATCATTTTTAGTAACAAAAATACTCTTTCTCCTCATATACTCATATATCCCACATTCATTGTAAAAAAATATCATCATCTATTATATAATATAATAAAATATTATTTTATCAGAAAAGATAAAATATCAATTTTTAACAATTGTCACTTTAAAAATTTTCTCCATCTATATCCACATAAAATGAATATTTTTCTTATCATATAAATCAATAATTAATTATTCATAAATAATATTATAGAATCACAATATTGACAACCAGTGTCATTCTGCAGAAAGAGGGGGCTTTCAATAAGGATTTCTCCTTCTCATGCGCCGAAATTAGGTGACCAAACCTCTCCTTAGATGTAAACTTTCTAGACATTGCTAATAATGTTATCTAATAATATTATTCAAATAATATGAATTATTGATCTGATAATGGAAAATACTGTGTAATGACAATTATTGAAATAACAATAATATAAAATATCAACGTAGCAATTATTAAATCAATAAAATAAAATATTGGACAGTAATTACTATAAAAACTATTGAGTAGTGACTTCTTACGTAAGAATCAATAATTGGTGCAATACTGCAGTATTCTTGTCAGGCAACAACGCGTATTCATCGTGTTTTAACCACCGTGTATTACAACAAGATTATTAAGGTATAACTACACCGTTATTTATAAACAACTCATACTTGTCATTTTCTTCATCCAATTGCTTTCCGTTATGGGGCCCACACAAAAATTTCAAGACCGTCGCATTTAATATTCCCAACAAGTAGAAATATTCCACGACCAAACGAATACTCCCCGACAACAATGAATATTTTATAACCACTTGCTTATTTAAAAATATTTGCGCATTTTACCCATAACTAACCACATTAATCAAATAAACCTTTACTATTTCAAAATAATAATTAGAGAAAATTAAATCTTTATTTATAAAAAGTTAGGGTCTTACAACCTCCCCTCCTTAGGAAATTTCATCCTCAAAATTGACATGCGTAGGACATGCTCCTTCCCATCCAAGATCTTGACTGGTACCTCCTCGTACGTTAAATCTTCTGCTATCTCGTCTAGTTCTAACTCAATAATGTGGTTCGGGTTGTCCACATATTTACATAACATCGATACGCAAAAAACATTATGAACACGCGTCATACTTGGCGGTAAAATGTGTCTATAGGCCACAGTTCCTACTTGATCAAGAATCTCAAATAGACTAATAAATCGAAGGTTTGAGCTTTCCTCACACCGCCGATTCTCGCTTTTGGAATAACGACTTCTTGTATCTTCTTCTTCATATTCATCAATTCCAGGTCTGTATCTTGAGCAACTTTAAATTTATCGATTAAAGTCGATTCTAATCGTATATTTGTTATCTTTACTTAGGTTCTTGGAATCTTTAACTCTATCTCCATCTTATGTAAGTCGTACGAAATGGGTCTTTGTGTTAACAATATCGCACTCGTAAACACATACGTTCTTTTAACGCGTCAGCTACCACGTTCATATTTTTTTCCAGGATGGTATTGAATGGTATGGTCGTAATATTTCAACAGTTCGAGCCAACGTCATTGCCGCATATTAAGATCTTAGAAGCTCTTCTCACATTCCCCGCTCCAATCGAATTTTGTATCTTTTTGAGTCAGCTGAGTTAATAGAGTATCGATTCGAAAAAATCCTCCCACGAATCTCTGATAGTAACCAGCTAAGCCTAGAAAGCTACTTATTTTGATTACTGACTTAGGTTGCTCTCAACTATGACTCATATCCCAATCTTGGATAGCACGTCACAATGGTACCTATCAGTTTACCACCGCACGAATATGGCATCCCCTACGGAGAGTCTGGCTTCGGTGCATTCCACAAAGGAAGTCACCAGATAGAGGCTCGGGTACCAAATTCTATAGTTGAATTTTTAACTCCTGAAGTTCAATAGGAGCCATTCGATAGGAAATTTTAGAAATGGGTTTTGTACCGGGTTCAAAGTTGATACAAAATTCAATATCGCACTTTGGGAGTAAGCCAAGAAATTCTTCAGGAAATACATCAGGAAATTTACTAATAGAAATATCATTCAAATCTGACGTATTTTTGTTCAAGTCCATAACATGGGCTAAGAAAACTTAACATCCGCTTTTTCAATAAACGAATGACTTTATGGCTTGATATGAAAGTGTTTGACTTCAATGGTTTGATTGCTTGAATTGAATAACAAAGTTGCTTAGGAATATGAAAACTAACAACTTATTTACGAAAGCAATCAATTTTGGCATGATGAGTAGTTAATCAATCAATCCCTAAAATCACATCAAAAACAAGTATTTTAAAGAAATAAGGTCAATGGGTAATGTGATGGTGCCAACTTGGATCAAACAAGATTTATAAACAGTGGATGTAACGAAAGTTTCTCCTAACGTAGTTTCAACAGATAAGTCAAAGTCTAATTTTCTCCTGAGTCAAGTTTAAACGTTGAGTATAAGCGGGAGAGATAAATGAATGGGTAGAACCCAGATTCAATAAGGTATAAACTTCATAAGAATTTATAATTAACTAACCTGTGTACTACTTCGTTCGGGTTCTCGCATTCTCGACCCGCCATTTACAAACGCTCTTCCAGAACCGTTGACTTTGACTTTTCTGGGACAGCCTTTTGAGTTACCATCCCCGCTGGACTGGGTTTCGCTACCGTACAAGCTCGAGCGATATGACCGTCTTTTCCATAAATAAAACATACCTTAGAAGTTTGTGAATAGTTTGGACTTATGTGTCCCTCTTCTCCGCATCTGTAGCATCTAACCGGCGCCTTTTCTCCTCCCTAAAATTCGCTTCTTTGGTGTTGGTGTCGACGCCTTCCCGTCATTGTTGAATCTTCTCTTTTTGAAATTTCCACTTGACTCACCTTTCCTATTATCTCGGCCATGATTACCACCGAAGTGGTTACCATTTCTGGTAAGATAATTTCCTCCACGATGGTTATCATTGTTCCAATGACCGTTGTCACCGGTACAATTATTATCGAGTTGTTGGTCATTATTCTTCAGTTGAGCCGACTCATTATCGCGCTCCAATAACTAAGCCGTATTCACAACATCTGAATATAAACAAAGTTTGTGAGAAATGAGGTATTGACGTATTTTGGGTTTCAAACCTCGCAGAAACATTCGCGTCATTCTCTCCTCATTATCAACCAAATGGGATGCAAATCAGGACAACTCAGCAAACTTAGCTTTGTATTGCGACACATTCATATTGTTTTGCTCTAGCTTGATGAACTCTGTGACACCCCCAAATCCGGGTACTTCGATTCCACGGGATTTGGTGTTCACTGTACAAATATCATCTATCTATCTACCCATAATAAATGCAAACCATGCAATAGATAGAAATAAAAATCTTCCCCTTATAGGGTTACAACATCTGAATCATAAACATAATCCCAGGTTGAACTAACCGTAAACATCTGTGCAGAAATATAACCAATAAGTCTTAAACAACATCATTAACTCAAGTCTAACATAAATACATCATCAAATAAAATAACAAGTCTTCATCATTTGCTAAAGGAATTTACTTATGCGTTAGCGTTAAGATATTGTGCACAGTATGGTACTAAGGGCTGATCCCCCTAAGTACGAGAAGAAAGGTCCATAGTCTTATGACTGTTAACGGTTTCAAGTATAATCCTTGTTAACCTAGGACATAGTTCAAGGTCTTATGACCCTCAGAATTCTTTTGATTCTTGTTATTCATTCTTGATTCAAAAGTTGAGCTTTTATTCAGATGTCGTTGATTCACTCGCATGTTATTATACTGTTATTTCATTGTTATACTTGTGGGCAATAGTGCTCACTCTTGCTTTATAATAACATTGCAGTTAAGAACGAAAGAACTGACGAACCTTCCACTAGTAAAGGTAAGGGCAAAGTTAGCAAGTGTTGAAGACTTGTTATTTTATTTGATGATGTATTTATGTTAGACTTGAGTTAATGATGTTGTTTAAGACTTATTGTTTATATTTCCGCATAGATGTTTAAGGTTAGTTCAACCTGGGATTATGTTTATGATTCAGATGTTGTAACCCTATAAGGGGAAGATTTTTATTTCTATCTATTGCATGGTTTGCATTTATTATGGGCAGATAGATAGATGATATTTGTACAGTGAACACCAAATCCCGTGGAATCGAAGTACCCGGATTTGGGGGTGTCACAAACTCTACCTCCTTCATGTGACGAATACTTTCGGGAAAGTACTTGTCGTTGAACAATTCTTGGAACTTCTCCCAAGACATCTTCAGTGCGACAGGCTGAGTATGCTTTACGGATTCCCACCAATAATCTTCCTCTCCTCGCAACATGAAGGTGGCGAAAGGAACCTTTTGATCCTCTGAGCATCCCAAGACATCAAATATCTTAGTGATTTGCTTTATCCATGTCTCTGCCGTAAGTGGTTCTGGCTTTCCCAAAAACTTCGGCGGTCCTAACTCCTTGAACTTCTTAGCCGTGACCATCCGTGAGTTGCCAGTGTTTCCACCTGCATTTTGAACAATAGTCTCTCTCGTTTGATTTTGAATGAATTCTAGAAAGTTCCTAAACATATCATCGTTCGTTATTTGGTTAGTGTTATTATTTACAAGAGGGTTATTGCCTTCCTTATCCTGGGTATTGATCAGTGGTGACTCAACGGTCTCATGTGCTCCATTTCTTATCTCAACATCTTCAGATGCCATTATACTGTCACAAAACAATGGTTAATTGACATGCCACATATTAACCCTATATTCTAACCGACCAATTAAATAACAAATAAACTTAGGTAGGACACACTAGCGAAGGATTTACTCGTCTCTCCCCTCCTAGTTCTATTCCCCGATCTCTATAACGCCCCGAAATCCGGTCTATCTTCACACCCGGATTCCGTACGTCACGAGTACATCATTCATTCTGCATACATCATTATATATTGAAATATAATAACATACATTCTGAATTCCCAGGTTCTAAAACCTTATAACCTTTCTCATTACAAATAATGATAATTACATTATTCTTTACATCTTGCACGAGTGACTTTTATCCGCCAGCAAGGATACATAATCGTTCATTAAACTATTCTATAGTTTAATTCTCATCTTTCTACATTACAAGTCTTCATTTGATCTTCTCGCTCATTCACATTCTGAATGGCACTTCATTTGGATATCGTCAGCTTGATCTATACAGAATCCTTAAGTTCTTCTAACATCGTTCGCTGAAAATGTTTTTCATTTAAAGCAAGTGTGAGCATTCAATTGCCCCGCAAGTCATAACAGTTGAACAAACAACTTCAAGAATTTAAACATTCTTTTCAGACTTCAATAACCGAACAAAGGTTACGAAGAAGCTTGAATAATAGGAATAGTCTTGATTTCTATCATCTTAAAACATTAGTTACATGCACTTTGAAATACTTTCATTCTCTACTCTCTTTCATGCACATTCTGTCTGGATAGAATCAATAGCACAGACTTAACAATAACGGTTCATGTATAAACAGAACATTCTTTTATTGAACAGTTCAAACATAGAACAATTCATCTCACAGAAACACCGAAGTGTTCACATTGTGGCACAAGGCCTCATACATTCTACCACTTTGTACAAATATCACACATTCAAGATATGTATGTAACTTCTCAAGTTCAACATCTGAGAAGTTTTAGAAACTAGCATTCATTTAAAATATGAATGAAGTTAGGAAACTTGCCTTACGCACAGCTACAGCTTACGCTGAACTGCTCATTTCAATCCCTATAATACATAAGGAAATAACAAATACACCAATTTGTCATATACTTGACTTACGCATTGGTTTACTTAACCTTACTTCGTAAGGTTCGCGTTCTTACAATATAATTTTACGTGACTAACTTTCATTACCGGTTTATGGTTTCATGACATACGGAGATGTCTTACTCAAAACGTTCATCATCTTTGATGATTTACATTCTTATCTTCTTCTTATACTTCTCTAGGACTCAGCACACATCGATTCTCTGCTAGTAGTCCATATGGTACTCTGAGTGGTTTCCCACAAACAACCAACAAACTAGTTCCTGCCTTCGTCTGCACCGCCTTTACACGAGGAGTTAAATCGGTTGCCGCCAGATATACCTTCTCTCTTTGAAGGAATTGTTTAGCCCAGCTCCCATATGTCAACAATCAAAGGTTACAATTGTACCACAACCTAACTTTCTCTTAACTTATACGAACTATTAAATTATAATGTTCGTTAAGTTAATTTCTTATTCCTTATGGCTTTCTGGCAAGTAATTGCCATATCTCAGGATTCATTTCATATCGTCTAAGTCATACAGTATTTTGTATACTCGGAATGATCGTTCAATGTCAATACTATGAGGTCATAGCGTTAAACATTTCATATGAACTTACTACCTTCACCAACGTCTAAGTCATACAACCTGGGTATACTTAGAACGTTCGTCCGACGTGAATATGATTCACAAGAATCGTTTACGTATTAAACGTTCACGTTGCTCGTCTCTTAATCTCCCACTCAACCTTTAATCAAGGTTTAAATTGCATTCATCGTTATCCATCCCATGAACCCCATGTTCATTATTCTTTCTTAATGTCAAAGTCATACGGTTCGTTGTATGCTAAGGCCGATCGTTCATCGCAATAACGTTGCGTTCATAGCGTCTATAGGCTTTACACTTATCTCTCATTACCATAACATAACATCGAAATGTTACTCATTACCTACGTCACTCAACGTCTAAGGAATCACAATCATAGTAATCCCTCACATTTGTTCATCGCGACTACGGTCCCCGGACATCGGTTCCGTAACCCGCATCTACATTCTTTGTCTTTTAAATCTCGTCTAATCTTTTCATTCAACCTTTATTAAAGGTTTAAAACACTTGACTAAGTGTTACATTTGTTGAACATTATGTTCATATTTCTTTATTGCACATCCTCTAGTAACTGAGAACTAAAAATCTCATTTCTGGACAATGGCGCTGCGGCTCCGTGCCCTTCCTTTCCTCTCACGCTGCGGCGCGACCTACTTCTCTCCCCTCTCTTCCCGGGCTGGCGCTATGGCGCCAAGTCCTTTGTTATCTCTCGCGCTGTGGCGCCACTCTCCAGAAGATTATGGTCGAGTTCTCATCATGCTGCGCGCCACTTCTCACTTCATCTGTCCATTGCCACCGAGATAAAACGCTAGAAATTTTTCTAAGTCTTGCATCAAGTTTGAGACGCGTACATTACGATCTCATAACTTCTTCATTATAACTCGGAGCGAGGCCGTTCCAAAGTCATTCTCTTCTTTATCTTACTTACTTCAAAACCCCTCGGACATAACTTTGTTCTGAATCCGTTAACATGCCATTTAATTGGCTTAATCTTCATTCTTCGTTCATTTTAACAATTTTAACGTTCTTTGTTCGTTCGTCCGTAATTCGGTCATCTGAACTCGGAATTCGTTCGTTTTTGAGTCCACGACTCACATTTTAAACATTCTCTTACATTCTTATGAAACCCTACACGTTTGGGTTCATTTACTAACTTTCAAATTTTCGTTCTTCTTTTACGAAATTTTTGCCATAACTTCGTTATAGCTTAGTTTTAATCCGTTCTTCATGAACATTTCTAACGTTCCTAACCAAGAAATAAGCATCTAACTTATACGCAATGGTTTTAAACTTGTCCATCAACAACATTTATACTACGATGGTTTTAAATTTGTCCATCAACTTGTGTTCTTCGCGTGTTCTTCGTGTTCTTCGTTCGTTCTTCATTTTAATCGATATTTTGGATTACGATTCTACTTTTTCTTGGAATTTGATGTTATAGAACATCATTCCTTACTTATTTAACCTACCCATTCATAAGATTCATTTGGATTGCTCAAAATCCTTACGAATCTTATACTTCCTTAAGAAATTTATAAACTAAATTTCTTATTTCTTATTTCTTCTTTTCTCATGATTTCAACCATATGAAATCATTCTCAATATCTTTTACTCCTTATTCTCATTAAACTATGTTTTTGACATAGAAAACTTAAAGAAAATATTAGAAGAAACTAGGGTTCGGATTACCGTTCTTCTTTAATCCTCTTCTGTTATACAAAGCCGGCGATTCGCTAGCTTTTCTATTTCTCGATCAATTTTGATCCAAGAATTCATGCTCACGCTCTTCCTCTTTCTCTTCATCCGAGCTCTCTCTCTCTCTCTCTCTCAAGTTATAGGATTTTCCAAAATCCTAGAAAATGAAATTTAGCTTTCTATTTATAGATTTTTCAAAGTTAGGGCAATTTGGTCATTTCGCCCCTAACCTCCTTACTATTCATGGCTTAGCCACCAAGTTTACTTGGTGGCCAAGTGGCCGCCCCACATGCCCCATGGGTTGCCCCAATGGTTCTTACCCATTCGTTTACCCATCGGTTCGATCCGTGGTTTCTTTTCTTGGTTTGGGCCTTAACCCTAATTCTTATTGGGCCTAACTTGGGCTTGATTTCACAAATCATTGGGCTTGACATAATCCAAGTCCAATTGGATTCTACAAAGTCCATGAACTCAAAGTTCATTAAGACTAATCGTATTCTACGCATTTTATTCTCGTATTCTCGTAATCTCTTCGTATTTAGCTCGTACAATATTCGTATTATACATCGTACTATTCTTCTTTCTATACTCGTATAATAACTCGTATCATACTCGTATTTCTCACGCATAATTTCTCATTACATTCTCGGAACTCACTTTCCCTAACTCTTAGGTTTTGAGTCCACAGGCGAAAACTTCGTTTTTGCCATAACTGAAATATTATTGAATATTCCATCACATCTCAAGATTTTACGTAATCAATAACTTCTCGGAATTTCAAAATAAATCTCCAGGCAGAAACGGATGAATAGTGCCTATTTCGTCTTTTTTCCCAAAAATATTTTGTTCCCAGAAAACTTTTATTTTTGTCTTGAAAATTCTTACTCGTTCAATCTAGCTCGTAGCCAGAATCCTCCCGATTAATAATCATTATAGGTTATAAAACGATTAATAAACACATAGCACATAATAGTATTAATAAAAATTCATTTTATTAATAACTAATTCTTTAAATCTTAATTTCTGGACAATCCGGATTTTCGGCTTGTCACATCCTTCCCCCCTTATAAAAATTTCGTCCTCAGAATTTCTTCAAACCATACCCATACCGGGTCATCACATTCACCCTTTTCTTCACGCACTTATTTCTCGAAATTTTAACTTACTCTTCTTCTCAACTTCTCTTCAAAGAAGTTCTTATCTTTCAAACATTCCCTCACCTTCATAACTTATCAAGATTTATGAAGTAGAATGAACAATGAGGAATGTAAAAATTCCTTTAAAACATTTCATACTTTTGCTGAGGGGTCAAATTGACCATGAACTCTTACTAGGTTAAACAACATGACGCCGTAACCTTTCTTTCCACAGTCAGTTTACAATCACAAAGAAGGTAAACTACCTCTTCCATACGTAGGTGATCAGCCTATCATATAACCCCATTTCAAGGTATGTTCACCTCAGACTTAATCATTAGAATCCGCACAAAAACAATTTGGTTCGGCATAGCTCTTCAAAGAAAGCTCGATTTTCTTTTAATCATGCCATTCGTATTAGCCAAATCAAGTAGCTTAGACCATACCAATAAATTGGACATCAACTTGAAACATTCGTCTAGTCAACTCACTTGACATCGACTAATTCTTTAAATTCATTTGCAATACATCAAAACGTTTCATGACGTCATGATACCGCACTTTTCACAGTACGTTGAGGACTTCGTCAGTTTATAACTTCATTAAGCATCATACCATAGCGGTTTATTGATCCTAAGATCAAATCCAACACCAGGTTTAATTGCATTAATAACTCCATCCTTTTACCATCCTTGCATCAAATGCACTGATGATATAGAATTCATTTTGATATTTTAAATCAATTTCTGTCTAGCCGAAACAATTAGCATAGACATACCAAGAATAGTTCTTTTTAAAATCCATAGGTTCCAAAAGTCGAACCAATTCTTTCATTTTCAAAACGCCCACATAGCACGATTTCAAGAAATTTCGAAATCTAGTATAGCTAGATGACTTAGAATATCCTATTCTCCATCTTCCTTCTTTGTCTTACTTGCGACAATACTTAATCTTCTCTAGCACCTTCAATGCTAAGTCTACTGAAAATACTTACTTTTAGTCTAAACATTCCTATACCTTAGTATAGTTCATCAACTTACCACACATTATGTGTTTAGGAACTTTCCACAACCATATGTGTTTAAGAACTTATCTTCGCAATATGTAATCCAAGAACAAATCAAGGACTATCCATATGCTTAGGGCTCAAAAACATAGCATATAACTATGAGTCACAAACTTTTCATAAGTATTAGTTTCAAGAACCCGCACCTATCTTATCATTTTCTACCTATCAAGTATATACGTGAGAAAAGATTCACCTTCTCGTCATATACATCTTGATAGCGCGACCAATTTCAATGATTATCACTGTAATAAACTGAGTGGTTATTACACCAAGCACAAACCTCTGCCCATACAAAGATTCATACAACTCAACCATCACATTAGTCCTCAATTGAAATCTTACAACTTCTAACTTTCTCTTTACTTAATACGAATTTTCTTTAATTCATATACTATCCTTTACAACTAAATTTGAGTTCTTCTTTCCGTACTACTTCGTAGTATCATTCATTCATAGCATTAGCTATAAATCATTCATAGTTTAACAGATCATCTGTTACTACGATTTACTATGATCACGTGGTGATCTTCTTATCCTTCTCTTTACGATTATAGTCTTAGGTACTCATACCTAAGGTTTATAACCTATCATTTCGATACCAACTTAGAACGCCCAAATCCGGTCCTATCTTCACACCCGGATTCCGACGTCACGAAAGTACATCATTCATTCTACATACATCATTATATACCAAATATAATAACATACATTCTGAATTCCCAGGTTCTAAAACCTTATAACCTTTCTCATTACAAATAATGATAATTACATTATTCTTTACATCTTGTATGACTGACTGTTATCCGCCACCAAGGATACATAATCGTTCATTAAACTATTCTATAGTTTAATTCTCATCTTTCTATATTACAAGTCTTCACTTGATCTTCTCGCTCATTCACATTCTGAATGGCACTTCATCTAGATACCATCAGCTTGATCTATACGGAATCCTTAAGTTCTTCTAACATCGTTCGCTGAAAATATTTTTCATTTAAAGCAAGTGTGAGCATTCAATTGCCCAGCAAGTCATAACAGTTGAACAAAGAACTTCAAGAATTTAAACATTCTTTTTAGACTTCAATAACCGAACAAAGGTTATAGAGCAGCTTGAATAATAGGAATAGTATTGATTCCTATCATCTTAAAACATTAGTTACATGCACTTTGAAATACTTTCATTCTCTACTCTCTTTAATGCACATTACATGCGGATAGAATCAATAAAGACAGACTTAACAATAACGGTTCATGTATAAACAGAATATTCTTTTATTGAATGTTCAAACATAGAATAGCTTCATCTCACGTAAACACAAAAGTGTTCACATCAGTGGCACAAGGCCTCATACATTCTATCACTTTGTACAAATATCACACATTCAAGACATGTACGAACTTCTCAAGTTCAACATCCGAGAAGTTTTAGAAACTAGCATTCATTTAAAATATGAATGAAGTTAAGAAACTTGCCTTTACACATACCTATGACTTTTACCGAATCGCTCATTCCAATCCCTATAACACATAAGGAAATAACAAATACACCAATTAGTCATATACTTGACTTACGCATTGGTTTACTTAACTTTACTTCTTATGGTTCGCGTTCTTACAATATAATTTTACGCGACTAACTTTCATTACCGGTTTACGGTTTCATGACATACGAAGATGTCTTACTCAAAACGTTCATCATCTTTGATGATTTACATTCTTATCTTCTTCTTATACTTCTTTAGGACTCAGCACACATTGCTTCTCTGCTAGTAGTCCATATAGTACTCTGAGTGGTTTCCCATAAACAACCAACAAACAAGTTCCCGTCTCGTCTACACTGCCCACACAGTGAGTTAGATCGGTTGCCAGTTTCGTATATACCTTCGCTCTCTGAAGGAATTGTTTAGCCCACCTCCCATATGTCAACTGTGACACCCCCAAATCTGGGTACTTCAATTCCATGGGATTTGGTGTTCACTGTACAAATATCATCTAACTATCTACCCATAATAAATGCAAACCATGCAATAGATAGAAATAAAATCTTCCCCTTATGGGGTTACAACATCCGAATAATAAACATCATCCCAGGTTGAACTAACCTTAAACATCAGTGCGGAAATATAAATAATAAGTCTTAAACAACATCATTAACTCAAGTCTAACATAAATACATCATCAAATAAAATAACAAGTCTTCATCATTTTCTAACTTTTCCATTGCCCTTACTAGTGGAAGGTTCATCAGTTCTTTCGTTCTTAACTGCAATGTTATTATTAAGCAAGAGTGAGCACTATTGCCCACAAGTATAATAATGAAATAACAGTATAATAACATGCGAGTAAATCAAAGACATCTGAATAAAAGCTCAACTTTTGAATCAAGAATGAATAACAAGAATCAAAAGAATTCTAAGGGTCATAAGACCTTGAACTATGTCCTAGGTTATCAAGGGTTATACTTGAAACTTTTAACAGTCATAAGACTATGGACCTTTCTACTCGTACTTTAGGGGATCAAATTTTAGTACCATATTGTGCACAATATCTTAACGCTAACGCATAAGTAAATCCCTTTGTAGGGTTGTTCATCTCAGTTTGACATTCGAGTCCGCACCAAAGGAAGTTTGGTTTGGATAATTCATCAAGGGTTCTGAAATTTAGAACGCTCATCAACTATGGACTTGTCGAATCAATAAGGGTTCGCTAGTCTAATAGGGTTCAAAAATAATGATATTCAAATTGAATAATAATCTTAAGGAGTATACAATAGAACGATTATTGTATAACAAAATCATACTTTGAAAAGATAATCAATCTTTAATATAATAATTCGAACTTGAATAATAGTAATGATAATTACTCGAGGTAAATAATAAACTTGAACAATAATGACAAATAAGGTTAGGAAACTTGCCTCGTGCGTAGATTACACTTTAACTAAGCATGTTCTTTGAATGAAATCCTACATACCATTCACATTCACAATACCAGTTAATTATAAATTAACGAATCATCATAAACTCTTTCTCTTTGTCTACTTTAATTATTGACTATACTTAGTCAATTTATCACATTTACTGTCACATAATATCACTTTATGAATAATAATCTAATTATGTATTCAATAATTCAATCCACATGTAATTATGTTATTTACATGTTATACCATTATTTTATCATCACATTATTCTTCTAACATGTTTATATGTTCATTACATTAATCTACTAACACATTGTTAGACTTAAACATTTTAAAAATCTCATTCTTGAACTTTCTGGAGAGTGAGTCAAGCATGCGCCATCATATATATACATGATCTTCGCGTTGCTTGCGATGGCTATTGCTGGTGGACACTTAGCGTTCATGTCATGGCCATGGCGCATTTCATGGTATGTAATGGCTGCTATGGTGATGCAATGGCATTGTTGGCCACTGGGACTTCGATTCTGGAGTTGGCGTGCATGACGCGAGACTCCAGACTTCAATTCCCAGTTCGCGAAGAACACAGAGTTCAGCGAAAAGGACACTAAATAATCATTAATTTCACTAAATTAACATACCCACATGTTAATAATTCATGTATAAACATAACCCAACATTTATATACTGACATTAACCAATTTAAACACTTAATAACAGATTTAAGGCATGTGAATTTCACTGACTTTGATGTTCATGAAGGTTTTGAAAATAATACATGAAAATTGACACTACGGATTCGTTAATACTGAATCCGTTTATTTAAACTTTGGTCTCTTCGTATCAACATGTATAACAACATACGAGTGTAAAATTTAGGGATAATATACGATCAATACATAAAATATCACGTATAAGGCCATAAGGCCAAAACTCAAACTCTATAATTTTGTAGAAATTATATACGACATGTTTTCATGAATTTGATGATATGGTTTACATAATATATATAATTAAACACGATTTAATATGTCATAACACACATACAACCCATAATCATTACTCCTAACCCAATTACAGAGGTTAAACCAAAAACTTTAAAAGCCATTTTCATATAAAAACTAACTGTCGTGAAAAAGGAATTTAGGAGGGAGAGATTACCTTGAGAATAAAGTATATATATGTAGGCTTAGATTCTTTCTTCAATCACTGAGTTCTCACAAAATCCTCTGAACTCTCTCTTGAATTTCTCAATCTCTCTCTCAGTATCTCTAGACTTAGGCAAATAATGAATAAAGAAATAAAGAGAAGACGTATAATAATTAAGCCAACTACGCCAGATAATGGTCGATTACTCCAATAGTTATAATCGCTTCAACTCCTTTTAGTGCCTTGTTTGGCAACCTTTAATTAGTTCAAAGTCATTTAATTTAATAAAGCTTTATCATATAGTTTAATTAATGTCACACTCACTTATAAAATAAATCCAATATTTTATTTAATTTACTTTAAATAAATATAATAAT
Organism: Panax ginseng; assembly: GCA_020205605.1. NCBI lineage: Eukaryota > Viridiplantae > Streptophyta > Magnoliopsida > Apiales > Araliaceae > Panax > Panax ginseng. The sequence goes on along the minus strand of CM035136.1, from coordinate 100,513,843 downwards.
TTCTTATAAATTCACATAGTCATATAATTAATTTTCTCATTAATAAATAATGTCAAATTATTAACTCTCTAATTAATAATTAAATTAATTAAATAACATCATGCTTAATTAAATATTTCATTTAATTCAATAAGCTCACATAATTACATATTTGAATAATAATTATTCTCTACATTAATTTAATAAATGTAACACATATAATTAAATTAATCTATCACAATTACATCAATTAATTATTTAATCCAATAATTAAATCATCGAAAAATATTTATTTAATTCCATAAATATAAAAATTTAATTTACAAAATCTCGTTCATCGCATCTTCCCCCCTTAAAAGGATTCTGTCCCCAGAATCACGACTCAATAAATTCGACCCGTTACATTCTCCCCCCTTACAAAGATTCTGTCCCCAGAATCGCTTACAAATAATTAAGTAAATAATTGAGGGTAATTCTTCATCATATTCTCTTCGAGTTCCCACGTAGCTTCTTCAGCGTTGTGGTTCCTCCAAATTACCTTAACAGAAGGTATAAATTTATTTATGAGAACTTGTTCTTTTCTATTTAAATAATTTGGACAGGAATTTCTTCGTAAGATAAGTCTTTCTCAAAATGTAGGGGTTCATATTCAATTACATGCTTGTAATCGGCTTTGTATGGTCGTAATACAGAAACATGGAAAACGTTGTGGACATTCTCGAGTCTTTGGAGGTAAGGCTACCTCGTCATTAACTTCTCCGATTCTTCTCAAGATTTCAAAGGGTCCAATGAATCTTGGGCTCAATTTTCCTTTCTTTTCGAACTCGATCTTCCTTTCTCCGGGAGAGACCTTCAAGAAAACATAACTACCGATTCAAACTTGATATTTTTACGATGTGGATTAGCGTATTTCTTCCGTCGATCTTGAGTCGCTACCAATCGTGTTCGGAATCACTTTGATTATTTCTGCAATCTATTGTACCAATTACGCCCCTAACAATTGTCTTTCACCAACTTCATCCCAAAGAAAGTGGAGTTCTCGCACTTTCTGTATAACGCTTCGTAATAGGCGGCATGCCAATACTAGCGTAGTAACTGTTGTTGTAGTCGAACTCTACTAACAGTAGGTGATCATCCCAATTTCTTTTGAAATCCATCGCACAGGCTCTTAGCATATCCTCTAATGTTTAAATCGTTCTCTTTGCTTTCTCCCCTGTTTGAGGGTGGTAAGTCAGACTACTCATTCGCAATTGTGTACCCATGCATTCCTCAAGACGCTTCCGTAAATTCGATGTAAAGCGCGATCTCTATCGAAATAATTGACAATCGACTCCGTGTCTCGAAACAATCTCTTTTACGTATAGCCTTGCCAACTGATCCAAGTTGAATCTGATTTTGATAGGAAAGAAGTGTGCGGATTTCATTAGTCGGTCAACTACAACCCATAATGCGTCGTAGCCTTTCTGAGTCGTCGGAAGGCCGACCACAAAGTCCATTGTAATATGTTCCCATTTCCATTCTGGGATCTCTAGCGGTTTGTAGCAATCCACTCGGTCTCTGATGTTCTACTTTCATTTTCTGATAGGTCAGACACTTGGCAACACATTCTGCAACATCACGTTTCAAATTTGGCCACCAAAAATGTTGTCGAAGATCTTGGTACATTTTGGTACTACCAGGGTGAATCTAATATCGTGAACTATGAGCCTCGCTTAAAATATCTTCCTTAATCTCTTGTAGTGGCGGAACACAAACTCTACTCTCAGATCTCAGTATTCCTTCCTTATCCATCTTAAATCTTGGTTCGGTTCCTTCAGATATCTTCTTTGTCACCTTTTTACATTCTTCATCCTAAAGCTGAGCCTCCTTAACTTTATCCAGTAGGGTGGTACCAGATTGCATCTGAAATAGCTTCTCATCAATTTCCATAGGATACTTCACCTCTAACTCCAGTTTCTCCATTTCTGAAATTAGTTCCTTCTGAGCATTCAACATCATCAATTTCTCACGACCCTTTCTACTTAAGGCGTCGGCAACCACATTTGCTTTTCCCGGATGGTATAAAATCTCACAGTCGTAATCCTTAATTAATTCCAACCATCTTCTTTGACGCATATTCAAATCCTTCTGCGTGAAAATATATTTCAGAATCTTGTGGTCCGTATATATTTCACACTTCTCCTCGTAGAGATAGTGCCTCCAAATTTTCAAAGCAAAAACAACTGCAGCTAACTCCAAGTCATGGGTTGGGTATCCCTTCTCGTAATCCTTCAACTGACGTGATGCATACGTAATGACTTTGCTGTTTTGCATAAGCACACAGCCAAGTCCTTTATGCGACGCATCGCTAAAAACAACAAAATTTCCTATATCATCCTAAGAGATAACACAAAGTGTCGTGCTCAATCTCTTCTTCAATTCTTGAAAACTTTCCTCACACTTATCCGTCCAAACAAATTTCATAGCTTTTCGAGTTAAATTCGTTAACGGAGTTGCAATCTTGGAAAAGTCTTGTATGAACCTTCTATAATATCCCGCCAATCCAAGAAAACTTCTTACTTCTGATGGCGTTCTCGGCTGATCCCAATTAATCACGGCTTCGACTTTTGATAGATCTACCGAAATTCTGTTTTTATCGATCACGTGACCAAGAAATTGTACTCGCTCGATCCAGAATTCACATTTCAAAAATTTAGCGTACAACTTCTCCCTTCTCAATACTTCCAACGTTAACCTCAAATGTTCTTCGTGTTCTTCTTTGGTTTTGGAATATACCAAAATGTCGTCTATAAATACCACCACGAATTTGTCTAAAAACGGTTTGAACACACCATTCATTAGTCCCATAAATGCTGCAGGAGCATTCGTAAGACCAAACAACATTACTAAAAATTCGTAGTGACCATAACGCGTTCTGAACGCTGTCTTCGGTACATCCTCCGGTCTCACCTTCAGTTGATGATAACCGCTTCTCAAGTCTATCTTGGAAAACTATCTTGCTCCCTTCAGTTGATCAAATAGGTCATCGATTCTTGGTAATGGATATCTATTCTTAATTGTGACCTTTTTCAGTTCTCTGTAGTCGATGCAGAGTCGCATCGATCCGTCCTTCTTTTTCACAAACAACACCGCGGCTCCCCCACTATGATACGCTTCAGTTGAATCTACTTCTTGTCCAACAATTCTTGAAGTTGTACCATTAATTCCTTCATCTCTCTCCGTGCCATTCGATATGGTGCCTTCGATATTGGAGCGCTTTAAAGGTGCCAAATCGATCACGAAATCTACTTCTCTATCCGGTGGAAGTCCCGGTAAATCGTCTGAAAATCGTCGACGAAATCCCTCACAATCGGTATCTCTCTTCTACCTTTGGATTCTTTTTTCGATCGTCGACTATGTAAGCTAAGTATCCTACACGCCTTTGTCTTTAATAACTTCTTGCTCGTGATCATCGCGTGACAACTCGCTTGTCTAGCGACTTGCTACCATAAAATACAACCTTTGACAGAGTCATAAGGTTAATACGCTTCTTTTGGCAATCAATTACACCTCGTAATTGAATAACCAGTCCATTCCTAAAATAACGTCAAATTCCCCAAGTCGAATAGGAATAAGATCTACGCTCATAATATTACCCTTAATATCCACTCTACGCTTCTTAAACACGTATTTAACAGAATTATCTCTATTCACAATTTCTATATTCATGGGATATTCCAACTCATCCATAAGAAAATCTAAACTATTAGCAAAGTCTTCGGATATAAAGGAACAAGTAGCACCCGAATCAAACAAAACATAAGCATTAATTTCATTGATCGGAATGATACCTGACACCACATCACGAGACTAGATTGCATCTTGCACCGTCATATTGAAAGTTCTGGAGGTCGGTCGATTTGTTGCAGGTGGTCCGGTGATGGTGAAGGTATTTCCACTGTTATTTCCACGGTTACCTCCTGATATTACTCCTCCTAATCCTTTTTTATGGCAATCTCTTGCCAGATGGTCCTTCGAACCACAAGTAAAACAAGCACCCTTCTTTGGGTTTGGACAGTTTGGTGTTATGTGGCCTTCCTGACCACAATTGTAGCACACTCTTTTTCCTTTCATACAAACTCCTAGATGGGCTTTCCATTAAAGTCGGGCATGCTTCTATTCTTTTCTTCCGATTACCTTGTTGATTCCCCGATGATGAGTCGTCGTTTTTACCTTTTCTTTTGATTGAAATTTCCACCTCCCCGCTAACTTCCACTCGGCCTTGATATTAATTTCTTCTTTCTTCTTTTCCGATCTTGATTGTACTTGGTCACCGTGATCGCTCCCACCTTCAAATGAGGATGGCCTTTTCCAAAACTCCTGCAAACGTGTTTAATCTAAAACATTAAAATATATCTTTGACACCCAAGGCTTTAGTCCTTGTTCAATCTTCCGCCTTTCTCTCGCTCGTGGTGTATTGCTTGATGCACGGGCAAACCTTGCCAACTCATCGAATTTAGTCGCATAGTCGTGCACGCTCATATTCCCTCGCTTCAATTTCTAGAAATTGAACCTCCATCCGGTTCTCGTGAACTGGTCGGGAAATACATTTCAAAAACATTTCTTTAAATCTCTCCCACGTAATTACACCTTCACCTCCTCGCACTTTGTTTTCTTGCCACCAAAGAGCTAGCCTCGAACTTCAAAGATAAACGTTAGAAAGCGGTCTTCGGTCTTCTCTACCCCTAGCAATGTCAAAACCTTCTCCATCTCCATAACCCATGTTTGAGCCTCGATCGGGTTCCCGAACCTTTAAACTCGTGGTCCCACCGCTTTGAAATCTTTAAACGTTGTGCTTGTGGAGCTTGAGGTTGATTGTTCATTGCTCCAACGATAAGTTAACTAACCTCACGCATCGGATTAACGTTAGCATTATTGTTATTATTGGTTGACTCTTCCTGAGCCATTTGACGTTGTTGTCTTCTCCTCAAGGCATTTTTCTCGATAAATAAACGCTTATTAGAACTTTATTTATTTCTCTAAATAGTTAAGACATTACTCAACAATTTAACATATCTCTTAACACATCATCTCAAACAACTTGATATATTTGCATTCAAATCAAAAGTTTTAACATTAAACGATAGCATAACTGCTATTTACATCAACTATCCTGGAATAAAGAATCCACAGGATTTAAAACATTCAAATATTCTTTCGTTCATAAACACGTGAGAATTTACATCTAAAAACTAATTAAGTTCTTCACATAATTAAATAAATCATATCACCGCTTTGTCATTAAGTCTATCGATTAGCCTTGCTACGCTCCTCTTCTAAGATGCGATGCATCATCCTGCAATCCATCATGTACAATGTTAGTCCCTCGAATTGGATTGGGTACCTCAAAACTCGATCTTGGGTCTCAATCATTGCCTTGTTAAGTGTAGAGTACGTTTCCCCAATCTTCGCTTTCTTTGCACGACTATCATCCTCTGCACGATCAGCTCGACGTGATTCTCTTACCCAGCCTTCATCTGCTATGTTCAGCCTTTCGGAGGTTTCCTTCAGTTCCTTCTTCAACTTCTCTATCTCCTCGGTCTTATCTTCAGTTTGACCCTTCTCATGGACCAAATCCCATTCTACATTTTCCAGTCGAGAGTGAAGAGTCAAAATCTCCTTCTCCTTCTCCCCTAGAGTAATATGCTGAATAACTGCTCGCTCAGTCAAATCTTAGACCTCGTCTCGTAACTCCACGTTACGGTCGTATAACGTGTCATACATCTCAGCATCAACGGTGTACCGTGTTAACTCCTATTCTTCCTCTTCCTCTTCCTCTTCCTCTTCCTCTTCCTCTTCCTCATCAAATTCCTCCTCAGGATCCTCCTAAGGATCAGTCTCAGGTTCATGCTCCTGACCAACAACGGTGATCAATGGAGATGACTCCCTCTGTACCAGCTGTTCCCTAACGACATGGATGTCTCGGGGTTCCTCCTCTGTAGGTACTATAGGTACACGGGGTTCTTCCTCCCCAGCTTGTCTAGCTTCTCCAACATTCGACATCCTGACAACAAAATTTTAAGTTTTAGTTACTAAGTCGTACTATCTAACGCATACTTTAACACATAAACACATAAAGTATTTTATTATCTTCAATGAATTATAGAAATTCATTTCTTAGAACTCGATAAGAGTTTTCCATTACTATCTTCTTCTATAAGGCTACTACCTAAGGTTGTTCCCCCACCTAAGGTTCATAACCTACAGCTTTGATACCAACTTGTGACACCCCCAAATCCGGGTACTTCAATTCCACGGGATTTGGTGTTCATTGTACAAATATCATCTAACTATCTACCCATAATAAATGTAAACCATGCAATAAATAGAAATAAAATCTTCCCCTAATGGGGTTACAACATCCGAATAATAAACATCATCCCAGGTTGAACTAACCTTAAACATCAGTGCGGAAATATAAATAATAAGTCTTAAACAACATCATTAACTCAAGTCTAACATAAATACATCATCAAATAAAATAACAAGTCTTCATCATTTTCTTACTTTTCCCTTGCCCTTACTAGTGGAAGGTTCATCAGTTCTTTCGTTCTTAACTGCAATGTTATTATTAAGCAAGAGTGAGCACTATTGCCCACAAGTATAATAATAAAATAACAGTATAATAACATGCGAGTAAATCAAAGATATATGAATAAAAGCTCAACTTTTGAATTAAGAATGAATAACAAGAATCAAAAGAATTTTGAGGGTCATAAGACCTTGAACTATGTCCTAGGTTATCAAGGGTTATACTTGAAACCTTTAATAGTCATAAGACTATGGACCTTTCTACTCGTGCTTAGGGGATCAAATTTCTTAGTACCATCACATGCATAATATCTTAACGCTAACGCATAAGTAAATCCCTTTGCAGGGTTGTTCATCTCAGTTTGACATTCGAGTCCGCACCAAAGGAAGTTTGGTTTGGATAATTCATCAAGGGTTCTGAAATTTAAAACGCTCATCAATTATGGATTAGTCGAATAAATAAGGGTTCGCTAGTCTAATAGGGTTCAATAATAATGATATTCAAATTGAATAATAATCTTAAGGAGTATACAATAGAACGATTATTGTATAACAAAATCATACTTTGAAAAGATAATCAGTCTTTAATATAATAATTCGAACTTGAACAATAGTAATGATAATTACTCGAGGTAAATAATAAACTTGAACAATAATGACAAGTAGGGTTAGGAAACTTGACTCGTGCGTAGATTACACTTTAACTAAGCACGTTCTTTGAATTAAATCCTACATACCATTCACATTCACAATACTAGTTAATTATAACTTAACTAATCATCATAAACTCTTTCTCTTTGTCTACTTTAATTATTGACTATACTTAGTCAATTTATCACATTTACTGTCACATACTATCACTTTATGAATAATAATCTAATTATATATTCAATAATTCAATCCACATGTAATTATGTTATTTACATGTTATACCATTATTTTATCATCACATTATTCTTCTAACATGTTTACATGTTCATTACATTAATCCACTAACACATTGTTAGACTTAAACATTTTAAAAATCTCATTCTTGAACTTTCTAGAGAGTGGCATGCATGCCACCATCTGTTATACATGATCTTATCTTCGCATGGCGTTGATGATGCACACTATGTGGGACACTTTCAGGCATGCAGTGCAGTGTCAGCCTGCTGGCTTCATGGCATCATTGGACTTGATTACGAGTTGGCGCCCCGGTGCGAGACTCCAGACTTCAATTCGAGTCATGCGAAGAACACGAGTTCAAATGAAAAGGACACTAAATAATCATTAATTTCACTAAATTAACATACCCACATGTTAATAATTCATGTATAAACATAACCCAACATTTATATACTGACATTAACAAATTTAAACACTTAATAACAGATATAAGGCATGTGAATTTCACTTACTTTGATGTTCATGAAGGTTTTGAAAATAATACATGAAAATTGACACTACGGATTCGTTATAATACCGAATCCATTTATTTAAACTTTGGTCTCTTCATATCAACATACATAACAACATACGAGTGTAAAATTTAGGGATAATATAAGATCAATACATAAAATATCACGTATAAGGCCATAAGGCCAAAACCCATACTCTGTAATTTTGTAGAAATTATATACGACATGTTTTCATGAATTTGATGATATGGTTTACATAATATATATAATTAAACACGATTTGATATGCCATAACACACATACAACCCATAATCATTACTCCTAACCCAATTACAGAGGTTAAACCAAAAACTTTAAAAGCTATTTTCATATAAAAACTAACTGTCGTGAAAACGGAATTTGGAAGGGAGAGATTACCTTGAGAATAAAGTATATATATGTAGGCTTAGATTCTTTCTTCAATCACTGAGTTCTCACAAAATCCTTTGAACTCTCTCTTGAATTTCTCAATCTCTCTCTCAGTATCTCTAGACTTATGCAAATAATGAATAAAGAAATAAAGAGAAGACATATAATAATTAAGCCAACTGACGCGTATAATGGTCAGTTACTCCAATAGTGGTAACTGCTTCATACTCCCTTTAGTGCCTTGTTTGGCAACCTTTAATTAGTCCAAAGTTATTTAATTTAATAAAGCTTTATCATATAATTTAATTAATGTCACACTCCTTATAAAATAGATCCAATATTTTATTTAATTTACTTTAAATAAATATAATAATTTCTTATAAATTCACATAGTCACATAATTAATTTTCTCATTAATAAATAATGTCAAATTATTAACTCTCTAATTAATAATTAAATTAATTAAATAACATCATGCTTAATTAAATATTTCATTTAATTCAATAAGCTCACATAATTACATATTTGAATAATAATTATTTTCTACATTAATTTAATAAATGTAACACATATAATTAAATTAATCTACCACAATTGCATCAATTAATTATTTAATCCAATAATTAAAGCATCGAAAAATATTTATTTAATTCAATAAATATAAAAATTTAATTTACAAAATCTCGTTCGTCACATCAACCATCAAAGGTTACGATTATATCACAACCTAACTTTCTCTTAACTTATACGAACTATTAAATTATAATGTTCGTTAAGTTAATTTCTTATTCCTTATGGCTTTCTGGCAAGTAATTGCCATATGAACTTACTATCTTCACCAACGTCTAAGTCATACAACCAGGTTATACTTAGAACGTTCGTCTGACGTGAAAACGATTCACGAGAATCGTTTACGTATTCAACGTTGACGTTTCTCGTCTCTTAATCTCTCACTCAACCTTTAATCAAGGTTTCAATTGCATTCATCGTTATCCATCCCATGAACCCCATGTTCATTATTCTTTCTTAATGTCAAAGTCATACGGTCCGTTGTATGCTAAGACCGATCGTTCATCGCAACAACGTTGCGTTCATAGTGTCTATAGGCTTTAAACTTATCGTCTAATCTTTTCATTCAACCTTTATTAAAGGTTTAAAACACTTGACTAAGTGTTACATTAGTTGAACATTATGTTCATATTTCTTTCTTGCATCCTCTAATGGCGAGAACTAAAAATCTTATTTACGGGCATTGTTACTTGCTTGCTTTGGTCTTTGCATGCGCAGCGTGCCCTTCCTTTCCTCTCTGACTGCAAGCGACCTACTTCTCTCTCTCTTCTTCGGGTCATGGCTTCTGGCGCCAAGTCCTTTGTTATCTCTCATGCGGTGCTGCTCTCCGTAAGATTATGGTCGAGTTCGCTAGCACTACGGCGCCACTTCTCATTGATCTGTCCGTGATTGCATGTACACGAGATAAAACCCTAGAAACTCGGAACGAGGCCGTTCCAAAGTCATTCTCTTCCTTATCTTACGTACTTCAATACCCCTCGGATAGAACTTTGTTCTGAATCCGTTAACATGCCATTTAATTGGCTTAATCTTCATTCTTCATTCATTTTAACAATTTTAACGTTCTTTGTTCGTTAGTCCGTAATTCGGTCATCCAAACTCGGAATTCGTTCGTTCTTGAGTCCACGACTCACATTTTCAACATTCTCTTACATTCTTATGAAACCCTACATGTTCGGTTTCATTTACTAACTTTCAAATTTTCGTTTTTCTTTTACGAAATTTTCGCCATAACTTCGTTATAGCTTAGTTTTAATCCGTTCTTCATGAACGCTTCTAACGTTCCTAACCAAACAATAAGCATCTAACTTATACGCGATGGTTTTAAACTTGTCCATCAACAACATTTATACTACGATGGTTTTAAATTTGTCCATCAACAACGTTCTTCGTGTTATTCGCGTGTTCTTCGTGTTCTTCGTTCGTTCTTCATTTTAATCGATATTTTGGATTACAATTCTACTTTTTCTTGGAATTTGATGTTATAGAACATCATTCCCTACTTATTTAACCTACTCATTCATAAGATTCATTCGGATCGCTCAAAATCCTTACGAATCTTATACTTCCTTAAGAAATTTATAAACTAAATTTCTTATTTCTTATTTCTTCTTTTCTCATGATTTCAACCATATGAAATCATTCTCAATATCTTTTACTCATTATTCTCATTAAACTATGTTTTTGACATAGAAAACTTAAAGAAAATATTAGAAGAAACTAGGGTTCGGATTACCGTTCTTCTTTAATCCTCTTCCGTTATACAAAGCCGACGATTCGCTAGCTTTTCTATTTCACGATCACTTTTGATCCGAGCATTCATGCTCACGCTCTTCCTCTTCCTCTTCATCTGAGCTCTTTCTCTCTCTCTCTCAAGTTATAGGATTTTCCAAAATCCTAGAAAATGAAATTTAGCTTTCTATTTATAGATTTTCAAAGCTAGGGCAATTTGGTCATTTCACCTCTAACCTCCTTACTATTCATGTCTTAGCCACCAAGTTTACTTGGTGGCCAACTGGCCGCCCCAATGCCCCATGGGTCACCCCATGGGTTGCCCCAATGGTTCTTACCCATCCGTTTACCCATCAGTTCGATCCGCGGTTTCTTTTCTTGGTTTGGGCCTTAACCCTAATTCTTATTGGGCCTAACTTGGGCTTGATTTCACAAATCATTGGGCTTGACATAATCCAAGTCCAATTGGATTCTACAAAGTCCATGAACTCAAAGTTCATTAAGACTAATCGTATTCTACGCATTTCATTCTCGTATTCTCGTAATATCTTCGTATTTAGCTCGTACAATATTCGTATTATACGTCGTACTATTCTTCTTCTATACTCGTATAATAACTCGTATCATACTCGTATTTCTCACGCATAATAACCCTAGTTAGTATACGTACTCATTACATTCTCGGAACTCACTTTCCCTAACCCTTAGGTTTTGAGTCATGAGCTAAAACTTCGTTTTTGCCATAACTGAAATATTATTGAATATTCCATCACGTCTCAAGATTTTACGTAATCAATAACTTCTCGAAATTTCAAAATAAATCTCCGAGCAGAAACGGATGAATAGTGCCTATTTCGTCTTTTTCCCCAAAAATATTTTGTTCCCGGAAAACTTTTATTTTCGTCTTGAAAATTCTTACTCGTTCAATCTAGCTCGTAGCCAGAATCCTCCCGATTAATAATCATTCTAGGTTATAAAACGATTAATAAACACATAGCACATAATAGTATTAATAAAAATTCATTTTATTAATAACTAATTCTTTAAATCTTAATTTTTGGACAATCCGAATTTTCGGGTTGTCACATCCTTCCCCCCATATAAAACTTCCGTCCTTGGAATTTCTTCAAACCATACCCATACCCGGGTCATCACAATCTCCGCCAGAGACCATATCCCTTAGCTCTGATACCAACTCTAACGCCCCCAAAATAGGTATACATCACCCATTCTGAGTCGCCAAATACATGGTACAGAAACAACTACAACTTCATTAATATAATTGTCGTGTAAAATACGACAACACATAAACTGTGAGTTTAAATACAAATATTGTCTTCTAGACAATATTCACACTCAAATAAGTCCTCATTACAATTATTGATACACTATTTTACAAAATAGTGAGGACTACTAAAACAACCTGCTCTTGAACCATTACTCCACACCCCGATTAGTTCCGCTTATATTGTGCAACAACGCCAGACATTCTTGTGTTTTAACCATCGTATTCCAACAAGATAATCTGTAAATAACTACTTCTGTTGTTATTTATAAACAACTCATACTTGTCGTTTTTTTTTCATCCAATTGCTTTCCGTTATGGGGCCCACACAAAGGTCGCTACCATCGTCACGAATATTCCCAAACAAAGAAGAATATTCCACGACCAAACGAATATTCCCCGACAACAATGAATATTTTATAACCACTTGCTTATTTAAAAATATTTGCGCATTTTACCCATAACTAACCACATTAATCAAATAAACCCTTACTATTTCAAAATAATAATTAGAGAAAATTAAATCTTTATTTATAAAAAGTTGGGCTCTTACAATATGATTATGTGAATTAATGATAAATTATTATATTTTATTTAAATTAAATTAAATAAAATATTTGAATTATTGTGTAAGGGTGTGACATGATTTAAACTATAAGATAAAAGAGTTATTAAATTAAATGGGATTAAGTCTTTTAAAGCTAGCCAAACATGGCCTTAATGGGAGTTGAGGACAATTAACCCATGATTGGGTAACTGACCACAACGCTCAGTTCCTTCCTCAGACATTACTGACGCCTTCTTTATTCCTTTCATTATTGCTAAGTCTAGAAAATATTCAGAGAGAGAGCTTGAGAATTGTCAGAGAGAATTAAGATTTTGAGAAGGAGACTAAGAGTGGGTAATTGAAGAAACATCTGAGTTTTCTAATCTACACCTTACACTCAGGGTAATCTCCTCCTTCCCAAATTATAAATTACGTTATTAAAGTTTTTATGAATATGACTTTCAAAGTTCTGTAAGGTCTCTGTATTTATAAAGGGTATGGATTATGTGTTGTATATGTATTAAATGTTATCAAATCGTATTCTATTATATATTATGTAAGTTATCATGTCATCAGTTTCATGAAAATACGTCGTATATGTTGCTCAAAACTTACAGAGTATGGGTTTTGGCCATATGGCCCTTAAACGTAAATTTAATGTGTCAAACATAAATGGTTTTGTAAAATTTATACTCGTATATTATTATGCATTTTAATATGAAGAGACCAAACTTTAAATGAACGGATTCAGTGTTATAACGAATACGTAGTATTAATTTTCATGATTTATGTTCAAAAACTTCAAGAACATCAAGAACATCAAGAACAGTGAAATTTACATATTTTAATTCTATAATTATGTGTTTTAATGGATTAAAATCATTATATAAATGTTGGGTAATGATTATGTATGAATTATATAATGTGGGTTTGATTAAATTCGTGTAGTAATAATTTAATTAGAGTTTTTGGCTGTGTTCTGCAATTTTTCGCGAATTGCGAGCAGTTCTGTTCGCATGCGCCACCGCCAGTCTCAAGTCATGCCAAATAAGGGCTTAGTACAAAGGTGGCGCCCTTGGTTTCCACTCTGTTGAATGTCCGAAATGAATTATTTTTAAATGTTCAAGTCTAACAATGTGATAGCAACTTAAATTAAAGAACATAGAGATATGTTAGAAGTATAATGAGATATTAAAATAGATACTTAACATGTAAATAATATAATTGCATGTGGATTGAATTATTGAATACATAAATAGTTTGTTATTCATGAAGTGTAAATTATGTGACATTAAGTGTAATAAATTGACTAAGTATAGTCATAATTCGAGTTAGACAAAAAGAATGAACGTTTGATGATTAGTTAAGTTATAATTAACTGGTTTTGTGAATGTAAATGATATGTAGGATTAAATTCAAGGAACATGTTTAATTAACATGTAATGTACGCACGAGGCAAGTTTCCTAACCCTACTTGTTATCATTATTCAAGTTTATAAATCAAGTTCATTTGTCATGTTAATGATTAATTATCTTTTTAAAGTATGATTCTATTATACAATAATTGTTCTATTGTATACCTATTGAGATTGTTATTCATTATAAATATCATTTATTATTGAACCTTGTTAGACTAGCGAATCCTTATTGATTCAACTAGTCCATAGTTGATGAACGTTCTAAATTCAGAACCCTTATTGATTTATCCAAACCAAACTTCCTTTGGTGCGGACTCTAATGTCAAACTGAGATGAACAACCCTGCAAAAGGATTTACTTATGCGTTAGCGTTAAGATATTATGCACAGTATGGTACTAAGGGCTGATCCCCCTAAGTACGAGTAGAAATGTCCATAGTCTTATGACTGTTAAAGATTTCAAGTATAACCCTTGCTAACCTAGGACATAGTTCAAGGTCTTATGACCCTCAAAAATCTTTTGATTCTTGTTATTCATTCTTGATTCAAAAGTTGAGCTTTTATTTCAGAAGTCTTTGATTCACTCGCATGTTATTATACATTATTATTTCATTATTTTACTTGTGGGCAATAGTGCTCACTCTTGCGTAATAATAACATTGCAGTTAAAAACGAAAGAACCGACGAACCTTCCACTAGTAAAGGCAAGGGCAAGGTTAACAAGTGATGAAGACTTGTTATTTATTGAGATGTTGAATTTTTGTATTAAGTTAATGATGTTGTTTAAGACTTATTTGTTTATGTTTCCGCACAGATGTTTAAGGTTAGTATGACCTGGGATTATGTTTATTATTCATATGTTGTAACCCCATAAGGGGAAGATTTATTTCTATCTATTGCATGGTTTGCATTTATTATGGGTAGATAGATAGATGATATTTGTACAGTGAACACCAAATCCCGTGGAATCGAAGTACCTGGATTTGGGGGTGTCACAGCTCAAGATAGACAGAAGAAATATGCGGACTTATATCGAGAGAATAGAGAGTTTGAGGTAGGCTCGTACGTATTTCTAAAGGTATCTCCCTGGAAATCAAAGATACGCTTTGGAAAGAAGGGAAAACTAAGCCCAAGGTTTATAGGACCTTTTGAGGTATTAGAACGGGTAGGTGAGGTAGCTTATAGGGTAGCGTTACCTCCAGACCTAGAGCGAATACATAATGTATTTCACGTTTCAGTGTTCCGTCCTTACAAGCTGGATTACAAGCACGTGATAGAATTTGAGCCTATTCAAATCGAGAAAGATTTAACATATGAAGAGATGCCGATACAAATCATCGATAGAAAAGAGCAAGTTCTACGAAACAAGGTAATACCGTCAGTAAAAGTGTTATGGAAGAACCACGATGTGGAGGAAGCAACGTGGGAACTTGAAGAAAAGATGAGAAAGAATTATCCTCTTTTGTTTGAGTAAGATAGGGCGAGATTCTGGGGACATAATCTTTATAAGGGGGGGAAGAATGTAACGACCGAGAAATTTGGATCCTTTGTAAAAATATTTGAAAGAATTAAATAATGAATAAAATAATATTATTTGTTATTATATGTGTTAATAAGATATATGTCATTCTATAACCTAGAAATGTCGGAACATCGTAGTATTCGAACCACGTGAATGAATTAAAGTGTTTGAATTTTCAAGACAAAAATAAAAGTTTTCCGAAAAAGTTTACAAAAAACAGTATTCACCGTTTATCGCTCGGGAATTATTTTTGAAAAGAGAAATACGCAACGTTAGAATATCGAGGCAAGATGGATTATGTAATAATAATATAAGTATGGAAAACGCAATAATTCACATGCGGACTTAAATTAAGAATATAGGTATTAAAACCTAATGAAATGAATTAATGTAACATGGTAGAAAATACAAGTTCTATATAAATAAGGTGTAAACCTATATGGGATTTATACTAAGCCCAAGTGGTTTAGAAAGTGAATCCCAAACCAAATGCATGCAAGCCCACAAGAAAATGAGTAATTAACTAGACCTAAGACCAAAGGATGATCCAATGGGTAAAGCAATGATCCATGGTACAACCCATGGGTGAACTTGGAGAGCAAAAACTTTAAGTGAGGAGCAAGTGTTGTCTTGAGCAAGAAAAAGGAGTGGTGAACAAGATTACTTAGTGGCTAAGTAGATGAATAGTAAGGAGGTTAGTTTAAGGAGGTGGGATGACATAAAGACCATTCTATCCTAACTTTGAATTGTCTATAAATAGCTAGCTTCAATTCATTTGTTGCTTGTTCAAATTTCATCCAACTTCTTACAAGATAAGCAACTTAAGTGTTAGAGAGAATAAGTCACATAAACACTTATAAGTCATCTCAACTTTTGGCTAGATTTTCCAAAGTGAAGTGAAGTAATAGTTCATCAAAGGTAAATTATCTTATCTCTTCCATCTCTATCATAATAGGATTGATAGAGAAGTGGGATGGTTTAATGATAACATGTCATAAGTCATTGATGAATGAACTTAAGCCAAATAAGTTGAGTAAGCAACTTGAACATAAATAAGTTGATGAACTTATGAAGATTTTCCATTTGTTGTCATAAACATGAAAATCGTAGTTAATGAGTTAAACAAGTCATTGACTTATGAGAATAAGTCAAAACCTACTTTGTTAATAAGTTGGTGTAATAAGTAACTTGTAATGTCTACATGTTGATTAAAATCCACCTAGAATGATTAGTAATGAGGTTTCGCCGGAATTCACACGATTGAACGATAATCGTCAAATTCGTGAAATTCTCGGAATGAAGGTAGTATTTTGTGTTTGAAGTCGTAAACATTGGTTTTCGATGGAGACAAGTCATATTTGGTATTATAGAGTTGCGCACTCGAAAATGACCGGATTCCGACTTAGAACGAAGAAACGAGCGTTGAACGTTTACGAACGTTTATCGTTTTTGTTAAAATAAACTAATAGGAGAAATTTTAGCAAACAAAGTAAAATAGATAAAATTCTTGCATGAACGCATAGAGCACGTAATTTGTGACCCGTAGGCTCTTGAACGAATCAATTCGGACTTATAACAAAGAAGTTACGAGTCCGAGAATTTCAACTTTTGAAAAATATGTCCAAGTTTTACGGTGCAGAGTCAAGGCCCTTGACGCCAAATTTAAGGCAAATAAGTCCATGTAATGTGACTAAAGTGGCCATCACCCTGGAGAGTCAATACAATGTACGACATTTAACACGAGACTACTCGTAGCAATGTACAGAAGTGATTTTTTAGTACTAAGTGGCGACGCCGCATCACAGCACCAAGTGTAATAGCCGGCGCTGCAGCGCTAGCTTCATAACCTAGACACTGAAGAATGTTTACAAACTGAACATAAAGAGTAATGGTTAAGCAATTAAGTAAAGATCTTAATGAAACATACTTATGATATATTAAAACTTAAGTAGGCTCACTTAAGGTTAAGATTAAGTCAATTACTTATAAATGTAAGAGTGATGTAATGGAAAGCCGGAACCAATAATAAAAAATCTAATACGTAATTAGATTGAGAAGAAGGGTAAGATTCTTTAGGAACTATGTGTGATCATTCCTGACCTAATGTTCTATGTTATGCTATTATCTAATGTAGAGACCTTAAAGACGTAAAATGCACATGTTATATCTATAAGCAGATGCTAAAGGCAAGTACTCTAACCCTTGTTCCAGTTCGATCTGGACAAGTCTTTGTGATTCATGTATTCTTCGCATGAGTTAGTATCTGAGGAAGTCAAAGCCAATCCTTTCGGCTAGACGTATGTTATGTTATTTTATCAAGTGTTGATAAGGATTTACCAAACTAATATTGTTGTGGTTTTCAAAAGTAGACTGAATATGCTAAACTATTTTGTCGTCAAACGACAGGCACGTGAGGTTGCCACAACTTAAACGTATACACGTTTAATGAATGTAGTGTTGATCAACATAGAGTACTATAGGCTGATCACCTAGACGTGCTCGTAAGATATGTCGGACTTACGGACTTCATGCCGGGATGTCCTTTTTAAAGTACTCATGAAATGCTTACGGTCATGAACTGGAATTGAGGTTTTACTGAATATGGTTATTGTAAAACATTTTGAATGAAAGGAAGTGCTATTTTGAATTCTCAATAGTACTTCGTAACTCTTGTCCAGTTATTGAAGATATACGATTTCTATGTTTCAAGCATGCTATTTTCCTAGAATTGTTGTACTTGCTGAGCTAGTTAGGCTCATTCTTGCTTGAACCATATGAATGCAGCTAAGACAGAACGGACCGATGGATCCGGAAAGGATAAAGGAAAGGCAAAGGCGAACCCGTAGATTGCTTATGTAATAGTATAAGTTTTGTAAGAAATAATATTGATATTATGACAAAGACAATTTATTGGTTGTAAAGAACCTGGGGAATGTAAATATTCTTTTGATATATATATAAGACATATCCGTTCTTTTGAGGCATTTCAATTGAATGTTTATGTGAACTGTAGCACCGTATAGCACCATCTATCGGGTTGGAAGATACCCGAATTTGGGGGCGTCACAATTAATATACATCCATTCAATGTAAATGAAGTATTCAAAAGTAAGGAGATAAAAGGTTTGTTTTGAAAAGCTTGAATAGTTGCTTAAGCCCTTTTACTAGAGTCCCCAGCAGAGTCGCCACCTGTCTACGTCGATATTTTTATTTGTCCCTTTCTGTTCTTGTCTTTTGGTGTTCTCATTATAGGTAAGATTTGTTTGAAAAAACAAGTTTGAAAAGGTGCGACATGTATATGTCGACAATTTGACTATAAGAGTCGTCAGTTGGTTATTTTTAAATGGTTGCACCAACTCAACTGAGAAAAGGTTTGCACAAAGACCTAGCGATCTAAAGATTCAGACTAAACCAGAATCCTCAGCACAAGGTGGCAACCAAAGTTCTGGTAAAAAGGTTGAAACTCAGATACCTGCACCACAGTCTAATGAAACAATCACCAACAAAACCCCTGAAATCACCGATCTCAAGGATGATCGAGAAACCGGGGATATAAGGAAAAATGTCCAACAAATGGAGGAGACCATCCGATCCATAAAAGAGACGGGAACATATGGGAGTGTTAACTATTCAAATCTTTGCATCTTCCTAGGGGCTCGTTATCCAAACAAATTCCAAGTCCCAAATTTTGAGAAGTACAATGGGTTAGGATACCTTTATACCCATCTTAGGGTATACATCGGAGAACTCAGATCTTATGTAGAGGAAGAGAAGCTAAGAATGCAGCTATTCCAGAAAAGTCTGACTAGTGAAGTCAGGGCATGGTACGACCGACTTGACAACTCAAAAATCCATAGTTAGGAAGAGCTAGCCCACGCCTTCCTAAATCAATATAGCTTTTAGTCATAAATGGCACCGGATAGGTATCAGGTGACTAAAGTAAAAAAGCATAATAATGAATCTTTCTGGGAATACGCCTAAAGATGGAGACTTGTGATATCACAAGTCAGCTCGCTTATGAAACAAACTAAAATGGTGATGACATTCATCGACATACATGAAGCTCCCTATTATGAGACGGTCCTAGAGGAATAGGAAAATCATTCTCATAAATGATCAAACACGGGAAAATGGCTAAAATGGGGTTGAAATCTAGTAAGATTAAGGACCTCGCTGCCCTGGAGGCAGTAGTTGAGCACATCCAGATAGGAAATTACGAGAGTAACCCTCGAAGAACCAACAAAAAAGGAAGAAGATCCATCCTTAATACTCCAGGGTCAAACTCGGTGAGGCAGTCCGAACCTGCCCTTTTAGAAACAAAACAATTACTCTCATTTCCAGTCTTCTGCAAATCCTCCAAATCCTTCATCTCAAACACTAGAGAGGTTAGAAGGAGGAGAATATTTACACCCCTTGGGGACTCGCTAGAGAACATATTGAAACTTTTGACAACATAGAAGAAAATCACTCAGCTTTTTCCCCTAGCCAACCAAAATGGGAAGCTGTATGACCCAAGAAAAAAGTGTGCATAGGCCCCTAGACATGATACCTAAGAATGATGGTCTCTGAAGCACAATATTTAGGACATGATAGACAACGGCGATATTGTGGTCACAACCCCTGAACAGCCATATGTATTTGATAATCCTCTGCCACAACATAATGAAGAAGGAGTGAACATGATCAGTATAGGGAATGATGAAAGTTCCAAATACCTTAAAAAGATTGGGGAATCATCATGATCTGATGAAACTAACCCCACTAAGCTGGGTTATTCAGAAGGACGATCTATAATAGAACGCGAGATAAAATCAGTCAAACAACAAATTGATCAATTGGCAGAGCTAATAGTTTATCAGCACCAGGTAACCCGACAACTAATAAGTCAGATCAGCCAGAGGCAAATAAACATTCTTTCACCTAAAATCCTCATAGTTGCAAAGAAGGATCATTTTCGTTTCCAAGACCATGAAACTTAGGCAGATAAGGTTCCAAGGGAAGCCAGATTCCAAGCCTGCAAAGAGTTTGTGGCAAAAAGAAGATTCACTCCCTTAGGCCAAACTCGGGAGGAAATCTTTCATATGTTGATCAATGAAGGAAAGATCACAAAACTGTTACACCCAATGGACCCCCGATTAAGGTGGTTCGATGCTACTAAGATATGCCTATATCACTCCAGCACCCTTGGTCATGAGATAGAAGAATGTTGGGAACTACGCCACCTGATCCAAAATTTGATCGATGATGGAAAATTATAAATGGTGAGTGGTGTTAGTACCTTTCCTCTAAGAGAAATGATATATCATCCCAAGATAGGAAATCTAGAAGGAATAATTGCCGTTATCATCTCTGTGGAAGACACATCTATCCCACCTGTAGTAATTCCAAGAATAGGGGACAAAGAAGGAATTAATATTATAAGGATTGTCGCACCAGAACAATTGATGCTTCCTTCAAGACCACAATAACCTATCCTCAGGTTAAAGAAAGTCCCATGGAACTATGGGGAGATTGGGGGATCGACCTCAAACTGCACTGTTATCCTACCTAAGGATAACCCATTGTACCTGCCTCGATGCGTGTTGTTGGTCAGAAAACCGATCACTAAACACGCGCAACTATATGCGGTCTAACAAGTAATACAGTGATAAGAAAAGTGTCGTATCCACGAGGAACTATCACTAATATTTACTAAATACCGACATTGTATCGCTTAAGTCTAATTCGAACAGCAGACTAGTTGAAGTTTGATTAATCTAGTTATATCTAATTATCAAAGCAAGTAAATGGATAAGGAATGGTATCTAAGGCGCTACAAGTTAAGGTCATAATTTCACCCCACACTGGCATTTGATCAAACACCTGGTGTGCTATGCTTCATCAAACTTTCTACCCTTCTCTCTTTGGTCTTAATGGTCATGACAATTTGCCGACCGAGAACACACAAGTGCTCATACACCTCTATCGAGGTATGTACAAACATATCCTCTCTAGATCCACCCGATAGGGAATAGAACATAAAAGAACATCCAAGCTAGGCGATAATCCTACACATGTCTATGGGAATTAACCATAACAAGGATTTAAGCATAAGTTCTCAATTAGGTCACATGTGGCGCACATATATATGTGTATTCTATACACAACTTATGCGGTCAAAACAAGTCGACCACTCATAATCACATGTCAATATATTACGGTGTAAATCTATAATCCCTCTGTCAACATCATGTACATTACCAAAATCATCACTAATGTCTTAACAAGAATCATTAAGCATTTATATATTAAACCAAACCATATGGTGCCAACCAAAGAGATAAGACATTCAATTCAAATAAACAAAGGGTTCCATTATAACCTTAGAGCCAATAATTAGTTCAAAGCTCTTGAACAAAATATAAGTAGCAATAAAGATAATATTTATGGATTACAAAATCAGAGGAAATAAATGGAAAAAATAAACTATGTCAAAGCTCTTTAGTCTCCACGAATTCCAATCCTTTCAAGCTTTCCAATCCGTATTGCTCACTGCTCTTGTTGCTCCAAGGAATCCCAAAACTTCTCCCTAAACTACCTAATCTATATTTACCTAAGAGATGGAGAAGAAATTACAAGAAGAAATAAAGACTATCCCGGAGGGGAGCTATCTATTTGATATGTCTGCAGAGGCTTCCTTTCACACACACACACACACACACACACACACACACACACACACACATATATATATATATATATATATATATATATATATATATATCAGTCCCTTTTTAGCTAGGTCAAAGCCAACTTTTTACTGTCTGGAAATCAGAGGTCGCGTTGCGGCGTGAGGAGTACAACTTAGGGTGGCGCTACAGCGCCATGTCATCACCAAAGACACCGGAGGTCGCACTGCAGCGCGAGTCCATGAAGGAACTGGGGCGCTGCATCGCCAAGGTAACGTCAGCATGGACTCGGAGGTCGCGCTGCAGTGCTAGGATAAAGCTTGGAATACGCGCTGCAACGCCGGTGTATGGAAAATGATCGTTTTGCCCCCTAAAAGCTAGAAAAGACCTATTAAGCCCTAAAACACATCGGTTAATCAAAATAATAATATAATCATATAAAAACTATATAAAATATACAAAGATCAGGCAACTATTTAAGCAATAAAGTATTCGATTCGCGGGTATAAATCCCACTCATCAAATACCCCCAAGCTTAAGTCTTTGCTTGTCCTCAAGCAAACTATCTAACACAAAAATAACAATAATAAATTAACACGCGAAAGAAATATAAAACTATATACTAGCATCATGGCTTCTAAGCTCAATCATAGCTACTCCCAGAGAATAGGACAAACACAGATATGAATAAGGGTTAAATCAATTTCAAGAATAAGACTGTATTCGATCCATTCTATGTGTGTGTGTGGAGACCAAGCATCCTAACTAAGCATAGCTCAAAAGAAGATCATATAATCGATTACAGATACCAATATGCTCACTCAGTAACTTAAACATTCAACAAGCATTAAGAATAAGACGCAAATGCAGGAAATGATCAAAAGGCTCTAGCATGAAGACAGTAAAATTTGACTCAGACATTCCCTAATTACCTTAGGCTATTCAGAGCTACCTAATAATGAGCTTTTGATCAATGACTCCCAAGCCAGATGACTTTAGGGCACTAGGTGTAAAACACCCCTATGAATCTAATAACTCGAGCAACAAAGGCCCCATAATCAACATAAGTCAAATTAGACTTTACGAACTCTGAAGATTATTAGGCGAGTGCAATTTATGCTCCATCTCAACATCGGTCCTGTGTTTATAGGCGAGTGCGTTTCACGCTCCATCTCGACCCACCGTAAGACTTTCGATATTTATTCTTCTTTTCTTTTTATTCTTTATTATATATATATATATATATGCCAACATGTCAGAATCCAAGATCCGAAACTGTGTAGGCGTTAAAGTCTTTTATTACCTTGTAAAAATGAAAGTTTAAAGAGTGAACATATTCTCAAAGTAATAATCATGCAAACTAAAATTAAAATATAACTAGTTAACATAGTTGGTCAGTGCTTGCTAAGAAGGACAGATCAATAACAGTCTCAACTTATCAACTAAGCAAACCCCTAACTCACACATGCTTGACATGACTCTAAGAGATAGATATAATCACTTGGCGCTTGTCATTAGCCATAATAAAAAATTAATAATTTATATAAAACCCTTGCATCATAACAACTCAAAATAGGGTAGTAAAGCCATTAACATGTCACAAGCATACAAATCTGTACAAGCCCCAAAAAGATGGCTATAAACCAAACAAACATGCTGATAATAATCAAAGCATCCATACATAATAATAAAATTGTTCATGGCTTCCATCCATAATAATACCAAAACATAATAAACCAAAGGCTAATAACGCCCCAAAAATGCAGTTCAAAAATGCAGTTCATACATGACTGCACTACAATACTGATAAAACATAAACTAAATACTAAGATATGGCAACCTATCATGGTAGTCGAAAAAATAAAACAGATAATGAACCATAATACCCCAAAACTTAAGATGAGCAATGCCCTCATTGCTAAGTATATATCAATCAATACAAGAGGGCTTCCCTGAAGTCTGGTCACTCGGCATCAGCATCATCCTCGTCAGCTTCGGTGGGCGGTGATGGTGGAGGGTATGGTGGGAAAACAGTAGGCTCTGGGAACTGGAATGGCGTGAAATCAACATCCTCGCCACTATACACAGTGTAGATGCTCTGCATAGTGTTGACCAGCTCAACCTGATACTGCATCGCGATGTCCTGCCTCTGGGCAACCACTGCTATGTGCCTTTACTGCCTCTGAGCATTGGCATCTTGGTTCTGATGTAACAGGGTGAGGGATGCCATAATCTCTACCAACAATCCTTGAGAAGCTGGGCCTGTGTCTGGTGGATGTGAGTGCTCGGCCTCTGATGTACGAGGTGGCTCAGTAGGTGGCCCGTACCCTTCGCCTCTGACATGGTCGATGACTGACATAGGTGGCAAAGCTATCTCTTCTGGCCCCTAATGAATACCTACTCTTTTGCACAATTGGGTGATCAAGAATGGATGTCGAAGTCCCGTAGAGGTGGCACTCTTAATTTCCTTCAGGATGGACTCATGAATGAGAACTCTGATATCCATGTCCAGACCCTTGACAATAACGAATAATAGGATCGCTATCCTTAGTCACGTCACTCAGGTGACGAGTCGGGATCATATTGGCATATACAAAACTGAACCATGCCTTCCCATAGCGACTGAGTGTAGAATGCAGGAAACTGGTCCTCTCACTCGTCATGTCATTTGTTTTCCATGTTGTCCCGGGCTTGCAGAGCCTCCTAACAATATCATCGAGGTCATAGCTGCGAAGTTCCAACTCCATATAGTTCATGTCCTCATAGCTAGGCATCGTGAATAGTGCATTGATAGCTTGGCTTCCAAACGCCACTGACTGACTTGAACAATAGCAGGACCTTCGAGACTGGCATTTTCATAGAACTCGCGTGTAAGACCCCAACTTTTATAAATAAAGATTAAATTTTCTCGAAATATATTTTTGAATATTATGGTGTGGATATGATATAATATTACAGTTGTGGGTAATATTTACAAATTTTGGAAAGAAAGCAAGTGGTTATATAATATTCGATTAGTCGGGGAATATTCGTTTTAACAGGGAATATTAAATGCGATGGCACAATCATTAGTGGACCCCTGGCGGAAGTATTATAAGTAGTTAAGCGACAAAATTATCTTTTATAAAAATAACGACAAAAGTTTTACTGTTAAACTGTTGAACTACCTACGGTAGTAAAAAGTATAGTAATGTCTGGCGTGGTTGCATAGTAAAGACATGGTATTGATTATTGATGCTTACGTGAGAAGTCACTCGGTTATACTCAATTATTGCTACAAAGAAATTAACGCATCATATCTCTCATATTATTGATTCAATTATTGTCACGATTATCATTTGCATAATATTTATTATTATTAAATCAATAATTGAGGCGACAAAGTTATTCATATTATTATTTGCAATATTGACAATGTCTAGAAGTTACATTAAGGAGAGGTTTGGTCACCTAATTGCTCATGATAAGGAGAAATCCTTATCGGAAAGCCCCATCTTTCCTGGGAACGACCTGGTTGTTAAATATTGTGAGTTATAATATTAATAAAGAATAAGTTCGTGTTGATTAAAGATGAAATTGATAGTTCCATTGTATTGGGATTATTAGTGTTAGTGGAAATCGATATTTATTTCGATAATAATTGATGTCTGGAGGTTATATTGACCAATCGAGTAATTAATCAGATAAATGAGCAATTAATTGCTATTATTTCACATGCTTATAACTATTTGTTCACATGTGTGTACTATTGATTCACATTCATGTACTATTAGGGGAGGTGGTGCAAGATTGATAATATGTACATGACTAAATTAAAAATGAAGAAAAAGAGGAATGTATTATACTGTAATATTTTGAGCCCCAAAACGTGCAATTATCGAAACTATATTTTCCTATAAATAGAAGCTCATTCTTCTTTCATTTTCACCAATTCACTAAGTCTCACAACAGTAATTATTATAGAGAGAAAGAAGAAGAGAAGTCTGTTACCTCACTATTCCAGTATCCAGTTTCTTCTAAGGTAAGGTAAGGGGTATTATTTCTTTCGTATTCATGAAGAGAGTTATTTACTTTCAATACTTGTAAGGGTTGTTATTCAATTCTTTATTGTTCTGTTGGAATGACCTGTCTATGCGGTCTATCGAATGCATGGTGAATTCTTTTTTTATTCCATTCTTTATTATTCTGTTGGAATAACCTGTCTGTGCGGTCTATCGCATGCCTAGTGAATTTTTTTGTTATTCCATTCTTTATTATTCTATTGAATAACATGTATGTGCGGTCTATCGCATGCCTGGTGAATTCTTCTGTTATTCCATTCTTTATTATTACATTGGAATAACTTTGCATCATGTGGACTACTGCATGCATGGTGAATGATCCTTCGTATTCATTCCTTATT
Organism: Panax ginseng; assembly: GCA_020205605.1. Taxonomy (NCBI): domain Eukaryota; kingdom Viridiplantae; phylum Streptophyta; class Magnoliopsida; order Apiales; family Araliaceae; genus Panax; species Panax ginseng. Next base: position 100,487,344 of record CM035136.1, on the reverse strand, counting down.
AAATTGTGGAAATGATCTGTCTATGTGGATTACCGCATGGCGGGTAAAAATCCATTTGCAGTTTTATATATTCTATTATACTCAGTTGGTTAATGTTTTGGCTTCTATACTCCATGAAATTAGTATAATATCCTGGATATTTGCTCCCATTATCTTTTCATGTAAATATTCTTTTGAGTATTCTTGAATTTTACTCCACAAAATAGTATCATGTTGACAATTTGGACGTTATTTATTTCTGGATAAATTAAATTATAAATCTTTAAAAATTTATCATTGAACTTGTTTTTATTGAATTCTTATATCATTGTCATCATCCTCATATTTATAATATGTTAAAAGTCATTTGTGGCCTGTAGTGCATAGATGGACTTGGTATGATTATGACCAGAAATTATTTGGTATAATCATGACCGTAATGTTACAAATGATGTGGTAAAAGTCTTCATTGGCCGTAGTGCATTGATGGACAGTTGTTGGCATGATCATGACCATTGATGAATACACGAATATCCTTGGCCCGTAGTGCATGGATAATTTGTGGTCGTGATACTAATGAATATCCTTGGCCGTAGTGCAGGGATGATGTGATTTATTTATGAAGCCGAGTCTCAGCGATAAAAGTGATGAAAAACCTTTTAAATTATAGAAGATAGTAGATTTTATTCTCTACTTGACTCTTCTAATGGATTGCTTGTTCCGCTGTAATTAAACTTGATGTTTGTTATATTTTATCAGTTTAACACTGTTGAAGGGTAACGATAAATTATTCTGTATTATCTTAGTCATAATATTTCTTACTGGGCTAGTTGAGCTCACCCTTTCTTTCACTGTTCTCTTCAGGAAATCAGAATATACCTGGGACGAGCTAGTCGAGGAACGGATTGACGGTCTAGATGGTTGTTTTAGTAGTCCTCACTATTATATAAAATAGTGTAACAATAAATGTAATGAGGACTCCATTGAGTGTGGATATTGTCTAGATGACAATATTCTTATTAAAACTCTTAGATTATGTTTTGTCGTATTTTACACGACTGTTGTATAATTAAGTTGTATTTGAATTTTGTACCATGTATTTGGCAAATCAAGATGGGTGATATATACCTATTTTGGGGGCGTCACAGTTGGTATCAAAGCTTAGGGATATGATCCCTGGCTAAGATGTGAGACTAGAACTAGGAGGGAAGAGACGGGGAATTCCTTCGCTAGTATAACCTACCTAAGTTTATTTGGTATTTAATTGGTCGGTCAGAGTATAGGGATAATATATTGCATGTCGATTAACCCTTGTTTTGTGGCAGTATTTGAAAATGACATCCGAGAATGTTGAGAATAGCAATGGAGCGCAAGAGACCGTTGAGTCTCCACAGATCAATAATCAGGATAATGTGCTTCAGGAAGGCGACAATCCTCATGCAAACAACAACACTGACCAAATGAAGAACGATGGAATGTTCAGAGGCTTTATACAATTCATGCAACATCAGACGAGAGCGACTCCTGTCCAAAATGTAGGAGGAAACACTGGAAACTCTCGGACAGTCACCGCTAAACAGTTCAAGGAGCTGGGATCACCGGAGTTTATTGGAGAGCCAAAATCACTTAAGGCGGAAGTATGGATAAAGCAGATCACCAAGATATTTGATGTCTTGGGATGCTCCGAGGAGCAAAAGGTTCCCTTTGCCACCTTTATGTTGCGAGGAGGCGGATTCTTGGTGGGAATTGGTAGGCGTACTCGAACTGCCTTGACCGAAGATGTCTTGGGAGAAGTTCCAAGAACTATTCAACGACAAGTAATTTCCGAAAGTATTCAGTCACATGAAAGAGGTAGAGTTCATCAAGTTGGAGCGAGAACAATATGATACGTGTCACGATCGAAGCTAAGTTCTTAGGAGTTGTCTGATTTGCATCTCACTTGGTTGATAATGAGGAGAGAATGACGCGGATGTTTCTAAGAGGTTTGAAACACGAGATACGTCGATATCTAATTTCTCATAAACTATGTTTGTATTCGGATGTTGTAAATAGGGCTCGATTATTGGACGCGATAACGAAATCAACCCAACCAAGAAAAACAAATAGGAAAAATGATAATACCAATGGTGGCGATCGTAGAAGCGGTGACAACAAGCGTGGAGGAATCAACATGCGAAAATGGTAACCACTTGGTGGTAATCATGGCGAGACAATAAGAATGTACATTTCAAGAAGAGAGATTCAACAATGATGGAAAGACGTCGGACTGACACCCATTATTAAGGAAGGAGAACGACCACCTATCATATGCTTCAAATGCGGAGGGAGGACACATTAGTCAAAATGCATGCATGATCCAAAAAAACGTGTTACAATTATGGAAGAAAGGTCACCTTGCCTGATTTTGTCGTGCACCAAAGTTAAGTCCTTTGGGATGGAGGCATCAAAGGCCATCCCGCACAAGACAAAACCAGTAGTTCAAGGAGGCGTTTGTCGTAACCTCCCAAAAAGCAAGGAATCGAGCGAGGTGATCACGGGTAAGCTAATCATAAACTCTAGCGAAGTCTATACCTTATTTGATACCGATTCTACCCATTCTTTTATTTCTCCTACTTGCGCTCAACGTTTAAATTTGACTCCGGAGAAATTAGACTTTGACTTATTTGTTGAAACTACGTTGGGAGAAATCTTCATTACATCCACTATTTATAAGTCTTGTTTGATTCAAATCGGTAACCGCACGTTACCTGTCGATCTTACCTCCTTAAAAATACTTGCATTTGACGTGATTCTAGGGATTGATTGATTAACTACTCATCATGCTAAAATTGATTATTTTCGTAAGGTTGTTAGCTTTCATATTCCTAATCAACCTGTTATGCGAATTCAAGCGACCAAACCATTAAAATCAATCACGGTCATCTCAAGCCATAAAGCTATTCGTTTATTAAAAAACGGATGTCAAGCTTTCTTAGCTCATGTCATAGATTTAAACAAAAATACGTCAGATTTGAATGATATTTCTATTGTTAATAATTTCCCTGACGTATTCCCAGAAGAACTTCTGCCTACCCCGGAGGCGTGAAATCAAGTTTGGTATCGACCTTGAACCCGTCTGCAAAACCCATTTCAAAGCCCCATATCGAATGGCTCTATTGAACTTTAGGAGTTAAAACCCCAACTACTGAGAATTGTTAGACATCGGTTTCATTAGTCCTAGTACGTCTCCTTGGGGTGCTCCTATTCTATTCGTGAATAAGAAAGATGGAAGTATGCGACTTTGTATTGATTATCGGGAGTTAAATCATGTCACCGTCAAAAATAGGTACCCGTTGCTTCACATTGATGACCTGTTTGACCAGTTGCAAGGCGCCAAATTCTTTTTAAAGATTGATCTTCATTCCAGATATCATCAGTTAAAGATTAAAATGGATGACATTCCAAAGACTACTTTCAGAACTCGGTCTAGGCATTACGAATTCCTAGTCATGTCTTTTGGATTGACTAATGCTCCTGCTGCCTTCATGGATATGATGAACCGAGTATTCAAGGATTATTTGGATCACTTTGTAGTCGTCTTTATTGATGACATCCTCATTTATTCCAAAAGTCGTGAAGATCATGAGAAACACTTGAGGCTGATACTCCAAAAGCTTCGTGAAAACAAGTTATATGTCAAGTTGAAGAAATGCGAGTTCTGGCTTGAGGAAGTAGCATTCCTTGGGAACGTGATATCAAATCATGGAATATTTGTTGACCCGGCAAAGATTAAAGCAATTCAAAGTTGGGAGCAACCTAAGTCGGTGACTGAAGTACATAGCTTTCTCGGCTTAGCTGGTTATTATCGGAGATTTATTGAAGGGTTTTCTCGAATCACTACTCCATTAACTCAGCTGACTCAGAAAGATACCATTACTACAAAACAGTAAATAGACAACGCGAAAAAAATGTTGTGGTTTCAGTCAGAAAAACGTCGTGGTTAAGGGTGTTATCTATTTGACACCCTTACACAACGTTTTTAAAACGTTGTAGTTAAGCACAATACACAACGTTTTTTAGGAAAAAAACGTTGTAGATTTATTTTTCAAAAATTAGCATATGCTTAAAAACGTTGTAGAAGGTATGATTCCACAACTTTTTTTGGATAAATATTGTTGTTTAGTATATCAGACAATGTTTTTAACCAATTTATACAACATTTTTAAAATGTTGTAGATAAAAAAAAATAAAAAAAAATATTGTGGTTCACCTATATTACCACTGCACCTGCAATATGCTAATGCCATGATATATAGCTAAAAAGTCTAAATTCTCATTTAAATTTAAAGCCAAAATGTATTAACCATTCATAATACATTCCAATAATATCATTCGTTTACAGTTTCAAATTACTACATCCACAAAATATATACCAAACTATCCATATATGCATCTCAAATTCACTTTTCAATATAAATATAAATGAACATGTTACATAGCACTATAGAAACTACAAATGAATTGATGAGTTGATGCCAAAGACCTTTCGTACACAGCCGATAAGTTGATGCCACATGAAATCCACTGCTCCTCCCAAGAAGCTATAACAAAGAAAATGAAGCAGCACGTTACTGAAAGATGTGATGTTTAACACCTAGAAACACCAGACTTCTTTGATTAAAATTTTATATCAATATGAAATATTAAAACAAGACAGACAAGAAACAATAAGACAGTGGGTTCAACCATGAGATGGGATCCATGTCACCAACTGGATTTATTTAAAGGAGTTGTAAATCTAAAATGGTGAAACAATTACTACTGAATTATTTTGATGATATAGTTGATTCATCATTTTCCTTTTCTTTCTGTACCAAGGGTAGTCAAAGGTAAGGGATGGTCAATCTTGGAACAGCAGCATATAAAACTAAAATGAACTACACAACAAAATTTTGTTTCTGAATAACAACAAAACATAGGGTCAAGACACTAAGCACAATGTTCTCCAATAGTAACCAACATTGTCAATTAACATACCTCTGTTGCTTTCTTTGTCTCTTCTATCAGAGCAGTCCATGCATCGAAATCTAGAGAATTAGCTCTCACTATACTCCACAGTCGTTCTTCTTCAGCAGATACTGCTGACATTCAAGATGTTCCAAGAGAGTGTCAATAAACAAATCCATATTTATTTATTTTTACCAGGATCCATATCAGCAATCAAAATGAAGCACACAAAAATAAAAAAGGAAAATGTAAAAACAAACAAATTATTAGAAGTAGACAGAATAAACTAGCAGAAACCAAAGTTAATACCAAGATACCACAGTCTGAATAAGAACGAACCTATATAGAAAGGGGGAGAAATTGAGTGTCTTTCACTAAGAAAATCAACATGTTACACATAACTAGTTCATGTACGCAAAGAAGCAAACAACTTATCTTATTCAAAATTTTGACATAAGCAGCAAGTTAAAACAACCAAAAACTAAAACAAATAAAAAATATATAAAAGGTGATCCATGATAGCAGAGTGATTACTTCTTGACATCCCATCCCACCCCAAAAAATAGGCGCTGGCATCATAGTTTAGTGCACTCATGAAAGATCGGGCTCAAGTGTAGAGCAGCAATATCATGCAGTAATGATGAAATGGTAACTCTACATCGAGTCCATTTCCCACAGCTAATACAATGGCCTAATCGACTTACCCTTTTGTGTAAAATCTTATGCCTACCTGATTACAACATTCACTTTACAAACTCTAAAACTGAAGCATATAATGCCTAATAGAAACCTGTGCAGGCATAACTTAACAACTCACTTCTTCAGTATAAAATTATATTACACAAAAACTAAGAACAATTGATATAGTACTGTTTAAAAGCGCCGCTCGTGGCATGGAAAGAGTATAGGTCAGATAGTAACATTCTAAAATAAAGATATTCAGTAGATATAATATGGGTTACTAGAAACATCAACCAGCTGATGCTCAGAAATGTATTCATGAACATATGCAGTAACTTGTGATGTATCCATAGATACATTAGCAGAGTTGGTAAGATTCTGACTAGTATCTTGGTTCATATTATTTGGAATCGCGTCTTTTGCAGAATTTTGATCTTTATTATTGCAAATTCACCACCTACGCTCTGACCATGCACCACAGTATTATCTGCATCCATATATTCCAATTGCCTTACTGCCTGTATTTTTAGAAAATAGTGACAGCTCAAAAAAGAAGTTCAAATCTTAGAACACTCATTGTGATGTACAAAAGCCTTGAGGACATTACCAGGTAATAAGCACTCGTCATTTTGACGTAACCTTTAAAGGTTGGCCTACTTGTAAAGTAACCTGTCCAGTATGCATTTTCTTGATCTGAATACCTAAACAAGGATATTTAATTCTATTTAAGTAAATTTGAGAGACAAATACATGAAACTGTTTGTCTGAACCATGAAACTGCATATTGATATCGAAAATCTGTCCCCATAGCCCACATTATATGGTTTATTCTGGTAACATAAGCCTAGGAAGAGCATGGAGAGTAAGGGAACCATGAAACTGCATATTGATATTGAAAAACTATTTTCATTGCATCTTCAGGACAGATGAACTCGTGAATAACTTAAAAACATAATTTAGAAATGATCACCCTAACCCAATAACATTCGAATCTTTCCCATAAACTTAATTTCAAAATTAACCAGATAAAACTTAAAGCTATTTTTATTGCATCTTCAGACACTACCTCTTCAATCTACGTTATTCTATTTATATCTTTCATAATAGAAAAGCGTTGAGTGAAGAACGCTGTCATTTTTTTTACCAAAAGTAACCGGTCTACTCTGAAAAGGAGTGACGAATCTGATGCCAAACAGGTTAAAGGAAAAACATACCAACAGAATATTACAAATCCCTAACCTGTGAAGATAAACCAAGGGACTTGGAACCCTTCCATACAACCTCAAGAGTCTTATCATTTTTCGCTTAGCTCTATCTTGGTAATCGATTCTAGCAAAATAGAGAGAGTCGAATCCCAACTGCAATTTCAAACAATTGATTAACATAATCCAGACGGTAAGGAAATCTGGAATGGAAAACCAGATAATATTATCAATTCATGTAAGAGAATAAAACCTAAAAGTGCAAAAGACCTAACCTGATTCAGAGTAAAAGTTCCAGTTTTATCGCTGCAGATTGTCGTTGCAGAACCCATTGTTTCACAAGCTGAAAGCCTACGCACCTGCACAGTAGTTGTTGTTAACTTCAACTCACAAATTTGGGGATTTATTAACAAACTAAAATAGGAATACCTTCTTCTCCTGTTTGATTTGGGGATTTTGTGCAGTACGGATGAGTACTGGAAGAAGGAGAATTGTTTGCGTAGAGTAAAAATCAAGCAGAGTAGCGAAATATAATTGAAGGAGCGATAGATAGAATAATTTCCTTACCTTGTGAGCTAGATGGTGAAAGGCATACAACAAGCACTCAATAAACTCCTTTCATTGCTTAGAAAGACCTAATTGCGTAAGGACCGAACTTGTACTGACAAACGGACCGAAAGAGAGCAGAGAAAGGAACTTCAAAGGGGAGGAATAACTAGGGTTTTGGTTTTGTGAGCGAAAGAGAGCAGAGAGAGAGTAGATCTACACGAAGGAAACCGAAGCTCTGCACTGACGAGCCTTGGAGAGAAAAAGATGGAATGTTTTAATTTTAAGTGTTCACTTCATGCTCCGTGTTTTTCTTGATAGACAACGTTTTTTAAAAAAAACATTATCTAATTAAAACAAAAAAACTGCCCTTTTAAATAGATAACGTTTTTGCATATATATCTACAATGTTTTTTTTTAAAAATGTTGTAAAAAAAAATACCACAATGTTTTTATAAAAAACATTGTGGTTTAAGCGTTATCTATTTACTGTTTTGTAGTAGTGTATAAAATTTGGCTAAAACGAGAAATGTGAGAAGAGTTTTCAAGAACTCAAGAGGAGGCTTATTTCAACACCTGTTCTGACAATACCATCTGGCTCGGAGGGATTTGTCATCTACAGTGATGCTTTAGGCAAAGGGTTAGGATGTGTTCTCATGCAACATGGGAAATTCATAGCCTATGCCTCACGAAAACTCAAAAGAATATGAGAGGAATTATCCTACTCATGATCTACAGTTAAGCATTATCATTTTTAAGCGCTTAAGATTTGGAGGCATTACGTATGGAGAGAAGGTGGAGATCTATACGGGATCATAAAAGCCTCAAATATTTCTTCACTCAAAAGGAATTCAACATGCGGCAGAACGACGATGGCTTGAGCTATTGAAAGATTACGATCATACCTTTTAATACCATCCCGGAATAAATGAACGTAGTAGGCGATGCATTGAGTAGAAGATCATATGCGCAGTGCGAGTGCATTATTGTCAACACAAAGGCCTATTTTATATGACTTATAAAGGATGGAGATAGAGTTAAAGACTCGAGGACCCATGTGTGATGATGACGAATATCTGAGTAGAGCCGAAACTTTAATCGATAAAGTTAAAGTTTGCTCGAGCTACGGACACAGAGTTGACGCGTATGTGGAAGAAAGTGCAAGAAGATGCTATTTTTGCGCAAGAATCGATGAAGAAGGAATACTTGAGTCAACTCTAGACTTTGTGTTCTAACGATTCTTACTTAAAGTATAAAATCATGATGGAGGCGCATGACACACCATTTGCAATCCATCACAGGAGTATCAAATGAATCGTGATCTTCGACATACATTTTGGTGGAGCAATATGAAGAGAGAGATAGCGGAGTTTATCTCAAGGTGTCTAACTTGTCAACGAGTCAAGGTGGAGAATCAAGTGCCAAAAGGTCCATTGCAACCACTTGAAATTCTAGAATAGAGGTGGGAGCACATTACCATGGATTTCGTTACCGGTGTTCCTAAGGTTTCTCAAGGTATAGATGCGAATTGGGTCATTATTGATAGATTGACCAAGTCTGCTCATTTCTTACCAATACGAGAAACTTAAACACTTGAACGTCTTGCTAGTATGTACATAAACGAGATTGTAAGATTACATGGTATGCCAGTATCCATAGTTTCTGATCGAGACCAATGATTCACTTCAAGATTTTGGGTTAGTTTACAAAAAGCTATGGGCACGGATTTACGATTTAGTTCGGCATATCATCCTCAAACGAACGGGCAGTCAGAGAGGACTATTCAAACTCTTGAGGATTTATTAAGACTCTGTTTCCTTGACTTCAAACGTAGTTGGGACAAGTTCTTACCATTGGTGGAGTTTTCCTACAACAAAAGTTATCAAGCAAGTATTGGCATGGCTCCATTTGAGGCGTTGTATGGAAGAAAGTGTCGTTCTCCAGTATGCTGGGATGAGGTGGGTGAAACAACGTTGTTGGGACCGGAGTTGGTACGTATGACTACGGAAAATATTCAAACGATCCGACAACGTATAAAAACCTCACAAGATCGACAAAAGAGTTATGCTGATCTTCATCGAAAGGACGTGAAATTCAATATTGGAGATCATGAGTTGTTACGTGTTGCTCCATGGAAAGGAGTTATAAGATTTTGAAAGAGAGAAAAATCAATCACAATTCATTGGCCCATTTTAATCCTCGATCGAGTAGGAATCGTGACTATAGACTCGCTTTACCGCTTGAGTATGACTCATCTTCATAATGTTTTTCACATATCTATGTTACGTAAATATGTGAAAGACCCAAACCACATTATTGAATTAGAACCGGATGAGATAGCGGAAGATTTAACGTATGAAGAGGTACCTGTTAAAATCTTGGATAAGAAGGATCATATTATACGCTCTAAAATTATACCTCAAGTCAAAGTTTTGTGGAGAAACCACGATGTTGAGGAAATGACCTGGGAGTTAGAATCTGAAATGAAATTAAGGTATCCTCACCTCTACGACATACTAGGTACGCACCCTAATTTTGAGGACGAAATTTCATAAGAAGGGGAGGTTGTAAGACCCCAACTTTTATAAATAAAGATTAAATTTTCTCAAAATATATTTTTGAATATTATGGTGTGGATATGATATAATGTTATAGTTGTGGGTAATATTTACAAATTTTGCAAAGAAAGCAAGTGGTTATATAATATTCGATTGGTCAGGAAATATTCGTTTTAACGGGGGAATATTAAATGCGACGGCACAATCATTGGTGGACCCCACAATGAAAGTATTGTCATAGTTAGAAAATGACAAAATTATCTTTTATAAAAATAACTACGAAAATTTTCTTCGTTAAACCGTTAAACTACATGGTAGTAAAAAATACAATAATACGCGTGGTTGCATAGTAGCACACGGTATTGATTATTGATGCTTACGTGAGAAGTCACTCGATTATACTCAATTATTGCTACATTTTGTTGCATCATATCTCTCTCATATTATTGATTCAATTATTATCACAATATCATCTGCATAATATCTATTATTATTAAATCAATAATTGAGGCGACAAAGTTATTCATATTATTATTTGCAATATTGACAATGTCTGAAGTTACATCGAGGAGAGGTTTGGGCACCTAATTGCGCGCCAATAAGGAGAAATCCTTATCGGAAAGCCCCATTTTTCCTGGGAACGACCTGGTTGTTAAATATTATGAGTTATAATATTAATGATGAATAAGTTCGTGTTGATTAAAGATAAAATTGATAGTTCCGTTGTGTTGGGATTATTAGTGTTAGTGGAAATCGACATTTATTTCGATAATAATTGATGTCTGGAGGTTATATTGACCAATCGGGTAATTAATCGAATAAATGAGCAATTAATTGCTATTATTTCACATGTTTATAACTATTTGTTCACATGTGTGTACTATTGATTCACATTCATGTACTATTAGGGGAGGTGGTGCAAGATTGATAATACTTGCATGATTAAATTAAAAATGAAGAAAAAGAGGAAGGTATTATACTGTAATATTTTGAGCCCCATAACGTGCAATTAACGAAACTATATTTTCCTATAAATAGAAGCTCATTCTTCTTTCATTCTCACCAATTCACAAAGTCTCACAAGAGCAATTATTATAGAGAGAAAAAAGAAGAGAAGTCTGCTACCTCACTATTCTAGTATCCAGTTTCTTCTAAGGTAAGAGGTATTATTTCTTTCGTATTCATGAAGAGAGTTATTTTTTTTCAATACTCTTAAGGGTTGTTATTCCATTCTTTTTTGTTCTGTTGGAATAACCTGTATGTGCGGTCTATCGCATGCCTGGTGAATTCTTTTGTTGTTCCATTCTTTATTATTCATTGGAATAACACATCTGTCTTGATCTATCGCATGCTCGGTGAATTCTTTTGTTATTCCATTCTTTATTATTCATTGGAATAACATGTATATCTGATCTATCTCATGCCCGATGAATTCTTTTGTTATTCTATTCTTTATTATTACATTGGAATAACACATGCATGCGATTCTATCGCATGCACGGTGAATTCTTTTGTTATTCCATTCTTTATTATTCATTGGAATAACTTTGTTTGTCTTGACTTATCGAATGCATGGTGAATTCTTCCTTTATTCCGCTTTTATTATTCTGCTGGAATAACTTTTATCTATGTGGACTCTAGCATGCATGGTGAATGATCCTTCGTATTCATTCCTTATTAAATTGTGGAGATGATCTGTCTACGTGGATTACCGCATGACGGGCGAAAATCCATTTGCAGTTTCATATATTCTATCATACTCAGTTGGTTAAAGTTTTGGCTTCTATACACCATGAAATTAGTAGAATATCCTGGATATTTGCGCTTCATCCAGTATCTTTTCATGGAAATATTCTTCTGAGCATTCTTGAATTTTACTCCACAAAACAGTATCATGTTGATAATTTGGACGTTATTGATTTCTGGATAAATTAAATTATAAATCTATAAAAATTTATCCTTGAACTTGTTTTATTGAATTCTTATATCATTGTCATCATCCTCATGTTTATAATATGTTGAAAGTCATCTATGGCCTGTAGTGCATAGATGGACTTGGTATGATTATGACTAGGAATTATTCTTATAATCATGGCCGTAATGTTACAAATGATGTGGTAAAAGTCCTCATTGGTAGTAGTGCATTGATGGATAGTTGTTGGCATGATCATGACCATTGATGAATAAACGAATATCCTTGGCCCGTGGTGCATGGATAATTTGTGGTCGTGATACTAATGAATATCATTGGCCGTAGTGCAGGAATGATGTGGTTTATTTATTAAGTTGAGTCTCAGCGATAAAAGTGATGAAAAACCTTTTAAATCATAGAAGATAGTAGATTTTATTCTCTACTTGACTCTTCTAATGGATTGCTTGTTCCGCTGCAGTTAAACTTGATGTTTGTTATATTTTATCAGTTTAACACTGTTGAAGGCTAATGATAAATTATTCTGCATTATCTTAGTCATAATATTTTTACTGGGCTAGTTGAGCTCACCCTTTCTTTCACTGTTCTCTTCAGGAAATGAGAATATAGCTGGGACGAGTCGGGGAACGAATCGACGGTCCAGATGGTTGTTTTAGTAGTCCTCACTATTCTATAAAAAAGTGTGACAATAAATGTAATGAGAACTCCATTGAGTGTGGATATTGTCTAGATGACAATATTCTTATTAAAACTCTTAGATTATGTTTTATCGTATTTTACACGACTATTGTATAATTAAGTTGTATTTGAATTTTGTACCATGTATTTGGCGACTCAAGATGGGTGATGTATACCTATTTTGGGGGCGTCACATTGCGGACCACATATGCTCGATGATCTAAAGACCCCTCAAAAGACTAGAAGTCCTAGTACTGATCGAATTGTCCCATGACAACCAATGAATGATAAGTAGTCACACCTCGCAAACCAGCTAGCGGAAGAAAATCCATACCCGCAGTATGTATGATGAAGCTCAAAGGAGAGCAGTAGCCAAAATAAACCAGAATGGAGAACGACCCCTCAATATCGGGCATAAAAATAAAATAGGATGTTGCATCTTCACAAACAGACAGTCAAAAAGAGTATGCCATCGATATGCCATGACCAAAGTAGTATTCATGGCAGCGTGCGGTGTCTATCGGCCTCAGATGCGTCATAAACCAGACGTATAATAATACATAACTTCCCCAAAAATACCCATCATAGTGGGAGTGGCAATAAGAAACCGAAATATAGGTCTCCGTTAAATTCATGGGAAGAATGGTGTGATCCTCCCTCAAAGCTCTGACCACGGTCACCAAACCAATATCAAAATGATCCATATACAGTGGCATATATAAATACGCAGTAATGCACATCAGTAAAGCATCCACACGGGTTAACCTCCATTGATCCTACGGGATAGTAAAGTCCTCCTAATGCATTGTGTAGCTCTCAGCAGATCAAAAATGGTCAATCAAGAAATACAGTGATACCATGTGCCCAGATGTGATCACACCCAAAACAACTGACTGCCTTAAACCCGTCATGGCCATGAACTGGCGTCACATCTCACATGCCGCCAGTCTGGCGCAAGGCCCGTCCAAGGGTAATTCAGTAATGCGCTGATACTCCTCAAGAGTAGGACTCAACTCATCTAATCTGAAGTGGAAGATTTGCCTCTCTAGAACACAAAATGAAATCATACCCTCAATAAAACCCTCGAGAACTTGGAAAGACAGCAAGGACATCGAATGTCCTATTACATGGTCTATAGAAATGCAATCTGAAGCTGGTAGACTATCATACCAAGACCTCAGCTGAGAAGGTATCCACGTAGGTGGTATGTGCTCAATACATGCGACTAAAGAAAAAGATATCTATAAAACAGTATCACAAGACCACACATGGGTTAAATTCTAACTCACAATATATAAATGCAAATCCATGACATATAATGCATGCATCATGATAATATGTGCAGTAAATAAAAAGCATTATATATACATTTCTGATAAATACATAAAGCTGCATACATCAAATATAAACCATGTCCTACAAATAAAAGTAAAAAGTACAAGGAAATGGGGCACAACCGCCCAACAACTAACAAAAGCCTATACAAAGAAATCTTAAATGTCTATATCCCCGAGACGACCAACCTGAGCTAACTCCTCCTGAGTCATGGTATCTCCGCCAAAAGGAATATCTGCGTGATAAAGAGGCGGGTCTCTTTGCACAAAGCTATCCATGGTTGGGTCACTTGAAGGACAAAAACTAGACCCAAAAGGATTAAAATTATCCACCTCGGCTGGATCCCCACCCAAATGGCGAATGAAAAGATGTGTCTGGTACAACCGTTGGGTCAAGCTCACAATCTGCTCCTAATGAGTAGGTTCTCAAAAATAGGCCATCCAATTAGTCATCATCACTAACCGAGGCACCATGTCTCCCAAGAACTGCATAGCACATGTCTGAGCTCCAATAGTACGGGGCGTCCACCATAAAGAAAAAGTAGTTAGTGTTAAAGGGTCGTCTGACAACATAAATCCATCGAGACCCAACAAGGGAATATTTGTAACTAGATGAGACAAAGGCCAAAACTGCCGAGAAGGAGGAAATAAGGGGATACGGATCTCCCCAGAAATACACCAAATAACTCACTCTCCTAAATAGAGCTCCCAACCACCCTCAATTAATAAGGGAACTTGACGGGTAGATAAGGCATACTCAAGACTTGTTGGAAAGCCCCCTTCAAATCCCTTTTATAGATTATCTGGGGTATAACAAACCTACGTCACATGCAAATCAGTCAGTAGCTCTAGCTGAAGGCGACAGTGAGCAAAACTCTCCGTCACAGAGACCTCTGCTAGGGTAGAATGATGCCAACGACGGTCTCGTGGATAAGTCTCCAAGCCCAAAGTAGTGATGGGAAGCAGGCAAGGGAGCTTCTCATATGCCCAAAACTGAAAATTTAAGAACAAACTACATCAGTCCAGAAAATTGATAACCCGAATGTGGGGAATTAAAAAATAATTAAAGTTACTCACCAGCAAAAATGGGTAAAACCCCAACCAAGCATCTGTCATGCCCTCTGAGTGAAGCCGCATCCCGTGAAGGAAATACACAAAGGTTAAGGATTCCCAGTCAAAATCCCCTATGCGATCCACCTCGTAAAGAGTGCCAACCAAGGCAAATGAGACAATCGAGGAGTTATCTTCAATGAAATGACCCTTGATGATGGTCAAAAATAATCGTCGTAAGATGCAATCACGCTCCCTTAGATCAGTAGGGAATGAATCTATCAAGGCTCCACTGGCAGCATCAATGATCAAGGGACCCAAACGAATAGTCGGACCCTTAATGGCTGAAGGAAAAACTCTGAGGAGTGAGCGGATAACAGCAGGGGTAAATATCAGCCACCAAAGGCACCCTTTCTTTGGTAAACTCCAAACCAGTGATAAATTACAAATCCATCGGCGTCATCACCACCTCACAATCCAGAAGATGGAGAGACTGACTTTAATGAAACCATCTCTTAGATAAAGCCCTCAAATTACCCTATTAGAAGCAATGGGGTGCAATGGAAAAGAATGACTCGAAACCCCATGAATGCACTCGGGCCTGATAATCAGAATGTAAGGTCCTATATAAAGAATGGATGTTGAACCAGTTCCATCTCGGCGAAATCCCGAATCCTGCATTACATTCAAATCAAGGTTCAACCATTACCAAAAATAGAAAGAAGACAATTTAATATGAAAAGCCCTGGTACCTTATTCGCATATAGATAAACTGACGGGTGACAACTCAAGTCACCAAAAAGGTCAAGAATAGTCACATGTATTCCAGGAAGATCCTGACGCGAGGTAGATGAAGAATGAGCTTTAGCAATAGCGATAATATCCTCCTCCTCATCAAGAAGCCTTATCCTATCAACTCGATAGGACAAATTACTGAGTCTATACCCGACGTTCTGTCCAAATTGGGCGTGGCGAGGGAACATCCAAGAAGGCATCCTGCGAACCCCCAAGAAGCCCTATGGGAGGTAGAGCCGCTAGGACTATCAGAATCCATGCTTGAAAAGAAAATACAAATCGCCTCAAAAAGGGTGAGGTACATTTCTACATCTAGGCAATTCAATTAACATTTGCATCAACCTAGGATAAAAGACAAATAGAGGATAAACTTAGATCATCCCCTCATGCATGGTCTGAAATTGTAAACCCACGTTACTTTAGCGCACATCCCCAGTAGAGTCGAACATGCATATCTATTTAAATACCTTGACTCATGATTTTTTTTTGCCAAAGTCTCCCCTATAATATTAAATATCCACATGCACATAGGCATGACTAGGTGGCCATTCAAAGGCATACCAACACAACCCAAGAACAATGTATAAATGTTAACATTAAATCCAGCCCACAATGGTAGCCAAATTACCACGAGCAATGAAAAATATAGTCATGACAATTTCATGCTCATTTATCCTAAAATAGAAGCTTTCTAGCCAAGATGGGTTGAAAATTATTTCTTAAAAAATAAAAAAAAATTCACATTCGGGAGTTCAACATGATAAAATACAAACATTTACTAAGCTCATTAATTTTTATAAGTCATCTATGCATACATATTTGATAAATTGCATTTAAACTCATTAAACATGAAATCTAGCAATCTAATGGTTAAAACGAGAAAGAAAAGAATGTAAACATTACCTGAGATGTGCAAAACAATTGTACGGTAACGGATTTCACAAAAAATAGCCTGAAATGAGTAGATCTGAGCAAGAAGGTTCGAATTTTTGGAGAACAAAAGTTTAAAAGCGACTTGAAATGAAAAGGAAAGGAGCGTGCATGGGTTAAACCCTCATGTGGCTGACTGTGAGTCTACCTATGGCTGTCACAGGTAGACCTATGGCATGCCTAGGAGGATCCCACCCCCTCTGATTCGATCACATTTAGGTCAAGGAAGGTTCCCTTGAAGCCGAAAAGTCAAACCAGCAAAAAAGGGTCTACGCAATTGAGTGTAAAGTACCTAAAACCCAAAAAATATGGTAACAAACTCATGAAGCATTAAACCGTTGATGTCAGCCCCAATATAAGCATCGGGATGGTCCGGTGGTGTCAGCCCTAGGTAGGCATCCGAAAGGTCTGGTGGTGTAAGTCGTTGAAAACTATCTTAAACGAACATATCGAAAAGTCTAGTGGTATAAACGGTTGGTGTCAGCCCCAACATAGGCATCAAGAAGGTCTGGTGGTGTAATTCGTTGAAAACTATCTTCAGCAAAGACATCGGAAAGGTCCAATGGTCTAAACCGTTAGTATCAGCCCCCAGCGTAGACATTGGGAAAGTTTGGTGGTGTAAGCCGTTGAAAACTATCTTCAGGAAGGTCACGTGGTGTAAACCGTTGGTGTTAGCTCTATCGTAGACATCAGGAAGGTCCGGTGGCGTAAGCCATTAAAAACTATCATTAGCGAAGATATCAGAAAGGTCCGGTGGTGTAAACCGTTGTCAATTCCAACGTAGGCATTAGGAAGGTAAAGTTGTGTAATCCATTGAAACTATCTTCAGCGAAGACCTCAACAAGGTCTTGTGGTATAAACCGTTGGTTTCAGCCCCATCGTAGGCATCAAGAAGTTCCGGTGGTGTAAGCTTGTTGATTTGTTCATATTTTAACCTTAATGTTTTGATGATGACTTAATTATTGTACTAAATCATTTATTGTGAAATTTCAGGAAGTTGATAAAAAGATCCTTGATGATTTGTTCAAAGATTTTGAAGACATTTGTGTCCTAAGATTTAATGTAAGGTCATTGCAAATATTTGATTTACCAATTCAAGACTTTAGGAAAATTTATGTACATTTAACATGTTAAGTATTTTATGCATGCTTAAAATGAAATAAAATGTTGAAATAATTCATGACTTACAAAAATTAATGTTAGCTTAAAATCAAAAAGGGTAAACTAGGAATATTATGTTTAATTATTATGTTGCCTAAATTAATAAACTGAGCATAATTTTTTCGAAGTATTGAATTGTGTTATCAAAATAAATCTGGGTAATTGTGTAAGAAATTTTTGGAAGTTCAAGTTTAGTGGGTTTCTTACTTTTGTGATTATCTATGAAGTACATTTGGAATCATGATTCACACGTGGAAGGAAGTTATATATATATAATGTCTTTTTGAATGCTAAAGTCTTTGTAATGATTATCCTGGAAGAGCTTTTGTTTCGGAACTGACTAAGTGGATTATTCCAAGGTGATGTGATATAACGTGATTATTACGGATCTATTTCTAATTCATATCACTTTAGTGGATTGCTTTTAAAGAAGTTAAAACAAATAATATATCTGACTTGAGATATACACGGATTAGTTTTAACTGATTATATATTTCATCCATCTGATTTGTTCCTAACAGAAATGATATTTGATTATTATAAAGGAACTTATTTGTTGGCAACGGTAATATTTTTTTGCTATAAAAATCAATTGAGATATCAGTTTAATATACAACACACGAATTATTTTGCACTATTATACACTGAAAAGTTATTCTATCATATTTCATGCAATCATACCAGCTGTTGCGTAACTAAATTCAGATTATTTTTCAGCAAATTTTCGTGAGCTATAAAATGGTGATAACTCTTTACTCTTTGATCATTGCATATATTAATAAAACAAAACAAAGATAACTTTCTACCGATGATTTTGAAAAATGAGTAAGTCGGGGTCCATGTAATAAGCCAAATTTATAACAAATACTTCATAAAAACCCCTCTATTTATCTCAATTCACTTGGCTTCACTAAAAACATTTTTAATAATATTTATTCATCATTAATATTATAACTCATAATATTAACAACCATATCATTCCCAGAAAAGATGGAACTTTCCGATAAGGACTTCTCTTTATTGACGCGCAATTAGGTGACCAAACTCCTTTCCTTGACAGAACTTTCTTTACACTGTGAATAATACAAATAATAATATGAATAACTTTGTCGTCTCAATTATTGATTTAATAATATAAAATATTGTGCAGATGATACTGTGACAATAATTGAATAAAATTGAGTGACTTCTCACGTAAGCATCAATAATCAAAGATATTGTACATTACCGTGTGCTACTATGCAACCACGCGTATTACTGTACTTTTATCACCAGGTATTTCAACAGTTAACGGTAAAAGTTTTTGTCGTTATTTTTATAAAAAGGTTATTTCTGTCGTTTTCTAAATTCGACAGTAATTTCATTGTGGGGTCCACTAATGATTGTGTCATCATACTGATATTTCCTGATAAAATGAATATTCCCTGACCAAACGAATATTTTATGACAACTTGCTTACTTTGCAAAAATTATAAATATTACCCAAAACTATAACATTATATTAAATCCATACCTTATTATTCAAAATAACATTTAGAGAAAAAGTAATCTTTATTCATAAAAGTTGGGGTCTTACAACCTCCCTTCTTATAAAATTCCGTCCTCAAAATTGGTGTACATACCTGGTATGTTGAAGAGGTGAAGATACCTTGTTTTCATTTCAGATTCTAACTCCCAGGTCATTTCCTCAATATCGTGGTTTCTCTATAAAACTTTGACTCGAGGTATAACCTTTGAGCGTAGAATATGTTCCTTGTTATCCAAGATTTTAACAGGTACCTCTTTATATATTAAATCTTTCGCTATCTCGTCTGGTTCTAATTCAATAATGTGGTTCGGGTCTTTCACATATTTACATAACATAGATATATGAAAAATGTTATGAACACGAGACATACTTGGCAGTAAGGCGAGTCTATAGGTCACAGTTCCTACTCGATCGAGGATTTCAAATGAGCCAATGAATCGAGGATTAAACTTTCCTCTCTTTCCAAATCTCGTAACTCCTTTCCATGGAGCAACACGTAACAACACATGATCTCCAACATTGAATTCCACGTCCCTTCGATGAAGATCAACATAACTCTTTTGTCAATCTTGTGAGATTTTTATACGTTGTCGGATCATTTAAATCTTTGTCGTAGTCATGCGTACCAATTTTAGTCCCAACAACATTGCTTCACCCACCTCATCCCAGCATACTGGAGAACAACACTTTCATCCATACAACGCTTCAAATGGAGCCATGCATATACTTGCTTGGTAACTGTTGTTGTAGGAGAGTTTCATTAATGGCAAGAACTTGTCCCAACTTCCTTTGAAGTCTAGGACATAGAGTCTTAATAGATCTTCAAGAGTTTGAATAGTCCTCTCCAACTGCCAATCCATTTGAGGATGATATGCAGAACTGAATCGTAAATCCGTGCACATAGCTTTCTGCAAACTAACCTAAAATCATGAAGTGAATCTTGGGTCTCGATCAGAAACTATGGATACAGGCATACCGTGCAGTCTTACAATCTCGTTTATGTATATACGAGCAAGATGTTCAAGTGAATATGTTTCTCGTATGGGTAAGAAATGAGCAGACTTGAATAATTTATCCACAATGACCCAAATTGCATCTATGCCTTGAGAAACCTTGGGAAGACCAGTAACAAAATCCATGTTAATGTGCTCCCACTTCAATTCTGGAATTTTAAGTGGTTGCAATGGTCTTTTTGGCACTTGATGCTCTGCCTTGACTCGTTGACAAGATAAACTCTGCTATCTCTCTCTTAATATTGCTCCACCAAAATGTATGTCAAAGATCACGATACATTTTGGTACTCCCAGGATGGATTGCAAACGGTGTGTTGTGCGCCTCCATCATGATTCTTGCTTCTGGAGTTGACTCAAAGTATTCCTTCTTCATCGATTCTTGCTTTTGGAATAGCACCTTCTTGCATTTTCTTCTTCATACGCATCAGCTCCGGGTCCGTAGCTTGAGTAGCTTTAACTTTATCAATTAAAGTCAATTCTACTCGTATATTTGACATCATCACGTGGGTCCCTTGAGTCTTTAACTCTATCTTCATCCTTTGTAAGTCATACAAAATGGGCCTTTGCGTTGACAATATCGCACTCATACCCGCATACGATCTTCTACTCAATGCGTCAGCTACTACGTTTGCTTTTCCAGGATGGTATTGAATGGTATGATCGTAATCTTTCAACAGCTCGAGCCAATGCCTTTGCCAAATATTGAGTTCCTTTTGGGTGAAGAAATATTTGAGGCTTTTATGATCCGTATAGATCTCCACTTTCTCCCCATACAGGTAATGTCTCCAAATCTTTAGTGCGAAAACGACTGCTGCTAACTCTAGATCATGAGTAGGATAATTCCTCTTATATTCTTTGAGTTGTCGCGAGGCATAGGTTATAAATTTCCCATGTTGCATGAGAACACATCCTAAACCTCTGCTTGAAGCATCATTGTAGATGACAAATTCTTCCGAACGTGATGGTATTATCAGAACAGGTGTTGAAATGAGTTTTCTCTTGAGTTCTTGAAAAGTCTTCCCACATTCCTCACTGCAACCAAATTTTGTATCTTTTCGAGTCAGCTGAGTTAATGGAGTAACGATTAGAGAAAATCCTTCCACGAATCTCCGATAATAACCAGCTAAGCCCATAAAGCTACGTACTTCGGTTAATGACTTAGGTTGCTCCCAGCTTTGAATTACTTCAATCTTCATCGGGTCAATAGATATTCCATGATTCGATATCGTGTGCCCAAGGAATGTTACTTCCTCAAGCCAGAACTCGCATTTCTTCAACTTGGCATATAACTTATTTTCACGAAGCTTTTGGAGTATCAACCTTAAGTGTTTCTCATGATCTTAACGACTTTTGGAGTATATGAGGATGTCATTAATAAAGACAACCACAAAATGATCCAAATATTCCTTGAATACTCGGTTCATCATATCCATGAAGGCAGCATGAGCATTGGTCAATCCAAAAGACATGACTAAGAATTCGTAATGCCTGTATAGAGTTCTGAAAGTAGTCTTTGGAATGTCATCAGTTTTAATCTTTAACTGATTATATCCGGAATGAAGATCGATCTTTGAAAATAATTTGGCACATTGTAACTAGTCAAACATGTCATCAATGCGAGGCAATGGGTACCTATTTTTGATGGTGACATGATTCAACTTCTGATAATCAATGCAAAGTCGCATACTCCCATCTTTATTCTTTATAAATAAAACAGGAGCACCCTAAGGAGACGTATTAGGATGAATGAAACTGATGTCTAATAGTTCTTGCACTTGGGTTTTTAACTCCTAAAGTTCAATAGGAGCCATTCAATATGGGTTTTTTGAAATGGGTTTTGTACCGAGTTCAAGGTGGATACAAAATTCGATTTCACGCTCTGGGGGTAGGCTAGGAAGTTCTTCAGGGAATATGTCAGAAAATTTATTAATAATAGAAATATCATTCAAATCTGACGTATTTGTGTTTAAATCTGTGACATGGGCTAAGAAAGCTTGACATCTATTTTTCAATAAACGAATGGCTTTATGGCTTGATATGACAATGATTGACTTTAGTGGTTTGGTTGCTTGAATTCACATAACAGGTTGTTAGGAATATAAAAGCTAACAACTATATGAAAACAATTAATTTTACCATGATGAGTAGTTAACCAATCAATCCCTAAAATAACATCAAATGCAAGTATTTTCAAAGAGATGAGATCAACAGGTAACGTGAGGGTGCCGATTTGAATCAAACAAGATTTATAAACAGTTGATGTAATGAAGGTTTCTCCCAACGGAGTTTCAACAAATAAGTCAAAGTCTAATTTCTCTCGAGTCAAATTTAAACGTTGAGCGCAAGTAGGTGAAATAAAAGAATGGGTAGAACCAGTATCAAATAAGGTATAGACTTCACAAGAGTTTATAATTAGCTTACTCGTGATAACTTCATTCGGGTTCCTCGCTTTTTGGGAGGTCACGACAAACTCTCTCCCTTGAACTATTGGCTTTGACTTGTCTGGGATAGTCTTTAGTGTCTCCATCCCAGCTTGACTTGACTTCACTACACGATAAAATTGAGCTAGGTGACCTTCTCTTCCGCAATTGAAACGTGCTTTGGGTTACTGCATTCAGTTTAGACTGATGTGTCCCTCTCCTCTGCATCTGTAGCATACGACCGGTGGTCGTTCTCCTTCCTTAACAACGGGTGCTGGTGCTACTATCTTTCCATCATTATTGAACCTTCTCTTTTTGAAATTTCCACTTCTATTATCTTGGCTAGGATTACCACCGAAGTGGTTACCATTTCTGGCATGATGATTTCCTCTACGTTTGTTGTCATCGCTTCGATGACTGCTACCACTGGTATTATCGTTTTGCCGGCTGATATCTCTTGGTTGGGTTGACTCATTATCGCGCTCCAATAACTGAGCCCTATTCACAACATCTGAATACAAGCAAAGTTTGTGAGAAATGAGGTAATAACGTATCATTTCGGGTTTCAAAACTCTTAGAAACATTCGCGTCATTTGCTCCTCATTATCAACCAAATGGGATGCAAACCGGGATAACTCGGCAAATTTAGCCTCGTATTGTGATACGATCATATTATTTTGCTTCAGCTTGATGAATTCTGCCTCCTTCATGTGACAAATACTTTCAAGAAAGTACATGTCGTCGAACAATTCTTGGAACTTCTCTCAAGACATCTTTAGTGCGCAAGGTTGAGTACGTTTTACAGATTCCCACCAGTAATCTGCTTCTCCTCGCAACATGAAAGTGGCAAAGGGAACCTTTTGCTCCTCGGAGCATCCCAAGACATCAAATATCTTGGTGATCTTCTTAATCCACATATCTTCCTTAAGTGGCTCTAGGTTTCCCAAAAACTCCGTTGGCCCCAGCTCCTTGAATTGCTTAGCGGTGACCAGCCGAGAGTTGCCAGTATTTCCACTAGCATTTTGAACATGAGTTTCTCTCGCTTGATGTTGCATGAATTGTAGAAAGCTCCTAAACATTTCGTCGTTCATCATTTGGTCGGTGTTGTTATTTACCTAATTATTTCCTTCCTGATGCACATTATCCTGGTTATTGATCGGTGGTGACTCAGTGGTCTCATGTGCTCCATTGCTTATCTAAATATTTTTAGATGCCATTTTCAAACACTGCCACAAAACAAGGGTTAATTGACATGCCACATATTATCTCTATATTTTGACCGACCAATTAAATAACAAATAAGCTTAGGTAGGTCATACTAGCGAAGGATTTACCCGTCTCTCCCCTCCTAGTTCTAGCCTCAAATCTCAGCCCGGTATCATATCCCTAAGCTTTGATACCAACTGTGACACCCCCAAAATAGGTATACACAACCCATTCTGAGTCGCCAAATACATGGTATAGAATTCAAATACAAACTTAATTATACAACCGTCGTGAAAAATACGACAAAACATAAGCTGGGAGTTTTAACACGAATGTTGTCTCATAGAAAATATCCAAACTCAAATGGAGTCTTCATTACAATTATTATCACACTATTTTATAAAATAGTGAGGACTACTATAGCCACCATTTTGGACCGTCACTCCATTCCCCCACTAGTCCCAGCTATATTCTCATTTCCTGAAGAAAACAATGAAAGAAAAAGGTGAGCTCAACTAGCTCAGTAAAGAATATTATGACTAAGATAATGCAAAATAAATTATCCTTAGCCTTCAACAGTGTAAAACTGATAGAATACAATAACCAACAAGTTTAACTGGAGCGAAACAAGCAATCCATTAGAAGAGTCAAGTAGAGCATGATATCTACTATCCTCTTTGATTTAAAAGTTCATCATCAATATTTTAGCTCTGTAACACGTCTCAATAAATAATCCACATCATCGAATTATCCATGCACTACGGGCCAAGGATATTCGTTATTATCACCAATGGTCATGATCATGTAAACAATTGTCCATCAATGCAGTACGGGCAAATAAATGAGGACTTTTACCACATCATTTGTAACACTACAGGTCATGATTATACCGATACATAATTCCTGGTCATAATCATACCAATCAGCAGTCCATCTATGCACTACGGGCCAAAGATGACTTTCATCACAATATAAGCATGAGGATGATGACAATGATATAAGCATCAATCAAACGAAATCAAGGATAAATATTAAAGATTTTTAATTTATCCAGAGTTTAAAAATGTCCAAATTGTCAACATGATAACTTCTTTGTGGAGTAAAATTCAAGAATAATATTCATGTATCAAAAATAATTTGGACAGAAAAGAAATTAATTTTTGTCGTGAATAGTACCCCGGATGTGTGATAACCCAGGATTTCGAATAGTTCGAATTTTACGAATAATTATTTTTTAATTTTTTAATTATTTAATATTGATATTGACTATCAATATTGTGCTGAGTATCTGTGATACGAGTCTAAGAGAAGTGGTCAATTAGTGTATTGACTGAGAAATAAGAGTAGAATTGTGCTTAAAAGAGAATAGAAGCCCTAACCCTAGTTACAGATAGTGATTCAGTAGAAAATATAATTATAACAATTGTATTGATGAGTACATGTATGTACTGTATTGGATTAATGGTGAATGATTGATCGGATAGGGTATAAATTTAGTAAACCCTAATAAGAGATTAGAAACCCTAATCTCAAATTGAGAAACCCTAACGCATAGTTAGAAACCCTAATTGAATGTCGAGAACCCTAAACCCTAATTAGGAAACACTAATCCTAATTAGCAAGCCTAATGTGATTAGTAAACTTTAATATAATTCGGAAACCCTAATTATAATTTAGAAATCTTAATTTTCTATTTTAAAACCCTAATTAGAAAATTCTAGAAATTAAAGTTGTAAAACCCAAGGGTTAAAACCTTAGGGTTAAACCCTAAGGGTTGGGACAAATGTCTAGAATGCCATTAAAATTGCAAGTTTAATGTCCAAAATACCATTTTCTTACTTGTATGCTAAAAGTATTTCTAGAAGGCATGACTCACCATGTTAGGTATGAATTTGTGCTGGAAATTTATACAAAATCTGATCCATATATGCCACCTTGCACACTTGGATTCATTGCATCTAAGTTATAAGTGATTTAGAGGAGAGAAAGTCATAAAAATTAGCCTACTTGCTCTCTAACCTTCAACCAACACACACTCTCTCTCTCTCCAAACTTCCAAAATATCCAAGTATATCAGTCACAAAATAACCCCTAGAAACACCAAGATCAGTTAAGAAGAGCTAGGATAAAAGATTTAACTAGAAAGGTAAAACCCTAATCTCACCTTTGATAATGTATGCTAAGATCAAGTACATGTTTATGTGTTTAGATTCATGCCATAAGATGTTTTAAGATGATCTATGATGATCCATCATAAATCTATGGCATCAAAAGGCCTTAAATCAAAGTTTTCAAAAACTGTCCAAGAACCCTAAAAGTGCTCTGACAAGCTAATGTCAGTGGCCTTAGATCTTTATCTGTTTATGCTTTGTGTTGTTTTAAGCTTTATATTTGTAGTATGATATGAGAACTGTGATTTGGAAGTGGAATCATGGCTATTCTGTGACGCCCCCAAAATAGGTATACATCACCCATCTTGAGTCACCAAATACATGGTACAAAATTCAAATACAACTTAATTAAACAACAATCGTGTAAAATACGACAAAACATAATCTAAGAGTTTTAATAAGAATATTGTCATCTAGACAATATTCACACTCAATGGAGTCATCATTACATTTATTGTCACACTATTTTATAGAATAGTGAGGACTACTAAAACAACCATCTCGACCGTCAATCCATTCCCCGACTCGTCCCAGCTATATTCTCATTTCCTGAAGAGAATAGTGAAATAAAGGGTGAGCTCAACTAGCCCAGTAAGAAATATTATGACTAAGATAATGCAGAATAATTTATCGTTAGCCTTCAACAGTGTTAAACTGATAAAATATAACAAACATCAAGTTTAACTGCAGTGGAACAAGCAATCCATTAGAAGAGTCAAGTAGATAATAAAATCTACCATCTTCTATTATTTAAAAGGTTTTTCATCACTTTTATCGATGAGACTCAGCTTAATAAATAAACCACATCATCCCTGCACTACGGCCAATGATATTCATTAGTATCACGACCACAAATTATCCATGCACTACGGGCCAAGGATATTCGTGTATTCATCAATGGTCATGATCATGCCAATAGCTGTCCATCAATGCAATACGGCCAATGAGGACTTTTACCACATCATTTGTAACATTACGGTCATGATTATACCGAATAATCCCTGGTCATAATCTTACCAAGTCCTTCTATGCACTACAGGCCATAGATGACTTTCAACATATTATAAACATGAGGATGATGGCAATGATATAAGAATTCAATAAAACAAGTTCAAGGATAAATTTTTAAAGATTTATAATTTAATTTATCCAGAAATCAATAACGTCCAAATTTTCAACATGATACTGTTTTGTGGAGTAAAATTCAAGAATGCTCAGAAGAATATTTCCATGAAAAGATACTGGATAAGGCGCAAATATCCAGGATATTCTTTTAATTTCATGGAGTATGGAAGCCAAAACTATAACCAACTGAGTATAATAGAATATATAAAACTGCAAATGGATTTTTGTCTGCCATGCGGTAATCCACGTAGACAGATCATTTCCACAATTTAATAAGGAATGAATATGAAGGATCATTCACCATGCATGCGATAGACCGCACAGACAGGTTATTCCAACAGAATAATAAAGAATTGAATAACAAAAGAATTCACCAGGCATACGATATACCGCACAGACAGCTTATTCCAACAAAATAATAAAGAATGGAATAACAAAAGAATTCACCAGGCATGCGATAGACCGCACAGACAGGTTATTCCAACAGAACAACAAAGAATGAAATAACAACCCTTACGAGTATTGAAAGAAAATAACTCTCTTCATGAATACGAAAGAAATAATACCCTTACCTTAAAAAGAAACTGGATACTAGAATAGTGAGGTAGCAGACTTCTCTTCTTCTTTCTCTCTATAATAATTGCTCTTGTGAGACTTAGTGAATTGGTGAGAATGAAAGAAGAATGAGCTTCTATTTATAGGAAAATATTGTTTTGATAATTGCACGTTTTGGGGCTCGAAATATGACAGTATAATACCTTCCTCTTTTTCTTCATTTTTAATTTAGTCCTGCAAGTATTATCAAACTTGCACCACCTCCCCTAATAGTAAATAATGTGAATTAATAGTTCATTCATGTGACTTAATAGTATAATCATGTGAAAAAACTAATTATAGTATAGTACCTTCATCTATACCTCCATTTTTATTTAGTCATGCAAGTATTATCAATCTTGCACCACCTCCCCTAATAGTACATGAATGTGAATCAATAGTACACACATGTGAACAAATAGTTATAAGCATATGAAATAATAGCAATTAATTTTTCATTTATCCGATTAATTACCCGATTGGTCAATATAACCTCCAGACATCAATTATTATAGAAATAAATGTCGATTTCCACTAACACTAATAATCCCAACACAGTGGAACTATCAATTTCATCTTTAATCAACACGAACTTATTCATCATTAATATTATAACTCACAATATTTAATAACCGTGTCGCTCGTTGGGAGAGTGCATATTTTGATTTGATGTTTAAATATAAATGCTCATGATTATTTAAAGTCCTTCAAGGATATATATATAACAGGACTTAGTGATAGATCAAATTTGTTAGGTTGATCTAAGCTCTAAGCTCTAATGTGTATCATTCTCAGAAATGAATGTATAGATAGAGATCAAAGTTGTTAGGTTAATCTTAAGATGTAATAGATAGGCTTCGAAGAGATCGTAGTGTATCAAGCTGATCAAGATTACAGAAGTCAAGGCAAAAATGTAGAGCTTCGAGGATCGCAGTGCGCCTGCCTTGAAGGGCCTCTTCGGAAATCGTAGAGTGGTCCCAACGTTTGCTGAGCTAACTTAGAGATCGTAGTGTGCTCTCAGAAACGTTCAGTTTACAACTCAAGCAAGTAAAGATTGTAGTGTGCAAGTATTTAAGAGAAATCATAGTGCTCTCTGCTGATAGCATCCGACCAAGCACCAAGGCGACAAGTCACCACGATCCGAATCGTAGAGTATCATCTGCCTTGTGTCAGAAGCATCAAGCCTCACGTTTTGTGTGGAGACAAACTCCAACAAATGTGGAATGGGTTCTAAATGTTGTAGTACTCACCAATCCCAAAGGCATAAAAGATATCCTTAGTATGCAACAAAGAAGCGTATTGAAGAAGCTAAGGAAAGTACCATTGGTAAGGGAAAACACCTTTTCGGTGTTAGGTGAGAAAGCGATCTCATTGTGTCGGTGGGCAATGTAATGCAATTCGGAAGATGTGCGAAAAAGTCCATCAAAGAACAAAATGTCAAACGATTTAATGCTTCAACGGATGGATCCAACGGATATTTTTCAAGATCACATATATACAAATCAAGCAGATGAGAGAAGTAAGCAAGCATTGAACAAAAACATACAAGAACTCTCAAAGCTCAACTCTACGATCTGAGAAAAAGAAAAGCTTGCTCAGCTACTCAGTTCTTTCTAACAAGTGCTTAAACAGCAACTGAGTAGCAACCATCAAGAACTCAACATCTACCAATCAACTGAAGAAAAAGTTCCAAGTCAGAAGGACTTGAAGAGTTCTAAGTGAACTGTAAAAGAGCCAAGTCTGCTGGACTTGAAGAGTTCAAGAGTGAACTAAGAAGTTCCTAGACTGCTGGTCTAGAAGGAATCTAAGTGATTCAGAAAGTGTAAAAGATATCCTTAGTGGATTTCCTACTCGAGGAGTAGAAGAGTGGACTAGGAGCTTTAAGTGCTTTGAACCACTTAAAACGACTGTGTCTCTTACATTCTTGCTACAACTGTTATATCTGCTATATCTGCTACAACTTCTATATCTGCCTCACTCTCATAAACTCACTATCTTAAGGGAGATTTAAACTAATATTAATTTCGCTAAAGTTTTAATCATTATCTACTAACAATTTAAAACGAAAAGATTTTTAAATATCTATCAACCCCCCCTTCTAGATAACTATTGTGCCTCCGGAACTAACAATTGGTATCAGAACAGGTTTTATTATACAGCCTACAAAGCTTTAGTAGATCCAATGGCACACTTACCAAGTGAATCAAGAACTGAAGGAGGCAGCAAGCCACCAATGTGCAACAAAGATAAATTTGCAAACTGGAAAGTTAGGATGCAAGCATACATGGACTCAATAGATGAAGATCTATTTGAGACTGTTCAGAATGGGCCCTATGTTCCAACAAAGCTTGCACCAACCACAGACGATCCAAACAGAATACAAATCAAAGTCAAAGAGGAGTGGACAGACAACGAGAAGAGAGCTGTCCAACTCGATAAGAAGGCTAAGAACATTTTGTTTCAATCATTAGAAGATGATCTATTTGAAAATGTGGTCAACAACAAGACAACAAAGGAGGTTTGGGAAGCACTACTCATCATGCACGAAGGAACGGAAGAAGTAAGAGAAAACAAACAATCTCTCCTAACACAAGAATATGAAATGTTCGCTTTATGCTCAAGGAGAGAGAACGTCACTGCCACCTACGAGAGATTCAACGTTCTACTCAACTCTCTATGAGCATATGGAAAGATCTACCCAAACAAAGATCTAATCATAAAGTTCATGAGAGCCTTACCGAGCAGATGGGATGCCAAAACCACTGCTATTTGAGAGTTAAAAAATCTTCATGAGATGACAGTTCAACAACTATATGGCAATCTTCCCGACATACGAACCGGAGTCGACTCAACGAAATGAAACCCTATCGTAGGAAGAAAGAAGGATAAGGGTGTTGCTCTCAAAGCAACTGAAAGTGCATCCAAGGTCACACTGAGATTAACTCTGACTATGACGAAGACGATGATGAAGACGATGATGAAGACTTTGCTTTGCTGGTAAAAAGACTAAGAAGGTTCATGCGTCAAGGCAAAACCAGCAAGCCAAAGAAGGTCAGCAACTATAGCAGCCAGGAGCAAATGAATGATCTATGCTACAACTGCAAGAAGCTTGACCACTTCATTGCCAACTGCAACAAACCTCTCAGAGAAGAACTAAAGAAGATATCACATGCAAAGAAGGAATATAAAGGCAACAAAAGGCCTTAGAAGAGAGACAAAGGCTTGGTAGCTGGAGGATTGTGGAGTGATTCAGATAATGACTCCAATCCTAATTCTGGAGATGATGAAGAACCACAAATGGCTAATATGTGCCTAATGGCCAAACATGCAAAGGACAAACTAAACTCCAACATACATGAAGTAAGTCTCGATGAGGTATTTGACTTTAACTCTCCTGATGTAGACATTAATGATTTGAGAACTGCACTACATTGCATAACAACTGATCTACATCAATACATGAAGTGGTTCAGAGTTCTGTCTAAGGATCATTCACTTTTTCAAGAGGAGAAAAAGAAAGTTCAAGAAGAGCTTGAAACAGCTCTTCTAAGTACTAACCTTCTCTCCAAGCTTGAGGCTGAGAATGAGATCTTAAAACAGACTAATGAGCTCAATGCACAAAGAGAGTCTAATCTAACCTCTAAAATTGAGGAACTAGAAAAGACTATCTCTACATGGAACAAATCCTCATCATCCATGGACTCCCTGCTCTCTAGTCAGAGAAGTGCATTTGACAGAATAGTGCCTAGGCTTTGGGGAATCCACTTCAGAGCCATGTGTGGAAAAGACAAAGGAAACTAGCACTAGTAATGCCTCAAGTTTTAGTAGAAGCATTACCTTTGTGAAATCCTCACAGAAGGAAGAACCAGCCTAACCTTGTTCTATTGTTTCCATCCATACTCCAAGGAGTAAAGGATCTCATGCTGGCCTGGGCTTCAGAAAAGAGAAGAGTAATCCATCCTCTACTCACCAACCTCTAAGGATCGTAGAGTTAAATAAAACCAACTCTACGAACCAACTGGGAAGGTACAGTAGAGGTAAGATGCACTCCTCACATTTCATAAGACCAAAGGACATGTGGAAGAAGGAAAATCAGTTTAACAGAAGAATGACTAAAGAACCACAAAAGTCCAAATGGAGAATGAACTCTCACACACACACACATGCATCATACTAAGTGTTTTGTGTGCAATAGAGTAGGTCACAAGGCTACAAGATGCTATTATAATTCCATGCATGTGAGACCCAAGATCAAACAGATTTGGGTCCCCAAGGGTACTAACAAAATAGGACCCATGCAAATATGGGTACCAAAATGAAGGTTCAATGTTATGACAGGAAAAGAGCTCCACGATCACAACCTGGTATCTGGACAGTGGATGCTCAAGACACATGACTGGGAACAAAGCCCTTCTGTCTAACTACATAGAGAAGGAGGGTCCCTCAGTCATCTTTGGAGACAACGGCTCGGGCAAGACAAGAGGATATGGCTCAGCTGGTAATGGTGCAGTATCTTTCAGCAAAGTGGCATATGTGGAAGGTCTCCAACACAACCTTCTAAGCATCAGCCAACTCTGTGACAAGGGTCATCAAGTAACATTCCTCAACAACCAGTGTCAAGTCAGAGATTTGAAGACATCTGCTATAAAACGCAAACGGACAAGAGAAGGAAATGTCTACACAGTGAATCTTGGACAACTAAGCTCAGACGAGACAATATGCTTTCTGGCAAAAGCATCTAAAGAAATGAGCTGGCTCTGGCATAGACGGTTGTCCCACTTAAACTTCTAAAACATGTCCAAACTGGCATCAAAAGATTTTTTTGCAGGCCTACCCAAGTTCAACTTCTTCAAAGAAAAGCCATGCAATGCCTGTCAGCTTGGAAAGCAAACCAGAAGCTCATTTCAAAAGCAAAACTGCCAACTCAATCGACAAGCCCTTGCAGTTGCTTCACATGGATCTATTTGGGCCAATTCCAACAACAAGTCTTGGAGGGAAAAGGTACTCACTAGTCATAGTCGATGACTACACCAGATTCATATGGGTATTCTTTTTAACCTCAAAGGATGAAACAAGCTCCCAACTGATCAAGATGTTCAGGCTGGTAATGAATGAGAAAGGAGAGAAAATCAAGGCCATAAGGAGTGATCACGGAAGAGAATTCGACTTCTCAGAAATGGACCAATTCTGCACAGACAATGGCATCAGTCATAACTTCTCAGCTCCACGAACTCCTCAACAAAATGGAGTAGCTGAAAGAAAGAATAGAACTTTGATAGAGGCTGGAAGAACTCTACTAGCAGCAGCTCATCTACCTGAATACTTCTGGGCAGAAGTCGTCAACACTGCATGTTACATGCAGAATAGATCACTGATACACTCTACGATCAAGAAGACACCCTACGAACTGTGGAAAGGAAGAAAGCCAAGTGTCAGCTACTTTCATGTATTCGGCTGTGCATGCTACATTCTCAACAATGGGAAGCAGTACTTGACAAAGTTTCAACCCAAGTCGGACGAAGGAATCTTTCTTGGATATGCCACAAACAGCAAGGCCTACAGAGTGTTCAACAAAAAGACACTGAGTGTTGAAGTCTCGATTCACATCATCTTTGATGAAACAGACTTGGACAAAACAGTGCTTCAAGACACTACGACCGACAGTTTGGACACTACGAACGAGGTCGTCGAGCTCAACACTACGATTGTAGTGCCAGATATTAAAATCGTTGAGCAAAGAAATGAGATCGTAGAGAGGCCTATGCCAGACAAATGAACCTCCACACCAAGAAGAAGAAATAGATCTTGAAGGCCTAAGACAAGAAGGCATAAGGACATATGTCCCAACAGGCCAGAAACCGATGGGCAAGAGATCACACTCAAGATCTAATCATTGGAGATCCGAGTGCAAGAGTCAAAACAAGAGCTGCCACCCATAATGAATGCTTTTACCTAAGCTTCCTGTCACAAATGGAACCAAAGAAGATAGAGGATGCTATGGAAGACTCCAGCTGGATAGAAGCCATGCAGGAAGAACTCAACCAATTTGAAAGAAGCAAAGTATGAAGATTGGTACCAAGACCAAAGAGTCATCCTGTCATTGGAACCAAATGGGTCTTCAGAAACAAGATGGATGAAGATGGAGTAATAACCAGGAACAAGGCAAGATTAGTGGCCAAGGGCTACTCTCGTGAAGAAGGCATTGACTACGATGAGACATTTGCACCGTTGCTTGCAGGACTAGAAAGCCATCGTAATCTTTCTTGCCTTTGTCTTTGCTCACATGAAGTTCAAGGTCTTCCAGATGGATGTCAAAAGTGCATTCTCGAATGGAGAACTTCAAGAAGAAGTCTATGTAGAGCAACCTCCGTGTTTCATCAATCCATCTCTTTCTAATTATGTTTATAGATTAGACAAAGCCTTATATGGTCTTAAACAAGCACCTAGCATGGTATGAAACACTAACTAACTTTCTTATTGAAAATGGATTCACTAGAGGTAGAGTAGATACCACATTATTCCTTAGAAAGCATAAAGACAAAGTCTTATTGGTTCAAATATATGTTGATGATATTATTTTTGGTTCTACTGATGAAAAGCTATGTAAGAGATTTTCCAAGCTTATGCAGAGCAAGTTTGAAATGAGCATGATGGGTGAGCTAAACTTCTTCCTTGGATTGCAAGTGAAGCAGACTGATGAAGGAATATTTATAAACCAAGCCAAGTACATCAAAGATTTACTTAAGAAGTATGGCATGGAATCAGCCTCTCCCATAAAAACCCCAATTGCTCCTGCAACCAAGCTTGACATAGATGAAAAAGGTAAAAATATTGATATAACTCAATACGTAGGTATGATAGGCTCTCTTTTATATCTAACTCGCCAAGAGAGACCAAACATAATGTTTGCAACATGCATATGTGCTAGATTTCAGGCTAACCCTAAAGAATCACATTTAACTGCTGTAAAGAGGATTTTCAGGTATCTCAAGGGTACACCTCACTTGGGGCTTTGGTATCCCAAGGAGTCCTCATTTGAACTAACAGGATACACAGATGTTGATTTTGCAGGCTGCAAAATAGATAGAAAGAGTACCAGTGGCACCTGTCAATTGCTTGGAAATAGACTTGTGTCCTGGTTTAGCAAGAAGCAAAACTCAAGATTCTACTTCAACCGCAGGTTTAATACATTGTCACCGGCAAAATTCTTGTGCTCAAATCCTATGGATGAAAAATCAGCTAGCTGATTATGGGTTTGATTTCAAATCCATTCCCATTCACTGTGATAACACAAGTGCCATAGCAATAACTCATAATCCTGTTATGCATTCTAGGACTAAGCATATAGAAATAAGGTATCACTTCATTAGGGATCATGTGCAAAATGGAACTATATCTTTACAATATATCCCTACTAAAAATCAACTTGTTGATGTCTTTACAAAACCTCTAGATGAATCCAGGTTTAACAAGTTAATAAGTGAGCTAGGAATGCTTAATTTACAACCATGAAATATATGCTCTAGTATGTGCTAACTATACAGATACAAAGGCTATGGTTGAAATCGTAGACATGATCAAGGGAAGTCCACGATCGTAGAGCTGAAGTGACATGAAAGAAAACGATCGTAGCATATAGACTCAACAATCGTAGTGTGCAGACTCAACGATAAGCGAACCCCATCATCAAGAAGAGGAGCATCATGTGATGATAAGTTTCAAAACAAAGCAATCTCTCGATAAGCACCTCGTGAACAAACCTAACCCTTGACTCACTCCAAGAGGTTGGCCCTTCCCGAGCTACCTTAAAAGAATGCTAAGTCAAAACTCATCACAAGGATCCGGTCGACTCTCGACGATCGTAGTTCGTATACGATTTATCGACATCGTAGAGACTCGATGAATGTCGGATGAGACTCACGATCATAGCTCGTACACAATGATTCATCTTTGGATGCACTCAACGATCGTAGTTCGACTCGACAAATGCAAAGCAGACTCAACGATCACAAAAGCTACCTCAACGATCGTAGTCCTCCCTAAGACACATTAGCTTAGCTCAAGGAGCTAAGGGCAAATCAAGACAATCCTCCTCACCAAATTCATAGAGCCAAGCGAAGTTGACACCGCCCCCACTAAACAAAAAAATGAGAGAGGGAAACTACAAGTACATTTCAAAAAACTTTTTTTTGAAATCAAAAGTTCAAAAGGCCTATCTCTCTACAAGTAGAAACCCTAATCCCAAAGGAAGCTCAAGCAACCATACTCCCTTCAATGATAGAAATGGCAGCCTCCAACATCGTCTCCGGCTACAGACTATGCTTTGATGAGTTCAAAACCGTTGAACCCAAATTTCACAAGACACTGCCATTATTGAAGAAAGCGGGTCTCGAAGAAGCTCTGCGTATAGACAAATTGATCTACCCCAAGCTAGTGAAAGAATTCTACAGGAATGGTGTGTTCGAGAATGACGCCATCACTACGAAAGTAAGGGAAGTGGAAATCGATCAAGGTCAAGACATCAACCTAGCCCTAGGTCTCAAATCTGAAGGGTATTCGTTCATAGATGGCATAGACTTCCACGAGGGACTTAAAAGAATGCATCACAAGAAATCCCCCTCTATAAAAGGATACAAGAAGAAGGAGTTTCCTCAGAGGTATGAATTTTTAGCTGATATTGTTGGAAAATGTATATGTTGCAAGAGTTCTGGTCATGATTCTGTGAATGAAGTACAACTCAAGCTCATGACTGCCATATGTTATGGAATACAACTTAACTATGGAGCTCTATTGCTTGAATGGATTGGAAAGTGGATCACCAACTCAGGGGAAGTCAAAGAGCTCTCAAAAGATGCTCTACTACGGCATGCGATTTATAAGTATCATTCTACAATCTACTTCTGGGTGACAAAATTGGGGACGAAGAAGGAGAAGCTATCAATCCAAATGAATTTAATGACCCAAAGAACTATTCGAGAATTGGAAAAGAAATCCAAAGAAAAAATGTGCATGATGATGTCCGAATCCAAAGGGAAGAACTAGTGATCTAAAGAAATCAGCATTCCAGAAATATGTCTCATTGTCAAGGAGATCAAGAAGAAGAAGAAGAAGAAAACAAACAAGGAGAACCCTCCGCCTCTTATCGTAAAAAAAAGCAAGGGCAAGAGGAAGCTTAAGGCTAGGATGGAAGAAGAACCCCCTGTGGATCCACAACTATAAACCAAAGTAGAGTCCTCTCGACATTGAGACTCTAAGGATCCCTCGAGAAAGAAGCAACAAAGAAGTCGAGGCGTAAGAAGATAGAGCTACCATATCTCAAATTGGCCAAGAAGAATAAGATCACCCACAAATCCAAAAGGCCATCTATCTCTTCAATCGTAGTCTCTCTACTGATCGTAGAGACCGCACCAAACACATCAAGCAAGGAAGTAGATGTATCAAACATTTTGGGTGATCAACAGACAAAAAGTCAAGTTCAAGAAAGTCCCGAGGTCGTGGCTCACCTTAGAAAACCAAGAAGAAAAAAACGTCAAGAAATATCTTTGTGTCAATGAAGAAATACTAAAAAGGGAAGACAAAGAATTGGCGGATGCAAAGGAACCAGCCAAAGAAAGCCAAAGAGACAAAGCTCAAGCTGAGGAAGAGACACCTGAAGTTCTTATGATATAGAATACACCAGCTGAGGGGGAGATGCCTGAAGCTCTCATTCTAGAAAATGCTCCAGCTGAGGGGGAGCTTTTAAACTTACAAGAAGATGATCAGGTTGAGGGGGAGCCTCATGATATCCCCTTCGATGTAAGTCATTCCCCTACGTAAAAATGAGGGAGAACCAGAGCAAGAACAAAATGAAGTCATTGAGATATTGGAATCCCCAAAAGAAGATAGTGAAGAAAAGGGAAAAGAAGATGATGATGACCTTGAGATCACATGTGTGGGCAATGATGGGTATAGAAGTTATCTTTACAATCAGATGTTCTCTTACCTACCCATGATGCCATATCATCAAGCACAAATCCTAAACTCATAGAACCACATGTTTTGGAGCTTCAAAGAATATCCAACCATCATCATCGTGCTAGCTCATGGATTTCCGTGCACCTTCAAATTTGCCAAGAAGCTCATCACAAATGAACCCTCCTCAAGAATGGTGCATGAGGTATTAACTATTCCAATCCTTTCAGAGAGTAAACCATTATCCACTATCTTTTTCCAAATTATTTTATGAATTTCCAAGTCAGTTGGAAGTGGTTCTAAATCCACCAAGTCAACTCCCAGATAAAGAATCCCAAAATTCTATAATTGATGAACCAGATATTCCAAACTTCATATTGATTCCAACTCCCATCATCTCTACGACCACTGACTCTAGCCTCATCGTAGAGTCCCAAGGAGAAATCGTAGAGCCACCTATTCCAGACACCCAAACACAGGCCCCTCCATCAGATATTCCTTCTTCATCCTCAAATGAATACTTCAACCTTGATCTTGCCCTCTACTCACTACAAGATCAATACCAGAGACAACCCCCTTCCTCACAAATTCCCCAACTAAATGAAATTCTTTCAGAGTTGTCCACAAAAGCTGACTTGTCAAAAATGTCTAAGAAAGTGATCAAGGAACTCGATGAGAGTCTTGAAGAACACACTGACCTCATTCAGCTGAGATTAACAACAATGATCAATGCTGCCAATAAACTCCCACAATCCCTAAGCTCTACGCTCTCTAAGACACTTAAAGAGTTCGTCAAGCACATGATTCAAAGCATAAAGGACCGGGATGACATTCACTTTCTAGCAGCCAAGAAACACAAAGAAGATTTCCTTGCCTTACAAACAACTCAAGAAAATTAGAATAAAAACATGTTGGAAAGCTTCCTCAATCTACAAACTGCCATCAAAGAATTCCAAAAATTCTACGTCAGCAGTGGCCAGCAAACTGACAACATTCTATCCGTTCTACAAAAAAGGGAAGCTCGGTCTGAAGCTCTAATCGAAGAAAATCGAGAGGACATTGCTTCACTAAAAGTCACCAACGAGCTTGTCCAAGGACCTAATCGCCTCTCAAAGACATTTCAAACCCTTGATGTTGACATAAAGGGGGAGAATAAAGGAAAAGGAGAAAGATGCAGAGGAGGTCAAGGAGGCCAGAGATGCAGAGGAGGTCAAGGAGGCTAGGGCAGAGGTGGAGGAAGGAGTCCTCCTGCAAGATAATTCCACCAACAGACTCCACGATCAAGCAATCAGACTCAACGATCTGATCAGTAGGAAGTCTTAATGGCTTAGCCAATAAGGAGTCAAGGGCCAGCTACCAGCTCACAAAATGTGACCACTACAAGCCTAAGAATACCAATTGGAGATCCTGCATTCATGAATAGGCATGATCACAACCCAAGGAGAAGCCCAAGTGAGCTGGAAGAGATAGCCAGAAGGGATGAAGCAAGGAGGAAAAGAAGGGCTGAGAGTATGCAAATCCTCCACGCAAAAGACCAAAGAAATAGAGATAAGTGAAAGTTTAAATTTTTATTGATGTAAAGCTAAATTGTAATACTCTTCAACCATCAATAAATTCATGCTTATTCTCTAGAAATTTCAGTTGCTCAATGAAATACTAAGTCATATTTATTTTCCTGCAAATGCATCTAGAAACTAATAATCCTGACAACAAATCTCCTTGGTTATATCAACATCAAATAGGGGGAGATTGTTGGGAGAGTGCATATTTTGATTTGATGTTTAAATGTAAATGCTCATGATTATTCGTAAAGTCCTTTAAGGAACATATGTACAAGGACTTAGTGATAGATCAAATTTGTTAGGTTGATCTAAGCTCTTAATGTGTATCATTCTGTAAATGAATGTATAGATAGAGAGATCAAAGCTGTTAGGTTGATCTTGAGATGTAATAGATAGGCTTCGAAGAGATCATAGTGTATCAAGCTGATCAAGATTACAGAAGTCAAGGAAAAAACGTAGAGCTTCGAGGATCGTAGTGTGCCTGCCTTAAAGGGCCTCTTCGGAAATCGTAGAGTGGTCCCAACGTTTGCCGAGCCAACTCAGAGATCGTAGTGTGCTCTCGAAAAACATAGAGTTTACAACTCAAGCAAGCAAAGATCGTAGTGTGCAAGTATTTAAGAGAAATCGTAGTGCTCTCTCTTGATAAAGATCGACCAAAGCACCAAGGCGACAAGTCACCACGATCCGAATCGTAGAGTATCATCTGCCTTGTGTCAGAAGCATCAAGCCTCACGTTTTGTGTGGAGACAAACTCCAACAAATGTGGAATGGGTTCTAAACGTTGTAGTACTCACCAATCCCAAAGGCATAAAAGATATCCTTAGTATGCAACAAAGAAGTTTATTGAAGAAGCTAAGGAAAGTACCATTGGTAAGGGAAAACACCTTTTCGTGTGTTAGGTGAGAAAGCGATCATTGTGTCGATGGGCCGAATGCAATTTAGAAAGATGTTAAAAAAAAGTCTCCATCAAAGAACAGAAATGTCAAACGCATTTAATGCTTCAACGGATGGATCCAACGGATAGTTTTTTCAAGATCACATATATGCAAATCAAGCAGATGAGAGAAGTAAGCAAGCATTGAACAAAAATGTACATGACCTCTCAAAGCTCAAGTCTACAATCTGAGAAAAAGAAAAGCTTGCCCAGCTACTCAGTTCTTTCGAACAAGTGCTTAAACAACAACTGAGTAGCAACCATCAAGAACTCAACATCTACCAATCAATCAAGAAAAGTTCCAAGTCAAAAGGACTTGAAGAGTTCTAAGTGAATCTATAAAAGAGCCAAGTCTGCTTTGACTTGAAGAGTTCAAGAGTGAACTAAGAAGTTCCTAGATCACCGGGTCTAGAAGGAATCTAAGTGATTCGTAAAGTGTAAAAGACATCCTTAGTGGATTTCCTACTCGAGGAGTAGAAGAGTGGACTAGGAGCTTTGAGTGCTCTGAACCACTTAAAACAACTATGTCTCTTACATTCTTGCTACAACTGCTATATCTGCTATAACTGCTATATCTGCCTCACTCTCATAAACTCACTATCTTAAGGGAGATTAAAACTAATATTAATTCCGCTAAAATTTTAATCATTATCTACTAACAAGTTAAAACGAAAAGATTTTTAATATCTATTCATCTATAACATTGTGCCCCCCCACACCATTCTAGATAACTATTTAATCTTTTGTTCTCCAAAATTCGAACCTTCCTTTCGAACTATTTTTGTGTACATAATGTTAACATTTATACATTGTTCTTGGGTTGTGTTGGTATGCCTTTGAATGGCCACCTAGTCATGCCTATGTGCATGTGGATAGTTAATATTATAGGGGAGACTTTGGCAAAAAAAATTCATGAGTCAAGGTATTTAAATAGACATGCATGTTAGACTCTACTGGGGATGTGCGCTAAAGTAACGTGGGTTTATAATTTCAGACCATGCATGAGGGGATGATCTAAGTTTATCCTCTATTTGTCTTTTATCCTAGGTTAATGCAAATGTTAATTGAATTGCCTAGATGTAGAAATGTACCTCACCCTTTTTGAGGCGATTTGTATTTTCTTTTCAAGCATGGATTCTGATAGTCCTAGCGGCTCTACCTCCCATAGGGCTTCTTCGGGGGTTCGCAGGACAGCTTCGGATGTTCCCCTGCCACACCCGACCTGACAGGAACGTCGGGTATAGACTCTGTAATTTGTCCTATCAGAGTTGATAGGATAAGGCTTCTTGATGAGGAGGAGGATATTACTGTTGCTAAAGCTCATTCTTCATCTACCTCGCGTTAGGATCTTCCTGGAATACATGTGACTATTCTTGACCTTTTTGGTGATTTGAGTTGTCACCCGTCAGTTTATCTATATGCGAATAAGGTACCAGGGCTTTTCATATTAAATTGTCTTCTTTCTATTTTTGGTAATAGTTGAACCTTGATTTGAATGTAATGCAGGATTCGGGGATTACGCAGCCCAGATGGAACTGGTTCAGCATCCATTCTTTATATAGGACCTTACATTCTGATTATCAGGCCCGAGTGCATTCATGGGGTTTCGAGTCATTCTTTTCCATTGCACCCCATTGCTTCCCATAGGATAATTTGAGGGCTTTATCTAAGAGATGGTTTCATTAAAGTCAATCTCTCCATCTTCTGGATTGTGAGGTGGTGATGACGCCGATGGATTTGCAATTTATCACTGGTTTGGAGTTTACCAAAGAAAGGGTGCCTTTGGTGGCTGATATTTACCCCTGCTGTTATCCGCTCACTCCTCAGAGTTTTTCCTTCAGCCATTAAGGGTCCGACTGTTCATTTGGGTCCCTTGAGCATTGATGCTGCCAGTGGAGCCTTGATAGATTCATTCCCTACTGATCTAAGGGAGCGTGATCGCATCTTACGACGAT
The DNA here is from genome assembly GCA_020205605.1 of Panax ginseng. NCBI lineage: Eukaryota > Viridiplantae > Streptophyta > Magnoliopsida > Apiales > Araliaceae > Panax > Panax ginseng. The sequence goes on along the minus strand of CM035136.1, from coordinate 100,445,055 downwards.
TATTTTTGACCATCATCAAGGGTTATTTCATTGAAGATAACTCCTCGATTGTCTCATTTGCCTTGGTTGGCACTCTTTGCGAGGTGGATCGCATAGGGGATTTTGACTGGGAATCCTTAACCTTTGTGTATTTCCTTCACGGGATGCGGCTGCACTCAGAGGGCATGACAGATGCTTGGTTGGGGTTTTACCCATTTTTGCTGGTGAGTAACTTTAATTATTTTTTAATTCCCCACATTCGGGTTATCAATTTTCTGGACTGATGTAGTTTGTTCTTAAATTTTCAGTTTTGGGCATATGAGAAGCTCCCTTGCCTGTTTCCCATCACTACTTTGGGCTTGGAGACTTATCCACGAGACCGTCGTTGGCATCATTCTACCCTAGCAGATGTCTCTATGACGGAGAGTTTTGCTCACTGTCGCCTTTAGCTAGAGCTACTGACTGATTTGCATGTGACGTAGGTTTGTTATACCCCAGATAATCTATAAAAGGGATTTGAAGGGGGCTTTCCAACAAGTCTAGAGTATGCCTTATCTACCCGTCAAGTTCCCTTATTAATTGAGGGTGGTTGGGAGCTCTATTTAGGAGAGTGAGCTATCTGGTGTATTTCTGGGGAGATCCGTAATAGGACATTCGATGTCCTTTCTGTCTTTCCAAGTTCTCGAGGGTTTTATTGAGGGTATGATTTCATATTGTGTTCTAGAGAGGCAAGTCTTCCACTTCAGATTAGATGAGTTGAGTCCTACTCTTGAGAAGTATCAGCGCATTACTGAATTACCCTTGGACGGGCCTTACGCCAGACTGGCGGCAGGTGAGATGTGACACCAGTTCATGGCCGTGACGGGTTTAAGGAAGTCAGTTGTTTTGGGTGTGATCACATCTGGGCACATGGTATCACTGTATTTCTTGATTGACCATTTTCGATCTGCTGAGAGCTACACAATGCATTAGGAGGACTTTACTATCTCGTAGGATCAATGGAGGTTAACCCGTGTGGATGCTTTACTGATGTGCATTGCTGCGTATTTATATATGCCACTGTATATGGATCATTTTGATATTGGTTTGGTGACCGTGGTCAGAGCTTTGAGGGAGGATCACACCATTCTTCCCATGAATTAAACGGAGACCTATATTTCGGTTTCTTATTGCCACTCCCACTATGATGGGTATTTTTGGGGAAGTTATGTGTTATTATACGTCTGGTTTATGACGCATCTGAGGCCGATAGACACCGCACGCTGCCATGAATACTGCTTTGGTCATGGCATATCGATGGCATACTCTTTTTGACCGTCTGTTTGTGTAGATGCAACATCCTGTTTTGTTTTTATGCCCGATATTGAGGGGTCGTTCTCCATTCTGGTTTATTTTGGCTACTGCTCTCCTTTGAGCTTCATCATACATACTGCGGGTATGGATTTTCTTCCGCTAGCTGGTTTGCGAGGTGTGACTACTTATCATTCATTGGTTGTCATGGGACAATTCGATCAGTACTAGGACTTCTAGTCTTTTGAGGGGTCTTTAGATCATCGAGCATATGTGGTCCGCGATGTGACACCCCCAAAATAGGTATACATCACCCATCTTGAGTCGCCAAATACATGGTACAAAATTCAAATACAACTTAATTATACAATAGTCGTGTAAAATACGACAAAACATAATCTAAGAGTTTTAATAAGAATATTGTCATCTAGACAATATCCACACTCAATGGAGTTCTCATTACATTTATTGTCACACTCTTTATAGAATAGTGAGGACTACTAAAACAACCATCTGGACCGTCGATTCGTTCCCCGACTCGTCCCAGCTATATTCTCATTTCCTGAAGAGAACAGTGAAAGAAAGGGTGAGCTCAACTAGCCCAGTAAGAAATATTATGACTAAGATAATGCAGAATAATTTATCGTTAGCCTTCAACAAAGTGTTAAGCGATAAAATATAACAAACATCAAGTTTAACTCTTGCGGTGAACAAGCAATCCATTAGAAGAGTCAAGTAGAGAATAAAATCTACTATCTTCTATGATTTAAAAGGTTTTTCATCACTTTTATCGTTGAGACTCAACTTAATAAATAAACCACATCATTCCTGCACTACGGCCAATGATATTCATTAGTATCACGACCACAAATTATCCATACACCACGGGCCAAGGATATTCGTGTATTCATCAATGGTCATGATCATGCCAACAACTGTCCATCAATGCACTATGGCCAATGAGGACTTTTACCACATCATTTGTAACATTACGGTCATGATTATACCGAATAATTCCTAGTCATAATCATACCAAGTCCATCTATGCACTACAGGCCACAGATGACTTTCAACATATTATAAACATGAGGATGATGACAATGATATAAGAATTCAATAAAACAAGTTCAAGGATAAATTTTTATAGATTTATAATTTAATTTATCCAGAAATCAATAACGTCCAAATTATCAACATGATACTGTTTTGTGGAGTAAAATTCAAGAATGCTCAGAAGAATATTTCCATGAAAAGATATTGGATGAAGCGCAAATATCTAGGATATTCTACTAATTTCATGGTGTATAGAAGCCATAACTTTAACCAACTGAGTATAATAGAATATATGAAACTGCAAATGGATTTTCGCCCGCCATGCGATAATCCACGCAGACAGATCATCTCCACAATTTAATAAGGAATGAATACGAAGGATCATTCACCATGCATGCGGTAGTCCACATAGACAGGTTATTCCAACAGAATAATAAAGAACGGAATAAAGGAGGAATTCACCATGCATGCGATAAGGTCAGACAAACAAAAGTTATTCCAATGTAATAATAAAGAATGGAATAACAAAAGAATTCACCGAACGTGCGATAGGCCAAATGCAGACGAGTTATTCCAATGTAATAATAAAGAATAGAATAACAAAAGAATTCATTAGGCATGAGATAGACCGCATATACATGTTATTCCAACAGAATAATAAAGAATGGAATAACAAAAGAATTCACCAGGCATGCGATAGACCGTACAGACAGGTTATTCCAACAGAATAATAAAGAATGGAACAACAAAAGAATTCACCAGGCATGCGATAGACCGCACATACAGGTTATTCCAACAGAACAAAAAAGAATGGAATAACAACCCTTAAGAGTATTGAAAGAAAATAACTCTCTTCATGAATACGAAAGAAATAATACCTCTTACCTTAGAAGAAACTGGATACTGGAATAGTGAGGTAACAGACTTCTCTTCTTTTTTCTCTCTATAATAATTGCTCTTGTGAGACTTAGTGAATTGGTGAGAATGAAAGAAGAATGAGCTTCTATTTATAGGAAAATATAGTTTCGTTAATTGCACGTTATGGGGCTCGAAATATTACAGTATAATACCTTCCTCTTTTTCTTCATTTTTAATTTAGTCATGCAAGTATTATCAATCTTGCACCACCTCCCCTAATAGTACATGAATGTGAATCAATAGTACACACATGTGAACAAATAGTTATAAACATGTGAAATAATAGTAATTAATTGCTCATTTATTCGATTAATTACCCGATTGGTCAATATAACCTCCAGACATCAATTATTATCGAAATAAATGTCGATTTCCACTAACACTAATAATCCCAACACAACGGAACTATCAATTTTATCTTTAATCAACACGAACTTATTCATCATTAATATTATAACTCACAATATTTAACAACCAGGTCGTTCCCAGGAAAAATGGGGCTTTCAGATAAGGATTTCTCCTTATTAAGTAGCCAATTTAGCCCAAAACCTCTCCTCGATGTAACTTCTAGACATTGTCACAATATTACAAATAATAATATGAATAACTTTGTCGTCTCAATTATTGATTTAATAATAATAAATATTATGCAGATGATACTGTGATAATAATTGAATCAATAATATGAGAGATATGATGCAACAAATACTGTAGCAATAATTGAGTATAACTGAGTGACTTCTCATGTAAGCATCAATAATCAATACCGTGTGCTACTATGCAACCACGCGTATTATTGTACTTTTACTACCGTGTAGTTCAACAGTTTAACGGTAAAATTTTCGCCGTTATTTTTATTAAAAGATAATTTTGTCATTTTCTAACTATGACAATACTTCCGTTGTGGAGTCCACCAATGATTGTGCCGTCGTACGAATATTCCCTGTTAAAAGGAATATTCCCCGACCAATCGAATATTATATAACCACTTGCTTTCTTTGCAAAATTTGTAAATATTACCCACAACTATAACATTATATCATATCCACACCATAATATTCAAAAATATATTTTGAGAAAATTTAATCTTTATTTATAAAAGTTGGGGTCTTACAACCTCCCCTTCTTATGAAATTTCGTCCTCAAAATTAGGGTGCGTACCTAGTATGTCGTAGAGGTGAGGATACCTTAATTTCATTTCAGATTCTAACTCCCAGGTCATTTCCTCAACATCGTGGTTTCTCCACAAAACTTTGACTTGAGGTATAATTTTAGAGCGTAGAATATGATCCTTCTTATCCAAGATTTTAACAGGTACCTCTTCATACGTTAAATCTTCCGCTATCTCATCCGGTTCTAATTCAATAATGTGGTTCGGGTCTTTCACATATTTACGTAACATAGATATGTGAAAAACGTTATGAAGACGAGTCATACTTGGCGGTAAGGCGAGTCTATAGGTCACAGTTCCTACTCGATCGAGGATTAAAAATGGGCTAGTGAATTGAGGATTGAGTTTTCCTCTCTTTCAAAATCTTATAACTCCTTTCCATGGAGCAACACGTAACAACTCATGATCTCCAATATTGAATTCCACGTCCTTTTGATGAAAATCAGCATAACTCTTTTGTCGATCTTGTGAGGTTTTTATACGTTGTCGGATCGTTTGAATCTTTTCCGTAGTCATACGCACCAACTCCGGTCCCAACAACGTTGTTTCACCCACCTCATCCCAGCATACTGGAGAATGACACTTTCTTCCATACAACGCCTCAAATGGAGCCATCCCAGCATACTTGTTTGATAACTGTTGTTGTAGGAAAACTCCACCAATGGTAAGAACTTGTCCCAACTTCATTTGAAGTCAAGGACACGGAGTCTTAATAAATCTTCAAGAGTTTGAATAGTCCTCTCCGACTACCCGTCCGTTTGAGGATGATATGCCGAACTAAATCGTAAATCTGTGCCCATAGCTTTTTGCAAACTAACCCAAAATCTTGAAGTGAATCTTGGATCTCGATTAGAAAATATGGATATTGGCATACCATGTAATCTTACAATCTCGTTTATGTACATACTGGCAAGACGTTTAAGTGTATAAGTTTCTCGTATTGGTAAAAAATGAGCAGACTTGGTTAATCTATCAACAATGACCCAAATCACATCTATGCCTTGAGAAACCTTAGGAAGATCGGTAACGAAATCCATGGTAATGTGCTCCCACTTCCATTCTGGAATTTCAAGTGGTTGCAATGGACCTTTTGGCACTTGATGCTCTGCCTTGACTCATTGACAAGTTAGACACCTTGAGATAAACCTCACTATCTCTCTCTTCATATTGCTCCACCAAAATGTATGTCAAAGATCACGATACATTTTGATACCCCCAAGATGGATTGCAAACGATGTGTTGTGTGCCTCCCTTATGATTTTATACTTTAAGTCAGAATCGTTAAGAACACAAAGTCTAGAGTTGACTCGAAGTATTCCTTCTTCATCGATTCTTGCTTCCGAAATAGCACCTTCTTGCACTTTCTTCCTCATACGCATCAGCTCCAGGTCTGTAACTTGAGCAGCTTTAACTTTATCGATTAAAGTCGGTTCTACTTATATATTCGCCATCATCACATGGGTCCCTGGAGTCTTTAACTCTATCTCCATCCTTTGTAAGTAATATAAAATGGGCCTTTACGTTGACAATAATGCACTCGTACCCGCATATGATCTTCTACTCAATACATCAGCTACTATGTTCGCTTTTCCAGGATGGTATTGAATGGTATGATCGTAATCTTTCAATAGCTCAAGCCATCGTCGTTGCCGCATGTTGAGTTCCTTTTGAGTGAAGAAATATTTGAGGCTTTTATGATCCGTATAGATCTCCACCTTCTCTCCATACAGGTAATGCCTCCAAATCTTAAGCGTAAAAATGACAGCTACCAACTCTAGATCATGAGTAGGATAATTCCTCTCATATTCTTTAAGTTGTCGTGAGGCATAGGCTATGACTTTCCCATGTTGTATGAGAACACATCCTAACCATTTGCCAGAAGCATCACTGTAGATGACAAATCCCTCCGAGCCAGATGGTATTGTCAGAACAGGTGCTGAAATAAGCCTCCTCTTGAGTTCTTGAAAGCTCTTCTCACATTCCTTGCTCCAACCGAATTTTGTATCATTCTGAGTCAGCTGAGTTAATGGAGTAGTGATTCGAGATAACCCTTCTACGAATCTCCAATAATAACCAGCTAAGCCGAGAAAGCTACGTACTTCAGTCACTTACTTAGGTTGCTCCCAGCTTTGAATTGCTTCAATCTTTGTCGGGTCAACAGATATTCCATGATTTGATATCATGTGCCCAAGGAATGTTACTTCCTCAAGCCAGAACTCGCATTTCTTTAACTTGGCATATAACTTGTTTTCACGAAGCTTTTGGAGTATCAGCCTCAAGTGTTGCTCATGATCTTCACGGCTTTTGGAGTAAATAAGGATGTCATCAATAAAGACGACCACAAAGTGATCTAAATATTCCTTGAAAACTCGGTTCATCATATCCATGAAGGCAGCAGGATCATTAGTCAATCCAAAGACATGACTATGAATTCGTAATGCATGTATCGAGTTCTGAAAGCATTCTTTGGAATGTCATCAGTTTTAATCTTCAATTGATGATATCTGGAACGAAGATCAATCTTTGAAAAGAAATTGGCGCCTTGCAACTGGTCAAACAGGTCATCAATGCGAGGCAACGAGTACCTATTTTTGATGGTCACATGATTTAACTCCCGATAATCAATACAAAGTCGCATACTTCCATCTTTCTTCTTCACGAATAGAACAGGAGCACCCCAAGGAGACATACTAGGATGAATGAAACCGATGTCTAACAATTCCTGTAGTTGGGTTTTTAACTCCTGAAGTTCAATAGGAGTCATTCGATATGGGGCTTTAGAAATTGGTTTTGTACCGGGTTCAAGGTCGATACCAAACTCGATTTCACGCCCGGGGTAAGCCGAGAAGTTCTTCTGGAATACGTCGTGGAAATTATTAACAATAGAAATATCATTCAAATCTGACGTATTTTTGTTTAAATCTGTGACATGAGCTAAGAAAGCTTGACATCCGTTTTTCAATAAACGAATAACTTTATGGCTTGAGATGACCGTGATTGATTTTAATGGTTTGGTCGCTTGAATTTTTATAATAGGTTGATTAGGAATATGAAAGCTAACAACCTTAAGAAAACAATCAATTTTAGCATGATGAGTAGTTAACCAATCAATCCCTAGAATCACGCCAAATGCAAGTATTTTTAAGGAGATAAGATCGACAGGTAATGTGCGGTTACCGATTTGAATCAAACAAGACTTATAAACAGTGGATGTAATGAAGGTTTCTCCCAACGGAGTTTCAATAGATAAGTCAAAGTCTAATTTCTCTGGAGTCAAATTTAAACGTTGAGCGCAAGTAGGAGAAATAAAAGAATGGGTAGAATCGGTATCAAATAAGGTATAGACTTCGCTAGAGTTTATGATTAGCTTATCCGTGATCACCTCGTTCAGATTCCTCGCTTTTTGGGAGGTTACGACAAACGCTCTCCCTTGAAATACTGGTTTTGTCCTGTCTGGGATGACCTTTGATGCCTCCATCCCAACTGGACTTGACTTTGGTGCACGACAAAATCGGGCAAGGTGGCCTTCTCTTCCACAATTGTAACACGTTTTGGACTGCTGCGCACAGTTTGGACTGATGTGTCCCTCCCCTCCACATTTGAAGCATATGATAAGTGGTCGTTCTCCTTCCTTAACAATGGGTGTTGGTGCTGACGTCTTTCTATTTGTTGAATCTCCTCTTCTTGAAATGTCCATTCTTATTGTTTTTGTCATGATTACCACCGAAGTGGTTACCATTTCTGGCATGTTGATTCCTCCACGCTTGTCATCCACCGCTTCTGACGATACACACCATCGATATTATCATTTTTCCTACCGCTTATCTTACTGGGTTGGGTTGACTCGTTATCGCGCTCCAATAACTGAGCCTTTTTACAACATCTGAATACAAACATAGTTTATGAGAAATTAGATATTGACGTATCTCGGGTTTCAAACCTCTTAGAAACATTCGCGTCATTCTCTCCTCATTATCAACCAAGTGAGACACAAATCGGGACAACTCGACAAACTTAGCTTTGTACTGTGACACGGTTATATTGTTCTGCTCCAACTTGATGAACTCTACCTCTTTCATGTGACGAATACTTTTAGGAAAGTACTTGTCGTTGAATAGTTCTTGGAACTTCTCCTAAGACATCTTCAGTGCGGCAGGTTGAGTACGCTTTACCGATTCCCACCAGTAATCTGCCTCTCCTCACAACATAAAGGTGGCAAAGGGAACCTTTTTCTCCTTGGAGCATCCGAAGACATCAAATATCTTGGTGATCTATTTTATCTACGCTTCCGCCTCAAGTGGTTTTGGCTCTCCAATAAACTTTGGTGGTCCCAGCTCCTTAAACTATTTAGCGGTGACCATTCGAGAGTTTTCAGTGTTTCCCCCTACATTTTGGACAGGAGCCGCTCTCGCCTGATGTTGCATGAATTGCATAAAGCCTCTGACATTCCATAGTTCATCATTTGGTCAGTGTTGTTGTTTGCATGAGTATTGTCGCCTTCCTGATGCACATTATCTTGATTATTGATCTGTGGAGACTCAACGCTCTCCTGTGCTCCATTGCTATTCTCAACATTCTCGGATGTCATTTTTAAATACTGCCACAAAACAAGGGTTAATTGACATGCAACATATTATCCCTATACTCTGATCGACCAATTAAATACCAAATAAACTTAGGTAGGTCATACTAGCGAAGGATTCCCCGTCTTTCCCCTCATAGTTCTAGTCTCACATCTTAGTCAGGGATCATATCCCTAAGCTTTGATACCAACTGTGACGCCCCCAAAATAGGTATACATCACACATCTTGAGTCGCCAAATACATGGTACAAAATTCAAATACAGCTTAATTATACAACAGTCGTGTATAATTCGACAAAATATAATCTAAGAGTTTTAATAAGAATATTATCATCTAGACAATATCCACACTCAATGGAGTCCTCATTACATTTATCGTCACACTATTTTATAGAATAGTGAGGACTACTAAAACAACCATCTGGACCGTCAATCCGTTCCCCGACTCGTCCCAGCTATATTCTCATTTCCTGAAGAGAACAGTGAAAGAAAGGGTGAGCTCAACTAGCACAGTAAGAAATATTATGACTAAGATAATGCAGAATAATTTATCGTTAGCCTTCAACAGTGTTAAACTGATAAAATATAACAAACATCAAGTTTAACTACAGTGGAACAAGCAATCCATTAGAAGAGTCAAGTAGATAATAAAATCTAGCATCTTCTATGATTTAAAAGGTTTTTCACCACTTTTATCGCTTAGACTCAGCTTAATAAATAAACCACATCATCCCTGCACTACGGCCAAGGATATTCATTAGTATCACGACCATAAATTATTCATGCACTACGGGCCAAGGATATTCATGTATTCATCAATGGTCATGATCATGTCAACAACTGTCCATCAATGCACTATGGCCAATGAGGACTTTTACCACATCATTTGTAACATTACGGTCATGATTATACCGAATAATCCCTGGTCCTAATCATACCAAGTCCATCTATGCACCACAGAATACGATGACTTTCAACATATTATAAACATGAGGATGATGACAATGATATAAGAATTCAATAAAACAAGTTCAAGGATAAATTTTTAAAGATTTATAATTTAATTTATCCAGAAATCAATAACGTCCAAATTATCAACATGATACTGTTTTGAGGAGTAAAATTCAAGAATGCTCAGAAGAATATTTCCATGAAAAGATACTGGATGAAGCGCAAATATCCAGGATATTCTACTAATTTCATGGAGTATAGAAGCCAAAACTTTAACCAACTGAGTATAATAGAATATATGAAACTGCAAATGGATTTTTGCCCTCCATGCGGTAATCCACGTAGACAGATCATTTCCATAATTTAATAAGGAATGAATACGAAGGATCATTCACCATGCATGCAGTAGTCCACATAGACAGGTTATTCCAACAGAATAATAAAGAATGAAATAACATAAGAATTCACCATGCATACGATAGACCGCACAGACAGGTTATTCCAACAAAATAATAAAGAATGGAATAACAACAGAATTCACCAGGCATGCGATAGACCACAGACAAGTTATTCCAACAGAATAATAAAGAATGGAATAGCAAAATAATTCACCAGGCATGCGATAGACCGCACAGACAGGTTATTCCAACAGAACAATAAAGAATGGAATAACAACCCTTACGAGTATTGAAAGAAAATAACTCTCTTCATGAATACGAAAGAAATAATACCCCTTACCTTAGAAGAAACTGGATACTGGAATAGTGAGGTAGCAGACTTCTCTTCTTCTTTCTCTCTATAATAATTGCTCTTATGAGACTTAGTGAATTGGTGAGAATGAAAGAAGAATGAGCTTCTATTTATAGGAAAATATAGTTTCGATAATTGCACGTTTTGGGGCTCAAAATATTACAATATAATACCTTCCTCTTTTTCTTCATTTTTAATTTAGTCCTGCAAGTATTATCAAACTTGCTCCACCTCCCCTAATAGTATATAATGTGAATTAATAGTTCATTCATGTGACTTAATAGTATAATCATGTGAAAAAACTAATCACAGTATAGTACCTTCATCTATTCCTCTATTTTTAATATTGTCATGCAAGTATTATCAATCTTTCACCACCTCCCCTAATAGTACATGAATGTGAATCAATAGTACACACATGTGAACAAATAGTTATAAGTATGTGAAATAATAGCAATTAATTGCTCATTTATCCGATTAATTACCCGATTGGTCAATATAACCTCCAGACATCAATTATTATCGAAATAAATATCGATTTCCACTAACACTAATAATCCCAACACAATGGAACTATCAATTTCATCTTTAATCAGCATGAACTTATTCATCATTAATATTATAACTCACAATATTTAACAATCAGGTTGTTCCCAGGAAAGAGGGGGCTTTTCGATAAGGATTTCTCCTTATTGGCGCGCAATTAGGTGCCAAACCTCTCCTTGACAGAACTTCTAAACATTGTCAATATTGCAAATAATAATATGAATAACTTTGTCGTCTCAATTATTGATTTAATAATAATAAATATTATGCAGATAAGACTGTGACAATAATTGAATCAATAATATGAGAGATATGATGCAACAATTACTGCAAGACCCCAACTTTTATGAATAAAGATGAATTTTCTATAAATATCATTTTTGAATATTATGGAATGAATTTGATATAATGTTATAGTTGTGGGTAATATTTATAAATTTTGCAAAGTACGCAAATTGTTATATAATATTCGATTGGTCGGGGAATATTCGTTTTAACAGGGAATATTCGTATAACTGCACAATCATTGGTGGACCCTACAACGGAATTATTGTTTGGATTGAGAAAACGACAAAAATACTTTATATGAAAATAATGGCGGAAGTTTTACTGTTAATTTGTTGAAACACGGTGTTAAAAGAACGATGTCTGGCGTGGTTGTCAGCAAAAGACAATACCGGTATTGATTATTGATGCTTATGTGAGAAGTCACTCAATTTTGTTCAATTATTGTTACAATAATTGCTTTGCAAGATCTCTCACGTTATTTGATTCAATTATTGTCGATATTTTATAATCAATAATTGAGATGACAAAGTTATTAATATTATTATTTACAATATTAACGATGTCTAGAAGTTCTGTCAAGGAGATGTTTGGTCACCTAATTACGCGTCAATTGGGAGAAATCCTTATTGGAAAGCCCCCTCTTTCCTGGGAACGACTGAGTCGATTAATATTGTGAATTATAATAATGATGATGAGTTTTGTTTTATTAGTATTATTAATGTAATAAAAGAGAAAGCTTTTTATATAAAATGAATACTTTTATAAAGTTATTCGTTTTATTAGACTAATAGTAAAATCTTTTTTATATAAAACAAAATACTTTTATAAAGTTATACATTTTATTAGACAATAATTAGAATATATTATATTTTATTATGCATAGTGCTGCATAGTGTTTGCATAGTAAAATCTTTTTATATAAAACAGAATAATTTTATAAAGTTATTCATTTTATTAGATTATAAATAGAATATATTATATTTTATTATAAATCAATCTGGACCATCCGTTTAAACTAAATCAATCTAGACCGTTCATGAATTAGTTACTATGCAGTCCATTCTTCAATAAATAGAAGCTCATTCATTCATTTCTTACGAATTCACTGAAACTCTAGAGAGAAAAACTATAGAGAGAGTTCTTCTTCTATAATCTTGAGCGTATTTCTTTAGAGTTTAAGAAAACTTTGAGCGTAGTGCAAGTTTTCTTTGAGTATATCCTCGCCTCTACCGATTAAAATACTCTTCTTTTTACTTGTAAGGGATATTATTTGTTGTACTCGTTAGGGGTATTCCTTCTTTCTTATTGGTGAAATTCTTTTGTTATTCAATTATTTATTATTCTGTTGGAATAACCTATATACGCGGGATACCCTATACTTGGTGAAATTCTTCTATTCTTCTATTATTTATTATTACATTTGGAACATCTTATGCATGCATGCATTTACGCATGACCTAGTTACATTGTTTATTATTCATTTGGAACATCACGTGCAAGCGCTTCACGCATGACCTGATTTCATTATTTATTATTCTATTAGAATATCATGTCTGTGCGTTTACGCATGACCTGGTTCCATTATTTATTATTATGTTGGAATAACCTGTCTGTGCGATCTATCGCATGCCTGGTGATTTCTTTTGTTATTCCATTCTTTATTATACTCAATTGGTTAAAGTTTTGACTTCTATACTCCATAAAATTAGTGGAATATCCTTGATATTTGCGCTTCATCCAATATCTTTTCATGGAAATATTCTTCTGAGCATTCTTGAGTGTTACTCTACAAAGAAGTATCATGTTGACAATTTGGACATTATTAGTTCCTGGATAAATTAATTCTTGAACTTGTTTTATTGAATTATCATCATCCTCATGTTTATAATATGTTGAAAGTCATCTGTGGCCTGTAGTGCATAGATGGACTTGGTATGATTATGACCAGGGATTATTTTGTGTAATCATGACTGTAATGTTACAAATGATGTGGAAAGAGTCCTCATTGGCCGTAGTGCATTGATGGACAGTTGTTGGCATGATCATGACAATTGATGAATACACGAATATCCTTGGCTTTGGTGCATGGATAATTTGTGGTTGTGATACTAATGAATATCCTTGGCCGTAGTGCAGGGATGATGTGGATCATTTATTAAGCTGAGTCTCAGCGATAAAAGACATGAAAAACCTTTTAAATCATAGAAGATAGTAGATTTTATTCTCTACTTGGCTCTTCTAATGGATTGCTTGTTCCACTGTAGTTAAACTTGATGTTTGTTATATTTTATCAGTTTAACACTGTTGAAGGCTAATGATAATTTATTATGCATTATCTTAGTCATAATATTTCTTACTGGGCTAATTAAGCTCACCCTTTTGCTTTCATTGTTCTCTTCAGGAAATGAGAACGTAGCAGGGACTAGTCGGGGAACAGAGTGATGGTCCAGATAATAGCATTAATAGTCCTCACTATTCTATGAAATAGTGTGATAATAAATGTAATGAGGACCCCATTGAGTTTGTATATTGACTAGATGATAATATTTGTATTAAAACTCACAGCATATGTTTAGTCGTATTTTACACGACTGTTGTATAATTAAGTTGTATTTGAATTTTTTACCATGTATTTGGCGACTCAGAATAGGTGATGTATACCGATTTTGGGGGCGTCACAGTTGGTATCAAAGCTTAGGGATATGATCCCTGGCTAAGATGTGAGAATAGAACTAGGAAGGGATAGACGGGGAATTCCTTCGCTAGTATGACCTACCTAAGTTTATTTGGTATTTAATTGGTTGGTCAGTGTTGGGTTTCGGCATAGAAACGCAGCAGAAATAAACCAATTAAAGGCAATTCTGAAACCCTAAAACAGGATCCATGCAAAAAATTCAATTAATTCAGAGGTTAGAAATTATACCGATTGTTTAAAGCTAGAATCGATGCGGTCGAATCTCCAATGCAATTCAAACGGACTGCGTCTCTACTAGTATCCACATCGAGCGCTCCACACAAATCGTCCCCACGATCTGCGGGAAGAAGGAAACGCGGTACTAGCCACCAAGGATGAGGATTTTCCAAGTCGCTTTCTCTCTAGTCTCTCTCGAAGAGCGGTTAGGGTTTTGGTTAATGAATAATTCCTAAAATGGCTGCTACATATCATATATATAGCGATTAAAAGGAATTATTCAAAACCTAATTTAATAAAATCCGAATTTATATATATATCTTAATTAAGTCTTACTTAATTAATATACCTATATATAAATTATCCTAGTAATTTAAATTCGTAATTTAAATACTATCAATCATATTGATATTTTTAAATCTTTATAATTTAAATTAATTCCCTTTTAATTACGTTCTATGTGTGTGACCCTATAAGTTATTATTACGTTGGCAATAATTTTAAAATCATATTATAAAATTATAAACAGTGAGCGGTATCTAGTAATGCATCACTGCTACCCAAGTAATAATAAGATCGATGATGCGATACAAACTTTTAGTGACCAATGTTTAAATGTAATTTAATCCTTTTAACCTTAATATCCTAGATTAAACTCGAGTCATGGAATGTGTCATACTCTTCATAATTTAATCTGAGTTTTTCTTGATCAATGAGTAGACTATATAAAACAAATCACTATTTGAGCATGGCCATGCATTTCATAGTCCTACTCAATCAAGAGGCCTTTGGATATCACCCCTAATACATAGGAGGGTTAAATTCCATCTAGATCACTCATATTCCTTACACGATTCATGATGTACACCTTTATAGTCCACCCTATTAAAGGTGACATTTGATGATATCAAAGTACATAAATTCCCGTGAAGAAATATAGTGATTTCAGGTCGGAGGACCATTACATCATTGTCACTATGAGAATTGCTAATGACACTTCGCATAATGCTCCACATAGAATTCTCATGGTGGGTCTGTCCAGTACATCGTTCTCTAACATGTACCTATGCATTGACTTAATATCTCATATATTTATGACCATTGAGATTTGGTCATCAGTCAATTCACATACTAGTCTTAATGCATTATTGTTGTCCCATCAACAGTGATACTCGACTAGGGACATTTAAGAATAATGATACTAATTGTAAATATATAATCTCATGTTCAAGTCACATACTTGAACCTATATAATTTGTATCAATATTCTAAGGATTTTTATTATGTTAACATTTTTATAATGCAGTAAATAAAATCATAATAAAATCATTCATTTATTTAATCAAATATAATATCAAAACGTTAAGCAATTATATCAAATAATTGGCCTCTAGGGCATAAACTCTAACAGTCAGAATATAGGGATAATATGTTACATGTCAATTAACCTTTGTTTTGTGGCAAGATCTCAAAAATGACATCCGATAATGTTGAGAATAGCAATGGAGCACAAAGCATCGTTGATTCACCACATAACAATAATCGTGATAATGTGTATCGTGGCGGCGACAATCCTCATGCAAACAACAACACCGACCAAATGATGAATGATGGAATGTTCGAGGCTTTATGCAATTCATGCAACAATGAAAGAGAGCGGCTCTTGTCCAAAATGTAGGTGGAACATCTTTGAAACTCTCTTGACGGTCACCGCTAAATAGTTCAAGGAGCTGGGACCACCGGAGTTTATTGGAGAGCCAAAACCACTTAAGGCGGAAGCATGGATAAAGCAGATCACCAAGATATTTGATGTCTTGGGATGCTCCGAGGAGCAAAAGGTTCCTTTCTTTAGCCTTTATGTTGCGAGGAGAGGCAGATTACGGTGCGAATCGGTAAAGCGTACTCAACCTGCCGCACTGAAGATGTCTTGGGAGAAGTTCCAAAAACTATTCAACGACAAGTACTTTCCTGAAAGTATTCGTCACATAAAAGAGGTAGAGTTCATCAAGTTGGAGCAGAATAATATGACCGTGTCGTAGTACGAAGCTAAGTTTGTCGAGTTATCTCGGTTTGCGTCCCACTTGGTGGATAATGAAGAGAGAATGACGTTGATGTTTTTAAGAGGTTTAAAGCCGGAGATACGTCAACATCTTATTTCTCATAAACTGTGTTTGTATTCAGATGTTGTAAATAGGGCTCGCTTAGTAGAAGCGATAACGAGTCAACGAACCAAAAGAGAGCAAAACTTCAAAAAAATGATAATACCAGTGAGAGCAGTCATCGAAGCGGTGACAACAAGCGTGGAGGGAATCAACAGGCCAAAAGTGGTAACCACTTCGGTGGTAATCAGGACCAAAATAAAAAGAATGGACATTTCAAGAAGAGGAGATTCAACAATGATGGAAAGATGTCAGCACCAGCACCTGTTGTTAAGGAAGGAGAACGACCACCTATCATATGCTTCAAATACGGAGGGAGGGACACATCACCCGAATTATGCTGCGATGTCATCAAAGCATGTTATAATTGTGGAAGAGAAGGTTACTTAGCCCGATTTTGTCGCTCAACAAAGACAAGTTCAACTAGGATGGAGGCACCAAAGGCCGTCCCAGAAAAGTTAAAGCCGGTAGTACAAGGGAGAGCATTTGTTGTGACCTCCCAGAAAGCAAAGAACCCGAACGAGGTGATCACGGGTAAGCTAATCATAAACTCTAGCGAAGTCTATACCTTATTTGATACCGATTCTACCCATTCTTTTATTTCTCCTACTTGCGCTCACCGTTTAAATTTGACTCCGGAGAAATTAGACTTTGACTTATCAATTGAAACTCCATTGGGAGAAACCTTCATTACATCCACTGTTTATAAGTCTTATTTGATTCAAATCGGTAATCGCACATTACCTGTCGATCTTATCTCCTTAAAAATACTTGCATTTGACGTGATTCTATGGATTGATTGGTTAACTACACATCATGCTAAAATTGATTGTTTTTGTAAGGTTGTTAGCTTTCATATTCCCAATCAACCTATTATGCGAATTCAAGCGACCAAACCATTAAAATAAATCACGGTCATCTCAAGCCATAAAGCTATTCGTTTATTGAAAACGGATGTCAAGCTTTCTTAGCTCATGTCACGGATCTAAACAAAAATACGTCAGTTTTGAATGATATTTCTATTGTTAATAAATTCCACGACGTATTCCCTCAAGAACTTCCCGGCCTACCCCAATGTAGTGAAATTGAATTTTGTATCGACCTTAAACCCCTAGACAAAACCCCCATATCGAATGGCTCCTATTGAACTTGAGAGTTAAAGACCCAATTGCAAGAATTGTTAGACATTGGTTTCATTCGTCCCTAAAGACGTCTCCTTGGGGTGCTCTGTTTTATTCGTGAAGAAGAAAGATGGGAGTATGCGACTTTGTATTGATTATCGGCAGTTGAATCATGTCACCATCAAAAATAGGTACCCATTGCCACGTATTGATGACCTGTTTGACCAGTTGCAAGGAGCCAAATTCTTTTCAAAGATTGATCTTCATTCCGGATATCACCAATTGAAGATTAGAACCGATGACATTCCAAAGACGGCTTTTAGAACTCGGTATAGGCATTATGAATTCCTAGTCATGTCCTTTGGATTAACTAATGCTCATGCTGCCTTCATGGATTTGATGAACCGAGTATTCAACGAATATTTGGATCACTTTGTGGTCGTCTTTATTGATGACATCCTTATTTATTCCAAAAGCCGTGAAGATCATGAGCAACACTTGAGGCTGACACTCCAAAAGCTTCGTGAATACAAGTTTTATGCCAAGTTGAAGAAATGTGAGTTCTGGCTTGAGGAAGTACCATTCCTTGGGCACGTAGTATCAAGTCATGGAATATCTGTTGACCCGACAAAGATTGTAGCAATTCAAAACTGGAAGCAACCTAAATCAGTGACCGAAGTACGTAGCTTTCTCGGCTTAGCTGGTTATTATCGGAGATTCGTGAAAGGATTTTCTCGAATAGCTACTCCATTAACTCAGTTGACTCGGAAAGATACAAAGTTCGGTTGGAGCAAAGAATGTGAGAAGAATTTTCAAGAACTCAAGAGGAGACTCATTTCAGCACCTGTTCTGACAATACCATCTGGCTCGGAGGGATTTATCATCTACAGTGATGCTTCGGGCAAAGGATTGGGATGTGTTCTCATGTAACATGGGAAAGTTATAGCCTATGCCTCAAGACAACTCAAAGAATATGAGAGGAATTATCCTACTCATGACCTAGAGTTAGCAGTTGTTGTCTTCGCACTTAAAATTTGGAGGCATTACTTGTATGGGGAGAAGGTGGAAATCTTTACGGATCATAAAAGCCTCAAATATTTCTTCACTCAAAAGGAACTCAACATGCGACAACGACGTTGGCTTGAATCATTGAAAGATTATGATCATACCATCCAATACCATCCTGAAAAGCGAACGCGTGGTAGGCGGCGCGAAAGTAGAAGATCATATGCAAGTACGAAAAGCGATATTGTCAACATAAAGGCCCATTTTGTGTGACTTGGAAAGGATGGAGATAGAGTTAAAGACTCCAGGGACCCATGTGATGATGGCGAATATACGAGTAGAACCGACTTTAATTGATAAAGTTAAAGCTGCTCAAGCTACAGACCTGAAGTTGATGCGTATGAGGAAGAAAGTGCAAGAAGGTGCTATGCCGGAAGCAAAAATCGATGAAGAAGGAATACTTTGAGTCAACTCCAGACTTTGTGTTCCTAACGACCCTGATTTAAAGTATAAAATCATGATGGAGGCGCACAACACCCCGTTTGCAATCCATCGTGGGAGTACCAAATGTATCATGATATTCGTCATACATTTTGGTGGAGCAATATGAAGAGGGAGATAGCACTGTTTATCTCAAGGTGTCTAACTTGTCAACGAGTTAAAACGGAGCATCAAGTACCAAAAGGTCCATTGCAACCACTTGAAATTCTAGAATGGAAGTGGGAGCACATTACCATGGATTTCAATTCTGGCCTTCCTAAAGTTTCTCAAGGTATATATGCGATTTGGGTCATTGTTGATAGATTGACCAAGTCTCGCTCATTTCTTCTGATCGAGAAACTTATACACTTGAACGTCTTGCTTCAGTATGTACATAAACGAGATTGTAAGATCGCATGGTATGCCGGTATCCATAGTTTCGATCGAGACCCAAGATTCACTTCACGATTTTGGGTTAGTTTGCAGAAAGCTATGGGCACAGATTTACGATTTAGCTCGGCATATCATCCTCAGATGGATGGGCAGTCAGAGTGGACTATTCAAACTCTTGAAGATTTATTAAGACTATGTGTCCTTGACTTCAAGGAAAGTTGGGATAAGTTCTTACCATTGGTGGAGTTTTCCTACAACAACAATTATCAAGCAAGTATTGGCATGGCTCTATTTGAGGCGTTGTATGGAAGAAAGTGTCATTCTCCAGTATGCTGGGATGAGGTGGGTGAAGCAACGTTGTTGGGACTGGAGTTGGTACGTATGACTACGAAAAAGATTCAAATGATCTGACAATGTATAAAAACCTCACAAGATCGACAAAAGAGTTATGTTGATCTTCATCAAAAGGACGTGGAATTCGATATAGGAGATCATGTGTTGTTACGTGTTGCTCCATGGAAAGGAGTTACGAGATTTGGAAAGAGAGGAAAGCTCAATCCTCGATTCATCTACCCATTTTAATCCTCGATCGAGTAGGAACGTGGCCTATAGACTAAACTTTCCGCCAAGTATGTCTCGTGTTCATAACGTTTTCACATATCCATGTTACGTAAATAGGTGGAAGACCCGAACCACATTATTGAGTTAGAACTGGACGAAATAGCGGATGATTTGACGTATGAAGAGGTTCCTGTTCAAATCTTGGATAAGAAGGAACATATTCTACGCTCCAAGGTTATACCTCAAGTCATAGTTTTGTGGAGAAACCACGATGTTGAGGAAATGACTTGGGAGTTAGAATCTGAAATGAAATCAAGGCATCCTTACCTCTTCGATATACCAGGTACGTACCCTAATTTCAAGGGCGAAATTTCATAAGAAGGGGAGGTTGTAAGACCCCAACTTTTATGAATAAAGATGAATTTTCTATAAATATCATTTTTGAATATTATGGAATGAATTTGATATAATGTTATAGTTGTGGGTAATATTTATAAATTTTACAAAGTACGCAAGTTGTTATATAATATTCGATTGGTCGGGGAATATTCGTTTTAACAGGGAATATTCGTACAACTGCACAATCATTGGTGGACCCCACAACGAAATTATTGTCGGATTGAGAAAACGACAAAAATACTTTATGAAAATAATGGCGGAAGTTTTACTGGTTAACTATTGAAACACCCTTGTTAAAAGAACGATGTCTGGCGTAGTTACACAAAGAGTACACACGGATATAGATTATTGATGCTTACGTGAGAAGTCACTCAGTTTTTGTTCAATTATTGTTACAATAATTCTTTGTATAAGATCTCACGTTATTTGATTCAATTATTGTCGATATTTTATAATCAATAATTGAGATGACAAAGTTATTAATATTATTATTTGCAATATTAACGATGTCTAGAAGTTACATCGAGGAGAGGTTTGGTCACCTAATCAAGGCTTGAATGGGGAGAAATCCTTATTGAAACCCCTCTTTCCAGGAACGACACAGTCGATTACTATTGTGAATTATAATAATGATGATGAGTTTTGTTTTATTAGTATTATTAATGTAATAAAATAGAAAAGCTTTTTATATAAAAATGTAATACTTTTATAAAGTTATTCGCTTTATTAGACTAATAGTAAAAAAATTATATAAAACAAAATACTTTTATAAAGTTATACATTTTTATTAGACAATAATTAGAATATATTATATTTTATTATTCATAGTATTTGCATAGTAAGGCTCGTGCATAGTGTTTGCATAGTAAAATCTTTTTATATAAAATGCGAATAATTTTATAAAGTTATTCGTTTTATTAGATTATAAATAGAATATATTATATTTTATTGTAAACCAATCTGGATCGTCCGTTTAAAGTAAATCAATCTGGACCGTTCATGAATTAGTTACTATGCGATCCATTCTTCTATAAATAAAGCTCATTCCTTCATTATTTCTTACGAATTCACCGAAATTCTAGAGAGAAAACTATAGAGAGTTCTTCTTCTATAATCTTGGCGTATTTCTTTAGAGTTTAAGAAAGCTTTGAGCGTAGTGCAAGTTTTCTTTGAGTATATCCTCGCCTACCAAATCAAAATACTCTTCTTTTACGGTAAGGGATATTATTTGTTGTACTCTCGTTAGGGGTATTCCTTCTTTCTTATTGGTGAAATTCTTTTGTTATTCCATTATTTATTATTACTGTTGGAATAACTTTTGATACGCTGGATACCCTATACTTGGTGAAATTCTTCCATTATTCCATTATTTATTATTCATTTGAACATCCATGCATGCGTTTACGCATGACCGGTTCCGCTTGTTTATTATTCTATTGGAACATCCTCATATGTGCGCTCACGCATGACACAGTTCCATTATTTATTATTCTGGAATGGAATATCCTCATGCGTGCGTTCGCATGACTGATTCCGTTATTTATTATTACATTTTGAATAACTTTATGCATGCGATCTATCGCATGCCTCGGTAATTTCTTTTGTTATTCCATTCTTTATTATACTCGGGTTGGTTAAAGTTTTGACTTCTATACTCCATGAAATTAGTGGAATATCCTTGATATTTGCGCTTCATCCAAAGATCTTTTCATGGAAATATTCTTCTGAGCATTCTTGAGTGTTACTCTACAAAGAAGTATCATGTTGACAATTTGGACATTATTAGTTCCTGGATAAATTAATTCTTGAACTTGTTTTATTGAATTGTCATCATCCTCATGTTTATAATATGTTGAAAGTCATCTGTGGCATGTAGTGCATAGATGGACTTGGTATGATTATGACCAGAGATTATTCGGTGTAATCATGACCGTAATGTTACAAATGATGTGGAAAGAGTCCTCATTGGCCGTAGTGCATTGATGGACAGTTGTTGGCATGATCATGATCATTGATGAATACACGAATATCCTTGGTTGTGGTGCATGGATAATTTGTGGTTGTGAAACTAATGAATATCCATGGCCGTAGTGCAGGGATGATGTGGATTATTTATTAAGCTGAGTCTAAGAGATAAAAGTCATGAAAAACCTTTTAAATCATAGAAGATAGTAGATTTTATTCTCTACTTAACTCTTCTAATGGATTGTTTGTTCCGCTGCAGTTAAACTTGATGTTTGTTATATTTTATCAGTTTAACACTGTTGAAGGCTAATGATAATTTATTCTGCATTATCTTAGTCATAATATTTCTTACTGGGCTAGTTGAGCTCACCCTTTTGCTTTCATTGTTCTCTTCATGAAATGAGAACGTAGCAGGGACTAGTCGGGGAACAGAGTGATAGTCCAGATAATAGCATTAGTAGTCCTCACTATTCTATGAAATAGTGTGATAATAAATGTAATGAGGACCCCATTGAGTTTGTATATTATCTAGATGACAATATTTGTATTAAACTCACATCATATGTTTAGTCGTATTTTACACGACTGTTGTATAATTAAGTTGTATTTGAATTTTGTACCATGTATTTGGCCACTCAGAATAGGTGATGTATACCGATTTTGGGGGCGTCACAATTACTGTTGCAATAATTAAGTATAACTGAGTGACTTTTCATGTAAGCATCAATAATCAATACCGTGTGCTACTATGCAACCACACGTATTCTTTGTATTTTTACTACTGTGTGTAGTTCAACAGTTTAACGGTAAAACTTTGTAGTTATTATTTTATAAAAAGATAATTTTGTCGTTTTCTAACTACAACAATACTTTTGTTGTGGGGTCCACCAATGATTGTGCCGTCGTATGAATATTCCCCGACCAATCGAATATTATATAACCACTTGCTTTCTTTGTAAAATTTGTAAATATTACCCACAACTATAACATTATATCATATCCACACCATAATATTCAAAAATATATTTCGAGAAAATAATCTTTATTTATAAAAGTTGGGGTCTTACATATTCCATGTCCAGATTTCATGTTATTGTTGGTCAAACCCAGTTAACCGAGCATAACAGGGTGATTTTTGGGTAACCCAGAAATACTATATCAGTGTCTGACAAGGTTTTGTCAAGCCATGATCTGTCAGATGTTATTAGTTTTGTTGATGTTGTTGTAACCAGTTTGTAGCCTGTTATATGGACTCTAGATCCATGCCATTAGATCTTTTAAACAATAAATATGTTGGTTGTAGTGGATGGTCAAACTAGACCATTTGATCACGGATAGAATTTCTGGAAAACCCAGAAACCGGATGAACAATGTTTCTGACAGACTTTGACCGAACTAAATCTGGGGAATGAGATGTTGTTATATTTATGTTGTGACACCCCCAAAATAGGTCCATTCCACCCAACCCATTCTGAGTCGCCAAATACATGATATGAAATAACTACAACTTCAATAATACAAATGTCGTGTGAAATAATGACAATACATCTTGTGAGTTTAAATACGAGATATTGCCGCCTAGACAATATCCACACGCAAATAAATCCCCATCATTATTATTGATACATTATTTTATAAAAATGGTGAGGACTACTAAATAACTCTCTCTAACCTTCATTCCATACCCCTTCGATCATGCTATGTTCTCACCTCCTCGAGAAGAAAATGGAACAACAAGGAAAAGGGTGAGCTCAACTAGCCCAAAAAAGAATATTATGACTAAGATAATATACAACAAATTATCGTTAGTCTTCAACGAGGAAAAATCTAATAGAATACAATAGACAACAAGTTTTAGATCAACAAATGCAATGAAATAAAGAATCCATTAGAAGAGTCACGTAGAAAAATTCTCACCGTCTTCTAAGGTTTAAAAGTCCATCATCAATATTTTATCCCCAGAATAACAATCAATATTCATCTTTTGCACTACAGCCAAAGATATTCATCGATTAATCGTTCATCTTTTGCTACTACAGCCAAAGATATTCATCAAATATCACCATTAAGGACCGAGGATGATGAAAATATTTTTAAGAACGAATCCGGTGAGATAGAAGGACAAATATTAGGGATTAGTATAATGCAGTTTATCCAAGATCGATAATACTTCATAATAAACGATTTTGAAGCGTAACTCAAAAATAACGATCAAAACATGGATACAATCAAAGATAGTAGCCAAAATAGACATCTTGGACAAAAAGAAAAATTTTCATTTTTCTATGAATAGTCTTCAGATATCGTGAATAGTGCCGTATCGTGAATAATAAACCCAAACACAAAAGATAGAAATTTCACAAAAAACATCTTCACGCTTCGTGAATAGTACTTTCGTGAATAAGAACTCGTGAATAGTAACTCATGAATAGTAACTCGTGAATAGTAACTCATGAATAGTAACCCGACATGAAAAAGTTCCAAATTTGATAAAAAGTTCAACCAATATTTTGGTATAATGATATTGAAGAAAATAATATCATTTACGAAAGAAATAACATCCACTTACCTCAAAATAAGCGTATTGACTAAATTTCTTATTATAGTCTTGTGAAACTCGCACTTATAGTATAGCAACACTCAAAGTATACTCACAAGAATACGCTTTCGATAATATAGAGAGAAAGAGAAAACTTAGTTTACGGTTTGATTTTCAATTCTAACTTAGCCTCTCTATTTATAGGAAAATGTTAGAGCATGAAAGGAGACTAAAATAATAAAATATATTATTTTCTTATTCTTTTCAATTCTTACGTCTCTACCAAACCAAGCAAGCCAACCTTGAACAAAAACTCCAGCAATTTCATGCATAATCAACACCAACCAAAAAGTGGGTCCCACCCATAAATTAATAAAATCATTTTATTCTCCTAAACTTCAATAATTCAGTAGAAAATAGCTCGGTTATCAGAAAAATTCAAAACTCGCGACTTTCCATGGGAAGTTCCATTCTCTACAACTTTGCAGAAGAAAGTTTTTCCAAATTCCAAACAGAAATTGACCAAAATCCATAAACAGACGATTTTACGATTACATAATCAATTTTCAATCGAGAATTGTGTCCACCAAACACACAAAACATGTGTTAAACATTTAATGCCACAAAATACTCTACCTCCTCATATACTCATATATCCCACATTCATTATAAAAATATCACCGTTAATATATTATTAAAATAATATATTTAAATGAATTATTTTATCAGAAAAAGATAAAATATTAATTTTTAACAATTGTCACATTAAAAAAATTCTCCATCTATATCCACATAAAATAAATATTTTCTTTATCATAATAATTAATAATTAATTATTTTAAAAATAATATTACGAACTTTCTAGACATTGCCAATAATGTTATCCGAATAATATTATTCAAATAATATGAATTATTGATTTGATAATGGAAAATCTTTGTGCGATGACAATTATTGAAACAATAATAATATAAACTAGCAACGCAACAATTATTGAATCAATAGAATATTAAGCGATAACTCTTTGTAATAATTATTGAGTAGTGCCTTCACGCATTTAATCAATAATTCAACAATCTTATGTCAATACCTGGTAATGCTCTTTGTGCGACCACGCATATTCATGTATTTTTAACCACCGGGTAACCCAACAAAGTTAATTGGTAACAATTTACGTCGTTATTTATAAAACTCAATCTTTGTCGTTTTCTTTTATCCAACCGCTTTTCAGTTATGGGGCCCACTTAATGATAGCTTGGCAGAGTAAATGCGGAGATTCCCGAAAAAAAGAATATTCCACGACCAAACGAATATTCCCAGACAATAATGAATATTTTATAACCACTTGCATATTTTGTAAACTTTGCACATTTCACCCATAACCAAAGAATTATATCAAATTAACCCTTATTAATTTAGAATAATGAATAAAGGAAAATTCAATTTTATTTATAATAAGTTGGGTCTTACAACCTCCCTCCTTATGAAATTTCGTCCTCGAAATTGGCGTGCGTACACAGGTGTATCGAAAAGATGAAGATACCTAAACACATTTCCGTTTCCAACTCCCAAAGTCATTTCCTCAATAGCATGGTTTCTCCACAAAACATTAACTTGTGGTATGACCTTCTTCGTGTACATGCTTCTTCTTATCCAAAATCTTGGCAGTACCTCCTCGTATGTTAACTCTTGGCTATCTAGTCTGCGTTTCTAACTCAATAATGTGGTTCGGGTCGTCCACATATTTACGTAACATCGATACATGAAAAACGTTATGCACACGCGTCATACTTGGCGGTGAAACTAGTCTATAGGCCACAGTTCCTACTCGATCGAGGATTTTAAATAAACTAATAAATCGAAGGTTTGAGCTTTCCTCACATCGCCAATTCTCGCTTTTGGAATAACAACTTCTTGCACCTCCTTCTTCAAATTCATCAGCTCCGATGTGTAGCCTGAGCGATTTTAACTTTATCGATAAAAGTCGATTATACTCGTATATCATCACGTGGATACCTAGAGTTTTCATCTCCATCTCTAATATTTGTAAGTTATATGAAATGAGTCTTTGACAATATCGTACTCGTACTCGTATACGATCTTTTACTCAACACGTCAGCTACCACGTTAAACTTTTTCGAGATGGTATGGTGAACATGTGCCGAAATGAGTCTCTTCTTAAGTTCTTCGAAGCTCTTCCCACATTCCGTGCTCCATTCTAATTTTGTATCTCTACGAGTCAGCTGCGTTAATGGAATAGCGATTCGAGAATATCCTTCAACGAATCTCCGATAATAACCAACTAAGCCTAGAAAGCTACGTATTTCGATTACTGACTTAGGTTGTTCTCAACTGTGACTCATATCCCAACCTTGGATAGCATGTTACAATAGCACCTATCAGTTTACTATCGCACGAATATGGCGTCCCCTACGGAGTTTGGCTTCTGTGCATTCCACAAAGGAAGTCATAAGATAGAGGCTCGTGTATCAACTTCTATAGTTGGGTTTTTAACTCCTGAAGTTCAATAGGAGCCATTCGATATGAGATTTTAGAAATGGGTTTTGTACCGGATTTAAAGTCGATACAAATTCAATATCACGCTCTGGGAGTAGGCCAAGAAATTCCTCAGGAAATACGTCAGGAAATTCACTAACAACAAAAATATCATTCAAATCTGACGTATTATTGTTTAAGTCCATAACATGGCTAAGAAAGCTTGACATTCGTTTTTCAATAAACAAATAGCTTTGTGGTTGATATGACAGTGTTTGACTTCAATGGTTTGGTTGCTTAAATTCGAATAACAGGTTGCTTAGGAATATGAAAACTAACAACCTTACAAAAGCAATCAATTTGGCATGATGAGTAGTTAACCAATCAATCCCTAAAATCACATCAAAAGCAAGTATCTTTAAAGAAATAAGGTCAGCGGTAATGTGATGGTGCCAACTTGGATCGAATAAGATTTCTAAACAACGGATGTAATGAAAGTTTTTCCTAACTGAGTCTCCATAAATAAATTCAAAGTCTAATTTCTCCGTAGTCAAGTTAAAACGTTGGCGCAAGCAAGAGAGATAAAAGAATGGGTAGAACCGGTATCTAGTAAGGTATAAACTTCGCAAGAATTATAATTAACTAACCCGTGCTAAACTCATTTGGGTTCCTCGCATTTTGACCGGTCACGACAAACGCTCTTCCAGGAACCGTTGTCTTTGACTTTTCTGGGACATCCTTTTGAGTCACCATTCCCGCTGGATTGGGTTTGGATACCGTACAATCTCGAGCGATGTGGCCTTCTTTTCCACAGTTGTAACATACCTTGGATTGTTGTGGACAGTTTGGGCTGATATGTCCCTCCTTCCCACATTTGTAACATCTAACTGGCGGTCGTTCTCCTCCCCTAGCATTTGTTGTTGGTCTTTGGTCTTCTTTGTTGATGTCTTCCGTCATTGTTAAATCTTCTTTTCTGAAATTTCCACTTGAGTCACCTTTCCTATTATCATGTCCACGATTACCACCTGAGTGGTTACCTCCTTTGTCCATATTCTTTCCTCCTCGCTGGTTATCATCGTTCTGATGACTACCCTAGTTGTGGTCCCTCGGTTGAGTATACTCACTATCTCGCTCTAATAACTGAGCCCTGTTGACAACATCTGAATACAGAGAAAACTTATAAGAGATAAGGTATTGACGAATCTCGGGTTTTAGACCTCTCAGAAACATACGCGTCATTCGTTCCTCATTCTCCACCAAATGAGGTGCAAACTTGGATAACTCGGCGAACTTTGCCTCGTACTGAGACACCGTCATGTTGTTCTGTTCAAGTCTAATAAACTCTACCCCCTTCATATGACGAATACTTTCAGGAAAGTACTTGTCATTGAAAAGTTTCTGAAATCTTTCCCAAGACATGTTAAGTGCATCTGGCTGGGTACGCTTCACAGATTCCCACAAGTAATCTACTTCACCACGAAACATAAAGGTGGCGAATGGAACCTTCTGTTCCTCCGTGCATCCCAAGACATCAAATATCTTGGTAATTTGCTTGACCCACGTTTTTGCCTTGATCGGATTCGGCTTTCCATGGAAATCTGGTGGTCCCAACTCCTTGAATCCTTGGTCATTGTGGATGCAATCGCGTTGCCATCATTTCCACCCGTATTTTGTACACGAGTCTCCTCGTCGATTTTTACATGAACGCAAAAGTTCTCAAACATTCCATCATTCATCGTTTGCTCGTGAACGTTGTTTACGGAGGAATATTGCCTTCTGTTGCACGCTTCTCCCTGGTTTGACTAAAGGTTGTTCCACCGTCTCATAAACTCCATTGTTAACGTTCTCACCGCCATCTTAAATCTCGCCATAAAACAAGGGTTAATTAAACAAATTAACATATCACATAATATCCTATATTATGACCGACCAACAAATAAGTTTAGGTAGGACACACTAGCGAAGGATTTACTCGTCTCTCCCCTCCTAGTTCTATTCCCCGATCTCTGCCAGAGATCATATCCCTAAGCTTTGATACCAACTGTGGCGCCCCCAAAATAGGTCCATTCCACCCAACCCATTCTCGAGTCGCCAAATACATGGTGCAATGAAATAACTACAACTTCAATAATACAAATGTCGTGTGAAATACGACAATACATCTTGTGAGTTTAAATACGAGATATTGCCGCCTGAGACAATATCCACACGCAAATAAATCCCCATCATTATTATTGATACATTATTTTACAAAATGGTGAGGACTACTAAACAACTCTCTCTAGAACCTTCATTCCATACCCAGACTCGATCCTGCTTGTGTTCTCACCTCCACGAGAAAGAAAAATGGAACAACAAGGAAAAGGGTGAGCTCAACTAGCCCAATAAAGAATATTATGACTAAGATAATATACAACAAATTATCGTTAGTCTTCAACAGGAAAAATCTAATAGAATACAATAGACAACAAGTTTTAGATCAACAAATGCAATGAAGCTTGACAATCCATTAGAAGAGTCACGTGAGAAAGAATTCTACTTGTCTTCTAAGGTTTAAAAGTCCATCATCAATATTTTATCCTCAGAACAACAATCAATATTCATCTTTTGCACTGAAAAGCAAAGATATTCATTTAAATCACCAGATTGGTCATGTTCATCTCAACACTGTTCATCTTTTACTCTGAGCCAAAGATATTCATCGATTAATCGTTCATCTTTTGCACTCTGGTGCCAAAGATATTCATCAAGTATCACCATTAAGGACCGAGGATGATGAAAATATTTTTAAGAACGAATCCAAAGTGAGATAGAAGGACAAATATTAGGGATTAGTACAACGGTTTATCCAAGATCGATAATACTTCATAATAAACGATTTTGAAGCGAAACTCAAAAATAACGATCAAAACATGGATACAATCAAAGATAGTAGCCAAAATAGACATCTTGGACAAAAGAAAAATTTTCATTTTTTGGTGAATAGTCTTAGATATCGTGAATAGTGCCGTATCGTGAATAGTAACCCCACACAAAAAAGATAGAAATTTCACAAAAACATCTTCACGCTTAAGTGAATAGTACTCGTGAATAGTAACTCGTGAATAGTAACTCATGAATAGTAACTTCGTGAATAGTAACTCATGAATAGTAACCCAGACATGAAAAAGTTCCAAATTTGATAAAAAGTTCAACCAATATTTTGGTATAATGATATTGAAGAAAATAATATCATTTATGAAAAGAAATAACATCCCTTACCTCAAAATAATTTGTATTACGACTAATTTTATATAGTCTTGTGAAACTTCGATCGATATAGCAACACTCAAAGTATACTCACAAGAATAAACTCGATAATATAGAGAGAGAAGAGAAAACTTAGTTTACGGTGTGATTTTCAATTCTAACTTAGCCCTCTATTTATAGGAAAATGTTAGAACGCCAAAGAAGACTAAAATAATAAAATATATTATTTTCTTATTCTTTTTCAATTCTTACGTCTCTACCAACAAAGCAAGCCAACCTTGAACAAAAACTCCAGCAGCCCTCATGCATAATCAACACCAACCAAAAAGTGGATCCCACCCATAAATTAATAAAAATCATTTTATTCTCCGAAACTTCAATAATTCGTAGAAAATAGCTCGGTTATCAGAAAAATTCAAAACTCGCGACTTTCCATGGGAAGTTCCATTCTCTACAACTTTGCGAGAAGAAAGTTTTTCCAAATTCCAAAATGTAAATTGACCAAAATCCATAAGCAGACGATTTTACGATTACATAATCAATTTTCGGTCAAGAATTGTGTCCACAAACACACAAAACATGTGTTAAACATTTAATGCCACAAAATACTCTACCTCCTCATATACTCATATATCCCACATTCATTATAAAAATATCACTGTTAATATATTATTAAAATAATATATTTAAATGAATTATTTTATCGAGAAAAAGATAAAATATTAATTTTCAACAATTGTCACATTAAAAAATTTCTCCATCTATATCCACATAAAATAAATATTTTCTTTATCATAATAATCAATAATTAATTATTTTAAAAATAATATTACGTAATCACAATCTCGACAACCGGTAGTTCCTCCTTAAAAGAGGGGCTTTCAATAAGAATTTCTCTCACTTGGCGCATGCCTTGATTAGGTGACCAAACCTCTCCTGTGATGTAACTTTCTAGACATTGCCAATAATGTTATCGATAATATTATTCAAATAATATGAATTATTGATTTGATAATGAAAAATATCATGTCGCGATGACAATTATTGAAACAATAATAATATAAACTAAACACAATAATTATTGAATCAATAAAATATTGAATAAAGAACTCATCGTAATAATTATTGAGTAATTGCTTCACGCATTGAATCAATAATTCAACAATCTCATGCAATACTGGTAACTCTTTATGCAACCACGCATATTATCGTATTTTAACCACCGTGTAACCCAACAAAGGTTAATTGGTAACAATTTACGCCGTTATTTATAAAACTTAATCTTTGTCGTTTTCTTTCATCCAACCGTTTTCCGTTATGGGGCCCACCAATGACTGCGCCGTCGTACGGAGATTCCCGACAAAAAGAATATTCCACGACCAAACGAATATTCCCCGATAATAATGAATATTTTATAACCACTTGTATATTTTATAAACTTAGCACATTTCACCCATAACCAAAGAATTATATCAAATTAACCCTTATTAATTTAGAATAATGAATAAAGGAAAATTCAATTTTATTTATAATAAGTTGGGGTCTTACATATGTTCCTTGACACAAGGACTATAAATTTGGACCTTAAGAACACCGATTTGATGACCAGAACTTGTGAATAATTGAGCCACAAAGTAGGCAGTCGAAGCTGTCTAGGTTTCTGGGTAACCCAGAAAGCCCAGAAAGCTTCTGACAACTACTTTGAAGCTCTCGATCATGCATCTATGTTGTTGTATGACCGAGATGATGATTGATAATTGTAGTACTACATACCTACTATAAGATCAAAGTTTTAGAAATCCCAGAACATTCATGGACTGAGTATTAAGGTTGGTCAAACATGGCCCCTTGAGAACTGAACTGTCAGTGTTCTTGAGCCCAAGAACACCAATAGCGACGGTTACTGTCGCTATAGGCTATAGCGACGGTTTTTATTAATTTTATTTTCTAAATTTCTGGAAAATGATGAAAAATAGAAATAAATTTCTAAAAATTACAAAAATGATTTTAAAAATTATTTTAAGTTATGAAAAATAATTTTTGATAATTTGGGATATTTTTTTATTAATATTTATAATTATTTGAATATTAATAGTATTTAATTTATTTAATTAGTATATTAAATAAATTAGAGAAAAATGATTTTAATATTATAAAAATTATTTTAAATAAGAATAAAGTGTTTAAAAATATTTTGAGTTATAAAATATAACTTTTAATATTTTGGAGAATTTTATTAATAATGTAATATTAATGATATTAGATTTATTTAATTATTATATTAAATATATGAGTTAAAAATGGTTTTATTGATTTAAAAATGAGAAAAGTGAATTAAAAATATTTTAAGTGATAATTAATGACTTTTAATATTTTTATGAGAAATTCATTAATATTTAAATATTAATGGTAATAATTTAAAATGAGTTTAACTGTTTTAAAATTCATTTAAGGAGAATATTGGTGAATTAAAAATATGTTAAGTTATTATAAATAACTTTAATATGTTGATATGTATGTCATTAATATTTTAATATTATTAAATATTAATGATGATGGTATTATACAGTATTTAAATTATTTAAAAATGATTCTAGTGTTTGAAAAATTATTATAAATTATAATAATTGTTAGAAAATTATTAAAAGCTTCCGAAAAATATTATAAACGATATTTGACTTATCTAAAATAATATTGAAGCTTTAAGACCAAGTTTAATTGACAATAAGTGTGTTAATTGTCGAATAGGGTGACTAGGACACCGAGAACAGACTGAAGTCCAACTAGACTGAACTTGTTAGACTTGATGTGTGCTAATATAGGTTATGAACACATGTGACTATGTAGTAATGTGTCTAGGATAAATATTAATTATAAATTACAGTATTGTGTGATGCAAATTATTGTGCTAATTGTGAGATCGATATTGTGATTATAGGTCTTTCAAACGCATATAATTTATAACGAACCCCAAAATTCATACAATAATATTCTCCTTCTCGATCGTTAACAATAAAACTTTAATCTATCTTTACATCATTATTCGATATTAAAATCACTAAAATGCGAAATATTTAAAACTTTTATACATTTCCTTCTTTATTGCCCTAAATCACAACCTTTACATTACATCTCTTCGATTCAAATTTATATCATAAATCGTTACAACAAAATGACTATACAAAGTCTTACATCATAAATAGATATCCATATACACCAGATAACTTAACTTACAATTCAATAACATGTTACATTAAAATCATTAAATACATTTCCCATAAAACATAAGCAATCTTCGTGAATATGGATCTCTATAATTCACGTAGCACATATCCTTACCTTAAATCTTTAACCAGCAAAAATGGTTATTTGCAAGGTTGAGCTCGACAGCCCAGTAAAATCTCACAGTTTTCATACATCACATAGCACATAATAACATACTTAACATATATCTCATAAACATTGGACTAACATAACATACATGATGCATTTCATATAACAAGTATAAAGATTGGGTCTTACTCAATCAACATTCACTATTCAATCAATGTAGTCATAAATTGACTTTAACGTTTCATACTTTCAATATATATAGAACACATCATGCTCTTTGCAACAAATATTTAAAACAGTTCATCATCAAGTTCACATAACAAATAAGAACTGAAAGACTTGCCTTGATCGTTGTTTACCAATAATAGTTTAACATCTTACAGTTATCTGCACTTCACGTGCCCTACACAATAATACAATTATACACATCAACTATTAGTCACATAACAACACATAGTAATTGTAATGTAAACTCTACTCCACGTCTCATCATCCTTCCTGTTAATTAGCACACAATGTTCAATTAGATTGTGTTAACTTTTTGACTTATGTAATATTCAAAATTCATATAAGTGTTTTAAGTCTTTCTAGGAATACTTATGGGTTTTATATTAAACCCATTTTATATCTTATAATATCCATTTCATTTGACTTAAAACACTTTTTACGTTCATTAACACTTATCACAGCGTTTTGACGTTTATACGTCACACGCCCTATTTGCCTCTCTTGTGTATGCTTACTATGCTTCTATAACTTATCTAATACATCATTATATTAATGTTAAGCATCATTATATTTACTAAGATTCATGTTTTAAAACTTAGAACAACATCTTTTATCGTCAAGAGCACTACACTAGCATACGTGTATGCCCGACGCCTCGATTGCCTCCGAAAAACACAATAGTCCTAAAGATGACCATTTTTACCACTCATAAAGATTTCAAATTGAAAACCTTAAAGCATAAAAGTTATAGGCCTATTCTTCTCGTTCGGGATCATCTTGAATCTCCTCAATCGGAGTTCGTATGCAAAAAAAATGCCTGCCCATTTTAGTAAATATGTTTCATTAGATTTTCTCAAGAGTAGTAAGTCGACCACCTTTCACGGGGGGGGTTTTGCCCTATAAATAGCCCGCCGGGTAGGCCTAGCTACTGTAAGTGGGAAATTTCATGCCCTGCTACGTGCTAACAAGCCAAACTACTTTCTAACCTTCATAATTTGAGTTATACATGTCCAAATTAGTCCGTTTTCGATTCTATGGATTCGTAATTCATAGAACTACAACATACTATAATACCCATCAACTAACATAAATATTAACTAACCCAAATATGAATCTATAACTTATGTTCATGCAAATGATCATGTTTTAGACAATTTAGCGAAATGATTCACTATGAATTCGTTTCTAAACCAAATCAAGTAATTCTAATTGTGATCACTCATATTCTTAACATACTAACCTAATACATGATCAATTTCCACAATAAATCATAACCAAACATCAATTTGATAGTTTCAAAACCATTTTTCAAAAATTAATTCACAGGAAATCATTATGAACAAAATTCCTCTTATTTATCAAAATTACATGGATTGAATTGCTAGAACAACCATATAACTCATAATTCATCATGCTCATCATATCTTTGTGAATTAAAACTTTTGAACAACTATAAAACTCTAAAACTATGAAAACATAGAAGAACATGATTTTAAAACTTGTTTTTACAACACTTGTATTGTGAAAATCCTTTCAAGGCATACAATCACATATGAAAACATATGAACACCATATATACATATAAATACATAATCATGAAAATCTAATTTTACAAAGACTAAATACATAACATCCTAATTTAGTATAAGGGTTAGTTTGATACCTTTTTAGGTTGAATTAGGAGAAAAGATGGAGATGAAAGTTTTTCTTTGTTTCCCTTCTTCTTCTTCTTCTTCTTCTTCTTCTTCTTCTTCTTCTTCTTCTCTCTCTTCTTCTCTTTTTGTTCTTAGTTTAGACTTAGGTTTAGAAAACTAATGTAACTTAGTGTATATACAATATACATATAACACATATAATTATAGAATATGTAACTCCTAATATAATTACATATACTAATTATCAATTTAATATATAAGTTACAAAATTAGAATTTTAAAAGCCCTAAGGATTGTTTGGCAAAACTATATTAAAATAATGACTTAATCATTCTTTATGCCTTGTTTGGCAAAACAAGATTAAAATAAGAATTTCAAAAGCTTTAAGGCTTTGTTTGGTAAAACCAAATTAAAACTCTTTTAATTTATTTTCATAAGTCATTTATAATATAGTTTATTGTCCCACATTGTTTACTTGGATTTCCATATCCAATCTTAATTAAATAAACTAATTACCACATACTAAATAAATTTCCCATTTAACCAAATATCAAAAAATTATAATCTCATTATAATTTTATTTAATAATTAATATATCACTTTAATTATTAAATTACAACATCAATATAACAGCAACTCATGTAATCTTTAACAACTCTCTAACTATTAAATTAAATTAGAGTATTATCTAATAAATTTAATTCACAAATATATACTAACAACAATCACATAAATAAAATATTTATTTAATTTAATAAATATTTTAAATTAATAAAATTTTGGATTGTTACATCATTCCCTCCTTACAAGGATTCTGTCCCCAGAATCACAACTCAAATAAATCATTCGTCACATTCTTCCCTCCTTATAAGGATTCCGTCCTCGGAATCACCGAAACCCTACCTTACTCAAGTTTTCGTCAAATCTCTTCGTTGAATAACTTCAACACATGACCTTAATATAGGTTTTATATTTCCTACTACATTCATTTCTTCAACAAATTCTAGGTTTTATTTCATAACTTCCACTTGAACTCAATTATATTATGAGTATTATATATTCTTTAACCCATTCATTTCATTTTCTAAAGATTGTTATCATAAACACTCGGGATATTACATTTCACCCATTCTTCTAAGAATTTCGTCCTCGAAATTTTATTTATTAATCTTTATTCATTCAATCTATCAAAATAGATTTTACGTTAATACTTTATTCATTCATTGGATTTTATAACCACTTCTTTCCATAAAGATCTTTCTTCAATTATTAAATTAAGAGATTTACATTATTCTTTGATGACTCATCTCTTTCTCATTTCAAAATTTCTTTTCTCACGTATTCCATATATTCATCATTCAGTGTCGCATTCTACGACTTACTTCTTTCTAAGGAATATCATCCTTACCACATTCGCCTTTTAGAATAGCAAGAATCTTCCACAATTGCTCAATAATTGGGAAGAAGTATGAATAACTCAGGAATTTAAAAGATTCCAAATCATGCTGAGGGGTCACAAGACCGTGAACTCTATTCTCGATTTACTAGTGCTTCAACTCAATCCTTCACACTGCAAACCAGTGTTTATCAATCACAAAGACAGAAAAAACACCCCCCTCACGTACACTAGGTGGTCAACCTATTGTACCACAACGTTAGTATAACGTAGTGTTTTTTGTAACGACTATATGCATTACGCTTCTAACCATTGTCCCCAAAAATATGTCCCCTTATAGGGTTGTTCACCTCACTTTTCAACATCTCGAATCCACACCAAAACATTTTGGTTTGGCATAACTTTTCAATAAATGCTTGAATTTCATGAACATCTTTCAATAATCGTCTAGCTGAATCAAATAGCATAGACTTCTACCACAATTTGAACATCAATCGAAATATACATATATATATATATATATATATATTATATCTTAAAGAAATCTCAAAATCCTTTTATGGCGTCATGATTATGACGTTATCATACTACATCTCACCATGATGTAATGGGGTGATTTATCATATGATCACATCCAACATCGTGTTCCATTGCATTGATTACTCCATTGTTTATCATATCACCCGATACATATAATTAAAATATATTTTGAAATTTTAAAAAATCATTTTTTTCTCTAAGCGAAAAACAAACAAAGATAGATACGCTTAATAATAACACTTTGTTTTAAAAAATTCTTTGGTTCACTAGTGTGATCCAATATTTTCAAAAATTAAAACTACAACCATCGGCACGCGAAGTCAATAAATTTCAAAAATCTAACAAAGCTAGAAGATTTGGAAAACCAATGTCTCCACTTTCTATCTTGATCCATTGCTTAATAATTCTATCTATTCCAATCATCCTCAATTCTTCATTCATAACTTAATTATACCCCAGCTCATCAAACTTATCGTGCATTGGAAGTTCGGGACTTGCCACAATAATATGAATTTAAGAACTTATCCTAGTCGGACCATAAAGTCCCATTCGTTTGAGGGGTTCAAAACATACCATATTATTATGAGTCATGAACTTACCATATGCATTAGTTTTAAAATTGCACTAATCCTAATATTATCCGACTAATCTTAATAGTTTCTAACTATCAAACATACACATGAAAAAAGAATCACCTTTTCACCACATATACATTGATAGCGCGACACCAACATTCCAATGATTATCAATATAATAAACTGAGTGCAAGCACAAAACCCTAACCCATACAAAGATTTGTACAACTCAGCCATCACATGAGTCCTCAATTGAAATCCCACCTAACTCTATCTTAATCTTAACTTGCTCTTTGCTCGATACAAATTCCTCGTATCACATCATCTATAACTCCTCGTGAGTTATCTCGTACTATTTCGTAGTACACCATCTTCATAGCATTAAGCTATAATTATTCAAACATTACAGACCATCTTTCTTCTATAACATAAATAGATCACGTCGTGATCTTATTCTATAATCATCTCCCTTAAAATTCTTTTCTTAACTCGTGATCGTTTTGTTTTACGATCCTCTTTCTTTCCTTTTTCATTTACGACATTATTCGTTATCTTGGCTATTGGAGTTAGGTAACTCCCATTTCTTATCTACATATCTCTTCAAGATTCTTCTTTGAATCTTCTTATTTATATAACA
Organism: Panax ginseng; assembly: GCA_020205605.1. Taxonomy (NCBI): domain Eukaryota; kingdom Viridiplantae; phylum Streptophyta; class Magnoliopsida; order Apiales; family Araliaceae; genus Panax; species Panax ginseng. Next base: position 100,405,884 of record CM035136.1, on the reverse strand, counting down.
ATTCCTGCTTTAAGAATTTCCAACTTCATTTACACCGTTCAAAATTTCATTCGAGTTCCACATTTTCATTATACGTATCCATTTTCTCAACTTGGTACACATCGAGTCTCTAATAGTTTCAATATGGTACGCTGAGTGGTTTCTCACAAACAACCAACAAACTAGGTTCCGAGTTGCTAGTTCGTATATACCTCCGCTCTATGAAGGAATCGTTTAGCCCAGATACCACACATCAACTACTAATGAGTACAATTGTACCATACTTAAACTATAACTTTCATTCTTAACTTCCTTACCATTCTCTTCTTATAGACATTGTCTATCTATTATCACCTTACATTCTTATTATTGGAGTTGGGTAGCCCCATTTCATATTCTTTATAACTCTGTGAGATTCTTCTTTGAATCCTCTTACATATGTTTTAATCCCTTCTCTATACGTTTCTTAAATTACTTCTTATTGTTCAAACTCTATCTGAGCTTATTCTTTCATTATCTTCACATCTCTTCTCTAAGGTTATAGCCTACAGTACTCCTACCTATGGTTTATAACCTACAACTTTGATACCAACTGTAACGACCCCAAAATTCATATAATAATATTCTCATTCTCGATCGTTAACAATAAAACTTTAATCTATCTTTATATCATTATTCGATATTAAAATCACTAAAACTGTGGAATATTTAAAACTTTTATACATCTCATTCTTTATTGCCCTAAATCGCAACCTTTACATTACATCTCTTCGATTCAAATTTATATCATGAATCGTTACAACAAAATGACTATACAAAGTCTTACATCATAAATAGATATCCATATACATCGGATAACTCAACTTATAATTCAACAACATGTTACATTCAAAATATTAAATACATTTCCCATAAAACATAAGTAATCTTTGTGAATATGGATCTCTATAATTCACGTAGCACATATCCTTACCTTAAATCTTTAACTTTTGCAAAATGGTTATTTGCAAGGTTGAGCTTGACAACCCAAAGAAAATCTAACAGTTTTCATGCATCACATAGCACATAATAACATACTCAAAATATATATCTTATAAACATTGGACTAACACAACATACATGTTGCATTTCATATAACAAGTATAAAGATTGAGTTCCTTAATCAATCAACATTCATTATTCAATCAACATAGTCATAAATTAACTTTAACGTTTCATACTTTCAATATATATAGAACACATCATGCTCTTTGCAACAAATATTTAAAACAGTTCATCATCAAGTTCACATAACAAATAGGAACTGAAAGACTTGCCTTGATCGTTGTTTACCAATAATAGTTTAACATCTTACAGTTATCTGCACTTCACGTGCCCTACATAATTATATAATCATACACATCAACTATTAGTCACATAACAACACATAATAATTGTAATGTAAACTCTACTCCACATCTCATAATCTTTCCTATTAATTAGCACACAATGTTCAATTAGATTTTGTTAACTTTTCGACTTATGTAATATTCGAAATTCATTCAAGTGTTTAAATCTTGCTAGGAATCATTATTGGTTTTATATTAAACCCATTTCATATTTTATAATATCCATTTCATTTGACTTAAAACACTTTTTACGTTCATTAACACTTATCATAGCTAGCGTTTGACGCTTATTAAATCATACGCCTGATTTGCTTCTCTTGTGTATGCTTACTATGCTTCAATAATTTATCTAATACATCATTATATTAATGTTAAGCATCATTATATTTACTAACATTCATGTTTTATAACTTAGAACAACATCTTTTATCGTCAAGAGCACTACACTAGCATACGTGCATGCCCGCCCGACGCCTCAGGTTTGCCTCCGAAAACACAATAGTCCTAAGGATGACCATTTTGACCACTGCTCCCGACATCAAATTGAAAATCTTAAAGAACAAAAGTTGTAGGTCTACTCGTTATCGTTCCAGATCTTCTTGGATCTCCTCAATCGGAGTTCGTATGCAAACGTTATCCCTGTTTTAGTAAAACATGTTCTGTTAGATTTTCTCAGCAGTTGTAAGTCAGACCACCCCCACTGAGGCGGGGGTCTTGCCCTATAAATAGCCCGCTGGGGTGGGCCTAGCTACTGTAAGTGGGAAATTCCATGCCCTGCTACGAGCTAACAAGCCAAACTACTTTTTAACCTTCATAATTTGAGTTATACATGTCCAAATTAGTCCGTTTTTGATTCTATGGATTCGTAATTCATAGAACTACAATATACTATAATACCCATCAACTAACATAAACATTAACTAACCCAAATATGAAGCTATAACTCATGTTCATGAAAATGTTCATGGTTTGGACAATTTAGCGAAATCATTCACTACGAATTCGTTTCTAAACCAAATCAAGTAATTCTAATTGTGATAGCTCATATTCTTAACATACTAACATAATACATGATCAATTTCAACAATAAATCATAACCAAACATCAATTTGATAGTTTCAAAACCATTTTTCAAAAATTAATTCACAAGAAATCATTATGAACAAAATTCCTCTTGTTTATCAAAATTACATGGATTGAATTGCTAGAACAACCATATAACTCATAATTCATCATGCTCATCATATCTTTGTTAATTGAAACTTTTGAACAACTATAAAACTCTAAAACTATGAAAACATAGAAGAACATGATTTTAAAACTTGTTTTTACAACACTTGTATTGTGAAAATCCTTTCATGGCATACAATCACATATGAAAACATATGAACAACATATATACATATAAATACGTAATCATGAAATCCTAATTTTACAAAGACTAAATACATAACATCCTAATTTAGTATAAGGGTTAGTTTGATACCTTTCTAGGTTGAATTAGAAGAAAAGATAGAGATGATGAATTTTCTTTTCTTTTCTTTTCTCCTCTTCTTCTTCCTTCTTCTTCTTCTTCTATATTCTTCTTCTTCTCCTTTAGTTCTCTCTTTTCTTTTGTTTTAGTTTAGACTTAGGTTTAAAACTAACGTATATATATACAATATACATATAACACATATAATTATAGAATATGTAACTCCCAATATAATTACATATACTAATTATCAATTTAATATATAAGTTACAAAAATTAGAATTTTAAAAGCCCTAAGGTTTGTTTGGCAAACCATATTAAAATAATGACTTAATCATTCCTTAAGTATTGTTTGGAAAAACAAAATTAAAATAAGAATTTCAAAAGCTCTAAGGTTTTTCTTTGGTAAAACCAAATTAAAACTCTTTTAATTTATATTCATAAGTCATTTATAATATAGTTTATTGTCCCACATTGTTTGCTTGAATTTCCATATCCAATCTTAATTAAATAAACTAATTACCACGTACTAAATAAATTTCCCACTTAACCAAATATCACAAAATTATAATCTCATTATAATTTTATTTAATAATTAATATTTCACTTTAATTATTAAATTACGACATCAATATAGCAACTCATGTAATCTTTAACAACTCTCTAACTGTTAAATTAAATTAGAGTATTATCTAATAAATTTAATTCACAAATATATACTAACAACAATTGTAAGACCCCAACTTATTATTAATAAAATTTAATTTTCTCTATTTATTATTTTGAAATAGTAAGGGTTGATTTGATTAATGTGGATAGTTATGCGTAAAATACGCAAATATTTCAAAATAAGCAAGTGGTTATAAAATATTCATTATTGTCGGGGAATATTCGTTTGGTCGTGGAATATTCTTCTTTAGCACATCGGGAATATTCGTATGCGGCCAGCCTTTTTTTATGGGCCCCATAACTTGAAGCGATTGGATGAAGAAAACGACAAATATAAGTTGTTTAAAAATAACGACGTAGTTGTTACTGCTAATAATCTTGTTAAAATACTCTTTGGTTAAAACACAAAGATGATTTACGGGTATTGCACCAATTATTGATTCTTACGTAAGAAGGCACTTACTCAATAATGGTTACAAATAATTATCGCTCAAAGATTTTATTTTATTGATTTAATAATTGTTGCGTTGATATTTTATATTGATGTTGTTTCAATAATTGTCATTACACAAGATATTTTTCATTATCGAAGCAATAATTCATATTATCCTAATAATATTATTAGATAACATTATTGGAAATGTCTAGAAAGTTACGTCAAGGAGAGGTTTGGTCACCTAATTGCGTGCCCGAAGGAGAAATTCTTATTGAAAGCCCCTCTTTCTTGGGAACCGCCTGGTTGTCGATATTGTGATTCTCAGAATATTATTTGTGAATAATTAATTATTGATTCATATGATGAGGAAAATATTGATTTTATGTGGATATAGATGGAGAAAATTTTTAATGTGACAATTGTTGAAAATTGAAATTTTATCTTTTTCTGATAAAATAATTTATTTAAATATATTATTATATTTTAATAATATAATAATGATGATATTTTTACGATGAATGTGGGATATATGAGTATATGTGGAAGAGGAGTATTTTTGTTATCAAAAATATTTAAAGCATGTTTTATGTGTCGGTGGACCTCATTTCTTGACTGAAATTTGATTATAGCCTGTAAAATTGCCCGTTTGTGGATTTCGGTCAATTTTTGTTTGGAATTTGGAAAAACTTCCTTCTGCAAAGTTGTAGATAATGGAATTTCCTATAAAAAAAGTTGCGAGATTCAAATTTTCTAACAAAAAGGGCTATTTATTGTGAATTATTGAAGTTCCAAAGCTCCGAAATAATTGATTTTTGGAAGTTTAAAATATTTTTAATTACAAAAACGTGTTTTTCATTTTGTGGCCCTTATGTAACATGTGATAGAGGCTGAAATCAGTTGGAAGAAGTGTGCGTATGAGATTTTGGAAAAATATAATAATATTTAATAAATTTTCTACTTTGGTGTTCTAAGCATTTTCTTATAAATAGGATGTTTAGGTTAGAATTGAAAATCACACCAGAAACTGAAGTTTTCTCACTCTATATTATCGTAGCGATTCTTGTGAGTATTTTGAGTATATTTTGAGTATTGCTATACTGTGCAAGTTCAAGTCATAGCCTATATCCTGTTTCAAATTAGAAGTCTTGATCTTTTTCGAGGTAAGGGATATTATTTTTTTCAGAATGATATTATTTCTTCAATATCATTATCTTTGAAATATTGATCCTGAAGTTTTTATCAAATTTGGAACTTTTGGTGTCTGAGTTACTATTCACGATATCTGCACTATTCACGATATCGACCACTATTCACGAATACGACACTATTCATCAAAAAATGAAAATTTTCCCTTTTCGTCTAAAATATCTATTGTGGATACTAGCTTTGATTGTATCTATGTTTTGATCATTCTTGAATTTTACACCACTATGATTATTTTTGAGGTATTTTTGGACATGGATAAAATAAAAGTACTGAATCCTTAATCCTTAATCCTTGTCATTTTGTTTCACTGGATTCGTTTCTTTAAAAATATTTTTCATCATCCTCAGTCTTAAATGATGATATTATTGAATATCTTTGGCCTGTAGTGGAAAGATGAATATTTGATTCCAGATATATATTGATTGATGTTACAGGGATAAAAGATAGACGATGAACTTTTAAATTCATACATAGAAGATAGTAGTTTGCATTCTCTACTTAACTCTTTTAATGAATTATTATTTCCGCTGTGAATATTGATTTAAAACTTGTTGTCTATTGAATTCTATTAGATTTTTCCCTGTTGAAGACTAACGATAATTTGTTGTATATTATCTTAGTCATAATATTCTTTACTGGGCTAGTTGAGCTCACCCTTTTTCTTTTTGTTCCATTTTTCTTCTCATGAGGCGAGAATATAGCGAGTACAAGTCGAGGTATGCAATGAAGGTTCTAGAGAGAGTTGTTTAGTAGTCCTCACCATTTTTGTAAAATAATGTATCAATAAATGTGATGAGGATTTATTTGAGTATAGATATTGTCTAGAAGATAATATTTGTATTCAAACTCACAGTTTTACTGTTGTAATAATAAAGTTAAAGTTGTAGTTGTTTCTGTACCATGTATTGACAACTCAGAATGGGTGATGTATACCTATTTTGGGGGCGTCACAACAATCACATAAATAAAATATTTATTTAATTTAATAAATATTTTAAATTACAAATAAAATTCTGGATTGTTACAAGATCGATGCTAATTATTCTGGCTAGATCGAGAAAGTGATTAGATATTGAAATCATTGTATTTCGTTGTTGTGATTCAAATTCTAGTTATAAGACTAAGAAGACCAACCTTTTATATAAAGGGAACCTTTTGGTCGTATATTCGGCCATTGCGCGCGTGTAAGTATTATGCATAATATAGGGTACAAAGAGTTGGCCGCTCTAAGTACTTGCTGAGGGGTATGACTTAATATTTATGGTTATTTGATACACCTGGGTATATCAAAGTAAAATATTTGATAGTTACTCGAGAAGAAAAGTTCAAGATCCTTAGTGTGACGCCCCCAAAACAGGTATACATCACCCATCTTGGGTCGCCAGATACATGGAACAGAACTCAACTACAAACTTAATTATACAACTGTCGTGTACAATACGACAAAACATAGCTGAGAGTTTAAACAAGAATATTGCCTTCTAGACAATATTCACTCTCAATGGAGTCCTCATTACAATTATTATCACACTATTTCACAGACTAGTGAGGACTACTAAAGCCACTTATCCTGGACCATCACTCCATTTCCCGACTTGTCCCACCTATATTCTCATTTCTTGAAGAGAAAAAGAAAGCAAAAAGGTGAGCTCAACTAGCCCAGTAAGAAATATTATGACTAAGATAATGCAGAATAAATTATCCTTAGCCTTCAACAATATAACAACTGATAGGATATAATAGACAACAAGTTTTAGATCAACAACTGCAGCGGAATAAGCAATCCATTAGAAGAGTCAAGTAAAGCATGATATCTACTATATTCTATGATTTAAAAAGTTTTTCATCAACTTTTTCGCTGAGACTCAGCTTAATAAATAAACCACATCATCAAATCATCCCTGCACTACGGGCCAAGGATATTCATGTAATCACCAATGGTCATGATTATACCGAATAATCCCTGGTCATAATCATACCAACAACTGTCCATCAATGCACTACGGGCCAATGAGGACTTTTACCACATCATTTGTAATATTACGGGTCATGAGTATACCGAATGATCCATGGTCATAATCATACCAATCAACAGTCCATCTATGCACGTAAGCCAAATATATACAACTGTAAAGCCAATAATCAACAGTCCATCTTTGCACGTAAGCCAAAGATATACAACTGTAAAACCAATAATCAACAGTCCATCTTTGCACGTAAGTCAAAGATATACAACTCTAAAACCAATAATCAACAGTCCATCTATGTACGTAAGCCAAAGATATACAACTCTAAAACTAATAATCAACAGTCCATCTGTGCACGTAAGCCAAAGATATACAACTCTAAAACCAATAATCAACAGTCCATCTTTGCACTTAAGCCAAAGATATACAACTATAAAATCAATAATCAACAGTCCATCTTTGCACGTAAGCCAAAGATATACAACTCTAAAACTAATAATCAACAGTCCATCTTTGCACGTAAGCCAAAGATATACAACTATAAAATCAATAATCAACAGTCCATCTATGCATGTAAGCCAAAGATGACTTTCATCACAATATAAGCATGAGGATGATGACAATGATATAAGCATTAATCAAACGAAATCAAGGATAAATATTAAAGACTTTAAATTTATCCAGAGTTTTAAAATATCCAAATTATCAACATGATACTACTTTGTGGAGTAAAATTCAAGAATAATATTCATGTACCAAAATAATTTGGACAGAAAAGAAATATATTTTTCGGGTAAATAGTACCCCATGAATAGTAACTCATAAATAGTAACTCATAAATAGTAACTCGTAAATAGTACTCCGTATTCGTATATAGTACCGTATACATAAATAATGTCATATACGCAAATAGTGCCATATACATGAATAGTGTCGTATACGTGAATAGTAATCCCGGCACAAAAAGATAAAGTTTCACAATAAAATCCATATCAATATTTATAACACCTTAATCCAAATGTTATAAATCACTTAATAATCTCATAATCTAATATTATTAATATTACCATAATATTTTAATCATTTCTTAAACTTATAAACAATTTATTTTAATTGTTTACACTTTACTAATTAATGCATTTAATCATCCTAAAATGCCAAACTCATAAGATTTCATCACCAATAACCAAAACTCTCATCAAAAATCTGCATATACTTTATATAAGATTCTCAAGCCATAAAATCCTATTTTCTAATTTTCTTACTTCACATAACATATTTCATTCATTTACTCATAACTAGTCCATTTTCATGAAAAATACCAAATCAGTACAAACAATTTTTCTTTTCTGGGATTTAGCAGAATATAGTCCCATATTGAACATATATTTTTCTCAAAATTTTTAAAATTCATTTACTATTTTTCATATGGCTAAAACTGCCGAATATTTAGACATTTATCAAAAATTATACTTTTGTCAAAAAATTCCAAAATTTATAGGGTATACTGCTGTTATATAGATGTACTTCCAATAAATATTTTACCAATTTTGAAGTTAACCACAATGGGTTATAAGGGTTTACTTTTAACATAGTCTTTTCCCATAAAATTCATAACTCCTAATCTATACATCCAAAAATCGCCATTTTTGGACACAATCTAGAAAACTTATCAGATTATCATTTCAAATTTTTCCAGAATTTTGTAGTGTCGAAAAATTACGAAACTGCCCCTTGCAGAAATCCCTTACTTACAACGGTTGAACAAAAATAATATTCCTTACGAATATTGAACGGAAATAATATTCCTTACGAATATTAAATGAATATAATGAATATTGGACGATAATAATTTTCATATGAATACGAAAAATAATATCTCTTCAGAATATTAAAAAATAATAACCCTTACCTCAGAAGAAGACTGGATACTGGAGTAGTGAAGTAGTAGACTACTCTTTTTCTTTCTCTCTATAGCTTCTCTCTCTATAATTGCTCTTGTGAGTCTTAGTGAATTGGTGAGAATGAAGGAAGAATGAGCTTCTATTTATAGAAAAATATAGTTTTGATAATTGCATGTTTTGGGGCTCGAAATATTATAGTATAATATCTTCATCTTTTTTTTCATTTTTAATTCAGTCATGCAAGTATTATCAAACTTGCACCACCTCCCCTAATAGTAAATTATGTGAATCAATAGTAAATCATGTGACTCAATAGTACTAAACATGTGAAAAAATTAATTATAGTATAGTACCTTCATCTATACGTCCATTTTTAATTTAGTCATGCAAGTATTATCAATCTTGCACCAACTCCCCTAATAGTAAATCATGTGAATCAATAGTACACACATGTGAACACATAGTTATAAGCTTGTAAATTAATAGCAATTAATTGCTCATTTATCCGGTTAATTACCCGATTGGTCAATATAACCTCCAGACATTAATTATTATCGAAATAAATGTCGATTTCCACAAACACTAATAATTCCCACACAATGGAATTATCAATTTCATCTTTAATCAACACGAACTTATTCATCAATAATATTATAACTCACAATACTTAACAACCAGATCTTTCCCAGGAAAGAGGGGGCTTTTCGATAAGGATTTCTCCTTATTGGCGCGCAATTAGGTGACCAAACCTCTCCTCGATGTAACTTCTAGAGATCATTATCAATATTGCAAATAATAATATGAATAACTTTGCCGTATCAATTATTGATTTAATAATATAACATATTATGCAGATGATACTGTGACAATAATTGAATCAATAATATGAGAGATATGATGTAGCAATTACTGTAGTAATAATTGAGTATAACTGAGTGACTTCTCACGTAAGCATCAATAATCAATATTGTGTGCTACTATGCAATCAGCGTATTACTGTACTTTTACTGCCGGGTAGTTCAACAGTTTTAACGGTAACACTTTCGTCGTTATTTTTATAAAAAGATAATTCGGTCGTTTTCTAACTACGACAATACATCCGCTGTGGGGTCCACCAATGATTGTGCCGTCATATGAATATTTCCCCACAAAAAGAATATTCCCCGACCAAACGAATATTTTATAACAACTTGCTTACTTTGAAAAAATTTCAAATATCACCCTTAACTTTAACCTTTTATCAATTTAACCATTTACTAAATAGAATAATTATAAGAAAATTGAATACTTTCATTTCATAAAATTTGGGGTCTCACAATCTCCCCTCCTTATGAAATTTCCCCCTCAAAATTTACGTACCTGGTAGTTAGAAGAGATGAGAATACCTTGCTTTCTTTTCAGATTGTACCTTCCCGGTTATATCCTCTCTATCATGATTTTCCCATTTCTCATCTCTTGTATTTCAAATATCATTCTAGAATATAGTTTTAAAATAAGGGTTAATTGACATGCCACATATTATCCCTATACTCTGACCGACAAATTAAATAACAAATAAACTTAGGTAGGTCATACTAGCGAATGAATTACCTGTCTCTCCCCTCCTAGTTCTAGTCTCACACCTCAGCTAGGGATCGTATCCCTAAGCTTTGATACCAACTGTGACGCCCCCAAAATAGGTATACATCACCCATCTTGAGTCGCCAAAAACATGGTACATAATACAACTACAAACTTCTTCTATACAATTGTCGTGTACAATACGACAAAACATAGCTGAGAGTTTAAACAAAAATATTGCCTTCTAGACAATATTCACTCTCAATGGAGTCCTCATTACAATTATTATCACACTATTTTACAAAATAGTGGGGACTACTAAAGCCACTTATCCTGGACCATCACTCCAATTCCCGACTCGTCCCAGCTATATTCTCATTTCCTGAAGAGAAAAAGAAAGCAAAAGGGTGAGCTCAACTAGCCCAGTAAGAAATATTATGACTAAGATAATGCAGAATAAATTATCCTTAGCCTTCAATAATATAACAACTGATAGGATATAATAGACAACAAGTTTTAGATCAACAACTGCAGTGGAATAAGCAATCCATTAGAAGAGTCAAGTAGAGCATGATATCAACTATTTTCTATGATTTAAAAAGTTTTTCATCAACTTTATCGCTGAGACTCAACTTAATAAATAAACCACATCATCGAATCATCCCTGCACTACGGGCCAAGGATATTCATGTAATCACCAATGGTCATGATTATACCAAATAATTCCTGGTCATAATCATACCAACAACTGTCCATCAATGCACTACGGGGCCAATGAGGACTTTTATCACATCATTTGTAACATTACGGGTCATGATTATACCGAATGATCCATGGTCATAATTATACCAATCAACAGTCCATCCATGCACGTAAGCCAAAGATATACAATTGTAAAACCAATAATCAACCGTCCATCTTTGCACGTAAGCCAAAGATATACAACTGTAAAACCAATAATCAATAGTCCATTTTTGCACGTAAGACAAAGATATACAACTATAAAACCAATAATCAATAGTCCATCTATGCACGTAAGCCAAAGATATACAACTCTAAAACCAATAATCAATAGTCTATCTTTGCACGTAAGCCAAACATATACAACTCTAAAACCAATAATCAACAGCCCATCTTTGCACGTAAGCCAAAGATATACAACTGTAAAATCAATAATTAACAGTCCATCTTTGCACGTAAGCCAAAGATATACAACTCTAAAACCAATAATCAACAGTCCATCTTTGCACGTAAGCCAAAGATATACAACTATAAAATTAATAATCAACAGTCCATCTATGCACATAAGCCAAAGATGACTTTCATCACAATATAAGCATGAGGATGATGACAATGATATAAGCATTAATCAAACAAAATTAAGGATACATTTTAAAGACTTTAAATTTATCCATAGTTTAAAAATATCCAAATTGTCAACATGATACTGCTTTGTGGAGTAAAATTCAAGAATAATATTCATGTACCAAAAATAATTTGGACAGAATACAAATATATTTTTTGGGTAAATAGTACCCCGTGAATATTAACTCGTGAATAGTAACTCGTGAATAGTAACTCATGAATAGTAACTCATGAATAGTACTCCATATTCGTACATAGTACCGTATACATAAATAATGTCATATACGCAAATAGTGCCATATACATGAATAGTGTCGTATACGTGAATAGTAACCTCGACACAAAAAGATAAAGTTTCACAATAAAATTCATATCAATATTTATAACACCTTAATCCAAATGTTATAAATCATTTAATAATCTCATAATCTAATATTATTAATATTACCATAATATTTTAATCATTTCTTAAACTTATAAACAATTTATTTTAATTGTTTACACTTTACTAATTAATGCATTTAATCATCCTAAAATGCCAAACTCATAAGATTTCATCACCAATAACCAAAACTCTCATCAAAAATCTGCATATACCTTATATAGGATTCTTAAGCCATAAAATCCAATTTTCCTATTTTCTTACTTCACATAACATATTTAATTCATTTACTCATAACTAGTCCATTTTCTTGAAAAATACAAAATCAGTACAAACAAATTTTCTTTTCTGGGATTTAGCAGAATATAGTCCCATATTGAACATATATGTTTCTCAAAATTTTTAAAATTCATTTAGTATTTTTCATATGGCTAAAACTGCCGAATATTTAGACATTTATTAAAAATTATACTTTTGTCAAAAAATTTCAAAATTTACAGGGTATACTGATGTTATATAGATGTATTCCCAATAAATATTTTACCAATTTTGGAGTTAACCACAAGGGGTTATAAGGGTTTACTTTTAAAATAGTCTTTTCCCATAAAATTCATAACTCCTAATCTATACATCCAAAAATCGCCATTTTTGGACATAATCTAGAAAACTCATCAGATTATCATTTTAAATTTTTCCAGAAATTTTGAGGGTCGAAAAATTATGAAACTGCCCCTGGTAGAAACCCCTTACTTACAACAGTTGAACGAAAATAATATTCCTTATGAATATTGAACGGAAATAATATTCCTTACGAATATTAAACGAATATAATGAATATTGAATGATAATAATATTCATACAAATACGAAAAATAATATCTCTTCAGAATATAAAAAAATAATAACCCTTACCTCAGAAGAAGACTAGATACTGGAGTAGTGAAATAGCAGAATAATCTTCTTCTTTCTCTCTATAGCTTCTCTCTCTATAACTGCTCTTGTGAGTCTTAGTGAATTGGTGAGAATGAAGGAAGAATGAGCTTCTATTTATAGGAAAATATAGTTTTGATAATTGCACGTTTTGGGGCTTGAAATATTACAGTATAATACCTTCATCTTTTTCTTAATTTTTAATTTAGTCCTGCAAGTATTATCAAACTTGCACCACCTCCCCTAATAGTAAATCATGTGAATTAATAGTAAATCACGTGACTCAATAGTTCTAAACATGTGAAAAAATTAATTATAGTATAGTACCTTCATCTATACCTCCATTTTTAATTTAGTCATGCAAGTATTATCAATCTTGCACCAACTCCCCTAATAGTAAATCATGTGAATCAATAGTACACACATGTGAACACATAGTTATAAGCATGTGAATTAATAGCAATTAATTGCTCATTAAATCCGGTTAATTACCCAATTGGTCAAAATAATCTCCAAACATTAATTATTATTGAAATAAATGTCGATTTCCACAAACACTAATAATTTCCACACAATGGAATTATCAATTTCATCTTTAATCAACACGAACTTATTCATCATTAATATTATAACTCACAATACTTAACAACCAGGTCGTTCCCAAGAAAGAGGGGGCTTTTCGATAAGGATTTCTCCTTATTGGCGCGCAATTAGGTGACCAAACCTCTCCTTGACAGAACTTCTAGACATTGTCAATATTGAAAATAATAATATGAATAACTTTGTCGTCTCAATTATTGATTTAATAATATAACATATTACGCAGATGATACTGTGATAATAATTGAATCAATAATATGAGAGATATGATGCAGCAATTACTGTAGCAATAATTGAGTATAACTGAGTGACTTGTCACGTTAACATCAATAATCAATACCGTGTGCTATTATACAACCACGCATATTACTTTACTTTTACTACCGGGTAGTTCAACAGTTTTAACGGTAACACTTTCGCCGTTATTTTTATAAAAAGATAATTCTGTTGTTTTCTAACTACGACAATACATCCGTTGTGGGGTCCACCAATGATTGTGCCGTCGTACGAATATTCCCCGACAAAAAGAATGTTCCCCGACCAAACGAATATTTTATAACAACTTGCTTACTTTGAAATTTTTTCAAATATCACCCTTAACTTTAACCTTTTATCAATTTAACCATTTACTAAATAGAATAATTATAAGAAAATTGAATACTTTCATTTCATAAAATTTGGGGTCTCACACTTACGGATCACTCAGCATAAACTCTGAAGAATATTTTCCGTTTTGTTATTCAATTGAATATCGTAGAAACTTTGAAAGCGTTGTACTCTTTCGTTATCAAATTATTGTGTTGAATAGGATGCGAGAAGACTTGTTAGTGATTAACGAATTGTTCAGCAGTTTCAAAGTTTCCCGAACTTTGGTGTCATTCTATCAAAATAGATAATATGTTATTCTTGATTCTTATACATTCATTGTATGTCTTAACTTACGTGGCAAATTTGTTGCTCACCCTTGCTAAATTAAATATTTTAGCTAGGAATGAAGTAGCCGGAGGGGCAGAGAAGAACAAAGGCAAAGACATAGTGCTGGGGTAGTTATAATGAACATATTTATTATGTTGTATTTGTAAACCCTTTTTGTATATCTAAAGGGTATGTTTGTAATGTTAAGGTTAGATAACTTGGGACGAATGTATTAACAATATCTGTTAATGGGATATGTATTGCTATTTTTAAATAAATGGGTAGTTAAATGCTATTTATATTGTGGATCGTGAGCGCCAAACTCGGGGGGTCAGGTAACCCGGATTCGGGGGCATCACAGGGTGAAAAGTACCTTATGAATAGTACTTCGTGAATAATACTTCGTGAATAGTACCTCAGCATGAAAATATTAAAATTTAACAAGAATGTTCAGAAAGATATTTTTGTGAAAAGATACTTGATGAAACGCAAATTTCAAAGATATTCTACTAATTTCAAGGAGTATATAGAAGCAATACTTATCAACATAAGTGTAGAATTATGAATATGAAACGAAATAATATTACTTACATACTACAGAGTATGGAAGAAAATATTATTTCATACGAATATTGAACAAAAATAATATCCCTTACCTTAAGAAGGGAGTATTTCTGACTGGTATAGCGGGGATATTCTTGAAGAAAACTTGCTCTATTTTCTAAACTCAAAGCTACCTTAAACTCAAAAGAAATACACTCAATATTATAGAAGAAGAATTCTCTAATTCTGGTGTGATTTTCATTCCTAAACTAAGCATCCTATTTATAGGAGAATGACTGAGTACTATTTAGGAAAAATAATCATGGACGCACAGTAAGTTTTTTCACGAGCTGCAATCGACAAAAAAAATTTGATTTACTATGCATCACTATGCAATAAAATATTCTAATAAAACAAAAACTTTATATAAAATATAATATATTCTATTTATAATCTAATAAAATGAATAACTTTATAAAAAGTATTCTGCTTTATATAAAAAAAATTCTATTTTATTACTATTATAATAATAATAAAAACAAAATTTATATATATATATATATATATATATATATATATATAAAGTAATAAAACAAAACTAAGATAACTTTCTACCGACGATTTTGAAAAATGAGTAAGTGAGGGTCCATGTAATAAGACAAATTTACAACAAATACTTTATAAAAAACCACTCTATTTATCTCAATTCACTTGGCTTCACTAAACACATTTTTAATAACATTTATTCATCATTAATATTATAACTCACAATATTAACAACCATATCATTCCCAGGAAAGAGGAGGCTTTCCGATAAAGACTTCTCCTTATTGGCGTGCAATTAGGTGACCAAACCCCTTTCCTTGACAGAACTTTCTAGACATTGTCAATAATACAAATAATAATATGAATAACTTTGTCGTCTCAATTATTTATTTAATAATATAAAATATTGTGCAGATGATACTGTGACAATAATTGAATAAAACTGAGTGACTTCTCACATAAGCATCAATAATCAAAGATATTGTACAATATTGTGTGCTACTATGCAACCACGCGTATTACTGTACTTTTATCACCGGGCATTTCAACAGTTAACGGTTAAAGTCTTGCCGTTATTTTTATAAAAATGTTATTTTTGTCGCTTTCTAAATCCAACATTAATTTCATTGTGGGGTCCACCAATAATTGTGCCGTCGTACGACTATTCCCTGATAAAATGAATATTCCTTGATAAAATGAATATTCCCCGACCAAACGAATATTTTATGACAACTTGTTTACTTTGCAAAATTTGTAAATATTACCCACAACTATAACATTATATCAAATCCACACCTTATTATTCAAAATAACATTTAGAGAAAAATTAATCTTTATTCATAAAAGTTGAGGTCTTACAAAGCACTTGTTACTTGGAGTGATGAAGAGGAGTCTGAAGTTGAGGTCTATGCCAAGGATGAAATAGCTCAAGTATGCTTCATGTGAATAGAAGGTGAATCAAACGAGGTATCTACTTATGAGTTTAATTCTTTGAAACAAGAGAATGAAAAATTAAAAGAAAAGAATGCATATTTGAAAGATTTGGTAAATACATTAATGAGTGAGGTTGATTCTTTGATAGATGAAAAGAAAGAAATTAATTAGTCATTATGTAAAGAAGAAAAGATTTTGATTGCTAAGAATGATTATCTTGATAATTATACCAAAATACTTTTCAATAAGGTAAATTATTTGAATAATGAAGTTCAAAAATTGACTAATGAACTAAAAATGAGAGATGTATGTATTGATGCATTTAGTGATGAATCTCTTTGCAAAACTATTCCTACTAATGAACTTCAAAAGGAAATAGACTCGTTAAATTGTCTCTTGCTAAATTCATTCAAGTAGAAGAAAATTAAATGTTATATTGGGTAAACAAAGACCTAGTTTTGAAGGACAAGCAATTGGTTATAATCCTATGCATAAAAAGGGAGATGTGAAAATGCTAAAATCTAAATCACGTTTTAGAGTAAACTATTGTTCTCCTTTCACAACATGTAGAAATTGTGGCATTAAAGGTCACTTGGATATAAACTATCTTAAGAAAAAACAATATTAAAAAGAGTGATTTACTTGTAACTAACACGAAAGGACCCAAAAAGATTTGGGTACCAAAAAGATGAAATATCTTTTCTTGACAAGTATGTTTCAAGGCAAAGGTTCCATCTCAAAAATGGATTCTTGATAGTGGATGCTCTTGTCACATGACTGGTGATAAATCAAAGTTTGTGGAGTTAAAAATCAAGAAGAAAAATGGAACGGTTACATTTGGAGATAATCAAACTTGTGAAATTATTGGAAAAGGTAAAATTGGTAATGGTAAGGTTAATATTGATAATGTACATCTTGTTAGTGGACTTGAATTTAATCTTATAAGTGTTAGTCAATTAATGGATAATGGTCATCAAGTAAATTTTGAAAAAGGAAAATGTATAATTTCTCATGGTACTAACAATACTACTGTAGTTGCACAAAGGGAAGGAAATATATATACTCTTAATTTTGAGCAACAAGATGAAGAACTATGTCTTGCCTTTGTGCAAGCTGAGGCTAACTTATGGCATAAGAGGATGGGACATGTTCCCATGGATTTAATCAAGAAATTGTCCTCAAAGAATCTTGTCAAAGGATTGCCAAAAATAATGTATGAAAAGAAGGGAATATGTGTTCCTTGCCAACTCGGGAAACAAGTAAGAACATCATTTACGGCAAAGAACATGGTATCAACTTCTTCTCCCTTGCAATTATTTCATCTAGACTTATTTGGACCAGAAAGACATGCTAGTATTAATGGTAAATTTTATACATTTGTAATATTTGATGATTTCACTATATATACATAGGTATTATTTTTGAGAACTAAAGATGACGCATTTAAAGAATTTGAGAAATTGATAAGAAATTTGGAAACAAAATATAGTCTCAAACTTGTAAAGATAAGAAGTGATCATGGCACCGTATTTTAAAAAGACTTTATAACATTTTGTGATCTAAAATGAATTAGCCATGACTTTTCAGCCCCAAGAACCCCTCAACAAAATGGAGTAGTGGTATAAGAAAGAATAGAACGTTACAAGAAACAGCTAGAACTTTGCTATAAGAAAGTAAACTTCCTAAAAAGTTTTGGGTCGAAGCTGTAAACACATCTTGTTATGTTTTGAATAGAGTACTTATTCGTCTAATTATTTTGAAAACCCCTTATGAACTCTTAAATAATAAGATTCTTAACATAAGTTATTTCAAAGTTTTTGGGTCTAAATGTTTTATTCTAAATACTAGTGATAACTTGGAAAAATTTAATGTGAAATCTTATGAAGGAATTTTCATTGGTTATTCACAAAATAGCAAGGCATATAGTGTATTTAATATTAACAAGCTATGTGTTGAAGAATCAGTTCATATTACATTTAATGAGACTAACAATGATCTTCCAAAAGAAAGAGATGAGGATACATGCAATTTGGAGATTTTAGCAAATCTAGCAAATCACAAAGGTCTATTCAGCAAGCCGAATAAATGAATTCAGTAAGCTGAATTGAATAAGTGGAACAAGAAAGAACATAAGAGCTTGAGGAGGATTTCCCCTAACAAGAAGAGGTAATGTATAATGTCTAAATGCCAAAGACTGCAAGATATCTCAAGAATCATCCATTAGAAAATATCACTAGAGATATAAATAAAGGAATCACTACAATAAAAGGCTTACAAAATCAATGTGCATTCTCTGCATTTTTATAACAAGTCGAGCCAAAGAATGCTAAGGAAGCTATCCTTGATGAAAGTTGGATAATAGCAATGCAAGAGGAACTTCAACAATTTGAACGATGCCAAGTCTGGGAACTTATGCTTCCTCCTGAAGGTGTTTCTATTATTGGAATAACATGGGTATTTAAGAATAAGCTTGATGAGCATGTAATGATTAATCACAATAAAGGTAGATTAGTAGCTCAAGGATACAATCAGCAAGAAGGGATCGACTACGAAGAAACTTATGCCACAGTTGCAAGGCTAGAGTCTATATGAATCTTGTTAGCATTTTCTTATTACAAGAAATTCAAGCTTTATCAAATGGACGTGAAAAGCGCCTTCCTCAATGGATTCATTAATGAAGAAGTATATGTAAAACAGCATCCTGGATTCGAACATGAGAAGTATCCAAATCATGTTTATAAGCTCAAGAAAGCTCTTTATGGTCTCAAACAAGCTCCAAGGGTTTAGTACGAGAGGTTGAGTGAGTATCTTCTTTCAGATTGTTTTACTAGAAGTAAAATTGATTTTACATTATTTATTAAGCATGAAAATAAGGATATTATTATTGTTCAAATAAATGTAGATGATATAATATTTAGCGCTACTAATGATTTTCTTTGTGAGTAGTTTTCAAAGTGTATGCATAAGGAGTTCGATATAAGTTTTGTGGACGCCCAAATTTCGACCTCCACTTGGTCACCCTTAATTCGTTCATTACTTTCTCAAAATATTACCATAATAGCTAAAATCATACATTTGCAACGAAAGATCTAATTTAGAATAATATACAATGATTTATTATAATTATTCCCCAAGTCTCAAATCTACAAAGATTTAATGGATTTCATAATAATATCGAATAAAGACTTATTACATAATCCTACTTAAGTTTAAACTTAGTCTTAATACATCAACATAATAATTTAAACATAAAAGGGACAAGCTAGTTTGGTAGCCTTGCCCTTGCCCTTGTCTTTCCCGATACACCTCCTGCTTCGCACTTAACCGAAAGGTTTTAAATAAGCAAGGATGAGCACAAATTGCCCAACAAGTAATAAACAACAAGGGTGTAGGATATATATATCACAAGGTTTGAAATATCGAAGGTTATTTCTAGGATAGTTCAAAGTGTCATAATAACATCATGAATGAGAAATATTAACAATTCTTGGAATAAGAACGACAATTCAATATCAATCAACAGAAATATATATGAATTCAACGACTATCAAGGTGTCCAACTGGATAAACAATTTATACTGAGTAGTCACTAAGGACTATTGAACATCTACTAGAATCATCAATATTAAACTGATAACCCAAAAGAACAAGTATTATAGAGGATCAGTCTACAATACTCCACGTTATGCATAACACTACAGTAATAATATACTCATGTGTTGGGGTTTCCAACAACATACAATCCCCTTACCATAAGGGTTATTCAACTCAGTTTTCAGATTTCCGCACCAATCAATTGGTTTGGACAGTTTTATAAACATGTATATAATCTAGCCGAATTAAATGGCATAGATACTTTCACAATATTCAAGGACGATACTAAGTTCACATGGATAATAGTTTTCACAAGGGTTTAAGCATAATGGCTTATTTGAACGAGAAAACAATATAACTTGTAAAATAGATAAGCTCACGGTATTCGTCGAATAAGGAATACAAAGATTCTTGCACAATGTAATAAGATGGGTTTAGAAAAACTTGCCTTAAGCATAGTTTATCAACGTTAATAACTCAACCTTTCAAATCCTATTTATAGTGTATTATATGTATACAAGGTTCATTAGCTAACACAGTCTTTAATCAAGCTTGACATGACTCAAGTGCGCAAATATAGTACAAAATCAGTTTATAAGTCATCATGAATCAAATACTTAGTTACTTTATAAACAAACCAAGAATGCTCAAGATTAAGACCTCTTTCACTCATGGACTTTCCATTTAAATACAACACCAACTTAACAACTAAGCATCACACATATATATGTACATCAGTAGGTTTTAGATTACATTTAGCATCATAGGCACCATGCAAGTTATTGTCCAAAAAGTCAGAACTCATTATCTCGATTCGAGATCAAGGCAAATGCTGCCATGGTTAAGTTTAGGACCGCACAAGCATTGTACTTGGCCGTCCTCCGCCAAACCAAGATGCAAAATGTCTTTGCCTTGTGTTTCTGTTCTGCTTGACCAAAACATCCACACATATCACATTGGTCATGTTTAGGTCTTTTCATGCTCCTCAAGTCAATCTAGGTTCTCTTTTCTAATATAATTATAGTTTAAACAGTTAACCCATTTAAGGCCATTCAAGGTCGTGAAACCACAAAGTCTAGCATGCTTGCTTTCTAAACATACATGAGCGTTATAAAACTCATATTAGGCATGCTTGTGTGTATTCATAATGCATATGTGAAACTAACACCGCTTTAGTTGAAAATAGGCTTTGTTCATGCTTTTCTTGAAATGAGCTACCTAAGCATGGTATATATATGTCATACTACATGAGCGAGTCTAAGAGTGTCATCAAACATGCTCACAATTGTCAGAGTTTAGTCCTCATGGTATCTTGACAATATTCACATTCAAAGCTTGCTAATAGGTTCAGCATGCTCATGTTTCCTTTCTAATCACATAAACACAATCTAAAGGTTTAATCATGCATTTCTAAGTTATGCTAACATGCTTGCAAATGCAGAATACGTATATGGCATACATACACAATAAGTTCGTTTCTTAGGTCCTTAAATCCATTTTAAGCTATATACTTCCTTTAATCATGCTAATGCTAGTCTAACATGCTCACATTAGATTCATATACTAGTATATACACATTACACATGCTTTTATGCTATTACATGTCATGGTACTATAGCAGATTTGCAAAACAGAACTCAAAACAAAGTTCAAGAATCAAGGCGTGCAATTGCTACTACTTCTTTCAATGAAAATGTATACGTAGCAATTGCCCAGGTATCTCAATTCGAAGAACAATTGCGTAAAGAATCGCTCAAATTTCAAACACAAAATTTACCCACGAAATCATTCCTAAACACTAATATATCAATTATAACATGTTTATATGATCATATAACATCTATATAAACATTACTCAACCATCTAACATCCAATTTTCCAAAATCAAGAATTTGCAATTTTAAGAACTTAAAACTCTGTTTACAAAAAACTGAATTGGAAGGCAAGAAATGGAATTATACTTTCGTAATATGCAATGCACTTGCTCTACTTGAACTCCTAAACTCTAAGAATGCTTGTATGCTTTCAACTCTCACTTAGCAATATCTCAGACAACTTCAAGAACATCAACTGATAAACATGGCTGTTATTTATAGGAGAAGTGTGGACTGGGCATTGATGTTACACAAACCTTGAATCCATGGTGCAATTGAATGGGACAATGGTTCATGAAGGGTGGCTCAACAACCCCACACCAACCACCTAGCTAGCCATGATCATCTAGGATTATCCTTTTGAAAACATACGTATTATAGCTTGTAGTCACTATTCATGTCCTTGTGCCACTCATTTTGGGATAAGAAGTTCTCAGCACACTTAGCCCACATACTTGTACACATTCTACTCTTATGTTATATCAACCATATACTATATCTTAATGTCACAATATGACCAACATTTTAAGTTAGTAGGTGTCACGTAATATACATATAATCCATGTACATTAAATATAAGCAATAAAATAATGTAAGAAATTCAAGCTTTATCAAATGGACGTGAAAAGCGCCTTCCTCAATGGATTCATTAATGAAGAAGTATATGTAAAACAGCATCCTGGATTCGAACATGAGAAGTATCCAAATCATGTTTATAAGCTCAAGAAAGCTCTTTATGGTCTCAAACAAGCTCCAAGGGTTTAGTACAAGAGGTTGAGTGAGTATCTTCTTTCAAATTGGTTTACTAGAAGTAAAATTGATTTTACATTATTTATTAAGCATGAAAATAAGGATATTATTATTGTTCAAATAAATGTAGATGATATAATATTTAGCGCTACTAATGATTTTCTTTGTGAGTAGTTTTCAAAGTGTATGCATAAGGAGTTCGATATGAGTTTTGTGACGCCCCCAAATTCTGACCTCCACTTGGTCACCCGAATTCGGTTCGTCACTTTCTCAAAATATTACCATAATAGCTAAAATCATACATTTGCAACGAAAGATCTAATTTAGAATAATATACAATGATTTATTATAATTATTCCCCCAAGTCTCGTAACCTACAGTACTTAATGGATTTCATAATAATATCGAATAAAGACTTATTACATAATCCTACTTAAGTTTAAACTTAGTCTTAATACATCAACATAATAATTTAAACATAAAAGGGACAAGCTAGTCGGTAGCCTTGCCCTTGCCCTTGTCTTTCCCAGATACACCTCCATGTTTCGCCTTAACTGAAAGGTTTTAAATAAGCAAGGATGAGCACAAATTGCCCAACAAGTAATAAACAACAAGGGTGTAGGATATATATATCACAAGGTTTGAAATATCGAAGGTTATTTCTAGGATAGTTCAAAGTGTCATAATAACATCATGAATGAGAAATATTAACAATTCTTGGAATAAGAACGACAATTCAATATCAATCAACAGAAATATATATGAATTCAACGACTATCAAGGTGTCCAACTGGATAAACAATTTATACTGAGTAGTCACTAAGGACTATTGAACATCTACTAGAATCATCAATATTAAACTGATAACCCAAAAGAACAAGTATTATAGAGGATCAGTCTACAATACTCCACGTTATGCATAACACTACAGTAATAATATACTCATGTGTTGGGGTTTCCAACAACATACAATCCCCTTACCATAAGGGTTATTCAACTCAGTTTTCAGATTTCCGCACCAATCAATTGGTTTGGACAGTTTTATAAACATGTATATAATCTAGCCGAATTAAATGGCATAGATACTTTCACAATATTCAAGGACGATACTAAGTTCACATGGATAATAGTTTTCACAAGGGTTTAAGCATAATGGCTTATTTGAACGAGAAAACAATATAACTTGTAAAATAGATAAGCTCACCAGATTCGTTTTAATAAGGAATACAAAGATTCTTGCACAATGTAATAAGATGGGTTTAGAAAAACTTGCCTTAAGCATAGTTTATCCACGTTAATAACTCAACCTTTCAAATCCTATTTATAGTGTATTATATGTATACAAGGTTCATTAGCTAACACAGTCTTTAATCAAGCTTGACATGACTCAAGTGCGCAAATATAGTACAAAATCAGTTTATAAGTCATCATGAATCAAATACTTAGTTACTTTATAAACAAACCAAGAATGCTCAAGATTAAGACCTCTTTCACTCATGGACTTTCCATTTAAATACAACACCAACTTAACAACTAAGCATCACACATATATATGTACATCAGTAGGTTTTAGATTACATTTAGCATCATAGGCACCATGCAAGTTATTGTCCAAAAAGTCAGAACTCATTATCTCGATTCCAGATCAAGCGCAATTGCTTGCCATGGCTAAGTTTAGGGCCAAGGCAATGCTACTGGCCCTTCCCGCCAAACCAAGATGCAAATTTCGCCTTGTGGTTTCTGTCTGGCTTGACCAAAACATCCACACATATCACATTGGTCATGTTTAGGGTCTTTTCATGCTCCTCAAGTCAATCTAGGTTCTCTTTTCTAATATAATTATAGTTTAAACAGTTAACCCATTTAAGGCCATTCAAGGTCGTGAAACCACAAAGTCTAGCATGCTTGCTTTCTAAACATACATGAGCGTTATAAAACTCATATTAGGCATGCTTGTGTGTATTCATAATGCATATGTGAAACTAACACCGCTTTAGTTGAAAATAGGCTTTGTTCATGCTTTTCTTGAAATGAGCTACCTAAGCATGGTATATATATGTCTATACTACATGAGCGAGTCTAAGAGTGTCATCAAACATGCTCACAATTGTCAGAGTTTAGTCCTCATGGTATCTTGACAATATTCACATTCAAAGCTTGCTAATAGGTTCAGCATGCTCATGTTTCCTTTCTAATCACATAAACACAATCTAAAGGTTTAATCATGCATTTCTAAGTTATGCTAACATGCTTGCAAATGCAGAATACGTATATGGCATACATACACAATAAGTTCGTTTCTTAGGTCCTTAAATCCATTTTAAGCTATATACTTCCTTTAATCATGCTAATGCTAGTCTAACATGCTCACATTAGATTCATATACTAGTATATACATTACACACATGCTTTTATGCTATTACATGTCATGGTACTATAGCAGATTTGCAAAATGTAAACTCAAAACAAAAGTTCAAGAATCAAGGCGCAATGCTAACTTCTTTAATGAAAATGTATAAGCAATTGCCACTGCAAGTGTCCTGGTTCACCCAAGAACAATTGCGTAATAAGAATCGCTCAAATTTTAAACACAAAATTTACCTACCTAAATCATTCCTAAACACTAATATATCAATTATAACATGTTTATATGATCATATAACATCTATATAAACATTACTCAACCATCTAACATCCAATTTTCCAAAATCAAGAATTTGCAATTTTAAGAACTTAAAACTCGCTTACAAAAAACCTGAATTGAAGGCAAGAAATGGAATTATACTTTAAGTAATATGCAATGCACTTGCTCTACTTGAACTCCTAAACTCTAAGAATGCTTGTATGCTTTCAACTCTCACTTAGCAATATCTCAGACAACTTCAAGAACATCAACTGATAAACATGGCTGTTATTTATAGGAGAAGTGTGGACTGGGCATTGATGTTACACAAACCTTGAATCCATGGTGCAATTGAATGGGACAATGGTTCATGAAGGGTGGCTCAACAACCCCACACCAACCACCTAGCTAGCCATGATCATCTAGGATTATCCTTTTGAAACATATCGATTATAGCTTGTAGTCACTATTCATGTCCTTGTGCCACTCATTTTGGGATAAGAAGTTCTCAGCACACTTAGCCCACATACTTGTACACATTCTACTCTTATGTTATATCAACCATATACTATATCTTAATGTCACAATATGACCAACATTTTAAGTTAGTAGGTGTCACGTAATATACATATAATCCATGTACATTAAATATAAGCAATAAAATAATGTAGTCAGGTATTATTGTTCGGGCAGTTCCATAATTAACCCTACTACTCATATAACTATATTATAACCTTACTATAATAATAACTTATTTATTTATGTTAAATAAATAAATTATTCCTTTCCTTGATTAATTACCACTTAATATACTATAGTTTAATATATAGTCACACAATGTCACACTACACTATATAGTAGAGTTGTATGAGCACTTGTATACACATAACGTGAATATAATATAATATTATTATATAATAACTTACTTATTTATGTTAAATAAATAAATCATGCACTTAATTAATTAACACCAATATTAATTGATTGATGTAATTATGGACTTTCACAATCATTATTTATTGATAATATTCTCATTATATTTATAGGTATATTGAAAATAATAATAATCAAATATTATTAATTAATTACAAGGAAATTCGTTTCCCACAACTAATTAATACTAATTAATGATTTAATAATTCCTTAGTCGGACATACATTTTGCAATATACTCTTATCATATGGTTTCATCCATGTTACACATATCACATTAATGTCTCCCAATTCAGTGCTACAGAAGAAAGTCACTAACTCAATCGATCGATGGCGCGCTATTCTTGATTTATCTTCTTTGACTACAGAACAAGCATTGCTGCCAGTGCTCAACAATCAAGAAGACTAGTCAGATTTACGCTCATGCGCTTTTTGATGCTAACTTGTTTTGTATGTTATGAAATGATGTCCACACGAGTGTTGCTACGAGTACATTAATTATCTATATTGAATCTCATGATCATACCCAATTAACCTTCCTAATTCCCGGGTTAACTTACTTAGTGAATTTTCTCGTTTTGCATTAGGCCACACAAGGCATTTCACAAATCTCTTTGTCACTCCACACATCTTAACATCTATTGATCAAATACCATCAATTGTATTATCCAACTCATAAATCAATAACACTTATTTTCACATAAATAGTATTTCCATTAATATATTCATTTAATAATACGTGGAAATTCTCGGGTATTACATCCTCCCCCCCCCCTTATAAAAATTCCATCCCGGAATTGCTACAAGATTACACAAATAGATGGGGATAATCCCTCATTATCTTATCTTCTAACTCCCACGTAGCCTCCTCGACATCGTGGTTACGCAAAAGTACTTTTACAGAAGAAATAATTTTATTTCTCAAGGTTTGATCTTTCCTATCAAGAATTTGGACATGAATTTCTTCATATGCTAAATTCTTCTCCACTTGAATGGGTTCATAAGAAATCACGTATTTGTAGTCAAGCTTGTACGGACGTAACACGGATATGTGAAACACGTTATGGATGTGCTCTAACTCAGGTGGTAGTGCAACTTTGTATGCTACTTCCCCCACTCGTTTGAGTATCTCGAACGGTCCTATGAACCTTGGACTCAGTTTTCCTTTCTTGCCAAAATGGATTTTCCCTTTCCATGGAGATACCTTCAAGAATACAAAACTGCCGACTTCAAAGTCTCGGTCTTGCTGATGCAAATCTGCATACTTTTTCTGGCGATCTTGAGCTGCTACTAGTCTTGCCCTTATTACTGTCACCACGTCTGCGGTTTATTGTACTAACTCTGGTTCGAGTATTCGTCGTTACCCGACTTCATCCCAATATAATGGCGTTCTGCACTTCCTTCCGTAAAGAGCTTCGTATGGTGGCATGCCGATACTCGCATGGTAACTATTATTATACGCAAATTCGACTAAGGGTAGGTGGTCGTCCCAATTCCCCTTGAAGTCCATCACGTAAGTTCTAAGCATGTCCTCTAGTGTTTGTATGGTTCTCTCACTTTGTCCGTCCGTCGGAGGATGATAAACAGTACTTAACCTTAACTGTGTTCCCATCCTTTCTTATAAGCTTTTCCAGAATTTTGACGTGAAACGCGGGTCTCGGTCAGAAACAATTGATACCGGCACTCCATGTCGTGAAACAATCTCCTTTACGTATAGACTTGCTATAGATTTTTATAAATTAGAAATAAAAGTGTTTGAATATTTATTTTGAACACATATATATTTTGGTGTGTCATGAAAGGTGAAAACGAAAATTTAAAATTTAATCAATCATGTTTGAAAGGATTAAGAAATTTATCGATAATGTTGATAAGCTTGGTTATGATTGATTAAGCTTAAGTGTTAAGCCTTTTGTGGTATAATTAATTTCTTAATGAGATTAATTGATGGATAACTTAATGAAGTGTTGGATCTAGGATAAATCCAAGCCCAACATTATTAATGTAACATACTTGCATAGTTGGGAGTTTAGCCCAAGAATTTGAATTGGTAGACTAATGTTTAACCCAATGTGTACAAGTGTTTGTACTTTCAGCCCAATTCAAATATTAATTTGGACAAACCCAATGTACATGGATTAT
The DNA here is from genome assembly GCA_020205605.1 of Panax ginseng. Classification (NCBI taxonomy): domain Eukaryota; kingdom Viridiplantae; phylum Streptophyta; class Magnoliopsida; order Apiales; family Araliaceae; genus Panax; species Panax ginseng. The sequence continues at coordinate 100,377,173 of CM035136.1, read as the reverse complement.
ATGAATACATATATAAAGATAAGTATACTTATATATATATATATATATATATATATATATATATATAGATAGATGATGTATGTAAAGGTAACAATAAGCTAGCATATTGTACAAATGATAAAATAAAAGTGCAACATATATTGATGCTACCCTCATGGCCGAAATTTGGCCCTATTAAGTTTAAGTGCTGATTTTTGTTGCACAAAATGCTTACAAGTAATCCCATGTGGGCTCATGATGAAGAAGGACATAGTTGGTGAAGTAGTTGGTAATTCCTTTTTACCTAATCACCTTTTACCAATGGTTAATACCTAGTTGGGTGTACAAATACAAGTATTATACCAAGTATTAGTACATGTATTGTATACATAGACCTTGCCTATAAATATAACCCATCCTAGTTCATTGCTTCATTTACTTGAAATTTCATAAGTTGTTAGTAGTATAGTAAGAGCTAGAGAGAAATTGAGGGAAGTAGAAGAAATTAGAGGAACTCTTGCACTTTGGTGGTTCAAGAGGAGTTCAAGAAGGAGAAGCAAAGGTGGAGAACTACTTAAGGTTCCTAGCTAAGAGGAAGAAAGCCTTCAAGAAGTAAGTTCATAATCTAGCTTTATTTTTTTTTGTCAAGCTAAGATAAGATATGTAGATATATTAGTAAGAATGCATGCTTGATTGTGGGAAGTTTATGTGTTGTGTGATCATGATGGATATAAAAGTATAAGGATGAGTATTGAAGGAGAATATGTGATTTATATGTCTCTGGTATGTGATCTAAGTTAAAATGAATCATGTAAAGCAGCATGTGAGCATGAAACCTAGCTTAGTATGCTTGAAAGTTTGATAATTGTGATTAAAATATGTAAGAGATATGTGTAATTCTAAAATGTTATATTAAGCATATATGAAATACGATCATAACCCAAGTCAATCATCTGATTCGCATAAAACGAACTCAGAAGTAAAATAATTGGTAAGACAAGCTAATACGAGAACCTTTGCTTGGAAAGGTAAATAATTTGATTAAATAAATATTTTGGAAAATTGTTCAAGATATCAAATATTGAAGATATGTAAGTTTATGAGATAATGGAAGTGGTTTGAACTCATTTGGATATGAAATGAGCAAGTTATGAAAGATTGAATCAAAAGGGTCAAAACTCAAAATGTTGAAAAATCGGATTTTGCTTCATAGGGAGCGCCTAGCGCGCCAACCCAAAGCTTATTTCAAGCGCCTAGGCGCTAGGCCATTTTCAAGTTGTTGAGTCATCCTATTTTGCCTGGTCAAACGGGTCAAGACTTGTTTTTTTTTAGATAAAATAGATAAAATAGATTAATAACAAGATAAAATATAATAATAATACTAAGTAAGGTAAGAATACTTTATTTATGTAATGAGACATGGATAAATAAAATAAAGTGAACAATTGATTAAACAAGTAAAATGATAGAAGGTTACTTATAAAGTATCGATCAAGTTGTTTTTCTTGAAGTCTTCGAAGATTCTTCTGAGATGATGTCTTCTTCTTCGGACGCGATTCGACTTCTTCGACTTCTAAGATGTCTTCGTTCGACGCGACAAGATATCTTCGTTCGAGATGAAGTCTTCAACTTCTAAGATGTCTTCGTTCAAACGTATGGATGTCTTCGGATTTGGAAACAACATCGCGACTTTGAAAAGGTCGGATTAATTGATAAATATTATCAATTTGATATATGTTACCCACGCATGAACTAAACCAATTTCTAAGTAGAGAGTTATACTAGCTACGTCCTAATAAACCTAATATATGTAAGCATGCTTTGAAAAGGTTATTTAGAATTGTTATGTGGTTTAATAAATACTATGGTTAATCTTTTTGATGCAATAAATTTTCTTAACTTGTGAAATGGAAATGTTATGAGTAAACAATAACAATTGTTGAAAGTAAATAAAGAAGACCAAACTTAAGTTAAAAGTTCCTCGACACGATGTATGTGTGAACGACGTAATCTAGAATGCGAATCTCAAGTAATGTTTCACGATACAAACATGAAATGAGTATATGAGACTTAAATTTGCTAAAATGTTTTTAAGGTTTTAAAAGTAAGAACAATGTGAATTATACATCTATGAGTTCTAAGGTGTATATAGATAGATATATGTGTGATAATTGCATGTTGAGATTTATGTCAAGATGTGTGACTAATGAGTACCTATACATACATAAATAGGATAATATAGTTCGCTTGAGGTGATTTTACGCTATAAGTGGTAATCAACGCTAAGGCAAGTATCCTAACCCTACTCTTATTGTGCAAGTATCTTTGCATTCTTTATTCGATTTAATACCATAAACTTATTTCTTTGAATACAAGTTATATTACTTTCTCGCTCAAATGAGCTAATATGCTTAAACCCTTGTGAGAACTATTATTCATGATGAACTTAGTATTGATCTTGAATATTGTGAAAGAGTCGATGCCATTTGATTCGCTTAGACTATATGCATGTTTATAAAACCGTCCAAACCACTTGATTGGTGCGGAAATCTTAAAAATCGAGTCGAACAACCCTTATGGTAAGGGAAGGTATGTTGTTGGAAACCCCACACACGAGTATATTATTATTGTGGTGTTATGCATAACTTAAAGTATTGTAGACTGATCATCTATAGTACTTGATTCTTTTGGGTTATCAGTTTAATATTGGTAATTCTAGTAGATGTTCAATAGTCTTTAATGACTGCTCAGTATAAATTGTGATCCGCATTTTATACCTTGATAGCCTTTTTTAATTCATATATATATCATTGATTATATTGAATTATTGATCTTATTCCAAGGATTGTTGATATTCATTATTTATGATATTATTCTGAAACTCTGAACTATCTTAGAGATGATACTTCGATATTTCACACTCGTGTTATAAAACTATTACCCTTGTTGTATATTACTTGCTGGGCAATTTGTGCTCATTCTTGCTTATTTAAAACCTTTCAAATTAAGGCGAATGGAGGTGTCTCTCGAAAGACAAGGGCAAGGGCAAGGCTACCACTACTAGCTTCCCCCTTTATGTTTAAATTATTTATGTTGTATTAAGACTATTTGCAGACTATGTTTAAACTTAAGTAGAAGTTATGTAATAAGTCTCTATTCGATATTATTATGTAATCTATTAAGTAATCAGAGGTTGCGAGACTTGGGGAATAATTATAATAAATCGTCAGATATTATTCTAAATTAGATCTTTCACAGTGAATGTGTGATTTTAGTTATTATGGTAATACTTTGAGAACGTGATGAACCGAATTCAGGTGACCAAGTGGAGGTCAGAATTTGGGGGCGTCACATGTTGGTATCAAAGCTATAGTTATAAACCTTAGGAATGAGAATCTTTAGACTATAACTTAAGAAAACTTAGAAGTTAGGAAGGGGGATACAACTCATGTATAGTTTTCCCTGAGAGACTTAGTGTGTTATGAAATGTAACTTCATTCTATACAATGAACTTATGTTTATTTAACATTCTGATGTAGCTATTATTTGTCTTGTCTTATGTTGGTGATTGTAGGATGACTGACATGGGAGGACCTAGCCGAGTAGTAGAGGAGGAGCCACATGATATCCACGTAGTCTATGAGGCACCCTTGATAATGAGCCTATATCTAGTTGCCCCTATTTATGATGATGATGAGGAGGAGGAGATGGTGCCTCTACCGAGAGAATCTGATCCCAGGAGGAGCCTATGGAGGAGGAACCTGTGGAAGAGGAACCCGAGCCCATGGAGGACTCCGACGGGACTACTTTTTTGAGGATCTGGATGCTAGGAGAGTATGAGGAGCAGATTTTGGAGTTAGGGAAGTAGAGTCAAGAGCTAGAGACTGAGACTCTTGAGAGGCAGCTAGTGATGCAGGAGATGGAGGTAGAAATTGCTCACCGTAAGGAGGCAGGGATCCAGATGGGGGCCTTGTTTCACCGATCGGTGGCAAGGAATGTCGAGTTAAGGTGGAAATTAGAAGAATTGGAACAGAGGGTGTTGAGGAGAAGGCGAGAGAAGGAGGCTCTCCAACTCGCTAGAGAGATGGAAGTGATGGATAGGATCCACTTCAAGAGAAGTGGGAGGATTCTAATGACAGAGTAGTAGGTGATCTTGAAGATGAGGTGCGATGCAAGAGGAGGAAGATGAACAAGATGGGCTATGCTTTCACGCACTACCATGGAGAGATTGATCGATGGGGTAAATCACTACCCTACACGAAAGCAAGATGCACCCATACCATAAGTCGGATATGGTGGCACACATCACACGTATGAGTATGAAAGCGCCGTGGAGCGTGGAATGTTAGATCGAGTCTAGAGGGAAAAGTTCAAGAGTAGTAGTATTCTTAATTATGTGTTGTTAAAATATTGTTGTAATCTCACTTTTTTGTGTAAGATGTGAGATAGTGGTAAACCCCAAACTTTTGAAAAATATTAGAGGGGTAGTAAGCTAGTGTTGTCCCCTGCCTTTGTGATATTAGGGGATATGTGTTTCATTTATAGCAAGATGCTAGAAAAGAACATGTATTGTAACCATTTGGCATATGAAATATAAATGATCTTATTTCGTAAACGTGTTATAAACTTTTTAGTTCTTTTCAATTGAGAAATGTCTCAATATGATAGTTAGATAATAAGATGAAATTTTGTGATGCGTAAAATGCCGCCTGCACGTAGAATACCTGCTCCAAGAAGAGTCGTAACGATGAGAGAGGTCCAAGAGATCCGATACAAATGAATCGGTAGATTTATTAGGAGAAGCTTTGAGGGAAGAAACGAACTCTGTACTCACCCGCTCCCGAAGCCGTCCCAAAGAATAACCTTCAAAGACTTTAAGAGTGTAGACCCCAGAGTTCACGGAACCATCAATTCGATAGTCACAAACCCGGATCAAGGAGATCGAGAAGGCCTTCACTATAAAGACGCGCGGGTGAAGACCAAAGACCAGATTGCCACATACATGATGAGGGGCGAAGCAAACTATTGGTGGGAAACTAACCAGTAGAGAGCGGGGGAAAGAACGATAACTTGGGAGAGGTTTACGACGTTGTTTTTCGAGAACTATTTCAAGAGTATGAAGAGTAGGATGGAAGTAAAATTCCTAGAATTAAAACAAGGAGATATGACGGCACAGCAAGACGCAGCTAAGTTTAATGAACTAGCGCGATTTTGCGAAACACCAAGTTATGGATGAGGAGAGGAAGGCGAGACGCTTTGAGCAAGGGTTGAAGTCGTGGTTGTATAATATAAGGTATCGGGCCTTTCAGATTGATTCCTTTACGACTTTTTGCTGGAGAAGGCAATCATCATGAAAGGTGGCAAAGAGGCCTTAAGTCTATATCATAAGGAGAAGAAGAATAAGAACACCGGTAATGAGCATCGTGGAGGAAGCAAAGAATGAGGAAGTAATTCGAAAAAAGGAAATGGGAAAAACAACAACAACAACAACAACAACAACAACAACCAAAACAATAACCAAGGTGGAGTCACCAGGAAACTTCAAGAAAAGGACCAAGCTTGCAAATAAATGTGGAAGAAACCATCGTGGAGAATGCCGGAAAGGAAAGACCACTTGCTATAATTGCACCAAGAGGGGCACATCTCGCCAAATTGCCCAAAGCCAAAGAAGATCGTAGGATGTTTTGCTTGTGGATCGACAGAGCACCGTATAAAGGATTGCCCAAGAAAGGAAATAAATGGAGTCAAGTGAGGCCAAGGAGGAGGAGCAAGTTAATGATTGGTGGACCAGCACAACCCAACCGATCGACCGCTCAACCTTTAATATGATCGCCCAGTGACGCAGCGGTCGCTAAGGACGTGTGTCGTCGTAAATCCCAATCAATAATATAAATGCTTATGTATTATTTGATTCGGTGCCACCGTTTTTTTTTATATCAAGAATTTGCTAGTAAATTTAGTACACCCCGAGAACGCTTAGAAGATTCCTTGAACATAGAGGTCATGCGATAAGGAAATAATCCTCGAGAATACGCTTATCAAATTATCGCGCAAAACGTTAGAGAACATGAACCGAGCGTAGACTTGATTCCTATTAGATCGGGAGAATTTGACGAATATCGGGAATGGATTGGTTATATAACCATGCAAATGATAATTGACCGCCGTAATAAGTGTGTGAACCTTCGCACTCGAGTAAGTCTAAGGTAGTGTTTCATGGTAGCTCATCGCTAAGCAAATCGTGTTTGCTTACGATGATGCAAAGCCAAGAAGTTGTTAAGGAAAGGATGTGTAGGTTATTTAGCTTACATCGTAGATACTCAAAAAAGGGAGTAGAGATTAAAGATATACCAGTAGTGAATGAATTTCAAGACGTGTTTCCTGACGATCCGCCTCGGTCTTCCGCCGACAGAGAAATCGAATTCAGAATAGACTTAGCACCGAACGGCACACCGATTTCAAAAGCTCCATATCGTATGGCGCCAAAGAGAAATGAAGGAATTGATGATACAACTTCAAGAGCTATTAGATAAGGGTTACATTCGACCGAGTGTGTCTCCTCGGGGAGCACCAAAGTTATTCGTGAAGAAAAGGACTGATCGATGAGGCTCAGATCGATTATCGAGAATCGAATGAGTAACGATCAAGAATCGATATCCATTACCGAGGATAGACGACTTTGTTTGATCAACCGAAAGGAGCAAAATGTTTCTCAAAATCGACTTACTTACACAGATATCATCAACTAAAAGTGCGGGATGAGGACATACCAAAGATCAAGCTTTCAAACCCATATGGACATTACGAAGTTTTTGGTAATGTCATTCGGTTTAACTAATGCTCCAAAGATTCATGGACTTGATGAATCGAGTTTTTTAGCCATACTTGGATAAATTCAGTAGTTTTCATCGATTTACATTTTGATCTACTCAAAAAAGAGAGAAAGAACACGCCAACATCCTAAGATTGTTTTAGAGGCACCGCAAAGGAGGAGATGTATGCGAAGTTTTCAAAATGCTAATTTTGGATGAAGAAGGTTCAATTTTAGGCCACGTGGTGGATGAGAATGGAATCTCAAGAGACCCCAAAAAGGTCAAGCGGTAAGTAATTGGGAACAACCGAGAACACCGACTAAGTAAGGAGTTTCTAGGGGTTAGCAGGGTACTATCAAGATTCATCCAAGATTTTTCTAAGATAGCAAATTCCCCTGCTGACTAATCCTGACGAGGAAAGACAAAGAAATTTGTATGGACCGACAAATGCGAAGAGAGTTTTCAAGAGTTGAAGAAGAGATTAAGCCGGCGCTCAGATTATCCCTACCAGATGATACGGAGGATTCGTGGTGTATAGTGATGCATCGTGATAGAGGATCTGGTCAGTGCTAATGCAAAGATGGCAAGGTCATTGCATATGCGCACGACAATTAAAGGATTACGAAAAACGATACCCTACCCATGATTTGGAGTTAGCGGCAGAGTTTTTACAAGCTAAAGATCCGGAGACATTATTTGTACGGAGAGAAATGTGAGATATACACGACCACAAAAGTCTCAAATATATCTTCACACGTAAGGAGTTGAATATGCGCCGAGGAGGTGGTTAGAACTAATCAAAGATTACGACCGTGAGATTCTTTATCACCCGGGAAAGGCAAACGTAGTTGCCGACGCCCGAAAGGTGAAAGGAAGGGAGAAATTGTTTCAACTGACGACTCAAGAGGAATTAATAAGAGATATGGAGAAGTTGGAACTAGAAGTAAAGGGACCCGAGAAGTCCTGACGAGAAATTATTTGTAATGGAAGCTTGTCCGACATTATTGGATAGAGTAAAGGAAGCACAGGAGAAAGATGAAGAATGCGAGAAAATCAGGAAAAGAATTACGGAAAATGAGGAAGAAAAATTTTGAATAGATAAAGACGGTATTCTAAGATTCGAAGAGAGAGTGTGGGTACCAACGGTAACCGAGTTAAGAGAAGAGATTTTACAAGAGGCACATAATACGACATATTCCGTTCATCCGGGAGGCACTAAGATGTATCGAGACTTGAAACAACATTTTTGGTGGCCCAATTTGAAACGGGAAGTCGCAGAGTGCGTTAGTAGATGTTTGACTTGTCAACGCATAAAAGCAGAGCATCAGCGGTCGAGTGGGTTACTTCAACCGTTAGAAATACCAGAGTGGAAATGGGAGCATATTACGATGGATTTCGTGGTAGACTTCCTACCACGCAGAAAAGGTTTGATGCCATTTGGGTTATCGTGGATCGACTTACAAAGACCGCACATTTTCTACCGATCAAGATCCGCTACAGTTTGAATCAGTTAGCAAGTCTGTACGTAAAGGAAATTGTTTCACGACATGGAGTGCCAGTATCGATTGTTTCTGACCGAGACCCGCGCTTTCACGCCAAAATTCGAAAAGCTTGCAAGAGAGGATGGGAACACAGTTGAGGATGAGTACGCTTATCATCCTCGCATGTGATGGATGGAGAGTGAGCGAACATACAAACGCTAGAGGACATGCTTAGAACTTGCGTGATGGACTTCAAGGAAATTGGGACGACCACCTACCCTTAGTCGAATTTGCATATAATAATAGTTACCATGCGAGTATTTGCAGATGCCACCGCACGTAAGCTCTTTACTAAGGAAAGTGCAGGACGCCATTATGTTGGGACGAAGTCATGAACGACGAAATACTTGACCAGAGTTAGTTAGTACAACAAACCGCGGATGTGGTGACAAAGAATAAGGGCTAGACTTGTGGCGTACCAAGATCGCCAAAAAAAGTATGCAGATTTGCATCTAAGAAGACCGCGATTTTGAAATCGGCAGCTTTTATTTTTTGAGGTATTCCATGGAAGGGAAAGATCCGCTTTTGCAAAGAAAGGAAAACCGAGTCCAAGATTCATAGGACTGCTCGAGGTACTCAAGCGAGTGGGGCTAAGTAAGATACAAAGTTGCACTACCACCCGAGTTGAGCGCATCCATAACGTTTTTCACATATCCGTGTTAAGGCATCCGCATGCTTTACTACAAGCACGTGATTTCTTATGAACCCATTCAAGTGGAGAAGAACTTAGCATATGAAGAAATTCTCGCCCAAATTCGGATAGAAAGAGCAAACTTTAAGGAACAAAGTCATTTCTTCCGTAGAAAAGTATTTTCATGCGAACTAATGGCGTCGAGGAGGCAACGTGGGAGTTAGAAGATAAGATGAGGATGGACTATCCCCATCTATTTGTGTAACCTTGTAGCAATTCCGGGACGGAATTTTTATAAGGGGGGAGGATGTAATACCCGAGATTTTTATAAATTAGAAATAAAAGTGTTTGAATATTTATTTTGAACACATATATATTTTGTGTGTCATGAAAGGTGAAAACAAAAATTTAATTGAATCATGTTTGAAAGGATTAAGAAATTTATTGATAATGTTGATAAGCTTGGTTATGATTGATTAAGCTTAAGTGTTAAGCCTTTTGTGGTATAATTAATTTCTTAATGAGATTAATTGATGGATAACTTAATGAAGTGTTGGATCTAGGATAAATCCAAGCCCAACATTATTAATGTAACATACTTGCATAGTTGGGAGTTTAGCCCAAGAATTTGAATTGGTAGACTAATGTTTAACCCAATGTGTATAAGTGTTTGTACCTAGCCCAATTCAAATATTAATTTGGACAAACCCAATGTACATGGATTGTATGAATACATATATAAGATAAGTATACTTTTATATATAGGAATATATATATATATATATATATATATATATATATAGATGTATGTGTAAAGGTAACAATAAGCTAACAATAAGCTATATTGTACAAATGATAAAATAAAAGTGCAACATATTGATGCTACCCCTCATGGCCGAAATTGGCCCTATTAAGCCTAAGTGCTGATTTTTGTTGCAGAAAAATGCTTACAAGTAATCCCATTTGGGCTCATGATGAAGAAGGACATAGTTGGTGAAGTAGTTGGTAATTCCTTTTTACCTAATCACCTTTTACCAATGGTTAATACCTAGTTGGGTGTACAAATACAAGTATTATACCAAGTATTAGTACATGTATTGTATACATAGACCTTGCCTATAAATATAACCCATCCTAGTTCATTGCTTCATTTACTTGAAATTTCATAAGTGTTAGTAGTATAGTAAGAGCTAGAGAGAAATTGAGGGAAGTAGAAGAAATCTAGAGGAACTCTTGCACTTTGGTGGTTCAAGAGGAGTTCAAGAAGGAGAAGCAAAGGTGGAGAACTACTTAAGGTTCCTAGCTAAGAGGAAGAAAGCCTTCAAGAAGTAAGTTCATAATCTAGCTTTATTTTTTTCAAGCTAAGATAAGATATGTAGATATTAGTAAGAATGCATGCTTGATTGTGGATTGTGGGAAGTTTATGTGTTGTGTGATCATGATGGATATAAAAGTATAAGATGAGTATTGAAAGGAGAATATGTGATTTATATGTCTTGGTATGTGATCTAAGTTAAAATGAATCATGTAAAAGCATGTGAGCATGAAACCTAGCTTAGTATGCTTGAAAGTTTGATAATTGTGATTAAAATATGTAAGAGATATGTGTAATTCTAAAATGTTATATTAAGCATATATGAAAATACGATCATAACCCAAGTTGAATCATCTGATTCGCATATAAACGAACTCAGAGCAAAATAATTGGTAAGACAAGCTAACACGAGAACCTTTGCTTGGAAAGGTAAATAATTTGATTAAATAAATATTTTGGAAAATTGTTCAAGATATCAAATATTGAAGATATGTAAGTTTATGAGATAATGGAAGTGGTTTGAACTCATTTGGATATGAAATGAGCAAGTTATGAAAGATTGAATCAAAAAGGGTCAAAACTCAAAATGTTGAAAAAAATCGATTTTTGCTTCGGGGGAGCGCCTAGCGCCAACCCAAAGCTTATTTCAAGCGCCTAGCGCTAGGCCATTTTCAAAGTTGAGTCATCCCGCTTTGGGCCGGGTCAAACGGGTCAAGACTTGTTTTTTTAGATAAAATAAGATAAATAACATTAATAAAAATAAAAATAAATAATAAGTAAAGTAAGAATACTTTTTATTTATGTAATGAGACATGGATAAATAAAACAAAGTGAACAATTGATTAAACAAGTAAAATGATAGAAGGTTACTTATAAAGTATCGACCGGGTTGTTTTTGAAGTCTTCGTTCGAGATGATGTCTTCTTCGACTTCTAAGATGTCTTCGTTCGGACGTGACAAGATATCTTCTAAGTTCGAGATGAAGTCTTCGACTTCTAAGATGTCTTCGTTTCAAACGCGTATGGATGTCTTCGAATTTGGAAACAACATCGTGACTTTGAAAAGATCGGATTAATTGATAAATATTATCAATTTGATATATGTTACCCACGCATGAACTAAACTCAATTTCTAAGTAGAGAGTTATACTAGCTACGTCCTAATAAAACCTAATATATGTAAGCATGCTTTGAAAAGGTTATTTAGCATTGTTATGTGGTTTAATAAATACTATGGTTAATCTCTTTGATGCAATAAATTTTCTTAACTTGTGAAATGGAAATGTTATGAGTAAACAATAACAATTGTTGAAAGTAAATAAAGAAGACCAAACTTAAGTTAAAAGTTCCTCGACACGTATGTGTGAACGACGATTTAATCTAGAATGCGAATCTCAAGTAATGTTTCACGATACAAACATGAAATGAGTAGTATGAGACTTAAATTTGCTAAAATGTTTTTAAGGTTTTAAAAGTAAGAACAATGTGAATTATACATCTATGAGTTCTAAGGTGTATGGATAGATATATGTGTGATAATTGCATATTGAGATTTATGTCAAGATGTGTGACTAATGAGTACCTATACATACATAAATAGGATAATATAGTTCGTTGAGGTGATTTTACGCTATAAGTGGTAATCAACGCTTAAGGCAAGTATCCGAACCCTACTCTTATTGTGCAAGTATCTTTGCATTCTTTATTCGACGAATACCGTAAACTTATTTCTTTGAATACAAGTTATATTACTTTCTCGCTCAAATGAGCTAATATGCTTAAACCCTCAGTGAGAACTATTATTCATGATGAACTTAGTATTGATCTTGAATATTGTGAAAGAGTCGATGCCATTTGATTCTGCCAGACTATATGCATGTTTATAAACCGCCCAAACCACTTGATTGGTGCGAAAATCTTAAAAACGAAGTTGAACAACCCTTATGGTAAGGGGAAGGTATGTTGTTGGAAACCCCGACACATGAGTATATTATTATTGTGGTGTTATGCATAACTTAAAGTATTGTAGACTGATCATCTATAGTACTTGATTCTTTTGGGTTATCAGTTTAATATTGGTAATTCTAGTAGATGTTCAATAGTCTTTAATGACTCGTCAAAGATAAATTGTGATCCAATTTGATACCTTGATAGCCTTTTAAATTTCATATATATCTATTGATTATATTGAATTATTGATCTTATTCCAAGGATTGTTGATATTCATTATTTATGATATTATTCTGAAACTCTGAACTATCTTAGAGATGATACTTCGATATTTCACACTCGTGTTATAAAACTATTACCCTTGTTGTATATTACTTGCTGGGCAATTTGTGCTCATTCTTGCTTATTTAAAACCTTTCACCAAAGGCGAAATGGAGGAGGTGTCTCTGAAAGACAAGGGCAAGGGCAAGGCTACCGACTAGCTTGTTCCCTTTATGTTTAAATTATTTATGTTGTATTAAGACTATTTGCAGACTATGTTTAAACTTAAGTAGAGTTATGTAATAAGTCTCTATTCGATATTATTATGTAATCTATTAAGTACTGTCAGCAGGTTGCGAGACTTGGGGGAATAATTATAATAAATCGTTGTATATTATTCTAAATTAGATCTTTCGTTGTGAATGTGTGATTTTAGTTATTATGGTAATACTTTGAGAACGTGATGAACCGAATTAAGTGACCAAGTTGGGGTCAGTTTAAACCGAATGACATTAGCAAAATTTTAATAATCCATAACGGGTTCAAACACAGTCTTTGGTATGTCCTCATCCCGCACTTTCAGTTGATGATATCTTGTCCGTAAGTCGATTTTCGAGAAACATTTTGCTCCTTTTAGTTGATCAAACAAGTCGTCTATCCTCGGTAATGGATATCGATTATCGATCGTTACTCTGTTCAATTCTCGATAATTGATACAGAGCCTAATCGATCCGTCCTTTTTCTTCACGAATAACACTGGTGCTCCCCAAAGAGACACACTCGATCAAATGTAACCTTTATCTTATAGCTCTTGAAGTTGTATCATCAATTCCTTCATTTCTACTGGCGTCATACGATATGGAGCCTTCAAAATCGGTGCCGTTCCCGGTGCTAAGTCTTCAATTTCTCTGTCTGGCAGAAGACCAGGCAGATCATCCGGAAACACGTCTTGAAATTCATTTACTACAGGTATATCTTTAATCTCGACTCCCTTTTTCCGAGTATCTACTATGTAAGCTAAATAACCAACACCTCCTTTCCTTAACAACTTCTTAGCCTGCATCATCGTAACGCAACACGATTACTTAAGCGATGAGCTACCATTAAACACTACCTTAGACTTACTCGGAGTCTGAAGGTTCACACACTTATTCTGACAGTCAATTATCATTGCATGGTTATATAACCAATCCATTCCCAATATTACGTCAAATTCTCCTAGTCTAATAGGAATCAAGTCTACGCTTTCGATTCATGTTCTCTCTAATGTGTTTAGCGACAATTTCGATAAACGTATTCTCTGAGGATTATTTCTTTATTTGCAACCTCTATGTTCAAGGAATCTTCTAAATGTTCTCGGGGTGTACTAAATTTACTAGCAAATTCTTCAGATACAAAAGAACAGGTGGTACCTGAATCCAATAATACATAAGCATTTATATTATTGATTGGGATGATACCTGACACCACGTCCTTCGCAGCCACTGCGTCATGGACGGTCATGTTAAAGGTTCGAGCGGTCGATCGATTGGGTTGTCCAGGTCCACCAATCATTAATTTGTTCCCTCCTGCCTGGCCTCCGCTAGCTCCACTACTTCCTTTCTTCGGGCAATCCTTTATCTGGTGCTCTATTGATCCGCAATCAAAGCATCCCCTGATCTTCTTTGGCTTTGGGCAATTTGGCGATATGTGCCCCTCTTGACTGCAATTATAGCAAGTTGTGTTCCCTTTCCAGCACTCCCCCTGATGGCTCCTTCCGCACTTATTACAAGTTTCGGTCCTCCTCTTGAAATTCCCCTGGTGACTCCCACCTTGGTTATTGTTTCGGTTGTTGTTGTTGTGGTTGTTGTTGTTATTTTCCCATTTCCTTTTTCCCGAATTACTTCCTCCGCTGCTGCTTCCTCCACGATGCTCACTACCAGTGTTCTTATTCTTCTTCTCCTTATGATATAAACTTAAGGCCTCACTGCCACCTTCCGCAATGACTGCCTTCTCCAACAAAGTCATAAAGAAATCAATCTGAAAGACTGATACCTTATTATACAACCACGGCTTCAACCCTTGCTCGAAGCGTCTCGCCTTCCTTTCTTCATCCCCAACTTGGTGCTCCGCAAATCGCGCTAGTTCATCAAACTTAGCAGCGTATTGCACCACCGTCATATCTCCTTATTTCAATTCTAGGAACTTCACTTCCATCCTACTCTTCATACTCTTCGGAAAATAATTCTCAAAAAATAGCATCGTAAACCTTTCCCATGTTATCGTTCCTTCCCCTGCTCTTTGCTGATTTGTTTCCCACCAATAGTTTGCTTCGCCCCTCATCATTTATGTGGCAAATACAATCTTCTGGTCTTCACCCACGCGTGATATAGTGAAGGCCTTCTCACACAACGGAAAATAGAATAATTTATATTGTCATAACATAATTATTCTCGTCCCAAGGTCTCACAACTGTTACTATAACATTATAACTTAATTTAAACATAACTTGTTACATCATAGTAAATAAGTCTTCCTACAACATATCAATAGTACAATCCTAGTACTAAGAAACAAAGTTACTCCGAAGCCTTCTCTTTACCCTTGTTCTTGCCTGAGGGTTCGCCACGTTCTGTCTTAACTGAAAATTTAAAGGAAAGCAAGGATGAGCAACAAATTTGCCCAACAAGTAATATCGTAATAAGGGTGAATAGTTATAAGGTTCAAATATCGAGGGTATGATAGTGAATATTAGTTCAAGATTTATCAACAATTCTCAATAAAGGTCACTATGGATTGAAATATATCAACAAGATTCAAAAACATATCATGTCAAGGTTCAGGAATAATGAACACTGAGCAGTCACTAAGGACTACGAACTTCTACTAGAATTAGCAGTATTATACTAAAAATTTAATAAAAATGAGTACAACAGGTGATCAGCCTAAGTACCCAACGTTATGCATAACATTTAAACATGCTAGTATGTGCGCACGTTGGTTCCCCGACAATTATAGAATTTCCCCTTCAATGAGGGTTGTTCATCTCAGTAGATTTACAAGACTTCGCACCAAATCAATTGGTTTGGATAGCTTTCTAACATATGATAATAGTCTATTTGCTCAATATAAGTTTGATTGGATGACAATAATTCAAAATTATATAACATATATAGTGTCAAGAGTTTAGGGACTTGCATTCAATATGAAAATCAAATGAAGTTAGAAAACTTGAACAAAATCCAAAGTTGTGTAAGTTAGGGTGTAAGACCCCAACTTTTATGAATAAAGAATAATTTTCTCGAAATATATTTTTGAATATTATGATGTGGATTTGATATAATGTTATAGTTGTGGGTAATATTTACAAATTTTGCAAAGTAAGCAAGTGGTTAGATAATATTCAATTAGTCAGGGAATATTCGTTTTAACAAGGAATATTCGTACGATGGCACAATCATTGGTGGATCCCACAACGAAAGTATTGTCGTAGTTAGAAAATGACCGAATTATCTTTTTATAAAAATAACTTGTGAAAGTGTTACCGTTTAAAAGCTGTTGAACTACCCTAGTAAAAAGTAAAATGTCTGGCGTGGTTGCATAGTAGCACACGGTATTGATTATTGATGCTTATGTGAGAAGTCACTCAGTTATACTCAATTATTTCTACAGTAATTGCTGCATCATATCTCTTATATTATTTATTCAATTATTGTCACAGTATCATCTGCATAATATTTATTATTATTAAATCAATAATTGAGACGACAAAGTTATTCATATTATTATTTGCAATATTGACAATGTCTAGAAGTTTTGTCAAGGAGAGGTTTGGTCACCTAATTGCGCGCCAATAAGGAGAAATCCTTATCGAAAAGCCCCCTCTTTTCTAGGAACGACCTTGTTGTTAAATATTGTGAGTTATAATATTAATGATGAATAAGTTGTGTTGATTAAAGATGAAATTGATAGTTCCATTGTGTTGGGATTATTAGTGTTAGTTGAAATCGACATTTATTTCGATAATAATTGATGTCTGGAGGTTATATTGACCAATCGGGTAATTAATCGGATAAATGAACAATTAATTGCTATTATTTCACATGCTTATAACTATTTGTTCACATGTGTGTACTATTGATTCACATTCATGTACTATTAGGGGAGGTGGTGCAAGATTGATAATACTTGCATGACTAAATTAAAAATGGAGGTATAGTTGAAGATACTATACTGTAATTAGTTTTTTCACATGATTATACTATTGAGTCACATGAATGAACTATTAATTCACATTATTTAATATTAGGGGAGGTGGTGCAAGTTTGATACTACTTGCAGGACTAAATTAAAAATGAAGAAAAAGAGGAAGGTATTATACTGTACTATTTCGAGCCCCAAAACGTGCAATTATCGAAACTATATTTTCCTATAAATAGAAGCTCATTCTTCCTTCATTTCTCACCAATTCACAAAAGCTTTAGAGCAATTATTATAGAGAGAAATCATAGAGAGAAAGAAGAAGAGAAGTCTGCTACCTCACTATTCCAATATCCAGTTTTTCTAAGGTAAGGGTATTATTCTTTCGTATTCATGAAGAGAGTTATTTTCTTTAAATACTCATAAGGGTTGTTATTCCATTCTTTGTTATTATGTTGGAATAACCTGTCTATGCGAAGTACCGCATACATGGTGAAATTCTTTTGTTATTCCATTCTTTATTATTTTGTTGGAATAACTTTATGCATGCGATCTATCGCATGCACAGTGAATTCATTGTTATTCCATTCTTTATTATTATGTTGGAACATCCTGTCTGTGCGGATTACGCATGACCAGGTTCCATTCTTTATTATTCTGTTAGAACATCCTGTCTGTGTGGATTACGCATGACCTGGTTCCATTCTTTATTATTCTGTTGGAATATCCTGTTTGTGCGGATTACGCATGACTTGGTTCCATTCTTTATTATTCTGTTGGAATAATCTGTCTACGTGGATTATCTCATGGAGGCAAAAATCCATTTGCGGTTTCATATATTCTGTTATACTCAGTTGATTAAAATTTTGGCTTCTATACTCCATGAAATTAGTGGAATATCCTTGATATTTGCACTTCATCCAGTATCTTTTCATGAAAATATTCTTCTGAGCATTCTTGAATTTTACTCCACAAAGTAGTATCATGTTGACAATTTGGACGTTATTGATTTCTGGATAAATTAAATTATAAATCTTTACAAATTTATCCTTGAACTTGTTTTATTGAATTCTTATATCATTGTCATCATCTTCATGTTTATAATATGTTGAAAGTCATCTGTGGCCTGTAGTTCATAGATGGACTTGGTATGGTTATGACCAGGGATTATTCGATATAATCATGACCGTAATGTTACAAATGATGTGGTAAAAGTCCTCATTGGCCGTAGTACATTGATGGACAGTTGTTGGCATGATCATGACCATTGAAGAATACACGAATATCCTTGGCCCGTAGTGCATGGATAATTTGTGGTCGTGATAATAATGAATATCATTGGACGTAGTGCAGGAATGATGTGGTTTATTTATTAAGCTGAGTCTCAGCGATAAAAGTGATGAAAAACCTTTTAAATCATAGAAGATAGTAGATTTTATTCTCTACTTGACTCTTCTAATGGATTGCTTATTCTGCTAGCAGCTTAAACTTGATGTTTATTATATTTTATCGGTTTAACATTGTTGAAGAAGCTAATGATAATTTATTACGCATTATCTTAGTCATAATATTTCTTATTGGGCTAGTTGAGCTCACCCTTTCTTTCACCGTATTCTCTTGAAAGAAATGAGAATGTAGCGGGACTAGTCGGGGAGCGGAGTGACGATCCGTATGATAGCATTAGTAGTCCTCACTATTACATTAAATAGTGTGACAATAAATGTAATGAGGACTCCATTGAGTGTGGATACTGTCTAGATGACAATAGTCTTATTAAAACTCTTAGATTATGTTTTGTCGTATGTTACACGATTGTTGTATAATTAAGTTGTATTTGAATTTTGTACCATGTATTTGGCGACTCAAGATGGATGATGTATACCTATTTTGGGGGCGTCACAGTTGGTATCAAAGCTTAGGGATATGATCCCTGGCTGAGATGTGAGACAAGAACTAAGTGGGGAGAAACAAGGAATTCCTTCGCTAGTATGACCTACCTAAGTTTATTTGGTATTTATTTGGTGATTGGTCGTCTGAGGGGGGGATAATATGTGACATGTCAATTAACCCTTGTTTTGTGGCAGTATTTGAAAATGACATTCGAGAATGTTGAGAATAGCAATGGAGCACAGGAGATCGTTGAGTCTCCACAGATCAATAATCAGGATAATGTGCATCAGGAAGGCGACAATCCTCATGCAAACAACAACACTGACCAAATGATGAACGATGGAATGTTCAGAGGCTTTATGTAATTCATGCAACATCAGGCGAGAGCGGCTCCTGTCCAAAATGTAGCTAGAAACACTGAAAACTCTCAGACGGTCACCGTAAAATAGTTCAAGGAGTTGGGACCACCGGAGTTTATTGAAGAGCCAAAACCACTTAAGGCGGAAGCGTGGATAAAGCAGATCACCAAGATATTTGATGTTTTGGGATGCTCTGAGGAGTAAAAGGTTCCATTTGCCACCTTTATGTTGTGAGGAGAGGTAGATTACTAGTGGGAATCGGTAAAGCGTACTCAACCTGCCACACTAAAGATGTCTAGGGAGAAGTTCCAAGAACTATTCAACGACAAGTACTTTCCCGAAAGTATTCGTCACATGAAAGAGGTAGAGTTCATCAAGTTGGAGCAAAACAATATGACCGTGTCACAATACGAAGCTAAGTTTGTCGAGTTGTCTCGGTTTGCGTCTCACTTGGTTGATAATGAGGAGAGAATGACGCGGATGTTTCTAAGAGATTTGAAACCCGAGATACGCCAATACTTAATTTCTCACAAACTGTGTTTGTATTCAGATGTTGTTAATAGGGCTTAGTTATTGGAGCACGATAACGAGTCAACTCAACCAAGAAAAAGCAGCCGGCAAAATGATAATACCAGTGGTAGCAGTCATCGAAGCGGTGAAAACAAATGTGGAGGGAATCAACATGCCAGAAATAGTAACCACTTCTGTGGTAATCATGGCCAAGACAGTAAAAATGGACATTTCAAGAAAAGGAGATTCAACAATGATGGAAAGACGTCAGCACCAGCACCCATTGTTAAGGAAGGAGAACGACCACCTATCATATACTTCAAATGCGGAGGGGAGGTACATATCGGTCAAAGCGCATCGATCACGATCAAAGCGTGTTATAATTGTGGAAGAGAAGGTCACCTAGCCCGATTTTGTCGTGCACCAAAGACAAGTCCAGCTGGGATGGGGGCACCAAAGGCCGTCTTAGAAAAGTCAAAGTTGGTAGTTCAAAGGAGAGCGCTTATCGTAACCTCCTAGAAAGCAAGAAACTCGAACGAGGCCATCACGGGTAAGCTTATCATAAACTCTAGCGAAGTCTATACCTTATTTGATACCGGTTCTACCCAGTCTTTTATTTCTCCTACTTGCGCTCAACGTTTAAATTTGACTCCAGAGAAATTAGACTTTGACTTATCAGTTGAAACTCCGTTGGGAGAAACCTTCATTACATTCACTATTTATAAGTCTTGCTTGATTCAAATCGGTAACCGCACGTTACCTGTCGATCTTATTTCTTTAAAAATACTTGTATTTGACGTGATTCTAGGGATTGATTGGTTAACTACTCATCATGCTAAAATTGATTATTTTCGTAAGGTTATTAGCTTTCATATTCCTAATCAACCTATTATGTGAATTCAAACGACCAAACCATTAAAATCAATCACGGTCATCTCAAGCCATAAAGCTATTCGTTTATTGAAAAACGGATGTCAAGATTTCTTAGCTCATGTCACAGATTTAACCAAAAATACGTCAGATTTGAAAGATATTTCTATTGTTAATAAATTTCCTGACGTATTCCCTGAAGAACTTCCTGGCCTACCCCCAGAGCATGAAATTGAATTTTTTATCGATCTTGAACCCGGTACAAAACCCATTTCCAAAGCCCCATATCGAATGGCTCCTATTGAACTTCAGGAGTTAAAGACCCAATTGCAGGAATTGTTAGACATCGATTTCATTCGTCATAGTACGTCTCCTTGGGATGCTCCTGTTCTATTCGTTAAGAAGAAAGATGGAAGTATGCGACTTCGTATTGATTATCGGGAGTTGAATCATGTCACCATCAAAAATAGGTACCTGTTGCCTCGCATTGATTACCTATTTGATCAGTTGCAAGGCACCAAATTCTTTTCAAAGATTGATCTTCGTTCCGGATATCATCAGTTAAAGATTAAAACTGATGCCATTCCAAAGACTGCTTTCAGAACTCGATACGGGCATTATGAATTCTTAGTCATGTCTTTTGGATTGACTAATGCTCCTGCTGCCTTCATGGATATGATGAACTGAGTATTCAAGGAATATTTGGATCACTTTGTGGTCGTCTTTATTGATGACATCCTCATATACTCCAAAACCCGTGAAGACCATGAGCAACACTTGAGGCTGATACTCCAAAAGCTTTGTGAAAACAAGCTATATGCCACGTTGAAGAAATGCGAGTTCTGGCTTAAGGAAGTTGCATTCCTTGGTTACGTGATATCAAATCATGGGATATCTGTTGACCCGGCAAAGATTGAAGCAATTCAAAGCTAGGATTACCCTAAATCAGTGACCGAAGTACGTAGCTTTCTCAGCTTAGCTGGTTATTATCAGAGATTTGAAGAAGGGTTTTCTCGAATCGCTATTCCATTAACTCTGTTGACTCGAAAAGATACAAAATTCGGTTGGAGCGAGGAATGTGAGAAGAGTTTTCAAGAACTCAAGAGGATACTCATTTCAGCACCTATTCTGACAATACCATCTGGCTCGGAGGGATTTGTCATCTACAGTGATGCTTCAGGCAAAGGGTTAGGATGTGTTCTCATGCAACATGGTAAAGTCATAGCCTATGCCTCACGACAACTCAAAGAATATGAGAGGAATTATCTTACTCATGATCTAGAGTTGGAGCAGTCATTTTTGCGCTTAAGATTTGGAGGCATTACCTGTATAGAGAGAAGGTGGAGATCTATACGGATCATAAAAGCCTCAAATATTTCTTCACTCAAAAGGAACTTAACATGCGGCAACGACGATGGCTTGAGTTGTTGAAAGATTACGATTATACCATTCAATACCATCCTGGAAAAGCGAACGTAGTAGCTGATGCATTGAGTAGAAGATCATATGCGGGTACGAGTGCATTATTGTCAACGCAAAGGCCCATTTTATATGACTTACAAAGGATGGAGATAGAGTTAAAGACTTCAGGGACCCATGTGATGATGGCGAATATACGAGTAGAACAGACTTTAATCGATAAAGTTAAAGATGCTCAAGCTACAAACTTGGAGCTGATGCGTATGAGGAAGAAAGTGAAAGAAGGTGCTAAGTCGGATGCAAGAATCGATGAAGAAGAAATACTTCGAATCAACTCCAGACTTTGTGTTCCTAACAACCCTGATTTAAAGTATAAAATCATGATGGAGGCGCACAACACACCATTTGCAATCCATCATGGGAGTACCAAAATGTATCATGATCTTCGACATACATTTTGGTGGAGCAATATAAAGAAAGAGATAGCGGAGTTTATCTCAAGGTGTTTAACTTGTCAACGAGTCAAGGCGGAGCATCAAGTACCAAAAGGTCCATTACAACCACTTGAAATTCTAGAATGGAAGTGGGAGCACATTATCATGGATTTCGTTACTGGTCTTCCCAGGGTTTCTCAAGGGATAGATGCAATTTGGGTCATTGTTGATAGATTGACCAAGTTTGCTCATTTCCTACCTATACGAGAAACTTATACACTTGAACGTCTTGCTCGTATGTACATAAACAAGATTGTAAGACTTCATGGTATGCCAGTATCCATAGTTTCTGATCGAGACCCAAGATTCACTTCAAGATTTTGGGTTAGTTTACAAAAAGCTATGGGCACAGATTAACGATTTAGCTCGACATATCATCCTCAGAAGGACGGGCAGTCGGAGAGGACTATTCAAACTCTTGAAGATTTATTAAGACTCTATGTCCTTGACTTCAAAGGAAGTTGGGACAAGTTCTTACCATTGGTGGAGTTTTCCTACAACAACAGTTATCAAGCAAGTATTGGCATGGCTCCATTTGAGGCGTTGTATAGAAGAAAGTGTCGTTCTCCAGTATGCTGGGATGAGGTGCGTGAATCAACGTTGTTGGGGCCAGAGTTGGTACGTATGACTACAGAAAATATTCAAACGATCCGACAACGTATAAAAACCTCACAAGATCGACAAAAGAGTTATGATGATCTTCATCGAAAGGACATGGAATTCGATATTGGAGATCATGTGTTGTTACGTGTTGCTCCATGGAAGGGATTTACGAGATTTGAAAAAAGACGAAAGCTCAGCCCTCGATTCATTGGCCCATTTTTAATCCTCGATCGAGTAGGAACTGTGTCCTATAGACTCGCCTTACCGCCAAGTATGTCTCATGTTCATAACGTTTTTCACATATCTATGTTACGTAAATATGTGAAAGACCCAAACCACATTATTGAATTAGAACCAGACGAGATAGAGGAAGATTTAACGTATGAAGAGTTACCTGTTAAAATATTGGATAAGAAGGATCATATTCTACGCTCTAAAGTTATAACTCAAGTCAAAATTTTGTGTTAGAATCTGAAATGAAATCAAGGTATCCTCACCTCTTCGATATACCAGGTACGTACCCTAATTTCGAGGACGAAATTTCATAAGAAGGGGAGGTTGTAAGACCCCAACTTTTATGAATAAAGAATAATTTTCTTGAAATATATTTTTGAATATTATGGTGAGGATTTGATATAATGTTATAGTTGTGGGTAATATTTACAAATTTTGCAAAGTAAGCAAGTGGTTATATAATATTCAATTGGTGGGGAATATTCGTTTTAACGAGAGAATATTAAATGCGACGACAGACAATCATTAGTGGACCCCATAACGGAGTATTGTCGTAGTTAAAAAGCAGCGAAATTATCTTTTATAAAAATAACTTGGCGAAAGTGTTACTGAATTAAAAGCTGTTAAACTACCCTTAGTAAAAAATACGATGTCTGGCGTGGTTGCATAGTAGCACATGATATTGATTATTGATGCTTACGTGAGAAGTCACTCGGTTATACTCAAATATTACTACGATAATTCTTTGCATCATATATCTCTCATATTATTTATTCAATTATTGTCACAAAGATCATCTGCATAATATTTATTATTATTAAATCAATAATTGAGACGATAAAGTTATTCATATTATTATTTGCAATATTGACAATGTCAGAAGTTCTTTCAATGAGAGATTTGGTCACCTAATCAATGCTGCCAATAAAGGAGAAATCCTTATCTGAATCCCCTCTTTGACACCCCTAAATTCACATTACTTAAATTCCATACTTGGATTTGGTGTTCAAAACGCTGCATTATCAAATATCATCTATCTATCTACCCATAATAAATGCAAACCATGCAATAGATATTATTCTTTCATAAATAAATCCTCAAAATCCTCCCTTTATGTTGGGGTTACAACATCCTCGGATTTGGTGTTCACTGCTTCAATAATAAATACAATCCCTCCCCTTGGTCAAACTAACCTTAAACATCTAACCTTAAACATCTGTGCGAAAACATAAACAAATAAGTCTTAAACAACATCAAGTCTTTACAATAACATTCTAAAAATTAAATAATAAGTCTTCATCACTTATTAGCTTTGCCTTTGCCTTTGCTAGTAGAAGGCTCATCGTACCTTTCGTTCTTAACTGCAATGTTATTATTACGCAAGAGTGAGCATGATTGCCCACAAGTATAAAAATGAAATAACAATATATAATAACATGCGAGTGAATCAAAGACTTCTGAAATAAAAGCTCAACTTTTGAATCAAGAATGAATAACAAGAATTCAAAAGATTTCTGAGGGTCATAAGACCTTGAACTATGTCCTAGGTTATCAAGGGTTATACTTGAAACCTTTAACAGTCATAAGACTATGGACTCTTCTACTCGTACTTAGGGGGATCAGCCCTTAGTACCATACTGTGCACAATATCTTAACGCTAACGCATAAGAAATCCCTATACAGGGTTGTTCATCTCAGTTTGACATTAGAGTCCGCACCAAAGGAAGTTTGGTTTGGATAAATCAATAAGGGTTCTGAAATTTAGAATGTTCATCAACTATGGACTAGTCGAATCAAATAAGGGTTCACTAGTCTAACAAGGTTCAACAATAAATGATAATTAAATTGAATAATAATCTCAAGAGGTATACAATAGAACAAATATTGTATAACAAAATCATTCTTTGAAAAGATAATTAATCTTTAATATAACAAATTGAACTTGAATTATAACTTGAATAATGATAACAAGTAGGGTTAGGAAACTTGCCTCGTGCGTAGATTACACGTTAATTATACACGTTCTTTGATATAAATCCTACATACCATTTCCATTCACAACTCTAGTTAATTATAATATAATTAATCATCATAAGTTCATTCTTTTGTCTAAACTTTGGTTATGACTATACTTAGTCAAATTATCACACTTATTGTCACATAATAAACACTTCACGAATACTAAACTAATTATGCATTCAATAATTCAATCCACATGCAATTATGTTATTGACATGTTAAGAATCTATTTTAACATCTCACTATACTTCTAACATATTTTTATGTTCATTAAATTAGGTTAACATCACATTCATGGACTTGAACACTTTAAAATTTTCATTTACGAACATTACGGAGAGTGGTATTTGGCTGCCACTTCACTTATTATCTTATTCTTGGTCTTTGCTTGGTATGGCGGCTTGGTAACTGATTGGTCAATGGCGTCATTGGCGTGGCGTTCGTGACATGTCTTGTGCTAGGCGACTCATAAGAACATGGAGCTGATAGCAGATGGCGAGACTCGAGACCGATGTTCTGCGATTCATGAAAATCGCGAAACATGCCAATTTCTACTCAATTTTCTTATTTCTTACATGAAATTTAGACATACCCAAACATTATAATACACATATAAATCACTACTTAACCCTTCTAGCATGCTTTTAACAAATTATAACACATAATTTTGCATAATCAAAACATATAATTCATTATTCTTGATTTTCTTGAGGGTTTTCAATACAAAACATGAAAATCAACATTAAGGATTCATTATAACACCAAATCCATTTTATTTGGAGTTTGATTCCTTCGTTTTAACATGCATAATTATATATAAGTGGAAATTTTACAAAATAATTTATGTTTGACATATTAAAATCACGTATAAAGGGCCATATATGGCCATATTCCATACTCTCAGAATTTTGAAGCAATAATATATGTTATAATATTATGAAACTGATGATATGGGAACCTATAATATATAGTAAAACATGTTATGCTAACATATTATCACATATATCCACATAAACAATACAATTTTCCAATTTACGGAGACTTTACAAAATTTTGAAAGCCATATTCATAAAACTTCAATAACGTAATTAACAATTGGGTTGAAGAGATTACCCTTAAAACAATTTCTCCGACTTTCACGTTCTTCTAAAAATACCACACTAATTCACACCGCTTCTCTCTTTTCACTTTTTCTCTCTGAATTCTCTCTCGGTTTAACTCATAAAAAATAATACGTCTTCTCAACATAAAGGCGATTAATAAAGAAGAAGGCGTGCGTGTGTGGAGGTCGAGTTACCCATCATGGGTTAAGCTGCTATAACTCCCCTTAGGGCCTTGTTTGGCTTGAACATAAATAACCCTTCTAATTATTTTAATTAATCTCCTATACTATAGTTTAAATCATGTCACACCCAATTGCACAATAAATCAAATATCTTATTTAATTTAATTTAAATAAAATATAATAATTTCTCATTAATTCACCTAGTCACATAATTAATTTCTCTTTATTTATTAATAATGTCAAATTATTAAATCTCTAATTAATTATTACATTAATTAAAATAACATTATGCTTATTAAATATTTCATTTAATTCAATAAGCTCACATAAATACATACTTGAATAATAATTATTCTCCACATTAATTTAATAAATATAACACATATAATTAAATTAATCTACCACAACTTCATCAATTAATTATTTAATCTAATAATTAAATCATCGAAAAATATTTATTTAATCCAATAAATATTAAAATTAAATTACAAAATCTCGTTTGTCACATCTTTTCCCCCTTAAAAGGATTCTGTCCCCAGAATCACAACTCAATAATTTTGACCTGTTACCTTCTCCCCCCTTACAAAGATTATATCCCCAGAATTGCTTACACAAATTAAGTAAATAAATGAGGGTAATTCTTCATCATATTCTCTTCGAGTTCCCACGTAGCTTCTTCAGCGTTGTGGTTCCTCCAAATTACCTTAACAGAAGGTATTACTTTATTTACGAGAACTTGTTCTTTTACATCGACAATTTGAACAGAATTTCTTACGTAAGATAAGTCTTTTTCAAAATGCAGGGGTTTCGTATTTCAATTACATGCTTGTAATCGGGTTTGTATGGTCGTAAAAAAGCGAAAACATGGAAGGCGTTGTGGACATTCTCGAGTCTTTGGAGGTAGGGCTACCTCA
This sequence comes from Panax ginseng, assembly GCA_020205605.1. Classification (NCBI taxonomy): domain Eukaryota; kingdom Viridiplantae; phylum Streptophyta; class Magnoliopsida; order Apiales; family Araliaceae; genus Panax; species Panax ginseng. The sequence goes on along the minus strand of CM035136.1, from coordinate 100,349,909 downwards.
TACGCGACTTCTCCCATTCTTCGCAATACTTCAAATGGTCCAATGAATCTTGGGCTTAATTTTCCTTTCTTTCCAACTTTGATCTTTCCTTCCAGGAGAGACCTTCAAGAATACATAACTACCTGATTCAAACTCAACATTTTTACGATGTGGATCGACGTATTTCTTCTGCCTATCTTGAGTTGCTACCAGTCGTGTTCGGATTACTTTGACTATTTATGTTGTCTGTTGTACCAATTCTGGCCCTGGCAACTGTCTTTCGCCAACTTCATCCAAGTAAAGCGGAGTTCTGCACTTTCTGCCGTATAACGCTTCATAAGGCGACATGCCAATACTAGCGTGGTAACTATTATTGTAACCGAACTCTACAAGCGGTAGGTGATCGTCCCAATTTCCTTTAAAGTCCATCACACAGGCTCTTAGCATATCTTCTAATGTCTGAATCGTTCTTTCGCTCTGTCCATCTGTTTGAGGGGGATATGCGGTACTCATCCGTAATTGCATACCCATGCATTCTTGTAAACGTTTCCAGAAGTTCGATGTAAAGCGCGGATCCCTATCGGAAACAATTGAAATCGGCACTCCGTGCCTCGAAACAATCTCTTTTACATATAACCTTGCTAACTGATCTAAGTTGAATCTGATTTTTATCGGAAGGAAGTGTGCAGATTTTTTCATTCGGTCAACGATAACCCATACTGCGTCGTAGCCTTTCTGAGTCGTCGGAAGGCCAACCATGAAGTCCATTGTAATATGTTCCCATTTCCATTCTGGGATCTCCAACGGTTGTAGAAACCCACTTGGTTTCTGATGTTCTTCTTTCACTTTCCGGCAAGTCAGACACTTGGCAACACATTCTGCAACATCACGTTTCAAATTTGGCCACCAGAAGTGTTGTCAAAGATCTTGATACATCTTGGTACTACCAGGGTGAATCGAATATCGTGAGCTATGAGCCTCACTCAAAATGTCTTCCTTAATCTCTGGTACTGGCGGTACCCAAATTCTGCTCTCAAATCTCAGTATTCCTTCCTTATCCATCTTAAATCTTGGTTCGGTTCCTTCAGATATCTTCTTTATCACCTTTTTGCATTCATCATCTTAAAGTTGAGCCTCCTTAACTTTATCCATAGAGGTTGTACAGTTGCATCCGAAATAGCTTCTCATCAATTTCCATAGGATACTTCACTTCGAACTCCGTTCTCCATTTACGAAATTAGCTCCTCTGAGCGGTCGACATCATCAACTTCTCCAGACCCTTTCTACTTAAGGCGTCGTTGACAACGACATTTGCCTTACTTCGATGGTATAAAATCTCACAATCGTAGTCCTTAATTAACTCCAACCACCTTCTTTGGCATATTCAAGTCTTTACGGGTAAAAATATATTTGAGACTCTTGTGGTGCAGTATATATTTCACATTTCTCCCCATAGAGATAGTGCCTCCAAATTTTCAAAGCAAAACTATCTGCAGACTAACTCCAAGTCGTGGGTGGGATATCCCTTCTCGTAATCCTTCAATTGTCGTGATGCATACGCAATGACTTTGCCATTTTTGCATCGAGACACAACCAAGTCCTTTATGTGACGCATCACTATAAACAACAAAATTTCTGTATATCATCCGAAGAGATAACACGGTGTTGTACTCAACCTCTTCTTCAATTCTTGAAAGCTTTCCTCACACTTCTCCGTCCAAACAAATTTCACCGCTTTTGAGTTAAATTAGTTAGCGAGTTGCGATCTTGGAAAAGTCTTGTATGAATCTTACGTAATATCCTGCTAATCCAAAAAACTTACTTACTTACGGCGGCGTCCTCGGCTGATCCCAGTTAATCACGGCTTTGACTTTAGATGGATCTAACGAAATTCCATTTTTATCGATCACGTGCCCAAGAAATTGTACCCGCTCGATCCAAAATTTTCATTTTAAAAACTTGGCATACAACTTCTCCCTTCTCAATACTTCTAACGTTAATCTCAAATGTTCTTCATGTTCTTCCTTGGTTTTTGAATAAACCAAAATGTCGTTTATAAATACCACTACGAATTTGTCCAAAAGCGGTTTGAACACACCATTCATTAGTCCCATAAATGTCTTGCGGAGCATTACGTTAGACCAAACGACATTACCAAAAATTCATAGTGAGTGACCATATCGTGTTACGAAGCATTGTCTTGGTACATCCTCTCGGTCTCACCTTGAGTTGATGATAACCACTTCTCAAATCTATCTTGGAAAAGTATTTCGCTCCTTGAATTGATCAAATAGATCATCGATCCTCGGTAATGGATATCTATTCTTAATCGTGACCTTATTCGGTTCTCTATAGTCAATGCGAGCCGCATCGTTCCATCCTTCTTTTTCACAAACAACAACAAGCGCGCTCCCCGGCGATACGCTTCGGTTGAATGTACTTCTTGTCTAGTAATTCTTGTAGTTGTACCATTAATTCTTTCATCTCTATCGGTGCCATTCGGTACGGTGCCTTCGTTATTGGAGCGGTTCCTGGCGCCAAATCGATCATGAAATCAACTTTTCTATCTGGTGGAAGTCCTGGCAAATCGTTTGGAAATACATCGATGAAGTCTCTCACTACCGGTATCTCCTCTACTTTCGGATTCTCTTTACGATTGTCGACTATGTAAGCTAAATATCCTACAACGACCTTCTTAACAACTTCGGCTGCATCATCGTCGACAACTCGCTTTGTCTAGGCGACTTGCTACCATAAAACACAACCTTTGATGGTCGTCATAAGGTTAATACGCTTCTTTTGGCAATCAATTACAGCCCCGTAATTGAATAACCAATCCATTCCCAAGATAACGTCAAATTCCCCAAGTCGAATAGGGATAAGATCTACGTTCATGATATTACCCTTAATATCCACTCTACAGTTCTTATGTACGTACTTAACAGGGATTATTTCTCTATTCACAATTTCTATGTTCATGGGGTATTCCAACTCATCCTTAGGCAAATCTAAATTCTTAGCAAAGTCATCGGATATAAAGGAACAAGTAGCACCCGAATCAAATAATACATAAGCATTAACTTTATTGATCGAAATGATACGACACACCATCATCGAGAGGCCGAATCGCATCCTGCCCGTCATGTTGAAAGTCTTGGCGGTGGTCGATTGGGTTGGTCTTGGTTGGTCCAATGATAGTCAAGGCGCTTCCTTTGTTGTTTCCTTATTTCCTCTGATCATGCCCCTCCGATCCCTTCTTAGGACAGGTCTCTTGCCAGATGATCCTTTGAACCACAAGTGAAGCGAGGCACCCTTCTTTGGGTTAGGGCAGTTAGGTGCTATGTGGCCTCCGACCACAATTGTAGCACACTCTTTTCCTTCATACAAACTCCCAGATGAGCTTTCCCTTGGTCGGGCATGCTTTAATCCTCTTCTTCTTGACCTCCTTGCTGATTCCCCGATGATGAGTTGTCATTCCACCTCTTCTTACGATTAAAATTACCACCTCTGTGCCCACTTCCACTAGCCTGGTTATTTCCTTCACTTTCACTCTTCTGATCCTGATTGTACTTGGTCACCGCATCGCTTCCACCTTCAGCGAGGATGGTCTTTTCCAATACTCCAGCAAAAGTGTTTAGCTGAAACATTGATACTTTGCTATATACCCAGGGCTTCAATCCTTGTTCAAACCTTCTTGCTTTTCTCTCATCCGTGTACTTGATACGGGGAAAACCTCGCCAACTCGTTGAATTTAGCCGCATAATTTGGTACGGTCATATTTCCCTGCTTCAACTCTAGAAACTGAACCTCCATTTGCTTCTGCGAGTTGGTCGGGAAATACATATCAAAAAACATCTCTTTGAATCTCTCCCAAGTAATCAAGCCTTCACCTCCATGGACCTTGTTTTCTTGCCACCAGTAACTGGCTTCAGACTTCAGCATAAACGTTGCCAAAGCGGTCTTTTGGTCTTTTCTAACTCTAGCAACATCGAAAACCTTCTCCATTTCCATAACCCACGTTTGAGCCTCAATTGGGTTCATGGAACCTTTAAACTCTGGCGGTCCCACCGCCTTGAAATCCTTAAACGTAGTATTTGGGGGAGCTTGAGGTTGATTATTCATTGCTCCAGCTAGTAAGTTAACCAATTGCTGAACATGATTAGCATTGGCATTATTGTTGTTATTTGTACATCCTTCTTGAGCTAGTTGACGTTGTTGTCTTCTTCTTGGCGGCATATTTCTGTTAAAATATATGCTTATTAGATCTTTGTTTATTTCTCTAAATAGTTAAGGCATTACTCAACAATTTAATATAATTATTTAACACATTATCTCAAATAACTTGATATATTTATTCAAATCAAAAGTTTTAACATCAAACGATAGCATCACCTTTATTTTTACATCAACTATCTTCGAGATAAAGAATCCACGAGATTTAAAATATTAAAATATTCCTTTGTTCATAAACACATCGAATTTACATCTAAATACCAAATAAGTTTTTCACATAATTAAACAAATCCTATCACTTTGCTTTGTTAAAAGTATTTGAATAGCCTTTTACGCTCCTCTTCCATGATGCGAGACATCGTTCTACGATCCAAGTATACGATGGTAGTCCTTGAATTGGATTGGATACCTCAAAACTCGATCCCGGCCTCATCCATTGCACTATTGAGTGTAGAGTACGTCTCCCCAAGCTTAGCCTTCTTTGCACGACCATCCTCTTCCGCAAGATCAGCACGACGTGATTCTCTTACCCAGCCCTCCTCTGCTATGATCAGCCTTTCTGAGCTTTCCTTCAGTTCCTTCTTCAACTTCTCTATCTCCTCGGTCTTATCCTCGGTTTGACCCTTCTCGTGGACCAAATCCCATTCTACATTTCCCAGTCGTGTGTGAAGAGTCTCAACCTCCCTCTCCTTCTGCTCGAGAGTAATCTGCTGAATAATCGCCCGCTCAGTCAAATCCTGGACAGTGTCACGTAACTCTACGTTACGATCATATAACTCGTCGTACATCTCAGCATCAATGGAGTGCGGTGGAAACTCCTCTTCTTCCTCTTCATCTTCTTCCTCAGGATCCTCCTCAGGATCAGTCTCAGGTTCATGCTCCTGACCAACAACAGTGATCAATGGAGATGACTCTCTCTGTACCAACTACTCCCTAACGACATGAATGTCTCGGGGATCCTCCTCTGTCGGTACTGTAGGTACTCGGGGTTCCTCCTCCCCAGCTCGACTAGTTCCTCCAACATCTGACATCCTGACAACATAATTTCAAGTTTTAGTTACTAAGTCGTACTAGTGAACACATAATTTAACATATAAGCACATAAAGTCTTTTATTATCTTCAATGAATTACAGAAATTCATTTCTTAGAACTCGATAAGAGTTTTCCATCACTATGTTCTTTCTATAAGGCTACTACCTAAGGTTGTTCCCCACCTAAGGTTCATAACCTCAACTTTGATACCAACACATGTGACACCCCAAATCCGGGTACTTAAATTCTACGGGATTTGGTGTTCATTTATACAAATATCATCTATCTATCTACCCATAATAAATGCAAACCATGCAATAGATAGAAATAAATCCTCCCTCCTCCCACTTATGGGGTTACAACATCTGAATAATAAATACAATCCCGAGTCAAACTAACCTTAAACATACTATGCGAAACATAAACAAATAAGTCTTAAACAACATCAAGTCTTTACAATAACATTCTAAAAATTAAATAACAAGTCTTCATCACTTATTAGCTTTGCCTTTGCCTTTGCTAGTAGAAGGCTCATCATACCTTTCGTTCTTAATCGCAATGTTATTATTACATGAGAGTGAGCATGATTGCCCACAAGTATAAAAATGAAATAACAATATATAATAACATGCGAGTGAATCAAAGACTTACGAAATAAAAGCTCAACTTTTGAATCAAGAATGAATAACAAGAATTCAAAAATTTCTGAGGGTCATAAGACCTTGAACTATGTCCTAGGTTATCAAGGGTTATACTTGAAACCTTTAACGATCGTAAGACTATGGACTCTTCTACTCGTACTTAGGGGATCAACCCTTAGTACCATACTGTGCACAATATCTTAACGCTAACGCATAAGAAATCCCTATATGAGGTTGTTCATCTCGGTTTGACATTAGAGTCCGCACCAAAGGAAGTTTGGTTTGGATAAATCAATAAGGGTTACTAAAATTTAGAGCGTTCATCAACTATGGACTAGTCGAATCAAATAAGGGTTCACTAGTCTAACAAGGTTCAACAATAATTGATAATTAAATTGAATAATAATCTCAAGAGGTATACAATAGAACAAATATTGTATAATGAATCATACTTTGAAAAAGATAATTAATCTTTAATATAACAAATTGAACTTGATTAATAATAATGAGAATAATGAATAATGATAACAAGTAGGGTTAGGAAACTTGCCTCGTGCGTAGATTACACGTTAATTATACACGTTCTTGATATAAATCCTACATATCATTTCCATTCACAACTCTAGTTAATTATAATATAATTAATCATCATAAGTTCATTCTTTTGTCTAAACTTTGGTTATGACTATACTTAGTCAAATTATCACACTTATTGTCACATAATAAACACACTTCACGAATAAAAACTAATTATGCATTCAATAATTCAATCCACATGCAATTATGTTATTGACATGTTAAGAATCTATTTTAACATCTCATTATACTTCTAACATATTTTTATGTTCATTAAATTAAGTTAACATCACATTCATGGACTTGAACACTTTAAAATTTCATTTCTGAACATTACGGAGAGTGGTGCTATAATGCCATACCATCTTGCATCGGCTTTCTTTCTTAATTCATGCACGCACATTTCTTGCTATGTCAATGGTCAATGGCTTGGTGGCGTGGCTCTCATTGTGCCAGTCGACTCTTAGGCATGGAGTTGGCGGCCATGACACATGAGACTCAGATTTGATTCTGAATTCTAGTTCACGAAAATTGCGAAACATGCCAAAAAACTCCAATCAACTTATTTTTTACACGAATTTAGACATACCCAAACATTATAATACACATATTAATCACTACTTAACCCTTCTAGCATGCTTTTAACAAATTATAACACATAATTTTGCATAATCAAAACATATTTCACTGTTCTTGATTTTCTTGGGAGTTTTCAATACAAAACATGAAAATCAACATTAAGGATTCATTATAACACCAAATCTGTTTATTTGGAGTTTGATTCCTTCGTTTTAACATGCATAATTATATACAAGTGGAAATTTTACAAAATAATTTATGTTTGACATATTAAAATCACGTATAAGGGCCATATGGCCATATCCCATACTCTGTAAATTTTGAAGCAATAATATACGTTATAATATTATGAAACTGATGATATGGGAACCTATAATATATAGTAAAACATGCTATGCTAACATATTATCACATACATCCACATAAACAATACAATTTTCCAATTTACAGAGACTTTACAAAATTTTGAAAGCCATATTCATAAAACTCCAATAACGTAATTAACAATTGGGTTGAAGAGATTACCCTTAAAACAATTTCTCTGACTTTCACGTTCTTCTAAAATACCACACTAATTCACACTGCTTCTCTCTATTTCACTGAAATTCTCTCTGAATTCTCTCTCAGTTAACTCATAAAAATAATACGTCTTCTCAACATAAGACTGATTAATAAAGAAGGAGGCGTACGTGTGTGGAGGTCAGTTACCCATCATGGGTTAACTGCTATAACTCCCCTTAGGGCCTTGTTTGGCTTGAACATAAATAACCCTTCTAATTATTTTAATTAATCTCCTATACTATAGTTTAAATCATGTCACACCCAATTGAACAATAAATCAAATATCTTATTTAATTTAATTTAAATATAATATAATACTTTCTCATTAATTCACCTAGTCAAATAATTAAATTCTCATTTATTAATAATGTCAAATTATTAAATCTCTAATTAATTATTACATTAATTAAAATAACATTATGCTTATTAAATATTTCATTTAATTCAATAAGCTCACATAAATACATACTTGAATAATAATTATTCTCCACATTAATTTAATAAATATAACACATAATTAAATTAAACTACCACAACTTCATCAATTAATTATATAATCTAATAATTAATTCATCGAAAAATATTTATTTAATCCAATAAATACTAAAATTACATTACAAAATCTCGTTTGTCATATCTTTCCCCCCTTAAAAGGATTCAGTCCCAGAATCAGAACTCAATAATTTCGACCTGTTACATTCTCCCCCTTAAAGATTTTATCCCCGAAATCGCTTACACAAATTAAATAAGTCTTTTTCAAAATGCAGGGGTTCGTATTCAATTACATGTTTGTAGTCGGGTTTGTATGGTCGTAAAACATAAACATAGAAGACGTTGTGGACATTCTCGAGTGCTGGAGGTAGGGCTACCTCATACGTAACTTCTCCAATTCTTCGCAGTACTTCAAATGGTCCAATGAATCTTAGGCTTAATTTTCCTTTCTTTCCAAACCTGATCTTTCCCTTCAAGGGAGAGACCTTCAAGAATACATAACTACCCAATTCAAACTCAACATTTTTACGATGTGGATCGGCGTATTTCTTACCTCGCTTATCTTGAAATGCTACCAATGTGTTCGGATTACTTTGACTATTTCTGTTGTCTGTTGTACCAATTCTGGCCCTAGCAACTGTCTTTCGCTAACTTCATCCCAGTAAAGCGGAGTTCTGCACTTTTTGCCTTATAACGCTTCATAAGGCGGCATGCTAATACTAGCATGGTAACTGTTATTGTAGCCGAACTCTACAAGCGGTAGGTGATCGTCCCAATTTCCTTTAAAGTCCATCACACAGGCTCTTAGCATATCTTTTAATGTCTGAATTGTTCTTTCGCTCTGTCCATCTGTTTGAGGGTGATATGCCGTACTCATCCGCAATTGCGTACCCATGCATTCCTATAGACATTTCCAGAAGTTCGATGTAAAGCGCGGATCCCTATCGGAAACAATTGAAACTGACACTCCGTGCCTCGAAACAATCTCTTTTACATATAACCTTGCCAACTGATCAAAGTTGAATCTGATTTTTATCGGAAGGAAGTGTGCGGATTTCGTCAGTCGGTCAACGATAACCCATACTGTAAGACCCCAACTTTTTGAATAAAGATGAATTTTCTATAAATATCATTTTTGAATATTATGGAATAAATTTGATATAATGTTATAGTTGTGGGTAATATTTATAAATTTTGCAAAGTACGCAAGTTGTTATATAATATTCGATTGGTCCTGGGAATATTCATTTTAACGAGAGAATATTCGTATAACGACACAATCATTGGTGGACCTCATTAACGGAATTATCATTTGATTGAGAAAACGACAAAAATACTTTATGAAAATAACTATGGAAGTTTTACCGTTAATCGTTGAAACACACGGTGTTAAAAGTAATGCTGAGAATCTGCCAGAATAGTTACACGATGCACACGGTTTTTGATTATTGATGCTTACGTGAGAAGTCACTCAATTTTGTTCAATTATTGCTATAGTATTTGATATAAATTTTACTTATTATTTGGACCCCCCCCCTTCCCACTTTCCCATTTTAAAAGAAATTGTCGGTAGAAGTTATCTCAGTTTTCGTTTTATATATATATGAATACATATATATATATAAGTATTATATATATATATATATAATTGTTAGTGGAATGTGGGTGGGGGGGAGGAATTTAGGATGGACGGGAGGAGTATTATTATGTATATTATATTATATATATATATATATATATATATATGTTAGTTTGAAAAAATGGGTAGAAAGCATATGTTATATATATATATATATATATATATGAGTAAGGATCAAGAGCATAAGTCTTAAATAACATAACTCCTTAAATAGCATAACTATTTAAAACTACGTTGTTTTGGAGTGGCCGCGAGTGGTATTTTTGTAAATAAAAGAGAAATAAGTGGGACCACTCTCTTTTAAGCCACTCCAAAACGACGTAGTTTTAAATAGTTATGCTCTTTAAGGGAATTATACTTTTTAAGACTTATGCTCTTGATCCTTGCTCATATATATATATATATATATATATATATATATATATATATATATATATATATATTTATTTAAAAGATTTTGCTTTAGTTATGGATCGTCCGATTAAAAGTAAATCAATCTGGACCGTTCATGAATTAGTTACTATGCAGTCCATTCTTCTATAAATAGAAGCTCATTCCTTCATTATTTCTTACGAATTCACTGAAACTCTAGAGAGAGAAATTATAGAGAAGCTATAGAAAAGTATCCTGCTCCTTCCCTACTCTTATATTTAGTTTATTTTACGGTAAGGGTTATTATTTCTTTTATTCATGAAGAGAACTTCTATTATTCTATTCTTTATTATTCTGCTGGAATAACCAGTATACGCGGACTACCCTATACTTGGTGACATTCTTTTATTATTCCATCTTTATTATTATTCTGTTGGAATATCCTCGTTCATATGCGTTTTACTTGGGACACAGTTTCCGCTTTATTATTATTATTCTGCTGAATATCCATGTCATGCGCTTTTACGCCGGACTTCGGTTCCGCTCTTTATTATTATTCTGTTGAATATATCTCGTGCATGCGCGTTTACTGCCGGGACACAATTACGTCTGTATTATTCATTTGGAACATCCTGGCTTGCGCGCAATTTTGCCTCGACTTCGCTTCCGCTATTTATTATTCTTCATTGAATAACTTTGTTTATCGAAGCACCGCATGCATGGTGATTTCTTTTGTTATTTCATTCGTTATTATACTCAGTTGATTAAAGTTTTGACTTCTATACTCCATGAAATTAGTGGAATATCCTTAATATTTGCGCTTCATCTAGTATCTTTTCATTGAAATATTCTTCTGAGTATTCTTGAATTTTACTCTACAAAGCAGTATCGTGTTGACAATTTGGACGTTATTGGTTCATGGATAAATTAATTCTTGAACTTGTTTTATTAAATTCTTATATCATTGTCATCATCCTCATGTTTATATTATGTTGAAAGTCATCTGTGGCCCGTAGTGTATAGATGGACTTGGTATGATTATAACCAGGGATTATTGGGTGTAATCATGATCGTAATGTTACAAATGATGTGGAAAAAGTCATCATTGGCCCGTAGTGCATTGATGGATAGTTGTTGGCATGATCATGACCATTAATGAATACACAAATATTCTTGGCCCGTAGTGCATGGATAATTGTGGTCGTGATACTAAAAAATATCCTTGGCCGTAGTGCAGGGGTGATTCGATGATGTGGATTATTTATTAAAATTTGAGTCCCAAATGATAAAAGTGATGAAAAACCTTTTAAATCATAAAAGATAGTAGATTTTATTCTCCACTTGACTCTTTTAATGGATTGCTTGTTCCGCTGCAGTTAAACTTGATGTTGTTATATTTTATCAGTTTAACACTGTTGAAGGCTAACGATAATTTATTCTGCATTATCTTAGTCATAATATTTCTTACTAGGCTAGTTGAGCTCACCCTTTCTTTCACTGTTCTCTTCAGGAAATGAGAACGTAGGTGGGACTAGTCGGGGAATGGAGTGATGGTCCTAGATGGTGCTTTAGTAGTCCTCACTATTCTGTGAAATAGTGTGATAATAATTGTAATGAGGACTCCTTTTGAGTTTGTATAATCTCTAGTAGACAATAATTGTATTCAAACTCACAGTTATGTTTTGTCGTATTATACACGACAGTTGTATTAGTAAATTGTATTTGAATTCTGTACCATGTATCTGGCGACCCAAGATGGGTGATGTATACCTAATTTTGGGGGCGTCACAGTTGGTATCAAAGCTTCGGGATATGATCCCTGGCTAAGATGTGAGAATAGAACTAGAAGGGGAGAGACGGGGAATTCCTTCGCTAGTATGACCTACCTAAGTTTTATTTGGTATTTAATTGGTCGGTCAGAATATAGGAATAATATGTTACATGTCAATTAACCTTTTGTTTTGTGGCAGTATCTAAAAATGACATCCGAGAATGTTGAGAATAGTAATGGAGCATAGGCGACTGTTGACTCACCACATAATCAGGATAATGTACATCAGGAAGGCGACAATCCTCATGCAAACAACAACACTGACCAAATGATAAATGATGGATTGTTCAGAGGCTTTATGCAATTCATGCAACAGCAGGCGAGAGCGGCTCCTGTCCAAAACGTAGGTGGAAATACTGGAAACTCTCGGACGGTCACCGATAAATAGTTCAAGGAGCTGGGACCACCGGAGTTTAAGGGAGAGCCAAAACCACTTATGGCGGAAGCATGGATAAAGCAGATCACCAAGATATTTGATGTCTTGGGATGCTCCGAGGAGCAAAAGGTTCCCTTTGCCGCCTTTATGTTGCGAGGAGAGGCAGATTACTGGTGGGAATCGGTAAAGCGTACTCAACCTGCCGCACTAAAGATGTCTTGGGAGAAGTTCCAAGAGCTATTCAATGACAAATACTTTCCCGAAAGTATTCGTCACATGAAAGAGGTGGAGTTTATCAAGCTGGAGCAAAATAAGATGATCGTGTCGCAGTATGAGGCTAAATTTGCTGAGTTGTCCCGATTTGTATCCCACTTGGTGGATAATGAAGAACGAATGACGCGAATGTTTTTGCGAGGTTTGAAACCTGAGATACGTCAACATCTTATTTCTCATAAACTATGTTTGTATTCAGATGTGGTAAATAGGGCTCAGTTAGTAAAGCGCGATAATGAGTCAACGTAATCAAAAGAGAGTAGGCGGCAAAATGATAATACCAGTGAGAACAGTCATCGAAGCGGTGACAACAAGCGTGGAGGGAATCAACAGGCCAAAAATGGTATAACCACTTCGGTGGTAATCAGGGTCAAAACAATAAGAATGAACATTTCAAGAAGAGGAGATTCAACAATGATGGAAAAACGTCAGCACCAGCACCCATTGTTAAGGAATGAGAACGACCACCTATCGTATGCTTCAAATGCGGAGGGGAGGGACACATCAAACCAAACTGCGTTATGCCGTCCAAAGCATGTTATAATTATGGAAGAGAAGGTCACTTAGCCCAATTTTGTCGTTCACCGAAGACAAGTTCAGCTAGGATGGAGGCACCAAAGGTCATCCCGAAAAAGTCAAAGTCGGTGAGTGGTGAGGAGAGGCGTTTGTTGTGACCTCCCAGAAAGCAAGGAACCCGAATGAGGTCATCACGGGTAAGCTTATCATAAACTCTAGTGAAGTCTATACTTTATTTGATACCGATTCTACCAATTCTTTTATTTCTCCTACTTGCGCTCAACGATTAAATTTCACTCCAGAGAAATTAGATTTTGACTTATCTGTGGAAACTCCATGGGAGAAACCTTCATTACATCCACTGTTTATAAGTCTTGTTTGGTTCAAATCGGTACCCTCATATTACCTGTCGATCTTATTTCATTAAAAATACTTGCATTTGACGTGATTCTAGGGATTGATTGGTTAACTACTTATCATGCAAAAATTGATTATTTTCGTAAGGTTGTTAGATTTCATATTCCTAATCAACCTATTATGCGAATTCAAGCGACCAAACCATTAAAATCAATCACGATCATCTCAAGCCATAAAGCTATTCGTTTATTGAAAAATGGATGTCAAGCTTTCTTAGCTCATGTCATGGATCTAAACAAAAATACGTCAGTTTTGAATGATATTTCTATTGTTAATAAATTCCCTGATGTATTCCCTGAAGAACTTCTTGGCCTACCCCCAGAGCGTGAAATTGAATTTTGTATCGACCTTGAACCCGGTACAAAACCCATTTCCAAAGCCCCATATCGAATGGCTCCTATTGAACTTCAGGAATTAAAGACCCAACTGCAGGAATTGTTAGACATTGGCTTTATTCGTCCTAGTACTTCTCATTGGGGTGCTCCTGTTCTATTCGTGAAGATGAAAGATGGGAGTATGCGACTTTGTATTGATTATCGGGAGTTAAATCATGTCACCATCGAAAATAGGCACCCATTGCCACGTATTGATGACCTGTTTGACCAGTTGTAAGGAGCCAAATTCTTTTCAAAGATTGATCTTCGTTCCGGATATCACCAATTGAAGATTAGAACCGATGACATTCCAAAGACGGCTTTCAGAACTTGGTACGGGCTTTATGAATTTCTAGTCATGTCCTTTGGATTGACTAATGCTCCTGCTGCCTTCATGGATATGATGAACCGAGTATTCAAGGAATATTTGGATCACTTTGTGGTCGTCTTTATTGATGACATCCTTATTTATTCCAAAAGCCGTGAAGATCATGAGCAACACTTGAGGCTGACACTCTAAAAGTTTCGTGAATATAATCTTTATGCCAAGTTGAAGAAATGCGAGTTCTGGCTTGAGGAAGTAGCATTCCTTGGGCACGTGGTATCAAGTCATGGAATATTTGTTGACCAAACAAAGATTGAAGCAATTCAAAGCTGGGAGCAACCTAAATCAGTGACCGAAGTACGTAGCTTTCTCGGTTTAGCTGGTTATTATCGGAGATTCGTGGAAGGATTTTCTCAAATCCCTACTCCATTGACTCAGCTGACTCGAAAAGATATAAAGTTCGGTTGGAGTGAAGAATGTGAGAAGAGTTTTCAAGAACTCAAGAGGAGACTCATTTCAGCACCTGTTCTGACAATACCATCTGGCTCAGAGGGATTTGTCATCTACAGTGATGCTTCGGGCAAAGGGTTGGGATGTGTTCTCATGCAACATGGAAAAGTCATAGCCTATGCCTCAAGACAACTCAAAGAATATGAGAGGAATTATCCTACTCATGATCTAGAGTTGGCAGTTGTTGTCTTCGCACTAAAGATTTGGAGGCATTACTTGTATAGAGAGAAGGTGGAGATCTTTACGGATTATAAAAGCCTCAAATATTTCTTCACTCAAAAGGAACTCAACATGCGACAACGACGCTGGCTTGAACTGTTGAAAGATTATGATCATACCATCCAATACCATCCTGGAAAAGCGAACGTGGTAGCTAACGCATTGAGTAGAAGATCATATGCAAGTGCAAATGCGATATTGTCAATGGAAAGGCTCATTTTGTGTGACTTGCAAAGGATAGAGATAGAGTTAAAAACTCCAGGGACCCATGTGATGATGGAGAATATACGAGTTGAACTGACTTTAATTGATAAAGTTAAAGCTTCTCAAGCTACAGACCTGGAGCTGATGCGTATGAGGAAGAAAGTGCAAGAAGGTGCTATGTCGGAAGCAAGAATCGATGATGAAGAAGGAATACTGTGTCGTAGCCTTTTTGAGTCGTCGGAAGGGTAACCACGAAGTCCATTGTAATATGTTCCCATTTCCATTCTGGGATCTCCAACGGTTGTAGTAACCCACTTGGTCTCTGATGTTCTTCTTTTACTTTCTGACCGGTCAGACACTTGGCAACATATTCTGCAACATCACGTTTCAAATTTGGCCACCAGAAGTGTTGTCGAAGATCTTGATACATCTTGGTACTACCAGGGTGAATCGAATATCGTGAGTTATGAGCCTCGCTCAAAATGTCTTCTTTAATCTCTGGTACTGGCGGTACCCAAATTCTACTCTCAAATCTCAGTATTCCTTCCTTATCCATCTTAAATCTTGGTTTGGTTCCTTCAGATATCTTCCTTATCACCTTTTTGCATTCATCGTCTTGAAGTTGAGCCTCCTTAACTTTATCCAGTAGGGTTGTACCAGATTACATCTGAAATAGCTTCTCATCAATTTCCATAGGATACTTAACTTCAAACTCCAGTTTCTCCATTTCTAAAATTAGCTCCTCCTGAGCGGTCAACATCATCAACTTCTCCCGACCCTTTCTACTTAAGGCGCCAAGAACGACATTTTCCTTACCTTGATGGTATAAAATCTCACAAATCGTAGTCCTTAATTAACTCCAACCACCTTCTTTTTGGCGATATTCAAGTCTTTTCCGGGTAAAATATATTTCAGACTCGGTGTCTCAGATATATTTCACACTTCTCCCCGTAGAGATAGTGCCTCCAAATTTTCAAAGCAAAAACTACTGCAGCTAACTCCAAGTCGTGGGTCGAATATCCCTTCTCGTAATCCTTCAATTGTCGTGATGCATACGCAATGACTTTGCCATTTTGCATCAGCACACAGCCAAGTCCTTTATGCGACGCATCACTATAAACAATAAAATTTCATGTATCATCCGAAAGAGATAACACAGGTGTTGTACTCAACCTCTTCCTCAATTCTTGAAAGCTTTCCTCACACTTCTCTGTCAAAACAAATTTCACAGCTTTTCGAGTTAAATTCGTTAACGGAGTTGCGATCTTGGAAAAGTCTTGTATGAATCTTCTGTAATATCCTGCTAATCCAAGAAAACTTTGTACTTCTGACGGCGTCCTCGGCTGATCCCAGTTAATCACGGCTTCAACTTTAGATGGATCTACCAAAATTCCATTTTTATCGATCACGTGCCCAAGAAAGTGTACCCGCTCGATCCAAAATTCGCATTTCAAAAATTTGGCATACAACTTCTCCCTTCTCAATACTTCCAACGTTAATCTCAAATGCTCTTCATGTTCTTCCTTGGTTTTTGAATAAACCAAAATGTCGTCTATAAATACCACTACGAATTTGTCCAAAAACAGCTTGAACACACCATTCGTTAGTCCCATAAATGCTGCAGGAGCATTCGTTAGACCAAACGACATTACCAAAAATTCGTAGAGACCATATTGCGTTCTGAACGCTATTTTCAGTGCATCCTCTGGTCTCACCTTCAGTTGATGATAACCACTTCTCAAATCAATCTTGGAAAAGTATTTCGATCCCTTCAATTGATCAAACAGATCATCGATCCTCAGTAATGGATATCTATTCTTAATCGTGACCTTATTCAGTTCTTTGTAGTCAATGCAGAGCCGCATCGTTCCATCCTTCTTTTTCACAAACAACATCGGCGCTCCCCACTACGATACGCCGTCAATGCCATGGCATGGTGTGGCACATGGCATGGTTTACTGCTTGTCTTACTCTTAGGCTCTGCACTGCAAGTATGCATACGTACTGCATACCATACGTAAATTGCAAACACAGAAATTAAATCTCTAATTAATTATTACCTTAATTAAAATAACATTATGCTTATTAAATATTTCATTTAATTCAATAAGCTCACATAAATACATACTTGAATAATAATTATTCTCCACATTAATTTAATAAATATAACACATATAATTAAATTAATCTACCACAACTTAATCAATTAATTATTTAATCTAATAATTAATTCATCAAAAAATATTTATTTAATCCAATAAATACTAAAATTAAATTACAAAATCTCGTTTGTCACATCTTTCCCCCCTTAAAAGGATTCTGTCCCCAGAATCACAACTCAATAATTTCGACCTGTTACACTCTCCCCCCTTACAAAGATTCTGTCCCCAGAATTGCTTACACAAATTAAGTAAATAAACAAAATAGGTCCATTTCATCCAACCCATTCTTAGTCGCCAAATACATAGTACAAAAAACAACTACAACTTTATTACTACAATTGTCGTGCAAAATACAACAACACATATGTTATGAGTTTTGATGCAAATATATATCAACTGTGATTCTGGACACCAACTTGGATAGCACGTCATAATGGCACCTTACATAAAGGTAAAGTCAATAATCTGCTTAGGAGAACCTCCATGCCTAGAGAGACCACCGCTCTATTCTCCTGTTACCCTCGCTCGACCCAGCTACACTCTTATTACCTAAAAGGAATTGTGAAGCAAAAGGGTGAGCACAACTAGCTCAGTAAAGAATATCATGACTAAAGAATAATAAATTATCAATAGCCTTCAACAGTAATATATCAGAGATTTAGAACATATGGTAGATGATAAAACTTTTCAACCATAGTTGCAGCGGAACGAGCAATCCATTTAGAAGAGTCAAATAGACCATAAAGTCTATTATCTTCTCCATATTAAAAGTCCACCAACAATGTTTTATCCCTGTAACATCAATCAACAGTTCCTTTCCACAATTATATGAATAACTCATAATCATAATTGTGATTCTAAATTCCTCTTCGCATCTAAGACGAAGATAATTTTCATCACCGTCTTTACCCGAAACATCAAAGATCATGGTTATACCAAATCACGCCTCTGCTCATAATCATACTAATAAATTCATCTTTTTGCACTACGGGCCAAAGATATTCAACAACATGTCATCTTTGCACTACAGGCCAAATATATTCAACAACAGGTCATCTTTGCACTACAGGCCAAAGATATTCAACAACAGGTCATCTTTGCATTACGAGCCAAAGATATTCATCAGAAATCATTCATCTTTGCACTACAGGCCAAAGATATTCAGTTATATCATCATTTAGGACTGAGGATGATGCAAAATATTTTAAAGAAAATGAATCCAGTGAAACAAAAGAACAAATATTAAGGATTCGTACTTTAAACAACCCAAGTTCAAAAATACTTCATAAATACTTCATAAATACTTCAAAAATACTTCATAAATAACCAGAATGGAGTAAAATTCAAGAATGAAGACCAAATCATAGATCCAATCAAAGATAGGAATCATAACAGACAATCTTGGACACAAAGAAGAAAACTTAATTTTTCTGTGAATAATGTCGTATTTGTGAATAGTGTCGTATACGTGAATAGTGTCGTATACATGAAGAGTAACTCCGACACCAAAAGATAGAAATTTCACAAAAAACATCATCATGCTTCGTGAATAGTACGCGTGAATAGTAACTCATGAATAGTAACTCATGAATAGTTACTCGTGAATAGTAACTCATGAATAGTAACCCCGACATGAAAAAGTTCCAAATTTGATAAAAAGTTCAAAGCAATATTTCAGCATAATGATATTGAAGAAATAATATCATTTATGAAGAAAATAATCTCCCTTACCTCGTAAAGAATATTACTTACATTTGGAATCTTTGGATATAGTGCTAAAAGAACTTGCAATCGTATAGCAATACTCAAGTACTAAAATACTCACAAAAATACGCTTTCGATATATAGAGAGAGATAGAGAGAAAACTTCAGCCGGTGTGATTTTCAATTCTAACCTAAGCACCCTATTTATAGGAAAATGCTTAGAACACCAAAGCAGAAAATTTAATAAAATAATATTATTTATATTACAATTTCTTACGCCCACTTATCAACTGATCTCAGCCACCTTGCACATGATAAAGATGCCCACAAAATAAACAAAAAACATTTTTTTTAATAAACATAATTAAAACTTCCAAAAATCAATTATTTCTAACTTCGAACTTCAATAATTCATAATAAATAGCCCTTTATCGTAAAATTCGAATCTCGCAATTTTTATAGGAAATTCAATTCTCTACAACTTTGCGAAAAAAGTTTTTCCAAATTCCAAATGTAAATTGGCCAAAAATCCATATACTGAGACGATTTTACAATTTATAATCAAATTTCACCAAGAAATGGGCCTGACGATACATGTTTTAAACACAACCTTCTAACAAAAAATACTCTTCCTCCTCATATACTCATATATCCCACATTCATTGTAAAAATATCATTATAATATTATAATAATATAATAAAATAGTATTTTATCAGAAAAGATAAAATATCGATTTTCAACAATTGTCACTTTAAAAATTTTCTCCATCTATATCCACATTAAATGAATATTTTCCTTATCATATAAATTAATAATTAATTATTCACAAATAATATTACAGAATCACAATATTGACAACCAGGCAGTTCCTAGGAAAGAGGGGGCTTTCCAATAAGAATTTTTCCTTACTGGCGCGCAATTAGGTGACCAAACCTCTCCTTAGACAGAACTTTCTAGACTTTGCCAATAATGCTATCTAATAATATTATTCAAATAATATGAATTATTGATTTGATAATGGAAAATACTGTGCAGTGACAATTATTAAAACAACAATAATATAAAATATTAACGCAAAGAATTATTGAATCAAAATAAAATATTGAATAAGAATTACCGTAATAATTATTGTAGTAGGCCTTCACGTAAGAATCAATAATTAGTGCAATACCGGTGCCTTCTTGTGCAACAACGCGTATTCATCGTATTTTAACCACCCATTTATTCCAACAAAGTTAATTGGTAATAATTACGTCGTTATTTATAAAAACTCCTTTTGTCGCTTTTCTTCATCCGATGCTTATTACATTATGGGGCCCACAAAAGGTTGCGCCGTCGTATGAATATTTCCTGACAGGAAGAATATTCCACGACCAAACGAATATTCCCCGACAACAATGAGTATTTTATAACCACTTGCTTATTTTAAAAAAAATTCATATATCACCCTTAACTTTAAACTTTTATCAATTTAACCATTTTATAAGAAAAAATTGAATACTTTTATTTCATAAAATTCGGGGTCTTACAATCTCCCCTCCTTATGAAATTTCGTCCTCAAAATTTACGTACCTGGTATTTCAAAGAGTTGAGAATACCTTGCTTTCATTTTAGATTCCATCTTTCCTGTCATCATGATTTCTCCATTGCTCGTCTCTTGTATTTTAGATATCATTCTAGAATACAACTTCAAAAATAAAGGTTAATTTAATAAATTAACATATCACATAATATCCTGATATTATGACTGACCAACAAATAAGCTTAGGTAGGACACACTAGCAAAGGATTTACTCATCTCTCCCCTCCTAGTTCTAATCCCGATCTCCGCCAGAGATCATATCCCTAAGCTCTGATACCAAATGTGATGCCCCCAAAATAGGTTCATTCCATCCAACCCATTCTGAGTCGCCAAATACATGGTACAGAAAATAACTACAACTTTATTACTACAATTGTCGTGCAAAATACAACAACACATATGTTGTGAGTTTTGATGCAAATATATATCAACTGTGACTCTGGACACCAACTTGGATAGCACGTCACAATGGCACCTTACATAAAGGTAAAGTCAATAACTGTTTAGGGATAACCTTCACAGCTAGAGACCACCGTTCTATTCTCCTGTTACCCTCGCACGACCCAGCTACACTCTTATTACCTGAAAGGAATTGTGAAGCAAAAGGGTGAGCACAACTAGCTCAGTAAAGAATATCATGACTAAAGATAAATAAATTATCAATAGCCTTCAACAGTAATAAATCAGAGATTTAGAACATATGGTAGATGATAAAACTTTTCAACCATAGTTGCAGCAGAACGAGCAATCCATTTAGAAGAGTCAAATAGACCATAAAGTCTATTATCTTCTCCACATTAAAAGTTCACCAACAATGTTTTATCCTTGTAACATCAATCAACAGTTCCTTTCCACAATTATATGAATAACTCATAATTATTATTGTGATTCTAAATTCCTCTTCGCATCCAAGACGAAGATAATTTTCATCACCTGTCTTTACCTGAAACATCAAAGATCATGGTTATACCAAATCACAGTTCCTGTTCATAATCATACTAATAAATTCATCTTTGCACTACGGGCCAAAGATATTCAACAACATGTCATCTTTGCACTACAGGCCAAAGATATTCAACAACAGGTCATCTTTGCATTACAGGCCAAAGATATTTAACAACAGGTCATCTTTGCACTACAGGCCAAAGATATTCAACAATAGGTCATCTTTGCATTATGAGCCAAAGATATTCATCAGAAATCATTCATCTTTGCACTACAGGCCAAAGATATTCAGTTATATCATCATTTAGGACTGAGGATGATGCAAAATATTTTAAAGAAAACGAATCCAGTGAAATAAAAGAACAAAGATTAAGGATTCGTACTTTAAACAACCCAAGTTCAAAAATACTTCATAAATAACCAGAGTGGAGTAAAATTCAAGAATGAAGACCAAAACATAGATCCAATCAAAGATAGGAATCATAACAAACAATCTTGGACACAGAGAAGAAAACTTAATTTTTCTGTGAATAATGTCGTATTTGTGAATAGTGCCGTATACGTGAATAGTAACTCTGACACCAAAAGATAGAAATTTCACAAAAAACATCATCATGCTTCGTGAATAGTACTCGTGAATAGTACTCGTGAATAGTAACTCATGAATAGTTACTCGTGAATAATAACTCATGAATAGTAACCCCGACATGAAAAAGTTTCAAATTTGATAAAAAATTCAAACCAATATTTCAGCATAATGATATTGAAGAAATAATATCATTTATGAAAAAAATAATCTCCCTTACCTCGTAAAGAATAATAGTACTTACGATTCGGAATACTGGATATAGTGCTAAAAGAACTTGCACCGTATAGCAATACTCGAAGTACTAAAATACTCACAAAAATATGCTCGATATATAGAGAGAAAACTTCAGTTTCTGGTGTGATTTTCAATTCTAACCTAAGCACCCTATTTATAGGAAAATGCTTAGAACACCAAAGCAGAAAATTTAATAAAATAATATTATTTATATTACAATTTCTTACGCCCACTTATCAACTGATCTCAGCCACCTTGCACATGATAAAGATGCCCACAAAACAAATAAAAAAAGTTTTTCTTAATAAACATAATTAAAACTTACAAAAATCAATTATTTCGGAACTTCAGAACTTCAATAATTCATAATAAATAGTCCTTTTATCAGAAAATTCGAATCTCGCGACTTTTTATAGGAAATTCAATTCTCTACAACTCTACAGAAGAATGTTTTTCCAAATTCCAAACAGAAATTGATCGAAATCCATATACGGACGATTCTATATGCTATAATCAAATTTCAGTCAAGAAATAGGCCCACAGACATGTTTTAAACAACTTTCGCAACAAAAATACTCCTCCTTCTCATATACTCATATATCCCACATTCATTGTAAAAATATCATTATAATATTATAATAATATAATAAAATAGTCACTTTACAAATTTTCTCCATCTATATACACATAAAATAAATATTTTACAAATTTTCAACAATTGTCACTTTACAAATTTTCTCCATCTATATACACATAAAATGAATATTTTCCTTATCATATAAATTAATAATTAATTATTCACAAATAATATTACGTAATCACAATATTGACAACCAGTGCGCTTCAGGAAAGAGGGCTTTCCAATAAGAATTTCTCCTTCTTCATGCCAGCAATTAGGTGACCAAACCTCTCCTTAGATGTAACTTTCTAGACATTGCCAATAATGCTATCTAATAATATTATTCAAATAATATAAATTATTGATTTGATAATGGAAAATATTGTGCGATGACAATTATTAAAACAACAATAATATAAAATATCAACGCAAAGAATTATTGAATCAAAATAAAATATTGAATAAGAATTATCGTAACAATTATTGAGTAGTGCCTTCTTACGTAAGAATCAATAATTGATGCAATACTGCAAGTATCTTCTTGTGCAACAACGCCAGACATTGTATTTTAACCACCGGGTATTCCAACAAAGGTTAATTTGAATAACAACGCCGTTATTTGTAAAAACTCCTTTTGTCGCTTTCTTCATCCGAGCAGCTATTCATTATGGGGCCCACAAAAGGTTGCGGCATTATATGAATATTCCCCGACAGGAAGAATATTCCACGACCAAACGAATATTCCCCGACAACAATGAGTATTTTATAACCATTTGCTTATTTTAAAAAAAATTCATATATCACTCTTAACTTTAAACTTTTATCAATTTAACCATTTTATAAGAAAAAATTGAATACTTTTATTTCATAAAATTCGGGGTCTTACAGTAATTCTTCATCAGATTCTCTTCGAGTTCCCACGTAGCTTCTTCAGCGTTGTGGTTCCTCCAAATTACCTTAACAGAAGGTATTACTTTATTTCTAAGAACTTGTTCTTTTCTGTCGACAATTTGAACAGGAATTTATTCGTAAGATAAGTCTTTTTCAAAATGCAGGAATTCGTATTCAATTACATGCTTGTAATCGGGTTTGTATGGACATAAAATAGAAACATGGAAGACGTTATGGACATTCTCGAGTGCTGGAGGTAGGGCTACCTCATACGCAACTTCTCCGATTCTTCGCAGTACTTCAAATGGTCCAATGAATCTTGGGCTTAATTTTCCTTTCTGTCCCTTCCAGGGAGAGACCTTCAAGAATACATAACTACCCGATTCAAACTCAATATTTTTATGATGTGGATCGGCGTATTTCTTCTGCCTATCTTGAGCTGCTACCAGTCGTGTTCGGATTACTTTGACTATTTTTGTTGTATGTTGTACCAATTCTGGCCCTAGCAACTGTCTTTCACCAACTTCATCCCAGTAAAGCGGAGTTCTGCACTTTCTGCCGTATAACGCTTCATAAGGCGACATGCCAATACTAGCGTGGTAACTGTTATTGTAGCCGAACTCTACAAGCGGTAGGTGATCGTCCCAATTTCCTTTAAAGTCCATCACACAGGCTCTTAGCATATCTTCTAATGTCTGAATTGTTCTTTCGCTCTGTCCATCTGTTTAAGGGTGATATTCCGTACTCATCCGTAATTGCGTACCCATGCATTCTTGTAGACTTTTCCAGAAGTTCAATGTAAAGCGCGGATCCCTATCGAAAACAATTGAATTGGCACTCTGTGCCTCGAAACAATCTCTTTTACATATAACCTTGCCAACTAATCTAAGTTGAATCTGATTTTTATCGGAAGGAAGTGTGCGGATTTTTTCAGTCGGTCAACGATAACCCATACTGCGTCGTAGCCTTTCTGAGTCGTCGGAAGGCCAACCACGAAGTCCATTATAATATGTTCCCATTTCCATTCTAGGATCTCCAACGGTTGTAGTAACCCAATTGGTCTCTGATGTTCTGATTTCACTTTCTGACAGGTCAGACACTTGGCAACACATTCTGCAACATCACGTTTCAAATTTGGCCACCGTGTTGTCGAGATCTTGATACATCTTGGTACTACCAGTGGAATCGAATATCGTGAGCTATGAGCCTCACTCAAAATGTCTTCCTTAATCAATGGTACTGGCGGTACCCAAATTATGCTCTCAAATCTCAGTATTCCTTCCTTATCCATCTTAAATCTTGGTTCGGTTCCTTCAGATATCTTCTTTATCACCTTTTTGCATTCATAGTCTTGAAGTTGAGCCTCCATAACTTTATCCAGTAGGGTTGTACCAGATTGCATCTGAAATTGCTTCTCATCAATTTCCATATGATACTTCACTTCCAACTCCAGTTTCTCCATTTCTGAAATTAACTCCTCCTGAGCGGTCAACATCATCAACTTCTCCCGACCCTTTCTACTTAAGGCGTCAGCAACGACATTTTCCTTACCCGGATGGTATAAAATCTCACAGTCGTAGTCCTTAATTAACTCCAACCACCTTCTTTGGCGAATATTCAAGTCTTTCTGGGTAAAAATATATTTTAGACTCTGGTGGTCTGTATATATTTCACACTTCTCCTCGTAGAGATAGTGCCTCCAAATTTTCAAAGCAAAAACTACTGCAGCTAACTCCAAGTCGTGGGTCGAATATCCCTTCTCGTAATCCTTCAATTGTCGTGATGCATACGCAATGACTTTGCCATTTTGCATCAGCACACAGCCAAGTCCTTTATGCGACGCATCACTATAAACAACAAAATTTCATGTATCATCCGAAAGAGATAACACAGGTGCTGTACTCAACCTCTTCCTCAATTCTTGAAAGCTTTCCTCACACTTCTCCGTCAAAACAAATTTCACAGCTTTTCGAGTTAAATTCGTTAACGGAGTTGCGATCTTGGAAAAGTCTTGTATGAATCTTCTGTAATATCCTGCTAATCAAAGAAAACTTTGTACTTCCGACGGCGTCCTTGGCTGATCCCAGTTAATCACGACTTCGACTTTAGATGGATCTACCAAAATTCTATTTTTATCGATCACGTGACCAAGAAAGTGTACCCGCTCGATCCAAAATTCGCATTTCAAAAATTTGGCATACAACTTCTCCCTTCTCAATACTTCCAACGTTAATCTCAAATGCTCTTCATGTTCTTCCTTGGTTTTTGAATAAACCAAAATGTCGTCTATAAATACCACTACGAATTTGTCCAAAAACGGCTTGAACACACCATTCGTTAGTCCCATAAATGCTGCAGGAGCATTCGTTAGACCAAACGACATTACCAAAAATTCGTAGAGACCATATTGCGTTCTGAACGCTGTTTTTGGTGCATCCTCTGGTCTCACCTTAAGTTGATGATAACCACTTCTCAAATCAATCTTGGAAAAGTATTTCGATCCCTTCAATTGATCAAACAGATCATCGATCCTCAGTAATGGATATCTATTCTTAATCGTGACCTTATTCAGTTCTTTGTAGTCAATGCAGAGCCGCATCGTTCCATCCTTCTTTTTCACAAACAACACCGGCGCTCCCCGCGGCGATATGCTTGGTTGAATGTACTTCTTGTCCAGTAATTCTTGTAGTTATACCATTAATTCTTTCATCTCTACTGGTGCCATTCGGTACTGTGCCTTCGATATTAGAGCCGTTCCTGGTGCCAAATCGATCACGAAATCAACCTCTCTATCTGGCGGAAGTCCTGGCAAATCGTCTGGAAATACGTCGATGAAGTCTCTCACTACCTATATCTCCTCTACTTTCGGATTCTCTTTACGACTGTCGACTATGTAAGCTAAATATCCTACACAGCCCTATCTTAACAACTTCCTGGCCTGCATCATCGTCAGATAACTCGCTTGTCTAGGTGACTTGCTACCATAAAACACAACCTTCGACGGAGTCATAAGGTTAATACGCTTTCTTCGCAATCAATTACGTACCCGTAATTGAATAACCATCCATTCCCAAGATAACGCCAAATTCCCCAAGTCGAATAGGATAAGATCTACGTTCATGATATTACCCTTAATATCCACTCTACAGCTTCTTATGTACGTATTTAATGTGGATTATTTCTCTATTCACAATTTCTATGTTCATGGGGTATTCCAACTCATCCTTAGGCAAATCTAAATTCTTAGCAAAGTCATCGGATATAAAGGAACAAGTAGCACCCGAATCAAATAATACATAAGCATTAATTTTATTAATCAGAATGATACCTGACACCACATCATGAGACTGAATTGCATCCTGCACTGTCATGTTGAAAGTCCTGGCGGTCGGTCGGTTGGTTGCGGTTGGTCCAGTGATAGTCAAGGTGCTTCCACTATTATTTCCCTTATTTCCTCCTGATCCTGCCCCTCCAGATCCCTTCTTAGGACAGTCTCTTGCCAGATGATCCTTTGAACCACAGGTGAAACAGACACCCTTCTTTGGGTTAGGACAGTTAGGTGCTATGTGGCCCTCCTAACCACAATTGTAGCACACCCGCTTTCCCTTCATACAAACCCCCAGATGAGCTTTTCCGCAGGTCGGGCATGCTCCAGTCCTCTTCTTCTGACCTCCTTGCTGATTCCCCGATGATGAGTTGTCATTCCACCTCTTCTTCTGATTAAAATTACTACCTCATGTGCCACTTCCACTAGCCTTGTTATTTCCTTCACTTTCAGTCTTCTTCTTCTTCTGATCCTGGTTGTACTTGGTCACCGCATCGCTTCCACCTTCAGTGAGGATGGCCTTTTCCAATACTCCAGCAAAAGTGTTTAGCTGAAACATTGATACTTTTCTATATAACCAGGGCTTCAGTCCTTGTTCAAACCTTCTTGCTTTTCTCTCATTCGTGTGTACTTGATATGGGGAAAACCTCGCCAACTCATTGAATCTAGCCGCATAAACTGGTACGGTCATATTTCCCTGCTTCAACTCTAGAAATTGAACCTCCCTTTGGTTCTACGAGATGGTCGGGAAATACATCTCAAAAAACATCTGTTTGAATCTCTCCCAAGTAATCACGCCTTCACCTCCACGGACCTTGTTTGCTTGCCACCAGTAACTGGCTTCAGACTTCAGCATAAACATTGCAAAAGCGGTCTTCTGGTCTTCTCTAACTCTAGCAACATCGAAAACCTTCTCCATTTCCATAACCCACGTTTGAGCCTCAATTGGGTTCATAGAACCTTTAAACTCTAGCGGTCCCACCGCCTTGAAATTCTTAAACATAGTATTTGGTGGAGCTTGAGGTTGATTATTCATTGCTCCAGCTAGTAAGTTAACCAATTGCTGAACATGATTAGCATTGGCGTTCTTGTTGTTATTTGTAGATCCTTCTTGAGCTGGTTGACGTTGTTGTCTTCTTCTTGGCGGCATATTTCTGTTAAAATATATGCTTATTAGATCTTTGTTTATTTCTCTAAATAGTTAAGGCATTACTCAGCAATTTAACATAATTATTTAACACATTATCTCAGATAACTTGATATATTCATTCAAATCAAAAGTTTTAACATCCAACAATAGCATCACTGCTATTTACATCAACTATCCTGAGATAAAGAATCCACGGGATTTAAATATTAAAATATTCCTTTGTTCATAACTACATCGAATTTACATCTAAATACCAAATAAGTTTTTCATATAATTAAACGAATCCTATCACTGCTGGTTAAGGTGCTGAATAGCCTTGCTACGTTCCTCTTCTATGATGCGAGACATCGTTCTACGATCCAGCATGTACGATGGTAGTCCTTCGAATTAGATTGGATACCTCAAAACTCGATCCTGAGCCTCATCCATTGCACTATTAAGTTTAGAGTACGTCTCCCCAAGTTTAGCCTTCTTCGCACGACCATCCTCTTCCGCAAGATCATCACGACGTGACTCTCTTACCCAGCCCTCCTCTGCTATGATCAGCCTTTCAGAGTTTTCCTTCAGTTCCTTCTTCAACTTCTCTATCTCCTCGGTCTTATCCTCGGTTTGACCCTTCTCGTGGACCAAATCCCATTCTACATTTCCCAGTCGTGTGTGAAGAGTCTCAATTTCCCTCTCCTTCTGCTCGAGAGTAATCTGCTGGATAATCGCCCGCTCAGTCAGATCCTGGAAATTATCTCGTAACTCTACGTTACGGTCATATAACTTGTCATACATCTCAGCATCAATGGAGTGCGGTGGAAACTCCTCTTCTTCCTCTTCATCTTCCTCCTCAGGATCCTCCTCGTGGATCGGTCTGTGTTCATGCTCTTGACCAACAACGGTGAATAATGGAGATGACTCCTATGTACTAATCGCTCCCCTAACGACATGAATGTCTCTTGGGCTCCTCCTCTGTAGGTGATCTTGTAGGTACTGGGGTTCCTCCTCCCCACTTCGACTAGTTCCTCCAACATCGTACATCCCGACAACAAAATTTCAAGTTTTAGTTACTAAGTCGTACTAGTGAGCACATAATTTAACACATAAGCACATAAAGTCTTTTATTATCTTCAATGAATTACAGAAATTCATTTCCTAGAACTCGACAAGAGTTTTCCATCACTATGTTCTTCCTATAAGGCTACTACCTAAGGTTGTTCCCCACCCTAAGGTTTATAACCTCATACTTTGATACCAACTCAGGACACCCCCAAATCCGGGTACTTAAATTCCTCGGGATTTGGTGTTCACTGTACAAATATCATCTATCTATCTACCCATAATAAATGCAAACCATGCAATAGATAGAAATAAATCCTCCCCTTATGGGGTTACAACATCTAAATAATAAATACAATCCCAGGTCAAACAAACCTTAAACATATGTGCGGAAACATAAACAAATAAGTCTTAAACAACATCAAGTCTTTAAAATAACATTCTAAAAATTAAATAATAAGTCTTCATCACTTATTAGCTTTGCCTTTGCCTCTGCTAGTAGAAGGCTCATCGTATCTTTCGTTCTTAACTACAATGTTATTATTACACAAGACTGAGCATGATTGCCCATAAGTATAAAAATGAAATAACAATATATAATAACATGCGAGTGAATCAAAGACTTCTGAAATAAAAGCTCAACTTTTGAATCAAGAATGAATAACAAGAATTCAAAAGATTTATGAGGGTCATAAGACCTTGAACTATGTCCTAGGTTATCAAGGGTTATACTTGAAACCTTTAACAGTCATAAGACTATGGACTCTTCTACTGTATTTAGGGGGATCATCCTTTAATACCATATCGTGCACAATATCTTAACGCTTAAAGCATAAGAAATCCCTATCTGAGGTGGTTGTTCATCTCGATTTGACATTAGAGTCCGCACCTAAAGGAAGTTTGGTTTGGATAAATCAATAAGGGTTCTAAAATTTAAAAACGTTTCATCAACTATGGACTAGACTAGTCGAATCAAATAGGTTTCGATAGTCTAATAAGGTTCAACAATAATTGATAAATAAATTGAATACCAATCTTAAGAGGTATACAATAGAACAAGTATTGTATAACAGAATCATACTTTGAATGATAAATAATCTTTAATATAACAAATTGAACTTGAATTATAACTTGAATAATGACAACAAGTAGGGTTAGAAAAACTTGCCTCATGCGTAGCTTACACGTTAATTATACACGTTCTTCGATATAAATCCTACATACCATTTCTATTCACAACTCTAGTTAATTATAATATAATTAATCATCATAAGTTCATTCTTTTGTCTAAACTTTGAATATGACTATACTTAGTCAAATTATCACACTTATTGTTACATAATAAACACTTCACGAATACTAAACTAATTATGCATTCAATAATTCAATCCACATGCAATTATGTTATTGACATGTTAAGAATCTGTTTTAACATCTCACTATACTTCTAACATATTTTTATGTTCATTAAATTAGGTTAATGTTGAGTAAAATCTAGTTACACACAAGTAATAAACAAGTGATAAGTTAAGTTGAGTATCGTTCCCACGAGGAATTCTAATTAATAAATCCCAACTACTAATACTATATCAATTCAATTTTATTCAAACAATGATAAAATGTGATTTCTGAATTATTAACTCCAAATTAAACACTTAAAGATCTTTGTACTAAGATAAGCAAATAACTAAGCTAATACTTGAGTGAATGACTTAGATAGGTAAAGATTAAGACTTCAATATCCCCAATTATGAATTATAAATCAATTATCCAATTATCCCAATTATTATGTCTCTTTGGATTGTTAATGAGAAATTCTCAAACGCAAAAAAGCCCTCTTCCAGTGATCAATTGACTTTTATTTAATCCAGATTAATCTTGCTATATTCCTATGCAAAACAATTGAATTAAACTCTTTCCAATCCCAATTCCTTATATGTTACATGCGGTGAATGATATTTCCATTCAATTCACAAACCTAATTATTTACCGTGCAAATAACTAAGTCACATGTTATCATGTCTAGTTCAACCCTAGAATTCCTTTCCCAATTCCTTCAGAGTAACACGGTAATTATTGGCCAAATAATTAATCAATAGAATCAAAACATGATAAACAATCCACTTCAACATAAATAATTAGAATGAGAGAATAACTAATTTATAATCATAAAAAGTTCAATTGAAATCTTAATTAAAGAATTAGTTCATCACGGAAATAAGAACCATTAATTGTTGACAAATCATCCTTAAAGAATTACAAATTGAAAATATGGAGAAAAGAAGAAACTCAGAACCAATCCTTAATCTCCAAGTAATCTTGTGTAACCTTCAATGGAAGAACTTGTTGAATCCTCCCAGAATAATCATCAAAATTCTCCTTTTATTTGACACTTAGTTTCTTTTTATAGCCTCCCCAATCCTCATCCAATTAGGTTTTACATTAGCCCCAATAGACAAATCAAGTCCAACCGGAAGTCAAACGCTTTTAATCCGGTCAAGGTCGGTAGGTCGGTAGCCCGTAACTGGTAGTGCAATTTCCGGTATCCATTGACCGGACTTCTCTAAAATTACCAGATTGCCATTAAATGCTTGAATTTCCCATAATTGCCCCTCCGACTTCCAAATCGCAAAACAAGATATAAACACAATAAAATGCTACTAAATAACTTAAGAATGCAATAATTTAAGTCTAAATATATCAATTTATGGGTATACTACCCATTCATCAAATACCCCCAAACTTAAATGGTTGTGTGTCCTCAATGCGACAAAACATAAGATCACAAAACAAAACTAAACATCATGCACATGCAAACTATTTATATTTATATGTTCGTAATTCCAGCAATTTAGGAGCTCACGTAGATCCATATGCCTCAGAAAATCACGTGAACATGCTAATTCCTCATGCAAAAACAGATCAACAATATCCCAACAATCAACGGATCTAAATCTGTTATTACTGATATTGCGCGTGTGTGTCCACGACCATGCTAACCCATGAAAGACAAAAATATGAAAGATAATAACTTTCTTAGTAAGCATCATACGATGTGAACTTGAGAACTCATCAAATATACTTGTTTTAAGCGAACTCAAACACTTACCCGTATTCAAAAGTCAAAATGGAATACTTTTTTTTTTTTTTTTAGCTCTACATAAATGATCGTATGCAACGTCTCATCCCATTAGGCTAATAAGTGTTACCCTTTAGCGAGCTTTAGACCAGCGACTCCCGGACCATATAAGACCTTAGGGCGCTAGGTTTTAAGATACCCCTTCGGGCGTACTTGCTCAAGTAACACAGGCCCCGAAACAAGACTAGTCACCCTGTATATTATCATTATTATATTTTATTTTTTTTTTTTAGATGGTTGGTGAGTGCGTTTTACGCTCCATCTCACGCTTGTGTTTATGGGGAGTGGTTCTCCTCAACCCACCACAAGACTCAACATTTTTTTTATATTCCAAATGTTTTCCCCCAAACTCGAGTTTATGCATGAATTCAGTCTCCTCTAGTTATTCAAATTGTTCTTCCATATCACTAGCAATCCTCCTTTAGAACTCTATTATCTAACCATTTAAACTATCATAGCCATGGTGGTCGTTTTATTTTCAAGTGCCTTCCTATAATATCAATGTCAAACAGATAAAGATCCAATTCAAGTCACGAAAATCATATCATTTGAATCAACAATCCTTACTAGACTTGTTCATGCAATTCTACTTTCATCATTGGCCCCGAGATATCGCACTATCAAAAGCTGGAATTAACATGCAATCCTAAATGCAACTTTACTAATAATCAATCCACAAACTAATAACAAACTACAATCTGTTAAAAAAAAACGTCACCACCCCCAAACTAAGCTAGAGCAATGTCCTCATGTGAAAAATAAGTCAAAATAAAATGAGGACTTCCACGATGAACTTATTCTTACGGGGAGCATCATCGTCCTCGCTCATCTCTTGATCGGAAGGAAATCTTGGCGAATGGGAGCCGTAGGGAAATGGCTAAGTGGAGCGCTGGATGGGTTTGGATGGTCGATGCATTACGTGCGACAAATTGGTCAACTAAAACTTGAAAATCACGTCTTGGCGTTAGATAAGCGCACATTACGGGACTCGATGTTGTAAAACCAAATTGTCTATCTCCCATTTGGATGACCGGGACCACACCTCGATGAGCTCACTGTCGAGGGGTAAGTAAGTAGGTGGAGCACGAGGTGGTGGGGCTTGTGTAGTCGTAATTTGGGGATAATGAAACCCATTCCCTAGGGTGATTAAGCGCCACGACCACACTTTATAACGACGGATCAAGTTGTGGTCCAACACGGGCATAGGAGTTTGAATCATCTCGTCGATTTCCATTTGACCCCAAACTTAGCACATAAGATGCAGATGAGATCGATGGCGGATGTGGTAACCCTCACAATGGTCCCGCCATGAGATCGCGGAGCATAGATTCTTGAATAAGATGGCCGACATCAATTCTTAGGCCTTGTATGATGGAGTATAATAGCACAACCCTTTCTTTGGTGGCGTGACTCACATGTGTGCGGGGCATCAATTTAAGCGCATATGAAGGCATACCATGCCTTTCCATATAGGCGAGGTGAGACAATGGGAAAGTCATGCTTTGCCACGCTCATGCATGGACCAAGTAGTGCCCGGGTTGACACAGACTCCGAATAATCTTTTCATAGTCCGGCCCATCACTCACTAGGCGAGCATATTCATCATGAAGGCCCTCTAAGGGTAGTTGATAGAACCCATTGATATCCTCCTCATGCCAATTCCACGGTTTTACCTCGACAAATACCCCATAATGGTCATGCTCGGGCAAGTTGGCATAGAATTCTTTGACCACTTTGCAATCAACTTCTGCTATGTCGGTTTGTTGGGTGAGGAGAACCAGGTTTAGTTCGACAATCATCATTTGCTATGTCTCCATCCTTGGTTTGATCGGAATGGAGACCACGTTCGAGGGACTAGTGGCGGGTGGCCATGCGGTATGGCGTTCTTGAGCCGCGACACTAACAAAATGCTTCTTTGTCAAATTTTGGAGGTGAAGTTGAAGCGGCCCCCGACCTGTCTGCGATGACGTTTGGATACCATGTAGAGAATTCTGCAAATAAAAACATACTCATATTTTAGCTTTAAAAGAATTCACGGTTGGATAAATGTGTGCATAGCAGTACTGAGAAACTGTATAAAATACTGGTAGTGTGAGTACGCAGGTGGGGGTGAGGCATGAAAATGGCAAGTATATAAGTTGCACATGATTATTGAGTCAGACAATTTGTCAAACACCTAAGCGACAATCGAGAACTTGTTCACAACCATTACTAATTCCACAATACTATTCATGCCATGCATGTAGCATGCCTGAATCTCGTGTGTGGAGAATCGTCAAACAATGTGCGTTATCTATGTGCTCTATTGGTTTCGGAGGAAAAGAATAATGAATGAAGAACATCTTAATTTGCAATAGTTGAAATACACATCAAATTATACCTTTGCTACCTTTAAAGAATTTGGAGGTAGAATTACGGCACACAAGGCCTTGAGGCGACCAATGTGGAGCAAAGTAATTGGCGTGTGGTAGATGGGTGGAAGAAAATTATCCAAAGTTTAATGACCTTGTGATATGGAGAGGAGAGAGGCGTGGTGACACGATGTCTTGCGTGGGGAAGGAAGTTGGGCTAGAAGGAGCGCGATCGAGGTTTTAAAGTATCAAGGCCTAACTTTGACCCAGTGGCAAGGTGGTACTGGGTTTTAACTTGCATGGAGCGCCGGCAAGTATGTATGGCGAATCGGGATGGGGATGGTCTATTGAGCGGAAGCCCGGTATTGGATTGAAGCGGAAGCAGTGAGGCCAAGCTTGTGAAGAACGGTGTTGTGGATTTAATCGGTTCCTAAGCCTGGCCGGTAGCTGGAATCCTTAGTGATGAGGAAGCGGCCGGGAGTGGGACTTCATCGTATAGCGATGCAACGTACATGGACAAGTTTAAGAGTTAGTTTAGTAAACTTCGGAATCTGCACTACTAAAAGATAAAAGTAAAAATAAGAAAATTTTAAATCTAAAAAAAAAAAATCAAATAATGAGAAAAAATTATTGAACTTAATGGGTTTGCCTCCCAAGAAGCGCTTGGTTTACGATCGTCGGCCACAAACTTTTTCGGTGTTATTCGATTGTCCACTGGGTGAGAGTCTTGGACCGTAGTAGCTTGACGTTCGATTGGTCCACTCAATAATGTTTTGAGACGTTGACCATTGACCTTGAATATACGCTTTGAGTTCGGTTCCTCAACCTCAATGTTTCCGTGTGGGTAGCGAGATATAACTACAAATGGCGGACCACACAGGATTTCAATTTTCCGGAAATAGGCCTTGGCGTGAGTTGAGCAGTGGTACTTGGTGGCCGGTGCAAATGTTCTATCGAGAATTTTTTATCGTGCCAAGCTTTGACTTTCTCCTTGTAGAGCTTAAGCGTTTTCGTAGGCATTGAGCCGAATTCATCCATCTCGTTCAAGCTGCGGTAACCTTTTCTCACTGCTTTGCTTCTAGATCAAAGTTTAATTTCCGAATGGCCCGGTGTGCCTTTGTGTTCTAGCTCGGCCGGAGATGACCGCCTTTCCAAATACCATTACATGCGGGGACATGCCGATCGGATTTTTTTATCGTTGTTCGATAGGCCCATAGGGGCGTCGTCAAGACGCATGCCCAATCTTTTAAATGACGGATTGACTACTTTTTCCAGGATCCTCTTAACTTCCCGATTCGACACCTCTGCTTGGCCATTGGTTTGTGGGTGATATGCAGCTGCAATTTTGTGACGAACTCCATACTTTACAAGCAATTTAGTGAACTACTTGTTACAGAAGTGAGTTCCCTCATCACTTATTATAGCCCTCGGTGTCCCAAATCTGGTAAAAATGTTCTTCTTTAAAAATC
This sequence comes from Panax ginseng, assembly GCA_020205605.1. Lineage (NCBI taxonomy): Eukaryota > Viridiplantae > Streptophyta > Magnoliopsida > Apiales > Araliaceae > Panax > Panax ginseng. The sequence continues at coordinate 100,313,554 of CM035136.1, read as the reverse complement.
GGATGACAACGTTGGCATCATTCATGGGTAACGCTGCGGCTTCTACCCATTTGGAAACATAATCGACTGCTAACAAGATGTAATGATTATTAAGAGAAGATGGAAATGGTCCCATAAAATCGATACCCCACACGTCGAAATAGTTCCACCTCTAGAATTGTGTTAAGTGGCATTTCATTGCGCTTGGAGATATTACCTACGGCGTTGGCATCGATCGCATTTCACCTGAAGAGATAAGCATCTTTGAATAAAGAAGGCGGAAAAAATCCCGATTGTAGTACTTTGGGCTGTTGTTCGATCATTTGGAATAATGACCTCCGTGTCGAGGGTGACAATGGCCTAATATACTATCCATTTCTTCGTGAGGTACACAACGTCTTATCATTTGATCTGCACATGCTTTAAGCGAAATGGTTCATCCCAAAGTATTGCTTCACATCGTGGAGAAACTTCTTTCGTTGTTGTGAGGTCAAATCCGTGGTAACACTTTGGCAACCACATAGTTGACATAGTCGACATACCAAGGCAATATGGTAGTTACACGGAGCGTTGCTCATCCGGAAATTTTCATTAATCAACGAGTTTGTCTTCTTTACATTCCTTTTTATTTTCCAATAGAGACGGATGATCCGCCACTTGATTTTCGGTACCTTTTACATCCCGGATCTCGGATCAAATTCTTGTAACAACAGTACCCACCGTATTAATCATGGTTTAGCATCTTTCTTTTCAATCGGATATTTAATAGTTTGAATGATGATCGGTAGAACAATTACCTTAGTCTTGGGAGGTAAGCTACGAATTTGTCAAAAGCAAACACCACTGCAAGTAATTCTTTTTCGGTTGTTGTGTAGTTCAATTTGGGCATCCGTCGATGTCTTACTAGAGTAGTAGATAGTATGAAAAATCTTATCATGACGTTGTCCCAATCGGCTCCCATAGCGTAATCATTTGCGTCGCACATCAATTGAGCGGTAAAGACCAATCGAGGCGCTTCTGATGATTGGTGCAGACCAATTTCTTCTTTAATACCTCAAATGCCTCGATGCATGCACGATCCATCTTAAGCGGTACATCTTTCTCCAAGAGTGAGCATAGGGGTTTGAGATCTTTGAAAAATCTTTAATAAAGCGTCTATAGAACCTGCATGTCCCAAGAAGCTCAAGAATGCCTTTTACGAGATGATGGAGGAGGCGGTTTCTCAATGGTATCAATCTTACGCTCTATCCACCTCCAATCCGGGATCTGGAAACCTTATGTCCCGAAATAACCCCTTCTTGTACCATAAAATGACATTTTTCCCGATTAAGCACCGGGTTAGTCTCCACATCTTTTTAACACCAAGATCGATTCTTGAAACACGAGTCAAAACTATCACCGAACACGGAGAAATCATCCATGAACACCTCTAAATTCTATTCGACCATATCGGAGAAGATTGCCATCATCTGACGTTGAAAGGTTGCGGCGCATTACATAAACCAAAGGACATACGGCGGAATGCAAACGTCTGCAGTATGGACATGTGAACGTGGTCTTTTCTTGATCTTCCGGCGCTATGGCAATTTGATTGTACCCAGAATATCCATCTAACAGACAGTAGAATTGATGTCCCGCTAACCTGTCCAACATCTGATCAATGAACGGCAAGGGAAAGTGATCCTTGCGTGTGGCTTTATTCAACTTGCGGTAATCCATACATACTCTCCAGCCTGTAACAGTTCTAGTCGGGATGAGCTCATGCGCTTCGTTTTTTACCACAGTCATGCCCCCTTTTTTCGGTACACACTGTACAGGACTTACCCATGAACTGTCTGAGATTGGGTAGATAATACCGGCATCCAACCATTTTATAATTTCCTTCTTCACCACATCTTTCATAATGGGATTTAACCTTCTTTGCATCTCAATGGTTGGTTTTGATCCCTCTTCCATTAAAATCTTATGCATCTGAAAAGATGGGCTAATACCTCGAATGTCCGCTATAGTCCACCCAATCATTTGTTTTGAACTTCGCCTTGCGAGAACTTCGTAGCAATTTTTCTTTTTGGGTGTCGATTAACGTTGTCGAAACAATAAGCGGTAGAGTCGAATCTTTCCTAGATAAGCATATTCAAGATGAGAGGGGTGGCTTTAATTCCAACACCGTGGGCTCTTCTATCGAGGGTTTGCACTTTTTACCTTCCGTTTTGGGCCTATCAAGGGTGTCGAATGGTTGATTACTTTTCCGGTAGAATGATGGTGTGTCTAGCCATTTGACCTGCTCATTGTCTGCATCGGCACTATCGTTGTCAGTTCTAACCAACATGGATTCTATCGGATCCTCTGAGTAATTACCGCAAATCTTGTGATTAACTATCTCCTCCATTAAATCCACCCTCAAACACTCACCTTTTTCCTTCGGATAAGACATTGCTTTAAACACATTAAAAGTGACACATTGATCGTCGACTCTCATCGTCAATTCTCCTTTTTGCACGTCGATTAACGTTCTCCCGTTGCTAAGAATGGTGCGTCCAGAGAATGATGGGAAGTTAAATATCGCTTCACAATCTAAGATAACGAAGTCTGCTTTGGAAAGATGAATTTATCCACCCTTACTAATAAGTCTTCAACGATACCTCGTGGATATGTAATCGATCGATGCATGACGATGGCCCGATATTTGTCGGTTTTGGTGCTTGGAGTCCGAATCGATGGTAGACCGATAATGGCATCAAATTAATCTCGCCCCCAAATCACCACGGTTGCTTTCCCCGGCGATTACCAATGTCGCGGAATAGTAAAGCTACGGATCTTTCAACTTAGGAGGTAACTTTTACGAATAATTGCGCTTACATTCTTGATTTAGCGCCACTTTTTAAATCCCCGATTTCCTTTTCTTTGATATCACATCCTTCATGAACTTAGCGTAACTTTCGGCATTTGTTCTAAAGCTTGGCGAATGGGATGTTGATATGCAATTTTAAAAATATCCAAAAATCTTAAAAAGCGCTTATCTAACTTGGATTTACGAAATCTCTGCGGATATGGTATGGGTGGCATTGTTGTAGATGACCGGTGCATTTCCTCTCTATTTCCTCTTTATCTTTCCGGTTTTCACAACTTCTTCTATTTTGGTTGTTGCGTTATCCCCTTGTCCTTATCCTTAGCTTTTTTGCAACTCCTTCCCACCCATTAGATTTCTTGCTGCGGTGCTCATTTCTGCCGGTTATTTACGTATCACACTCGGGAGCGTTCTAGTGGGCGGGTATTCAATGCATGTGCTATTTGCCCCAATTGATTTTCCAGATTCTTTAACGATGCCCCATGGCTTTGCAAAAGTCGAGATCTAATTGATTCAATTTCTTATCTTGTTCCTCGTTCTTTTTGTCGAGGCTCTAATGAATTTTTCAAAGGTCGCTTCCCTTGATACCTTCTCTAGTTGTTGAGGTTGATTTTGGAATCCGGAGGTGTGTTGTTGTCTAGGTGGTTGAGCTACTGACTTGATTGTTACTCCATGAGAACCTGGATGATTCTTCCAACTGGATTATAAGCATTTTGAGTCGGATACGGTTGAGTTGAAGCGATTATAATTTCCTCTGAATGTCTTGATTTCAATTTATGGCACATTGATCCGTAGCATGACCCCGACACAACTCACAAACCATCGCTACTGTTTGTGTGGCTTGTGGATGCCATATTTCTATATGCTTAGCTATTGCGATCACTTGTCTTTGTTAATCTTTGTTAAGCGTCCACTTCATATTTTCTGATGCTTTTGGATGGTTGGTCCTCGTCATGGGCCACCGATAGTTGTTGGTGGCCATTGTTTCTAACAATTGATCGCCTCATCAAAATTTTTGGACATAATCGCTCCTCCATTCTTTGCATCAATACTAGACCTCGTGGATGCGTGCAAACCATCACAAAATATCCCTAATTGCATCCACTGCGGGATTCCATGATGAGGGCACTTACAGACATATCCTTAAACCTTTCCCGCGCCTCATATAACGATTACGACTCAAGTTGTGCGAAAGTATGAATGTCGTTCAGTAGTTTTTGCCACTTCATTTGGTGGGAAGAACTTAGCTAAAAATTTTGAGCTAAATCATCCCATGTGGTGATTGAACCGGGAGGCAAGGAGTGTAACCCGACTTCGTGCTTTATCTTTTAAAGTAAACGGAACATCCTCAACCTTATAAGCGTCTTCCGATACATTGTTAAATTTGAAGGTATCGCAAACTTCCAAGAAACTCAAGATATGTTCATTAGGATCGCGTCTATCGAATTACCCCCAAAGCGGCATGTGATACTCAGCAGCATCTGAATTGATCCGGTTTTATCTAAAACTGTAGCATTGATTGCTTAGGTCTCTTAATACTTGATTGTAAATCCGTGACATTTGGCGTAATAATCCTAAATGATTTACATTAGTTTCTCTGCCATGTTCACGAGTATTTCTTGGGTTGTCGATTCTTCTTCCAAATGTATAACCTCACTATTCAAGCGCCTTTATGCGGAACTTCTTCTCAAGGTTATGCGTATCGTAAAAGTTCCTTTCTAGCTTTCGATCTAGTGTGCATACACAATTCTGCCAATCCAAGAAGAAAGATTAAGTAGCGTTCAAATTAAAACCGAATTGATTATAACTAATATGAAATTAATATTAATAAAAACTCCCCAATGCGGCGCCAAAAAACTTATTGAGTAAAATCTAGTTACACACACACACGCAAGTATCTGCTGATCAACAAGTAATAAAGTGATAAGTTGAGTATCGTTCCCACGAAATTCTAATTAATAAATCCCAACTACTAATACTATATCAATTCAATTTTATTCAAACAATGATAAAATGTGATTTCCTGAATTATTAACTCCAAATTAAACACTTAAAGATATTGTACTAAGATAAGCAAATAACTAAGCTAATACTTGAGTGAATGACTTAGATAGGTAAAGATTAAGACTTCAATATCCCCAATTATGAATTATAAATCAATTATCCAATTATCCCAATTATTATGTCTACTGGATTGTTAACAGGAATTCTCAAACGCCAAAAGCCCTCTTCCAAGTGATCAATTGACTTTTATTTAATCCAGATTAATCTTGCTATATTCCTATGCAAAACAATTGAATTAAACTCTTTCCAATCCCAATTCCTTATATGTTATATGCGGTGAACAGATATTTCCATTCAATTCACAAACCTAATTATTTACCGTGCAAATAACTAAGTCACATGTTATCATGTCTAGTTCTAACCCTAGAATTCCTTTCCCAATTCCTTCTAGAGTAACACGGTAATTATTGGCCAAATAATTAATCAATAGAATCAAAACATGATAAACAATCCACTTCAACATAAATAATTAGAATGAGAGAATAACTAATTTATAATCATAAAAAGTTCAATTGAAATCTTAATTAAAGAATTAGTTCATCACGAAATAAGAACCATTAATTGTTGACAAATCATCCTTAAAAAAATACAAATTGAAAATATGGAGAAAAGAAGAAACTCTGTAACCAATCCTTAATCTCCAAGTAATCTTGTGTAACCTTCAATGGAAGAACTTGTTGAATCCTCCCGAATAATCATCAAAATTCTCCTTTTTTTTGACACTTAGTTTCTTTTTATAGCCTCCCCAATCCTCATCCAATTAGGTTTTACATTAGCCCCAATAGACAAATCAAGTCCAACCAAAAGTCAAACGCAGCTAATCCAATCAGGTCAAGGTCAATACCTCAAGCACCGACTTCTCTAAAATTACCAGATTGCCATTAAATGCTTGAATTTCCCATAATTGCCCCTCCAACTTCCAAATCAAGCAAAACAAGATATAAACACAATAAAATGCTACTAAATAACTTAAGAATGCAATAATTTAAGTCTAAATATATCCAATTTATGGGTATACTACCCATTCATCGAACATTCTCTAAAACTTTAAAAGTTGCCAACATTCTAAATGCTTGAATTTCCGGCTCATAATTGCCCGAAATCAGCTTAGCGACTTCCAAATCGCAAAACAAACTGATATAAACACAATAAAAATGCTAATTTCTAAATAACTTATTTCTTAGAAATTCGACATATTATAATTATAATCACTCTTAAATATAAATCATATAATTTTGCATAATTATAATGGGTATTTTCTTGGGAGTTTTCAATACAAAACATGAAAATCAACATTATGATTCAATACTCTATAAATTTTGAAGCAATAATATACGTTATAATATTATGAAACTGATGATATGGGAACCTATAATATATAGTAAAACATGGTATGCTAACATATTATCACATACATCCACATAAACAATACAATTTTCCAATTTACAGAGACTTTACAAAATTTTGAAAGCCATATTCATAAAACTCCAATAACGTAATTAACAATTGGGTTGAAGAGATTACCCTTAAAAAAATTTCTCTGACTTTCACGTTCTTCTAAAATACCACATTAATTCACACTGCTTCTCTCTATTTCACTGAAATTCTCTCTGAATTCTCTCTCAGTTAACTCATAAAAATAATACGTCTTCTCAACATAAGACTGATTAATAAAGAAGAAGGCGTACGTGAGTGGAGGTCAGTTACCCATCATGGGTTAACTGCTATAACTCCCCTTAAGGCCTTGTTTGGCTTGAACATAAATAACCCTTCTAATTATTTTAATTAATCTCCTATACTATAGTTTAAATCATGTCACACCCAATTTCACAATAAATCAAATATCTTATTTAATTTAATTTAAATAAAATATAATACTTTCTCATTAATTCACCTAGTCAAATAATTAAATTCTCATTTATTAATAATGTAAAATTATTAAATCTCTAATTAATTATTACCTTAATTAAAATAACATTATGCTTATTAAATATTTCATTTAATTCAATAAGCTCACATAAATACATACTTGAATAATAATTATTCTCCACATTAATTTAATAAATATAACACATATAATTAAATTAATCTACCACAACTTCATCAATTAATTATTTAATCTAATAATTAATTCATCGAAAATTATTTATTTAATCCAATAAATACTAAAATTAAATTACAAAATCTCGTTTGTCACATAACCTGTCTATGCGAAGTACTGCATACATGGTGAAATTCTCCTATTATTCCATTCTTTATTATTCTATTGGAATAACCTATCTGTGTGGTCTATCGCATGCCTGGTGAATTCTGTTGTTATTCCCTTCTTTATTATTCTGTTGGAACATCCTGTTTGTGCGGATTACGCATGACTTGGTTCCATTCTTTATTATTCTGTTGGAACATCCTGTCTGTGCGGATTACGCATGACCTGGTTCCATTCTTTATTATTCTGTTGGAATATCCTATCTGTGCGGATTACGCATGACCTTGTTCAATTCTTTATTATTCTGTTGGAATAATCTGTCTACATGGATTACCGCATGGCGGCAAAAATCCATTTGCGGTTTCATATATTCTATTATACTCAGTTGATTAAAGTTTTGGCTTCTATACTCCATGAAATTAGTGGAATATCCTTGATATTTGTGTTTCATCCAGTATCTTTTCGTGGAAATATTCTTCTGAGCATTCTTGAATTTTACTCCACAAAGCAGTATCAGGTTGACAATTTGGACGTTATTGATTTCGGATAAATTAAATTATAAATCTTTACAAATTTATCCTTGAACTTGTTTTATTGAATTCTTATATCATTGTCATCATCCTCATGTTTATAATATGTTGAAAGTCATATGTATTCAGTGAGTGCATAGATGGACTTGGTATGATTATGACCAGGATTATTATTCGGTATAATCATGACCGTAATGTTGCAAATGAGGTGGTAAAAGTCCTCATTGGCCGTAGTGCATTGATGGACAGTTGTTGGCATAATTATGACCATTAAAGAATACACGAATATCCTTGGCCCGTAGTACATGGATAATTTGTGGTCGTGATACTAATGAATATCCTCGTCAGAAAGGGGATGATGTGGTTTATTTATTAAGTTTGAGTCTCGTGATAAAAGTGATGAAAAACCTTTTAAATCATAGAAGATAGTAGATTTTATTCTCTACTTGACTCTTCTAATGGATTGCTTATTCCGCTGCAGTTAAACTTGATGTTTATTATATTTTATCAGTTTTAACATTGTTGAAGGCTAATGATAATTTATTCTGCATTATCTTAGTTATAATATTTCTTATTGGGCTAGTTGAGCTCACCCTTTCTTTCACTTTTCTCTTCAGGAAATGAGAACGTAGCCGGGACTAGTTGGGGAACGAAGTGACGGTCCAGATGATAGCATTAGTAGTCCTCACTATTCTATTAAATAGTGTGACAATAAATGTAATGAAGACTCCATTGAGTGTGGATATTGTCTAGATGACAATAGTCTTATTAAAACTCTTAGATTATGTTTTGTCGTATTTTACACGACTGTTGTATAATTAAGTTGTATTTGAATTTTGTACCATGTATTTGGCGACTTAAGATGGGTGATGTATACCTATTTTGGGGGCATCACATAGGGAACTTGCCTCAAGCGTAGTTTACCAACTTATAGCTTATCAACACTTTGAAAATCCTATTGTAACATAGTTACGCATATAGATATATTCATTAGTTACGCAAGCTCAAAACATAATTTTCCTCATACATGTACTCAATACATATGTTAAATATATACACAAGCCTATGAAATCAGTCCACATATATAAATCACGAATTCTTAAGGAACATCGTCTTTATCTCATTAGAAACCTTATATGGTTTATCATCTTCATGTTATCTTATCTACCCCAATAAGTCTCTGCTTATTAGTTTAGGACAATAATGTGGTCAAGCCATCATGATTAGCAGCAAACAAAATAAGTCAGGCAAGACTGCAGGAGGCTTGTGATGTGCCTCTGTTAGGCTTAAGATCTACAGGCAATTGCTACTGCCCCTAGGCTAGACCAGAGTTGAGCTTTTGCTCTCCTGGTGTCAGTCCACTCTTTAGAACACCAAGACATTAAGAATTATCATGCACACATACTAGAGGACTTTACATACATGTACTGTGACGCCCCCAAAATAGGTCCACACAACCCATTCCGAGTCATTAAATACATGGCACAGAAAATAACTACAACTTCATTATTACAATTGTCGTGCAAAATACGACAACACATATGATGTGAGTTTAAATATAAATATTGTCATCTAGACAATATTCAAACTCAAGTAAGTCCTCATTACAATTATTGATACACTATTTTACAAAATAGTGAGGACCGCTAAAACATTTGACTTTGAACATCACTCCACACCCGACTAGTTCCCGCTATATTCTCGCCTCCTGAGAAGAAAAATGGAACAAAAAGAAAAAGGGTGAGCTCAACTAGCTCAGTAAAAAATATTGTGACTAAGATAATGTACAACAAATTATTGTTAGCCTTCAATAAATCAGATAAAATATAATGGACAACAAGTTTTAGATCAATATTCACAACGGAAATAGCAATTCATTAGAAGAGTTAAGTAGAGAATGAAATCTACTATGTTCTATGATTTAAAAGTTCATCATCAATATTTTATCCTTGTAACATCAATCAATACACATCTTGAATCAAATATTCATCTTTGCACTACGGGCCAAAGATATTCATTCGTATCACCAGTTGGTCATGTTCATCTCAACACCTGTTCATCTTTGCACTACGAGCCAAAGATATTCTTCAGATAATCATTCATCTTTGCACTATAGGCCAAAGATATTCAGTTATATCATCATTTAGGACTAAGGATGATGAAAAATATTTTAAAGAAACGAATCCAGTGAGATAAAAGGACAAAGATTAGGGATTCGTACTTTAGATAATCCAAGTTCAAAAATACTCCGTAATAAACCATAGTGTAGTAAAATTCAAGAATGAAGATCAAAACATGGATACGATCAAAGATAGTAACAATAATAGACATCTTGGACAAAGAAGAGAAAATTTCATGTTTCTGTGAATAGTGTCGTATACGTGAATAGTGTCGTATACGTGAATAGTAACCCCGACACAAAAAGGTAAGAATTTCATAACAAAAGTCATATTTCGTGAATAGTACTCGTGAATAATATCGTATTCGTGAATAGTGTCGTATACGTGAATAGTACAGTATACGTGAATAGTAACCTCGACATGTAAAGATAAGAATTTCATCATAAATTCATACCCATTATTTCGGTATAATGATATTGAAAGAAAATAACATACTCTTCTTCGTTCTCTCTTATTTTCTCTCTATAGTTTCTCTCTGTATAGCTTCGTCAATTGGTGAGGAAATAATGAAGGAATGGGCTTCTATTTATAGAAGAACTAAAAGTGGCTTTTGGTCTTAACGAAGGGTCAAAATGACTCCTGGTAATATTGAAAAGACAACTACTATTTGCGAAGGGGCGAATAACTCTTGGAAAATCGAAGAGATAAGTAACTCTTCGAAAAGTGAAGAGACAAGTTACTATTTGCGAAAGTGACTCTTAGATGACCTAGGGTCCCACCTATGTTTTTATTAAAAACATTTATTTCCAAAATTTTAATAATTCATAATAAATAGCCCTTTTATATGAAAAATACGAATTTTTTGTCCATTCCATAGGAAATTTAATTCTCTAAAACTTTGTAGAAGAAAGTTTTTCCAAATTCCAAACAAAAATGACCGAAATCCACATACGGATGATTTTTAATACCTCAATTCTGACAAAATACTGATAAAGCACCTCAACATTAATTCCTTCATTTATATCCACATAAAAATAAATATTTCTTTATCATATAAATCAATAATTAATTATTCACAAATAATATTACAGAATCACAATAATGACAACCAGGTTGTTCCCAGGAAAGATGAGGCTTTCCGATAAGGATTTCTCCTTACTGGCGTGCAATTAGGTGACCAAACCCATTTCCTAGACAGAACTTCCTTAGACATTGCCAATAATGTTATCTAATAATATTATTCAAAAAATATGAATTATTGATCTGATAATGGGAAATACTATGCAGTGACAATTATTGAAACAACAATAATATAAAATATCAACACAACAATTATTGAATCAATAAAATAAAATATTGAACAGTAATTACTGTAACAATTATTGAGTAGTGCCTTCTTATGTAAGAATCAATAATTCAAAAATCATGTGCAATACCGCAGTATACTATGCAACCACGCCAGACATCGTATTTTAACCACCGGGTATTCCAACAGTGTTAATGGTAACAATTACGCCGTTATTTATAAAAACTCAAACTTATCATTTTCTTCATCCGATCATTTTTCGTTATGGGGCCCGCAAATGGCTGCACCATCGTACAAATATTCATCGACAACAAGAATATTCCACGACCAAACGAATATTCCCTAACAACAATGAATATTTTATAACCACTTGCTTATTTTGCATAATTTGCACATTTCACGCATAACCAAAGCATTATATAAAATTAACACCTTATTATTCAAAACAATAATTAGAGGAAATTCAATTTTATTTATAAAAAGTTGGGGTCTTACAACCTCCCAAGTATAAAATTTCATTATCGAAATTGACGTACGATACACAGTGTTTCAAAAAGTGAGGATACCTCGTTTTCATTTCAAATTCCAACTCCCAGGTCATTTCATCAATAGCGTGGTTCCTCCACAAAACTTTAACTTGTGGTATAACCTTTGTGCGTAGGACATGTTCCTTCCTATCCAAGATCTTGACAGGTACCTCCTCGTACGTTAAATCTTCGGTTATCTTATCTAGTTCTAACTTAATAATGTGGTTTGGGTCTTTCACATATTTACGAAGCACATATATGTGAAAAACATTTTGAACACAAGACATGCTTGGAGGTAATGCAAGTCTATAGGCCACATTTCCTACTCGGTCAAGAATCTCAAATGGACCAACATATTGTGGCTTGAGCTTTCCTCTCTTCACGAATCTTGTAACTCCCTTCCATGGAGCAACATGTAAAAATACATGATCCCCAATATTAAATTCCACGTCATTTCGATGAAGATCTGCATAACTCTTTTGTCGATCTTGTGCTGTTTGTATACATTGTCGGATCATTTGGATCTTCTCTGTAGTCATACGTACCAACTCTAGTCCCAACAATGTTGCTTCTCCCACCTCATCCCAACATACTGGAGAGCGACACTTTCGTCAATTGATAAGTGGGTTTTATACCCGTGAATCGATTCCTAATTCAAGCTTAATCGGTGTTAATTCCTTGTTTTTGTTGTTTATTTTTACTTATTTATTGTTATTTTGTGTATAGGTTAGGTGGTGTGGCAAGTGATCAAGAAGGGTGCAATTTTGGTGAATATTTAGCAAGTTTGGAGCTTAAACAAGATCAACTGAAAATAGCCTAACTTTGTCGTAAGCGAGGCATTTTTAGCCTTACACCCCGCTTGTGGTGGGCCCTTTTCTGCTAACACCCATTTGGTGGGGTCCGAGGCGTAGCAGATCCTATTTCGCTTTCTCTTTGTAAGATTGTGAGTTTAAATAATTGGAATGCTTTGTGACTCTAAATGGCGTGGGATTGCAATCAGAATGCATGTCTTAGATATATATTGAACATCAAACAACTAGATAAAGGACAGAAGGCCATTAACGAAGTTAGAAGACAGATTTTGGAGCAAGCACTAGAGTGAAGATAATTGAAGGATTTTCATATCAATTGCAGATTGGACTAAAGTGAAGGGTGTTCTGAATTTACTCTTCATCTCTAGTCTTATATTTGTAATTGGAAGGATGTTATCTTTAATTTATTTAGTTTTTATTTCATTGATGATGAACTAAGTACTTTTTAGGCTTATGACGGATCTTTAAGTGGAACAATGGTTATGTAATCTTTGATTTTTAGTTTAATAAGCCATTATTTAGTTTATCTATGTTAATTTGAACTTGAATTTATGAATTGCCTGATCAACAATTTTATGTGGACTTGTATGAACTCGAGAGATGAAATACGAGTCTAAACTTAGTTAATATAGCGTGTGTTCTTGAATTTTGTGAATGAACAGAATCTTGATGAATGTTAGGGTAGAGATATGCTTGACATCGCATGTAGTCAGATAAAGAACTTAAACTTTAACCTTCTTTGATTGTAATTCACATAGAGATATAGTGAGTTAGTTGATTAAGGTGTTTAACTTGATTTTATCTAATTTGTGGATTTGAGTTAATACGGTATTAGTACATCGAGAGGTGGCCAGTTCTACATACGTGTTCTTGATTAATAAACTGGGATAGTGAATTAAACTGGAATAAGGTGTAATAATCAGAGTGATGCTTAGAGTGAAGTCGTAAGTCTAATTCTCCAATATTTGTTTGAAAATTCAGTTTTTAGGGTTTGTTGATTGTTTGGTAATTTTGATATTTTTAATACTTTTAGTTAAAAACTTGAAATTGGTTAGTTTAATAAAATTTGGATTAATAGGAAATTGGTAATTGTGAGAGTTAATTTCTTGCTAGTCTCTATGGGAACGATACTTAACATATCACTTTATTACTTGTTGACCACGTATACTTGTGTGTTGTGTGTAATTAGATTTTACCCAACATCCATACAATGCTTCGAATGGAGCCACACCTATACTTGCCTAATAACTGTTGTTGTAGGAGAATTCCACCAATGGTAGGTACTTATCCCAACTCCCTTTGAAATCTAGGACACATAGTCTTAATAGATCTTCAAGAGTTTGAATAGTCTTTTCTGATTGCCCGTCCGTTTGAGGATGGTATGCCGAACTAAATCGTAAATCCGTGCCCATAGCTTTCTGCAAGCTAACCCAAAATCGTGAAGTGGATCTTGGGTCACGATCCTAAACTATGGATACTGGCATGCCATGCAATCTCACCATCTCATTCACGTACATACGAGTAAGACGTTCAAGGGAATAAGTCTCCCGTATTGGCAAGAAATGAGCAGACTTGGTTAATCTATCAATAATAACCCAAATCGCATCTATGCCTTGAGAAACCTTGGGAAGACCTGTGACGATTTTGTTGTTTGAGTTGTGATTCTGGGGACATAATCCTTGTAAGGAGGGAAGGATGTAACAATCCAGAATTTTAAATTGTAATTCCAAATATTTATTGAGTCATATAAATATTTTAATTGATATGTTTATTGTTGAATAAATATTTGATTAATTTGATTTAATTTGATTTGGTTAATTATTTGTTAAATAAATAATTAATGAGCTAAGGAAATTAATTATTATGAAATAATATTCTAATTTAATTAATAAATTAAAATTAGAGAGTTAATAGGTAGTAAATGGGTTATTATAATATTTTTAATTTAATTTGGTGATAAAAGTGTGACAAATAAATATGTTATAAATGGGTTATTGAAATAAATTAAAGGAGTTTAATTTAGTTTTGCCAAACAAGGTTTAAGGCTATTAAGTCTTTAATTTTAAAGAGGTTTTGCCAAACGAAGCCTTATGGCTTTTGGATTTTTGAATTTTGAATTTTTAAATAAAATAAATCAAATAATAAATAAAATATATTTATAACCTATACGTTATATTTTTGTAACTGATAGTATTTAGTATGCTTGTTATGGCCATATCAGTTTTATTTTACGCATACTTGGTTATCAGTTTATTTTTTTGTTTACGCATTCTAGTTATTTGCTAAACCTAAGAAGAAAGTTACAGAGGAAAGAAATTGAGAGAGACTAGAGTGACTTGAGAGGAGAAAAGGTCTGTGAAGTTGCAATTATCTGTGGTGAACAAGGATTTCTTAAGCAATTGAAGATATTTTTCTATAACCTTAATATATGTACGTATATAAGTTTTACGTCATAATTCCTGAAGTCTTTGTGTTCTTAACTGTTCTTAATAAAATCGTCTGTAATCCAAGTTTCATTATGATTGGTAATAAATTATGCGTATATGGTGATTTTGATATTATAACTAGCATATATATATATATATGAGTGTGGTTGATTTGTATGCTAATTTATGTTCAAAAAGAAAGAAAATAGTTTTATAGTAAGAATATATGCATGAACATGACTGGTATGAGTATCAAAATTAATATTTGATTGTCAGCTAATTGTGAAATTGAACCATGAATATGTTAATTTGGTAAGAAATAAAGAGAACGTAGTTCAAATGAATCAATTTGGTGTATAATAGGAATTACAATGTTAATTTTGTCAGATAATGTCAAACATGGAGTTTTGGTTTTAAAATATGACATTCAAGGATTTAATTTTCTAAGATTGTGGTTTATTTGTTTTGAAATCAATATATATATATATATGATGGGTAATGTTTATGAGTAATCTATGTAAGTTATACGTGTTAATTTAGGTGCTAGCAGTGTTAAACAGTCAAACAAATTAGCTTTGTCCTGTTCTTCGTGCTCGATTACAGAATCTTCGAGCCCAAATACAAAAATAAATACTTGACTTCTAAAATTCACGCCTCAATACCAAAGTCGAGCCACGAATGACCTTTCATACCGGTTACTTACCATGGCATGTGCTTAGATCAAGAAGGTTAACAACTCAACTGGCACACGATTAGCGATATGGCCAAAAAAGAGTTTTCTTTTACACAGAGTCTGTAATTGTTGATATAATGCAATAATATGACTGTTAAAAATATAATTTTGTTATTGTGGTATTATAGTGCTAAGAATGAGCGTATTATTAGTACTTAACGAGTGTTATTATTATTTTATTGATGTAACTTGATTATGTGGTTCAAAATCAAGCCATACAGTCACTTATTTGTATATAGAGTATCTGTAGTGACTAATTATATCCTAATGATATGTGATTAGGATATTGTGAATCAAACTATTACGGTTTAGCTTACACTCAAGCAAAGTTTACTAAACCTTATTCTTACGTTGAGCAAGTTTCTTGTCTCTAGTTTGTTTACGATTATGCAAGCTTTCTAACTCTAAACTTCTTTGTACAAGTTTCGTAACTCTATTTATATTGTGCAAGCTCGTAAACCTTATCTTTTGATATTGAGCAAGTTTCTCTAATCTTTAACTTGTTATTCAGCATGCAAGTTTCTACATTCTGATATACTAATGTTGAACCAATTTTATCTATCAATGTACCATTTGTTATGCATGCTCAATACTCAATTCTAAATAACCTTAGCTTAATATTGTTCAAGCAATGTAGGTTATGTTATTCAATGCTTATGCTCTTAGATTATTCCTAAAGCATGACCTCAATGTTGATTCACTTATGATTTATTTCATAGCATAATGTTATTACCTTTTTATTCAACTAATCCTTAGTTGATGTTCGTTGAATTCTAAATTACCTTGAAACTTATCCAAACCAAACTTACTTTGGTGCAGACTCGTATTCTAAATGCTGAGATGAACAACCCTATTATAGGGGATAATTTACGCATAGCGTTGAAATGTTTGTGCACAATACATTGTACAAATGGCTGATCCCCCTAAGTACGAGGAGTCCCTATAGTCTTATGACTGTTAAAGTTTAAGTTGAAAGATTACTTATAACTATGGACATAGTTCGTGGTCTTATGACCCTCAGATTTATGATTCAGATTTTGATTATCAGTGATGGAACCTGTTGTTCAGTTCTATTGAGCCTATTATTTGGTAATTATTGCAAAGTTTTATTCATTATTATTTCAAGTGAGCATTGTTTGCTCACTCTTGCTTATATAAATATTACAACTAAAGTTGAGAAGGTCGATGTACCTAGCACCAGTAAAGGGAAAGGAAAGATGAACAAGTATTGAAGACTTGCAAACATGTTGACATTTTTGTTGTCAGACTTTATTTTAATTATTGTAATGAAGTTTTTTTTTTCGCATATGATGTTTGTATTTGAAAGTTAGATAACCTAGGAGATTTTGTTAATGTAATCCTTTAATGGGAAGGTTTATTGTTCAATTTTATTATGATTGGGTAGTTAGACATAAATGCTTTTATTAAGTGAACACCGAATCTTGAGGGTTGGGGGTGTTACAAGTTGGTATCAAAGCCTTAGGTTATGAACCTTAGGTGTGGGGAAAACCTTAGGAAGTAACCTTTGAAAAGATAGTAGTGATAAACTCTTATCGAGTTTTAAGGAAGAAGTAATAAAACACTTATGTGCTTATGTGATTTCAAACTATGTGCTCATGAGTGTCGAGTAGTAACAAGTAATAATTAAAACTTAAAAATTTTTGTTGTCAGGATGGCTAATGTAGGAGAATCCAGTCAGGCTAGGGAGGAAGGACCTCAGATGCCTAGAGAGGAGGAGTCTCGTGACATTCAGGTGGTTTGGGAACAACTACTTCCACGGGAGTCAGCTCCATTGGTCATAGTGGTTGAGCAGGAGGGTTTACCTGATGAGGATGGTGATGTAGAAACGAATGAGGAGGATCTTGTTGAGCTGCCGCAGTCGAATGAGGATGATGAGGACAAGGAGGAAGAGATTCCACTGAACTCGATCGCTGCCCGTATGTATGATAAAGTATACGACCGCAATGTGGAACTTCAGGATACCGTCGAGGAGTTAGAAGAGATAGTAGCTGAACAACAGACATCGATGGCATAAAAGGACGATAAGATCCAGGATCGAGAGGAACGTCTGAATAATATCGAATAGAAGCTAATCCACACTGAAGGAGAGAGTGAACAAATGACAGAGGAGATTGCAGAGCTGAAGAACAAGTTAAAAGAAGAATCTACTAAGAGGGCAAGAGCCGAAGACGCGTACGAGGAAGCTTATCAACGAGCTGGGATAGCAGAGAGAGACGCACAAGCAAAGAGGATGAAGATGGAAGAGATGAATAATGTATTCAACACCGTGATTAATCGAGCTCAAGATCGAGTAATATATTATCTGATTCAGTTCGAGACACTGCTGCCGTACATATTAGATCGCCGAACAATGTTTCGAATTATGGAGGAAGAGCGTCGTAAGGCTACGCAGCATCTTAGTAGGATATAGTAGAGAATGTACCTGATATGTGATTAATAAAATGTTAAATAATATGTAAATCCCTGGTGATATGTAATCGATGGGATATGATGTTGATGTTATCCTGAAACTTTAGTAGTTCAGGAAAGTAATGTAAATAGCAGTGATGTTATTGTTCTTATGTTTTCAAAAAGATTATGAATGAATAAAAGTTATTATTTTATTTATTCAAAGTGTTATGTGTTATGTGATGATTTCTTTTATGGGGTGCAAGTGAAGTAGAAAATATTTAAAGGAGTTGAGTAATAATCTAATTAGTATATTTTAACAAAAAATGCCTCCAAGACGTCAACCACGACAGAGGACCGCTGAGGGATCTACCAACAATAACAACGCTTGGCTAACCCCTGCTTCAAGAGCTAGTGGCGTTCATCGACAGTGCATTCTTGAGAATCAACCGCGGAATCAAACTACAACTTTTAAGGATTTTAAGGCGGTTGGACCACCAGAGTTCTGTGGGTCCATGAATCCAGTTGAGGCACAGACCTGGATCATGGAGATAGAGAAAGTTTTCGATGTTGCTAGGGTAGGGGAGAATCAGAAGACTGCTTTTGCAACATTTATGTTGAAAGTTGAGGCTAGTTATTGGTGGCAAGCCAATAAAACTCGAGGAGGACAAGGGGTTATGACTTGGGATACGTTTAAGGAGATATTCTTCGAGACTTATTTCTCAGAGAGTTCAAAGAATCAGATGGAGGTGCAGATTTTAGAACTGAAGCAGGGATCAATGACGGTGTCGGAGTATGCCACAAAATTTAACGAGTTGGCGAGGTTTGCGCCATATCAAGTCAGCACAGATGAACGCAAGGCTAAGAGGTTTGAGCAGGGACTGAATCTTCTTTAACACCAAGTCATGTTGTTTAAACTGCCGTAGCCTAACTTTTCTGTTGTAGGATCTGGCGATCATTTGTTGATATAACTGACTATGGAAGATAGTCGCGGTTTGCCTTTCGTCTATTAGAGACAATTGGTGATACCTGTCTTGTACCCATTGGTCTTCATCCAACTGAGCATCTATTGTAAAACCCCAACTTTTTATAAATAAAATTGAATTTCCTCTAATTATTATTGTGAATAATAAGGTGTTAATTTGATATAATGCTTTGATTATGGGTGAAGTGTGTAAATTTTGCAAAATAAGCAAGTGGTTATAAAATATTCATTGTTGTCAGGGAATATTCATTTGGTCATGGAATATTCTTATTGTCGGGGAATATTCGTGCGACGGCGCAGCCATTTGTGGGTCCCATAACGGAAAACAGTCGGATGAAGTAAACGACAAGTTTGACTTTTTACAAATAACGGCGTAGTTGTTACCGTTAACATTGTTGGAATACCTGTGGTTAAAATACAGTAATACGCGTGGTTGCACAGTAGCACACGTTATTGCACAATATTTTTGAATAATTGATTCTTACGTAAGAAGACACTACTCAATAATTATTACTGTTCAATATTTATTTTATTGATTCAATAATTGCTACGTTGATATTTTATATTATTGTTATTTCAATAATTGTCACTGCACAGTATTTCCCATTATCAGATCAATAATTCATATTATTTGAATAATATTATTAGATAGCATTATTGGCAATGTCTAAGGAAGTTCTGTCTAGGAAAAGGGTTTGGTCACCTAATTGCGCCCCAATAAGGAAAAATCCTTATCGAAAAACCCCCTCTTTCCTGGAAACGACCTAGTTGTCATAATCACTACTAGAAAATCGACCTATAGCGACGGTCGATCGTCGCTATAGGTCCAAAGACCGTCGCTATAGGTTTTAGCGACGGTCGACGACCGTCGCTATAGAAGCCATCGATAAAGCTTTTAGCGGCAGTCTTTTGGCCTATAGCGACGGTCGCCAACCCTCGCTATAGGTCATGTCAAAATTGTGTATTTTCTCTTTACCACCGGTCGCTGAAAGTTATTCCTACGGTCATGACCGTCGATATAAATGTCTATAGCAACGCTCGACGACCGTCGCTATAGGCTTGTGTTTTATAGAACACTATAGCTACGGTCGATGACCGTCGCTATAGGCTTTTTATTTTTATTTTTAAAATTAATTAATAATGCACATTTATTCAACAAACACAAATACAATATAAAATAAAATATAAAAAATATTATATACATCATTTAAAATCATTCACATTACAACATTACAATATAATAGTTGAATAATTCATCTCCTCAAATATAATGATCATTCTTATACCAAACTACTAAATTAATAACTTTTACAATCTATCATTACAATACAATATTTTAGTTACATCTAAGAAAATATACTGAACTCGAGCAGGCTCAAACTCACTTTTGCCATCCTCTGACAATGAATTGTAGACTGCCAACATGCCATGTTGGATGTAACAGTGTAAATAAAGTACACATCATGAATATAATAACCAACTAAATTAATAAGCAAGAAGATTCACTTCCATTCTCACCAAGGAATTGCAAAACCAACCTTCTACAATAGTCCATATTCTTGGAGAAGCTTATAGATGGAGCCACCAGAAATATATTCCAAATATATATAAAGTTTATCATCCACCTGTTCAAAAATCACAAGTTTGGAGTAAGACTAAAAAATTGCAAAGTGTCAAACGAAAATAATACTATTAGATGTGCACATTACTGCTTAACAACTACACTAGAACATTAAAACCCAGAGGAAAATGACAACAACACTACATATTCAGAAGACAAATTCCAGAATATTTATAACCAGAAAGCCAAACATTTAACTGTAAAATTTGTTTGGCTATCTAATGGTCAAGAAATTACATTATACATGTAAAACTTGTTTGGTTATGTAATGGCTTTAGTTCCTAGCCCATTGCGGTTGGAACTCCATTCTGGAGACCGTGGTCAATGGCATACCATTGATCGCCTGGCCACTCTACGCAGAGCAAAAGATGAATGCAGTCATGCTAAGTGAAGGCCTAAAAGTTGCATTGAGGCCACAAGTTGATGAAAATGGTCTGGTGGGTCGGGCCAAGATTGCCAAGGTTGTCAAGTGTTTAATGGAAGACGAAGAAGGAAAGCAACTTCGGAACCGGATGAGAAACCTAAAAGATGCAGCTGCCAAGGTTCTTAGCGATGGCGGATCCTCCACAAAATCAATGGCAGAATTGGCTGGCAAGTGGAATAAAAACTAATTAAGATTATAGTATAGATTAGAGTGTCCAAATCCAGTTTTACTTTTTCTCTGTTTCTTGTCATTTGTAATCTATTCTTGTTTGTTTGTTTGTTTTTGGTTTAGTCTCTTAATTATATGTCTAGTTGTGCACTACATGTTTGTATTGCCTATTGTTAAGTGAGTTGGGTTTTGGTAGTGTACATGAGTCACTTCCTTCTATGCATGACTTAATATTTTTATATGAGGTGGTGGGCAGTGGGTGAGATGAGTGCCTCCACAAAAATGCGAAATAGTAGACCAACCTATCAAAATGAAGGGGTTGAATGAATCCAACCACTTTGAATTTGTTTGGTCACAAGAAATTGGTGCCCACTAGGAGTTCTTGGAGTTGGTGGCTTGTATTACCACAACTAATTCAGCGTGTTAAATTCTTTGGAATTCTAATGGTTGTCAAGACCCTTAAAAAACAGGGTTGTCTTTACTTTTAAAACTATTGCTATATTCACAAATGTTTACAAAATAAGAATAATACTATACTCACAAATTGTATATCAAGAGTAGTACTCATTTATTATATATAAATAAAAAATTTATAGATGACAGGGAAAAAGAACTAAAGCCAATACTGGAACTAAAAAACCAATATAAATAACTTCAAAATGAAAGTTTGTAGATCCCCAATCATGTACCCTCTCTACAGTTACACATGGAAACTAATGTGTTTCATGAGGATGATAGCTAGGAGGAATGTAGTTGATATTGTCACCTTCCGACACAAATTTGATACAGAATAAATCCAATTTGCTTTGTAGGTGACATAAATACATAGCATTAATACCCAGAAATTTCTTCTAGTTCATAGAGATCTAAAATATAAGCACAATTTCCTGTTCATATCTGCTATGCAAAGGATATACCATAAATTAATTATATAAAAAAAAGGAGTGCCAGTCAAAATGAGGATAAATGATCAAAGGAAATAGTAAGGAACTACATACATTGCATATGCCACAAATTGCTAAAGAAGCTTCCAAACAATTCAAAAGAGAAACTTGTTTCTCTGGACTAAGTTTCTTTGCCATCTCAACAGAAGACGTCCACACGGAATTGGAACCAGATCCACTCACAAGAAGAGGGTGATCACAAGCTTGGCGAAGGCGGAGAAGTATCAACAAAATATTAATGTAATTTTGTTTGACGGTTCCAGCAGCTGCATATTCCTGTGGACAAACGAAGGGAGATGAAATAAAACTTGTAAAGAAAAACCAAGATTATAAGATTCAACATCCTTAAGCATTTGTACATAAAGGAAGAGAAAGATTAAAATTTAATGGTGCGAAAAACTAAATTGGTTGTATTAGACCAGAAACTACTTCAAAGTAACAACTTACTGCAAACTGAGCTCGTGAATCAGCCTCTAGTCTGCAGTAGAAATCCTGCTCCTCCATCGTAAAATCTACTTTTTTCAGCTCTATGGTTTTTGGCGGCAGGTTAATAATCGGTTCTCCGTCAAGAATTGTGCCTAGAGACGACATTTACCACCAAACAATCATGAGTTCCTGCAGCATTTAGTATATTGATACAGTCCTAGTTGCATTCCACAGAAGGTATAAAACCAAAGAGCTGGTATGGTACAGGTCCAAACTACAAATCTTAAGAGAATAAGCTCATAATTCACAAATTCAAGCAGTGTGCCATATTATCTAATACCAATGGCAAAAGCACATGTGTTGAACCTATCATAGCAGATTACTTAGCCTCAAAATATCATAATACCAATGTCAAAACAATTTCGTAATGCTACTAGAGAATTTAAAGTGACCGAAACACAGTCACAAGTAGCTAATTAACAATAGTACCATCGCAAAAAGATACTCTATATAGGCACTTGAAAGTTGTAAATCAATAGAACGAAATCTACTGTAGAATAAAAAATTACTGAAATATTTTAACTAGCAATCACCCTGAATAGACTGCTGCTTGCTGCAAGATAAACAATGGCCCATACATGTCTTATAGAATAGGACACAATAAAGCATGAAAGTGTAATCTGAATAATAGAACAATTTTTCGTAGTTTCACAGGACTTTTACTAGGCTGCAACACAATGGCCAAGTTCTTTAGACAATTGTTGCATTTGCATAACAAGTGCTGGAAATCAATGGCCTTAGGTTTGATACCTAACAAAACAATGCAACACTTTCCACTAGACAAATACAACAATTTCGTATTGAATTGACCAACGATCAATCTAACTAAAATTTGAATAGAACAATGGTAAGTCATAATAACACGACAGATCACACAACACAGACATTCATTAAGTAGCAAACTCAGAAGATTCAATTAACAAGATTTGCTTTTTACACAAAGCTCCGTCAATAAAGCACTATCATGCAAGTGCCAATCAACATTTCTTAGAAGATAGAGCAAGTTATGCTCACATTCATCTAGTAATTTACATAGCATACCTACAAAAAATAGCTAACATAAGGCTTACATACATAATGCTCTAATTTGTTGAAGAGTAATCTGCTGTCTGAAAACTGTACCCAGGCTTATCGGCACAAAGAACCTAATCGCACTAATTTTCAGAAGGCTCTGAATTATGTTCTGAAAAATATTTCCAGAAAAGGGATATAAAATTTGGAAGAGGGAAATAAAACAAAAGTAACATTATGAAATTTTATCAGGGTAAAGATGAAAGCACGTGAAATATACTTTTATATTGCCAAACCCATTTCCAGTAAAGATGCTTCTAGTGTACATTGCGATTAAGCAATCCTAGAAATGACAAGTAAAGATCTTTATTATTTGTCCCAAAAATCTCTTCTGCCTTTCTCAAAGTTTCCTGAAATCAAAAGAAAGATGCAAAAAGAGATAAAATTATCACCTGTTATCCTAACAGAATTTGACTGCCTATAATTTAAAATGGCTTCACTGATCACCTCACGAGATTGCTTTTGAGCATTTAGTTCCTTAATGTTTGCCAGGAACGCACTGAACTGTTCATATGACAAACGACTCCTGGATTCATAACAAAAGCTGTCAGTAAAAGTCCTGTGAAACTACGAAAAATTGTTTTAATCAGCCAAGCCTAGCAACCCTGTGAGAAGCAACACTGCAACCTAATAACAAAATATGAGAAAAAAAATATTTAGTTTTTGAGCAGCTGGAATGAAGCACTGAAAATGGCAAAAAATAACCCAATAAAGTATCTCCAATTGCCTTTGTAGTACAAATGATACTCGTAAAAAGCTTTACAAATTTCCTATATATCCATGCACCATTAAAGAATTCAGAGGAATTTAGCCTACATCCAGTTTCGTAAAAAGCTTTACAAATTTCCTATATATCTATGCTTATCAAGTTATATATTGCTTAGCTCCCAAAAACAACTAACTGTTTGTTATAGATTCTTGATATACATAAATATACACCATTTAGCAAATTACATACAATGAATAAATATAAATAGAGTTTTGTTATTTTGCTCAAAACTATGCTCTGTTAATATAGAGAATTTTTTTATGGAAAAAGTTGTCACTAATGTGTTATATAGTAAATGTAATATCCTACAAATCACGCAATTAATTCGATAGGAAAGTTATACTATAGTTTTATTATCCAATGCCTAACTCCAAATGAGCCGAGTATAAAGCACAACGAAAAGTCCTACAAAACCTCAAGATGAGCAATTTTACTATAAAATATCTTCACAAAAATTTAGTAGAGCATGACTGGAATCATCTTCTTCATGACACAGCAATGAGAATAGGGGCCATTTATACCCCAGGACAGAGTTTCATGCTCAAGTCATATCCTACACAAGAAAAATGGAAAGCCGAAAAACAGATTCTGTGTTCCCCAAAAGTAAGATTGGTAAAAGATTAAAAAGACATAATAAATTCAAAAATTTATGATAATGTTTCAAAGCACACAAATGGATTGAGAGCTATATTGTATACATCAGTTATAAATATGCACAAACACAATGAAAATGTTACCCGCCTCACCTCATTCTTTTCATAAACTGCCTCTGGAATATCTTTTTGTGTGATCTCAACTCTACCATCATCGTCATTGTCACTTTCATCTGGCAGCTCTATGTCCTCGTTATTTGCACTGACCTTTGGGACTCCATCAGTCTGTGACTCCACTCCAGCACCTACGAAGCCTAGCCTCCCGGTGTTATCCTTGGTGCCAGCATCATGTAGTTGAGATTTACAAATCTAAAAGCATATGTACATTTCCATATACAATAAATAAA
The DNA here is from genome assembly GCA_020205605.1 of Panax ginseng. NCBI lineage: Eukaryota > Viridiplantae > Streptophyta > Magnoliopsida > Apiales > Araliaceae > Panax > Panax ginseng. Next base: position 100,288,126 of record CM035136.1, on the reverse strand, counting down.
AGTCATGAAAAGATAAAATAAGGAAACTAGACAACGAAATCTCACCCTGTGGGCAGTTTGAACATAAGGAGACTTTCTAGATAGAGCAACCTGCCAAAAGGAAAACAAACAAAAGAAAAGGAAAGATACATTATAATCTTCTACCAGAAAGATTAACCAACTGATGCTCAGAAATGGATTCATGAACATAGGTTAATCACAAAATCAATGTACAGAACAATCATTTTGATAATTACATTTCAACATAAAATCAACACCAATAAAGTTCCAATTTGAGTCACAATCATATCTAATCAATCCAATCAAAGCTAAAAAATTACAAATACATATAATCATTCTTCCATTTAGATCTGCCCCAAATATCAAAAAATGGAAGCCCCAGAATAAAAAATGTAGAGAAATTAAAAAATAAATTGCAAACTGAGAAATTATTGTTGTTCGCTATTCTCCTTATTCAATTGTGTTATATTAACAGAAACAAAGAGATGATATGGGTACCCAGTATGAATCCACTCACTACCAATAACTGGAGAATCTTCCTCATCCATGCCCTTGCTTTGTGTCTCCTTGCTATTTACAGCAACCTGACTTAGCAAATAAAGTGAATGTACCATTTTTATGCCATCACTATCGAATAGACGAGTATTAAGAACTAATCTAAAAATGACAAACTTAAATCCCAAACAACTGCCTACAGAAACCTACAAATTCAGAGATTTAACACTACCAAATAGTTCAAATTAAGCATCCAATCACAAAATTTGACCAAAATTATAGCTCAGCCACACAATTAAGCAATATTAAATCAAAAAATGCATCTTTTTAGAAACTCGTGATTTGGGCGCTGCCTTTAGCTTTTGCCGTCTCCTCTTCTTAGTCTGAGACCCACAATACTCCTCTTCTTCATCTTCATGATCGTCGTCTTGATTGGCTTAGAGAAGAGAGAGATCGATTAGGGAAATTTCTAAGCTTAGGGCTTCAGAGAAAGTAAATCGGGAGACAATAAGAGAGAGTGCAGGGAAATAAAAAGTGAATCCGAAAATATTGAGGGAAATAAAAAGTGATGGCCTATAGCGTCAGTTCCGCCCCTACCGTCGCTATTGATCTCCTATAGCGTCAGTTCCGCCCCGACCGTCGCTATAGCTCGTCGCCTTATCTTGATTTTCTAGCAGTGAATTGTGATTCTGTAATATTATTTGTGAATGATTAATTATTGATTTATATGATAAGGAAATATTTATTTTATGTGGATATAAATGATGGATATATTTATTATGGTTATAAATGAAGGAATAAATGCTGAGGTATTTTATCAGTATTTTGTCGTAATAGAGATGTTGAAAATCGTCCGTATGTGGATTTTGGTCATTTTTCGTTTGGAATTTGGAAAAACTTAAATCTACAAAGTTGTAGATAATTTAATTTCCTATGGAATGGACATAAAATTCGTATTTTTCTGATAACAGTGCTATTTATTATGAATTATTGAAGTTTCGAAAATAAATATTTTTTATTAAAAACATGGATGGGGCCCACTTTCGGTTGGTGAGAAATGTGCTGAAATTTATTTTCAAAAGTGGTGGGCGTGAATAGTAGCAGGTAAAGCCATCAGGTAGCAAGTTAGTCTGTTATGGCGTTCTAAGCACTTTCCTATAAATAAGGTGCTTAGTTAGAATTGAAAATCACACCAGAAACAAGTTTTCTCTTTCTCTCTCTATATATATATATATTATCGAGCGTATTTTGTAAGTATTTAGATACTTTGTGAGTTCTTATTCAGTCAATTCTGAGTTTTCTTGACCTTATACTTGATATTTCAAATAAAAGTCTTCTTTTCTTTCGAGGTAAGGGATGCTATTTTTTTCGTAAATAATATTATTTTCTTCAATATCATTATGCCGAAATATTGATATGAATTTTATTGTGGAATTTCTACATTTTGTGTCGGGGTTACTATTCACATATATGGAACTATTCACGTATACGGCACTATTCACGAATATGACACTATTCACAGAAAAAAAATGAAATTTTCTTTTCTTTGTCCAAGTTGTTTATTATGGTTACTATCTTTGATTGTATCCATATTTTGATCTACATTCTTGAATTTTACTCCACTATGGTTTATTATGGAGCGTTTTTGAACTTGGATAAACTGAAGTACGAATTCCTAATCTTTTATCTTTTATCTCACTGGATTCGTTTCTTAAAAATATTTTTCATCATCCTCGGTCCTAAATGATGATATTATTGAATATCTTTGGCATGTAGTGCAAAGATGAATGATTAACTAATGAATATCTTTGGCCCGTAGTGCAAAGATGAACAGGTGTTGAGATGAACATGACCAACTGGTGATACAAATGAATATCTTTGGCCTGTAGTGCAAAGATGAATATTTGATTCGAGATGTATATTGATTGATGTTACAGGGATAAAATATTGATGATGGTGTGACAACCCCAAAATAGGTCCACTCCACCCAACCAATTTTGAGTCGCCAAATACATGGTACAGAAAACAACTACAACTTTATTACTACAATTGTCATGCAAAATACAACAACACATATTGTAACACCCCAGTCCCACATCGAAAGATAGGGGAAAAATTTTCTGCATATAAGGAAATAGGCTACTATCAATAGTACCTTCAAGTCATGACCTTTTGGGAGCCTGTGGTGGGCTAAGATAACCCAAGAAGATACTATTGGGCTAGTAGTTTGAGGCCTTATTTTGATGGATTTTATTCGATTCGGACTTAGGATTTGACCCGAGATTTATTCCGGACTCGGGATTTGACCCGAGTTGTTTCATATGGTATCAGAGCCGACTCTCGGCTTTCTGCCCAAGTTATCCGATTGGGTTGGGAGGTGGGGACACGGAGCCAAATAGGTTATTATCCCACAAATGGCTAGAGAGGCAAAGATCTTTGGGTCGTAAAAGCGATCGGCTACGGCGGGGACGTCGAGAAATTTAAGTGGCGAGTTTGTAACACCCTCAAATCCCCACATCGAAAGATAGGGGAAAATTTTACGCATATAAGGAAATAAGTTACTACCAATAGTACCTTCAAGTCGTGACCTTTTGGGAGCCTGTGGTGGGCTAAGATAACCCAAGAAGATACTATTGGGCTAGTAGTTTGAGGCCTTATTTTGATGGATTTGATTCGATTCAGACTTGGAATTTGACCCGAGATTTATTCCAGACTCGAGATTTAACCCGGGTTGTTTCACATATGTTGTGAGTTTTGATACAAATTTATATCAAATGTGACTCTCATCCCAACCTTGGATAGCACATCACAATGGCACCTTACATAAAGGTACAGTCAATAATTGTTTTAGAAATTAAAATCTTTGGAAAATACTCAAGGAAACCTTCGTACATGGGAGGCCATGCGTCTAGGTTACGATAGATATCATATGTCCACAGAATTATCCTTGGTTGACCCAATAGACCCCAAAGAAAAATGAGAAGATTACTATCATGTTCTTTCCAATGGTGAGTCTTCTCTTGATATATAACTATCTCCACTGTCTGCAATTGAAAATTATATTTCAACCAAACTCCAAGATTATATAGGTAGTGCTCGTAGATATACTCAGCAAGTGGATGTGCATAACCCTGTCTTATGATAACACGAAGTCGTAGGTCATTAAACATCTTGTATGATAGTGGCAAAACACCCTTCCAACGTTGGGTTCGCCTCACCCTATTTGATTCACCAAATATAACTACTAAATAATGTATAAAATACAACACACTTTTCTCAGATCTTTTTTGGGAGAACCTCCATGACTAGAGACCAGATTCTATTCTTCTCCTGTTACCCACTCCGAACCCAAATACACTCTTATTACGAAAGGAATTATGAAGCGAAGGGTGAGCACAACTAGCCCAAGAAAAATATCATGACTAAAGATAATTAAATTATCAATAGCCTTCGTCAGTAATGAATAAGAGATTTAGAACATATGGTAGAAGATAAAACTTTTCAACCATAGTTGTAGCGGAACGAGCAATCCATTAGAAGAGTCAAATAGACCATAAAGTCTATTATCTTCTTCATGTTAAAAGTCCATCAACAATGTTTTATCCATGTAACATCAATCAATAGTTCTGGTCCACAATCATATGAATAACTCATAATCATAATTGTGGTTCTAAATTCCTCTTCTCATCCGGATTTAAGATAATTTTCATCACCTGTCTTTTCCTGAAACATCAAAGATCATGGTTATACCAAATCACAGTTCCTGTTCATAATCATACTAATAAATTCATCTTTGCATTACGGGCCAAAGATATTCGTCAATAGTTCATCTTTGCACTACAGCCCAAAGATATTCAACAACAGGTCATCTTTGCACTACATGCCAAAGATATTCAACAACAGATCATCTTTGAACTACAGGCCAAAGATATTCAACAACAGATTATCTTTGCACTACAGGCCAAAGATATTAATATCTCAAATAAATATATAATCATTTCAGAATTTATATAAACAATAATTATAACCATGTTGATTAATTCAACTTTGCACTTAAGCTAAAGATATTCAATTATAAATTCATTGATCATGATCATACCAGTCTACAATTCAACTTTGCACCACTGGCCAAAGAGAACCCATAGTCACGATCATACCAATAATATACCCATCTTTACACTCAAGTCAAATAGAAATTTCATCACTAGAATTATAAAAATGTTATATATGATAATAAAAACAATATGATCAAAACATGAATTTAATTTCAAGAGCAATATTCATTAATTAACGATAATTTGGTCAAAAAAAGAAACAAATTTTGTCGTGAATAGTAACTCGTGAATAGTAACACATGAATAGTAACTCATGAATAGAAACTCGTGAATAGTACTTCGTATTCGTACATAGTATCGTATACGTAAATAATGTCATATACGTAAATAGTGCCATATACATGAATAATGTTGTATACGTGAATAGTAACCCCGACACGAAAAGGTAGAAATTCCACAATAAAATACATACCAATATTTCGGTATAATGATATTGAAAGAATAACATCATTATGAAGAAAATAACATCCCTTACTATCTCTTACCTCAAAAGAATAATACTTCTGGTTGGAATTTCGGATGTAATGCCGAAGGAAACTTGCGTTGAATAGCAACTCTCAAAGTATCTAAATACTCACAAAATACGCTAGATAATATAGAGAGAGAAAACTTATGTTTCTGGTGTGATTTTCAATTCTAACTCAGCACCCTATTTATAGGAAAATGCTAGAATGTCAAAGGAGACTAAATTAATAAAATAATATTATAATTATTCTATGCATGCTACTTTGGAAAAATCAGCAGCCCACCATAATTGAAACTCAATTCAGCACATTTTGTTAACAAAGGACAAAAGTGGGTCCCACCCATAATTTAATAAAAGCATTTTATTTTCAGAATCTTCAATAATTCATAATAAATAGCCCTTTTATCAGGAAAAAAATGAATTTTATATCCATTCCATAGGAAATCGAATTCTCTACAACTTTGCATAATAACATTTTTCCAAATTCCAAACAGAAAATGTCTGAAATCCACATACGGACGATTTTCAACACCTCTTAAAATTCATAACAAATCATACGTTAAATTTTAACGGTTCAAAATTTGTGGACATATACTCAACTTATATATGTATAACATATCCAAAAATCACAACGATCCCACGGTCGGATTAAAATTATAACTCACACAATAGAGCTTTAAGAACACTGATTTGATTTTCGGACTATAAGTCCCTCGTAATAGTTTCACTCAAACAGTCACCACGAAAAATCCGCAAAGAATTTTTTGGGTGATTCAAATTTTTACGCTTAGCTTACTTCCAGAGCTTTCTTTTGATATATGGCTCATCTCCTAACTCATTATACACAAAGAGTTATAGATTTTACAAAATCAAGTAATAAACTAATTTTCTAAAAATTTTCAAATTTCGTTCTTCATTTCGACAAAATACTAATAAAACACCTCAGCTTTAATTCCTTCATTTACAACCACATAAAATATATCCGTCATTTATATCCACATAAAATAAATGTTTTCTTATCATATAAATCAATAAATAATTATTCACAAATAATATTACAGAATCACAATTATGACAACCAGGTCGTTCCCAAGAAAGAGGGGGCTTTCCGATAAGGATTTCTCCTTACTGGCGCGCAATTAGGTGACCAAACCTCTCCTTGACAGAACTTTCTAGACATTGCCAATAATGTTATCTAATAATATTATTCAAATAATATGAATGATTGATCCGATAATGGGAAATATTAATGCGATGACAATTATTGAAACAACAATAATATAAAATATCAACGCAAACAATTATTGAACCAATAAAATAAAATATTGAACGATAATTACTGCGCAACAATTATTGAGTAGTGTCTTTCTTACGTAAGAATCAATAATTCAAAAATATTGTGCAATCTGGTGCAACTTCTTTATGCGACCACCACGCAATTCATCATATTTAACCAACGGGTATTCCAACAATATTAATTGCAGAATAACTACGTCGTTATTTATAAAAACTCAAACTTGTCGTTATCTTCATCCCACAAATATTTTACATTATGGGACCACAAATGGTCATTTACTTTGTTTGTAAATACGAATATTCTCGGCGGTAAGAATATTCCACGACCAAACGGATATTCCCCAATAACAATGAGTATTTTATAACCACTTGCTTATTTAAAATATTTACATATATCACCCTTAACTTTAACCTTTTATCCATTTAACCATTTACGGAATAGTAATTATAAGAAAAATTGAATACTTTTATTTCATAAAATTTAGGGTCTTATAGATGGACTTTTAAATCTTAGAAGATAGTAGAATTCATTCTCTACTTGACTCTTCTAATGGATTGTTGTTTCCGATGCAGTTGTTGATCTAGAACTTGTTGTCTATTATATTCTATCAGATTTTTCCTTGTTGAAGACTAATGATAATTTGTTGTATATTATCTTAGTCATAATATTCTTTACTGGGCTAGTTGAGCTCACCCTTTTCCTTTTTGATCCATTTTTCTTCTCAGGAGGTGAGAATTTAGTAGGAACTAGTCGGGGTATAGAGTGATGATTCTAGAAAGTTGTTGTAGTAGTCCTCACTATTTTTGTAAAATAGTGTATCAATATTGTAATGAGGACTCCTTTTGAGTTTGAATACTGTCTATTAGACAATATTTGTATTTAAACTCACAATATATGTGTTGTCGTATTTTGGACGACAATTGTATTATTGAAGTTGTATTTCTTTCTGTACCATGTATTTGGCGACTTAGAATGGGAGATGTATACCTATTTTGGGGGCGTCACAATTGGTATCAGAGCTTAGGGATCTGGCGGAGATCAGGGAATAGAACTAAGAGGGGAAAGATGAGTAATCCTTCGCTAGTGTGTCATACCTAAGCTTATTTGGTTGGTCAGTCGGAGCAGATGGTTAATATGTGATATGTTAATTTGTTAATTAACCCTTGTTTTGTGGCAGTATTTGAGAATGGAAGCCAGAAATATTAACAATGGAGTGAATGAGACCGTGGAGACACCTTTAATCAGCACCCAGGGGAACGTGCAACACGAAGGCAATATTCCTCCTGTAAACAACACTACCGAACAAATGATGAATGATGGGATGTTTAGAAGCTTTTTGTGGTTCATGCAAAATTAGACGAGGGAGACTCGTGTACAAAATACGGGTGGAAATGATAACAATGCGCGGCTTGTCACAGCCAAGCAGTTCAAAGAGTTGGGACCACCAGAATTTGTGGGAAATCCAGATCCGATTAAGGCGGAAACGTGGGTCAAGAAAATTACCAAGATATTCGATGTCTTGGGATGCACAGAGGAACAGAAGGTTCCATTCGCCACCTTTATGTTCCACAAAGGAGGCGATTCATCGGTGGGAATCATGAAGCGTACCCAGCCTGCCACACTCAACATGTCTTGGGAAACATTTCAGAAACTATTTAATGACAAGTACTTTCCTGAAAGTATTCGTCATATGAAGGAGGTAGAATTAATTAGACTGGAACAAAACAACATGACGGTGTCCCAGTACGAGGCGAAGTTTGCAGAGTTATCCAGGTTTGCACCTCATTTGGTAGAGAATGAGGAACGAATGACGAGGATGTTTCTGAGAGGTCTAAAACCCGAGATTCGACAATATCTTATCTCTCATAAATTTTCTTTATATTCAGATGTTGTAAACAAGGCACAATTATTAGAGCGAGAAAATGAGTATGTTCAACCGAAGGACCACAACCAGGGTCATACCGGTGGCAGCAGTCATCAGAGCAATGACAACCAGTGGGGAGGAAAACATTTGGACAAAAGAGGTAACCACTCTGGTGGAAATCGTTGCCATGATGGTAGAAGAAGCGAGTCGGGGGGAGATTTCAATAAGAGAAGGTACAACAATGATAACGTGAAGACGTCAGCACAAACATCAACTGTTTCTAGGGGAGGAGAACGAGCACCGGTCGTTTGTTATAAATGCGGGAAAGAGGGACACATCAGCCCAAACTGCCCACAACAATCCAAGGTGTGTTATAACTGTGGAAAGGAAGGTCATATAACTAGAGATTGTCTTGTAGCGAAATCAAGTCCAACGGGGATGGTGACTCCAAAGGCTGTCCCAGACAAGTCAAACTCGGTGATTCCTAGAAGGGCGTTTATCATGACTTCCCAAAACGCGATGAATCTAAATGAGGTGATCACGGGTAAGCTAATCATAAACTCTTGCGAAGTTTATACCTTATTAGATACCGGTTCTACCCATTTTTTATCTCTCCTGCTTGTGCTCAACGTTTGAACTTGATTCCGGAGAAATTAGACCTTGACTTATCTGTTGAGACTCCGCTAGGAAAAACTTTCATTACATTTACTGTTTATAAATCTTGCTTGATCCAAGTGGAACCATCACATTACCTGCCGATCTTATTTCGTTGAAAATACTTGCATTTGATGTGATTTTAGGGATTGATTGGTTAACCACTCATCATGTTAAAATTGAATGTTTTCGTAAGGCTGTTAGTTTTCATATTCCTAACCAACCTGTTATGCGAATTCAAGCAACCAAACCTCTAAAGTCAATCATTATCATATCAAGCCATAAAGCTATTCGTTTATTGAAAAACGGATGTCAAGCTTTCTTAGCCCATATCACGGAATTGAACAAAAACACATCAGATTTGAATAATATTTATGTTGTTAGTGAATTTCCTGACGTATTTCCTGAAGAACTTCCCCGTCTACCCCCAGAACGTGAAGTTGAATTCTTTATTGACCTTGAGCCTGGTACAAAGCCCATTTCTAAAACCCCATATCGAATGGCTCCTATTCAACTTCAGGAGTTAAAGGTCCAACTTCAGGAGTTGTTGGACATCGGTTTCATTCGTCCTAGTATATCTCCTTGTGGTGCTCCTGGTTTATTCGTAAAGAAGAAAGACGGGAGTATGCGACTTTGTATTAACTACCGGGAATTAAATCATGTCACCGTATTCGCTACCTCGCATTGATGACTTGTTCGACCAGTTGCAAGGAGCACAATTCTTTTCAAAGATCGATCTTCGTTGTCGATATCATCAGCTGAAGATTAAAACTAAGGATATTCCAAAGACTGCATTCAGAACTCGGTATGGGCATTATGAATTCTTAGTCATGTCTTTTGGATTGACTAATGCTCCTGCTGCTTTCATGGATATGATGAACCGTGTGTTCAAGAAATATTTAGATCAGTTCATTATTGTCTTTATTGATGACATCCTCATATAGTCCAAAAGTCATGAAGATCATGAGCACCATTTAAAGCTGGTACTTCAAAGGCTTCGCGATAACAAGCTATATGCCAAGCTGAAGAAATGTGAGTTCTGGCTTGAGGAAGTAGCATTCCTTGGGCATGTGGTGTCAAAACATGGAGTATCTGTCGACCCGGAGAAGATTGAAGCAATACAAAGTTGGGAGCAACCGAAGTCAGTGATCGAAGTACGTAGCTTTCTAGGCTTAGCTGGTTATTATCGGAGATTCGTGGAAGAATTTTCTAAATTGCTACTCAGCTAACTCGATTGACTTGGAAAGATACAAAATTAAATATGGAAGCGAGGAATGCGAGAAGAATTTCCAAGAGCTCAAGAGGAGACTCATTTTGGCACCTTAATGCCGACAATACCATCCGGTTCGGATGGATTTGTTATCTCAAATGATGCTTCGAGCAAAGGGTTAAGATGTGTTCTCATGCAACATGGGAAAGTCATAGCCTATGCCTCACGACAACTCAAAGAATATGAGAGGAATTATCCTACTCATGATCCGGAGTTAAGCGTGATGCTTTTCGCATTGAAAATCTGGAGACTCTCACCAGATGGGGAGAAAGTGGAGATCTATACAGATCATAAAAGCCTCAAATATTTTTTCACCCAAAAGGAACTCAACATGCGGCAACGACGTTGGCTTGAGTTGTTGAAAGATTATGACCATACCATCCAATATCATCCTGGAAAAGCAAACGCGGTAGCTAATGCATTGAGTAGAAGATCATATGCGGGTACGAGTGCAGTGTTGTTAACACAAAGGCCCATTTTGTAAAACTTGCAAAGGATGGAGATAGAGGTAAATGCTCCAAGTACCCACGTGATGATATCAAGCATACGAGTAGAACCGACTTTAATCGATAAAGTTAAAGTTGCTCAAGCTACAGACCTGGAGCTGATGCGTATGAAGAAGAAAGTGCAAGAAGGTGCTATTCCAGAACCAAGAATCGATGAAGAAGGAATACTTCGAGTCAACTCCAGACTTTGTGTTCCTAACGATTCTGACTTGAAACATAGAATCATGATAGAGGCACACGACACACCATTTGTAATCCATCTTGGTAGTACCAAAATGTATTATGATCTTTGACATACATTTTGGTGGAACAATATGAAGAGAGAGATTGCAGAGTTTATCTCGAGGTGTTAAACTTGTCAACGTGTAAAGGCGGAGCATCAAGTTCCAAAGGGTCCATTACAACCACTTGAGATTCCGAAATAGAAGTGGGAACATATTACTATGGATTTTGTTACGAGTCTTCCCAAGGTTTCTCAAGTCATAGATGCGATTTGGGTCATTGTTGATAGATTAACCAAGTCTGCCCATTTCTTGCCTATATGGGAGACTTATTCCCTTGAACGTCTTGCTCGTATGTATGTGAATGAGATTGTGAGATTGCATGGCATGCCAGTATCCATAGTTTTGGATCGTGACCCAAGATTCACTTCACGATTTTGGGTTAGCTTGCAGAAAGCTATGGGCACGGACTTACGATTCAGTTTGGCATACCATCCTCAAACGGATGGACAATCAGCGAGGACTATTCAAACTCTTGAAGATCTATTAAGACTCTGTGTCCTAGATTTCAAAGGGAGTTTGGATAAGTACCTACTATTGGTGGAATTCTCTTACAACAACAGTTATCAGGCAAGTATAGGTGTGGCTCCATTCGAGGCGTTGTATGGACGAAAGTGTTGCTCTCTAGTATGTTAGGATGAGGTGGGAGAAGCAACGTTGTTGGGACCAGATTTGGTACGCATAACTATAGAAAAGATCCAAACGATTCGACAACGTATATAAATGGCACAGGATCGACAAAAGAGTTATGCGGATCTTCATCGAAAGGACGTGGAATTTATTATTGGGGATCATGTATTGTTACGTATTGCTCCATGGAAGGGAGTTACAAGATTTGGGAATAGAGGAAAGCTCAATCCAAGATTTGTTGGTCCATTTGAAATTCTTGATCGAATAAGAAATGTGGCCTATATACTCGCATTACCTCCAAGCATGTCTCGTGTTCAAAATGTTTTTCACATATCTATGCTTCGTAAATATGTGAAAGACCCAAACCACATTATTGAGTTAAAACCAGATGAGATAGCCGAAGATTTAACGTACGAGGAGGTACCTGTTAAGATCTTGGATAGAAAAGAGCATGTCCTACGCACCAAGGTTATACCATAAGTTAAGGTTTTGTGGAGGAACCATGCTATTGAAGAAATGACCTGGGAGTTAGAATCAGAAAGGAAAATGAGGTATCCTCACCTTTTCGAAACACCAGGTACGTACGTCAATTTCGAGGATGAAATTTCATAAGGAGGGGAGGTTGTAAGACCCCAACTTTTTATAAATAAAATCGAATTTTCTCTGATTATTATTGTGAATAATAAGGTGTTAATTTGATATAATACTTTGGTTATGGGTGAAGTGTGCAAATTTTTCAAAATAAGCAAGTGGTTATAAAATATTCATTATTGTCGGCGAATATTCGTTTGATCGTGGAATATTCTTGCTGTCGGGAAATATTCGTACGATGGCGCAGTCATTTATGGGCCCCATAATGGAAAATGGTCGGATGAAGTAAACGACAAGTTTGAGTTTTTACAAATAACGGCGTAGTTGTTGCCAATTAACACCGCTTGAATATCCGTGGTTAAAATACGATGTCTACGCGTGGTTGCATAAGAAGACACGTTATCGCATGTATTTTTGAATTATTGATTCTTTTGTAAGAAGGCACTACTCAATAATTATTACTGTTCAATATTTTATTTTATTGATTCAATAATTGCTACGTTGATATTTTATATTATTGTTATTTCAATAATTGTCACTGCACAATTTCCCATTATCAGATCAATAATTCATATTATTTGAATAATATTATTAGATGACATTATTGGCAATGTCTAAGGAAGTTTTGTCTAGGAAAGGAGTTTGGTCACCTAATTACGGGTCAATAAGGAGAAATCCTTATCGGAAAGCCCCCTCTTTCCTGGGAACGACCTGGTTATCATAATTGTGATTCTGTAATATTATTTGTGAATAATTAATTATTGATTTATTTGATAAGAAAATATTTATTTTATGTGGATATAAATGATGGATATATTTATTGTGGTTATAAATGAAGGAATAATGCTAATGTGTTTTATCAGTATTTTGTCAGAATAGAGGTGTTGAAAATCGTCCGTAAGTGGATTTCGGTCATTTTTCATTTAGAATTTGGAAAAACTTAAATCTACAAAGTTGTAGAGAATTTAATTTCCTATGGAATGAACATGAAATTCGTATTTTTCAGATAAAAGGGCTATTTATTATGAATTATTGAAGTTTCAGAAATAAATGTTTTTTATTAAAAAATGGGTGGGCCTCACTTTTGGTTGGTGAGAAATGTGCTGAAATTTATTTTCAAAAATGGTGGGCGTGAATAGTAGCAGGTAAAGCCATCAGGTAGCATGTTAGTCTGTTATGGCGTTCTAAACATTTTCATATAAATAAGGTGCTTAGTTAGAATTGAAAATCACACCAAAAACAAATTTTCTCTCTCTATATATATTATCGAGCGTATTTTATGAGTATTTAGATAATTTGTGAGTTGTTATTCAATGCAAGTTTCCTGCAAATTTATACGATATTTCAAATGTAAGTCTTTGTTCTTTTTGAGGTAAGGGATGTTATTTTCTTCGTAAATGATATTATTTTTTTCAATATCATTATGCCGAAATATTGATATGAATTTTATTGTAGAATTTCTTCCTTTTTATGTCGGGGTTACTATTCACGTATACGACACTATTCACGTATACGACACTATTCAGGAATACGGCACTATTCAAAGAAAAAAATGAAATTTTCTTTTCTTTGTCCAAGTTGTTTATTATGGTTACTATCTTTGATTGTATCCATGTTTTGATCTTCATTCTTGAATTTTACTCCACTATGGTTTATTATGGAGCGTTTTTGAACTTGGATAAACTGAAGTACGAATTCCTAATCTTTGATCTTTTATCTCACTGGATCCGTTTCTTAAAAATATTTTTCATCATTCTTAGTCCTAAATGATGATATTATTGAATATCTTTGGCCTGTAGTGCAAAGATGAATGATTAACTGATGAATATCTTTGGCCCGTAGTGCAAAGATGAACATGTGTTGAGATGAACATGACCAACTGGTGATACAAATGAATATCTTTGGCCTGTAGTGCAAAGACGAATATTTGATTCAAGATTTATATTGATTGATGTTACATGGATAAAATATTGATGATGGACTTTTAAATCTTAGAAGATAGTATAATTCATTCTCTACTTGACTCTTCTAATGAATTATTTTTTCCGCTGCAGTTGTTGATCTAAAACTTGTTGTCTATTATATTCTATCAGATTTTTCCCTGTTGAAGACTAATGTTAATTTGTTGTATATTATCTTAGTCATAATATTCTTTACTGGGCTAGTTGAGCTCACCCTTTTCCTTTTTGATCCATTTTTCTTCTCAGGAGGTGAGAATTTAGCAGGAACTAGTCGGGGTATAGAGTGATGATTCTAGAAAGTTGTTTTAGTAGTCCTCACTATTTTTGTAAAATAGTGTATCAATATTGTAATGAGGACTCCTTTTGAGTTTGAATACTGTCTATTAGACAATATTTGTATTTAAACTCACAATATATGTGTTGTCGTATTTTGGACGACAATTGTATTATTGAAGTTGTATTTCTTTCTGTACCATGTATTTGGCGACTTAGAATGGGAGATGTATACCTATTTTGGGGTCGTCACAATTGGTATCAGAGCTTAGGGATCTGGCGGAGATCAGGGAATAGAACTAAGAGGGGAAAGATGAGTAATCCTTCGCTAGTGTGTCATACCTAAGCTTATTTGGTTGGTTAGTCGGAGCATATGGTTAATATGTGATATGTTAATTTGTTAATTAACCCTTGTTTTGTGGCAGTATTTGAGAATGGAAGCCAGAAATATTAACAATGGAGTGAATGAGACCGTGGAGACACCTTTAATCGGCACCTGTGGAACGTGCAACACGAAGGCAATATTCCTCCCATAAACAACACTCTAGAACAAATGATGAATGATGGGATGTTTAGAAGCTTTTTGTGGTTCATGCAAAATTAGACGAGGGAGACTCGTGTACAAAATACGGGTGGAAATGATAACAATGCGCGGCTTGTCACAGCCAAGCAGTTCAAAGAGTTGGGACCACCATAATTTGTGGGAAAGCCGGATCCGATTAAGGCGGAAACGTGGGTCAAGAAAATTACCAAGATATTCGATGTCTTGGGATGCACGAGAGAAATGTAGGTTCCATTCGCCACCTTTATGTTCCACAAAGTGAAGCAGATTCATCGGTGGAAATCATGTGAAGCGCACTCACCGCCACACTCACACATGTCTTGGGAAACATTTCAGAAACTATTTAATGACAAGTACTTTCCTGAAAGTATTCGTCATATGACAAGTACTTTCCGGATCCGATTAAGGCGGAAACGTGGGTGAAGAAAATTACCAAGATATTCTATGCATGCTACTTTGGAAAAATCAGCAGCCCACCATAATTGAAACTCAATTCAGCACATTTTGTTAACAAAGGACAAAAGTGGGTCCCACCCATAATTTAATAAAAGCATTTTATATTCAGAATCTTCAATAATTCATAATAAATAGCCCTTTTATCAGGAAAAAAATGAATTTTATGTCCATTCCATAGGAAATCGAATTCTCTACAACTTTGCATAAGAACATTTTTCCAAATTCCAAACAGAAAATGTCTGAAATCCACATACGGACGATTTTCAACACCTCTTAAAATTCATAACAAATCATACGTTAATTTTTAACGGTTCAAAATTTGTGGACATATACTCAACTTATATATGTATAACATATCCAAAAATCACAACGATCCCACGGTCGGATTAAAATTATAACTCACGCAATAGAGCTTTAAGAACACTGATTTGATTTTCGGACTATAAGTCCCTCGTAATAGTTTCACTCAAACAGTCACCACGAAAAATCCGCAAAGAATTTTTTGGGTGATTCAAATTTTTACGCTTAGCTTACTTCCAGAGCTTTCTTTTGATATATGGCTCATCTCCTAACTCATTATACACAAAGAGTTATAGATTTTACAAAATCAAGTAATAAACTAATTTTCTGAAAAATTCCAAATTTCGTTCTTCATTTCGACAAAATACTAATAAAACACCTCAGCTT
Source organism: Panax ginseng (assembly GCA_020205605.1). Classification (NCBI taxonomy): domain Eukaryota; kingdom Viridiplantae; phylum Streptophyta; class Magnoliopsida; order Apiales; family Araliaceae; genus Panax; species Panax ginseng. Next base: position 100,272,018 of record CM035136.1, on the reverse strand, counting down.
TAATTCCTTCATTTACAACCACATAAAATATATCTGTCATTTATATCCACATAAAATAAATATTTTCTTATCATATAAATCAATAAATAATTATTCACAAATAATATTACAGAATCACAATTATGACAACCAGGTCGTTCCCAAGAAAGATGGGGCTTTCCGATAAGGATTTCTCCTTACTGGCGCGCAATTAGGTGACCAAACCTCTCCTTGACAGAACTTTCTAGACATTGCCAATAATGTTATCTAATAATATTATTCAAATAATATGAATGATTGATCTGATAATGGGAAATATTGTGCAGTGACAATTATTGAAACAACAATAATATAAAATATCAACGCAGCAATTATTGAACCAATAAAATAAAATATTGAACAGTAATTACTGCAACAATTATTGAGTAGTGTCTTCTTACGTAAGAATCAATAATTCAAAAAATATTGTGCAATACCGCAGTACTATCTTGTAACCACGCCAATTCATCAGATTTAACCACCGGGTATTCCAACAGTATTAACGTAACAACTACGTCGTTATTTATAAAAACTCAAACTTGTCGTTATCTTCATCCGACAAATATTCTGTTATGGTACCACAAATGGCTGCGCTGTCGTACGAATATTCTCCGATAGTAAGAATATTCCACGACCAAACGGATATTCCCCAATAACAATGAGTATTTTATAACCACTTGCTTATTTAAAATATTTACATATATCACCCTTAACTTTAACCTTTTATCCATTTAGCCATTTACGGAATAGTAGTTATAAGAAAAATTGAATACTTTTATTTCATAAAATTTGGGGTCTTATAGATGGACTTTTAAATCTTAGAAGATAGTAGAATTCATTCTCTACTTGACTCTTCTAATGGATTGTTGTTTCCGATGCAGTTGTTGATCTAGAACTTGTTGTCTATTATATTCTATCAGATTTTTCCTTGTTGAAGACTAATGATAATTTGTTGTATATTATCTTAGTCATAATATTCTTTGTTGGGCTAGTTGAGCTCGCCCTTTTCCTTTTTGTTCCATTTTTCTTCTCAGGAGGTGAGAATTTAGCAGGAACTAGTCGGGGTATGGAGTGATGATTCTAGAAAGTTGTTTTTGTAGTCCTCACTATTTTTGTAAAATAGTGTATCAATATTGTAATGAGGACTCTTTTTGAGTTTGAATATTGTTTATTAGACAATATTTGTATTTAAACTCACAATATATGTGTTGTCGTATTTTGCACGACAATTATATTATTGAAGTTGTATTTATTTTTGTACCATGTATTTGGCTACTTAGAATGGGTGATGTATACCTATTTTGGGGGCGTCACATCTATCAACACTCTGAGGGACTCCATTTCAACTTCTATGGGAAGCACTGCTTCCATCCCATAAGTTAATGTGTAGGGGGTTGCCCCAGTGGAAGTGCGCATTGATGTTATGTAGGCTAACAGAGTAAGAGGCAATAAGTCAGGCCATTCTTTGTGGTTGGCGAACATCTTTTGCATGATCTTCGTGATGTTTTTGTTAGCCGCTTCAACAACACCATTCATCTTTGGACGGAGTTAAGGCGTTTGATGTGGAATTTACTGCATAACTCCTCCATCATTTGGTTGTTGAGGTTTTTAGCATTATCTAACACAATTACCTCTGGTTGTCCATATCGACAAATGACATTATTTCTGATGAAAGCAATGATGACTTCTTTGGTAACCTTGGGGAAGGAGGCCCCTTCTACCCACTTGGTGAAGTAGTCGATCATGGTGAATATAAAGCGATGCCCATTACTGGCTTTGGGATTGATGGGTCCGATCACGTCCATTCCCCACATTGAGAAGGACCAAGGTGAACTCATATTGTGGAGCTCCCTCGGAGGGGCGTGGATGACATTTCCATGAATTTGGCATTGATAACACCTCTTGACATGATCATTACAGTCAGCTTTGAGGGTAAGCCAGTAATGTCATGTCCTGAGGATCTTCTTAACAAGTAGGGGGCCGCTCATGTGTGGGCCACATATACCACCATGGACCTCATCCAAGAGCCTCTGAGCTTGGTCCTGGTCCAGACATCTTAGGAGACCTAGTCCTGCATCTCTTTTGTAGAGTGCATCTCTGCTCAAGTAGAATTTTATAGCAAGTCGATGGATCCGCCTTTTCTCAGTCGGGCTCGCCTCAACGGGTGTAGATCCATCTTGTAAGTATTCCTTGATATGCTGATACCAAGGGTGCTAGATGGGAGGTAGCTCATCCGATACTTCTCCAATATAGTTCCCATAGGTTGGTGCCTTGTGCAGGGAAAATGTGACGCTTGGCATGTGTTCCTTGTCCGGCATGTGAATCAAGGAGGCCAAAGTTGCTAACGCGCCTGCAAAGTCATTCCTATTATGAGGAATGTGTAGAAAGGAGATTTCTTCGAACTCCAAAGCCATCTGTAAAACTTATCGATGGTAAGGCAACAAATGTAGCTCTTTGGTTTGATAGATTCTCGTGGATTGTCTGATTACCAATTCTGAATCCCAAAAGACAGTTAACCGTCTGATGCCCATTGAACGGGAAAGTTTTAGCCCCATGAGACAACCTTTATACTTAGTTGTGTTGTTGGTGCTGACAAACTGCAATTTGACGGCGATGGGATAATTCTCCCCCGTACCGGATATCAGAACTGCTCCAGCTCCAGAACCTTCCATATTAACAGCTCCATCGAAATACATTTTCCATGTATGGCATGTATCGTACTGATGGTGTTGCTGAACTGTCATTACCCCTTCATCTGGGAAGTAGGTTTCTAAGGGTTTGAAGTCCCCTGAAGGTGCGACGGCCAGTTGATCCGCAATTCCTTGCCCTATAATGGACTTTTGCGTCACGTAGACGATATCAAATTGTTGTAGGATCAACTGCCATCTGGACAGCCGACAATTTAACATGGGTTTATTGAACACGTACTTGAGAAGATCCACGCGGGATATGAGATGAGTTGTGTAACCATGGAGGTAATGTTGTAACCTCATGGAAGCCCATGCTAAAGCACAACAAGTGTTCTCAATCAGATTGTACTTGTGTTCACTGCTGCTGAATCTTTTGCTAAGGTAATAGATAGCTCATTCTTGGCCTCTATCGTCTTTCTGTCCTAGTATGCAGCCCATGGCATTGTAACTTATGGACATGGACATGAACATTGGAACATCGTCCCTGGGTGGTACCAAAATGGGAGCTTTGACTAGATGCTCTTTGATTGTGAGGAAGGCCTTCTGGCACTCGTCGTTCCATTTTATGGAGGAATTCTTCCTTAACAACTTGAAGATAGGCTCACATGTTGCTGTGAGTTGAGAAATAAGTCTGCTAATGAAGTTGATTCTTCCTAAAAATCCCCGTATCTTCTTCTCTGTCTGAGGAATGGGCATTTCTGTGATGGCCTGGATTTTGGTGGGGTCCAGCTCAATCCCTTTGTGGCTGACTAGGAATCCTAGTAACTTGCCTGATTTAATGCCAAAGGCGCACTTGGATGGATTCAACTTCAAGTTGTACTTACGTAACCTGTTGAATAGCTTTATGAGATGGTCTAAATGGTCTTCTTTCCTTCGGGACTTGACAATGATTTCATCCACATAGATCTCTATCTCCTTATGCATTAAGTCGTGGAAAAGAGCCATCATAGCTCGTTGATAGGTGGCTCCGGCATTGATGAGGCCGATTGACAACCGTCTATAGAAAAAAGTTCCCCAAGGCGTGATGAAAGTAGTTTTCTCATGATCCTCCTCAGTAACCATAATCTGGTGGTATCCTGCGAAGCAATCTGCAAAGGAGTACATGTCGTATTGAGCAGTATTGTCAATGAGAATGTGGATAAATGGAACGGGAAAGCTATCTTTAAGGCAAGCTTTGTTCAGATCCCGGTAATCCACGCAAACTCGCACCTTTCCTCCAGGCTTAGGCATGGGAACTATATTGGATATCCACTCAGAATATGTGGACACCATGATAATACAAGCTTGAAATTGTTTCACAATTTCTTCTTTCACCTTTAAACTCAACTCAGATTTCAATTGCCTGAGCTTCTGCTTGACTGGCTTGAATCCCTCTTTAATGGGAAGGCGATGAAGAACAATGTCAGTGGACAAACCCACCATGTCTTCGTGAGACCATGCAAACACATCCTGGAATTGGGTTAGTAGCATAACCATGTCATTCCTTTGGTTTGGGGTAAGGTCTGAACCAATCTGGATTAACTTAAGGGCTTTCTAAGGTTCCGAGATTGAAGGAAGGGGTTTGATCAAGGTTGGGTTTAGGTTTATCTTCGACCCATTGTTTAATTTACGGAGGCACCTCAATGTCCTCACGTATTTCCATCAAGGCTGAATCCAACTCTACATCAAAGTTACAATCCTTGTGGAGAAGAGGCATCTTATCAGCAAGTACAGGCACATCTAAATTCAGGGTCCTGAAACAAAAATATGCTTTCACTTAGTATATATAAAATGGTTTGATCATATAAAGTGTTAGCATGTACTGACAAAACTGTGAGGGCCCCGAATCCAGGTCCTAAATCACCTCGGATCCTATTCGATCATTCTATACAACTATTACTATTTTTGCGGAAGATATAAACATAAATTGTTTATACATTAAACTTACACACTTTTCCCCAAGGTCGAGTAACCTTAACTTATACATAATTCATAACTTTTCTAACATATAACAACATTAATATCAAACAATACAAATTTAACTGCACGCGTCTACTAAAGCTGGAATTGTCTTGGACCTTTCCTTGTATCCGACGTATTCGCCTTAATCTGCAATGTTTTATCATGATATAGCAAGGGTGAACGAATATAAGGATTGCCCAGCAAGTTTAAGTTCAACAATATAATGATATATCATGATTGAAAGAGTCTGAATAATAAGCGGGCTATAATTCAACAATATAATTGTGAACTAGCAGGAACAAAATTTTGACTGAACAAGTATTATACATGAACAAATATATATGAATCAACTGGTAATGAAGGTGATCAGCCTTTCATACCTGACTTATACATGCAATATGTACAGAGTACAATTCATGGCAACCAACAATGATTAACCATAAGCTTATCAGAATGAAACACTCTTAATAGAGTTAAGTAAAACAAACTTGTGACGAACGAGAATTTTGTAATTTATTTTAATATTTATTGAATTAAATAAATATTTTTCGATGAGTTAATTATTAGATTAAATAATTAATTGATGCAATTGTGGTAGATTAATTTAATTATATGTGTTACATTTATTAAATTAATGTAGAAATTTTATTATCAAAGTATGTGATTATGTGAGCTTATTGTATTAAAAGAAATATTTAATAAGCATATTGGTATTTTAATTAATTTAATTATTAATTAGAGATTTAATAAGTTGACAATATTTATTAATGAGAAAATTAAATATATGACTATGTGAATTTATGAGAAGTTATTATATTTTATTTATATTAAATAAGATATATGAATTATTGTGCAAGTGGGTGTGACATGAATTAAAGTATATGATAAAGTTTTATTAAATTAAATGACTTTTGAAATCTTTTCTTGCTAGCCAAACATGGCCTTAGTAGAAGTTATGGGCAGTTACCCATGACTGGGTTAACTGACCATAATGCGCCAGTTCTTATTCGACGTCTTCCTTACTTCTTTCATTCGTATGCTTAGTCTAAAAAACAAGCTAGAGAGAATAGAGTTCACAGAGAGAAAATTGTGATTTTGTGAAGAAAATTGTGAGTGTGTAATCAAACAAATAGTGGTGAAAGGATCATCATTGATCATCTCTTCTAATTTATACTCTACAGGGTAATCTCCTCCTTCTGAAATTCTAATTCACGTCGTTAGTTTTTATAAAAAAATGGCTTTCATACATTTTGTAAAATCTCTGTAATGGAAAAAGGGTTTGATTATGAGTTAATATATGGGTTAAGATGTATCAAATTGTATTTGATTATATATATATTATGTGAATTATCATGTCATCCGTTTCATAATACTATGAATTGCTATTTCAAAAATTTACAGAGTATGGGTTTTGGCCTTATGGCCTTATACGTGATATTTTATGTATTGATCATATATTATCCCTAAATTTTACACTTGTATGATGTTATGCTTGTTGATACGAAGAGACCAAAGTTTAAATGAACGGATTCGGTGTTATAATGAATTCGTAGTGACAATTTTCATGTTTTATTTTCAAAACCTCCAAGAACATCAAAGTCAGTGAAATTCACATGCTTTAAATATGTTATTAAGTGTTTAAATTGGTTAATGTCAGTATATAAATGTTGGGTTATGATTATACATGAATTATATCATGTGGGTATGATTAAATTCGAGTAGTAATAATTTTATTGGAGTTCCTTGGCCATGTTCTGCAATTTTTGCGAATTGCAGAATCGAAATCGAGCCTCAACATGCATGCACCACCTCGAGCCTTGAGACTCATGTACATGATTTAAAGAATCATACCCAAGCAAAGAACCGAATAACAGTATGTGATAATACAGCTACCACTCTCCAGAATGTTCAGAATGAGATTTTTTTAAAAAAAATATATTTAAGTCTAACAATGTGTTAGTAAATTAATTTAATGAACATGTAAACATGTTAGAAGTATAATGTGAAGATAAAATAGATGTTTATCATGTAAATAACATAATTGCATGTGGGTTGAATTATTGAATACATAATTAATTCATTATTCATGAGGTGATATTATATGTTAATAAATGTGATAATTTGACTAAGTATAGTCATAACCAAAGTTTAGACAAAAGAATGATCATTGATGATTAGTTAAGTTATAATTAACTGGTATTGTGAATGTGAATGGTATGTAGGATTAAATTCAAAGAACGTGCTTAGTTAAAGTGTAATCTACACACGAGGCAAGTTTCCTAACCCTACTTGTCATTATTGTTTAAGTTTATTATATACCCCGAGTAAATTATCATTACTATTATTCAAGTTCAAATGTTATATTAAAGATTTATTACCTTTTCAAATCATGATTCAGTTATACAATAATTATTCTATTGTATACTTCTTGAAATTATTATTCGAATTGAATATCATTATTGTTGAACCTTATTAGACTAGTGAATTTTATTGATTCAACGAGTCCTTAGTTGATGAACGTTCTAAATTTCAGAACCCTTATTGAATTATCCAAACCAAACTTCCTTTGGTGCGGACTCGAATGTCAAATCGAGATGAACAACCCCCGCAAAGGATTTACTTATGTGTTAGCGTTAAGATATTGTGCACGCATGATGGTACTAAGGGTGATCCCCCTAAGTACGCAGTAGAAAGGTTCATAGTCTTATGACTGTTAAAGGTTTCAAGTATAACCCTTGATAACCTAGGACATAGTTCAAGGTCTTATGACCCTCAGAATTCTTTTGATTCTTGTTATTCATTCTTGATTCAAAAGTTGAGCTTTCATTCAGATGTCTTTGATTTATTCGCATGTTATTATACTGTTATTTCATTATTATACTTGTGGGCAATAGTGCTCACTCTTGCTTAATAATAACATTGCAGTTAAGAATGAAAGAATTGATGAACCTTCCACTAGTAAGGGCAAGGGCAAAGTTAGCAAGTGATGAAGACTTGTTATTTTATTAGATGATGTATTTATGTTTAAGACTTGAGTTAATGATATTGTTAAGACTTATTTGTTTATGATTCCGCACAGATGTTTAAGGTTAGTTTAACCTGGGATTGTATTATTATTATTCAGATGTTGTAACCCTTAAGGGGAAGATTTTTATTCTATCTATTGCATGGCTTGCATTATTATGGTTAGATAGATAGATGATATTTGTACAGTGAACACCAAATCCCGTGGAATTAAAGTACCCGGATTTGGGGGTGTCATAAAACTTGCCTGAACCGTTGATTACCGCTACGCAATTTATATCGCTTTATCTGAACCTAATATATAAATAATATCGAATGCTAAGTTAGAATAATATCATCACAATATAATATTATTATATATATAAACATAGAATAACCTAAACACATAACACATAACCCTATCAGTCTATAACACACATAAGACTCGGTATCAAGTTAAACTATTGCAGTCTGACTTGAGCCCGACACAAAACTGACATCCCGACGGTCTAGTCGGATAATTGACGAGTTTAAGTTCAATCAAACTCTCCCTAAGACTTAACAATTAACTTAGACAATTTTCTAAGTAGTCAAAATAATTTTCATAGACTTATAATAATTTTTAAATAATTATTACTATTTATCATGAATTTCCAATCATTAATATCATATTTAAATGAATTAAATACCACATAATTCTTTTATCATTAATATTTATTTATTATCAAATATTAATGAAATATAAGTCATAATATTATAATATATTTATAATATTACTAAGTATTTTTAATACCTTAAAATCATGTTTATATGATTTTTAAACCGAATTAAATCCATTATCCGATTATTGCTTTTAATATTAAAATATTAATATTTTCATGACAAATTATCAAAAGTTATATTTTATACCTTAAAATATTTTTATAACACTTAAATCATTTTTATATGATTTATAAATCATTTATTCTATTTTTCATAATTTATTTAATATGGTTATTAAATAAACTAATTATCATTAATATTGATTAATTAGTGAAATTCATCCCAAAATATTAAAAGTCATCAAAAATAACTTGAAATATTTTCTAATATCATAATATAATTTTTCATGATTTTTCATGAATTAAAATCATTTTAAATAATTTATTTAATATTATAATTAAATAAATTAAATACCATTTATATTCCAAAAATATTAAATATTTATGAAATATACTCTAAATAATTAAAAACTATTTTTCGAAATTTAAAATAATTTTTCGAGAATTTATTATGTATTTTAATAATTAAAAACCATTTTTATCTATTTTAATTAATTTTCAAAAATAATAATAATAAAAGCTATCATTAAAGGACCTATAGCGACAGACAAATTCGTCATATAGGTGTTCTTGGCCAATTTCCAGAAACTCATGTCAGAGTTCGAGTTGGTAGGTTTGACCAGTGATAGATTCTTGATCTTCCTGTTTCTAGGCAATCTAATGTATTGATGTTGTAGTATAAGTGTAATACTACTATCATTAATCAATTTCATGTCCATAACATAATATATATGAGAGATCTAGGTTCTGGAATATCATGTCAGAGTTGTTCTTCATTTTTGGGATTTCCAGAAATGAAGAACAGTTGCTAGGCCCAAATTTGAAGCCTCATAACTTGAGATATGGGTCAGGTTTGTCTGATCTAATGGTCCCTTCTCGTAGGAGAGATGTCAGGCTATAATAATATATCAACAGAACAACATTAAAACATCCAAAGCATAAGATCCAAGGCAGTCAAACTGGGGGTCAGAATTTGGTTCTTGGAGATCTAGGTTTCCCAGAAATCTTCATCCGGTCAGTTGGTTAACGGTAGTTTGACCATAAATTGCTACGTTCCTGTTATAGATCTGGGTGATCTAAGGACATATATATGTACTCCTCATGACAGACTACAATAATCAAACAAACAAATGGCTATAACATTTAACAGAAGCAAGATCTGGAGCCCAGAAAATGGTTGTTAGAGTTTCGGAAAATGCAGGTTAGCCGAAAACAGACTTTGTGTGTTCGGTCAACTGCTGTTGGCCGATCATAACATTCGATCTACACATGATCTGGACTTGATTCAAGTTCCAGATCAGAGTCCTTACAACATACTTCAAGTACAAACTCTTAAAACACATAAACAATTAACAAGAAAGGATCTAGAGGCCCTGACATTAGGCTGTCAGGCCTTATTTTCAATTTTTTTTTTCAGATTTCTTAAAATGTTAGATCCGAGCACTTTGATGTTATGGATCTATGATCCAACAACCCAGATCTTTAATTTACACCTTATAACACATATTTAACCAATAACTAACATCAAACAACATCAAATCACTGATTTTGAAATTTTAGGGTTCTATACCTTTCTAGCTTGGATCTTTGATTCTGGTCATAGTGATCTGATCTAGGCTAGCAATGAGCTGATATTGGCTTATCTTATGTCTCTATCTCACTCTACACTTTCAAATTTTTAGAGAGAGAAGAGCTTGGGAGAAAATGAGAGTAAAGTGGCCTTTTTCTCTTTCTTAAAGCTATATAAGATTGTATGTAATGTATGTTGCTGAGATTGCTGAGATTGCTGGTCATATTAGTCACATGCTAGGCTAGGGTTTGGTGAGCAACTCACCATAGGTCTAGATTTACAAGCAACACTAAATAATGCACAAAGGGCAAAATAGTCTTTTAGCATTTAATTTTAATGGTATTTTAGACAATTGGCTAAACCCTTAGGGTTTAGGGTTTGGTTAGGGTTTAGGGTTTAGAAAAAATTAGGGTTAGGGTTTGAAAAATTTAGGGTTTGCAATTTAATTTCTAAAATTTCCAATTTAGGTTTTTCAAAAATAGAAAATTAATATTTATAAATTATAATTAGAATTTTCTAATTATATTAAAATTTCTTAATCATACTTTAAATCTTACTAATTAGGATTAGTATTTCCTAATTAAAATTGCTAATTAAGCAATTAGGGTTAAAATGGTCATTACGGTTTATAACCCTAAAATTAGGGTTTCTAATAGAAAAATAATTTTTCCTAAATTAGAAATTAGATTTTGTAAATAGATTAGGGTTTTCTAATTACTTATCTTGAAAATTAGAATTAATATATCATAATTAACATTAAAACTATTAAATTAACACTTAGGTTTTTCCCTATTTACAAATTAGGGTTTCAAATTTGGAATTAGGGTTTTGTAACCAATTTGTTAAGATTAACCCTAATTTATCCTATAATTATTTACACTTACGCCATTAAGTTCTCGATTTAGGGTTTCATGCACCGAATTAGGGTTTCGGATTCCCAAAACTAAAATTAGGGTTTTCAGAACCGGTGTCTAGGGTTTCTTATTAATCGCTAGGGTTTTCTAACGAACATTAAAGTTCTTAATATATAATTAGGGTTTGTTGCAGATATCGTTTATCTGGTCAACCCTTGACCCTTAACCACATACTGTACACATATACACAGAACATAAACACTTATTCCCTTAATCCTGAATAATTCACCTAAATCCTTCACAGAATTTTGAAATCCTCAAAATTCATTCTTAAAAATATTAAACGCATACACTAATTTTCTATCTAGGTTCTAATTTTGAACCTTAAATCAATTAATAAAAATTTTCTAAATTCTCGGGTTGTCACAAAAACAATCGCTAATCTTTGTCTGTAAAAAATAAGCGTTATGATATCTACTGTATGGAAAGAGTTCCTCGCCATTTTACCCTCGTCGACCAACGCAAGGAGTGATGCTCCAATTGTCGCGTCGGCAAAGTCCTGATGGATCGCATGATGGAGGGTCATACATCGCCCTCCTTCTCCTAATGATGACCATTACGTCTGGGCAATCATCGTCTGGGATGTATCTGTTTGTATGTTCATCATGGAAAATGACGCCTATGCCTGACATCATTCTGACGATGTCTTGCTTAATTCTTCGTTCCTCTTCTTCCACTCTGGGGTCTGGAACAAAGACTTCTTTCTCCTCTACCGGTATCAGTTTGGGAAATAACATAGCCATTACGCTGACTGGCACCTTTACCGGAGGTTGTGCGGACTTAAGATTTGTAGGTGGAGACAAACGTCGTGTAACTGAAGCTGGAAAAATCTGATGATGCTTATGTGGATTCCTATGATTTGAATCGCGAAATAGCCCACCCATGTGTCCCGGTTTGTTGATAACTTGAATCGGTGCTTAATACCGATAACTTTTACCCACCCTTGTCGGTTACCGATGACCCAAAGATATCATTTCTTGAGTAAATGAAGCATTACTTCGGCATAAATCTTGGGTGTGAGAGGTGGCGCCCCAATAGGGTGGTAGTGAGTGTTGCTCACCTCCAGGGAATGAAAATTGACCGGCTCAACTTCTAAATTGAAACTGATGAGGGGTATGTCACTTTGTCTAGGACATTTCGGTTCAACGTTGACTGTGACTAGGCTGTCTTTAATGATGTATTTCAATTGCTGATGAAGAGTGGAGGGGACGGCCCCAACCATATAATTCCACGATCTTCCCAATAGCAGGTTGTATCTTGAATCTATTTTGAGCACGTGAAAAGATACGCAGAATGTATGGGGACCAATATCGATTGGTAGCTCAATATCCCTGACTGAATTTCGGCGGGATCCGTCGAAAGCTTTAATAATCATATGGCTACCTCGGATGCGTTTGAGATTGACATTTATCTTCAGCAAAGTAGCGTAAGGACAAATATTTAGAGACGAACCTCCATCTATCAAGACTCCAGCTAGCATATATCCGGAGGATAAAACCGAAAATGTACAATGGCTTGCAATGACTGGTCCCTTCGGGCGGTATGTCGTCATCAATGAAGGATATCACATTGTTGTTAAAAATGTGATCAACCAAATGTTGAAATTTTTCCACATCCACTGATGTTGGCAAGTAGGCTTCTTCCAAAACCTTCAGTAAGATCTTCATGTGATCCTCGGAGGTTAAAACCAAGTCCAGGATTGAAATTTGGTGTGGAGCTTCTTTTAAGCTTAAAACCACCTTGACTTCGTTATGACCCATAGTTCGGAGGAATTTTTCAATCTTCTCTATGGGTATTTTCCCCTTTGATTTGATGGTAGACTTCATCACCCGTTGGGGAAGATACAATGGATTCTCCTTCAACACTGCAACAGTTGTATGAGAGGTGGATCCTTTAGCATATTCATAATTACATGGAACTTTTTGTAAGCTGATAACAGGATATTGTGGTCTGAATGACAAGTTGATTGGCTCTGGAGTAGCCACTTTCAAAGGATTGTCAATTCCTTTGAGTTGAATTGCTTGTATTCTGAAAGGTTTGACAGTCCCATCAGCCTCAGCGAATATAACTGCTACTAGTCCCTTCCATTTAGTAGGACAAGTATTCTCACTCTCCAATAGCACAATATCATCGTCTGCCAGTTGTAGGACACCGCTGTCAATTAGATTTTGAATGAGGTGGCGGAGTGTCCGACATTCTTCCGTGTTGTGATCGCGAGAATGGGAGTGATATTTACATACTCCATCAGAATTAAACTGTCTTGAACGGGAATTAATTGGAGGTAAAAGGGAAGTGATCCTTCCTTCATTGATCAGCATCTGAAGTATTTCTTCCATAGGTTGGCCCAGGTATGTAAATTCCATTCTATTGGCAAAATCCCTACGGGCTTTGGCACTTACTCTCTTCGTCACCTTGTCTTCCAGTGTTTCTTTATTTGAAGGTGATGAAGGAGTATTCACAACAAAAGGGAGTAGACTAGCATGCTCCTAGCTGACTAATTGGTGTGTGACTTGATGTTGATCACCAGTTCTGCCAATTGCTCAATCTGTTTACACAGAGCTTTCATCTTTTGTTCCATTGCGAACTGGAACTTTGCATAATCCCATTTGTCAACACCGTCTTTGATGGTCTGGGAGGATTCACTGTTAAAATGGGAACTCTGTCCATTGCTCCAGTTAATCATGTTAACCTCTTCCTCTTTTTGTTGGGGAAGAGGGTTGTCTTGTACGTGAGGTTGATCTGGTTTGGTGACCACGATCTCACTGTTGTCTATTAAATCTTGGATCTTGTGTTTCAAGGCCCAACAATCTTGAGTATCATGTCCAGGTGCCCCGACATGATAAGCACATTTCCGAGCAGCATTGAAACCCCTCTCATTAGTGTTGGCTGGTGGAAGAAGATGCGTAATTTTCTTCTGAGTTGTCAAGAGTGAGAATGTTCTCGAGCGAGTCCCCTAAGGGTGTGAACACTCGAGGGCGTTTGACTTCTCCAACTTTTGGCAATGGAGGGTTTGAAGACTGTGCTTGAAAGGGAGTGAAATTTCTCCTCTGGATAGGAATGTTCTTATTGCCCTTTTAACCCTGTAGTATCAAGGAAACATCTTCCTCTTTCTTTTTATGGACCCTCCGGGGGTTGTTTCCATAATTTCCAGATTGGATGTTCTCAGCAACAGCTTTAAGGGAAGCTAGGTCTTGAATTTTCCTGGACTTCAATCCCATCTCAGCCATCTCCCCTTGTTTAATAATTTCATAAAATGGTTTACCAAAGCCAGCTAAGACTCTTTCATAGAAAGGAGCTTCCTGTATGTCTATGAAGGTCATGACCATTTCTGATTCAAATCATGGAAGGAATAACTTGAAAGCAACAAAGGCGCCTCCACCTTTGAGCATACTCTCTGAAAGACTCATTGAACTGTTTCTTGACCTTGGTAATCTGGTACCGGTCAGGAGCCATCTGAGACTGGAAGCTGAATTGAGTGAGGAAGGTGTGAGCTAGCTCCTCCCAACTATGGATCTTTGAGTTGTCTAATCTGGTATACCATGAATGGGCTTCTCCAGTCAGACTCTTCTGGAATAGCTGCATCCTAAGATTCTTGTCCTCTGCATAAGATCCAAGTTCTCCAATGAACACCTTCAAATGTGTGTAGGGATCTCCTAACCCATCATATTTTTTGAAGTCAGGAGTTTTTATTTTTTCTGGATAATGAACACCAGGGAATATACAAAGGTCAGCATATGAGTTACTTCCGTGTGCTCCAATTCCTTTGATCGCACGAAGGGTTTCTTCCATTTGAAGGACTTTCTTCCTGATGTCACCGATGTCTGGATCTCCTTTGAGATGGGTGGTATCATGAATTTTGTTGGTCGTATCCAACTGAAGTTCAGGTTCTGTAATGGTTTTATCAGGACCTTGGGTTCCTCCTTATGTAGAGGATTCAACATGTATGGGTATCCTCGTACCCTGAGTAGACTGGTGTAGTTCTTTAAGAAGAACAGTCAAATTTGTGATTTGTTTACTTAATCCGTCAAATTCTTTGCGAGAAACTGGATTAAGGTCAGTCTGGTCTGATGATGATATAATTGACTGTAGGCTCGTGACCTTTTTGGATTTTGATCGGGTAATAGGTCTGATTGCTTCCCTGCAAAAGATTTGCGTAGTTTAGTCTTTAGGAAATGTATAAATGTTTACATGCTATGTATCCGTTCTAGGAATATTATCCTGCAAGGCGGACGTTAGCTGTTTGTAATACAGGATAGCATGCTAATTTAAATATGTATGTACACATGTATCTTCATATTTCTCATTACATGGAGATGAATATGGAATGATATTACAAGTAATTTATTTTACAAGTAATTTAAAATGGGAAAGCATGAAGAGACTTTCCTCCGTGTTTGGTTTATCAGAGGCTGACCTATCTTAGGTTACTCTCGCGGCTTTTTGGCATGAAGGTTCACAAATCATCGCAATTTACTTGACGGGAAGTTAATCCGGTCTTTCAACTGGACCGAATTTGGGTGGTGCCTTTCCTGAGCCTCGTTGGAATTAGTCTTCCTACGAGTCCAGTAATCAAACACCGACAAGATAGCCCCCTGATGGAGGAACCACACAACATACATTCATATACAACGTGTCTCACCGTTTATGAAAATGATGACATGTGCGAAGCACTAATATCACAAGCAGATATAGTGTAAGTCATTAAGCGCAGAAAAAAAATATGCATTTGTACACATTCATCATAAATGTAAATGAAACATTCACACATAAGCATATAACAGTTTTGAAAAGCTAGTAATAGCGGCTTAAGTCCTCTTACTGGTGTCCCCAGCAGAGTCGCCACCTGTCAACGTCGGGATTTTTATTTGTCCCTTTTCTTTACTTGTTCTTTGGTATTCTCATGTTAGGTGAGATTTGTTTGAAAAAACAAGTGAAAAAGGTCTGACATGTATAATGTCGACGATGGACTGTTAAGAGTCTCCAGTTGGTTTTTTATATGGTTGTACCAACACAACCGAGAAAAGGTTTGCACATTGACCCAAAGGATGTGACATCTGCTAGGCGAATTAAATTGAAACCGAGATTCATTAGGTGCAGGGACTTGATTATACGGAGGGAAGGTGTTAGGCACCCCCCGACATCCGTGTTACCACGGTGACCGCCTCTTTTCAAGAAACTGTTATATGAATATGTGTGTGTGTGTGTGGATCAATATGAAATTATTTGGAAGTAGTGCGAGGCCTCGTTCTCACCTATATACACAGGGTTTGAATTTGTATAAAAATTCAGTTTTAAACAAGATATGGCAGTGGTGTTTTATAAAGGAGGTTTTTCAAACCCATGTGCTCAATAGTAATTGAGACCTTTTACACTCCTATTTATATTAAGTGTTCGGTTTGATTGTTTTTAATTTTTGAGATGCGAAGCATCTTCGAGAAAATAATGTAAAAAATAGTGTCGAACTCCTCGTGGGTATGAAAACCATCTGAGGAAATCCGAACACCGTGAATAAATTTACAAGCTACTTACAGCTAAAAAATGTTCATCACGGGAACCGAATCTAGATCCAGTAGACTGGATCTGTGATCACATGATTCTTAGGCTCACATGATGCCGCAATTGATAATAAAGTAGTGAGCAGGTATATATATAAAAGTTGAAAATATATATACATACATGATCAACCACCACGAAGCACCTCCATGGGGGATCAGAAATGTAAATAAAGCTGTAAAAGCAATCAACCGCCACGAAGTAAACTCCAAGCGGGACGAAAAATAAAGAAAAGCAGAAAAGGCAATTGACCTCCACGAAGTAAACTCCAAAGGGACTAAACGTATATATATATATATATATATATATATATATATATATATATATATATATATATATATATATAAGAAACGCATATAGGATGTAAAATCCAGCTCATCAAACAAAGTTCGACACACAGTTGATATATATATATATATATATATATATATATATATATATATATATTATGAGAGACCCCAAATTTTATGAATAAAGATTTAAATTTCTCGAAATATTTTTTTTGAATATTATGGTATGGATTTGATATAATGTTATAGTTGTGGGTATTATTTACAAATGTTGCAAAGTAAGCAAGTGGTTATATAATATTCGATTGGTCGGGGAATATTCGTTTTAACCGGGAATATTCGTATGACGGCACAATCATTGGTGGACCCCACAACGAAAGTATTGTCATAGTTAAAAAATGACTGAATTGTCTTTTTATAAAAATAACGGCGAAAGTTTTACCGTTAAACTGTTGAACTACCCGGTAGTAAAAGTAATGCGATGTCTGGCGTGGTTGCATAGTAGCAGCACACTGTATTGATTATTGATGCTTCGTGAGAAGTCACTTCGCTTATACTCAATTATTGCTACAGTAATTGCTGCATCATATCTCTCATATTATTGATTCAATTATTGTCATAGTATCATCTGCATAATATTTATTATTATTAAATCAATAATTGAGACGACAAAGTTATTCATATTATTGTTTGCAATATTGACAATGTCTAGAAGTTCTGTCAAGGAGAGGTTTGGTCACCTAATTGCGCGCTAATAAGGAGAAATCCTTATCGGAAAGCCCCCTCTTTCCTAGGAACGACCTGGTTGTTAAATATTATGAGTTATAATATTAATGATGAATAAGTTCGTGTTGATTAAAGATGAAATTGATAGTTCTATTGTGTTGGGATTATTAGTGTTAGTGGAAATCGACATTTATTTCGATAATAATTGATGTCTGGAGGTTATATTGACCAATCGGGTAATTAATCGGATAAATGAGCAATTAATTGCTATTATTTCACATGCTTATAACTATGTGTTCACATATGTGTACTATTGATTCACATGATTTACTATTAGCGGAGTTGGTGCAAGATTGATAATACTTGCATGACTAAGTTAAAAATGGAGGAATAGATGGAGGTACTATATTGTAATTCATATATTCTACTATACTCAGCTGGTTAAAGTTTTGGCTTCTATACTCCATGAAATTAGTGGAATATCCTTGATATTTGCGCTTCATCCAGTATCTTTTCATGGAAATATTTTTCTGAGCATTCTTGAATTTTACTCCACAAAGTAGTATCATGTTGACAATTTGGACGTTATTGAGTTCAGGATAAATTAACTTATAAATCTTTAAAATTTATTCTTGAACTTGTTTTATTGAATTGTCATCAACCTCATGCTTATATTATGTTGAAAGTCATATGTGGCACATGGTGCATAGATGGACTTGGTATGATTATGACTGAGGATTATTCGGATAATCATGGCCGTAATGTTATAAATGATATAGAAAAAAAAGTCCTCATTGGCCGTGAGTGCATTGATGGACGCTTTTGGTATGATTATGGCTATGGATTCTCTTGACCAAGGGTGCAAAAGATGAATTGTTTTATGGCATGATCGTAACTGATTGATGAAAATACGATTATCTTTGGCCCGTAGTGCATGGATAATTCGTGGTCGTGATAGTAAAGAATATCATTGGCCTGTAGTGCATAAATGATTTAATGATGTGGATTATTTATGAAGCTGAGTCTCATCGATAAAAGTGATGAAAAACCTTTTAAATCATAGAAGATAGTAGATTTTATTCTCTACTTGACTCTTCTAATGGATTGTTTGTTCCGCTGCAGTTAAACTTGATGTTTGTTATATTGTGTCAGTTTAACATTGTTGAAGGCTAATGATAATTTATTATGCATTATCTTAGTCATAATATTTCTTACTGGGCTAGTTGAGCTCACCCTTTCTTTGCATGTTCTCTTCAGGAAATGAGAATATAGCTGGGAATAGTCGGGGAATGGATTGACGGTCCAGATGGTTGCATTAGTAGTCCTCACTATTCTGTGAAATAGTGTAATAATAAATGTATTGATGACTTATTTTGAGTTTGAATACTGTCTAGAAGACAATATTTGTATTAAAACTCACAGCTCATGTTGTATATTTAAGGTTGTATTTGTATTCTGTACCATGTATTTGGCGACTAAGAATGGGTGATGTATACCTATTTTGGGGGCATCACAGTTGGTATCAGAGCTTAAGGATATGATCGCTGGCTGAGATGTGAGACAAGAACTAGGAGGGGAGAGACGGGGAATTCCTTCGCTAGTATGACCTACCTAAGTTTATTTGGTATTTAATTGGTCGGTCAGAGTATAGGGATAATATATAATATGTTAATTAACCCTTGTCTTGTGGCAGTGTTTGAAAATGACACGAGAATGTTGAGAATAGCAATGGAGCACAGGAGACCGTTGAGTCACCACAGATCAATACGCAGAATAATGTGCAACAGGAAGACAATAATCCTCAGGTAAACAACAACACTGACCAAATGATGAACGATGGAATGTTCAGAGGCTTTATGCAATTAATGCAACATCAGGTGAGAGCGGCTCCTGTCCAAAATGCAGGTGGAAACACTGACAACTCTCGGACGATCACCGCTAAGCAGTTTAAGGAGCTGGGACCATCAGAGTGTTTGGGAAAGCCAGAACCACTTAAGGCAAAGACGTGGATAAAGCAAATCACCAAGATATTTGATGTCTTGGAATGCTCAGAGGAGCAAAAGGTTCCATTCGCCACCTTTATGTTACGTGAAGAAGCAGATTACTGGTGGGAATCTATAAAACGTACCCAGCCTGACACACTCAAGATATTTTGGGAGAAGTTCCAAGACAAGTACTTTCTTGAAAGTATTCGTCACATGAAGGAGGTGGATTTTATCAAGTTGGAGCAAAACAATATGACTGTGCCGCAATACGAGGCTAAATTTGTGGAGTTATCCCGGTTTTCATCCCATTTGGTCGATAATGAGGAGAGAATGACACGAATGTTTCTGCGTGGTTTGAAACCCGAAATACGTCAATACCTCATTTCTCACAAATTTTGTTTATATTCAGATATTGTGAATAGGGCTCAGTTATTGGAGCGCGATAATGAGTCAGCACAACCAAAAGGTAACGACTAACAACACGATAATAATCGTCACGGGTGGCAACAACGCCATCGAACAATGATAACCATCGTGGGGGAAATTATCATTCCAAGAATGGTAACCACTTCGGTGGTAATCATGGCCAAGATAATAGAAGTGGAAATTTCAAGAAGAGAAGGTTCAATAATGATGGAAAGACAAAGAAGACCAAAGACCCGGTTCAAAGGAAGAAGAACGACCACCGGGTCGTATGTTTCAAATCTTGACGGGAGGGACACATCCGTCCAAACCGCATACGAAGAATCCAAAGCGTGTTTTAATTGCGGAAGAGAAGGTCACCTAGCATGATTTTGTCGTGTAGTGAAGTCAAGTCCAGCTGGGATAGTGATGCCAAATGATGTCTCAAACAAGTCAAAGTCGGTAGTTTAAGTGAGAGCGTTTATCAAGGAACCCGAACGAGGTTATTATGGGTAAGTTAATCATAAGCTCTTGCGAAATCTATACCTTATTCGATACCGGTTCTACCTATTCTTTTATCTCTCTTGCTTGCGCTCAACATTTAAATTTGACTCCGGAGAAATTAGACTTTGACTTATCTGTTGAAACTCCGTTTGGAGAAACCATCGTTACATCCATTGTTTATAAATCTTGTTGATTCAAATCGACACTTTCACGTTACCTGTCGATCTTATCTCTTTGAAAATACTTGCCTTTGATGTGATTTTAGGAATCGATTGGTTAACTACTCATCAAGATTTTTGTAAGGTTGTTAGCTTTCATATTCCTAACCAACCTGTTATGCGAATTCAAGCAACCAAACCACTAAAGTCAATCATTGTCATATCAAGTCATAAGTAAAGAGCATCGAGCCTTTAACTAGTGACTTCCTTGTGTGGAATGCGCCGAAGCCAGACTTTCTGTAGACGACGTCGTGAATGACGATGACAAGTTGATAGGTATCAATGTGACGTGCTATCCAAGTCTTGGATGAGAGTCATAGTTTTGAATGATATTTCTATTGTTAATAAATTTTCTAACGTATTCTTGAAGACTTCTTAGCCTACCCCTAGAGCGTGAAATCGAATTTTGTATTGACCCCCAGTACAAAACCCATTTCTAAAACCCTCAAATATTTTCTTCACCCAAAATGAATGTGTAATGTGCCAAAGACGTTGGCTCGAGCTGTTGAAGATTACGATCGTACCATTCAATATCATCGTGGGAAAAATGAACGTGGTAGCTGACGCATTGAGTAGAAGATCATATGCGTTTATGAGTGTGATGTTGTTAACACAAAGATCCATTTCGTAAAACTTACAAATAATGGAGATAGAGTTAAAGACTCTAGGGTCCCACGTGAAGATAACGAATATACGAGTAGAATCGACTTTAATCGATAAAGTTAAAGGCCGCTCAAGCTACACACCCGGAACTGATGAATGTGAAAAAAAAGGTTCAAGAAGGCGTTATCTCAACCCTCGATTTTATTGGTTTATTTGAAATCCTCGATGGAGTAGAAACTGTGGCCTATAGACTCGTTTTACCGCTAAGTATGTCGCGTGTTCGTAACGTTTTTCACGTATCGATGTTACATAAATATGTGGACGACCTGAACCACATTATGGAATTAAAACTAGACGAGACAGCAGAAGATTTAACGTATGAGGAGATACGTGTTAAAATCTTTGATAAGAAGGATCGTATTCAACACTCAAAGGTTATACCTCAAGAGTTAGAATCTGAAATGAAGTCAAGATATCCTCATCTCTTCGGCATACCAGGTACGTACGTAAATTTCGAGGGTGAAATTTCATAAGGAGGGGAGATTGTGAGACCCTAAATTTTATGAATAAAGATTTAAATTTCTCGAAATATTTTTTTTGAATATTATGGAATGGATTTGATATAATGTTATAGCTGTGGGTATTATTTACAAATGTTGCAAAGTAAGCAAATGGTTATATAATATTCGATTGGTCGGGGAATATTCGTTTTAACAGGGAATATTCGTATGACATCACAATCATTGGTGGACCCCACAATGAAAGTATTGTCGTAGTTAGAAAATGACGAATTATCTTTTATAAAAATAACAAATGAAAGTTTCTTTATAAACCGTTGAACTACCGATAGTAAAAAGTACAAAGATGTCTGCGTGGTTGCATAAGAGTAGCACACGGTATTGATTATTAATGTTTACGTGAGAAGTCACTCGCTTATACTCAATTATTGCTACGATGGTGTTGCATCATATCTCTCATATTATTGATTCAATTATTGTCACAATATCATCTCGCATAATATTTATTATTATTAAATCAATAATTGAGACGACAAAAGTTATTCATATTTGTTGTTTGCAATATTGACAATGTCTAGAAGTTCACAAAGAGAGGTTTGTCACCTAATTGCGGCGAATAAGGAGAAATCCTTATTGAAAGCCCCTCTTTCTGAGGAACGACTTCGGTTGTTAAATATTGTGAGTTATAATATTAATGATGAATAAGTTCGTGTTGATTAAAGATGAAATTGATAGTTCCATTGTGTTGGGATTATTAGTGTTAGTGGAAATCGATATTTATTTCGATAATAATTGATGTTTTGAGGTTATATTGACCAATCGGGTAATTAATCAGATAAATGAGTAATTAATTGCTATTATTTCACATGCTTATAACTAAGTGTTCAATTATGTGTACTATTGATTCACATGATTTACTATTAAGGGAGTTGGTGCAAGATTGATAATACTTGCATAACTAAGTTAAAAATGGAGGTATAGATGGAGGTACTATACTGTAATTCATATATTCTATTATACTCAGTTGGTTAAAGTTTTGGCTTCTATACTCCATGAAATTAGTGGAATATCCTTGATATTTGCGCTTCATCCAGTATCTTTTCATAGAAATATTCTTCTGAGCATTCTTGAGTTTTACTCCACAAAGTAGTGTCATGTTGACAATTTGGACGTTATTGAGTTCAGGATAAATTAACTTATAAATCTTTAAAATTTATTCTTGAACTTGTTTTATTGAATTGTTATCATCCTCATGCTTATTTTATGTTGAAAGTCATATGTGGCCTGTAGTGCATAGATGGACTTGGTATGATTATGACCAGGGATTATTCGGTATAATCATGACCGTAATGTTACAAATGATATGGAAAAACTCATCATTAGCCCGTAGTGCATTGATGGAAAATTTTTGGTATGATTATGGCTATGGATTCTATTCGGCCAAGGGTGCAAAGATGAATTTTTTTATGGCATGATCAGACCATTGATGAAAACACGATTATCTTTGGCCTGTAGTGCATGGATAATTCGTGGTCGTGATACTAAAGAATATCATTGGTCTGTAGTGCATGGATGATTTAATGATGTGGATTATTTATTAAGCCGAGTCTCAGCGATAAAAGTGATGAAAAACCTTTTAAATCATAGAAGATAGTAGATTTTATTCTCTACTTGACTCTTCTAATGGATTGTTTGTTCCGCTGCAGTTAAACTTGATGTTTGTTATATTGTGTCGGGTTTAACAACTCATAAAAGGCTAATGATAATTTATTCGCATTATCTTAGTCATAATATTTCTTACTGGGCTAGTTGAGCTCACCCTTTCTTTGCATGTTCTCTTCAGGAAATGAGAATATAGCTGGGAATAGTCGGGGAATGGATTGACGATCCAGATGGTTGCATTAGTAGTCCTCACTATTCTGTGAAATAATGTGATAATAAATGAATTGATGACTTATTTTGAGTTTGAATCACATGCAGAAGACAATATTTGTATTAAAACTCACATTTCATGTGTTAGATATTTAAGGTTGTATTTGTATTCTATACCATGTATTTGGCGACTCAGAATGGGTGATGTATACCTATTTTGGGGCCACACACACACACACACACACACACACACACACACACACACACACACACATATATATATATATATATATATATATATATATATTAAAGCAGTAAATGGTCTGGATGTAAAATCCAGGCTCATCGAACAAAGGTCGACACACAGTTCATATATATAAGTATACATATAGATACGAAAGCAAATAAACGCTCCAGACTGAAGTCTAGCTCAATCGAGGCATAACTCGATAATGTTAGTCCATATATAAATATATATATATATATATATATGTATGTATATATTTATATATACAAACTGAAATAAAACCACGGACCGAAGTCCGAGCAAACACACGCAACACGACTCTCAACGTGAAGAATGGTGTGTGCAAAGATGAAGAGAAAGGCTTTAAAGTGTGTGAGAAGGCTTACAGTGGGCTGCCAAAGAAGACTTCTATATATTTAATGGGATGAACACTCGGCTCCCGCCGATACAAAAAGTAGCTATATGTGAGCTCACAAGTGTTTAAAATGAGAAAGTACTCAGTGTAAGGTGAGTACAAAGCAAATTTGACAGGGCTTCCTCGCCTTTTTCTTTTCTTAAAATGGCCACCCCAAGCCCTCTATTTATAGAGGGGGGAGACGCAGGTTTCTCATGGCTAGGCCAGAGATTTTCTGCTACCGTGTGCAGAATTACCCCGAACTTCATGGTCTCATTATCTCAAGAAATGCGTGCACACATGCACTGTAATGTCTGCTCTAACTTTTAGAATTGCAATCCGGGCATTTGACTGAGGTATGTAAGACCTATTTCGGACCGCCGTTGTCGAGAGTTACGCAATAACATGGGATTAGAGGTTGTACAAAGTCAGGAAGATGGGACCATGCCCTCCGGTCTTCAAGCTTCAAATTTTATTCGTTACCCTGCGTAATAGTCACTCGGGATTGGACATCCTTGGTTCTTGTGGGACACTGCTGTGTAGAAATGTATGTATGAAATGTTAAGACGGTGCGATGTGGCGTCAAGGTGGCAAGATGATGACTTTTTCCCTCATCGGGGTTATCGCCGGTTTGGGCTGATAAAGCAGACGTTACTCAGGGTTATCTCTGAGATTGGACTGCTGCAAGTGTTGAAGGTCCTCAGTGTCCTGTATTCCCAGTGTTATCTTCGGGTTTTGTACTAAGTGCCTCAGTGTGAGTGCCAAGGTCGAAGCTGATTGCATTTGAAACAAACATTTCTGGGGTTATCTCTGGAACTGCATTCCTTGAGGTTATCTCCACGGTTGGTAACTACTACTTCCAGTGTTGGGACTGAGACTGAATATCTCGGGGTTATCTCCGAGATGGATCGATCTTTCTCCGGCGAAATTTACTAGATTGGAAGTGCATGCCTCAGGGTTATCTCTCAAGGTTGGGCCCGATACTCCGGTGTGTGTTCCGAGTTTAGATCGAACTTCCTAGTAGTATCCGGATCGGATATGAGCCGCCTTCCGTGGTTATCTCTAAAAGATGAATATTCCTCCTCGCAATGTCGCAAGAATAAAAAGCGAAAATTTCAAGTGTCTACAGTGTTTATATAAGTGTTAGAAGATGTTTTATGGTGATCTATGATGTTATATCATAGATCTATAGCATCAAAGTGGGTAAAAATCAAAGTTTTCAAAAACTGCCATGAACCCTAAAAAGTGGCCTGACAAGCTAATGTCAGAGTCCATAGATTCTTCTCTGTTTTTTATTTATGTTATTTTAAGTTATAGACTTCAAATATGACATGAGGACTGTGACCTGGAAGTGGAATCATAGCTATTCCATGTCCAGATTACAAGTTATTGTTGGTCAAACTCAGTTGACCGAGCATGACCAAGAGTTTCTGGGTAACCCAGAAACTCAATATCAGTGTCTGACAACATTTTCCAAGGCTAAGATCTGTCAGGTATTGTGAGATTTGTTGATGTTATGATATCTAGTTTGTAGCCTGTTAGATGGACTTTAGATCCATACCTTTATATCCTTTAAACAATCAACAGATCGAATGGAGTGGCTAGTCAAAGTAGCCTACTCAACAGATCGAAGGGAACCTTTTACTCTTTAGTGCATCCCAAGACATCAAATATCTTTGTAATTTGCTTAATACATGCCTCTGCCTTAAGTGGCTCTGACTTTCCCAAAAACTTCGGCGGTCCCAACTCCTTGAATTTCTTAGCAGTGATCAGCCGTGAGTAACCATTGTTTCCATCTGCATTTTGAACAGGAATCTCTCTCGTTTAGTGTTGCATGAATTGTAGAAAGCTCCTAAATATCCCATTGTTCATCATTTAGTCGATGTCATTGTTTACAAGAGGATTATTACCTTTTTATGCACATTATCCTGGTTGTTGATTGGCGGTGACTCAATAGTCGCATGTGATCCATTGCTTATCTCAAAATTTTCAGATGACATTCTCAAATATTGCCACAAAACAAGGGTTAATTGACATGTCACATATTATCCCTATATTCCGACTGACCAATTAAATAACAAATAAGCTTAGGTAGGACATACTAGCGAAGGTTTACTCGTCTCTCCCCTTCTAGTTCTAACCTCAGATATCTGCCAGAGATCATATCCCTAAGCTCTGATATCAATTGTGACGCCCCCAGAATAGGTCCATACAACCCATTCTAAGTCGCCAAATACATGGTACAAAATTTAAATACAAACTTTATTTATACAACTGTCGTATAAAATACGACAACACAATAGCTGAATTTTAAAATAAATATTGTCTCGTAGACAATATCCAAACTCAAATAAAGTCCTCATTACAATTATTGTTACACTATTTTACAAAATACTGAGGACCACTATAAAAACCATCTTGAACCATTACTCTACTCCCTGACTAGTCCCAACTATATTCTCGTCTCCTGAGAAGAACAATGGAACCAAAAGGAAAAGGGTGAGCTCAACTAGTCCAATAAAAAATATTATGACTAAGATAATGTAGAATAATTTATCATTAGTCCTCAACAAGGAAAAATTTGATAGAATACAATAGACAACAAGTTTTAGATCAACAACTATAGCGAAAACAGCAATCCATTAAAAGAGTCAAGTAGAGAATGATGTCTACTATATTCTAAATTTAAAAATTCATCATCAATATTTTATCCCTATAATACCAATCAATAAACATTTCGCATCAATGAATTATCCATGCACTACGGGCCAAGGATATTCGTTTGTATCACCAGTGGTCATGATCATGTCAAACAACTGTCCATCTATGCGCCACAGGCCAAAGAGGACTTTCACCACATCATTTGTCTGTAACAATATAGGCCATGATTATACCAATAAAAAATTCCTGGTCATAATACTTCCAATCAATAGTCCATCTATGCACTACGGGCCAAAGATGAATTTTACCACAACATAAGCATGAGGATGATGACAATGATATAAGGAATCAATCAAGTGAGATCAAGGATAAATATTAAAGATTTATACTTCAATTTATCCAAAGTTCCAGAATGTCCAAATTGTCGACATGATAACTATTTGTGGAGTAAAATTCAAGAATGATATTCAGGTATCAAAAATAATTTGGGACAGAAAAGAAATCACTTTTTCGTGAATAGCACCCCGTGAATAGGACCTAAATGAATAGTACCCCGTCATGCAAAGTACCCCGAATAAATAGTACCCTGAATGAAAATATTGAATAAGAAAGTTCATACCAATATTCCAATGAAATGATACTAGATGAAGCGCAAAACTCAAGGATATTTTACTAATTTCAGGGATTATAGAAGCAATACTTACCATAGTAAGTTTAGATTTTAAGAATATGAAAAGAAATAATATACGAAACTGTAAATGGATTTTCACCCGTCATGCAGTAATTCGTGTAGACAGATCTTTTCCATAAATAAAGAATGAGTATGAAGGGTTATTCACCATGCATGTGGAAATCCGCGTAGACAGGTTATTCCCACATATTAAAGAATGAATACGCTTACGAATACAAAAAATAATACTTCTTACCTTAGTAGAAGATTGGATACTGCAATTGTGAAGTAGCAGAATACTCTTCTTCTCTCTCTCTATAGTTTCTCTTGTGAGTCTTAGTGAATTGGTGAGAATGAAAGAAGAAATAAGCTTCTATTTATAGGAGAATGGACTAAATAGTAACTGATTCACAAATGGTCTAGATTGATTTATTATTAAAATGGACGGTCCATATTAATTTACTATTAAAACCATAACCGACGGTCCATATTGATTTACTATTAAAACCACAATCAACTGTCCAGATTGATTTACTATTAAAACCACAACCGACGGTCCAGATTGATTTACTATTAAAACCCCAATCGACAGTCCAGATTGATTTACTATTAAAATCACAACTGACGGTCCTTAAATTAGTACATCTCCCCATGGAATAAGAAGTCAGCTTACAACAAATGCCTCATGACAACCCCTCTATTTATATCAAAAATTGAATAAATATTTACCACAAATCACTTATCTTCAATAAATACATTTTTAATCTCTTAACATGTAAGATCCCAACTTTTATGAATAAAGATTTAATTTTCTCTAAATATCATTTTGAATAATAAGGTGTGGATTTGATATAATGTTATTGTTGTGCGTAATATTTATAAAATTTGAAAAGTAAGCAGGTTGTCATAAAATATTCGTTTGGTCGGGGAATATTCGTTTTATAAGGGAATATTCGTACGAAGACATAATCATTGGTGGACCCCACAATAGAATTATTGTCATAGTTAGAAAATGACAGAAATAACTTTTTATAAAAATAACGGCAAAAGTTTTATCGTTGAACTATTGAAATACCTGGTGATAAAAGTACAGTAATACGCATGGTTTCATAGTAGCACACGGTATTGTACAGTATCTTTGATTATTAATGCTTACGTGAGAAGTCACTCCGTTTTACTCAATTATTGCAACAGTAGTTGTTGCATAGTATCTCACATTATTGATTCAATTATTATCATAGTATCATCTGCACAATATTTTATATTCTTAAATTAATAATTGAGATGACAAAATTATTCATATTATTATTTTCATTATTGACGATGTCTAGAATGTTCTGCCGATGAAAGGGGTTTGGTCACCTAATTGTGCGCCAATAAGGAGAAGTCCTAATCAGAAAGTTCCCTCTTTCCTGGGAATGATTTGGTTGTTAATATTACAAGTTATGATATTAATGATGAATAAATGTTATTAAAAATGTGTTTAGTGAAGCCAAGTGAATTGAGATAAATAGAGGGATTTTTTATGAAGTATTTATTGTAAATTTGGCTTATTACATGGACCCCCACTTATTTATTTTTCAAAATCGTAGGGAGAAAGTTATCTCCCTTTTTGTTTTATAGTAATAAAATAGAAAACTTTATATATAAAATAGAATACTTTTTATAAATAGAATCTATTATATTTTATTATATTGCATAATATTTGCATAGTACTGCATAGTGTTTGCATAATACTGCATAATGTTTTTACTATGCAGCATAGTAAAATCATGTGAAATCAGAATTTATCCGTGAAATTTTCCTTCTATGCATCAGAATCAGAAAATTCTTCTTCTATAATATTGAGCGTATTTCTTTTGAGTTTAAGGAAGCTTTTAGTGTAGAAAACAGTATAAGTTTTCTTCAAGAATATCCTTGCTATACCAGTCAGAAGTACTTTTCTTTTAAGGTAAGGGGTATTATTTATTTCATATTCACTTACGATATTATTTTTCGTATTCGTAAGGAATTTTATTTTCGTTCAATATTCGTAAGGTTCGTTCAAAATTCGGAAGGAATATTATCTTCGTTCAATATTCGTATGGAATATTATTTCCGTTCAACAGTTATAAGGGATATTATTTTTTGTTCAATATTCGTAAGAAATTATATTTTCTTCTATACTCTGTAGTATGTAAGTAATATTATTTCGTTTCATATTCCTAATTCTACACTTATTTTGTTAAGTATTGCTTCTATACTCCTTGAAATTAGTAGAATATCCTTGAAATTTGCGCTTCATCTAGTATCTTTTCACGAATATATTTTTTTAAACATTCTTGCTAAATTTTAATCTTTTCATGTCGGGGTACTATTCACGGGGTACTATTTATGAAGTACTATTCACGGAGTACTATTCACTCGAGTACTATTCACCCGGGGTACTATTCATTGTAACGACTGAGAAATTCGGATCTTATTATAAAATGATTTTATTAAATTAAATGATAATAAAATCATATTCCATGTGTTATCAAGATGGTTGTCATTGTATAACCTATTGATGTTAGAATGTCGTAGTATTTGAGCTGCGTGGATGAATTAAAGTGTTTGAATTTCCAAGACGAAAATAAAAGTTTTCCGAGAAATTTTCCAAAAAATACTATTCATCGGTATTTGCTCGGGATATAATTTTGAGTTTCCGAGAAATACGTAATGATGAAATAACAAGGTAAGATGGATTATGTAATAAAAATCTAGTTATGAAAAATGTAATAATTCGCTTGTGGACTTAATTTATAAACTTTAAGTAAGGCGAAGTGGCAAGGAATAAGTAATAATGTATGATACTTTGGTATTGTACGGAGTAATGAAAACGAGTATAATACTAAGTATTATACGAGTTTGTAGGAAGGATGAAATACCGTATATAAATTCTATATGAATTAGAATACGAAAATAATACATCAACTATAGGTATTAAGTAATGTTAATGGACTTGGAAGATTGGTTAACAATTATATACAAGTCCAAGTGAATTAAAGGGAGAGGCCCAACTATTAATTAATGAACCAATTAGTGTTTATTAATGCAAAGCCCAAAGGATGATTTAATGTAAGCCCAAGATAGAATCCATGAGTTGTATGACCCATGGGGTAAACCATATTAATATGGTTAATGTGGTGACCAAGTTAGTGTGGTGACCAAGACTAAGGAGTAATGGTCAAGACTTATGAGTGGTGGTCAAGCAAAGGGTAGGTGTTATGCTAACCAAGTAATGAATAGTAAGGAGGTGCATAAGGAGGTGGGATTGTTTTAAAGTCCAAATTACCTTAACTTTAGAAAATCTATATAGAGAGGAGGCTTACAAGCCATTTGTTAGTTGTTCCAATAATCCAAACATTACAAAGTGCTTAATTGTTAGAGAGATTAAGTCACAAATAAGTTACTTCCATAAGTAAGAAGAAGAAGCAAGCAACCTTACCAAGACTACACAAAAGTAAGACTTCTTCTCCATTATCTTCTATCTCTACCATGATAGGTTGATAAGAAAAGATGGATTAAGAATCATGAATGATAAGAAGCAAGAAGAATGAATAAGTCATGAACTTAAGCCACATAAGTTGGCAATAAGTCATTTGAACTTATAAAAGTTATAAACTTATTATAAGTTAACCTTGAATGTTAAGTATGAAAATATGAATTGGTAATGAGTTTATTAAGAGAAGTAATAAGGATGTAAAATGACTTGTATGATCCTATGAATCATAAGTAAAGTTAGATGTTAAGAACATACAAAGTATGATGATTAAGAAACTTTAATTGTCACAAGTCATGAATAATCAAATCTTAAGGTAGTTTATAAAATGACAAGTTATAAGCTCATGAAGAATAAGTCCAAAATCCAACAATGAATATAGATTGTTGTAATGATTATGTTGAGATGTTCATATGATGAATGGATTTCATTTGTAATGTTGAACAAATCATAAGAATGAAGATTCGCCGGAAATTTCACGATTGGACGATAATCGTCGAATTCATAAAATTCTCAAATAGAAGTCAAATTTTGTGTTTGATCACGGAACCATGGTTTTCCAATAGAGACAAGTCATATTTGGCATTTAAGAGTTGCGGACTCGAAAATGACCAGATTCCGACTTAGAACGAAGAAACGAGTGTTGAACATTCACCAACATTTATCGTTTTTGTTAAAAATGAACCAATATGTGAATTTTTAGCGAAAGAAGTCAAATAGATAAAATTCTTGCATGAACATGTAGATTACGTAATTTGTGAATCGTAGGCTTTTGAACGTGCCAATTCGGACTTATAACGAAGAAGTTATACGTCCGGGAAGTTCACAAAATTCACAAACTGAATTTGTTTTCTGGTGCACAGAGTTGGCCAACCCTAGGCAAAATGAGTCAGCCGCAAAAGAGTATGAAGTTGTTTGAGCACATTGCAAGAGTTAAATGCAAACACAACCATAGTTCAATATGTGGTGCCGCAGCCATGTACATATACGATCTAAAATCTTCGGAGAGGGAAGCGCATGTCACGACCCATTAAGTAAGGACTCGCGTCGTAGCGCCAAGTCCGGACAAGATATGTTATAAGCTTCATACCGAAAGACGAGATATAGTATAAAAGCTGGCATATAGCCGCCGTTTGACAAGGATGGTAATGAATGTTTCTAAGTACAAAGATAAGAAAACTAATTGATTTAAAAGTTACTCAACTTAAGGAAGGTAATGTAACATTGTTTAAACTTTGTTAAACCTTAAGGATGTTGTATAAAGGTTGAGATAACCTAATCGAATATAAATGCAAGGATAATGATAAACCGGAACCAATAGTAATTGAATCTAATACACCATTAGATTGAAATGGAAGGTATGATAAAGTCATATACATACTTGATTATATGTGACCTAATGTAAGGCATTATGTGATCATGTATTGTAGAGACTTGAGCGACTTGAACATAAAGTTAATATACCGTAGCAGACGCTAAAGGCAAGTATTCTAACTCTTGTCTCAGTTCAATCTGAACAAGTTTTTGAGGTTCATGTATTCTTTCGCATGAATTGAGGTATGTTAAAGTTAAAGCCAATTCCTTTGGCTAGACTTGATGTATTGATAATCTATTCATGAATTATCAAATGTTGATATCTTTTGTCAACTACTTAATATGGTTTTCAAAAGAAGATTGAAATGTTAAACAAATGTTTTGTCAGTAAAATGACAGGCACGTGAGGTTGCCAAATGCTTAAACGTGCATACGTTTAATGGATGTAGTGTTGATCAACATAGAATACAATAGGTTGATTACCTAGAAGTGCTCGTAAGTAATATCGGGCTTAAAGACTTGCTTCCGGGTTGTCCTTTTTCCAATAAAGAATGAATACTCGAGGTCTTTGACCGGAGTGAATGTTTTACTAAATATTGTTATTATTGTAAAATATTTTGAAAGAAAAGATAGAGTTCTATTTTGAGTTATCAATAGTACTTCATAACTATTGTTCAGTTATTGAAGATATACGATTTGTATGTTTCAAGCATGTTATTATTAAATTGTTATACCTGCTGAGTTAGTTATGCTCACTCTTGCTTGAACCATATGAATGCAGCTAAGACTGAATGTCCCGAAGGATCGAAAAAGGATAAGGGAAAAGCTAAGGCGTATTACTAAGTCGTCTTTTGTAATAGTATAGGTCTATTGTTGTAATGTAATCGATATTATGACAAAGAACCTTTGTAATGGGTATAGAACACGGGAAATGTAAATATTACTTTAAATATATATAAGTTATGTTCGTTCTTTGAGACT
This sequence comes from Panax ginseng, assembly GCA_020205605.1. NCBI lineage: Eukaryota > Viridiplantae > Streptophyta > Magnoliopsida > Apiales > Araliaceae > Panax > Panax ginseng. Next base: position 100,238,603 of record CM035136.1, on the reverse strand, counting down.
TTTCAATTGAATGAATGTATGAATGTTGTACAGTATAGCACCATCTGTCGGGTTGGAAGATACCCGGATTTGGGGGCGCTACAAGTTGCTATCAGAGCCTAGGTTATAAAAACTTAAGGGGGAAAGTAGAACCTTAAGTCATAACCTTAAGAAAGAATAAAGAAGTAAAAGATGGAAAGTAACCTTATAAAAATGCATTATATTATGTTATATATTTTTATTATTTTACTGACGTGTACTAATCAAACTATATTGTTATATTATAGATGTTAGGAGAAAATGATATGTATAGAGATATACATGTAGTGAGCGAGGATTCGGTTAATCAGGTAGAGATACTACCAAATCCCGTAGCAGTAGAACCAGAGTTGGTGGCAATCGAGTCTGGAGACTCGGACGATTTAGACTACATGTCTATATTTGATGGCATGCTAGAAGAGGAGGTGGACGTGATGTCCTTTGACCAGGTTCCACCTACAGAGGACCAGGTTCCACCTACAGAGGAAATGTCTACGGGGGAATCAATGAAGGCACTATTTATGTCGGTATTGGATAGGAATGTCCATTACTGCCAAGAGGTTAAGGAGTTGAAAGAGGAACTCCAAGCTGTCCATGAGGACAAGGCTAGCATGGAGGGAATGTGGGAAGAGGAGCATGATGATAGAGTTCTAGCTAAGGACAAGGTTCGAGAGCTAAAATGTGAAGCAGGAGCTAAAGACTAAACAGAGGAAGTTGGAGACGATGTCCTATATGCATAGGAGTTCTCATGTAGATTTCAAAGAAGGTAGTCAGTATCGATAGAAGCAGATGGACTGACACACTATCAAGAGAGATGTTATTATTTATTCGCCAAAGAAATATATTTCGAGAATGCCCTCTGACGGATGTAGTCTAGCAATAGCTAGATTAGAATAGATATGTAAATATTATGTATCTAGTAGTGACGTAAAACACTCTTTTGTATAACAAAGGGTAGTCTTTTGTAAATCCCAATTTTTGGAAAGTAATTGCGGGATGGTAATGTAATCAGCTAAGGCCGAGTAATGTAAATAATGTAGTGTTATACTACAAGTTATGAATCAATATAAGTCTTTTTATGGAATATATTGAGTAATGAGTATGAGTTGTTGTTTTATTACAAATAATAACAAACCAACAAGAATAAAGTAATAATGATGAGTTGTTTTTTTAACAGTAAAATGCCGCCAAGAAGGAGATAACGAAATCACGGCGCTAATGTTAACCAACCGGAGGGTGGTCCAGTTAATCCAATGCAGGAGTTCGTTAATCTTTTAATGGCTACATTTAATAGAACGAGGGCTAATGTACCCGTGATTCTTGGAGTAGTACGAGCTACTACTTTTAAGGATTTCAAAAGTGTAGGTCCGCTTTAATTCAAAGGAACTACTTTACCCTATAGAAGCCCGGACATATGGGTAAAAGAAATCGAGAAAGCATTTGTAATAGCAAATGTTAAGGAGGGTCAAAAGGTTGCCTTTGCAACCTATTTGATGAAGGGGGAGGCCAACTTCTGGTGGGAGGCAAACCAGGCTAGGGCCGATATAGGAAACCTAACGTAGGAGAGGTTCAAGGAGATTTTCTTCGAGAACTATTTTCCTACGAGTATGCAAGGGAGGATGGAGATGAGGTTTCTTGAATTGAGACAAGGGGACATGACAGTTCCCCAGTATGCTGCCAAGTTTAATGAACTGGCACGATTCGCTCCACATCAAGTGGACCTTTCAAGTGAGAAAGGCTAGAAGATTCGAAAGGGGCTTGAAACCCCGGCTCTATAGCCGAATCTCTGGTTCAAAAGTACTTCCTTTGGAACCATACTAGAAAAAGGCAATAATTGCCGAAGGTGGGAATGAGGCTCTCACCAAGACTACAAGGATAAGAAAAACAAGGGCAAGGTTGATGGAGGAACCAAGACCGAGGGAGCCAGTGGAAGTGGCAACGGTCAGAAGAGAAAGGGCTTTAACTCTGGGAATACCGGATAAAACAAGGGGACTCTAAGAGGAGGATGGAGACCTATAAAACCTGCGGGAAGACTCACTTAGGAGTCTGTCTCAAAGGAAAGGCGGTATGTTATAATTGTGGACAGGAAGGGCACATTTCGCCTAACTGTCCAAATCCGAAGAAAAATCACGGATGTTTTGTATGTGGATCAACTGACCACATAACAAAGAACTGTCCGAAGAAGGGGATAGAAGGAAATAAGGGAACTAATAGCGGGAAGTTAGCTATTAGTGGTATAGCTCAGTCGGGGAAATCAATGGCCCGCACTTTTAATATGACGGTCCAAGATGCGGTGGCATCAGGGGATGTAGTTGCAAGTATTATTCCGATCAACAATATAAATGCATACGTGCTATTTGATTCGGGTGCTACTTGTTCGTTTATATTATGTGATTTTGCTAGACGACTAGAATTATTTCCCGAAAAATTTCTTGTACCTTTGAACATTAAGGTAGCAAACGAGGAGATAATTCCTGTTGAAGATATTCATAGGAGTTGTTGCATAGATGTACGTGGGCGTAAGTTATCGGTAGATTTAATACCGATAAAGTTAGGAGAATTCGACGTAATTCTCTGAATAGATTGGTTAATTAACCATGGAGCAATTATAGATTGCCAAAAGAAATGTGTGAGCATCAGGACGTTAAAGCAACCTCCTGTAGTATTTTACAGTAGTAAATTGCCGGGACGTCCGTGTTGCCTTACGATGACACAAACTAGAAAACTCTTAAGGAAGGGTTGTGTAGGTTACCTATGCTATGTTGTTGATACCCAGAGAGTGGGAGTAACCATGGAAAAAATACCTATAATAAACGAATTCATGGATGTATTTCCAAGTGAGTTACCGGGTTTACCGTCGGATAGGGAGATCGAATTTGTGATAGACACTGTGCCAGGAGCGGCACCAGTCTCAAGGGAACCGTACCGTATGGCGCCTATGGAAATGAAAGAACTAATGGTTCAGCTACAAGAACTATTGGACAAAAAGTACATTCAACCAAGTGTTTCGCCGTGGGGAGCACCAGTGTTGTTTGTCAAGAAGAAAGATGGATCGTTAAGGCTTTATGTCGACTATCCGGAGTTGAACAAGTTAACGATAAAGAATAAATACCCATTGCCCATGATCGATGATCTCTTTGATCAGTTGAAAGGGGAAAAGTATTTTTCTAAAATAGATTTGTGGACGGGGTATCATTAGTTGAAGGTTAGGAAGGAAGATGTACCAAAGATCGCATTCGGGACTCAAGTTATGGTCATTACGAGTTTACGTGATGTCATTTGGGTTGATTTAATGCACCAAATTGCATTTATGGATATGATGAACAGAGTGTTCAAACTATATTTGGACAAGTTCGTCGTGGTGTTTATCGATGATATTCTAGTCTATTCTAAGATGCCAGAAGATCATGCCGAACACTTAAGATTAGTGTTAGAGACACTAAAGAAGGAGAAGTTATATGTGAAATTCACCAAATGTGAATTTTGGTTGGAAAAGGTGCAGTTTTTACGTCATGTCATTGACCAAGAGGGGATTTCAGTGGATCCAGCGAAGGTGGAAGCAGTGATGAATTGGGAACAACCGAAAACGCCGAATCGAGGTGCGGAGTTTCCTAGGGTTAGCAGGTACTATCAAGATTTATCCAAGATTTTTCAAGATAGCTACCTCGTTGACTAATTTAACAAGGAAGATGGTGAAATACGTATGGACGGATAAATGTGAAGACAGTTTTCAAGAACTGAAGAAAAGATTAAGTGATGCTCCTGTTTTGTCATTACCAGATGATATAGGAAATTTTGTAGTATATAGTGATGCTTCGCATAGAGGACTTGGTTGTGTGCCTATGCAGCATGGCAAAGTCATTGCGTATGCATCTCAGCAGTTGAAGGAGTATGAGAAAGTTTATCCTACTCATGATCTGGAACTAGTCGCGGTAGTGTTTGCCCTAAAGATATAGAGACATTATCTTTATGGGGAAAAATGTGAGATATATATGGACCATAAAAGTTTAAAGTATATCTTCACTCAGAAGGAGTTGAATATGAGACAGAGAAGATGGTCGGAGTTGATAAAGGATTATGATTGTGAAATCTTGTATCACCCCGAAAGGCCATGTAGTTGCTTAGGCGCCTTAAGTAGGAAGGGTCGGGAAAAGTTGTCTATGTTAATGGCTCAAAATGAGTTAATAACAGAGATGGCTAGGATGGAAATAGAAGTAAAAATGCCGAGTGATTCGGGGCAGTTACTCTTTGCGACGGAGATGCAATCTACCCTCGTAGAAAGAGTTAAGGAGGTACAACTCAAGACGGACGAGTGTAACCAAATGAAGAAACGGTTATCCGAGAAGGAAGATGCTAAGTATAGTCTTGATAATGAGGGATTATTAAGATTTGAGGGAAGAATTTGGGTTCCGAATGAGACAGAATTAAAGGAGCAAGTGTTACAAGAAGCTCATAGTTCGAGGTACTCGATACATCCTTGTAGCACTAAGATGTATCAAGACCTTCGACAGAGTTTTTGGTGGCTAAACATGAAGAGAGAAATAGCAGAGTATGTGAGTAGGTGCTTAACTTCTCAAAAAGTTAAGGCCGGACATCAACGACCCAGTGGCTTAGTACAGTCATTGGAGATTCCAGAATGGAAGTGGGAGCATATCACGATGGACTTCGTGGTGGGACTTCCGACGACGCATAAAGGGTATGATTCGATTTGGGTAATAGTGGACTGGTTGACGAAGTCGGCTCACTTTTTGCCAATTAGGGTCAAGTATAACTTAGACCAGTTAGCTAAACTTTATGTTAAGGAAATCATTTCCAGACATGGAGTACCAGTATCGATTGTGTCAGATCGTGATCCACGATTCACATCAAACTTTTGGAGGAGTTTGCAAGAGCAGTTGGGATCACAGCTGAGGTTAAGCACGGCTTATCATCCACAAACCGATGGGCAGAGCGAGAGGACAATTTAAACGTTAGAAGACATGTTGAGGTCTTGGGTCATGGATTTCAAGGGTAGTTGGGATGATCACCTACCACTAGTAGAATTTGCATATAACAACAGTTATCATACAAGCATAGGTATGCTGCCATATGAAGCTCTGTATGGGAGAAAGTGCAGAACACCTTTATGTTGGGATGAGGTGGGAGAACGCCGGATGCTAGGACCAGAATTGGTGCAGAAGACAGCGGATGTGGTAAAGTTAATTCGATGCATCTCGTCACACCTTAGATGCATGTAAAGAAGTATGTGGACTCACATAGACTAAGTCGAGAGTTTGAGGTGGGCTCGTATGTGTTTCTAAAGGTATCTCCCTGGAAAGGAAAGATACGCTTTGGAAAGAAAGGAAAGTTAAGTCCAAGGTTTATAGGACCTTTTGAGGTGTTAAAACGGGTGGGAGAGGTAGCTTATATGATAGCATTACCTCCAGACCTAGAACGAATACATAACGTGTTTCACGATCTCATATACGTCCATATAAGCGGACTATAAGCATGTAATCGAGTATGAGTCGATTACATATCGAGAAAGACTTAACATATGAAGAGTCGCCGACGCAGATCATTGATAGAAAGGAACAAGTTCGAGAAACAAGGTAATACCATCAAGAAAGGTATTATGGAAGAACAATCTTTGAAGAAGCAACGTGGAACTAAAAAGAAAAGATGAAGAAAAAATTATCCTCATCTATTTGATTAAAGTAAGACGAGATTCTGGGGACAGAATCTTTATAAGGGGGGAAGAATGTAACAACCGAGAAATTCGGATCTTATTGTAAAATAATTTTATTAAATTAAATAATAATAAAATCATATTCCATGTGTTATCAAGATGGTTGTCATTGTATAACCTATTGATGTTAGAATATCGTAGTATTTGAGCTACGTGGATGAATTAAAGTGTTTGAATTTCCAAGACAAAAATAAATGTTTTCTGAAAAATTTTCCGAAAAACAATATTCATCGGTATTTGCTCAGGATATAATTTTGAGTTTCCGAGAAATACGTAATGATGAAATAACAAGGTAAGATGGATTATGTAATAAAAATCTAGTTATGGAAAATGTAATAATTCGCTTGTGGACTTAATTTATAAACTTTAAGTAAGGCGAAGTGGCAAGGAATAAGTAATAATGTATGATACTTTGGTATTGTACGAAGTAATGAAAACGAGTATAATACTAAGTATTATACGAGTTTGTAGGAAGGATGAAATACCGTATATAAATTCTATATGAATTAGAATACGAAAATAATACATCAACTATAGGTATTAAGTAATGTTAATGGACTTGAAAGATTGGTTAACAATTATATACAAGTCCAAGTGAATTAAAGGGAGAGGCCCAACTATTAATTAATGAACCAATTAGTGTTTATTAATGCAAAGCTCAAAGGATGATTTAATGTAAGCCCAAGATAGAATCCATGAGTTGTATGACCCATGGGGCAAACAATATTAATATGGTTATTGTGGTGACCAAGTTAATGTGGTGACCAAGTTAGTGTGGTGACCAAGACTAAGGAGTAATGGTCAAGACTTATGAGTGGTGGTCAAGCAAAGGGTAGGTTTTGTGCTAACCAAGTAATGAATAGTAAGGAGGTGCATAAGGAGGTGGGATTGTTTTAAAGTCCAAATTACCTTAACTTTGGAAAATCTATATATAGAGGAGGCTTACAAGCCATTTGTTAGTTATTCAAATAATCCAAACATTACAAAGTGCTTAATTGTTAGAGAGATTAAGTCACAAATAAGTTACTTCCATAAGTAAGAAGAAGAAGCAAGCTACCTTACCAAGACTACACAAAAGTAAGACTTCTTCTCCATTATCTTCTATCTCTACCATGATAGGTTGATAAGAAAAGATGGATTAAGAAACATGAATGATAAGAAGCAAGAAGAATGAATAAGTCATGAACTTAAGCCACATAAGTTGGAAATAAGTCATTTGAACTTATAAAAGTTATAAACTTATTATAAGTTAACCTTGAATGTTAAGTATGAAAATATGAATTGGTAATGAGTTTATTAAGAGAAGTAATAAGGATGTAAAAAGACTTGTATGATCCTATGAATCATAAGTAAAGTTAGATGTTAAGAACATACAAAGTATGATGATTAAGAAACTTTAATTGTCATAAGTCATGAATAATCAAATCTTAAGGTAGTTTATAAAATGACAAGTTATAAGCTCATGAAGAATAAGTCTAAAATCCAACAATGAATATAGATTATTATAATGAGTATGTTGAGATGTTCATATGATGAATGGAGTTCATTTGTAATGTTGAACAAATCATAAGAATGAAGATTCGCCGAAAATTTCACGATTGGACGATAATCGTCGAATTCGTAAAATTCTCGGAATAGAAATCAAATTTTGTGTTTGATCACAGAACCATGGTTTTCCAATAGAGACAAGTCATATTTGGCATTTAAGAGTTGCGGACTCGAAAATGACCGGATTCCGACTTAGAACGAAGAAACGAGCGTTGAACGTTCACGAACGTTTATCGTTTTCATTAAAAATGAACCAATAGGTGAATTTTTAGCAAACGAAGTCAAATAGATAAAATTCTTGCATGAACATGTAGATTACATAATTTGTGAACCGTAGGCTTTTGAACGAGCCAATTCGGACTTATAACGAAGAAGTTATGCGTCCGGGAAGTTCACAAAATTCACAAATTGAATTTGTTTTCACGGTGCACGAGTCAGCGCCACGACACCAACCTAAGTAAATGAGTCGCGCTGTACGGAGAAGGATCGAGCACACACTGCAAGAGTTCACCGCAGTGCGAACCATAGCTCAATATGTGGGCGTCAGCAGCACCATGTATAATAATGAAAATCTTCTGAGAGTAAAGCAGCAATACAAGACATTAAGTAAGTATCATACCAGCCGTAGCCCAAGTCCGGACAAGAAATTGCTATAAGCTCGCTACCGCAACACGAGATATAGATATAAAGTTTGCCATACATACCAGCCTCGTAACAAGGATGGTAATGAATGTTTCTAAGTACAAAGACAAGAAAGCTAATTGATTTAAAAGTAAACTCAACTTAAGGAAGGTAATGTAACATTGTTTAAACTTTGTTAAACCTTAAGGATGTTGTATAAAGGTTGAGATAACCTAATCGAATATAAATGCAAGGATAATGATAAACCGGAACGAATAGTAATTGAATCTAATACACCATTAGATTGAAATGGAAGGTATAATATAGTCATATACATACTTGATTATATGTGACCTAATGTAAGGCATTATGTGATCATGTATTGTAGAGACTTGAGCGACTTGAACATAAAGTTAATATACCGTAGCAGACGCTAAAGGCAAGTATTCTAACTCTTATCTCAGTTCAATCTGAACAAGTTTTTGAGGTTCATGTATTCTTTCGTATGAATTGAGGTATGTTGAAGTTAAAGCCAATTCCTTTGGCTAGACTTGATGTATTGATAATCTATTCATGAATTATCAAATGTTGCTATCTTTTGTCAACTACTTGATATGGTTTTCAAAAGAAGATTGAAATGTTAAACAAATGTTTTGTCAGTAAAACGACAGGCACGTGAGGTTGCCAAATGCTTAAACGTGAACGTGCATACGTTGAATGGATGTAGTGTTGATCAACATAGAGTACAATAGGTTGATCACCTAGAAGTGCTCCTAAGTAATATCGAGCTTACAGACTTGCTTCTGGGTTGTCCTTTTTCCAATAAAGAATGAATACTCGGGGTCTTTGATCGGAGTGAATGTTTTACTAAATATTGTTATTATTGTAAAACATTTTGAAAGAAAAAATGGAGTGTTATTTTGAGTTATCAATAGTACTTCATAACTATTGTTCAGTTATTGAAGATATACGATTTGTATGTTTCAAGCATGTTGTTATTAAATTGTTATACCTGCTGAGTTAGTTATGCTCACTCTTGCTTGAACCATATGAATGCAGCTAAGACTGAATGTCCCGAAGGATCGAAAAAGGATAAGGGAAAAGCTAAGGCAGATTACTAAGCTGTCTTGTAATAGTATAGGTCTATTGTTGTAATGTAACTGATATTATGACAAAGAACCTTTGTAATGGGTATAGAACCTGGGAAATGTAAATATTACTTTAAATATATATAAGTTATGTTCGTTCTTTGAGACTTTTCAATTGAATGAATGTATGAATGTTGTACAGTATAGCACCATCTGTCGGGTTGGAAGATACCCGGATTTGGGGGCGCTACATTCATGACAAAAATTGATTTCTTTTCTGTCTAAATTATTTTTGATACAATATTATTCTTGAATTTTACTCCACAAAGCAGTTATCATGTTGACAATTTGGACATTCTTGAACTCTGGAAAAATTGAATTATAAATCTTTAAAATTTATCCTTGCTTTCACTTAATTAAATTCTTATATCATTTTCATCATCCTCATGCTTATATTGTGATAAAAGTCATCTTTGGCACGTAGTGCATAGATGGACTGTTGATTGGTATAATTATGACCAGGAATTATGTATCGGTATAATCATGACCTGTAATGTTACAAATGATGTGATAAAAGCCCTCATTGGCCCATAGTGCATTGATGGACAATTGTTGGCATAATCAGGACCATTGGTGATAATAACGAATATCCTTAACCCGTAGTGTATGGATAATTCGTGGATGTGATACTAATGAATATCCTTGGTCCGTAGTGCATGGATAATTCGATGATGTGGAATATTTATTGAGTTGTGTTACAGCGATAAAATATTGATGATGAACTTTTAAATCATAGAAGATAGTAGATATCATGCTCTACTTGACTCTTCTAATGGATTTCTTGTTCCGCTGCAGTTAAACTTGTTTTTTATTGTATTCTATAAGTTTTACACTGTTGAAGGCTAACGATAATTTATTCTGCATTATCTTAGTCATAATATTCTTTACTGGGGTAGTTGAGCTCACCATTTTCTTTCATTGTTCTCTTCAGAAAATGAGAATATAGCTGGGACTAGTCAAGGAATGGAGTGACGGTCCGAGATGCCGGCTGTAGTAGTCCTCACTATTTTATAGAATAGTGTGATAATAATTGTAATGAGGACTCCATTTGAGTTTGGATATTGTCTACGAGACAATATTCGTGTTAAAACTCGCAGCTTATGTTTTGTCATATTTTACACAACAGTTGTATAATTAAGTTTGTATTTAAATTATGTACCATGTATTTGGCGACTCAGAATGGGTTATATATACCTATTTTGGGGGCATCACAGTTGGTATCAGAGCTTAAGGATATGATCCCTAGCTGAGATGAAAGGCTAGAACTAGGAGGGAAGAGACGGGTAAATCCTTCGCTAGTATGACCTACCGAAGCTTATTTGTTATTTAATTGGTCGGTCAAAATATAGGGATAATATGTGGCATGTCAATTAACCCTTGTTTTGTGGCAGTATTTGAAAATGACATCTGAAAATCAAGAGATGAACTCATATAGAGTTTTAAGTAATGAATCGAGGAGATTCATTTAAAGAATAAATATTTGAGTATAATATTTTGTTATAACAAAGATTTTATTGGGGAGTACTAATTAAGTTATTAAACTTGATTGTAGAATGTCAGGCTAAGAAGAAATTAGATATATCAATATGGTGAGTAAAGAATAAATAGTTGTACCCGAGCTAGTCGCAGAGGTAGCAGCTGAGAGTGAGGAAGAAGAGGAACCTGAGGAGAATTTATTAGAAGAACTTTTTTATCGTAATATAGAACTGCAAGATCGTATTCGTGAGTTAGAAGAGCAGGTTTAAGAACAGAAGGCGGTCGTGGAGCAAAGGGATGCAACAATTCAAGATTGTGTTCCCCGATATGTGATGCTTGAACAGAAGCACTCTTTGGCAGAGTATAAGATAATAAAGCTAGAATCTGAGAATTCAAATGTCAAGGATCAGCTGAAAGAAGAAACAACTGAACGAGTGAGAATGGAGGATGCATGGGTAAAAGACGCACGACACGTTGATATTGTAGAAAGAGACGTCCGATCCAAACAGGCTAAAATAGATGATATGGATCTCGCTTTTTGGACAACAATTGGGAGAACCCAACATCGAGCTTGGAATTATCCTGTATAGAGCGGTCAATCCCAATTCGATATGGATCGAAGGTTAATGATTCAGTTAATGTATCAAGAGTATGGTGAAGCAGTTGAGGATGGAATGTGCCCTATAGCGAAGTTAAGTCCAGCTAAAATGGTAACACCAAAATCTGTCCCGGATAGTTCAAAGTCGGTGGTTCAAGGGAGAGCGTTTTTCATGACTTCCCAAAGAGCGAGGAACCCGAATGAAGTTATCATGGGTAAGCTAATCATAAACTCTTGCGAAGTCTATACCTTATTTGATACCGGTTCTACCCATTCTTTTATTTCACCTAGTTGTGCTCAACGTTTGAACTTGACTCCTGATAAATTAGACTTTGACTTATCTGTTGAAACTCCGTTAAGAGAAACAGTCATTACATCCACTGTTATAAATCTTGTTTGATTCAAATCGGCACCCTCCCATTACCTGTTGATCTCATCTCTTTAAAAATTCTTGCATTTGATGTGATTTTAGGGATTAATTGGTTAACTACTCATTATGCTAAAATTGATTGTTTTTGTAAGGTTGTTAACTTTCACATTCCTAACCAACCTATTATGTGAATTCAAGCAACCAAACCACTAAAGTCAATCACTGTCATATCAAGCTATAAAGCAATTCGTTTATTGTAAAACGGATGCGAAGCTTTCTTAGCCCATGTCACAGATTTAAACAAAAATACGTCAGATTTGAATGATATTTCTATTGTTAATAAATTTCCTGACGTATTCCCTGAAGAACTTCTTGGCCTACCCCCAGAGTGTGAAATCGAGTTTTGTATTGATCTTGAACCCGGTACAAAACCCATTTTCAAAACCCCATATCGAATGGCTCCTATTGAACTTCAAGAGTGAAAAACTCAACTACAGGAACTGTTAGACATCAGTTTCATTCGTCCTACTACGTCTCCTTGGGGTGATCCTGTTCTATTTGTAAAGAAGAAATATATGAGTATGCGACTTTGCACCAAATTCTTTTCAAAGATCGATCTTTGTTCCGGATATCATCAGTTAAAGATTAAAATTGATGACATTCCAAAGACTGCTTTCAGAACTCGGTACGGACATTACAAATTCCTAGTCGTGTCTTTTGGATTGACTAATGCTCCTATTACCTTCATGGATATGATGAATCGAGTATTCAAGGAATATTTTGATCATTTCGTGGTTGTCTTTATTGATGACATCCTCATTTACTCCGAAAGACGTGAATATCATGAGCAACACTTGAGGCTGATACTCCAAAAGCTTCGTGAAAACAAGTTATATGCCAAGTTGAAGAAATGTCAGTTCTGGCTTGAGGAAGTACCATTCCTTGGGCACGTGATATCAAATCACGGAATAACTGTTGACCCAACGAAGATTGAAGCAATACAAACTGGGAGCAACCTAAGTCTGTGACCCAAGTACGTAGCTTTCTGGGCTTAGCTGGTTATTATCGGAGATTCGTGGAAGGATTTTCTTGAAATGCTACTCCATTAACCCAGCTGACTCGAAAAGATACACAATTTGGTTGGAGCAAGGAATGTGAGAAGAGTTTTCAAAAACTCAAGAGGAGACTCATTTCAGCACCTGTTCTGACAATACCATCTGGTTCGGAGGGATTTATCATCTACAGTGATGCTTCAAGCAGAGGGTTAGGATGTGTTCTCATGCAACATGGGAAATTCATAGCCTATGCCTCACGACAACTCAAAGAATATGAGAGAAATTATTCTACTCATGATCTAGAGTTGGCAGCAGTCGTTTTTGCGCTTAAAATCTGGAGGCATTACTTGTATGGGGAGAAAGTGGAGATCTATACAAATCATAAAAACCTCAAATATTTCTTCACCCAAAAGGAGCTCAACATACGGCAACGACACTGGCTCAAGCTGTTGAAAGATTACGATCATACCATTCAATACCATCCTGGAAAAGAGAACGTGGTAGCTGACGTGTTGAGTAGAAGATTATATGCGGGTACGAGTGCAATATTGTCAACGTAAAGGCCCATTTTGTATGATTTACAAAGGATAATGATAGAGTTAAAGACTTCAGGGACCCACGTGATGATGTCAAATATACGAGTAGAACCGACTTTAATCGATAAAGTTAAAGTTGCTCAAGCTACAGACCTGGAGCTGATGCGTATGAGGAAGAAAGTGCAAGAAGGTGCTATTCTAGAAGAAAGAATTCATGAAGAAGGAATACTTCGAGTCAACTCCAGACTTTGTGTTCCTAATGACTCTGATTTGAATATAAAATCATGATGGATGAACATAACATACCATTTGCAATCCATCCTGGAAGTACCAAAATGTATCGTGATCTTCGACATACATTTTGGTGGAGCAATATGAAAAGAGAGATCGCAGAGTGTATCTCAAGGTGTCTAACTTGTCAACGTGTCAAGGCAGAGCACCAAGTGCCAAAAGGTCCATTGTAACCACTTGAAATTCCAAAATGGAAGTGGGAGCACATTACCAGGGATTTTGTTATTGGTCTTCCCAAGGTTTCTCAAGGCATAGATGCAATTTGGGTCATTATTGATAGATTAACCAAGTCTGGTCATTTCTTACCTTTACGAAAAACTTATTCACTTGAACGTCTTACTCGTATATACATAAATGAGATTGTAAGACTGCATGGTATGCCAGTACCCATAGTTTCTTATCGAGACCCAAGATTCACTTCACGGTTTTGGGTCAGTTTGTAGAAAGCTATGGGCACGGATTTACGATTCAGTTCCGCATATCATCCTTAGACGGACGGACAGTCGGAGAGAAATATTCAAACTCTTGAAAATCTATTATGACTCTGTGTCCAAAACTTCAAAGGAAGTTGGGACAAGTTCTTGCCATTAGTGCAATTCTCCTATAACAACAGTTATCAAGCAAGTATAGGCATGGCTCCATTCAAGGCATTGTATAGACGCAAGTGTCGTTGTAAGACCCCGAATTTTATGAAATAAAAGTATTCAATTTTTCTTATAATTACTATTCAGTAAATGGTTTAATTGATAAAAAGTTAAAGTTAAGGGTGATATATGAAATTTTTTTCAAAATAAGCAAGTGACTATAAAATACTCATTGTTGTTTGGATATTCGTTTAGTGTGGAATATTCTTTACTGTTGGAATATTCGCATGCGACAGTAGCCACCATTTATGGGCCCCATAATAGAATAACCGCTTGATGAAGATAAAACACAAGTTTGAGTTTTTATAAATAACGGTGTAGTTGTTACCGTTAACACTGTTTGAATACCCGGTGGTTAAAATACAGTAATACGCGTGGTTGCACAGTAGCACACGGTATTGCACAGTATTTTTTTTAATTATTGATTCTTACGTAAGAAGACACTACTCAATAATTATTACAGCAATATTTTATTTTATTGATTCAATAATTGCTACGTTGATATTTTATATTATTGTTGTTCAATAATTGTCACTGCACAGTATTTCCCATTATCAGATCGATAATTCATATTATTTGAATAATATTATTAGAGAGCATTATTGGCAATCTCTAAGAAAGTTCTGTCTAGGAAAGGGGTTTGGTCACCTAATTACGCGCCAATAAGGAGAAATCGTTATCGAAAGCCCCCTCTTTTCTGAGAACGACCTGGTTGTCATAATTGTGATTATGTAATATTATTTGTAAATAATTAATTGTTGATTTATATGATTAGGAAATATTTATTTTATGTGGATATAAATGATGGATAGGAAAATATTTATTTTGTATGGATATAAATGAAGGAATTAATGTTGAGGTGTTTTATCAGTATTTTATCAGAATGGAGGAATTCTTAGAAAAGTGTCAATTGTTGAAAATTGATATTTTATCTTACATTATAAATATATAATGTGGTTATATAATAATATAATAATGGTGATGTTTTCACTCTAAATTCACGGTGCATTAATCAAATGAAAGAAATCTAGAAATCAAAAGAAGAACAAAATATGGAATTTTCAGAAAAATTAGTTTATTACTTGATTTTGTAAAATCCATAACTCTTTGTGTATAATGAGTTAGGAGATGAGCCATATATCAAAAGAAATCCCTGGAAGTAAGCTAAGCGTAGAAATTTGAATCACCCAAATATTCTTTGTGGATTTTTCGTGGTGACTGTTTGAGTGAAACTGGTACGAGAGACTTATAGTCCGAAAATCAAATCAGTGTTCTTAAAGCTCTATTGCATGAGTTATAATTTTAATCCGACCGTTGGATCATTGTGACTTTTGGATATGTTATATATACATAAGTTGAGTATATGTCCACAAATTTTGAACCGTTAAAGTTTAACGTATGATTTGTTATCAATTTTAAGAGGTGTTAAAAATCATCCGTATGAGGATTTTAGTCAGAAGTACTGTTCTTTTGAGATAAGGGATAGTAAGGGATGTTATTTTCTTCGTAAATGATATTATTTTCTTCAATATCATTATGCCGAAATATTGATATGAATTTTATTGTGAAATTTCTACCTTTTCGTCATTATCAAGTACTATTCACGATACTTTTTCGCATTATTCATTATATATGGCACTATTTGCGTATATGACATTATTTAAGTATACGGTACTATGTACGAACACGGGTTACTATTCACGAGTTACTATTTATGAGTTACTATTCATGAGTTACTATTCACGGGTACTATTAACGACAAAATTGGTTTCTTTTTTTGACCAAATTATCGTTGATTTATGAATCTTACTCCTGAAATTAAATGCAGTTGTTGATCATATTGTTTTTATTATCATATATAACATTTTTATAATCCTGGTGATGAAATTTCTCTTTGACTTGAGTGTAAATATGGGTAGATTATTGGTATGATCGTGACTATGGGTTCTCTTTGGCCAGTAATGCAAAATTGAAATGTTGAGTGGTATGATCATGACCATTGAATTTATAATTGAATATCTTTAGCTTAAGTGCAAAGGTGAATTGATCAACATGGTTATAATTATTGTTTATATAAATTCTGAAATGATTATATATTTCTTTGAGATATTAATATCTTTAACATGTAGTGCAAAAATGATCTATTGTTGAATATCTTTGGTATGTAGTGCAAAGATGATCTGTTGTTGAATATCTTTGGCATGTAGTGCAAAGATAACCTGTTGTTGAATATCTTTGGCCAGTAGTGCAATGATGAATTGTGGTCGAATATCTTTGGCCCGTAGAACAAAAATGAACTTATTAGTATGATTATGAATATAAACTGTGATTTGGTATAACCATGATCTTTGATGTTTTAGGTAAAGACAGGTGATGAAAATTATCTTCGTCCTGGGTGTGAAGAGGAATTTAGAACCACAATTATGATTATGAGTTATTCACATGATTGTGGACAGGAACTATTGATTGATGTTACAGGGATAAAACATTGTTGGTGGAATTTTAACATGGAGAAGATAATAGACTTTATGGTCTATTTGACTCTTCTAATGGATTGCTCGTTCCGCTGCAACTATGGTTGAAAACTTTTATCATCTACCATATATTCTAAATCTCTAATTCATTACTGACGAAGGCTATTGATAATTTAATTATCTTTAGTCATGATATTCTTTATTGGGCTAGTTGTGCTCACCCTTCTGCTTCACAATTCCTTTCAGGTAATAAGAGTGTAGCTGGGTCGAGCGGGGGTAACAGGGGAATATAATGGTGGTCTCTAGATGTAAAGGTTCTCCCTAAACAGTATAGAAAAGTGTGTTGTATTTTATACATCATTTAGTAGTTATATTTGGTGAATCAAATAGGGTGAGGCGAACCCAACGTTAGAATGGTATTTTGCCACTATCATACAAGATGTCTAATGACCTACGACTTCGTGTTATCATAAGACAGGGTTGTGCACATCCACTTGCTGAGTATATCTACGAGCACTACCTATATAATCTTGGAGTTTGGTTGAAATATAATTCTCAATTGGAGACAATGGAGATAATTATATGTGAAGAGAAGACTCAACATTGGAAAGAACACGATAACAATCTTCTCATTTTTCTTTGGGGTCTATTGGGTCAACCAAGGATAATTCTCCAGTCATATGATATTTATTATAACTTAGATGCATGGCCTCCCATGTACGAAGGTTTCCTTGAACATTTTCCAAAGATTTTAATTTCTAAAATAGTTATTGATTGTACCTTTATGTAAGATGTCATTGTGACGTGCTATCCAAGGTTGGGATGAGAGTCACAGTTGATATATAATTGTATCAAAACTCACAACATATGTGTTGTCGTAGTTTTTGCATGACAATTATAATTACTGAAGTTGTATTTGTTTATGTACCATGTATTTAGCGACTCAGAATGGGTGATGTATACCTATTTTGGGGGCGTCACAGTTGGTATCAGAGCTTAGGGATATGGTCTCTGGCGGAGATCAGGGAATAGAACTAGGAAGGGAGAGATGAGTAATATCCTTCGCTAGTATGTGTCCTACCTAAGCTAATTTTTTTTTACTTAAGTTGACAAATTGTGATATGTCAATTAACCTTTGTTTTGAAGTTGTATTCTAGAATGAGCAATGGAGAAATCATGATGACCGAGGAGATAGAATCTGAAATGAAAGCAAAGTATTCTCAACTATTCGAAATACCAGGTACGTAAATTTTGGGGACAAAATTTCATAAGGAGGGGAGATTGTAAGACCCCGAATTTTATGAAATAAAAGTATTCAATTTTTCTTATAATTACTATTCAGTAAATGGTTAAATTGATAAAAAGTTAAAGTTAAGGGTGATATATGAATTTTTTTTCAAAATAAGCAAGTGACTATAAAATACTCATTGTTGTCGGGGAATATTCGTTTGGTCGTGGAATATTCTTCTTTGTCGGGGAATATTCATACGATGGTAGCAGCCATTTGTGGGCCCCATAATAGAATAACTGTCGGATGAAGAAAACGACAAGTTTGAGTTTTTATAAATAACTTGTAGTAGTTTATTCTTAATTAAACAACGTTTTAAATACCCGGTGGTTAAAATACGATGTCTACGCGGTTGTTGCAGTGAGCACGGGTATTGCATATATTTTTTTAATTATTGATTCTTACGTAAAGAGACACTACTCAATAATTATTACGAATTCTTATTGTTCAATATTTTATTTTATTGATTCAATAATTGCTACGTTGATATTTTATATTATTGTTGTTCAATAATTGTCACTGCACAGTATTTCCCATTATCAGATCGATAATTCATATTATTTGAATAATATTATTAGAGAGCATTATTGGCATTGTCTAAGGAAGTTCTATCTAGGAAAGGGGTTTGGTCACCTAATTGCGCGCCAATAAGGAGAAATCCTTATCGGAAAGCCCTCTTTTTCAGGAAACGACACGGTTGTCAAAATTGTGATTCTTGTAATATTATTTGTGAATAATTAATTGTTGATTTATATGATAAGGAAATATTTATTTTATGTGGATATAAATGATGGATAGGAAAATATTTATTTTGTGTGGATATAAATGAAAGGAATTAATCTTTGAGGTGTTTTTTATCGATATTTTATCAGAATGGAGGAATTCTTAGAAAAGTGTCAATTGTTGAAAATTGATATTTTATCTTACATTATAAATGTATAATGTGGTTATATAATAATATAATAATGGTGATATTTTCACACTAAATTCACGGTGCATTAGTCAAATGAGAGAAATCTAGAAATCAAAAGAAGAACAAAATATGGGATTTTCAGAAAAATTAGTTTATTACTTGATTTTATAAAATCCATAACTCTTTGTGTATAATGAGTTAGGAGATGAGCCATATATCAAAAGAAAGCCCTGGAAGTAAGCTAAGCGTAGAAATTTGAATCACCCAAATATTCTTTGTGGATTTTTCGTGGGGACTGTTTGAGTGAAATTGGTACGAGGGACTTATAGTCCGAAAATCAAATCAGTGTTCTTAAAGCTCTATTGTGCGAGTTATAATTTTAATCCGACTGTTAGATCGTTGTGATTTTTGGATATGTTATACATATATAAGTTGAGTATATGTCCACAAAGTTTGAACCGTTAAAGATTAACGTATGATTTATTATGAATTTTAAGAGGTATTAAAAATCATCCGTACGAGGATTTCGGTCATTTTTCGTTTGGAATTTGGAAAAACTTAAAGCTACAAAGTTGTAGAGAATTTAATTTCATATGGAATGGACATAAAATTCGTATTTTTCTGATAAAAAAGCTATTTATTATGAATTATTGAAGTTTTGGAATATAAATGTTTTTATTAAAACTATGGGTTGGACCCACTTTTGTTTTTTTTTAAACATGTGGGCTGCAAATTTTTTTCCAAGATGGCTTGCTTAGCTTTTCAACAAAGGAGGTGCGTAGAAGATAAGAAAAAAAATATTATTTTATTAATTTAGTCTCCCTTGGCGTTTTAGCATTTTCCTATAAATAGGGTGCTTAGTTAGAATTGAAAATCAAACCAGAAACAAGTTTTCTATCTCTATATATATTATCGAGCGTATTTTATGAGTATTTAGATACTTTGAGAGTTGCTATTTAGTGCAAGTTTTCTTCAGCGTTATATCTGATATTCCAGTCAGAAGTAATGTTCTTTTGAGGTAAGGGATAGTAAGGGATGTTATTTTCTTCGTAAATGATATTATTTTCTTCAATATCATTATGCCGAAAAATTGATATGAATTTTATTGTGAAATTTTTACCTTTTCGTGTGGGGATTACTATTCACGTATACGGCACTATTCATGTATATGGCACTATTTATGTATACTATTTACATATGACATTATTTACGATATGTATGATTATATATGTACGAATACGAAGTTACTACTATTCACGAGTTACTATTCATGAGTTACTATTCACGAGTTACTATTCATGAGTTACTTTTCACGGGTACTATTCACGATAAAATTGGTTTCTTTTTCTGACCAAATTATCGTTCATTTATGAATCTTATTCTTGAAATTAAATGCAGTTGTTGATCATAGTGTTTTTATTATCATATATAACATTTTTATAATCCTTGTGATGAAATTTCTCTTTGACTTGAGTGTAAAAATGGGTAGATTATTGATATGATCGTGATTATGGGTTCTCTTTGGCCAGTAATGCAAAGTTAAATTGTTGACTGGTATGATCATGACCATTGAATTTATAATTGAATATCTTTAGCTTAAGTGCAAAGGTGAATTGATCAACATGGTTATAATTATTGTTTATATAAATTCTGAAATGATTATATATTTCTTTGAGATATTAATATCTTTGGCTCTTTAACAAATAGTTGGCATGTGAAGATGATGCATTTGTTGAATATCTTTGGCATGTAGTGCAAAGATGACATGTTGTTGAATATCTTTGGCAATAGTGCAAAATGAAATATCTGTTGATGAATATCTTAGGCCCGTGGTGCAAAGAAGATGAATTTATTAGTATGATTATGAACATGAACGTGATTTGGTATAACCATGATCTTTGATGTTTCGAGTAAAGACAATGATGAAAATTATCTTCGTCACGGGATGAGAAGAGGAATTTAGAACCACAATTATGATTATGAGTTATTCACATGATTGTGGACAAGAACTGATTGATTGATGTTACGAGGATAAAACATTGTTGGTGGAATTTTAACATGGAGAAGATAATAGACTTTATGGTCTATTTGACTCTTCTAATGGATTGCTTCGTTCATTTGCAACTATGGTTGAAAAGTTTTATCATCTACCATATATTCTAAATCTCGATTCATTCTTGTGAAGGCTATTGATAATTTAATTATCTTTAGTCATGATATTTTTTATTGGGCTAGTTGTGCTCACCCTTTTGCTTCACAATTCCTTTCGGTAATAATAAGAGTGTAAATTTGGGTCGAAGCGGGGTAACAGGGGAATATAACGGTGGTCTCTAGTCATGGAGGTTCTCCTAAACAAAGATAGAAAAGTGTGTTGTATTTTATACATCATTTAGTAGTTATATTTGGTGAATCAAATAGGGTGAGGCGAACCCAACGTTGGAATGGTGTTTTGCCACTATCATACAAGATGTCTAATGACCTACGACTTTGTGTTATCATAAGACAGGGTTGTGCACATCCACTTGCTGAGTATATCTACGAGCACTACCTATATAATCTTGGAGTTTGGTTGAAATATAATTCTCAATTGGAGACAATTGAGATAATTATATGTCAAGAGAAGACTCAGCATTGGAAAGAACATGATAGCAATCTTCTCATTTTTCTTTGGGGTCTTTTGGGTCAACCAACGATAATTCTCCAGTCATATGATATTTATTATAACTTAGATGCATGGCCTCCCATGTACGAAGGTTTCCTTGAACATTTTCTAAATATTTTAATTTCTAAAACAGTTATTGACTGTACCTTTATGTAAGATGCCATTGTGACGTGCTATCCAAGGGTGGGATGAGAATCACAGATGATATATAATTGTATCAAAACTCACAACATATGTGTTGTCGTATTTTTTGCATGACAATTGTAATTACTGAAGTTGTATTTGTTTATGTACCATGTATTTGGCGACTCAGAATGGGTGATGTATACCTATTTTGGGGGGAGTAACAGTTGGTATCAGAGCTTAGGGATATGGTCTCTAGCGGAGATCAGGGAATAGAACTAGGAGGGGAGAGATAAGTAATATCCTTCGCTAGTGTGTGTCCTACCTAAGCTGATTTTTTTTACTTAAGTTGACAAATTGTGATATGTCAATTAACCTTTGTTTTGAAGCTGTATTCTAGAATGAGCAATGGAGAAATCATGATGACCGAGGAGATAGAATCTGAAATGAAAGCAAGGTATTCTCAACTCTTCGAAATACCGGGTACGTAAATTTCGGGGACGAAATTTCATAAGGAGGGGAGATTGTAAGACCCCAAATTTTATGAAATAAAAGTATTCAATTTTCTTATAATTACTATTCAGTAAATGGTTAAATTGATAAAAATTTAAATTTAAGGGTGATATATGAATTTGTTTTTCAAAATAAGCAAGAAACTATAAAATACTCATTGTTGTCGGGGAATATTCGTTTGGTCGTGGAATATTTTTGTTGTCGAGAATATTAAATGCGACCAGTAGCCCATTTGTGGGCCCATAATAGAATAAGCATGTTGGATGAAGAAAACGACAAGTTTGAGTTTTATATAAATAATGACGAAGGTTTTTCTGAATTAACAACTTTTTGGAATACCCGGTGGTTAAAATACAATAATATGCGGTTGCATGCAAGCATTCACTACGGTATTACCTGATATTTTTTTAATTATTAATTCTTACGTAAGAAGACACTACTCAATAATTGTTACAACAAATTTTTTTTATTGATTCAATAATTGCTACGTTGATATTTTATATTATTGTTGTTCAATAATTATCATTGCACAGTATTTCCCATTATCAGATCGATAATTCATATTATTTGAATAATATTATTAGAGAGCATTATTGGCAATGTCTAAGGAAGTTCTATCTAGAAAAGGGGTTTGGTCACCTAATTGCGCGCCAATAAAGAGAAATCCTTATCGGAAAGCCCCCTCTTTCCTGGGAATGACCTGGTTGTCAAAATTGTGATTCTGTAATATTATTTGTGAATAATTAATTGTTGATTTATATGATAAGGAAATATTTATTTTATGTGGATATAAATGATGGATAGGAAAATATTTATTTTGTGTGGATATAAATGAAGGAATTAATGCTGAGGTGTTTTATCAGTATTTTATCAGAATGGAGGAATTCTTAGAAAAGTGTCAATTATTGAAAATTGATATTTTATCTTACATTATAAATGTATAATGTGGTTTTATAATAATATAATAATGGTGATATTTTCACACTAAATTCACGGTGCATTAATCAAATGAGAGAAATCTAGAAATCAAAAGAACAAAATATGGGATTTTCAGAAAAATTAGTTTATTACTTGATTTTGTAAAATCCATAACTTTTTGTGTTTAATGAGTTAGGAGATGAGCCATATATCAAAAGAAAGCCCTGGAAGTAAGCTAAGCGTGGAAATTTGAATCACCCAAATATTCTTTGTGTATTTTTCGTGGTGACTGTTTGAGTGAAACTGGTACGAGGGACTTATAATCCGAAAATCAAATCAGTGTTCTTAAAGCTCTATTGTGTGAGTTATAATTTTAATCCGACCGTTGGATCGTTGTGATTTTTGGATATGTTATACATATATAAGTTGAGTATATGTCCATAAATTTTGAACCGTTAAAGATTAACGTATGATTTGTTATGAATTTTAAGAGGCGTTGAAAATCATTTGTATGAGGATTTCGGTCATTTGGAATTTGGAAAAACTTAAAGCTACAAAGTTGTAGAGAATTTAATTTCCTATTGAATGGACATAAAATTCGTATTTTTCTGATAAAAGGGCTATTTATTATGAATTATTGAAGTTTCGGAATATAAATATTTTTATTAAAACTATGGGTGGGACCCACTTTTGTTTTTTTAAACATGTGGGCTGCAAATTTTTTTTCAAGATGGCTTGCTTAGCTTTTCAACAAAGGAGGTGCATAGAAGATAAGAAAAAATTATTATTTTATTAATTTAGTCTCCTTTGGCGTTCTAGCATTTTCCTATAAATAGGGTGCTTAGTTAAAATGTTGACTGGTATGATCATGACCATTGAATTTATAATTGAATATCTTTAGCTTAAGTGCAAAGGTGAATTGATCAACATGGTTATAATTATTGTTTATATAAATTCTGAAATGATTATATATTTCTTTAAGATATTAATATCTTTAACAAGTAGTGCAAAGATGATCTGTTGTTGAATATATTTGGCATGTAGTGCAAAGATGATCTGTTGTTGAATATCTTTGGCATGTAGTGCAAAGATGACATGTTGTTGAATATCTTTGGTCAATAGTGCAAAGATGAACTGTTGACGAATATCTTTGGCCCGTAGTGCAAAGATGAACTTATTAGTATGATTATGAACATGAACTGTGATTTGGTATAACCATGATCTTTGATGTTTCAGGTAAAGACAGGTGATGAAAATTATCTTCGTCCTGGGTGGGAAGAGGAATTTAGAACCACAATTATGATTATGAGTTATTCACATGATTGGGGACAGGATCTGTTGATTGATGTTATAGGTGTGACGCCCCCAAAATTAGGTATACATCACCCATCTTGGGTCGCCAGATACATGGTATAGAATTCAAATACAAACTTAAATATACAACTGTCGTGTAGAATACGACAAGACATAACTGAGAGTTTTAATAAGAATATTGTCATCTATACAATATCCACACTTAATGGGTCCTCATTACATTTATTATCACATTATTTCACAGAATAGTGAGGACTACTAATGCACCATCTAGGACCATCACTCTGTTCCCCGACTAGTCCTAGCTACGTTCTCATTTCCTAAAGAGAACAATGAAAGAAAGGGTGAGCTCAACTAGCCCAGTAAGAAATATTATGGCTAAGATAATGCAGAATAAATTATCGTTAGCCTTCAACAGTGTTAAACTGATACAATATAACAAATATCAAGTTTAACTGCAGCAGAACAAGCAATCCATTAAAAGAGTCAAGTAGAACATAATGTCTAATATCTCATCTAGATTAAAAGTCCATCGTTGATATTTTATTCCTGTAATACTCATCAACAGTTCTTTGTTATACTCAAGACAAATAGAACTTTCATCACTTGTCTTCACCTGAACCACCAAAGATGTTAGTTAAATTCACAATTCATATTTATAATAATGTGAATTTACGATTTCCTTCTTGCCACAAAGGCTTAATAGAACGTTTACTCAATATCCTTACCCCAAAGGTCAAGATATTCAAATGTAATAACAATGATCATACCAATCGATTGTTTATCTTTGCACTCACGGGCCAAAGATATTCAACTATAAAACCAATGGTCATGATCATACCAATCAATTGCATGTCGATTGCACTACTACCAAAGATATTCAATCATTAACTAATGGTCATGATCCCGCCAATCACATCATTGAATTATCCATGCACTACGGCCAAGGATATTTGTTAGTATCACTAGTGGTCATGATCATGTCATACACCGTCCATCTTCGCACTACGTCAAAGCTATCAAACAATGAGATCATCTTTGCACTACGTGCCAAAGATATTCAACAACATATCATCTTTGCACTACACGGCCAAAGACATACAACTGTAAAACCAATAACCAACAAAAGATAATAAAGAATGGAATAATAAAAGAATTTTACCGTGTATGCAGATTACTTGCGTAAAAGAGTTATTCCAACATAATAATAAATAATGGAATAATAAAAGAATTTCACTATGTATGCGTTACTTGCATGATAGCGAGTTATTCCAACATAATAATAAAGAATGGAACAACGTAAGAATTTCACCATGCGTGCGTAATTAATTGCATAGACAAAGTTATTATTGACAGAATAATAAATAATGGAACCAGTCATGCGTAATCGCACGCATGTGATATTCCAAATGAATAAATAAGAATGGAATAACAACGAATTCACCATGCATGCGATAGATCGATGATAAAAGTTATTCCAACGTAATAATAAATAATGGAACCAGTCACGCGAACGCGATGTCTGAGGACGGATATATTACGGCGAATAATAAATAATGGAACCAGTCCCATAAACGCATGCATGTGATATATTCTCGACAAAATAATAAAGAATGGAATAACAACAGAAATCACCATACATGCGATAGAATCGCACAAAACAAAGTTATTCCAACAAAGATAATAAATAATGGAATCGGATCCGAACAAACGCATTGCAGACGGGATATTCCGACAGAATAATAAAGAACGGAATATTAGAAGAATTTCACCATGTATGCAGTACTTCGCATAACAGGTTATTCCAACATAATAATAAAGAATGGAATAACATAAGAATTTCACCAAGTATAGGGTATCCCGCGTATACAGGTTATTCCAACAGAATAATAAAGAATGGAATAACAGAAGTTATCTTCATGAATAAGAAAGAAAGAATACCCCTTACGAGTACAACAAATAATATCCCTTACGAGTACAACAAATAATATCCCTTACGAGTACAACAAATAATATCCCTTACGAGTACAACAAATAATATCCCTTATGAGTACAACAAATAATATCCCTTACGAGTACAATAAATAATATCCCTTATGAGTACAACAAATAATATCCCTTACCTTTGAAAGAAGAGTATTCCTACTGGTAGGACGAGGATATACTCGAAGAAACGTGTACTACGCTCAAAGCTTTCTTAAACTCTAAAGAAATACGCTCAAGATTATAGAAGAAGAATTCTCTCTCTAGAGTTTCAGTGAATTCGTAAGAAATAATGAAGGAATGAGCTTCTATTTATAGAAGAATGGACTGCATAGTAACTAATTCATGAACGATCTAGATTGATTTACTTTTAATCGGACGGTCCATATTTAAAGCAAAATCTTTTAAATAAAATATAATATATTCTATTTATAATCTAATAAAACGAATAACTTTATAAAAGTATTTTGTTTTATATAAAAAGATTTTACTATGCAAAATACTATGCAACACTATGCATAATAAAATATAATATATTCTATTTATAGAATAACTTTATAAAAGTATTCTGTTTTATATAAAAAGATTTTACTATGCAAAACACTATGCATAATAGAATGTAATATATTATATTTATAGAATAACTTTATAAAAGTATTCTGTTTTATATAAAAAGATTTTACTATTAAAACTTTAAACCAATGACCCATATTGATTTACTATTATAATTTCAATCATCGGTCTAAAAAATTAGCACATCTCCTCATGGAATAATATTGTACCCAAAAATGATTTGGACCGAAAAGAAATATATTTTTCGGGTGAATAGTACCCCGTGAATAGTATTTCGAGAATAGTACCTCGTGAATAGTACCCCGACACGAAAAGTGTGACGCCCCCAAATCCAGGTTCTCTAACCTCAGATTCAGTGCTCACGATCATATCATCATCATAAGCATTCTATAACTATTTTGAAATAATAAACATACATTGTTCATTATACAAAAGTCTCAAAACATGGTCCCAGGGTCTCTCTAACCTTAACTTTAAATACACCATTTATAATACAAACAGTTTACTCAAGAAATTCCATTAGATAATAACTAATTTAACATTCATTCTAAAATTACTCCCGGATCTTGCCCTTGCCCTTGTCCTTCGTGATTAGATCCTTCTGCTTAATCGAAAATAGAGGTTATGATATAGCAAGAGTAAGCAACTAATTTGCTTCACAAGTTTATAAAGACAAAGGAGATATATCATGACGTAAAAAGAAATATTACCTTCAATGTTCAACAATAATATAAGATTGTGAAGGAACATGAATTAATAATCAACAATTGAATATTCGATAATTGAATAACATGAACTGAGTGGTTTTGAATAACCATGAACATTTGCCAAGGTGCTCAAAGTGATTTAAATCGGACCTTTAATAAGTTTTGGTATTCAAGGATCACCTTTTCATACCCCGTGATTTATGCATAAACACTTAATACTCCGACATTGATATCATGCCTTAATCAAATTTGTTCATTTCTCGACCAAGAGTTCTTACCATATCAATTAATAAGAACAGCTTATTTAAAATCCATTTGATTTAACAAATTTAGACATGCTTGATCTAGTCGATACAATTTGCATAGATCTATCCCATAAATAGTTCATAAATGAAGAACTTTAATTTAATTCACAGCTTCAATGGCAAGAGAATCTGAATTCAATTGCACAAAGTGCAATTTCAATAATCAATAAAGACGTGAATAATCATCAATAATTATTCACTAATATGCTTTTGTAAATAATAACTCAAGTTGAGTTAGAAACTTGCCTCGATCGTAGAGGTTACAGCTACGAAATAAATTTCTATCCACTATGTAGTTAAATTATCTTCTTTTGAGAGACCTATAATTAGTCTTTCAATTAGTCATTGCATAACATCAGATTATGTAATCACATAGATATCATACATTACAATAAGTTCTTATAAACATTATCATGCCTAGATAGTGTTATTATTAATTAACGACTACCTTTAATTCACATAATATTATTAACTTAGATAATATTAATTCACCTTCTAGTATTATTGGTTCACTAATAATACTTTAAATCATTTACCAACATTTTATTCACTTACTAATATTATTAATTATTTAATAATATTTTATCCTTTACTAATATTATTAATCATTTAATAATATTTTATTCACTTACTAATATTATTAATCATTTAATAATATTTTATTTAATCTCGAATATTATTATTTAATAATAATACTCTAATCTAATATTTTATTTACATAACAACATCATATTATAATATTATTAGTATTATAATAATATTCCAATGATTTATTAAATTAATAAACAATTTATTCTAATTGTTCATCCTTTAATAACCTCTTATTTAATATCCATAAAAGGTCATAAGTAATATTTATTATTATAAATTACCAAAATGCCCTAAGATAGTCATGATATAATATATTATGAGCATTCAAGCATAAAAATCATATTTTTCTCATTAAAGGCATCATTTAACTATTTATTTCCTTTTATTCATAACCTAATCATTTTTAGGAAAAATAGCAAACTGATTCCAAAAATTTTCAGCTTCTGGATTTTAACAGAATATGAACCAACAATGATCCTCTAATTTTTCTAGAATTTTAGAAAATGATTTACTATTTTTAGAGTGTCCAAAACACTCGGATCTTGCTCTCTATTTTTCATAAATTAAGTTTTACTCAGAAACATCTGAAATTTTCAGGGTATGCTCTCTTAACATATATGAAGCTACTGTAAAAATTTTGGAATTTTCCAGTGTATACACAGTGAGATATTCGTAGGATAATATTTAAGAGTCCTTTACTTTAAATAGTCATTACGCACAATATATAACTCAAAGCGTGTCCGTTCTTTTTCCTACGCCAGAGATAACTTCATAAGATACCTCTGTAATATTTTTCCAGATTTTTACAAGACAAGGAACTGACCGAAACAGCCTCATGAAAAAACAAGTCAAGAGCTGATTTAGAGTTTCAAAGCTTTAGCATATAAAGTGGACTGTTTTGGGAAAAATAATCTTAAAGGTTTCAAAACTTACTAGATTTGTGATCTACCACTTGGCTTTACTAGATAACTCATGTATCTAGCACCCCCTTCGACGGATCATAATTCCAAGTTGTAGAACTTGAGTTACACAAGATTTAGTGGAAGAAAACAAGAGTTTTCACCCTTGGAGAACATATGCTCATTTTCTTCCTCTAAGCCTTAGATCCAACACTCAAGATACTTAGTTCCATGCATGATGGTATGTATAACTAGTGTATCTTGAGTAGTTGTACATAACCCCATCAAAACTCAAGCTATCAAAACAAGGTAAGAGAAGAAGATGAAGGTACATTATACCTTGACTTAGTGGCTACCTTCCTTGATTTTCCAAAGTAACTAATAAACTTAGGGGGCATAAACAACTAGCACTCCTATATTTTTTCTTTCTATGGATGAAATTCTCTCTTTCTTTTCTCTCTTTGAAGTTGGCTAGCTTGGGAGCAAGAGATAGAAGAAGAAGATGAAGAAGATGGAGAGAAAATGAAATGTTGGAATACGAATGAAGTGTTGGAAGAATAAGATGTGCATTCAAAATGTAATGGGCAATTCATTATTAATTCTCCCACAATCATTTTGTTGCCCATTAGGTAAAACACTTTGTATTATTACTTACCTTAGGTTAAACATGATTAAATGTGCATAATGGAGTGGCAACCCAATGGAGCCTTACAACATTGTCCTTATGTTTAATCATGTCTACTAATGGACAAGCTAGATTAATTAATCCACTTAGGATCCTCATAATATCCACCATTTAGCTTTTATTTTAAATGCCCAATTTTGATTAATCAAATGTCTAGAATACCCCCAATCAAGTGGGCTAAGTATTGGATTACATTTTACTTTCCTTGGGCTTTTCTTTTAATTGATTTGGGCTAGATAAAACATAATCCAACAATTTTAATAATGTTACCTAATTTGATAATTTAGGGCTTTTCATCTCCAATCATATGAAGTTTAATTACTTATACATATGATTTTATCTCATAACCTAATTAGATTTACAAGAATTAGGTTTAAAATTATTAGTCACTTGAAATACTAAGTTTACCCACTTAAGTTAGTATACATATAAAATACTAACTTTTTTCGTGTTACCATAACCCTTAGGTTATTTAATATCCTTACCTAATGTATAATTAGGTCACAAGGCTTTCATTTTTAATGAAATCCATAAATGTATGTATCCATATATAACACAAAGTAAAAAAAAATGTACATACATTCATGGTGACTTAAAATTCACTAAGTATTACATCCTCCTCCCTTATAAGAATTCCGTCCCCTAATTACATATAAGGTTACTCAAAAGGTGTGGGTAATTTTCTCTTATCCTTTCTTCAAGTTCCCACGTAGCTTCTTCAAAGATTGTGGTTCCTCCAAAGAACTTTTTACGTAATGTATAACCTTATTTCGCAATTTCGCTTCCTTTCTATCTAAAACTTCGATTGAATTTCCTCGTCACGATAAATCTTTTTTCAATTTGAATTGGCTCGTGACGATATCACATGCTTGTAATCGAGCTTATATGGTCGTGAAGACCGACATATGAAACACATTATGAATATGTTCCAGCTTTAGGAGGTAGAGCTACCTCGTCACGCCACTTCGCCTATCTTCTTCAAGATCTCAAAAGGTCCAATAAATCTCTGACTCAAATTTTACCTTTCTTTCCAAACCTTATCTTTCCTTTCCAAGGAGATACTTTCAAAAATGCATGGCTTCCCACTTCAAAATCACGCTTCGCAGCGATGTAAGTCCGCATACTTCTTCCATGCGATCTTGAGTCGCTACTACCGGCTCTAATCATCCTTTAATGGTCTCTACGATTCTGCTTGCACGACAGCTTCGTCCCAATAATGACATTCACCCACTTCATCCCAAAGATACGGGTGTTCTACATTTCTCCCATACATTGCTTCAGACGGCGGCATTCGGATGTCAAGCGTGGTAGCTATTGTTGTATGCGAACTCTACCAATGGAAGATGATCCTCCCAACTACCCTTGAAGTCCATCACACAAGCTCCGAGCATGTCTTCAAGTGTTTGAATCGCTCTCTCACTTTGCCCATCGATGCATGGATGATACGCTGCTCTCATCCGTAGTCAAGGCCCCCATTCTTTCTTGAAGACTCTTCCGTAAGTTTGACGTGAAACGGATCCCTATCCGACACAATAGATACTTGCACGCCATGTCTCGATATAATTTCTTTGATGTATAGTTTGGCTACCGGGTCCAGACTATACCGATCTTGATCGGCAAAAAGTGAGCCGATTCAGTAAGACGATCTCACGATCACCCATATGGCATCGTGTCCCTTTTGCGTTCTTTGAAGTCCCACCACAAAATCCATCGTGATGTGCTCCCATTTCCACTCTGGAATCTCTAAAGGTCAGAATAGTCCACTTTGGCCGTTGATGTTCGCCTCGACTTCTTCTGACAAGTTAGACTCTCCGACAAGTTAGACATTTACCGACACTTGTATTTCAATTCATCCCTTCACCAAACATCTTCTTGATGTCGCCGCATCTTCGCCCTTCTCTTGAGCCTCTTTAACCTTATCTAATAAAGTAGGGCTCACGCCACAAAGAAATAATTTCTCATCGACCTCATTCGGCATTTAACCTCTAAGTCAAGTCGTTCAAATCCTTCACCAATTCCTCTTGAATGGTTAACTTCAATAACTTCTCTCTCTTTTTTTACTTTCAGGGCATCACCACTACATTTGCTTTGCACGGATGGTACGTAATCTCACAATCATAATCCTTGATCAATTCTAGCCATCTACATGCGTTGCTCATATTAGCTTCTTCCGGGTGAAGATATACTTTAGACTCTTATGATCCGTATATATCTCACACTTCTCTCCATACAAATAGTGCCTCCAAATTTTCAAGGCAAAACTATCATTGCTAACTCCAGTCATGAGTCTGATAACCCTTCTCATAGTCCTTTAGTCGACGTGAAGCGATGCAATGACCTTGCCATGTCAGCATCAAGACACGCCCAAGACCCTTGTGTGACGATCACTATACACTACAAATCCTCCCGTGTTGTCCGGTAGAAAGCCAACACAAAGCTTGACCGAGCCTCTTCTTCAATTCCATGAAACTCGTTTCACATTTTTCCGTCCAAACGAACTTCACCGCTTTTCTAGTAAGGTTGGTCAATGGCGATGCTACCTTTGAAAAATCTTGGATGAATCTTCGATAGTATCCTGCTAATCCCAAGAAACTCCTAATTTCGCTTGTCTTTGGGTCGTTCCTCATTGATAACCGCTTACTTTTGTTTGGATCTACCAAACACCATCTTTGTCGATAACGTGACCCAAAAATTGCACCCTCCGCAACTAAAATTCACACTTGGAGAACTTTGCATACAACTTCTCCTCCTTAACGCCTCCAACACTTTCCTTAGATGTTCAAATGGATCTTCCTCTCGTCTCTTTAATATACCGTAATGTCGCCGATGAACACGATAACAAACTTATCCAAATATCGCTTAAACACTGCTCATCAACTCCATGAATGTCATTGGTGCATTAGTTAACCCAAAAGACATTACCGTAAACTCAAAGTGTCCATACCGAAGTTCAATGCCGCCTTTGGAACATCCTCATGTCTCACCTTCAGTTGGTGATAACCACCTCAAGTCAATTTTTGAAAAGTATTTTGCCCCTTCAACCGATCAAACAAATCGTCGATCCCGGCAATGGGTATTTATTCTTAATGGTGACCTTGTTTAACTCTCGGTAGTCGATACAAAGTCTTAATGACCCATCCTTCTTCTTTACGAATAAGACCGGTGCTCCCCATGGTGATACGCTTTCGTCGAATGTATCCCTTATCTAACAACTCTTGTAGTTGAACCATCGCCTTCCTTCATTTCTCACAGAGCCATACGATACGGCGCTTTTGGATACCGGTGATGTCCCCAGTGCCAAATTGATAACAAACTCTATCTCTATCCGGTGGCAATCCCTTAATTTCATCCGGAAAACGCTAACGAATTCCTTTATAATAGGTATTTGACCCGATTCACCCTCGATTCTCATGGGTATCCACAACGTGAGCCAAATAACCTATACAACCCTTCCTAAGCAACTTCCTTGCTTGCATCATCGCTGACAACAAGATTGTCTTGGCGATTTATCGCCATAAAATACCACCTTTGACTTATTCTTGAGTCTTTAGGTGTACGCGACTTTTTCTTACAAATAATAACCGCTCCATGACTTGATAACCAATCCATCCCAAGGATTACATCAAACTCTCCAAGACGAATCCAGATCAAATCCACGTTAAGCTTAAAACCTCTTACATTAGCACAACAGCCCTATAGATGTAGTCTACTGTGAATAATTTCTTTGTTTGCTACTTCTACATTCATCAAGTGTTCTAATAGTTCATGAGGTAAACTTAATCTTTGAGCAAATTCATCGACATACAAAAGAACATGAAGCTCCCGAATCGAATAACACATAGGCATTTATATCATTGATCGAATTATACCGACACCACCTCCCCGGATGCCACAAAGATCTTGCACCGCCATATTGAATGTCCGTCTTTGTTGGCTTGTTTTGGTCAATGGGTCCTCCACCGATTGTCTTTGTGTTATTGCCCTCGCTTCCATTTCCGCCATCCATGCTTTTCTTCTTCGGGCAATCCTTGATCCGATGTCCCACTTCACCACAATTAAAGCAACCTCCTTTCTTCACCTTAGTACAATTGGGTGAGGTATGCCCTTCTTGTCCACATGTATAACATATCATTTTTCCTTTCCAGCACTCCCCCGAGTGACCCTTTCCACAGTTCCCACACACCGACTTCTTTTGTTGCACGCTTCCTTGCTGCATCTCCAGATTACTACCCCCACTGCTCCATTTCCGCTTCTTATTGTTGCTACCGCCACTGCTGACATTTTGATTCCCACCTTCTGATTTCTTCTTATTCTTCTCCCGATTGTATCTTGAGACCGCTTCGCTTCCTCCTTCCGCTATAAGAGCTTTTTCCAACAGAGTTGAGAATGATGGGATTTGTAAAACCGCTACCTTACTATAAATCCACGGCTTTAGTCCATTTTCAAACCTTCTCGCTTTCCTCACCTCTGTGTCCACCTGATGTGGAGCGAATCTGGACAATTCATTAAATTTCGCAGCATACTCTGATACTGACATATTCTCCTGTTTTAGTTCCAAGAACTTGATCTCCATTCTTGCTTGAACGCTCTCAGGGAAGTAGTTCTCGAAGAACAACTTCTTGAATGCTTCCCAAGTCACGATTCCAGCTTAAAACTTTGTTCGGTTGGCATCCCACCAATAGCTAGCCTCCCCTTCATTAAGTAGGTAGCAAAAATGGTCTTCGTTTCTTCTCGCTACTCTAGCAATAACGAAGGCCTTTTCAATCTCCTTTACCCACATTTGGGCTTCTATCGTCTGTTGTTCCTCCTAACTCCGGCGGTCCTCACCGCTTGAAGTCCTTAAAGTTTACTATTTGGGTGTCTCACGATTTCGCAGTTGAGCTTGATTCCTCATGGCTTCAACCATCATGTTAATAAAATCTTGCATTGGGTTTGTTGAGATCCCACGCATTATTAACTCGACTCTTCAATATCTTGGTTCCCGAGTCCACGCTCATACGCGCCATTATCTAGTGAAACAAAAATTCTAACACGTTACTCTTGATTTATTATCATATGATTACTTAGTATGTAATACGCTATTTATTTAAACAATCAGATGATCATTATGTGAGAGTTTTAAGTTACCGAGATTTGGAAGTCTTTCTCCCTACTTAGTGGGTTAAGTTTGTTTTTAAAGAACATTTTCCAAATCATTCTACTGAATTCACATAACATTAAATAGAAAATTTACTATTTAAAATTTTCTAACACATATCATAATAATACTGCATTTATATTCATACACCAATCTTCAGTGACTTACACGATTAATACAGGTATATTTTATAAATGCTACTATCCCATTTTAACACAAAAGATGGGATTAACTCATAATGATACCTCCCTACAAACACAATTAGGAAAGTACATAACCATTTACTACCTCACACCTCACTGAGGTTTACATCAACATAAAACCTTATTACACAACAAGAAAAGGTACTAATGCATCTATTTACAATCTGGGCCATCACATCATCACCACTCGGTGGCCCCGCCAGTCACCCCACAGCTCCTAGGGAAGCAACTACTCCAGAATCCCCACGTCGAATCGGATCGACTAGACTCTCCTATCTCGTAGTGGACCCTCCTAGCCCCCATCACTACCGCCCTCATACGCAGCACGCCCCAAATCCAAAAACAAGGATCTAACCCATCGCATTCAAAGGTTTCACGATCCTATCATCATCATAAGCATTCTATAACTATTTCAAATAATAAAACATACATTGTTCATTATACAAAAGTCTCAAAACATGGTCCCAAGGTCTCTAACCTTAACTTTAAATACACCATTTATAATACAAAATACAAAAGCTTACTCAAGAAATTCCATTAGATAATAACTAATTTAACATTCATTCTAAAATTACTCCCGATCTTGCCTTGCCCTTGTCCTTCGTGATTAGATCCTTCTAAGCTTAATCGAAAATAGAGGTCATGATATAGCAAGAGTAAGCAACTAATTTGCTTCACAAGTTTATAAAGACAAAGGAGATATATCATGACGTAGAAAAAGAAATATTGCCTTCAATGTTCAACAATAATATAAGATTGTGAAGGAACATGAATTAATAATCAACAATTGAATATTCGATAATCAATAACATGAATCGAGTGGTTTTGAATAACTATGAACATTTGCCAAGGTGCTCAAAGATTTAAATCGACCTTTTAATAAGTTTTGGTATTCAAGGATCACCCTTTCATACCCCGTGATTTATGCATAAACACTTAATAATCCGACATCGATATCATGCCTTAATCAAATTTGTTCATTTCAACAAAGAGTTCTTACCATATCAATTAATAAGAATAGCTTATTTAAAATCCATTTGATTTAACAAATTTAGACATGCTTTATCTAAATTGATACAATTAGCATAGATCTATCCCATAAATAGCTTCATAAATGAAGAACTTTAATTTAATTCACAGCTCAACGGCAAGAGAATCTAATTCAATCGCATAAAGTGCTAATTTCAATAATCAATAAAGACGGAATAATCATCAATAATTATTCACTAATATGCTTTGAAAATAATAACTCAAGTCGAAGTAGGAAACTTGCCTCGATCGAGAGGTTACAAAATGCCACGTAAATAAATTTCTATCCACTATGTAGTTAAATTATCTTCCTTTGAGAGACCTATAATTAGTCTTTCAATTAGTCAATGCATAACATCGATTATGTAATCACATAGATATCATACATTACAATAAGTTCTTATAAACATTATCATGCCTAGATAGTATTATTATTAATTAACGATCACCTTTAATTCACATAATATTATTAACTTAGATAATATTAATTCACCTTCTAGTATTATTGGTTCACTAATAATACTTTTAAATCATTTACCAACATTTTATTCACTTACTAATATTATTAATCATTTAATAATATTTTATCCCTTTACTAATATTATTAATCATTTAATAATATTTTATTCACTTACTAATATTATTAATCATTTAATAATATTTTATTTAATCTCAAATATTATTATTTAATAATAATACTCTAATCTAATATTTTTATTTACATAACAACATCATATTATAATATTATTAGTATTATAATAATATTCCAATGATTTATTAAATTAATAAACAATTTATTCTAATTGTTCATCCTTTAATAACCTCTTATTTAATATCCATAAAAGGTCATAAGTAATATTTATTATTATAAATTACCAAAATGCCCTAAGATAGTCATGATATAATATATTATGAGCATTCAAGCATAAAAATCATATTTTTCTCATTAAAGGCATCATTTAACTATTTATTTCCTTTTATTCATAACCTAATCATTTTAGGAAAAATAGCAAACTGATTCCAAAAATTTTCAGCTTCTGGATTTTAATAGAATATGAACCAACAATGATCCTCTAATTTTTCTAGAATTTTAGAAAATGATTTACTATTTTTAGAGTGTCCAAAACACTCGGATCTTGCTCTATTTTTCATAAATTGAGTTTTACTCAGAAAAATCTGAAATTTTCAGGGTATGCTCTCTTAATATATATGAAGCTACTGTAAAAATTTTGGAATTTTCCAGTGTATACACAAAGTGAGATATTCGTAGGATAATATTTATGGAGTCCTTTACTTTAAATAGTCATTACGCACAATATATAACTCAAACGTGTCCGCTTTTTTCCTACGCCAGATAACTTCATAAGGTACCTCTGTAATATTTTTCCAGATTTTTACAAGACAAGGAACTGACCGAAACAGCCTCATGAAAAACAAGTCAAGAGCTGATTTAGAGTTTCAAAGCTTTAGCATATAAAGTGGACTGCTTTGGGAAAAATAATCTTAAAGGTTTCAAAACTTACTAGATTTGTGATTCACCACTTGGGTTTACTAGATAACTCATGTATCTAGCACCCCTTCGACGGATCATAATTCCAAGTTGTAGAACTTGAGTTACACAAGATTTAGTGGAAGAAAAACAAGAGTTTTCACCCTCGAGAACATATGCTCATTTTCTTCCTCTAAGCCTTAGATCCAACACTCAAGATACTTAGTTCCATGCATGATGGTATGTATAACTAGTGTATCTTGAGTAGTTGTACATAACCCCATCAAAACTCAAGCTATCAAAACAAGGTAAGAGAAGAAGATGAAGGTACATTATACCTCGACTTAGTGGCTACCTTCCTTGATTTTCCAAAGTAACTAATAAACTTAGGGGCATAAACAACTAGCACTCCTATATTTTTTTTTTTCTATGGATGAAATTCTCTTTTCTTTTCTCTTTTGAAGTTGGCTAGCTTGGGAGCAAGAGATAGAAGAAGAAGATGAAGAAGATGGAGAGAAAATGAAATGTTGGAATACGAATGAAGTGTTGAAGAATGAGATGTGCATTCAAAATGTAATGGGCAATTCATTATTAATTCTCCCACAATCATTTTGTTGCCCATTAGGTAAAAAACACTTTGTATTATTACTTACCTTAGGTTAAACATGATTAAATGTGCATAATGGAGTGGCAACCAATGGGAGCCTTACAACATTGTCCTTATGTTTAATCATGTCTACTAATGGACAAGCTAGATTAATTAATCCACTTAGGATCCTCATAATATCCACCATTTAGCTTTTATTTTAAATGCCCAATTTTGATTAATCAAATGTCTAGAATACCCCCAATCAAGTGGGCTAAGTATTGATTACATTTTATTTTCCTCGGGCTTTTCTTTTAATCGATTTGGGCTAGATAAAAAACATAGTCCAACAATTTTAATAATGTTACCTAATTTGATAATTTAGGGCTTTCATCTCCAATCATATGAAGTTTAATTACTTATACATATGATTTTATCTCATAACCTAATTAGATTTACAAGAATTAGGTTTAAAATTATTAGTCACTTGAAATACTAAGTTTACCCACTTAAGTTAGTATATATATAAAATACTAACTTTTTCGTGTTACCATAACCCTTAGGTTATTTAATATCCTTACCTAATGTATAATTAGGTCACAAGGCTTTCATTTTTTAATGAAATCCATAAATGTATGTATCCATATATAACACAAAGTAAAAAAAATGTACATACATTCATGGTGACTTAAAATTCACTATTATTACATCCTCCCCCCTATAAGAATTCCGCCCCTAATTACATATAAGGTTACTCAAAAAGGTGTGGGTAATTTTCTTTATCCTTTCTTCAAGTTCCCACGTAGCTTCTTCAAAGATTGTGGTTCCTCCAAAGAACTTTTTACGTAATGTATAACCTTATTTCGCAATTTCGCTCCTTTCATCTAAAACTTCGATCGAATTTCCTCGCACGATAAATCTTTTTCGACCAAATTGGCTCAGACGATATCACATGCTTGTAATCAGCTTATATGGTCGAAGAATCGACACATGAAACACATTATGAATATGTTCCAGCTCAGAGGTAGAGCTACCTCAGACGCCACTTCACCTATCTTCTTCAAGATCTCAAAAGGTCCAATAAATCTTTGACTCACCACCTTTCTTTCCAAACCTTATCTTTCCTTTCCAAGGAGATACTTTCAAAATGCATGGCTTCCCACCTCAAAATCTCGCTCATGCGATGTAAGTCTCAGATACTTCTTCCGCATCTTGAGTCGCTACCACCGGGCTCTAATCACCTTAATGGTCTCTACTATTCATTGCACTCAGCCTCGTCCCAATAATGACGCTCACCCACTTCATCCCAAAGATACTGCAAGCGTTTCTACATTTCTCCCATATGCAAAGGCTTCAGACGGCCGGATTCCGATGTCAAGTAGGTAGCTATTGTTGTATGCGAACTCTACCAATGGAAGATGATCCTCCCAACTACCCTCAAGTCCATCACACAAGCTCGAGCATGTCTTCAAGTGTTTGAATCGCTTCTCTCACTTTGCCCATCGGCTCATGGATGATACGCTATGCTCATCATCCGTAGTCAAGGCCCCCATTCTTTCTTGAAGACTCTTCCGTAAGTTTGACGTGAAACGCGGATCCCTATCCGGCACAATAGATACCGCACGCCATGTCTCGATATAATTTCTTTGATGTATAGTTTGGCTACCGGGTCCAGATTATACCGATCTCGACGGCAAAAGTGAGCCGACTTTCAGAAGACGATCTACGATCACCCATATGGCATCGTGGTCCCTTTATGCTGTCGAAGTCCCACCACAAAATCCATCGTGATGTGCTCCCATTTCCACTGAATCTCTAAAGGTCAGAATAGTCCACTTTGGCCGTTGATGTTCTCGCCGACTCTCCGACAAGTTAGACATTTACCGGCACATTCTCGCAACATCTCTCTTCATGTTTGGCCACCAAAAGTGTCGACGTAAGTCTTGATACATTTTTGTGCTTCCTCGGGTATCGAGTACCTCAGACATGTGCTTCTTGCGTAATCTCTTCTCTTAGTTCTCGTATTAATCTGCACCCAAATTCGCCCTTCAAATCTTAGCAAATCGGTGCCATCAATCTTGTATTTCAATTCATCCCTTCACCTAACCGCTTTTGATGTCGCCGCAATCTTCGCCCTTCTCGAGCCTCTTTAACCTTATCTAATAAAGTAGGGCTCACGCCACAAAGAATAATTTCTCATCGACCTCCGTCGGCATTTAAACCTCTAAGTCAAGTCGCTCAAATCCTTCACCAATTCCTCTTGAATGGTTAACTTCAATAACTTCTCTCGCTTTTTCTCGCTTGTGCATCACCACTACATTTGCTTTGGCTCGATGGTACAAATCTCACAATCATAATCCTCGATCAATTCTAGCCATCTACACCGCTTCATATTTAGCTCCTTCGGGTGAAGATATACTTTAGACTCTTATGATCCGATATATCTCACACTTCTCCATACAAATAGTGCTCCAAATTTTCAAGGCAAAAACTATCGTCGCTAACTCCAGTCATGAGTCTGATAACCCTTCTCATAGTCCTTTAGTCGACGTGAAGCGACGACGAATGACCTTGCTATGTCAGATCAAGACACGCCCAAGACCCTTGTGTGACGATCACTATACACTACAAATCCTCCCGTGTTGTCCCAAGAAAGCCAACACAAAAGCTCGATCGAGCCTCTTCTTCAATTCCATGAAACTCGCTCACATTTTTCCGCCCAAACGAACTTCACCGCTTTTCTAGTAAGGTTGGTCAATGGCGATGCTACCTTTGAAAAATCTTGATGAATCTTCGATAAGATCCTCGCTAA
Organism: Panax ginseng; assembly: GCA_020205605.1. Classification (NCBI taxonomy): domain Eukaryota; kingdom Viridiplantae; phylum Streptophyta; class Magnoliopsida; order Apiales; family Araliaceae; genus Panax; species Panax ginseng. Next base: position 100,197,366 of record CM035136.1, on the reverse strand, counting down.
TCCCAAGAAACTCCTAATTTCGCTTGTGTCTTTGGTCGCTCCCATTGATAACCGCTTCTACTTTTGGCCGGATCTACCAAAACACCATCTTTGTCGATAACGTGACCCAAAAATTGCACCTCCGCAAACTAAAATTCACACTTGAGAACTTTGCATACAACTTCTCCCTCCTTAACGCCTCCAACACTTTCCTTAGATGTTCAAATGATCTTCCTCTCGTCTTTAATATACCGTAATGTCGCCGATGAACACGACAACAAACTTATCCAAATATCGCTTAAACACTGCTCATCAAATCCATGAATGTCATTGGTGCATTAGTTAACCCAAAAGACATTACCGTAAACTCAAAGTGTCCATACCGAGTTCAATGCCGCCTTTGGAACATCCTCATGTCTCACCTTCACCCAGATAACCACCCTCAAGTCAATTTTTGAAAAGTATTTTGCCCCTTCAACCGATCAAACAAATCGCCGATCCCGGCAATGGGTATTTATTCTTAATGGTGACCTTGTTTAACTCTCTCAGAGTCGATATAAAGTCTTAATGACCCATCCTTCTTCTTTACGAATAAGACCGGTGCTCCCCCTATGGTGATACGCTTTGGTCGAATGTATCCCTTATCTAACAACTCTTGTAGTTGAACCATCGCCTTCATTTCTACAGAGAGCCATACGACACGGCCGCTTTGATACCGGTGATGTCCCCGTGCCAAATCGATAACAAACTCTATCTCTATCCGTGGCAATCCTTAATTTCATCCGGGAAAACGCTAACGAATTCCTTTACAATAGGTATTTGACCCACCACACCCTCGATTCTCATGTATCCACAACGTGAGCCAAATAACCTATACAACCCTTCCTAAGCAACTTCCTTGTTTGATCATCGCCGACAACAAGATTGTCTTCATGATTTATCGCCATAAAATACCACCTTTGACTTATTCGAGTCTTTAGGTGTACGACTTTTCTTACAAATAATGACCGCCCATGACTTGATAACCAATCCATCCCAAGGATTACATCAAACTCTCCAAGACGAATTCCAGATCAAATCCACGTTGTTTAAAACCTCTTACATTAGCACAACAGCCCTATAGATGTAGTCTACAGGTGGATAATTTCTTTGTTTGCTACTTCTACATTCATCAAGGTGTTCTAATAGTTCATGAGGTAAACTTAATCTTTGAGCAAATTCATCGATACAAAAGAACATGAAGCTCCCTAATCGAATAACACATAGGCATTTATATCATTGATCGGAATTATACCGACACCACCTCCCCGGATGCCACAAAGATCTTGCACCGCCATATTGAATGTCCGTGTCATTGTTGGCTTGTTTTCAATCAATGGGTCCTCCACCGTTGTCTTTGTGTTATCGCCCTCACCGCCATTTCCGCCATCCATGCTTTTCTTCTTCTAAATCTTGATCCGATGTCCCACTTCACCACAATTAAAGCAACCTCCTTTCTTCACCTTAGTACAATTGGGTGAGGTATGCCCTTCTTGCCCACATGTATAATATATCATTTTTCCTTTCCAAGACTTCGAGTGACCTTTCCACAGCTCCCACACACCGACTTCTTTTTTGCACGCTTCCTTGTCGTGATCTCCAGATTACTACCCCCACCGCCCCATTTCCGCTTCTTATTGTTGCCACCGCCATCACCGACATTTTGATTCCCACCTTCCGATTTCTTCTTATTCTTCTCCCGATCAGATTCTTGAGACCGCTTCGCTCTCCTTCTTCCGCTTATAAGAGCTTTTTCCAACAGAGTTGAGAATGATGGGATTTGTAAAACCGCTACCTTACTATAAATCCACCATTTTAGTCCATTTTCAAACCTTCTCGCTTCTCACCTCTCGTGTGTCCACCGATGTGGAGCGAATCCGCCAATTCATTAAATTTCGCAAGATACTCGACATCGACATATTCTCCTGCTTTAGTTCCAAGAACTTGATCTCCATTCTTGCTTGAACGCTCTCAGTGGAAGTAGTTCTCAAGAACAACTTCTTGAATGCTTCCTAAGTCACGATTCCAGCTCCGGCTTTGTTCGTCAGCATCCCACCAATAGCTAGCCTCCCCTTCATTAAGTAGGTAGCAAAATGGTCTTCGCTCTTCTCGCTACTCTAGCAATAACGAAGGCCTTTTCTCAATCTCCTTTACCCACATTTGGGCTTCTATCGGGTCTCGTTGTTCCTCCTCAACTCGCGGTCCCACCGCCTTTGAAGTCCTTAAAGTTTACTATTTGGGTGCTCGCCGATTTCCTCGCAGTTGAGCTTGATTCCTCATGGCTTCAACCATCATGTTAATAAAATCTTGCATTGGGTTTTGTTGAGATCCCACGCATTATTAATCGACTCTTCAATATCTTGGTTCCCGAGTCCACGCTCATAGCCTATTATTATCTAGTGAAACAAAAATTCTAACATCGCTACTCTTGATTTATTATCATATGATTACTTAGTATGTAATACGCTATTTATTTAAACAATCGATGATCATTATGTGAGAGTTTTAAGTTACCGAGATTTGGAAGTCTTTCTCCCTACTTAGTGGGTTAAGTTTGTTTTAAAGAACATTTTCCAAATCACCATCAATTCACATAACATTAAATAGAAAATTTACTATTTAAAATTTTCTAACACATATCATAATAATACCGCATTTATATTCATACACCAATCTTCAAAGGACTTACACGATTAATACAGTATATTTTTTATAAATGCTACTATCCCATTTTAACACAAAAGATGGATTAACTCATAATGATACCTCCCTACAAACACAATTAGGGAAAGTACATAACCATTTACTACCTCACACCACCGAGGTTTACATCAACATAAAACCTTATTACACAACAAGAAAGGTACTAATGCATCTATTTACAACTGGGCCATCACATCATCACCACTGGTGGCCCCGCCAGTCACCACCGCATGAGCTCCTAGGGAAGCAACTACTCCAGAATCCCACGCCGAATCTGGATCGACTAGACTCTCCCTATCTCAGAGTGGACCTCTCCTAGCCCCAATCGCTACCGCCCCTCATACGCAGCTGCCTAATGCCACCCCTAAAGTCTCCACTCACCTTCATGGCATCCAAAGGCCATCTCTAATAGGTCCACCTGCTTAATCGATTTATGAAATGCTTCTTCCACCAGATCTTGTCTCGCAATCTCTACGCCAAACTCACTCAGACGCCAGATGCTCTACTCTCAATGTCATAACTTTGCCTTCTCCTCTTCTTAATTGGACTCAGATCTCCTCATGTAGCTCCATCTCAGTGCCTCGATAAGCAAGATCCTTATACCGCCGCCCGTGTGTTGATGGTTCATATTCTCCGCCCAATCAAGCAAAAAACTTTTGCTCCCGAGAAAGCATAGTTTTTTCTAACAAAGTTACTAATCATCACATCCTTCGAGGTGTCCGACACCTCCTCCGGGACGACCTCCTCCCGGCTCTATGTAATGGCTCCCCGACTATCACCGCATCCTATAAAACAAGGATACAACATCAAGATTACAATAAAATATATCCATTGATGAAATGAAATAATATTTTATTAAGATAACACATACTCGGCGAATTTCCACAATCCATCTCCTAACATACTCCGTAAGAGTTTTCTACTAAGGTTATAACCTAGGTTTCGTGATTCCTAATGTTTATAACCTACATGCCTTTGATACCAACCTCGTGACGCCCCCAAATCCAAAGTCTCTAACCTCGCATTCAAAGGCTCACGATCCTATCATCATCATAAGCATTCTATAACTATTTCAAATAATAAACATACATTGTTCATTATACAAAAGTCTCAAAACATGGTCCCAAGGTCTCTAACCTTAACTTTAAATACACCATTTATAATACAAATAGCTTTACTCAAGAAATTCCATTAGATAATAACTAATTTAACATTCATTCTAAAATTACTCCCTGATCTTGCCTTGCCTTGTCCTTCGTGATTAGATCCTTCTAGCTTAATCGAAAATAGAGGTCATGATATAGCAAGAGTAAGCAACTAATTTGCTTCACAAGTTTATAAAGACAAAGGAGATATATCATGACGAGAAAGAAATATTGCCTTCAATGTTCAACAATAATATAAGATTGTGAAGGAACATGAATTAATAATCAACAATTGAATATTCGATAATCAATAATATGAACCGAGTGGTTTTGAATAACCATGAACATTTGCCAAGGTGCTCAAAGGATTTAAATCGACCTTTTAATAAGTTTTGGTATTCAAGGATCACCTTTTCATACCCCGTGATTTATGCATAAACACTTAATAATCCGACATCGATATCATGCCTTAATCAAATTTGTTCATTTCTCACCAAGAGTTCTTACCATATCAATTAATAAGAATAGCTTATTTAAAATCCATTTGATTTAACAAATTTAGACATGCTTGATCTAGTCGATACAATTAGCATAGATCTATCCCATAAATAGCTTCATAAATGAAGAACTTTAATTTAATTCACAGCTCAACGGCAAGAGAATCTAATTCAATCGCACAAAGTGCTAATTTCAATAATCAATAAAGACGGAATAATCATCAATAATTATTCACTAATATGCTTTGAAAATAATAACTCAAGTCGAAGTTAGAAACTTGCCTCGATCGTAGGTTACAAATACGTAAATAAATTTCTATCCACTATGTAGTTAAATTATCTTCCTTTGAGAGACCTATAATTAGTCTTTCAATTAGTCAATGCATAACATCGATTATGTAATCACATAGATATCATACATTACAATAAGTTCTTATAAACATTATCATGCCTAGATAGTGTTATTATTAATTAACGATCACCTTTAATTCACATAATATTATTAACTTAGATAATATTAATTCACCTTCTAGTATTATTGGTTCACTAATAATACTTTTAAATCATTTACCAACATTTTATTCACTTACTAATATTATTAATCATTTAATAATATTTTATCCCTTTACTAATATTATTAATCATTTAATAATATTTTATTCACTTACTAATATTATTAATCATTTAATAATATTTTATTTAATCTCTAATATTATTATTTAATAATAATACTACTAATCTAATATTTTTATTTACATAACAACATCATATTATAATATTATTATTAGTATTATAATAATATTCCAATGATTTATTAAATTAATAAACAATTTATTCTAATTGTTCATCCTTTAATAACCTCTTATTTAATATCCATAAAAGGTCATAAGTAATATTTATTATTATAAATTACCAAAATGCCCTAAGATAGTCATGATATAATATATTATGAGCATTCAAGCATAAAAATCATATTTTTCTCATTAAAGGCATCATTTAACTATTTATTTCTTTTATTCATAACCTAATCATTTTTAGGAAAAATAGCAAACTGATTCCAAAAATTTTCAGCTTCTGGATTTTAAATAATATGAACCAACAATGATCCTCTAATTTTTCTAGAATTTTAGAAAATGATTTACTATTTTTAGAGTGTCCAAAACACTCTGGATCTTGCTCTATTTTTCATAAATTGAGTTTTACTCAGAAAAATCTGAAATTTTCAGGGTATGCTCTTTAATATATATGAAGCTACTGTAAAAATTTTGGAATTTTCCAGTGTATACACAAAGTGAGATATTCGTAGGATAATATTTATGGAGTCCTTTACTAAATAGTCATTACGCACAATATATAACTCAAACGTGTCCGCTTTTTTTTTCCTACGCCAGAGATAACTTCATAAGGTACCTCTGTAATATTTTTCCAGATTTTTACAAGACAAGGAACTGACCGAAACAGCCTCATGAAAAACAAGTCAAGAGCTGATTTAGAGTTTCAAAGCTTTAGCATATAAAGTGGACTGCTTTTGGGAAAAATAATCTTAAAGGTTTCAAAACTTACTAGATTTGTGATTCACCACTTGGGTTTACTAGATAACTCATGTATCTAGCACCCCCTTCGACGGATCATAATTCCAAGTTGTAGAACTTGAGTTACACAAGATTTAGTGGAAGAAAACAAGAGTTTTCACCCTTGGAGAACATATGCTCATTTTCTTCCTCTAAGCCTTTAGATCCAACACTCAAGATACTTAGTTCCATGCATGATGGTATGTATAACTAGTGTATCTTGAGTAGTTGTACATAACCCCATCAAAAACAAGCTATCAAAACAAGGTAAGAGAAGAAGATGAAGGTACATTATACCTCGACTTAGTGGCTACCTTCCTTGATTTTCCAAAGTAACTAATAAACTTAGGGGCATAAACAACTAGCACTCCTATATTTTTTTTTCTTTCTATGGATGAAATTCTCTTTCTTTTCTCTCTTTGAAGTTGGCTAGCTTGGGAGCAAGAGATAGAAGAAGAAGATGAAGAAGATGGAGAGAAATGAAATGTTGGAATACTTAATGAAGTGTTGAAGAATGAGATGTGCATTCAAAATGTAATGGGCAATTCATTATTAATTCTCCCACAATCATTTTGTTGCCCATTAGGTAAAAACACTTTGTATTATTACTTACCTTAGGTTAAACATGATTAAATGTGCATAATGGAGTGGCAACCAATGGGAGCCTTACAACATTGTCCTTATGTTTAATCATGTCTACTAATGGACAAGCTAGATTAATTAATCCACTTAGGATCCTCATAATATCCACCATTTAGCTTTTATTTTAAATGCCCAATTTTGATTAATCAAATGTCTAGAATACCCCAATCAAGTGGGCTAAGTATTGATTACATTTTATTTTCCTCGGGCTTTTCTTTTTAATTGATTTGGGCTAGATAAAAACATAGTCCAACAATTTTAATAATGTTACCTAATTTGATAATTTAGGGTTTTCATCTCCAATCATATGAAGTTTAATTACTTATACATATGATTTTATCTCATAACCCAATTAGATTTACAAGAATTAGGTTTAAAATTATTAGTCACTTGAAATACTAAGTTTACCCACTTAAGTTAGTATACATATAAAATACTAACTTTTTCGTGTTACCATAACCCTTAGGTTATTTAATATCCTTACCTAATGTATAATTAGGTCACAAGGCTTTCATTTTTAATGAAATCCATAAATGTATGTATCCATATATAACACAAAGTAAAAAAAAATGTACATACATTCATGGTGACTTAAAATTCACTATTATTACATCCTCCCCCTTATAAGAATTCCGCCCCTAATTACATATAAGGTTACTCAAAAGGTGTGGGTAATTTTCTTATCCTTTCTTCAAGTTCCCACGTAGCTTTCTTCAAAGATTGTGGTTCCTCCAAAGAACTTTTACGTAATGTATAACCTTATTTCGCAATTTCGCTCTTTTCTATCTAAAACTTCGATCGAATTTCCTCGCACGATAAATCTTTTTCAACCGAATCGCTCTGCATTTATATCACATGCTTGTAATCAGCTTATATGGTCGTAGAAGATCGACACATGAAACACATTATGAATATGTTCCATTTCAGAGGTAGAGCTACCTCGACGCCACTTCGCCTATCTTCTTCAAGATCTCAAAAGGTCCAATAAATCTTGACTCAAATTTTACCTTTCTTTCCAAACCTTATCTTTCCTTTCCAAGGAGATACTTTCAAAATGCATGGCTTCCCACCTCAAAATCTCGCTTCCGCGATGTAAGTCTCAGATACTTCTTCCGCAATCTTGAGTCGCTACCACGGCTCTAATCACCTTAATGGTCTCTACGGTTGCATTGCAGCTTCTGGTCCCAACAATGACGCTTCACCCACTTCATCCCAAAGATACTGGCGCGTTTCTACATTTCCTCCCATACAAGTTTTTTCAGACGGCATGGCATTCCGATGTCAAGTGTGGTAGCTATTGTTGTATGCGAACTCTACCAATGGAAGATGATCCTCCCAACTACCCTTGAAGTCCATCACACAAGCTCGAGCATGTCTTCAAGTGTTTGAATCGCTTCTCACTTTGCCCATCGGTTCTCATGGATGATACGCTGCTCATCCGTAGTCAAGGCCCCCCATTCTTTCTTGAAGACTCTTCCGTAAGTTTGACGTGAAACGCGGATCCCTATCCGGCACACAATAGATATCGCACGCCATGTCTCGATATAATTTCTTTGATGTATAGTTTGGCTAATCGGTCCAGACTATACCGATCTTGATCGCAAAAGTGAGCCGACTTTCAGAAGACGATCTCTACGATCACCCATATGGCATCGTGGTCCCTTTTATGCTGCTGAAAGTCCCACCACAAAATCCATCGTGATGTGCTCCCATTTCCACTCGAATCTCTAAAGGTCAGAATAGTCCACTTTGGCCGCTGATGTTCTCGCCGACTCTCCTCGACAAGTTAGACATTTACCGACACATTCTCGCAACATCTCTCTTCATGTTTGGCCACCAAAAGTGTTGACGTAAGTCTTGATACATTTTGTGCTTCCTCGGTGTATCGAGTACCTCAGATTATGTGCTTCTTGCAGTAATCTCTTCTCTTAGTTCTCGTATTAATCTGCACCCAAATTCGCCCTTCAAATCTTAGCAAAATCCGGTGCCATCAATCTTGTATTTCAATTCATCCCTTCACCAATCATTTTGATGTCGCCGCAATCTTCGCCCTTCTCTTGAGCCTCTTTAACCTTATCTAATAAAGTAGGGCTCACGCCACAAAGAATAATTTCTCATCGACTCCGTCGGTACTTAACCTCTAAGTCAAGTCGTCAAATCCTTCACCAATTCCTCTTGAATGGTTAACTTCAATAACTTCTCTCTCGCTTTTTCGCGCCAGGGCATCACCACTACATTTGCTTTGCTTCGGATGGTACGTAATCTCACAATCATAATCCTTGATCAATTCTAGCCATCTACACGCCTTCATATTTAGCTCCTTCGGGTGAAGATATACTTTAGACTCTTATGATCCGTATATATCTCACACTTCTCTCCATACAAATAGTGCCTCCAAATTTTCAAGGCAAAACTATCGCCGCTAACTCCAGTGTCATGAGTCTGATAACCCTTCTCATAGTCCTTTAGTCGACGTGAAGCGTGATGCAATGACCTTGCCATGTCAAGATCAAGACACGCCAAGACCCTTGTGTGACGATCATCACTATACACTACAAATCCTCCCGTGTTGTCCTAGAAAGCCAACACAAAAGCTCGATCGAGCCTCTTCTTCAATTCCATGAAACTCGCTCACATTTTTCCGCCCAAACGAACTTCACCGCTTTTCTAGTAAGGTTGGTCAATGGCGATGCTACCTTTGAAAAATCTTGATGAATCTTCGATAGATCCTCGCTAATCCCAAGAAACTCCTAATTTCGCTTGTCTTTGGTCGCTCCTCAGCTGATAACCGCTTCTACTTTGGCCGATCTACCAAACACCATCTTTGTCGATAACGTGACCCAAAAATTGCACCCTCCGCAACTAAAATTCACACTTGGAGAACTTTGCATACAACTTCTCCCTCCTTAACGCCTCCAACACTTTCCTTAGATGTTCAAATGCGTGATCTTCCTCTCTCTCTCTAATATACCGTAATGTCGCCGATGAACACGATAACAAACTTATCCAAATACCGCTTAAACACTGCTCATCAAATCCATGAATGTCATGGTGCATTAGTTAACCCAAAAGACATTACCGTAAACTCAAAGTGTCCATACCGAGTTCTAAATGCCGCCTTTGAACATCCTCATGTCTCACCTTCAACAGGTGATAACCACCTCAAGTCAATTTTTGAAAAGTATTTTGCCCCTTCAACCGATCAAACAAATCGCCGATCCCGGGCAATGGGTATTTATTCTTAATGGTGACCTTTTTAACTCTCTCAGAGTCGATACAAAGTCTTAATGACCCATCCTTCTTCTTTACTTAATAAGACCGGTGCTCCTCCCATGGTGATACGCTTGGTCGAATGTATCCCTTATCTAACAACTCTTGTAGTTGAACCATCGCCTTTCCTTCATTTCTACAGAGCCATACGACACGGCGCTTTGGATACCTAAGATGTCCCTCGTGCCAAATCGATAACAAACTCTATCTCTATCCGTGGCAATCCTGAATTTCATCCGGGAAAACGCCAACGAATTCCTTATAATAGGTATTTGACCCAACACCCTCGATTCTCATGGGTATCCACAACGTGAGCCAAATAACCTATACAACCCTTCCTAAGCAACTTCCTTGCAGCATCATCGCTGACAACAAGATTGTCTTCATGATTTATCGCCATAAAATACCACCTTCGACTTATTCTTGAGTCTTTAGGTGTACGACTTTTCTTACAAATAATGACCGCTTCCATGACTTGATAACCAATCCATCCCAAGGATTACATCAAACTCTCCAAGACTTAATCCAGATCAAATCCATGTTGTTTTAAAACCTCTTACATTAGCACAACAGCCCCTATAGATGTAGTCTACAGGGATAAATTTCTTTGTTTGCTACTTCTACATTCATTGGGTGTTCTAATAGTTCATGAGGTAAACTTAATCTTTGAGCAAATTCATCAGATACAAAAGAACATGAAGCTCCCGAATCGAATAACACATAGGCATTTATATCATTGATCGGAATTATACCTGACACCACCTCCCTGGATGCCACAGCATCTTGCACTGTCATATTGAATGTCCATGCTGTTGGCTTGTTTGGTCGGGTCAATGGTCCTCCACCGTGTCTTTTTGTTTATCGCCCTCATTGCCATTTCCGCCATCCATGCTTTTCTTCTTCGGGCAATCCTTGATCCGATGTCCCACTTCACCACAATTAAAGCAACCTCCTTTCTTCACCTTAGTACAATTGGGTGAGGTATGCCCTTCTTGTCCACATGTATAACATATCATTTTTCCTTTCCAGCACTCCCCCGAGTGACCCTTTCCACAGTTCCCACACACCGACTTCTTTTGTTGCACGCTTCCTTGCTGCATCTCCAGATTACTACCCCCACTGCTCCATTTTCGCTTCTTATTGTTGCTACCGCCACTGCTGACATTTTGATTCCCACCTTCTGATTTCTTCTTATTCTTCTCCGATCAGATTTGAGACCGCTTCGCTTCTCCTTCCGCTATAAGAGCTTTTTCCAACAGAGTTGAGAATGATGGATTTGTAAAACCGCTACCTTACTATAAATCCACCATTTTAGTCCATTTTCAAACCTTCTCGCTTTCTCACCTCTCGTGTCCACCTTGATGTGGAGCGACTCGCCAATTCATTAAATTTCGCAAAGATACTGACATCGACATATTCTCCTGCTTTTAGTTCCAAGAACTTGATCTCCATTCTTGCTTGAACGCTCTCGTGGAAGTAGTTCTCAAAGAACAACTTCTTGAATGCTTCCCAAGTCACGATTCCAGCTCCCGGCTTTGTTCTCGTTGGCATCCCACCAATAGCTAGCCTCCCCTTCATTAAGTAGGTAGCAAAAATCTTCCTTCGTTCTTCGCTACTCTAGCAATAACGAAGGCCTTTTCAATCTCCTTTACCCACATTTGGGCTTCTATCGTCTGTTGTTCCTCCGAACTCAAGGCGGTCCCACTACCGCCTTTGAAGTCCTTAAAGTTTACTATTTGGGTGCTCGCCTCGATTTCGCAGTTTGAGCTTGATTCTCATGGCTTCAACCATCATGTTAATAAAATCTTGCATTGGGTTTTGTTGAGATCCCACCGCATTATTAACTCGACTCTTCAATATCTTGGTTCCCGAGTCCACGCTCCTCAAGCGCCATTATCTAGTGAAACAAAAATTCTAACATCGCTACTTTGGATTTATTATCATATGATTACTTAGTATGTAATACGCTATTTATTTAAACAATCAGATGATCATTATGTGAGAGTTTTAAGTTACCGAGATTTGGAAGTCTTTCTCCCTGCTTAGTGGGTTAAGTTTGTTTTTAAAGAACATTTTCCAAATCACTCTACTGAATTCACATAACATTAAATAGAAAATTTACTATTTAAAATTTTCTAACACATATCATAATAATAATCGCATTTATATTCATACACCAATCTTCAGCGACTTACACGATTAATACAGGTATATTTTATAAATGCTACTATCCCATTTTAACACAAAAGATGGGATTAACTCATAATGATACCTCCCTACAAACACAATTAGGGAAAGTACATAACCATTTACTACCTCACACCTCGCCGAGGTTTACATCAACATAAAACCTTATTACACAACAAGAAAGGTACTAATGCATCTATTTACAACTGGGCATCACATCATCACCACTGGTGGCCCTCGCCAGTCACCCCGCACACAGCTCCTAGGGAAGCAACTACTCCAGAATCCTCACGAAACGGATCGACTAGACTCTCCTATCTCGTAGAGTGGACCCTCCTAGCCCCAATCTACTACCCCCTCACACGCAGCTGGCCTAATGCCAATCCTAAAGTCTCCACTCGACCTTCATGGCATCCAAAGGCCATCTCTAATAGGTCCACCTGTTTGGCCGACTTATGAAATGCTTCTTCCACCCGTATCTTGTCTGCAATCTCTACGCCAAACTCACTTTGATCGCTGATGCTCTACTCTCAATGTCATGAACTTTGCCTTCTCCCCGCTTCTAGCCGGACTCAGATCTCTGCTAGCTCCATCTCAGGCTCGATAAGAAGCATCCTTATACCGCCGCCTCCGTGTGTTGATGGTTCATATTCTCCGCCTCAACTGCAAAAAAATCCTTTGCTCCTCGAAAGCATAGTTTTTTCTAACAGTTACTAATCATCACATCCTTCGAGGTGTCCGACACCTCCTCCGGGACGACCTCCTCCCGGTCTATGTAATGGCTCCCCGACTATCACCGCATCCTATAAAACAAGGATACAACATCAAGATTACAATAAAATATATCCATTGATGAAATGAAATAATATTTTATTAAGATAACACATACTCGATGAATTTCCACAATCCATCTCCTAACATACTCCGTAAGAGTTTTCTACTAAGGTTATAACCTAGGTTTCAGATTCCTAATGTTTATAACCTCATGCCTTTGATACCAACCTCATGACGCCCCCAAATCCGTGTTCTCTAACCTCGTATTCAAAGGTCACGATCCTATCATCATCATAAGCATTCTATAACTATTTTGAAATAATAAACATACATTGTTCATTATACAAAAGTCTCAAAACATGGTCCCAAGGTCTCTAACCTTAACTTTAAATACACCATTTATAATACAAAATAGCTTTACTTAAGAAATTCCATTAGATAATAACTAATTTAACATTCATTCTAAAATTACTCCTCGATCTTGCCCTTGCCCTTGTCCTTCGTGATTAGATCCTTCTTGCTTAATCGAAAATAGAGGTCATGATATAGCAAGAGTAAGCAACTAATTTGCTTCACAAGTTTATAAAGACAAAGGAGATATATCATGACGTAAAAAAAGAAATATTACCTTCAATGTTCAACAATAATATAAGATTGTGAAGGAACATGAATTAATAATCAACAATTGAATATTCGATAATTGAATAACATGAACCGAGTGGTTTTGAATAACCATGAACATTTGCCAAGGTGCTCAAAGATTTAAATCGACCTTTTAATAAGTTTTGGTATTCAAGGATCACCTTTTCATACCCCGTGATTTATGCATAAACACTTAATAATCCGACATCGATATCATGCCTTAATCAAATTTGTTCATTTCTCACCAAGAGTTCTTACCATATCAATTAATAAGAATAGTTATTTAAAATCCATTTGATTTAACAAATTTAGACATGCTTGATCTAGGTCGATACAATTAGCATAGATCTATCCCATAAATAGTTCATAAATGAAGAACTTTAATTTAATTCACAGCTCAATGGCAAGAGAATCTGAATTCAATTGCACAAAGTGCTAATTTCAATAATCAATAAAGACGTGAATAATCATCAATAATTATTCACTAATATGCTTTTGAAAATAATAACTCAACTCGAAAGTTAGGAAACTTGCCTCGATCGAGGTTACAAACATTTAAATAAATTTCTATCCACTATGTAGTTAAATTATCTTCCTTTGAGAGACCTATAATTAGTCTTTCAATTAGTCAATGCATAACATCGATTATGTAATCACATAGATATCATACATTACAATAAGTTCTTATAAACATTATCATGCCTAGATAGTGTTATTATTAATTAACGACTCACCTTTAATTCACATAATATTATTAACTTAGATAATATTAATTCACCTTCTAGTATTATTGGTTCACTAATAATACTTTAAATCATTTACCAACATTTTATTCACTTACTAATATTATTAATCATTTAATAATATTTTATCCCTTACTAATATTATTAATCATTTAATAATATTTTATTCACTTACTAATATTATTAATCATTTAATAATATTTTATTTAATCTCTAATATTATTATTTAATAATAATACTCTAATCTAATATTTTTATTTACATAACAACATCATATTATAATATTATTAGTATTATAATAATATTCCAATGATTTATTAAATTAATAAACAATTTATTCTAATTGTTCATCCTTTAATAACCTCTTATTTAATATCCATAAAAGGTCATAAGTAATATTTATTATTATAAATTACCAAAATGCCCTAAGATAGTCATGATATAATATATTATGAGCATTCAAGCATAAAATCATATTTTTCTCATTAAAGGCATCATTTAACTATTTATTTCCTTTTATTCATAACCTAATCATTTTTAGGAAAAATAGCAAACTTATTCCAAAAAATTTTCAGCTTCTGGATTTTAACAGAATATGAACCAACAATGATCCTCTAATTTTTCTAGAATTTTAGAAAATGATTTACTATTTTTAGAGTGTCCAAAACACTCGGATCTTGCTCTATTTTTCATAAATTAAGTTTTACTCAGAAAAATCTGAAATTTTCAGGGTATGCTCTCTTAACATATATGAAGCTACTGTAAAAATTTTGGAATTTTCCAGTGTATACACAGTGAGATATTCGTAGGATAATATTTAAGGAGTCCTTTACGGAAATAGTCATTATGCACAATATATAACTCGAAACGTGTCCGTTCTTTTTTCTACGCGTAGATAACTTCATAAGATACCTCTGTAATATTTTTCCAGATTTTTACAAGACAAGGAACTGACCGAAACAGCCTCATGAAAAACAAGTCAGTAGCTGATTTAGAGTTTCAAAGCTTTAGCATATAAAGTGGACTGTTTTGGGAAAAATAATCTTAAAGGTTTCAAAACTTACTAGATTTGTGATTCACCACTTGGGTTTACTAGATAACTCATGTATCTAGCACCCCCTTCGACGGATCATAATTCCAAGTTGTAGAACTTGAGTTACACAAGATTTAGTGGAAGAAAAACAAGAGTTTTCACCCTTGGAGAACATATGCTCATTTTCTTCCTCTAAGCCTTAGATCCAACACTCAAGATACTTAGTTCCATGCATGATGGTATGTATAACTAGTGTATCTTGAGTAGTTGTACATAACCCCATCAAAACTCAAGCTATCAAAACAAGGTAAGAGAAGAAGATGAAGGTACATTATACCTTGACTTAGTGGCTACCTTCCTTGATTTTCCAAAGTAACTAATAAACTTAGGGGGCATAAACAACTAGCACTCCTATATTTTTTTCTTTCTATGGATGAAATTCTCTTTTTCTTTTCTCTCTTTGAAGTTGGCTAGCTTGGGAGCAAGAGATAGAAGAAGAAGATGAAGAAGATGGAGAGAAAATGAAATGTTGGAATACTTAATGAAGTGTTGAAGAATAAGATGTGCATTCAAAATGTAATGGGCAATTCATTATTAATTCTCCCACAATCATTTTGTTGCCCATTAGGTAAAACACTTTGTATTATTACTTACCTTAGGTTAAACATGATTAAATGTGCATAATGGAGTGGCAACCAATGGGAGCCTTACAACATTGTCCTTATGTTTAATCATGTCTACTAATGGACAAGCTAGATTAATTAATCCACTTAGGATCCTCATAATATCCACCATTTAGCTTTTATTTTAAATGCCCAATTTTGATTAATCAAATGTCTAGAATACCCCCAATCAAGTGGGCTAAGTATTGATTACATTTTATTTTCCTTGGGCTTTTCTTTTAATTGATTTGGGCTAGATAAAACATAGTCCAACAATTTTAATAATGTTACCTAATTTGATAATTTAGGGCTTTCATCTCCAATCATATGAAGTTTAATTACTTATACATATGATTTTATCTCATAACCTAATTAGATTTACAAGAATTAGGTTTAAAATTATTAGTCACTTGAAATACTAAGTTTACCCACTTAAGTTAGTATACATATAAAATACTAACTTTTTCGTGTTACCATAACCCTTAGGTTATTTAATATCCTTACCTAATGTATAATTAGGTCACAAGGCTTTTATTTTTAATGAAATCCATAAATGTATGTATCCATATATAACACAAAGTAAAAAAAATGTACATACATTCATGGTGACTTAAAATTCACGGTTATTACAAAAAGTGTCTCAAATACCCGAGTGAACAATACTAGAGTGAATAGTAACCGGGTAAATAGTAACCCGTGAATAGTAATCTGTGAATAGTAACCCGTGAATAGTAACTCGTGAATAGTACTCTGACACAAAAAGTATCCCAAATACCCGAGTGAATAATACTAGAGTAAATAGTAATCGGGTATTTTATGACAACTTGTCTACTTTGAAAAATTTTCACATATCACCCTTAACTTTAACCTTTTATCAATTTAACCATTTACTAAATAGAATAATTATAAGAAAATTGAATACTTTCATTTCATAAAATTTGGGGTCTCACAATAGGGATAAAACATTATTGGGGAATTTTAACATGGAGAAGATAATAGACTTTATGGTCTATTTGACTCTTCTAATGGATTGCTCGTTCCGCTGCAACTATGGTTGAAAATTTTTATCATCTACCATATGTTCTAAATCTCTGATGCATTACTGACGAAGGCTATTGATAATTTAATTATCTTTAGTCATGATATTCTTTACTGGGCTAGTTGTGATCACCCTTCTGCTTCACAATTCCTTTCAGGTAATAAGAGTGTAGCTGGGTCGAGCGGGGGTAACAGAGGAATAGAACGGTGGTCTCTAGTTATGGAGGTTCTCCCTAAACAGTATAGAAAAGTGTGTTGTATTTTATACAACATTTAGTAGTTATATTTGGTGAATCAAATAGGGTGAGGCGAACCTAACGTTGGAAGGGTATTTTGCCACTATCATACAAGATGTCTAATGACCTATGACTTCGTGTTATCATAAGACAGGGTTGTGCACATCCACTTGCTGAGTATATCTATGAGCACTACCTTAATAATCTTGGAGTTTGGTTGAAATATATTTCTCAATTGGAGACAATGGAGATAATTATAGGGAATTGTTAAATTCACAACATTTTTTGTTATTTCCACAACAAAAGTGCCGCTGTAGATGTATAGTGACGGTGAAATCCTTCGCTATAAGATCTATAGCGACACTTTTGTTGTGGAAATAACATTTTTTGTTGTGGATTTAACAATTCCCTAATTATATGTCAAGAGAATACTCACCATCGGAAAGAACATGATAACAATCTTCTCATTTTTCTTTGGGGTCTATTGGGTTAACCAAGGATAATTCTCTAGTCATATGATATTTATTATAACTTAGATGCATGGCCTCCCATGTACGAAGGTTTCCTTGAACATTTTCCAAAGATTTTAATTTCTAAAACAGTTATTGACTGTACCTTTATGTAAGATGCCATTGTGACGTGTTATCCAAGGTTGGGATGAGAGTCACAGTTGATATATAATTGTATCAAGACTCACAACATATGTGTTGTCGTATTTTTTGCATGACAATAGTAATTACTGAAGTTGTATTTGTTTCTGTACCATGTATTTGGCGACTCAGAATAGGTGATGTATACCTATTTGGGGGCGTCACAGTCGTTCTCTAGTATGCTGGGATGAGGTGGGTGAAGCAACGTTGTTGGGACCGAAATTGGTACGCATGACTACAGAAACGATTCAAATGATCCGGCAACGTATAAAAACCTCACAAGATTGACAAAAGTGTTATGCTGATCTTCATCGAAGGGACGTGGAATTTAATGTTGGGGATCATGTGTTGTTATGTGTTGCTCCATGGAAAAGAGTTACAAGATTTGGAAAGAGAGGAAAGTTCAATCCTCGATTCATTGGCCCATTTAAAATCCTTGATCGAGTAGGAAATGTGGCATATAGAC
Organism: Panax ginseng; assembly: GCA_020205605.1. Classification (NCBI taxonomy): domain Eukaryota; kingdom Viridiplantae; phylum Streptophyta; class Magnoliopsida; order Apiales; family Araliaceae; genus Panax; species Panax ginseng. The sequence continues at coordinate 100,179,089 of CM035136.1, read as the reverse complement.
CCGCCTTACCGCCAAGTATGTCTCGTGTTCATAACATTTTTCACATATCTATGTTACGTAGATATGTGGAAGACCCGGACCATATTATTGAATTAGAACTAGACGAGATAGCGGAAGATTTAACGTATGAAGAGGTACTTGTTAAAATCTTGGATAAGAAGGAACATATTCTACGCTCAAAGGTTATACCTCAAGTCAAAGTTTTGTGGAGAAACCACGATATTGAGGAAATGACCTGGGAGTTAGAATCTGAAATGAAATTAAGGTATCCTCACCTCTTCGACATACCAGGTACGTATACCAATTTTGAGGACGAAATTTCATAAGAATGGGAGGTTGTAAGACCCCAACTTTAATGAATAAAGATTTAATTTTCTCTAAATATCATTTTGAATAATAAGGTGTGAATTTGATATAATGTTATAGTTGTGGATAATATTTATAAATTTTGCAAAGTAAACAAGTTGTCATAAAATATTCGTTTGGTCGGGGAATATTCGTTTTATCAAGGAATATTCGTACGACGACACAATCATTAGGGACCCCATATAATGTAATTATTTTGAGAGTTAGAAAAGCGGCGAAATAACTTTTTATAAAAATAACGAAAAAGTTTTACCGTTAAACTATTAAAATACCAGTGATAAAAAATAAAGAATGTCTGCTGCGTGGTTGCAGAAGTAACACCGATATTGTACAAAGATATCTTTGATTATTGATGCTAACGTGAGAATTCACTCAGTTTTACTTAATTATTGCAACAGTAGTTGTTACATAGTGTGAGACCCCAAATTTTATGAATAAAGATTTAAATTTCTCAAAATATTTTTTTGAATATTATGGTGTGGATTTGATATAATGTTATAGTTGTGGGTAATATTTATAAATTTTTGCAAAGTATGCAAGTTGTTATAAAATATTCGTTTGGTCGGGAAATATTCTTTGAAAATATTCGTACGACGGCACAATCATTGGTGGACCCCACAACGGAAGTATTGTCGTAGTTAGAAAATGATAGAATTATCTTTTTATAAAAATAACGGCGAAAAGTGTTACCGTTAAAACTGTTGAACTACCCGGTGATAAAAGTACAGTAATACGCGTGGTTGCATAATAGCACACGGTATTGATTATTGATGCTTACGTGAGAAGTCACTCAACTATACTCAATTATTGTTATAGTAATTGTTGCATCATATCTCTCATATTATTGATTCAATTATTGTCACAAAGATCATCTCGTATAGTATGTTATATTATTAAATCAATAATTGAGACGACAAAAGTTATTCATATTATTATTTGCAATATCGACAATGTCTAGAAGTTACATCAATGAGAGGTTTGTCACCTATTGCGGCGCCAATAAGGAGGAATCCTTATCGAAAAGCCCCCTCTTTCCTGAGAACGACTTGGTTGTTAAATATTGTGAATTATAATATTAATGATGAATAAGTTCTTGTTGATTAAAGATGAAATTGATAGTTCTATTGTGTGAGAATTATTAGTGTTAGTGGAAATCGATATTTATTTCGATAATAATTGATGTCTGGAGGTTATATTGATCAATCGGGTAATTAACCAGATAAATTAGCAACTAATTGCTATTAATTCACATGATTATAACTATTTGTTCACATGTGTGTACTATTAATTCACATTCTTGTACTATTAGGGGAGGTGGTGCAAGATTGATAATACTTGCATGACTAAGTTAAAAATAGAGGTATAGTTGAAGGTACTATACTGTAATTCATATTTTAACATGATTATAACTATTAATTCACATGATTGAACTATTGATTCACATTATTTACTATTAGGGGAGGTGGGACAAGTTTGATAATACTTGCAGGACTAAATTAAAAATGAAAAAAAGAGAGGAAGGTATTATACTGTAATAATTCGAGCCCCAAAACGTGTAATTATCGAAACTATATTTTCTTATAAATAGAAGCTCATTCTTCCTTCATTTCTCACTAATTCACTAAAGCTATAAAGCAATTATTATAGAGAGAAAGAAGAAGAGAAGTCTGCTACCTCACTATTCCAGTATCCAGTCTTCTTCTAAGGTAAGGGGTATTATTCTTTCGTATTCATGAAGAGAGTTAATTTCTTTTAATACTCGTAAGGGTTGTTATTCCATTCTTTATTATTATGTTGGAATAACCTATCTATGCGAAGTACCACATACATGGTGAAATTCTTCTATTATTCCATTCTTTATTATTCTGTTGGAATAACCTGTCTGTTCGGTCTATCGCATGCCTGGTGAATTCTATTGTTATTTCATTCTTTATTATTACATTGGAATATCCTCATGCATGTGGATTACGCATGACTGGTTCCATTCTTTATTATTCATTTGGAATATCCTATTCATAAGGATTCTGCATGACACAGTTCCATTCTTTATTATTCTGTTAGAATAACCTGTCTGTGCGGTCTATCGCATGCTTGGTGAATTCTGTTGTTATTCCATTCTTTATTATTCTGTTGGAATATCCTGTCTGTATGGATTACGCATGACCTGGTTCCATTCTTTATTATTCTGTTGGAATATCCTGTATGTGCGGATTACGCATGACCTGGTTCCATTCTTTATTATTCTATTGACATAACATGTCTGTGCGGTCTATCGCATGCCTGGTGAATTCTTTTGTTATTCCATTCTTTATTATTATGTTGGAATAACATATCTGTGTGGACTACCGCATGCATTGTGAATAATTTTTCGTATTCATTCTTTATTAAATTGTGAAAATGATCTGTTTACGTGGATTACCGCATGGCGGATGAGAATCCATTTGCAATTTCGTGTATTTTATTATACTCGTATAAGATATCATTTCCTTTGTACTCGTCATGGAATATCATTTTCTTTGATATTTTTCTTTTATGAGTTACTATTCATGGGTTACTATTCACTCTAGCATTATCCACTCGGGTATTCGGGGTACTTTTCATGCCGAGTACTATTTACGAGTTACTATTCACGAGTTACTATTCACTCTAGTATCATTCACTCGAGTATTCGGGACACTTTTTGTGTCGAGGTACTATTCCCGAAGTACTATTCATGGGGTACTATTCACCCGAAAAATATATTTCTTTTATGTCCAAATTATTTTTAGTACATGAATATTATTCTTGAATTTTACCCCACAAAGCAGTATCATGTTGACAATTTGGACGTTATTGATTTCTGGATAAATTAAATTATAAATCTTTAAAATTTATCCTTGAACTTGTTTTATTGAATTATTATGTCATTGTCATCATCCTCATGTTTATATTGCGATGAAAGTCATCTTTGGCTTACGTGCATAGATGGACTTGGTATGATTATGACCAAGGATTATTCGGTATAATCATAACCGTAATGTAACGAATGATATGGTAAAAGTCCTCATTGGCCTGTAGTTCATTGATGGAAAGTTGTTGGTATGATTATGACCAGGGATTATTCGGTATAATCATGACCATTGATGATTACATGAATATCATTGGCCGTGATGCAGGGATGATTCAATTTTATTTATTAAGCTGAGTCTCAGCGATAAAGTTGATGAAAAACTTTTTTAAATCATAGAAGATAGTAGATTTTATGCCCTACTTGACTCTTCTAATGGATTGCTTATTCCGCTGCAGTTGTTGATCTAAAACTTGTTGTCTATTGTATTATATCAGTTGTTATACTGTTGAAGGCTAAAGATAATTTATTCTGCATTATCTTAGTCATAATATTTTTACTGGGCTAGTTGAGCTCACCCTTTCTTTCATTGTTCTCTTCAGGAAATGAGAATATAGATACGACTGGTCGGGAAACAGATTGACGGTTCAGATGGTTGTTTTAGTAGTCCTCACTATTCTGTTAAATAGTGTGATAATAAATGTAATGAGGACTCCATTGAGAGTGGATATTGTCTAGAAGGCAATATTCTTATTAAAACTCTTAGATTATGTTTTGTCGTATTTTACATGACAGTTGTATTATTAGTTGTATTTGAATTTTGTACCATATTTTTAGCAACCCAAGATGGGTGATGTATACCTGTTTGGGGGGCATCACGCATAGTATCTCACATTATTGATTCAATTATTGTCATAGTATCATCTGCACAATATTTTATAATATTAAATCAATAATTGAGACGACAAAGTTATTCATATTATTATTTTCATTATTGACGATGTCTAGAAAGTTCTGTCGAGGAAAGGGGTTTGGTCACCTAATTGTGCTCCAATAAGGAGAAGTCCTTATCGGAAAGTCACTTCTTTCCTGGGAATGATCTAGTTGTTAATATTGCAAGTTATGATATTAATGATGAATAAATGTTATTAAAAATATGTTTAGTGAAGCCAAGTGAATTGAGATAAATAAAGGGGGGTTTTATGAAGTATTTGTTGTAAATTTGGCTTATCACATGGACCCCTACTTACTTATTTTTCAAAATCGTCGGGAGAAAGTTATCTCAGTTTTTGTTTTATAGTAATAAAATAGAAAACTTTATATACTCCCTCCTATTCAGATTAAATGTCTTTTTAGAGTTAAGCACACTTATTAAGAAATAACACAAAATGTCTTTTGTATCCCTAATTAATTATTTTTCTCTCCACAATGGTCCATGGAATTGCATTTACTAAGAATATTAAATAGAGGGGTAAATTAGGAAAAATAGTGCAATGTTGCATAGGAATTCCAAAACGACACTTATATAGAATAAAATGAAACTATCTAAAAAGACATTTAATCTGAATAGGAGGGAGTATAAAATAGAATACTTTTTATAAATAGAATCTATTATATTTTATTATATTGCATAATGTTTGCATAGTACTTCATAGTGTTTTTACTATGCAGCATAGTGCTGCATAGTAAAATAATGTGAAATCAAAATTTATCCGTGAAAATTTTCTTCTGTGCACCCGTGATAAATTCAAATAGTATCATGCCATTCTCCTATAAATAGAATGCTTAGTTTAGAAATAAAAATCACACCAGAATCAGAGAATTCTTCTTCTATAATATTGAGCGTATTTATTTTGAGTTTAAGGAAGCTTTGAGTGTAGAAAATAGTATAAGTTTTCTTCAAGAATATCTCTACTATACCAGTCAGAAGTACTTTTCTTTTAAGGTAAGGGGTATTATTAACTTCATATTCGCTTACGATATTATTTTTCGTATTCGTAAGGAATTTTATTTTCGTAAGAAATATTATTTTCGTTCAATATTCGTAAGGAATATTATCTTCGTTCAATATTCGTATGGAATATTATTTTCGTTCAACAGTTGTAAGGGATATTATTTTTGTTCAATATTCGTAAGAAATAATATTTTATTCCATACTCTGTAATATGTAAGTAATATTATTTAGTTTCATATTCCTAATTTTACACTCATTTTGTTAAGTATTGCTTCTATACTCCTTGAAATTAGTAGAATATCCTTGAAATTTGCGATTCATCGAGTATCTTTTCACGAAAATATTTTTCTAAATATTCTTGTTAAATTTTAATCTTTTTATGCCGGGGTACTATTTACGGGGTACTACTCACGAAGTACTATCCACGAGATACTATTCACTCGGGTACTATTCACCCGGGGTACTATTCATGACAAAAATTGATTTCTTTTCTGTCTAAATTATTTTTAATATAATATTATTCTTGAATTTTACTCCACAAAGCAATTATCATGTTGACAATTTGGACATTCTTGAACTCTGGATAAATTGAATTATAAATCTTTAAAATTTATCCTTGTTTTCACTTAATTGAATTCTTATATCATTGTCATCATCATCATGCTTATATTGTGATGAAAGTCATCTTTGGCCTGTAGTGCATAGATGGACTGTTGATTGGTATGATTATGACCAGGAATTATGAATCGGTATAATCATGACCTGTAATGTTACAAATGATGTGGTAAAAATCCTAATTGGCCCGTAGTGCATTGATGGACAGTTGTTGGCATGATCATGACCATTGGTGATAATTACGAATATCCTTGGCCCGTATTGCATGAATATCATTGCCTCATAGTGCATGGATAATTCGATGATGTGGATTATTTATTCAGTTGTGTTACAGCGATAAAATATTAATGATGAACTTTTTAATCATAGAAGATAGTAGATATCATGCTCTAATTAACTCTTTTAATGGATTGCTTGTTCCGCTGTAGTTAAACTTGTTGTTTATTGTATTCTATCAGTTTTACACTGTTTAAGGCTAACGATAATTTATTCTGCATTATCTTAGTCATAATATTCTTTACTAGGCTAGTTGAGCTCACCCTTTCTTTCATTGTTCTCTTCAGGAAATAAGAATATAGCTGTGACTAGTTGGAAAATGGAGTGACGGTCCGAGATGGTGGCTGTAGTAGTCATCACTATTTTATAAAATAGTGTGATAAAAATTGTAATGAGGACTCCATTTGAGTTTGGATATTGTCTACGAGATAATATTCGTGTTAAAACTCTCAACTTATATTTTGTCGTATTTTACACGACAGTTGTATAATTAAGTTTATATTTGAATTCTGTGTCATGTATTTGACGACTCAGAATGGGTTTTATATACTTATTTTGGGGGCGTCACATAATAATTATTCATCATTAATATTATAACTCACAATATTGACAACCAGATCATTTCCAAGAAAGAGGGGGCTTTCCGATGAGAATTTCTCCTTATTGGCGTGCAATTAAATAACCTAACCCATTTTCTCGACAGAACTTTCTAGACATTATCAATAATGCAAATAATAATATGAATAACTGTGTCGTCTCAATTATTGATTTAATAATATAAAATATTGTGCAGATGATATTGTAATAATAATTGAATCAATAATATGAGATACTATTAGGAGTGAGCATTCGGATAATAACCGAATAGAATAACAATTTCGGTTATACCCACAAACCGAAACTACCCTGTTTTAGATATCCGAACAATTAACCGAAATATGTAATAACCGAATAACTAAATAACTGAATAGTTTATTCGGTTATTCGGTTAATAACCAAATTGAAAAGACTTGGCATTTGTCAGTTGCAGCAATATTGCAATCCAGTGAATTGAATGACAGTCAACTACATTATGTAGCCTACATATTACAAAATACTCAGTCAGCAGCAAACATGAATGACAGTCAACTACATATTACACAAACATGAAATCCAATTGACACTTGACAGATAACAGTAACAACATTGTTCCTACATGTTTAACAGTTTAACACCATAAAACATAATCCATAAACATAATGCTGCTGTTGAGCACAGTGTTCCTACTGTTGAGCATTTGTTGCTGCTGCCTGCTGTTGAGTTTGACCTGCACCTCCTACCACTTGCTGTTGGCTGTTGAGTAACTTGAGTTTGTTGTTGCTGCTAAGAGTTTTACTGCCATGTTGGAAAGAAAATAAAGAAAGATTCAAACTCTAGAAGTTGCAACTTTAATAAGAAATCTGCTCCAAACATATCTTGTACAAGAAATTTCTTTAATAAGAAATCTGCTCCAAACATATCTTGCAGACAATCTCAATAAATTTGGCATGGCCAATAGAAGAAGCCACTAGGGATTACTTTATCAACTGTTAGAAGCCAAGACTCAAAACATATCTTGCACAAGAACTCCAAGTAGCTTGGAAATTTCTTTTTCTTATTACTGTGTATAGGCAATAAACTTTTAATACCATTTCACCTTGTTGCTCTGTTCACTAGCAGATGGATTGTTAGGTTGATATGAAACTTGTAGCAGTAAATTAAGAATCAAATTACAACAAGTAGCAGTAAATTCAATGTTTTAGGTTGATATGAAACTTGTAGCAGTAAATTAAGAATCAATTGTAAACAAGTAGATGGACTAAGAGGATGTAACTATGATATGAAATTTTATGATTAACACAAGTATACAGCTTGGGAGCTAATAATCCAATGTCTATTATCACAGTGAGTGACAAACATAACAGGACCATAACAGGAATAACAACTCTTCAGAAATATGAAGTTTAGGCAAGAGATACACTAATATATTATAAGGAATTCCACCAAGTGTTGTAACCCCCCCCCCCCCCCAAACAATGATCAAAATAATTTAAATTTTGGAACAGCATAGAGCAACAAGGAATAAATGTAATTCGCTACTCAAAAATAAGAAATGAACAAAAACCAACAAAGCAGCTCCTGCTACGATAGGGTTATAGTAAAGTAAGAAATTACAAGTTATGTTTATATAACATCAAATCATTATTAGGATCAAATGCCAAAAATTAGCGTATCCAAATATCCAATTCTATGTTAAGTAAGATGGCATTGTACAAACAATAAAAATCTTCAACCCCATTACAGATTCAAATATGTCACATACTGAAATTAGTGAAATACATTCTAACATTCAACATATTACATACATAAGAAAAACCAATAATTATATATGTTGAAAGCTCACTTATAAAGGTTTAAATGTATACCAATCTCAAACCATCTTTGTTCAACTTTTTCCTAATTTCTTTTCAAAACCTCAGAAATTACATATGCACAGACACAATTACACAAAAATAAATACATACACAAATATGTGCATATAAACTGAGTTAAATAAAAAAATAAAAAATAAATAAACCACACTCTTATATAGTAGCTAACAAGAATACAAGATGCACTAAACTGAGTTAAGGTAAATAACAAAATTACCTTAACAAATGGAAAGCTGCAGTCAGCGCCGAGATCTGAGAGTTCGCGATGAAGGGTCGCCGGCGCCGAGAAGACGAGCGTTCGAGACTTGAGGCTTGAGAGATCTCAGATCTGAGACTCTGAGACTGAGAGTTCGAGAAGAGTGAAGACGACTAGACGAGACAGTCGAGACTTGAGACTTGAGATGAGAGAGATCAGAGATCTAATCTGAGAGAGATCTGATCTGAGAAACTGAGACTGAGGAGTGAGGTCTGAGAGTTCGAGACTTGGAGTCTTCGACTTCGAGAATATTGAATGGGCTGAGTTGTGAGGTCTGAGAATGTTGAGACGCTGTGACTTTGTGAGTCTGTGACCTGTGACTTGTGAGTGCTAAGTAACTAAGTTGTTGACTGGCTGACTGTTGTGCTGAAAGAATTTTCAATTTAGTAAAAGTGTTGTTCGATTATTCGGTTTAACCGAATAACCCAAAATTAAAACCCGTACAACCTAACCGAAAATCGTACAAAAATTTGGATATAACCGAAAAATTGAAAATAACGGAATTATCAGAAAATTTCGGTTAAACTATTTCTGTTCGGTAATTCGATTATACCTATTTTTTGCTCAGTCCTAGATACTATGCAACAACTACTGTGGCAATTATTAAATGAACTGAGTGACTTCTTACGTAAGCATCAATAATCAGAGATATTATACAATACAGTGTGCTAATGTGCAACCACGCATATTACTGTCCTTTTATCACCGATATTTCAACAGTTTAACGGTAAAAAATTTGCGGTTATTTTTATAAAAAGGTTATTTCTGTCGCTTTCTATATCCGACATTTATTCCGTTGTGGGGTCCACCAATGATTGTATCATCGTACGGATATTTCCCGATAAAAAGAATATTCCCCGACACAACGAATATTTTATGACAACTTGTTTACTTTGTAAAATTTTCACATATCACCATTAACTTTAATTTTTTATCAATTTAACCATTTACTAAATAGAATTATAATTATAATAAAATTGAATACTTTCATTTCATAAAATTCGGGGTGTTACAGCCCAAAGATGTTATGGGTTAAATGCAAAGTCGACCACTGAACTTTTCTGATATTTGAGTATTGAGCCCCTTTCTTCCGGTCAACGCAAACTGAGCCCCTTTCTATTCAAAAATTTGGACTTTGAACCCCCAGGCGCCACATGTGCATTAACCTGCTGACGTGGCACACGTGGCGCATATGTGGCACATCTAACGCGACATTTTATATTTTAATTTGACACATGGCAGATGCGGCGTGGCTTCTTTAGAATTTTTTTCAAAAATTTGTCTCTCCCAAGGTTTGAACTTGGAACCTCAAGGGTGAAACTCTAAGTATTTGACCACTAGAGCACCACATGTTAGCTATTAATATTTTGCAAAGATTAATCTTAATATCAAAACATTTCAGTTCTCCCAAAAAAAATTAAAATACTACACGGTTACTATAATTTTAATATAATAATAATAATAGTAATAGTAATAATAATAGTAAATATAATATTAGTAAAAACCTGTCGGCTTATAGTTTTTGGAAGACCCCCAAATCAACAGTAACTTTATGAGATCATATATATAATAATTTATCATTATTATGATTCTTAAAATACCAATTTCTAAAATTCTGGTATTTATCCTGCAGAACTCCTGGTTTAAATATTGGCGAATTTTACTTTTTGGAGAAAAATCCATTAACATTCAAAATTCATATCACTAGCAGTTGGACTATAAGGTCTTTTGTTTGGAGTATTTGTTTCATATATACCATGAGGTATTTGATTTTCAGAAATATGAATTCCTCTGAATCTTACTAGGCGATTCATATACGACCCTTAGAATCTATTTTTCAAGAGTCTAGAATCCTAGCAATGAGTCCAAAATGAAGACTTAATCGGAGAATTCATATTTAGGAAAATAAAATACCTCATGGTATATATGAAAACAAATACTCCAAACGAAACCTTATAGTCCAACCGCATAGTGATATGAATTTTGAATGTTAATGGATAAATCCAAAAGTAAAATTCGCCAATATTTAAACCAGAGTTCATCAGATAAATACATAAGAAATTGGTGATAAATCATAATAATGAAAATAAAAAATAAAATGATTTTTATACTTATACGAACAAGAACCAATGTATTTTATCATTTGTTAAATGGTATTATGATTTTGTTTCTAAATCGGACCTTTACAATGAAAGTCAACTAAATGTGTTGACAGGAATCCAAAAGGACTGGATTACCACTAATGGTAGTGTTATCCAATCTATTCATCCACCTCCTAAGTCCCTTGAACTTAGCTCGGAAATGAAAACACAGAAACCTTTAGTTATTAATCCAGTATGTTGATATTCTTTGAAATACCCGTCAACATGAAGATGTTAAAATAAAAGACATTTTACCCTTGTCTAAACAGAATAATTATACAAATTTATTCCTTCAAACTATAGGAAAACAGTTAACCAGAATAGAAGAACAAATTCATCATATTAATGATAATTGTCAAGTTACTCCTCAGAAGCTTGATCTTCAACCCGTAACCGTTAAACCACCCTTAGAAGTTAGTAATTTTAAAATGAAATATTCTAAATTCGATAATGAGTTCATTGATAATCTTTTAAATAAAATGAAAGATTTAAACCTCACTCCTGCCTCCACGTCCTAGATCAATATGATGTCTGGACAGCCCTCTTCACAAACCAGTAATGCTAATACTGATAATGAAGAAGATTTCGATTCCTTTTCTCCTATTAATATTTTGGAAATCCAAAATAATTTTCAAGAAATGCAAAATATTAATAAAACTACTTACAGTAAAAAAAACCCATAAATCGTATGGCTTTATCTGGACCTAGTAGGTATTATTACCCTAGACCTACTCCTCAGGATATTCTGTATGAAGAAGACTTTCTTCATTCTCAAAAGTCTTACCATGGAAAAACCATTTATGAATGGAATATTGATGGCAAGACCGAATATCAAATATTCGAAACCATCCATCATATCATGATGTATGCGACTGTCTGTAAACAGAATGATAATACTGATCACCAGATCTGCCGTTTCTTAGTTAATGGCTTCACCGACATCCTTAAAGGATGGTGGGATAATATGCTAAATGATAAATAGAGAACAGAAGTTCTTCAAGCCTATAAAGAAGAAATTGATCCTGTTACTAGACTTCTAACCAGGAAGGAAGACGCTTGTTACACCTTAGTTCAAGCAGTCCTCCACCATTTTGTTGGGCCCGGACTTATGAATCTTGATAGGAGTAGAGAACTTTTACGTAACCTTGATGCCCCTCCTTGACCCATTTTAGATGGTATAAGGATGTCTTTCTCATGAAAGTCATGCAAAGGCGCGGAATCTTAACGATGAACATTGGAAGGCCAAATTTATTGACGGCCTCCCTACTTTCTTTGCTGAAAAAGTTCGTAAAAAATTAAGAGATAAACATGATCGCATGAGTATCCCTTATGACCAGTATTCTTATGGCCATCTTATTTTAGTAATTATTGAAGAAGGATTATCGTTATGTAATGATATGAAACTCCAACAATTAATGAAACAACAAAATCTCACTAAAAGACATGAGATAGGAGAATTTTGTGACCAATTCTCTTATGATACAAAATTACAGTTTCCCAATAAGGCTAAAAAGCAACAGAGTTCGAAGCACTCTAGACCTTACCGAAGACGTTCTTCTAAGAAATCTAAGAACAAAACCCCTGAAAAAACCACTAAGAAAAGAAGGAACAATAGTAAAAAAGATAAATCTAAAGTTCAGTGTTATAAATGTGGTAAACCAGGAAATTTTGCTAATAAATGTAAATCAAAATTGAAATAGAAATTGAATGAAATGTCCCTTGAAGAAGACATTCAACAAAAAATTCTTAATTGTTTATCCAGCAGTGATTCAGAATCAAGTGCAGAGGAAGACTTGGCAGAAATCTATTCGAATCGGCGATAATTACATTGAGATCAATGTCGATCTTGTACTATTAAAAATAAGCATAATACGACTCATCTTGGTACTATTGGAAAGCCATTGTTGAAATGAATGGTTTAGATATTGGAGGACCCAGTATCAATGTCCTAACAGAAACCCAAAAGTCCCTTCTCGACTTAGCAGATCAGATTAAAGATCCAGAAATTAAATTAAAGTTTTTGGAAGCCTGTTATAAAAACCAAAAAACAGAAGAAATTCTTCCCATAGAACAATATAGCATGAGAGAAGTCATGAAACGTGTTCAAAATGTTTCTACTACTGAAAAGCCTACTAATATCCAGGACCTTAAGAGTGATATTAATATTCTAAAATCTGAAATAAAGCAATTACAGAATACTAATGTTATTATTTTCCAAGACTTAAAAAATATTAAAGAACAATTAATTCATAAACAGGATAATAATATAGAATCCTCTAAGACTGAATCTTCTGATAAGCTAGAATCTTCTGAACAGTATTTAATGCTTATGAATCAAGTAGTCTTTCAAAAATGGTATATCAGAATTACTTTTGTTATTAAACCGGATTTTATTATTAAAGATGTCATTGCCCTTGTAGATAGTGGTGCTGACATGAATTGTATCCAGGAAGGGTTAATTCCTACTAAATACTTCCAGAAAACCACTCAATCTTTAACCAAAGGCAAGTGGAAACACTATGAATATTAAATACAAGATACCTGAAGCCTTAATCTGTAATCAAGGTTTATGTTTACCTACTTCTTTTGTCCTTATCCGTAATATGAATCAAAGTATCATATTAGGCACCCCTTTCTTATGTCTTTTAATGCCTATTTCAAAAATCGATACTTTAGGAATTCATACTACTCTTAACAACAGACATATTGTTTTTGAATTCATAATAGAACCTTATACTGAAAGAGAGTTAAATCAAGTTAAACACATGATTTATTCTAAAGAAAAGCAGATTAATTTTATTCAAAAGAAATAAATTTTTTTACTACAGAACAGAGAATTTTACAACCTTCTTTACAGGACAAGATAAAATTGATCTACAAGACTCTTCAAACTGAAATCTGTAGTGATGTCCCAAATGCTTTACGGAGCAGGAAGAAGAAGCATATTATTTCTCTTCCTATGTCCCTAATTACAATGAGAAAAATATTCCTACTAAGTCTCGACCTAGTCAAATGAAAAAGGAATATTTACTTCTTTGCAAAACTGAAATTGAGTCCCTTAAACAGAAAAAATTGATAAAACCTAGTACTTCTCCCTAGAGTTGTACAGCTTTTTATGTTAATAAAAATTCAGAAATTGAACGAGGAACTCCTAGACTCGTTATTAATTATAAACCGCTTAATGAAGCCCTTCAATGGATTAGATATCCAATCCCGAATAAAAAGGACCTTCTTGACAGACTTCATGATGCCACTATTTTCTCTAAATTTGACATGAAATCAGGATTTTGGCAAATACAAATTAGAGAACAGGATACTTATAAAACTGCTTTTACAGTACCCTTTGGTCATTATGAATGGAATGTTCTTCCATTTGGTGTCAAAAATGGACCTTCAGAATTCCAACATATCATGAATGATATTTTTAATCCCTTTACTGAATTTATTATCTGTTATATTGATGATGTTTTAATTTTCTCTTCATCCATGAGATCAAAGATATTAAACATTTAAATATTTTCAAAATATTATCATAAAAAATGGTTTGGTAGTTTCTGCCCCTAAAATGAAACTTTTCCAAACTAAAATCAGATTTCTTGGACATAATATTTTCAATGGAACTATAATTCCAATTGATAGATGTATCAAATTTGCATCTAAATTTCCAGACGAAATTAAAGGTATTAACCAACTGCAAAGATTTTGGAAAGTCTTAATTATATTCAAGATTTTTACCCAAATCTTTCCCAAGATACTGATATTCTGTATACTCGATTACGAAAAAATCCTTTACCTTAGACTAATGAACATACTGAAGCAGTAATAAAAATCAAAACCAGGGTTAAACAAATACCTTGTCTTTCCCTACCTAATCCCGATTGGAAAAAGATTGTTCAAACTGATGCTTCTGACACAGAATATGGTGGGATTTTAAAGCAATTTAATCCTAACAGTAAAAGAGAATATATTCTCCATTTTACTTCAGGAACTTGGAAAGGACCCTCTTTAAATTATCCTACTATAAAGAAGGAATGCCTTTCAATTGTTAAATGTGTTTTAAAATTTCAGGATGATCTTTTGAATCAGCACTTTTTAATCCGAGTTGATTGCTCAAATTGCAAAAGATATATTTAAAAGATGTTCGAATTTAGCATCTAAAATGAGATATTTGCAACTTTGGCGAGTACTTTATTCAGATTTGACTTTGATATTGAATATATCAAAGGAAAACAGAATTCTTTACCAGAATATTTGCATGAATGACCAGTAGAAGTCGTGGCCACGGTCAACGAGGCCGAGGCAGAGCTAATTTGTACTATCTGAAATTCCGAGTCCTTAAATACTCAATCCGAGATTTCTTGACTTTTTCTAGCCAACCAACGATGAAAGGATGTTCTCCTATTACCCTAACAAAGACATTCCCAATAAAAATACGGAAGAAACAGTATTGATCATTGAACAGAATGATGAGAAATGGATGAAAGATCAATGGGAGATAAAGAGACGTTATTTAACAACTCAACAGTCTCCTGCCCGTTTCAATCAGTATCGCTATGTTTATGAGCACATTATCCTTGAAACAGCATCCATGGACATTAAGCACACGCTTCATAATCCATCAAAATCAGCTAGTCCAATCCAATACAAATAAAACAATCAAATCGAAAGAGCATCATGCCTCTTGCTAATTGGGGTATTAATCCCCATACTACCCGAACCATTGAATCTAGTCACACAGCAGAAACCAGATATAGCTATTGGAATTATATTGATTCCTTCACACAGGGGTTTATAATTAATAACGAGTCTAGGAGTTCCTCGTTCAATTTTTGAATTTTTATTGACATAAAAAGTTGTACAACTCCAGGGAGAAGTACTAGGTTTTATCAATTTTTTCTGTTTAAGGGACTCAATTTCAGTTTTGCAAAGAAGTAAATATTCCTTTTTCATGTCAGCACCACTATCTACAAGGGCAATGACATCTTTAATAATAAAATCCGGTTTAATAACAAAAGTAATTCTGATATACCATTTTTGAAAGACTACTTGATTCATAAGCATTAAATACTTTTCAGAAGATTCTAGCTTATCAGAAGATTCAGTCTTAGAGGATTCTATATTATTATCCTGTTTATGAATTAATTGTTCTTTAATATTTTTTTAAGTCTTGGAAAATAATAACATTAGTATTCTGTAATTGCTTTATTTCAGATTTCAGAATATTAATATCATTCTTAAGGTCCTTGATAGTATAATTAATAATGAGTCTAGGAGTTCCTCGTTCAATTTCTAAATTTTTATTGACATAAAAAGTTGTACAACTCCAGGAAGAAGTACTAGGTTTTATCAATTTTTTCTGTTTAAGGGACTCAATTTCAGTTTTTCAAAGAAGTAAATATTCCTTTTTCATTTGACTAGGTCGAGACTTAGTAGGAATATTTTTCTCATTGTAATTAGGGACATAGGGAAGAGAAATGATGTTTCTATGAAACAGTTAGCGATGATGAATCTGAACAAGATGACAATCAATTCAACGTCTTAGCCGGAGAAAGTCAAGAACCAGAACCCACCATGTGAGACTTTTGGGATTCTCTCACTTCCATGATTTCCGAGAAAATGGAACAAGACAAAAAAGGAAAAGGAAAAGCATAAAGCTATTCTCCACTACAAAGATCAATAATCGAAAAAGGACAACCACAAGAATCCACCAAAGAAAAAAGACATGGCGGTTGCACTTCAATTATTAAAAATGACGCCAAATTGTCGTAATAATACTCCACTCAATCGACAACCCGTCTCTCCGCCTTCCACTTCCTACTTTGAGAGTTAAAGAAGAAAAGAAAAGGATTACTGATCGACTCCACTACCAAGGACACGCCAGATCCTTTCTCATCTTCTTTCTTGTATAAAAGGGGATGTCCTCACCCATTGTTGAGGCAGATTTTCTTTTACGTTTTCTTTGTATTCTCTCTCTCTCCCTCTCTCTCTAAATATTGAATATATAAGTCTGAAGTTTGAAGATATCCAAGGCTCCCTTGTAAGTTTTAAGTATTGCTTCTGTTAATTATTATGTCTCTTTACTAGAGCTTTTAGATTATCATACTGAAAACAGTAATCGTTATAAAACAACATATCAAACTGCATCCAATAGCCATAATCGTTCTTATTTTTTAGAACAGTTCAACAAATCTGAACAATTTATCGTTTTAACTAAAAACGCTATACAGGAAGAAACCTGTCGGCTTATAGTTTTGGGAAGACCACCAAATTAACAGTAACTTTATGAGATCATATATGTAATAATTTATCTGCTAATATATATTTAATATGCCTTTAAACATTCATGCCATCTTACTAGATGAGATAGATTTACAAGACTCTTCAAACTGAAATCTGTAGTGATGTCCCAAATGCTTTCTGGAACAGGAAGAAGCATATTATTTCTCTTCTCTATGTCCCTAATTACAATGAGAAAAATATTCCTACTAAGTCTCGACCTAGTCAAATGAAAAAGGAATATTTACTTCTTTGCAAAACTGAAATTGAGTCCCTTAAACAGAAAAAATTGATAAAACCTAGTACTTCTCCCTGGAGTTGTACAGCTTTTTATGTCAATAAAAATTCAGAAATTGAACGAGGAACTCCTAGACTCGTTATTAATTATAAACCGCTTAATGAAGCCCTTCAATGGATTAGATATCCAATCCCGAATAAAAAGGACCTTCTTGATAGACTTCATGATGCCACTATTTTCTCTAAATTTGACATGAAATCAGGATTTTGGCAAATACAAATTAGAGAACAGGATACTTATAAAACTACTTTTACAGTACCCTTTGGTCATTATGAATGGAATGTTCTTCCATTTGGTGTCAAAAATGGACCTTCAGAATTCCAACATATCATGAATGATATTTTTAATCCCTTTACTGAATTTATTATCTGTTATATTGATGATGTTTTAATTTTCTCTTCATCTATAGACCAGCATATTAAACATTTAAATATTTTCAAAAATGTTATCATAAAAAATGGTTTGGTAGTTTCTGCCCCTAAAATGAAACTTTTCCAAACTAAAATTAGATTTCTTGGACATAATATTTTCAATGGAACTATAATTCCAATTGATAGATGTATCGAATTTGCATCTAAATTTCCAGACGAAATTAAAGGTATTAACCAACTGCAAAGATTTTTGGGAAGTCTTAATTATATTCGAGATTTTACCCAAATTTTTCCCAAGATCTTTCTATTATTCAGATACTCGATTACTTAAAAAACCTCACTCCACGCCTCCACGTCCCCGAGATCAATATGATGTTCGGGCGACCCTCTTCTTCAAAACCAATGATGCTAATACTGATAATGAAGAAGATTCCGATTCCTTTTCTCCTATTAATATTTTGGAAATCCAAAATAATTTTCAGGAAATGCAAAATATTAATAAAACTACTTATAGTAAAAAACCCATAAATCGTATGGCTTTATCTGGACCTAGTAGGTATTATTACCCTAGACCTACTCCTCAGGATATTCTGTATGAAGAAGACTTTCTTCATTCTCAAAATTCTTACCATGGAAAAACCATTTATGAATGGAATATTGATGGCAAGACCGAATATCAAATATTCAAAACCATCCATCATATCATGATGCATGTATTTGTCTCTCAGAAGCAATGAATGATAATCACGATCACCGGATCTCTGCTTTCTTAGTTAATGGCTTCACCGGCATCCTTAAAGGATGGTGGGATAATATGCTAAATGATAAACAGAGAATAGAAGTTCTTTAAGCCTATAAAGAAGAAATTGATCCTGTTACTAGACTTCTAACCAGGAAGGAAGA
Source organism: Panax ginseng (assembly GCA_020205605.1). Taxonomy (NCBI): domain Eukaryota; kingdom Viridiplantae; phylum Streptophyta; class Magnoliopsida; order Apiales; family Araliaceae; genus Panax; species Panax ginseng. The sequence goes on along the minus strand of CM035136.1, from coordinate 100,160,356 downwards.
CGCTTGTTACACCTTAGTTCAAGCAGTCCTCCACCATTTTGTTGAACCGGAACTTATGAATACTGATAGGAGTAGAGAACTTTTACAAAACCTTTGATGCCCCTCCTTGACCCATTTTAGATGGTATGAGGATGTCTTTCTCATGAAAGTCATGCAAAGGGCAGATGCTAACAGTGAACATTGGAAGGCCAAATTTATTGACGGCCTCCCTACTTTCTTTGCTGAAAAAGTCCGTAAAAAATTAAGAGATAAACATGATCGCATGAGTATCCCTTATGACCAGTATTCTTATGGCCATCTTATTTTAGTAATTATTGAAGAAGGATTATCGTTATGTAATGATATGAAACTCCAACAATTAATGAAACAACAGAATCTCACTAAAAGACATGAGATAGGAGAATTTTGTGACCAATTCTCTTATGATACAAAATTACAGTATCCCAATAAGGCTAAAAAACAACAGAGTTCGAAGCACTCTAGACCTTACCGAAGACGTTCTTCTAAGAAATCTAAGAACAAAACCACTAAAAAACCACTAAGAAAAGAAGGAACAATAGTAAAAATGATAAATCTAAAGTCTAGTGTTATAAATGTGGTAAACCAGGACATTTTGCTAATAAATGTAAATCAAAATTGAAACAAAAACTGAATGAAATGTCCCTTGAAGAAGACATTCAACAAAAAATTCTTAATTGTTTATCCAGCAGTGATTCAGAATCAAGTGCAGAGGAAGACTTGGCAGAAATCTATTCTGAATCTGACGATAATTCTGTTAAGGATCAATGTCAAGCTTGTACTATTAAAAATAACTGTAATACGACTACTGAAGCTGACTATTGGAAAACCATTGTTGAAATGAATGGTTTAGATATTGGAGGACCCAGTATCAATGTCCTAACAGAAACCCAAAAGTCCCTTCTCGACTTAGCAGATCAGATTAAAGATCCAGAAATTAAATTAAAGTTTTTAAAAGCCTGTTATAAAAACCAAAAAACAAAAGAAATTCTTCCCATAGAACAATATAGCATGAGAGAAGTCATGAAACGTGTTCAAAATATTTCTACTACTGAAAAGCCTACTACTATCCAGGACCTTAAGAGTGATATTAATATTCTGAAATCTGAAATAAAGCAATTACAGAATACTAATGTTATTATTTTCCAAGACTTAAAAAATATTAAAGAACAATTAATTCATAAACAAGATAATAATATAAAATCCTCTAAGACTGAATCTTCTGATAAGCTAGAATCTTCTGAACAGTATTTAATGCTTATGAATCAAGTAGTCTTTCAAAAATGGTATATCAGAATTACTTTTGTTATTAAACCAGATTTTATTATTAAAGATGTCATTGCCCTTGTAGATAGTGGTGCTGACATGAATTGTATCCAGGAAGGGTTAATTCCTACTAAATACTTCCAGAAAACCACTCAATCTTTAACCAGTGCAAGTGAAAACACTATGAATATTAAATACAAGATACCTGAAGCCTTAACCTGTAATCAAGGTTTATGTTTACCTACTTCTTTTGTCCTTATCCGTAATATGAATCAAAGTATCATATTAGGCATCCCTTTCTTATGTCTTTTAATGCCTATTTCAAAAATCAATACTTTAGGAATTCATACTACTCTTAACAACAGACATATTGTTTTTGAATTCATAACAGAACCTTGTCTGTCATAAGATGTTTTAATTGTACAAAGTGGGAAAACTTGTCTGTCATAAGATGTTTTCCTTCTTAAAAATCCAATTATACTCGTTCCCGAATAACTTACAACATTACAGAAGGTCACTTTATTAATTCCTCTTTATAGTTACTCATTATTGTCGATAACTGTTCTTATTTCACTTTTAGTGACTTGTTTTAAACTCATTTAAAGTGTGTGTTTTTGTTATTTTGTTATGGGAGAATTTTAAATAGCAAATGAATAAATTAATTGTTGGGGAGTTTTAAAAAATCCTTCCAGCCGCTACATATTGTTAGGGTTAAATGCAAAGTGTAATAATAATTATTATAATAGTAATAGTAATAATTATAATTATACCAGTAGTAATAATTATAATAATAATTCATAATAATAATAATAGTAATTATAATATTAGTAATAATAATAATAATAATAATAATAAAAATAATACTTATAATAATAAAAAAAAATAATAATAATTATTATTATTATAATAGTAATAGTAATAATAATAATTAAAATAGTAATAGTAATAATAATAATTATAATAATAGTAATAATTATAATAATAATAATAATTCATAATAATAATAATAGTAATTATAATAATAATAATAATAATAATAATAATAATAATAATACTTATAATAATAAAAATAATAAAAAGAAAAGAAAAGAAAAAAGAAAAATTATAATAATAATAATTATTATTATAATAATAATAATAATAATAATAATAATAGTAATAATTATAATTATAATAATAATTATAATAATTATTATTATATTTTTATTATTAACGTTGGAACTTCACTCATGACTATTTTTAGAGGGAGAAAGGAGGAACGAAAATGGAGAGTGTAACAGGTCTTTGTTTTGGAATATGATGAATCTTGTGAGGGAGGAAGAGAGGGTAGATGTTGAGCTCAGTTGAGGTTTTGATATAAAGATTAAACTTTGCAAAATATTAATAGTTAACATGTGGTGCTCTAGTGGTTAGATACTTAAAGTTCCACACATGAGGTTGCAAGTTCAAACCTTTGGAGAGACAAATTTTTAGAAAAAATTCTAAAGAAGCTACATCACATATGTCATGTATCAAATTAAAATATAAAATATTGCGTTCAGTGGTCGACTTTATATTTAACCCAAGATGTTATTCTATTATTTTTTATCTTCCGTTTCATCCTAACTTCGATATAACCAATGTAAAATCACATACATACATTCATACGATGCAAAAATAAAAATAAAGTCGATTAAACATTGTTAATGTAAGACCCCAACTTTTTATAAATAAAATTGAATTTTCTCTATTTATTATTTTGAAATAGTAAGGGTTGAATTGATTAATGTGGTTAGTTATGCGTAAAATGCGTAAATATTTCAAATAAGCAAGTGGTTTATAAAATATTCATTGTTGTCGGGAATATTATTAGTTTGGTGGTGGAATATTCTTCTTGTCGGGAATATTAAATGCGATGACGGTATGACCTTTTATGGGCCCCATAACGAGCGATTGGATGAAGAAAAGCGACAAGTATGAGTTTTTTATAAATAACGGCGTAGTTATTCTGAATTAACATTGTTGGAATACCCGTTGGTTAAAACACGATGTCGGCGTTGTTGCGATAGTAGCACGCATTATTGCACCAATTATTGATTCTTACGTGAAGGCCTTTTTCGATAATTATTACGATAATTCTTATTCAATATTTTATTTTATTGATTCAATAATTGCTACGTTGAAATTTTATATTATTATTGTTGTTTTAATAATTGTCACTACACGCGTATTTCCCATTATCGGATCAATGATTCATATTATTTTAATAATATTACTAGATAACATTATTGGCAATGTCTAGAAAGTTACATCTAAGGAGAGGTTTGGTCACTTAATTGCGCTGCGCGATGAGGAGAAATTCTTATTGGAAAGCCCCTCTTTCTGAGGAGCGGCTTTGGTTGTCATTATTGTGATTACGTAATATTATTTGTAAATAATTAATTATTGATTTATATGATAAGGAAAATATTCATTTTATGTGGATATAGATGGAGAAAATTTTTAATGTGACAATTGTTGAAAAATTGATATTTAATCTTTTACGATAAAATAATTTATTTAAATATATTATTATATTATAATAAATAATAATGATATTTTTACAATGAATGTGGGATATATGAATAAATGAGGAGGAAGAGTATTTTTGTTACAAAAAATATTTTTAAACATGTTTTTCATGTTTGTGGACCCCATTTCTGAATGAAATTTGATTATAGCACATGAAATCACTCGTTTATGTGGATTTGATCAATTCATTTTGGAATTTGGAAAAACTTTCTTACAAAAAGTGTAGAGAATTGAATTTCCTATGAAATGGACATAAGATTTGAATTTTTTACGATAAAAGGGCTATTTATTATGAATTATTGAAGTTAAGTTTAAAATAATTGATTTTTGAAGTTTTAAATATTTTATTTAAAAAAAACGTTTTTTTTATTTTTTGGTGGGCTCACTTGTTTGTTGAACATGGTGAAATTGATGATTCAAAGGTTGGTAGAAAATTTAATTTATATATATTAATATTTTATTAAATTTTACTACTTTTGTGTTCTAAGCATTTTCCTATAAATAGGGTCTTGGGTTAGAATTGAAAATCACACGAGAAACTAAAGTTTTCTCTCTATATTATCGGCGTATTCTTGTGAGTATTTTGATACTTTGAGTGTTGCTTTATCTGATGCAAGTTTCTTTTCGACACTATATCCAGATATTCGATCGAAATCTTGTCTTTTTAGAGGTAAGGGATGTTGTTTTCTTCTTAAATGATATTATTTTCTTCAATATCATTATCTTGAAATATTAGTGCGAACTTTTTATCAAATTTGGAACTTTTTGTGTGGGGTTACTATTCACGTATATCGACCTTTATTCACGTGTATCGACCTTTATTCACGAATCTGACTGACTTTATTCATAGAAAAATAAAATTTTCTTCTTTTTGTCCAAGATGTCTATTATGGTTACTATCTTTGATTGTATCCATGTTTTTGATCTTTATTTTTGAATTACTGTTCAAAATTGGTTATTATGGAGTATTATTGAACTTGGATAAAAGCTGTGTCTGAATCCCTAATATTTGTTCTTTTGTTTCCTTTGGATTCGTTTTCTTTTAAAAATATTTTTCATCATCCTCGGTCCTAAATGATGATATTCTTGAATATCTTTGGCACATAGTGCAAAGATGAATGATTTCGATGAATATCTTTGGCCGTAGTGCAAAGATGAACAGTGTGTTTAGATGAACATGACCAAGCTGATGAATATCTTTGGCTTTGTAGTGCAAAGATGAATATTTGATTCGGATATATATTGATTGATGTTACGGGGGATAAAATATTGACGATGGACTTTTAAATTCATATATAGAAGATAGTAGATTTTATTCTCTACTTAACTCTTCTAATGAATTATTATTTCAATTTGAATATTGATTTAAAACTTGTTGTCTATTGTATTCTATTAGATTTTTTCCTGTGTTGAGGACTAACGATAATTTGTTACTATATTATCTTAGTCATAATGTTCTTCTTTGGGCTAGTTGAGCTCACCCTTTTCCTTTTTGTTCCATTTTTTTCTCGGGGAGGCGAGAATGTAACGAGTACTAGTCGGGGTGTGGAATGATGGTTCTAGAAGTTGTTTTAGTAGTCCTCACTATTTTGTAAAATAGTGTATCAATAATTATAATGAGGACTTATTTGAGTGTGGATATTGTCTAGATGACAATATTTGTATTTAAACTCACGATTTTAAGTGTTGTCGTATTTTGCAAGACAATTGTATTAATAAAGTTGTAGTTGTTTACATACCATGTATTTGGCGACTCGAGAATGGGTGTTGTATACCTATTTTGGGGGCGTCGCGGTTAATATCGAGCTTAGGGATATGGTCTCTGGCGGAGATCGGGAATAAATAGAACTAGGAGGGAGAGCGAGTAATCCTTATAGTGTGTCATACCTACCTAAGCTTATTTGTTTGGTCGGTCGTAATATAAGGATATTATGTGGCATATTAATTTCTTTAATTAACCCTTGTTTTATGGCGTATTTGAGAATGGCGGTGTTGAGAATATTAACGATGGAGTGAATGAGGCCATGGAGACACACCTTTAATCACCACCCGAGGAGAGCGTCTGAGCGAGGAAAGGCAATATTCCTCCTCATAAACAACACTCTTTGAACAAACATGATGAATGATGGGATGTTTAGAAGCTTTTTGCGATTCATACAAAACCCGAGACGAGGAGACTCGTGTACAAAATACGGGTGGAAATGATATAGCAACGAGCGACTTATCACTGACAGCGATTCAAAGAGTTGGGACCACGAATTTATTGGAAAGCGGATCCGATCAAAGCGAGAGCGTGGGTTAAACAAATTACCAAGATATTCGATGTCTTGGGATGCGGAGGAGAACGAAGGTTCCATTCGCCACCTTTATGTTAAAATGGCGAAGCGGACTTCTTTGGTGGAGAGTCGTGAAATGTACCCCGACTGCCGCTTTTCGGCATGTCTTGGGAAACATTTGAAAACTTTTCAATGACAAGTACTTTCACGAAAGTATTACGCCCGTATGAAGGAGGTAGAGTTTATTAGATTAGAACAAAACAACATGGCGGTGTCCCGATCGAGTGAAGTTCGCGAGTTATCGAGTTTGCACCTCATTTGGTAGAGAATGAGGAGCGAATGACGAGGATGTTTACGAGAGGTTTAAAAAACCCGAGATTGACGATATCTTATCTCTCATAAATTTTCTTTATATTCGGATGTTGTAAACAGGGGCTCAATTATTAGAGCGAGATAATGAGTATGTTCAATGAGGGACCACAACTAGGGTCATCTGGGTGGCGGCGATCATCGAACAATGAAAACCGGTGGGAGGAAAACATTGGACAAAAGCGGTAACCACTCTGGTGGTAATCGTGGCCATGTGAAAATAGAAAAGAAGCGAGTGGGGAGATTTTAAAAAGGAGATTCAACAATGACAATTGTGAAGGCGTCGGCACCGACAACACAACTGGTTTTAAGGGAGGAGAAACGACCACCGGTCGTATCTTATAAATGTGGAAAAGAGGACATATCATTGAATCTCCCTGCAGTTCAAGGTATGCTATAATTGTGGAAAGGAAGGACATATCGCTCGAGATTGTGCGGTGGCGAAACCAAGTCCGTGGGGATGGTGACTCAAAAGGTTGTCCCGAAAAGTCAAAGTCAGCGGGTTCTGGAAGAGCATTTGTCGTGGTTGGTCAAAGTCTGAGGAACCCAAGCGAGGTGATCACGGGTAAGCTAATCATAAACTCTTGCGAAGTTTATACCTTATTGAATCTGGGTTCTACCCATTCTTTTATCTCTCTTTGTGCTCAGCGTTTAAACTTGACTCAGGAGAAATTAGACCTTGACTTATCTGTGGAGACTCCATTAGGAGAAACTTTCATTGCATCCACTTTGTTTATAAATCTTGTTTGATCCAAGTTGGTACCATCACATTACTGTTGATCTTATTTCTTTGAAAATACTTGCATTTGATGTGATTTTAGGGATTGATTGGTTAACCACTCATCATGCTAAAATTGATTGTTTTTAATAAGGTTGTTAGTTTTCATATTCTAACCAACTTTTTATGCGAATTCAAACAACCAAACCTCTAAAATCGATCAACTTTGTCATATCAAGCCATAAAGCTATTCGTTTATTGAAAAGGATGTCAAGCTTTCTTGCCCATATCACGGACTTGAACAAAAACACGTCGGATGTGAATAATATTTCTATTGTTAGTGAATTTCTGGCGTATTTCTGAAGAACTTCGGTCTACCCCGAGCGTGAAGTTGAATTCTTTATTGACCTTGAACACAGTACAAAGCCCATTTCTAAAACCCCATATCGAATGGCTCTATTGAACTTGAGGAGTTAAAGGTCCAACTACGGAGTTGTTGGACATCGGTTTCATTAAATCTAGTACATCTCCTTGGGGTGCTCTGTTTTATTTGTAAAGAAGAAAGGCGGGGAGTATGCGACTTTGTATTGACTATCGAGAATTGAACCATGTCACCATCAAGAATAGGTATCCGCTACCTCGCATTGATGACTGTTTGACCCGATTACAAGGAGCACAATTCTTTTCAAAAATCGATCTTAGATTACGGATATCATCGGTTTGAAGGTTAGAAGCGAGGATATTCAAAGAAGCGCCTTTCGAACTTCGATGCGGGCATTATGAATTCTTAGTCATGTCTTTTGGATTGACTAATGCTCCTGCTTGCTTTCATGGATATGATGAGCCAGTAGGTATTCAAGGAATATTTGGATCGATTCGTTGTTGTCTTTATTGATGACATCCTCATATATTCAAAAAGCGTGAAGATCATGAGCGCCATTTGAAAAATTGATCTTTGCTGCAAAAACCTTCGTGATAACAAGCTATATGCCAAAATTGAAAGAAATCGAGTTACGGCTTGAGGAAGTAGCATTCCTTGGGCACATGGTGTCAAAACATGGAGTATCTGTTGACGGCGAAGATTGAAGCAATCTGAAGTTAGGACAGCAAAAGAAATCGGTGGCCAAAATCGTAGCTTTACGGGCTTAGTGGTTATTATCGAAGATTAGTGGAAGGATTTTCTCGAATCGCTACTCAGATTAACTTCGGTGACTCGTAAAGATACAAAATTAAGTATGGAAGCGAGGAATGCGAGAAGAGTTTCCAAGAACTCGAGAGGAGACTCATTTATTTTGTTACGACAATACCATCTGGTTCGGATGGATTTGTTATCTCTGATGATGCTTGAGGCAAAGGGTTAGGATGTGTTCTCATGCAACATGGGAAAGTCATAGCCTATGCCTCGCGACAACTCAAAGAATATGAGAGGAATTATCCTACTCATGATCTAGAGTTAGCGGCGATCGTTTTTTTGTTGAAAGATCTGGAGACACTTACACGTATGGGGAGAAAGTGGAGATCTATCTGGATCATAAAAGTCTCAAATATTTCTTCACCCAAAAAGAACTCAACATGCGGCAGCGACGTTGGCTCGAGTTGTTGAAAGACTACGACCATACCATTCAATACCATCACGGAAAAGCGAGCGTGGTAGGCGACGCGTTGAGTAGAAGATCATATGCGAGGAGAAGTCGATGTTGTTAACACAAAGGCCCATTTTGTATGACTTACAAAGTAGAAGATAGAGATAAAGACTCAGTACCCGTCGATAAAAATCATCTTAAAGAGCGAAGCTTTAATCGATAAAGTTAAAATTTTGCTCAAGCTACGGACATGGCGATCGCGTATGAAGAAGAAAGTGCAAGAAGGTGCTTATTCGAAAGCAAGAATCGATGAAGAAGGAATACTTGAGTCGACTCCGGACTTTGTGTTCTAACGATTACGACTTGAAGCATAAAATCATGATGGAGGCACACAACACACCAGTTTTGCAATCCATCACAGGGAGTACCAAAATGTATCATGATCTTGACATACATTTTGGTGGAACAATATGAAGAGAGAGATCGCGAAGTTTATCTCGAGGTGTTTAACTTGTCAGCGTGTAAAGGCGGAGCATCAAGTGCCAAAGGGTCCATTGCAACCACTTGAGATTCCGAAATGGAAGTGGGAACACATTACTATGGATTTTATTACGGGTCTTCCCAAGGTTTCTCAAAGGCATAGATGCGATTTGGGTTATTGTTGATAGATTAACCAAGTCTGCTCATTTCTTGCCTATCTGGAGACTTATTCCTTGAGCGTCTTGCTAGTATATACGTAAATGAGATTGTGAGATTGCATGGCATGCCGATATCCATAGTTTGGGATCGTGACCCAAGATTCACTTCAAGATTTTGGGTTAGCTTGCGAAAAGCTATGAGCGCAGTTCTGATTGATTCGACATACCATCCTCAAGCGGATGGACAATCGATCGAGAGGACTATTCAAACTCTTGAAGATCTATTAAGACTTTGTGTCCTAGATTTCAAAGGGAGTTGGGATAAGTACCTACCATTGGTGGAATTCTCCTACAACAACAGATTATCGAGCAAGTATAGGTGTGGCTCCATTTGAAGCATTATATGGGCGAAAGTGTAAGCTCTCTCGGTATGTTGGGATGAGGTGGGAGAAACAACGTTGTTGGGACGAGTTGATACGAATGACTACGAGAAGATCCAAATGATTAAACAGCGTATACAAATGGCACAGGATCGACAAAAGAGTTATCGCGGATCTTCATCGAAAGGGCGTGGAATTTGACATTGGGGATCATGTATTATTACGTATTGCTCCATGGAAGGGAGTTACAAGATTAGGGAAGAGAGAAAAGCTCGATCCACGATTTATTGGTCCATTTGATTCTTGACCAAGTAGGAAATGTGGCTTATAGACTCGCGTTACCTCGAAGCATGTCTCGTGTTCATAACGTTTTTCACATATCATGTAGCCGTAAATATGTGAAGGACCCGAACCACATTATTGAGTTAGAACCCGAGACGAGAGATAGCCAGAAGATTTAACGTCTGAGGAGGTACTGTTAAGATCTTGGATAGGAAAGCATGTCCTACGCACCAAGGTTATACCACAAGTTAAGGTTTTGTGGAGGAACCATCTTATTGAAGAAATGACACAGGAGTTGGAATCGAAATGAAAAAGAGGTATCCTCACCTTTTGAAACACACACCATCGTCACGTCGATTTAGAGGATGAAATTTCATAAGGAGGGAGGTTGTAAGACCCCAACTTATTATAAATGAAATTGAATTTCTCTATTTATTATTTTGAAATAGTAAGGGTTGAATTGATTAATGTGGTTAGTTAGTTATGGGTAAAATCATAAATATTTCAAATAAGCAAGTGGTTATAAAATATTCATTGTTGTCGGGGAATATTAGTTTGGTGGTGGAATATTCTTCTTGTCGGGGAATATTAAATGCGACGGTAGCGACCTTTGTGGGCCCCATAACTGAAAAGCGATTGGATGAAGAAAATGACAAGTATGAGTTTTTTATAAATAGCAGGCGTAGTTATTCTGAATTAACACTTTGTTGGAATACCGGTGGTTAAAACACGATGTCTGGCGTTGTTGCCGCGATGGCACACGGTATTGCACCAATTATTGATTCTTACGTGAAGGCACTTTACTCGATAATTATTACGATAATTCTTATTCAATATTTTATTTTATTGATTCAATAATTGCTACGTTGAAATTTTATATTATTGTTGTTTTAATAATTGTCACTACGACGTATTTTCCATTATCGGATCAATGATTCATATTATTTTAATAATATTACTAGATAACATTATTGGCAATGTCTAGAAAGTTACATCTAAGGAGAGGTTTGGTCACCTAATTGCGGCGTGATGAGGAGAAATTCTTATTGGAAAGCCCCTCTTTCTTTCAGGAGCGGCTGGTTGTCATTATTGTGATTACGTAATATTATTTGTAAATAATTAATTATTGATTTATATGATAAGGAAAATATTCATTTTATGTGGATATAGATGGAAAAATTTTTAAAGTGACAATTGTTGAAAAATTGATATTTTATCTTTTACGATAAAATAATTTATTTAAATATATTATATATATTAATAATATAATAATGGTGATATTTTACAATGAATGTGGGATATATGAATAAATGAGGAGGAAGAGTATTTTTTGTTACAAAAATATTTAAAACATGTTAAACATGTTTGTGGACCCCATCTTGGTTGAAATTTGATTATAGCTTGTAAAATCACTCAGGTATTTGTGGATTTGGTCAATTTACATTTGGAATTTGGAAAAACTTTCTTCTCCAAAGTTGTAGAAAATTGAATTTCCTATGGAAGGACATAAGATTTGAATTTTTTACGATAAAAGGGCTATTTATTATGAATTATTGAAGTTAGAAGTTTGAATAATTGATTTTTGAAGTTTTAATTATTTTTTTTTAAAAAAACGTTTTTTTATTGTTGGTGGGCTCACTGTGTTGTTGAAATGTTTTGAAATCGATGATTCAAAGGTTGGCGTAGAAAATTTATATATATATATTAATATTTTATTAAATTTTACCTTTGGTGTTCTAAGCATTTTCTATAAATAGGGTCTTTAGGTTAGAATTGAAAATCACACGAAACTAAAGTTTTTCTCTCTCTCTATATATATCGGCGTATTCTTGTGAGTATTTTGATACTTTGAGTGTTGCTATATCTGGTGCAAGTTTCTTTGACACTATATCCGATATTCGATCGAAATCTTTGTCTTTTTTGAGGTAAGGGATGTTGTTTTCTTCTTAAATGATATTATTTTCTTGAATATCATTATCTTAAAATATTGGTGCGAACTTTTTATCAAATTTGGAACTTTTTGTGTGGGGTTACTATTCACGTATCTGACCTTATTCACGTATCGACCTTATTCACGAATCTGACACTATTCATAGAAAAATGAAATTTTCTTCTTTTTTGTCCAAGATGTCTATTATGGTTACTATCTTTGATTGTATCCATGTTTTGATCTTTATTTTTTTTTGAATTACCTTCAAAATTGGTTATTATGGAGTATTATTGAACTTGGATAAAAGCGTAATCTGAATCCTTAATATTTGTTCTTTTGTTTCACTGGATTCGTTTTCTTTTTAAATATTTTTTCATCATCCTCGGTCTAAATGATGATATTCTTGAATATCTTTGGCATGTAGTGCAAAGATGAATGATTTCGATGAATATCTTTGGCCGTAGTGCAAAGATGAACAGTGTTTAGATGAACATGACCAATGATGAATATCTTTGGCACATGTAGTGCAAAGATGAATATTTGATTCGGATATATATTGATTGATGTTACGAGGATAAAATATTGACGATGGACTTTTAAATTCATATATAGAAGATAGTAGATTTTATTCTCTACTTAACTCTTCTAATGAATTATTATTTTCATTGCGAATATTGATTTAAAACTTGTTGTCTATTGTATTACATTAGATTTTTCCTGTTGAGGACTAACGATAATTTGTTACTATATTATCTTAGTCATAATATTCTTCTTGGGCTAGTTGAGCTCACCCTTTTCCTTTTTGTTCCATTTTTCTTCTCGGGGAGGCGAGAATGTAGCGAGTACTAGTCGGGGTGTGGAATGATGGTTCTAGAAGTTGTTTTAGTAGTCCTCACTATTTTGTAAAATAGTGTATCAATAATTATAATGAGGACTTATTTGAGTGTGGATATTGTCTAGATGACAATATTTGTATTTAAACTCACGATTTAAGTGTTGTCGTATTTTTTGCAAGACAATTGTATTAATAAAGTTGTAGTTGTTTACGTACCATGTATTTGGCGACTCGAATGGGTGTTGTATACCTATTTTGGGGGCGTCTTCCGGTTGAAATCGTTGTTTTTTGACGAAGAGCCCGAAGAACAAGTAGAGCACACACCCAAACCTGCTCGAAAAAGAAAACTAGCCTCTTCGGAGTATAGGCCCGAAGCCATGGGATCCCACACTCTCTGGCCAGAATCCAATGAGAATTTCCTTTTTCAGCTCTACGACTCCTTCGTTCGTGATACTGATGACCACCGATTCGGGAACAGCTCCATAATGGATCTGATCAACGAGGGAATGAAGTACCAAGCTAAGGTAAGATGCTACTCAACTTATCCAATTACATCTCGGCCCATCAAAATGAACTGATTGGTTAACACTAATCATTTGTAGGCAAACGCTGTCTTCGGGCGTCTCTGTCCCAAATATAAAGAGGTCGAAGCCGAAGAGAAAACCGCTCGAAGAGAGAATGCCACATTTAAGTCTACTTTGGCGAAAGAGAGAAGCAATCTTGAAATTGCTCTCCTCAACAATGAGAGCCTTCGGAAAGATCTTGCTCAAACCAAAGAAGATTTGAAGACGTCCAAGGCCACTCATCAAGTTATCACTGATATAAATGTCGAGTTGCTTCAGAAAAATGAAATTTTGACAAAGAAGACTGAAGATCTGGCCCAATTCAATTCAAGCCTGGCGAAGCAAAATAACGACACCCAAGCTAAAGAAGTAAGGCATCTGGCATATCGTCAAAAGCTTGAAGAGGAACTTCGAGAACTCCGGGCTCTCAGGGACTTGGGCCCACCACTAACTGATCAGCTTCACAAGGAGATTGAAGCAAAGTACAGAAAATCTGCCGAGCTGAACGATGAAATTGTCCACATGTACTCTGAAGGGTACGAGGTCTGCCGAAGTAAATATAAAGCCAAAATTGTAGTGGCCGAAGTAAATTCGGCTCTCCTCGACTCTTCAGACAGCGAAGACGGTAAGGAAGCTTAAAGATACCATTCCATTTGTAGCTTTAGGACTCCTTGTAAAGACTCATATCTCCTTTGTAAACAGTTAGATATCAATGAAATGATTAACAAATTCTTATCCTTATTACACCTTTGACCATTTCTTGTCAATAATTCATCATCAATCAATTTGAAAAATGTATAATCTTAAACTGTTAGTCAATAACTAAGCAAGTCATATAACAGATAAGATCAAGTAATAATGCGACCCGAACTCAACACTTAAAAATCAGGTAATAAAGTAATGCAATACTTATTCGTTACCGAAGTGTGAGGTAGATCTGCTTCATAGGGAATTTGTTTACCACAAAGGACCTAACAAAACCACAGGATGACATTTGCCTACCATGAAGGGCCTGACAAAGTCATAAGGACCACCTGCCAATAAGGCTACCATCGAATGGTCAGCGAGTCCACCCGAACCTACTTACACCAATGACATTTTCCTACCACGAAGGGCCTGACAAATTCATAAGGACCACCTGCCGATAAGGCTACCATCGAATGGTCAGCGAGTCCACCCGAACTTCCTTACACCGATGACATTTGCCTACCACGCAGGGCCTGACAAATTCATAAGGACCACCTGCCGATAAGGCTACCATCGAATGGTCATCGAGTCCTCCCGAACCTCCTAACACCGAGGTGGCATTTGTTGTGTCTGTCAGACTATGGATGAGCTACTGAAATCCTTACTGAACGCTTCAAACTTCGATCCCATGAACTGGAGTCTATTAACCTGACCCCACGACAATGGACCCAGTATGAATACCCCCCAGACAGCAAAAGGTATAGGAGATAAAATCAATATAGCCTTTTTGGTGGCTAATGCAGGATCGAACTATTCAGCTGACACATCCTCGTAAACTCATTGAAGGATATCCTCAGCTTCGTATGGAGCCAAACAACTTAATAATGGAGAAGACTAACCTCTTCGATAAAGATCACCATTAATAAGCACAGAATGGGCACCCTTGTACGTCACTTTTTTAGCCAGAATTCGATCCGAAGTAAGAACGCCATCGAATCAGCGAAGGTGTTCACTTCGGTAATAGCCAATTCTGACAAGGCATTAGTAATGGAGTCGTCATTGTGATCGACTGCTCTAAATCTGAACCTGATAGCCGGTTGCACTGATTATCCGAAGAAGAATATCCTGCTTCTGCTAAAGTACCACATCGGCTGTGTCGGACTCTTCAATCTGGACCGTTCATGAGTTAGTTACTATGCAGTCCATTTTTCTATAAATAGAAGCTCATTCCTTCATTATTTCTTACGAATTCACTGAAACTCTAGAGAGATAAACTATAGAGAGAAAGAAGAAAAGTATTCTGCTACTTCACTACTCATATATCCAGTACTCTTCTTCTTAAGGTAGGGGATATAATTGTCGTACTCATAAAGGATATTATTATTATTATTATTATAGTAAGGGATATTATTTGTTGTACTCGTAAGGGTATTATTTCTTTTGTATTCATGAAGAGAATTTCTGTAATTCCATTATTTATTATTCTGTTGGAATAACCTGTAGACGCGGGCTACCCTATACTTGGTGAAATTCTTCTGTTATTCCATTCTTTATTATTCTGTTGGAATATCCTGCCTGTGCGTTTTACGCCGGACCTAGTTCTAGTCTTTATTATTTTGTTGGAATATCTTGTCTGTGCATTTTACGCCAGACCTGGTTCCGTATTTATTACTCTGTTGGGAATAACCTGTCTGTACGGTATCTATCGCATGCATGGTGAATCCTTCTATTATTCCATTCTTTATTATTCTGTTGGAATAACCTGTGTATGTAGATTACCACATGCATGGTTGAATGATCCTTTGTATTTCATTCCTTGTTAAATTGTGGAAATGATCTATTTACGTGGATTATGATGAAAGTCGTAATAAAAGCATTGGACTAATAAAAATCATGGGTATATGTGGTATTAGTAAGTGTTATGATGAGTTATGTTGGTTATTATGTGAAAACATGAAAGTTTCTTAGAAATCACAAAGGGTTGAAAAATCAAATTTTGGTGAAAATGGAACATGAAATTCAATTGACCATATCTCATATTATATTTCGAATTTTTGAGTGTGGTCAAATTCTAGAGTTAGGTCTATGAGTTTTATAACTTGGGAATAACTGGAAAAGGTGTTGTAGATTTTCGTGTGGACTGATTTTAGCAAAGTACAAAAAACTGCAAAATATGAAAAAGGCTGCTGCCATGATTTTAAAAGGGTTGTTTCGGCCACTTAATTTGAGAGAAAAATTCTGACCTTTTGGGACATGAAAGTATATGGTATAAAGTTCCTCCTGTCCAAAAATGAGTTCATTTCAACTTAAAATGAGCAAGTTATGACCATTTCAATATTTAGTTTTTCCGATTTGACGCTATAACCTGAGAGTTCTATAACTCAGATGACCATAAAATTTAAACCCAAGCTCACGTTAACATGCGCAAGATCCTGCCAAGATTTGAGAATTTCTGGAGTTAACCTTGAGGTAGCTAATTTCTTAAGGAATTAATTAGAAATTGATTTTGAAAAATAGTAAATGAATTTTAAAATGTCAAGAAAAATATATGTTCAATATGGGACTATATTATGCTAAATCCCGAAAAGAATAATTTTTGGGACTGATTTGGTATTTTCATAAAAATAGTTTAGCTACTGAACATATGAGTTAAATATGTTATGTGGAGTTGAAGAATTGGTAAATAGGATTTTATGGCTTGGAAATCCTATATAAGGTATATGCAGATTTTTGATGATTAATTTGATTATTGGTGATGAAATCTTACGAGTATGACATTTTTGAATGATTAAATACATTATTTAGAAAAGTGTAAACAATTA
Organism: Panax ginseng; assembly: GCA_020205605.1. NCBI lineage: Eukaryota > Viridiplantae > Streptophyta > Magnoliopsida > Apiales > Araliaceae > Panax > Panax ginseng. Next base: position 100,143,439 of record CM035136.1, on the reverse strand, counting down.
AATGTAATTGTTTATAAGTTTAAGAAACGATTAAAATATTGTTATAATATTAATGATATTAGATTATGAGATTATTAAGTGATTGATAACATTTGGTTATTATTGAACGCTGGATAAATTCTATTATAAATGTTTAATATTTATCATTTATCTCATTTGATTGATTCTTATATCATTGTCATCATCATCATGCTTATATTGTGTTGAAAGTCATCTTTGGCCGTAGTGCATAGATGGACTTGGTATGATTATGACCAGGGATTATTCGGTATAATCATGACCGTAATGTTACAAATGATGTGGAAAAAGTCCTCATTGGCCCGTAGTGCATTGATGGGCGCTTTTTTGGTATGATTATGGCTATGGATTCTCTTCGGCCAAGGGTGCAAAGATGAATTATTTTATGGCATGATCATGACCGTTGATGAAAACACGATTATCTTTAGCCCGTAGTGCATGGATAATTCGTGGTCGTGATATTAACGAATATCCTTAGCCGTAGTGAATGGATAATTCAGTGATATGGATTGATTATCGAGCTGAGTCTCATCGATGAAATATAAATTCATGGATGTGATATTAACGAATATCCTTGGTAGTAGTGCTGCGGGGTGATTCGATGATGTGAATTATTTATTGTTTGAGTCTCAAAGAATAAAATATTTATTATACACTTTTAATTAAAGAAGATAGTAGATATCATGCTCTACTTTGACTCTTCTAAAATACAGTTGTATGTCTTTGGCATGTAGTACAAAGATGAATTTATTGGTATGATTATGAGCAGGAATTCTGATTTGGTATAACCATGATTTTTGATGTTTCAGGTGAAGATAGGTAATTAAAATTATCTTACGTCACAGTTGCGAAGAATTTAGAACCACAATTATGATTATGAGTTATTCATATGATTGTGATGAGAACTGATGATTTATTTTATATGGATAAAACATTATTGGTGGACTTTTAACATAGAGAAGATAATAGACCTTATGGTTTATTTGACTCTTCTAATGGATTGCTCATTCCGCTGCAACTATGGTTGAAAAGTTTTATCATCTACCATATGTTCTAAATCTCTAATTTATTATTGATGAAAGCTAGTGATAATTTAATTATCTTTAGTCATGATATTCTTTACTGGGCTAGTTGTGCTCACCCTTTCTGCTTCACAATTCCTTTCGGTAATAATAAGAGTGTTCTTAGAATTGAAAGGGGATAACGAGGGAAATAGAAACGATGGTCTCTAAATGTGGAGGTTCTCCTAAACAAAGATAGAAAAGTGTGTTATATTCTATACATCATTTAGTAGTTATATTTGGTGAATCAAATAGGGTTTGGCGAACCCAACTTTTGAAGGGTGTTTTGCCACTATCATACAAGATGTCTAATTACATACAACTTCGTGTTATCATAAGACATGGTTGTGCACATCCACTAGTTGAGTATATCTACGAGTAGTAACTATATGATCTTGGAGTATATGTGAAATACAATTTTCACTTGGAGACAACGGAGAGAATTATATGTCAAGAGAAGACTCACCATTGGAAAGAAGATGATAGTAATCTTCTTGTTTTTCTTTGGGGACTTTTGGGTCAACCAAGGATAATTCTGTGGACATATGATATCTATCATAACATGGACGCATAGCCTCCCATGTACGAAGGTTTCCTTGAGCACTTCCCAAAGATTTTAGTTTCTAAAACAGTTTTTCATTATACTTTTATGTAATGTACCATTGTAAGGTTGTGGTCGAGGCACCATGAGAGTTACATACATTTGTATTAAAACTCACAGTTAACTATGGTCGTATTCTATACGATAGTTCAACAGTTGTATAAATAAAGTTGTATTTGAATTTTATACCATGTATCTGGCGACCCAAAATGGGTGATGTATACATAATTTTGGGGGCGTCACATTTGGTATCAGAGCTTAGGGATATGGTCGCTGGCGGAGATAAGAGTCTAGAACTAGGAGGGGAGAGACGAGTTATATACTTCGTTAGTGTGAGACTTACCTAAGCTGAAATTGTTTACTTGAAAAGTTGACAAATTGTGATATGTCAATTAACCTTTGTTTTGAAGATATATTCTAGAATGATATCTGAAATACAGGAGATGAGCAATGGAAAAATCATGATACAGAGGATATTACCGGGAAGGTACAATTTGGAAAGAAAGCAAGGTATTCTCATCTCTTCGAATATCAGGTACGTACATAAATTTTGAGGGCGAAATTTCATAAGGAGGGGTGATTGTGAGACCCCGAATTTTATGAAATAAAAGTATTCAATTTTTTTATTTTGGTAAATGGTTAAATTGATAAAAGTTTAAAGTTAAGGGTAATATTTGAATTTTTTTATTTTTGCAAAGTAAGCAAGTTGATATAAAATATTAGATTTGTGCTCGGGAATATTCTATTAGTGGGGAATATTCTTTTTGTCGGGGAATATCCGTGCGATGGTACAATCATTGGTGGACCCCATTAACGGAATTATTGTCGGATTGAAAAAACGACAAAAATATTTTTATGAAAATAACGGCGGAAGTTTTACCGTTAACTGTTGAAACACCCGGTGTTAAAAGTACACGCGTGGTTGCATAGTAGCACACGGTATTGATTATTGATGCTTATGTGATAAGTCACTCAGTTTTGTTTTATTGGTATTATTAATGTAATAAAATAGAAAAGCTTTTTATATAAAACAAAATACTTTTATAAAGTTATTCGTTTCATTAAGCTAATAGTAAAATCTTTTTATATAAAACAGAATACTTTTATAAAGTTATCTGTTTTATTAGACAATAATTAGAATATATTATATTTTATTATGTATAGTATTTGCATAGTGCCTGTATAGTGTTTGCATAGTAAAATCGTTTATAAAGTTATTTGTTTTATTATATTATAAATAGAATATAATATATTTTATTTAAAAGATTTTGCTTTGAATATGGACCATCAGATTAAAGTAAATCAATCTGGACCGTTCATTAGTTAGTTACTATGCAGTCCATTTTTCTATAAATAGAAGCTCATTCCTTCATTATTTCTTACGAATTTACTGAAACTCTAGAGAGATAAACTATAGAGAGAAAGAAGAAAAGTATTCTGCTACTTCACTACTCATAAATCTAGTACTCTTCTTCTTAAGGTAGGGGATATAATTGTCGTACTCGTAAAGGATATTATTATTATTATAGTAAGGGATATTATTTGTTGTACTCGTAGGGGTATTATTTCTTTTGTATTCATGAAGAGAATTTATGTTATTCCATTATTTATTATTCTGTTGGAATAACCTATATATGCGGGCTACCCTATACTTGGTGAAATTCTTCTGTTATTCCATTCTTTATTATTCTGTTGGAATATTCTGTCTGCATGCATTTCTGGGGACTGGTTCCGATCTTTATTATTACATTTGGAATATCCTCATGCATGCGTTTTGGCCGGATCTGGTTCCGTATTTATTATTACATTGGGAATAACTTTGTATATGCGGTCTCCATCGCATGCATGGTGAATCATACATTATTTCATTTTTATTATTACATTGGAATAACTTTTATCATGTGGATTACCACATGCATGGTGATCGATCCTTTGTATTTCATTCCTTGTTAAATTGTGGATATGATCTATTTACGTGGATTATGATGAAAGTCATAATAAAAACATTGGACTAATGAAAATCATGGGTATTTCTGGTATTAGTAAGTGTTATGATGAGTTCTGTTGGTTATTATGTGAAAACATGAAAGTTTCTTAGAAATTACAAAGGGTTGACAAAATCAGATTTTGGTGAAAATGGAACATGAAATTCAATTGACCATATCTCCTATTATATTTTGAATTTTTGAGTGTGGTCAAGTTCTAGAGTTAGGTCTATGAGTTTTGTAACTTATCCAAGTGGAATCACTGGAAAAGGTCTTGTAGATTTTCGTGTGGGCTGATTTTAGCAAAGTACGAAAAACTGCAAAATATGAAAAAGGCTGCTGCCACGATTTTAAAAGGGTTATTTCGACCACTTAATTTGTGAGAAAAATTTTGGCCTTTTGGAAAATGAAAGTATATGGTATAAAGTACCTCCTATCCAAAAATGAGCTCATTCCGACTTAAAATGAGCAAGTTATGACCATTTCAATATTTAGGTTTTTCCGATGAAAAACCCTATAACCGGAGTTCTATAACTCCGATGACCATGAAATTTAAACTGGAAGCTCACGTTAACATCTGTAAGATCCTGCCAAGATTTGGGAATTTCTGGAGTTAACCTTGAGGTAGCTTATTTTTTAAGGAATTAATTAGAAATTGATTTTTGAAAAATAGTAAATGAATTTTAAAAATGTTAAGAAAAATATATGTTCAATATGGGACTATATTATGATAAATCCCAGAAAAGAATAATTTTTGGGACTGATTTGGTATTTTTCATGAAAATAGTTTAGCTACGAACATATAAGTTAAATATGTTATGTGGAGTTGAAGAATTGGTAAATTGGATTTTATGGCTTGAAAATCCTATATAATGTATATGCAGATTTTTTATGAGTAATTTGATTATTGGTGATGAAATCTTACGAGTATGACATTTTTGAATGATTAAATACATTATTTGGAAAAGTGTAAATAATTAAATGTAATTGTTTATAAGTTTAAGAAATGATTAAAATATTATTATAATATTAATGATATTAGATTATGAGATTATTAAGTGATTGATAACATTTGGTTATTATTGAACGTTGGATAAATTATATTATAAATGTTTAATATTTATCATTTATCTCATTTGATTGATTCTTATATCATTGTCATCATCCTCATGCTTATATTGTGTTGAAAGTCATCTTTGGCCGTAGTGCATAGATGGACTTGGTATGATTATGACCAGGGATTATTCGGTATAATCATGGTAGTAATGTTACAAATGATGTGGAAAAAAAGTCCTCGTTGGCGCGTAGTGCGTTGATGGATAGTTTTGGTATGATTATGGCTATGGATTCTCTTGACGCCGAGGGTGCAAAGATGAATTATTTTATGGCATGATCATGACCGTTGATGAAAACACGATTATCTTTGGCCGTAGTGCATGAATAATTAATGTGGTCGTGATATTAACGAATATCCTTAGCCAGTAGTGCATGGATAATTCATGATATGGATTGATTATTGAAATGAGTCTCGTGATGAAATATAAATTCATGGATGTGATATTAACGAATATCCTTGGCCGTAGTGCAGGGATGATTCGATGATGTGGATTATTTATTAAAATTTGAGTCTCGTTGATAAAATATTTATTATACACTTTTAATTCGTAGAAGATATTAGATATCATGCTCTACTTGACTCTTCTAAAATACAGTTGTATGTCTTTGGCATGTACTGCAATGATGAATTTATTGGTATGATTATGAGCAGGAATTCTGATTTGGTATAACCATGATTTTTGATGTTTCGGGTGAAAATAGGTAATGAAAATTATCTTCCCTGGTTGCGAAGAGGAATTTAGAACCACAATTATGATTATGAGTTATTCATATGATTGTGGACAAGAACTGTTGATTTATTTTACATGGATAAACATTATTGGTGGACTTTTAACATAGAGAAGATAATAGACCTTATGGTTTATTTGACTCTTCTAATGGATTGCTCGTTCCGCTGCAACTATGGTTGAAAAGTTTTATCATCTACCATATGTTCTAAATCTCTAATTTATTATTGATGAAAGCTATTGATAATTTAATTATCTTTAGTCATGATATTCTTTCTTTGGGCTAGTTGTGCTCACCCTTTCGCTTCACAATTCCTTTCGGGTAATAAGAGTGTTGTTGCCGTAAGAGTGTTGTCGAATTGACGGGGATAACGAGGGGAATAGAACGATGGTCTCTAGGCATGGAGGTTCTCCTAAGCAGTATAGAAAAGTGTGTTGTATTCTATACATTTAGTAGTTATATTTGGTGAATCAAATAGGGTGAAATGCGAACCCAACTTGGAAGGGTGTTTTGCCACTATCATACAAGATGTCTAATTACATACAACTTCGTGTTATCATAAGACATGGTTGTGCACATCCACTAGTGAGTATATCTACGAGTAATGTTATATGATCTTGGAGTATATGTGAAATACAATTTTCACTTGGAGACAACGGAGATAATTATATGTCAAGAGAAGACTCACCATTGGAAAGAAGATGATAGTAATCTTCTTGTTTTACTTTGGGGACTTTTGGGTCAACCAAGGATAATTCTGTAGACATATGATATCTATCATAACCTGGACGCATGGCCTCCCATGTATGATGGTTTCCTTGAGCACTTCCCAAAGATTTTAGTTTCTAAAATAGTTTTTCATTATACTTTTATGTAATGTACCATTGTAAGGTTGTGGTCGAGGCACCATGAAAGTTACATACATTTGTATTAAAACTCACAGTTAACTGTGGTCATATTCTATACGACAATTCAACAGTTGTATAAATGAAGTTGTATTTGAATTTTGTACCATGTATCTGTCGACTTAAAATGGGTGATGTATACCTAATTTTGGGGGTGTCACGCATGGCTTACATAGTAAACCAGGTGCTGCTTACCCCCATCTTCACGCACCAAAACTGCTCCCACTGCCAACGAACTAGATGCCAAATACAAGTATAATGTTTCAGTAGGAGCGAGATTCACCAACAAAGGCGCCGAAGAAAAATAGGTCTTTATTCTCTGAAAGGCATCTTCATATTCTGAAGTACATTGGAACGACTTAGCATTCTTCGGCCATTTCCACACTAACCTGCAGCTTTGGACGGATTTCTCCAAAGACGAGTACCCACAGAGCGGTGTGCCCTTGGTGGATTCTCGGGAGTGTGACTTTTGGATCTACTTCGGTGGAGAATTTTGTCACTGTGGTGAGAATACTCAAGGCAGTCTACCTTCTTTGTATGCTCAGGTGTGTACTCCCTGGATCTGCTTCTTCGTCTGCTTCGACCATGATCCCGAGAACCAATAGGGCAGAGTACCCTCTTCGATCAATCAGGAGAATGGCTGTTGGGTCTTCGTCTCCTTCTGCTTCTACCATAATCCCGAGAACCAATAGGGCAGAGTACCCTCTTCGGTCAATCAGGAGAACGGATTTTGGGTCTTCGTCTACATCTGCTTCGACCATAATCCCGAGAACCAATAGGCCAGAGTACCCTCTTCGGTCAATCAGGAGAATGGTTGTTGGGTCTTCGTCTACATCTGCTTCGACCATAATCCCGAGAACCAATAGGGTAGAGTACCTCTTCTGGCCAATCGGAGAATGGTACATTGGGTCTTCGTCTACATCTGCTTCGACCATAATCCCGAGAACCAATAGGGTAGAGTACCCTCTTCGGTCAATCAAGAAAATGGATGTTGGGTCTTCGTCTACATCTGCTTCGACCATAATCCCGAGAACCAATAGGGCAGAGTACCCTCTTCGGTCAATCAGGAGAATGGTTGTTGGGTCTTCGTGAGACGACCCCAAAATAGGTCCATTCCATCCAACCCATTCTGAGTCGCCAAATACATGGTACAGAAAACAACTACAACTTTATTACAACAATTGTCGTGCAAAATACAACAACACATATACTGTGAGTTTGGATACAAATATATACCAAATGTGACACATGTCCCAACCGTGGACAAGACCTCACAATGGACACCTTACATAAAGGTATAGTCAAAAATCTGCTTTTTAGAAACTAAAATCTTTGGGAAGTGCTCAAGGAAACCTTCGTACATGGGAGGCCATGCTTCTAGGTTATGATAGATATCATATGGCCATAGAATTATCCTTGGTTGACCCAATAGACCGCAAAGAAAAACGAGAAGATTACTATCATATTCTTCCCAATGGTGAGTCTTTTCTTGATTTATCATTATCTCCACTTGTCTCAAATTGAGAATTATACTTCAAACAAACACCAAGATTATATAGGTAGTGCTCAGTAAATATACTCAAAGAAGTGGATGAGCACAACCCCGTCCTATGATGATGACACGAGGTTGTATGTCATTAGACATCTTGTATGATAGTGGCAAAACACCCTTCCAACGTTGGGTTTGCCTCTCCCTATATGATTCACCAAATATAACTACTAAAAGATGTATACAACACACTTGCCTATACTTTGTTTAGGGAGAACTCCATGACTAGAGACCACCGCTTTATTCCTTGTTACCCCCGCTTCGACCCAAATACACTTTTTATTACCTCGAAAGGAATTGTGAAGCAAAAAGGGTGAGCACAACTAGCTCAATAAAGAATATCATGACTAAAGATAATTAAATTATCAATAGCCTTCATCAATAACAAATCAGAGATTTAGAACATATGGTAGATGATAAAATTTCAACCATAGTTGCAGCGAAATGAGAAATCCATTAAAAAAGTCAAATAGACAATACAGTCTATTATCTTCTTCATGGTAAAAGTCCACCAACAATGTTTTATCCCTGTAACATCAATCAACAGTTCCTTTCCACAATTATATGAATATTTCATAATCATAATTGTAATTCTAAATTCCTCTTCATTCTGTGATTTAATATAATTTTCATCACATGTCTTTACTTGAAACATCAAAGATCATGGTTATACCAAATCACAGCCTCTGCTTCATAATCATACTAATAAATTCATCTTTGCACTACGGGCCAAAGATATTCATCCACGATTCATCTTCGCACTAATCGGCCAAAGATATTCAACAACATGTCATCTTTGCACTACGGGCCAAAGATATTCATTAACGATTCATCTTTGCACTACGAGCCAAAGATATTCCTCAACAGCTTCATATTTGCACTACTGTGCCAAATATATTAATATCTCAAAGAAATATATAATCATTTCGAAATTTATATAAACAATAATTATAACCATGTTGATCAATTCACCTTTGCACTTAAGCTAAAGATATTCAATTATAAATTCAATGGTCATGATCATACCAATCCACAATTCAACTTTTTACTACTGGCCAAAGAGAACCCTATTCGTGACCATACCAATAATCTACCCATCTTTATACTCAAGTGAAAGAGAATTTCAACATCAGGGTTATAAAAATGTTATATATGATAATAAAGTCAATATAATCAATATATAGTTTTAATCTCCAGAGTAATATTCATAAATCAACTATAATTTGGTTAGAAAAAGAAACCAATTTTGTAGTGAATAGTACCCGTGAATAGTAACTCGTGAATAGTAACTCGTGAATAGTAACCCTCACACAAAAAGGTAGAAATTCCACAATAAAATCCATACCAATATTTCGGTATAATGATATTGAAAGAATAACATTTCTTAAACTTATAAACAATTTATTTTAATTGTTTACACTTTACTAAATAAAGCATTTAATCATCATAAAATGCCAAACTTATAAGATTTCATCACCAATAACCAAAACCCTCATCGAAAATCTGCATATACCACATATATGATTCTCAAGCCATAAAATCATATTTTCCAATTTTCTTCCTTCACATAACATATTTAACTCATTTATTCATAACTAGTTCATTTTCATGAAAAATACCAAATCAGTTCCAAAAATATTTCTTTTCTGTAATTTAGCAGAATATAGTCCCATATTGAACATATATTTTTCTTAGAATTTTTAAAATTCATTTACTATTTTTCATATGGCCAAAACCGCTGAATATTTAGACATTTATCATAAATTGTACTTTTATCCAAAAATTCCAAAATTCACAGAGTACACTGATATTATATAGATGTACTCCCAATAAAAATTTTATCAATTTTGGAGTTAACCACAAGGAATTATAAACGGTTACTTTTAAAATAGTCTTTTCTCATAAAATTCATAACTCTTAATCTATAGATCCAAAAATCATCATTTTTGGACACAATCAATAAAACTCATCAACATATCATTTCAAATTTTTCAGAATTTTACGAAGGTCAAAAGAAAAATCTGAACTTGAAAAACATAATAACCACTTAAAATCCCTTATGATCCCTTACCTCAAAAAAGCAGCACTTCTGACTGGATATCGGATATGACGTAGAATGAAACTTGAACTGATGAATATCAACTCACCAAGTATCTAAATACTCAAAAAATACACTTAATAATCTAGAGAGAGAAAGAGAGAAAGCTTATGTTTCTGGTGTGATTTTCAATTCTAACTTAGCCCTCTATTTATAGAAAAATTTTAGCAGACTTGACTTTGCAACTTTGATGGCTTTACTGCTTTACTATTCCCCACCCACCACATTTGAAATAAAATTCAGCACATTTCTTCACCAACCACAAGTGGGGCCCACACAATTCTAGAATTTTCCACCAAAATGCTAAATTCGGATACTTCAACAATTTACGAACCATTCACCTCTTAAAATTCATAACAAATCATCGTTCATTTTAACGGTTCAAAATTTGTGGACATATACTCAACTTATATATGTATAACATATCCAAAAACTACAACGATCCAACGGTCGGATTAAAAATTATAACTCACGCAATATATCTCAAAAACACTAGTTTAATTTTTAATACCTTCATTCCGACAAAAATACTGATAAAATACCTCAACATTAATTTCTTCATTTATAACCACATAAATAAATCCATCATTTATATCCACATCAAATAAATATTTTCTTATCATATAAATCAATAATTAATTGTTCACAAATAATATTACAGAATCACAATAATGACAACCAGGCAGTTCCCAGGAAAGAGGGGCTTTCCGATAAGGATTTTTCCTTACTGGCGCGCAATTAGGTGACCAAACCTCTCCTTGACAGAACTTTCTAGACATTGCCAATAATGCTATCTAATAATATTATTCAAATAATATGAATTATTGATCTGATAATGAGAAATATTGTGCAGTGATAATTATTGAAACAATAATAATATAAAATATCAACGCAGCAATTATTGAATCAATAAAATAAAATATAAAACAGAAATTACTGTAACAATTATTGAGTAGAGCCTTCTTACGTAAGAATCAATAATTCAAAAATTTGTAATAATACCGTAATACTTCTTTTGTGCAACAACGCGTATTACTTTATTTTAACCAATAGGGTATTCAACAATGAAGTTAACAGTAACAACTTCTGTTGTTATTCAATTTTGTCGTTTTTCTTCTTCCGAGCGGTTATCCGTTATGGGGCCCACAAATGGTCTGCTGTGCCGCGTACGAAATATTCCCAACGGAAAGAATATTTCACGACCAAACGAATATTCCCCGACAACAATGAATATTTTATAACCACTTGTGTATTTTGAAAAAAAATTCATATATATCACCCTTAACTTTAAACGTTTATCAATTTAACTATTTACCAAATAGAAAAATTGAATACTTTTATTTCATAAAATTCGGGGTCTTACAATCTCCCCTCCTTATGAAATTTCGTCCCCGAAATTTACATACTTAGTATTTCAAAGAGTTGAGAATACCTTGTTTCCATCTTCCCTGTCTTCATGATTTCTCCATTGCTCATCTCCTGTATTTCAGATATCATTCTAGAATACAGCTTCAAAACAAGGGTTAATTGAACAAATTAACATATCACATAATATCTGGATATTATGATCGCTTGAACAAATAAGCTTAGGTAGAACACACTAGCGAAGGATTTACTCATCTCTTCCCTCCTAGTTATATTCCCTGATCTCCGCCAGAAATCATATCCCTAAGCTCTAATACCAACTGAGACGACCCCAAAATAGGTCCATTCCATCCAACCCATTCTGAGTCGCCAAATACATGGTACAGAAAACAACTACAACTTTATTACAACAATTGTCGTGCAAAATACAACAACACATATACTGTGAGTTTGGATACAAATATATACCAAATGTGACACATGTCCCAACCGTGGACAGCACCTCACAGTGACACCTTACATAAAGGTATAGTCAAAAACTTTTTTAGAAATTAAAATCTTTGGGAATTGCTCAAGGAAACCTTCGTACATGGGAGGCCGTGCTTCTAGGTTATGATAGATATCATATGGCCACAGAATTATCCTTGGTTGACCCAATAGACCCCAAAGAAAAACAAGAAGATTACTATCATATTCTTCTCAATGGTGAGTCTTCTCTTGATTTATCATTATCCCCACTGTCTCAAAAATAGAATTATACTTCAAACAAACACCAAGATTATATAGGTAGTGCTCGTAAATATACTCAGCAAGTGGATGAGCACAACCCTGTCCTATGATGACACGAGGTTGTATGTCATTAGACATCTTGTATGATAGTGGCAAAACACCCTTCCAACGTTGGGTTTGCCTCTCCCTATATGATTCACCAAATATAACTACTAAAAGATGTATACAACACACTTGCCTATACTGTTTAGGGAGAACTCCACAGCTAGAGACCACCGTTCTATTCCCTTGTTACCCATTTCGACCCAAATTTACACTTTTATTACCTGAAAGGAATTGTGAAGCAAAAGGGTGAGCACAACTAGCTCAATAAAGAATATCATGACTAAAGATAATTAAATTATCAATAGCCTTCATCAATAACAAATCAGAGATTTAGAACATATGGTAGATGATAAAATTTCAACCATAGTTGCAGCGAAACGAGAAATCCATTAAAAAAGTCAAATAGACAATACAGTCTATTATCTTCTCCATGGTAAAAGTCCACCAACAATATTTTATCCCTGTAACATCAATCAACAGTTCCTTTCCACAATTATATGAATATTTCATAATCATAATTGTAATTCTAAATTCCTCTTCGTACCCAGGACGAATATAATTTTCATCACATGTCTTTACTTGAAACATCAAAGATCATGGTTATACCAAATCACGCCCTCGCTGTTAATCATACTAATAAATTCATCTTTTACTTTCTGGCCAAAGATATTCATCCACAGCTCATCTTCGCACTAATCGCCAAAGATATTCAACAACGAATCATCTTTTGCACTACGGGCCAAAGATATTCATTAACATTCATCTTTGCACTACGAGCAAAAGATATTCCTCAACAGTTCATATTTGCACTACTTGCGCCAAATATATTAATATCTCAAAGAAATATATAATCATTTCAGAATTTATATAAACAATAATTATAACCATGTTGATCAATTCACCTTTGCACTTAAGCTAAAGATATTCAATTATAAATTCAATGGTCATGATCATACCAGTCACAATTCAACTTTTTACTACTGGCCAAAGAGAACCCTATTCGTGACCATACCAATAATCTACCCATCTTTATACTCAAGTGAAAGAGAATTTCAACATCAGGGTTATAAAAATGTTATATATGATAATAAAATCAATATAATCAATATATAGTTTTAATCTCCAGAGTAATATTCATAAATCAACTATAATTTGGTTAGAAAAAGAAACCAATTTTGTAGTGAATAGTACCCGTGAATAGTAACTCGTGAATAGTAATTCATGAATAGTAACTCGTGAATAGTAACTCGTGAATAGTAACCCTCACACAAAAAGGTAGAAATTCCACAATAAAATCCATACCAATATTTCGGTATAATGATATTGAAAGAATAACATTTCTTAAACTTATAAATAATTTATTTTAATTATTTACAGTTTACTAAATAATGCATTTAATCATCATAAAATGCCAAACTTATAAGATTTCATCACCAATAACCAAAACCCTCATCGAAAATCTGCATATACCACATATATGATTCTCAAGCCATAAAATCATATTTTTCAATTTTCTTCCTTCACATAACATATTTAACTCATTTATTCATAACTAGTCTATTTTCATAAAAAAACCAAATCGGTTCAAACAATATTTCTTTTTTCTGGGGATTTAGCGAATATAGTCCCATATTGAACATATATTTTTCTTAGAATTTTAAAATTCATTTACTATTTTTCATATGGCCAAAAATCATTTGAATATTTAGACATTTATCATAAATTGTACTTTTATCCAAAAATTCCAAAATTCACAGAGTACACTGATATTATATAGATGTACTCCCAATAAAAATTTTATCAATTTTGGAGTTAACCACAAGGAATTATAAACGGTTACTTTTAAAATAGTCTTTTCTCATAAAATTCATAACTCTTAATCTATAGATCCAAAAATCATCATTTTTGGACACAATCAATAAAACTCATCAACATATCATTTCAAATTTTTTCAGAATTTTCTGAAGGTCAAAAGAAGTACGAACTGAAAAACATAATAACCCTTAAAATCCCTTATGATCCCTTACCTCAAAAAAGCAGCACTTCTGACTGGATATCGGATATGACGTAGAATGAAACTTGAACTGATGAATATCAACTCACCAAGTATCTAAATACTCAAAAAATACACTTAATAATCTAGAGAGAAAAGAGAAAGCTTATGTTTACGGTGTGATTTTCAATTCTAACTTAGCCCTCTATTTATAGAAAAATTTTAGCAGACTTGACCTGCAACCTGATGGCTTTACCTGCTACTATTCCCACCCACCACATTTGAAATAAAATTCAGCACATTTCTTCACCAACCACAAGTGGGGCCCACTCAATTCTAGAATTTTCCACCAAAATGCTAAATTCGGATACTTCAACAATTTCTGAACCATTCACCTCTTAAAATTCATAACAAATCATACGTTCATTTTTAACGGTTCAAAATTTGTGGACATATACTCAACTTATATATGTATAACATATCCAAAAACTACAACGATCCAACGGTCGGATTAAAAATTATAACTCACGAAATATATCTCAAAAACACTAGTTTAATTTTTAATACCTTCATTCCGACAAAAATACTGATAAAATACCTCAACATTAATTTCTTCATTTATAACCACATAAATAAATCCATCATTTATATCCACATCAAATAAATATTTTCTTATCATATAAATCAATAATTAATTATTCACAAATAATATTACGAGAATCACAATAATGACAACCAGTGCGGTTCTGGGAAAAGAGGGCCTTCCGATAAGGATTTTTCTTCTTCGCGCGTAATTAGGTGACCAAACCACTCCTTGACGAACTTTCTAGACATTGCCAATAATGCTATCTAATAATATTATTCAAATAATATGAATTATTGATCCGATAATGAGAAATATTATGCGATGATAATTATTGAAACAATAATAATATAAAATATCAACGCAGACAATTATTGAATCAATAAAATAAAATATAAAAGCATTAGAATTATCGTAACAATTATTGAGTAGAGCCATCTTACGTAAGAATCAATAATTCAAAAATATTGTGTAATACTGGTGTATTCTTGTCTGCAACAACGCGTATTACTTTATTTTAACCACTAACGGGTATTCCAACAATGTTAATTGTAATAACTACTATTTATTATTCAATTTTGTTGTTTTTCTTCTTAAAGCGGTTATCCGTTATGGGGCGCACAAATGGTATTGCTGGTAAATAAATTTAATATTCCCAAGCGTAAAAAGAATATTCCACGACCAAACGAATATTCCCCGACAACAATGAATATTTTATAACCACTTGTGTATTTTGAAAAAAAAATCATATATATCACCCTTAACTTTAAACTTTTATCAATTTAACTATTTACCAAATAGAAAAATTGAATACTTTTATTTCATAAAATTCGGGGTCTTACAATCTCCCCTCCTTATGAAATTTCGTCCCCGAAATTTACGTACGTAGTATTTCAAAGAGTTGAGAATACCTTGCTTCCATCTTCCCTGTCTTCATGATTTCTCCATTGCTCATCTCCTGTATTTCAGATATCATTCTAGAATACAACTTCAAAACAAGGGTTAATTGAACAAATTAAAATATCACATAATATCCGATATTATGATGACCAACAAATAAGCTTAGGTAGGACACACTAGCGAAGGATTTACTCATCTCTTCCTCTAGTTATATTCCCCGATCTCCGCCAGAGATCATATCCTAAGCTCGATACCATTAACCGAGACGCGACCCCAAAATAGGTCCATTCCATCCAACCCATTCTCGAGTCGCCAAATACATGGTACAGTAAAATAACTACAACTTTATTACAACAATTGTCGTGCAAAATACAACAACACATATCTTTGTGAGTTTGGATACAAATATATACCAAATGTGACACATGTCCCAACCGTGGATGACACCTCACAAATGACACCTTACATAAAGGTATAGTCAAAACTTTTTAGAAATTAAAATCTTTGGGAATTGCTCAAGAAACCTTCGTACATGGGAGGCCGTGCTTACAGGTTATGATAGATATCATATGGCCACAGAATTATCCTTGGTTGACCCAATAGACCCCAAAGAAAAACAAGAAGATTACTATCATATTCTTCTCAATGGTGAGTCTTCTCTTGATTTATCATTATCCCCACTGTCTCAAATTGAGAATTATACTTCAAACAAACACCAAGATTATATAGGTAGTGCTCGTAAATATACTCGAAGAAGTGGATGAGCACAACCACATCCCATGATGACACGAGGTTGTATGTCATTAGACATCTTGTATGATAGTGGCAAAACACCCTTCCAACGCTTGGGTTTGCCTCTCCTATATGATTCACCAAATATAACTACTAAAAGATGTATACAACACACTTGCCTATCTACTGCTTAGGGAGAACTCCACATTTAGAGACCACCGCTCTATTCCTTGTTACCCCTGTCGACCAAATTTACACTTTATTACACGAAAGGAATTGTGAAGCAAAAGGGTGAGCACAACTAACTCAATAAAGAATATCATGACTAAAGATAATTAAATTATCAATAGCCTTCATCAATAACAAATCGTAGATTTAGAACATATGGTAGATGATAAAATTTCAACCATAGTTGCGGTAAACGAGAAATCCATTAAAAAGTCAAATAGACAATACGATCTATTATCTTCTCCATGGTAAAAAGTCCACCAACAATATTTTATCCTCGTAACATCAATCAATGCAGTTCCTTTCCACAATTATATGAATATTTCATAATCATAATTGTAATTCTAAATTCTCTTCGTACCTGGATTTAATATAATTTTCATCACATGTCTTTACTTGAAACATCAAAGATCATGGTTATACCAAATCACAGCCTCATGCTCATAATCATACTAATAAATTCATCTTTGCACTACTGACCAAAGATATTCATCCACAGCTCATCTTCGCACTAATTGGCCAAAGATATTCAACAACAAAGTCATCTTTGCACTACGGGCCAAAGATATTCATTAACAGCAGTTCATCTTTGCACTACAAAGCAAAAGATATTCCTCAATGATTCATATTTGCACTACATGCCAAATATATTAATATCTCAAAGAAATATATAATCATTTCAGAATTTATATAAACAATAATTATAACCATGTTGATCAATTCACCTTTGCACTTAAGCTAAAGATATTCAATTATAAATTCAATGGTCATGATCATACCAGTCACAATTCAACTTTTTACTCTTGGCAAAGAGAACCCTATTCGTGACCATACCAATAATCTACCCATCTTTATACTCAAGTGAAAGAGAATTTCAACATCAGGGTTATAAAAATGTTATATATGATAATAAAGTCAATATAATCAATATATAGTTTTAATCTCCAGAGTAATATTCATAAATCAACTATAATTTGGTTAGAAAAAGAAACTAATTTTGTAGTGAATAGTACCCGTGAATAGTAACTCGTGAATAGTAATTCGTGAATAGTAACTCGTGAATAGTAACTCATGAATAGTAACCCTCACACAAAAAGGTAGAAATTCCACAATAAAATCCATACCAATATTTCGGTATAATGATATTGAAAGAATAACATTTCTTAAACTTATAAACAATTTATTTTAATTGTTTACACTTTACTAAATAATGCATTTAATCATCATAAAATGCCAAACTTATAAGATTTCATCACCAATAACCAAAACCCTCATCGAAAATCTGCATATACCACATATATGATTCTCAAGCCATAAAATCATATTTTTCAATTTTCTTCCTTCACATAACATATTTAACTCATTTATTCATAACTAGTCTATTTTCATGAAAAATACCAAATCAGTTCCAAAAATATTTCTTTTACGGGATTTAGCGAGAATATAGTCCCATATTGAACATATATTTTTCTTAGAATTTTTAAAATTCATTTACTATTTTTTCATATGGCCAAAACCACTGAATATTTAGACATTTATCATAAATTGTACTTTTATCCAAAAATTCCGAAATTCACAAAGTACACTGATATTATATAGATGTACTCCCAAAAAAAAATTTAACAATTTTGGAGTTAACCACAAGGAATTATAAACGGTTACTTTTAAAATAGTTTTTTCTCATAAAATTCATAACTCTTAATCTATACATCCAAAAATCACCATTTTTGGACACAATCAATAAAACTCATCAACATATCATTTCAAATTTTTCCGAAATTTTACGAAGGTCGGGAAGAAGTACGAATCGAAAAACATAATAACCCTTAAAATCCCTTACTATCCCTTACCTCAAAAGAAGCGGACTTACATTGGATATCGGATATGATTTCAAGGAAACTTGCAGACCGATGAATATCAACTCACCAAGTATCTAAATACTCACAAAATACACTCAATAATCTAGAGAGAAAAGAGAGAAAGCTTATGTTTACGGTGTGATTTTCAATTCTAACTTAGCCCTCTATTTATAGGAAAATTTTAGCAGACTTGACTGCAACTTTGATGGCTTTACTCGCTACTATTCCCACCCACCACATTTGAAATAAAATTCAGCACATTTCTTCACCAACCACAAGTGGGGCCCACTCAATTCTAGAATTTTCCACCAAAATGCTAAATTTTGATACTTGACAACAATTCTCAACCATTCACCTCTTAAAATTCATAACAAATCATACGTTAATTTTAACGGTTCAAAATTTGTGGACATATACTCAACTTATTTATGTATAACATATCCAAAAATTACAACGATCCAACGGTCGGATTAAAAATTATAACTCATGCAATATATCTCAAAAACACTGGTTTAATTTTTAATACCTTCATTCCGACAAAAATACTGATAAAATACCTCAACATTAATTCCTTCATTTATAACCATATAAATAAATCCATCATTTATATCCACATCAAATAAATATTTCCTTATCATATAAATCAATAATTAATTATTCACAAATAATATTACAGAATCACAATAATGACAACCAGGCAGTTCCCAGGAAAGAGGGGACTTTCCGATAAGGATTTTTCCTTCTTCTGCCGCAATTAGGTGACCAAACCTCTCCTTGTGTAACTTTCTAGACATTGCCAATAATGCTATCTAATAATATTATTCAAATAATATGAATTATTGATCTGATAATGAGAAATATTGTGCAGTGATAATTATTGAAACAATAATAATATAAAATATCAACGCAGCAATTATTGAATCAATAAAATAAAATATAAAACAGTAATTACTGTAACAATTATTGAGTAGAGCCTTCTTACGTAAGAATCAATAATTCAAAAATACTGTGTAATACCGTGTGCTACTGTGCAACAACGCGTATTACTTTAATTTAACCATCGTGTATTCCAACAGTGTTAACGGTAACAACTACGCTGTTATTCAATTTTGTTGTTTTCTTCTTCCGACAGTTATCCGTTATGGGGCGCACAAATGGTCATGCCTGGCCGTAAATTAATATTCCCGGATGTAAAAGAATATTCCACGACCAAACGAATATTCCCCGACAACAATGAATATTTTATAACCACTTGTGTATTTTGAAAAAAAAATCATATATATCACCCTTAACTTTAAACTTTTATCAATTTAACTATTTACCAAATAGAAAAATTGAATACTTTTATTTCATAAAATTCGGTCTTACAATCTCCCTCCTTATGAAATTTCGTCCCAAAATTTACGTCGTAGTATTTCAAAAAGTTGAGAATACCTTGCTTCCATCTTCCCTGTCTTCATGATTTCTCCATTGCTCATCTCCTGTATTTCAGATATCATTCTAGAATACAACTACAAAACAAGGGTTAATTGAACAAATTGAAATATCACATAATATACCGATATTATGACTGACCAACAAATAAGCTTAGGTAGGACACACTAGCGAAGGATTTACTCATCTCTTCCCTCCTAGTTATATTCCCTGATCTCCGCCAGAGATCATATCCCTAAGCTCTGATACCAACTGAGACGACCCCAAAATAGGTCCATTCCATCCAACCCATTCTGAGTCGCCAAATACATGGTACGTAAAATAACTACAACTTTATTACAACAATTGTCGTGCAAAATACAACAACACATATATCTTGTGAGTTTGGATACAAATATATACCAAATGTGACACATGTCCCAACCGTGGACAAGACCTCTCAAGATGTGACACCTTACATAAAGGTATAGTCAAAAACTTTTTTTAGAAATTAAAATCTTTGGGAATTGCTCAAGAAACCTTCGTACATGGGAGGCCAGTGCTTCAGGTTATGATAGATATCATATGGCCACGAAATTATCCTTGGTTGACCTAATAGACCCCAAAGAAAAAACGAGAAGATTACTATCATATTCTTCTCAATGGTGAGTCTTCTCTTGATTTATCATTATCCCCACTTTGTCTCAAATTGAGAATTATACCTCAAACAAACACCAAGATTATATAGGTAGTGCTAAATAAATATACTCGGCAAGTGGATGAGCACAACCGTCTATGATGACACGAGGTTGTATGTCATTAGACATCTTGTATGATAGTGGCAAAACACCCTTCCAACGTTGGGTTTGCCTCTCCTATATGATTCACCAAATATAACTACTAAAGGATGTATACAACACACTTGCCTTATATCTGTTTAGGAGAACTCCACAGCCTAGAGACCACCGCTCTATTCCTTGTTACCCCGCTTCAACCCAAATTTACACTTTTATTACACGAAAGGAATTGTGAAGCAAAAGGGTGAGCACAACTAGCTCAATAAAGAATATCATGACTAAAGATAATTAAATTATCAATAGCCTTCATCAATAACAAATCAGAGATTTAGAACATATGGTAGATGATAAAATTTCAACCATAGTTGCAGCGAAACGAGAAATCCATTAAAAAAGTCAAATAGACAATACAGTCTATTATCTTCTCCATGGTAAAAGTCCACCAACAATATTTTATCCCTGTAACATCAATCAACAGTTCCTTTCCACAATTATATGAATATTTCATAATCATAATTGTAATTCTAAATTCCTCTTCGTACCCAGGACGAATATAATTTTCATCACATGTCTTTACTTGAAACATCAAAGATCATGGTTATACCAAATCACAGTTCCTGTTCATAATCATACTAATAAATTCATCTTTGCACTACGGCCAAAGATATTCATCCACAGATTCATCTTCGCACTAATCGCCAAAGATATTCAATAACAAATTCATCTTTTGCACTACGGCCAAAGATATTCATTAACAGCTTCATCTTTGCACTTTCACACAGCCAAAGATATTCTCAACAGTTCATATTTGCACTACATGCCAAATATATTAATATCTCAAAGAAATATATAATCATTTCGAATTTATATAAACAATAATTATAACCATGTTGATCAATTCACCTTTGCACTTAAGCTAAAAAGATATTCAATTATAAATTCAATGGTCATGATCATACCAGTCACAATTCAACTTTTTACTACTGGCCAAAGAGAACCCTATTCGTGACCATACCAATAATCTACCCATCTTTATACTCAAGTGAAAGAGAATTTTAACATCAGGGTTATAAAAATGTTATATATGATAATAAAGTCAATATAATCAATATATAGTTTTAATCTCCGAGTAATATTCATAAATCAACTATAATTTGGTTAGAAAAAAAACTAATTTTGTAGTGAATAGTACCCGTGAATAGTAACTTCGTGAATAGTAATTAAATGAATAGTAACTCGTGAATAAGAACTCATGAATAGTAACCCTCACACAAAAAGGTAGAAATTCCACAATAAAATCCATACCAATATTTCTAAGATAATGATATTGAAAGAATAACATTTCTTAAACTTATAAACAATTTATTTTAATTGTTTACACTTTACTAAATAATGCATTTAATCATCATAAAATGCCGAACTTATAAGATTTCATCACCAATAACCAAAACCCTCATCGAAAATCTGCATATACCACATATATGATTCTCAAGCCATAAAATCATATTTTTCAATTTTCTTCCTTCACATAACATATTTAACTCATTTATTCATAACTAGTCTATTTTCATAAAAAATACCAAATCAGTTCCAAAAATATTTTCTTTTCTGGGATTTAGTAGAATATAGTCCCATATTGAACATATATTTTTTTTAGAATTTTTAAAATTCATTTACTATTTTTCATATGGCCAAAACCGCTGAATATTTAGACATTTATCATAAATTGTACTTTTATCCAAAAATTCCGAAATTCACAAAGTACACTGATATTATATAGATGTACTCCCAATAAAATTTTTAACAATTTTGGAGTTAACCACAAGGAATTATAAACGGTTACTTTTAAGCTCCGCCAGAGATCATATCCCTAAGCTCTGATACCAACTGAGACGACCCCAAAATAGGTCCATTCCATCCAACCCATTCTGAGTCACCAAATACATGGTACAGAAAACAACTACAACTTTATTA
Source organism: Panax ginseng (assembly GCA_020205605.1). Taxonomy (NCBI): domain Eukaryota; kingdom Viridiplantae; phylum Streptophyta; class Magnoliopsida; order Apiales; family Araliaceae; genus Panax; species Panax ginseng. Next base: position 100,120,699 of record CM035136.1, on the reverse strand, counting down.
CAACAATTGTCGTGCAAAATACAACAACACATATACTGTGAGTTTGGATACAAATATATACCAATTGTGACACATGTCCCAACCGTGGACAGCACCTCACAGTGACACCTTACATAAAGGTATAGTCAAAAACTGTCCATAGGCCCCAAATAAAGATATTATCCACCCACTAGGTCGGCCTAATGAACCGGCCCACTATTTTCAAGACCTACTCAACATGTCTAAAGTATTATAGCCCAACAAACATGTATACAAATTTAGTCATATTGATCAATGCTAAAACACATGCATTCTTTCCTTGCTAGTGTCGAACATCACGAACAAATTTCGACTCAACGATTGGGCCATGCTACGATTGTGTAAACGATGAGTATGACCAGAATTTCTACCGTCCTAATTGGCTTCAATGGCAACATAACTAACATGACATAATGTCCGATATTCTATGTCTCAATCTCCAAGTGAGAGAGCTCCAATATGGTGTGTATTTTCTATCATTTTCATTCTCCTACACATTATCTACATTATCCATCTATATACACATTGTAACATATGTAAATGGACTACATTGCAAATCTAACCCTCCTATTTGTCATATTTTTGTTAAACTGTTCCCTAATTTTTTTTTTAGCATAACTGTTCCAGATAGTTGCGTTAGTCATGCAAAGGTGTTCCTTCTGTGTTCCATAGACTTTTTTTTTTGCATAACTGTTCCTCATAAATGTATTAATCATGCAAATGTGTTCCTCTATTTTTTTAACCTATTAAATTTGATTTTCTCTCTCCTTTCTCCTATTTTTTATTTTTATTTTTAAATATATATGTAAAAAGTACTCTTCTTCTTTTTGTTTATTTATTTTATATTGACATTTTGAATTCAATATAAAATATCTTTAAATTCAAAATTAGTATAAATTAATTATTTTTAAACAATATAACTACTAAAATTATAAACTTTACTATTTTTTATTTTATCTAAATGACACTAATAAAAATAGTAAAGGTTTATATAAACTAGTATTTATTTTTATTTTTATTAATTATATTTTTTTCATACCGTTATTAGTACCATTTAGATAAAATAAAAAAATAGTAAGGTTTATAATTTTAAAAATTATATTGTATAAAATTAATTAATTTATATTAATTTTGAATTTAGAGATATTTCATATTAAATTCAAAATGATAATATAAAAATAAGCAATTAAAAGAATAATAAGAATATACTTTTTACACAAATTTTAAAAAAAAAAAATAAAAAAATGAGGAGAGAGAGAGAAAATCAATTTTTAATAAGCGAAAAAAATTGAAGAAACACATTTACATTTACTTAACGATATATGAGGAACACTTATGCTAAAAAAAGTTTGACTTAACATTGGAGGACACTTTTGTATTTACTAACGATCTATGAAGAAATGCTTATGCTAAAAAAGAGTTTAGGAAACAGCTTACTCAAAAACATGACAAATAGGAGGGTCAGATTTACAATTTAGTCTATGTAAATGTAACACATGTGACACCCATCTACCAATGAGATATTATGGAGTTGTAACTCTCACAATAATAAGACAATAAGTGAATGAAGAGGTTATATTTTGGTTATATTCAATGAATTATTATAGAAGAATTGTAATCTACAGACAAAAAATGAGGAAATTCATTTTCTAGAGAAAATTTATTGCGGCCCTAAAAGGACTACCAAACCAACAATTGTCCCGATTTTGTCTATTTATATATAATGATAGATAATAGATTGCTTTTACAAAAATTATAATTATTAAAATAAACAGTAAAAGCTAAAAATAGTAAAAGATGATTTATCAAAATATAAATAAATAAATAATTAAAATAAAAAGTAAAAGCTAAAAATAGTAAAAGATGATTTATCAAAATAAAAATAAATAAATAAAAATAAAAGTAATGATTTATCAAAATATAAATAAATAAATAAAAATAAAAGTTGTTAAGATGAGTTACAAATGGCATAGTCATTCGGACTCGATCACATTTTCCCTCCCCCTACAAAGCTGTCATTCAGGTGTGGGTATAGATCTTCTTCAATATTCAAAAGCATTTGAGCAAAATTCTCACTTTGCTTCACTCTTACTCTATACCCATCTGCAGTAATATTATTCCGTTGTTTCTTTCATCCTAGATCAGCCGACACTTTCTTTCACCTGAGAACTGACTGAAGCTTTTATATCTTGATCTTTAGTTTAAAATTGATTGATGTGTTGCTTTTAATTATTGTTTTGAGGTCGAATTGAGTAATGGGTAGTTGTTGAAATTCTGATTTTGTGGTGAAAAACTTCATTTCAATGCCTATTTGATCCAATTTGATCAAAGGGTCAGTTTGAAGTTTTAATTTTGCGGTAAAACTGTGGAAGGAATCCGGGAGAGATGCGGCGGCGGGCGGCCGATTTCCGGCGCCCGGTTCGAAGGAGGGTTTCATGTTGGATCTGGACGCTTCTTGGGTTATTCTCTATAGCAGGATTTATTCTGTTTATTGTTCAGCATTTTCATCACCATGAAGATCGGGTCGAAAAGCCTTTACTGGTAAGACTTTTACAAACCCGGATCCCACTTTATTGTTTCCTCTTTGTTGTTTCAATTGCAATGCTCTATCAATAATTTGATCTGGGAATTTTCTTATTTGATATGAAGGACTTGGCTTCTACTATGTTTATTTTGTATTTTTGAAGAAAAGTTGTTCTTTTGTGTATCCATAATATGGTTTTATTTATGAATGATTAGTTAATGTTTTGCTTTTGATCAAGGCAATAAACGAGCCAAACAATTCGGACTCGATTCGAAAAATTACAAGCAAGACTCGGATTCGTTAATAATATGATCCAAATCTGAGCATTAAAAATAGTTCGAATAAAAAAATTTGTAGAATCTGAGTAATGTTATACTCGACTCGTTTAAGATTCAAGCTACTCAAATTTCGATACATACTCGATTGATACATATTCGATTAGATACTCGATACATTCTCTTATAATATATACAAAATTAAATCAAATTAGGTTAATTAATTATTATTATTTTGTTTTATTTTTATTTTTAATTGTGATTTTATATTTGTAAAGTGTAATAGTAAATATATTTTCTCATTCTTAAGTAAAATAACAAATTCAATTAATAATTATATTTATTATAAAGCTAGTTATTATGCGTTGACTCGAATTCGAGCTTGAATTTGAAGCTCGTGAGTAGTTTGAATATAATTCGATCCGAGTCGGATCGAATTCGAGTAATAAATATTCGAGTCGAGTCGAATCTGAGTATTTTTAAATACAATTCGAATTCGAGTCGAATTCGAATATGAATTTAACGTTTCGACTCAAATTCGAGTATCTCTCTGTTCGCTTCGATTCGACTCGTTTACACCTTACTTTTGATGCTTGAATTTTTAGTAGTTTGTGTAAGGATCTGTGAGGATAGAACCTTACCTAGCTCAACTATGAAGCTTAGTTTCAGATAGAGAAGAAGATTCAAGTGAGAAACGAAGAGGGGAATAAGATAAGATAGAATTTGAGAAGGAGCTAGAAAGAGGAGTAGAGAGAAAAACAGAAATAGCAATACACATTTTCACCTCCCGTTCATACAATATGTTACAAGTATTTATCAGAATATTCACTTGAAATGGAAATGACAACTCTATACGTTCAATTACAATTCACTCTCCGAATTGATTACTGACCAAAATGGCGAAATCTCTTTATGGAGTTGCTCCCAATCCTCCCATGTAGCTTCAGAAGGTAAAGTGTTGGACCATTGGACGAGTATCTCGGCTGCTATAGCATTGTGCTTCTTACTCCTATCTAATACATCCATTGGAGTTGTAGAAGGACAATGAAGTCCAATCTTCTTCTTAAGAAGTGACACATGAAATACAGGATGAACTTTGGCATCCACAGGAAGCTTGAGTCTATAAGAAAAAATACCAATCTTCTCCACTATAGGGAAAGACCCAAAATATTTAGGAGCTAGTTTCCCAAATTTGGTCTGCGACAAAATAGCCTGTTTATAAGGCTTGGTTCTTAACTATACCAGATCACCTACCATAAAAGATCGCTCACTTCTAGCTTTGTCAGCATATTGTTTCATCCTGGATTGAGTAGCTGTCAAAATTTTCTTAAGTAACTGCATTAATTGAGTTTTGTCTTGGCAAAAAGATCTAGTAGTAGGGTCATGAATATGGCCATATTGGTGGAAATTTAGATGTGGGGGCTTATATCCATATAATGCTTCAAATGGTGTGGCCTTTAATCCATTGTGGTGATGTGTATTGTACCACCATTCTGCCAAAGATAACCAAGTTGACCAGCTATTGGGTCTCTGAGAAATCATGCACCTGAGATAACATTCCAGTACCTGATTAAAACTTTCAGTTTGCTCGTCAGTTTGTGGGCTGTATGCAGTACTCAAATGGAGTTTTGTTACGACCAACTTAAAAGAGTGCCAGAAAATACTAATAAAAATCTTGTCTCTATCTGGCACAATGGTAGAAGGGAACTCATGGAGCTTATAGATCTGGTTTATAACACTTGGGCCAATTCTACAGCAGTGTAAGGATGTCGAAGAGCTATGAAATGGCCATATTTAGTCAATCTATCCACTACTACCCAGATAAATGTGAAACCATTAGATTTGGGCAATCCTTCAATAAAATCCATAGGTATGTTAGCTCAAGGAACCTCAAGAATAGACAAGGGCTGTAATAATCCTGGTATGGCCACAATTTCATTTTTTTGTCGTTGACAAAATGGCCCCTAGCTGGTGAGGCATGGAATTTAGACAACAACTTGGTCCTTAGCGGCATGTTTGGTCCCACTACCAGTTTGTTCTAAAACTTAAGTCGACCATGATGGAAAGAGTAACCTTGCAAGGACTGAGGATCCAATTTTAGCTGAGCAATAATATCCCTCATCACTTCATCCAATTCCCATGATTGAGCTAATTTATCCATTGAGGAATGACTATGGAAATAGCTGAACAACTGTGATCCTTATCAGAGAATTCGACTTGTCTCGATAGACGGTCTGCTGCTACATTTTCCTTTCCTTTCTTGTACACAATTTTATAGTCTAATCCCATTAGCTTAGTGATCCATTTTTACTGATTTGTAGTAGTAACTCGCTGATCCAAAAGGTACTTCAATATGTGGTGATCAGTCTTAATCAACACCTTATTACCAAGCACATAATGTCTCCATTTAGTGACGGCACCACAACCATCAACTCCTTTTCATGGGTAGACCAACCCAAGTGTTTGGGTGCGCCTTACTCAAGTAAGCTATTGGTCGGCCCTATTGCATCAAAACTGCCCCGAGACCAAAATATGAGGCATTTGTTTTCAAAACAAATGGCATATTAATGTTTGGCATTGCTAATACTGGAGCCTAGACCATTGCATCCTTAAGAGCCAAAAAAGCAGTTGAAGCTCCCTCACGCCAAAGGAATTTATCCTTCTTTAACAGCTCAGTCAAAGGTTTGCTAATAAGGCCATAATTCTTGATAAACTACCTGTAATATCCTGTCAAACCCAAAAACCCTCTCAAACTCTTAATGTTATGAGGCAATCCTTCCCAGTTGCTATTACTTCTTCACCACATACATCCGAATCACAATCATTATCGCAGCGCTGAGATGGTATGATCATGAATAATTGAGGTTTCTTACACTGGTGGCCCGTGGTATATGGCTCATCGCAAGAGAAACATAGCCCTTTCTTCCTCTTCTCAGAGGTTTGTTCACTAGTCAATCCCCTAACTGATAAGGACTTATTGACCTCCATGGTAGGTAGACATGCAGAAGTAGGTACAACAAACCCCCATCCACCAGTCTAACTAGCTATCATGGGACTAACCTGAGTACCATTCTTCAGCTTCACCTTTTAAATTCTTCATAGCTAAATATAGCTTCTTATTCTCAGCAACCACATGATGAGAAAAAGTTTATTACACCTTCGAATCCAGGATCTTGGATTGGTACCATCAAATTTAGGAAATTCAAACATAATTGTTTTGAATATACTATTATTAGTTTTTTCACTCGTAGATCCAGCCTCAAAAGGCCCCAAAACTGAACCAATTTGATTGCTGGAATTACTTGCGTTAGTCTGTGAAGATTGCAATCGAACAGAGAGAAGAGCCTCGAATCCTTTCATCATCTGCTCCCTCTTCAAAGCCTTGTTTGAGGTTGTTCACTGATTCCTGTACTTGAGTCTGTAATTGCTGAATAGTGTTTGTTGTTCATCAAACTTTGTTTCCAAATTGCTAAGTCGCTGATTGTTGGTTGCCATGTTTGGATCGGAAGGGCTTTTATACCAATTGTAAGGATCTGTGAGGATAGAACCTTACCTATGTGGCACCCCCAAATCCGGGTCTTCTGACCCCGGTCCGGTTGTCATGATAAAATACAAACATCCACCTCTAAACAACATATAATTACTAAAATGCGGAATATAATAAACGTACGTCGTTCATTCAAAATGTCTTACTACTCCCAAGATTCGATAACCTTAATACAATCTTACAAACATACTCTAAAATAATAATTAGGGTTCATATTACATAACAGTAATTTAAACTAGGCATAAGGTAAAGTCTGCTCCTCGCTACTATACTACATCTTTCCTTTACCCTTGTCCTTCCCTGAGGTCTTGGGCTTAACTGCAATAATAATTCATGATATAGCAAGGATGAGCAACAAGTTTGCTCAACAAGTTTAAATACAACAATAAGGATATATCATGATGAATGGAAAATATCTGACAATGAATTCAACAATATGAATATCTGAAGGATTCAACAATATGAATATTATAAGCAAAGATAATGATTACTTTTAGAATAACTGATAGTCAAGTAGACTTTGAACTATAAAAATCCAATAGAATCAATAGCTGATTGACCCTTTGGTTCTTGGCTACGTAATAAGTACTTGAGGGATCACCACAGCATACCCATGTATATGCATAACATTTAAATCGCTCTTTGTATCTTATATTAGATACACGGGTACTCCCTATCATAAGAGTGGTGTTCTTTCAGTCTAAGAATCCTTACCATTAATTGGTTTGGATAACTTTTATAAAACTTCATACAATTGTTTGATCGAACAAAGGTTCGGACTTATCCGACACGCTTCAAGAATTATAGAATCAGAAATGATGTACAAGTCCAAGACCAGATTTAACTTAAGTGCACTAAGTGCGAATATCAATAATATCGATGTGGAATAATTGTAAAGTAATTAAACCACTTAATAGCATGCTTGGAAATAAAGTTCAAGCTTAAATGAATAACATTCAATTCAACAATAGCCTGTTCAATACAATATGAGAAGGATAGGAAACTTTCACAAAAACAAGTGAAGTTTAGCAACTTGCACAATATTCAAAGTTGTGTAAGGTAGAGAACTTGCACAATCAAAGAGTAAGGTTCGGAGAATTGCTCAATATAAAAGAGAGTTTCGGATACTTGCATTCAACATACGAATCACATGAAATTCAAGAACTTGCACAAAATCCAAAGTTGTGTAAGTTAGGAAACTTGCCTGTTTGCTCAACTACAATTTAATTCTAGTTTTAATTAACTTGAGTTGAAACAACCTAACATTAACAAGTCGGTCTTTCCAATTAGTATGTATAAACTAATATGAGTCTATACTTACAAGAATCAAATCATCACATCGCATGTCATTACATTACCCGATTAGTTTCTAACACACTGTCATAATTGAAAGCACCATTGATTTTAAAGTTGTAAACACTAATTCATCATAGGTCTCTTTCAATATCATGCTTATTATCACATGAATACTATACTGGACAAGTATTACAGATTAAAGTAACCATATATGCATGCATTAGTTCTCAATTTATTAACACAACTCGACCTCATCGCAGATTTGCCATGCCACGCTTGGTTTGTATCTTGAGGAGTAGCGCGTGCCACCGCTTCCTCCTAGAAAACCAGTGTATACACGTTTTGCACATATACGAATAATCATGCAAAACACATATGCCAATGTGTGAATAACTAAGTTTGACCCTACATTCTATCTTTAACATAGGTCATTATCCATCCTCATTAAATCAATACTTTAAAGTGTTCTATTTACAATTTTCTTACGTTTGATCGTTAGACACATACTATATGATCCAAAGGTCTTAACAACACATGCTTGCATGTAGTTCATGTACACATAGCTAATATAGTCTCTTACTTGCATTTTCCTTGACTACACCCTACCCCCTCCAACAATGTAAACTAACATATTGGTCACATTTTAATGTATATCAGAATTTGATACATTGGCACATAATTACTTGCATTTTCCTTGACTACACCCTACCCCCTCCAACAATGTAAACTAACATATTGGTCACATTTTAATGTCTACCAGAACTTGATACATTGGCACATAAAGTTAGAACATGTATTACGTGATGTTTATCAAAATTTAGTTTCCAAATCCTTATACTTCTTTGAACGTTTATACTTAAATCAACTAACATGGCTTACTATATATATAGCAAATCTCAGTCCATAGGTGCAGGTTATTTATAGACATATTCTAACTATCATAGCATGCTCAACACATCATAATGAGCTAACATGAACAACTGTAATATACTACCCGCGCGGTGAAAGACTATGAAAATGGCGCGGCCGCACCACTTCGCCCAGAGACAAAAATATGGCCTCTGCTTCTGCAGTTCAACAATCCAACATAGAAATTTCTTACGAAAATTGTTTCTAACATAACCCATTGCAATTCTAACATATTTAGAAGTTTGTATAACACTAAGCAACATATCCCAAATCAAATATCAACTAATACATGCTTAATTCAAAGAATCCATAACTTAGCAATTTATCAGAAATGAAGAATAGGGATGGGAAATTATACCTCTGTGAATCAATTTAGCTGCAATATGACAGTCTACTCACTCTTTACAAGTTCCTTAGCAAATAATTCTCAACAATTGCAATGAGGAAGGTGAGGGTCTCATTTATAGAAGGATGGTTACACAGATAATGTAATTACCTCCCAAATCAAACCAAAGGAATTCAAGAATGTATAATGGATAAGAGAGAGTTGGTGATTTCACTCATGAATCCCACTCCCCCTCCACTTATTAGCTCTATGTTAGTTGATTTTGAGATGAAGATAGAGTAGGCTTGCTAGCTTTTCACGTGGGAAGAATGAATGGGCTCTTATTATGGAAGAAGAATTCACAGCATTTGCAAAATGTAATACACCACTATACCATATATACACATAATATATACTTTGGTTTTATAATATGTATTCACAATTCATTTCATATAACATAAGTTATAATGATTTAAAGGGCATACAATGTATTTCCTTATTACAAGGTATCAAGTAGTGGACATACATATAATCCATGTACATTTTCTATTAACACCAAATACAATTGTGCATTGCTCATTATTTGTTACCATGACTGTTATTATTATAATCATAATAACTTAATGAAATCATTATTAATTAACAATTGATCTTATAATATGTCAATAGGGTATACATGAATGTTTTCTCACACACTTCATGTCATATAAACAATATTATTATGCAACTCACATAAATGCAATAACTCTTACTATATAGTCTATATATATAATATATAGATATATTATAGTGTCACCTTGTACTATATAAAATATATAGTTAACTACCATATAATAAATGTTTACTATATATCATGCTTGCATAAATTAATCAAGTAAATATAATCATATTATATTTATTAATCTCTACTCATTAATTATTATTTATTCATAATAATTATTAATCAACATATTATCAATTAATTACCCATAATTGCAATTAATCAATATGTTCAAATCCTGCCACCATATTCAAATAAATTGAATATTTAATTATTAATAATCCTATAAATTATTGGATATTAAAGTCTTAGGGTTAGTCCACTAATTTAAATAAACCATTAGTGACTCCTTTTAATCATTTCATAAATTCACATAACCACATAAGGTTTAAATAGACTCACAAAACTAACTCATTAAAAATTAAATCACATATTTATTTAATAAGGAGTTTAAAATTCACGGTCATTACAACCTAGCTCAACTATGAAGCTTAGTTTCAGATAGAGAAGAAGATTCAAGTGAGAAACAGATATGGGAAGAAGATAAGAGAGAATTTGAGGAGGAGCTAGAGAGAGAAGTAGAGAGAGAAACAGAAATAGCAATTCACATTTTCACCTCCCGTTCATACATCCTGTTGCAAGTATTTATCAGAATATTCACTTGAAATGTACAATTCACTCTACGAATTGATTACTGACCAACTCCTATTCCTTACAGTTTGGTTTATCAGCTGTAATATGTTGTAAAATAATATCTTTTTAGATGCATTCTTCAAGGTACTTAGTGAATTTTTGTTTGTTAACCTCAAATTTGATTTTAAAGAAAATGATACATTTGCCAATTATTTTTGAAGGTAGTGGCTCAAGGACTGAGCATTTACTTTGAAGTTTGTGTTCTGTATCAAAGATTAAGCAAAGTTAGGAAATAGTGTCACCTGTTTGACTTTAATATTTGGATGGAAAATGTGAACACTTGATGTATTTTGATGTCTATCTTAGAGTCATTGATGTGTTTCCCATTCAAAAAGTTTTTCTTAAGACGGCCTCGGTTAGTTCATAAGAACGTTCCAAAAGCAATGAGATGTATTAAAGCCAATAAGCCAATTTTCCCGGGGCAATGAATCTAATAGGGTGTTATATTGGTTTTTCTTCTATGTTTTGTTGTAGAGTTGAATCCCTCTGTAGGAAGTCTAATCTCATAGAGATGACAAGCACATAATATGTGATTTCAACATTATAATTTGAATTTCTGAAACAACCAATTTTCTGTTTAGGGTGCTGTCTGTACCCATAAAGGAGGTGAACTGCATATTTATGTATATAGTATATAAAACTGTAGGTTTCTATGTGTAGGGATCCTGAATTTGGTAAAATTAAATTCAGAAGATAGAAGATCAAGATTTATTATGAGCATACCATGGTTTGGATATCTCGAAGGTTTTTGAGGGTACCTATAGAAAGAATATATAGATCGGTGGTCTAGTGTGGGTCTCTGCAAGACTTATTTTTGGATTTACTTAATGTTGATTCATAGATGATCTTGTCTCGTTTCCTTTCAAAGATTACAATTGGGTTTGCTGGCTTTTCATTCGGATGTCCTTTATCCTCTAGCAGATCTGGAGTGAGAGGATTTAAGGAAGTGGACTTGCTTTGAGGTGAACTTCTTTGATATTTTTGATAAGATTGGGTTCTTTAATCAACTCACTGCGACTGGATCTAGTGGACTCTTATCTCATTTTCAACATTTGTTTTTGGGTGTAGTGAACTGCTATGAGCAGCACCCTGATCATGGATAATTTGCGTAGCGGAAGTAAAATTATTGTTAACCTCTGATCTTTATGGAAATTTTTGAGGAGGGTTAATCATTTTCCTTTGCATTGTTCTTTTGTCAGTAAAATTTGCCCGTGATTTTGCTATTCTTGAAGTCTCACAGATTATACCTTGGCTGGTTTAAAATTTTCAATGGTGTTTGGTGTGGCCGCAGCTGCTCATTTAGTACAGTGGTATATTTGGATAATGTAACACACATCATTTTGACGGGGATATGAGGGGTTTGTTCTGAATGAAAGTGTGAATTCGTTAGTCTTTTTGTTTTATGAGTTCTGGCAACGGGTAGGTTATGTAGATGAGTTTCTGAATCTTTTAGAAGAGTTAAGGCCTTAATGTGTTGAGCTGTAAGTATATTTGGGGTTTGGAGGTTTGTTGAGTTAGGTTCCCTTTGATTCCCCCTGTTTCACTGTGCATTCACACCTCTTTGTTCACTCGTCTACATCCTATTGGCATTTTCTTTTTTTAATAAATTTTATTTGAAGACAAGCTATACAGATCTTGTTCGACTATACATACATCTGGTGAGGCATGACTTTGGCCATCAAAGAAATGGTTTCTATTTCAATTTGGGAACAAAATCTATAAGCTTAATTGTACTTGCAATACTACAAAGGCAAAACATTAGGCCATCAAAACAAAAAATCTACACAAAGCAAAGATTAAAGCTTATCCAAACACTGAAAACATCTCTTTATAAAAATAAATAAATTCTCTGGCCTGGGACAAAAATTTTTTTTGCAAAGATTTATTATTTCAGCATTAGTAATAATACTATCGTTGCACATGCATCAGTAGTTTAGAAGCACTACTCGCCTCTTTAAAAAATTATTTTGATTAAAATCATTTCAACCGCAAAAATAGAACCAATGAAAGAAGATAGGCTCAGACAAGCTGGTGAATAGGCTTATATATGATATATAGACATAATAGAATGCTCTTAGTTTTACTTATAGTATCTTGTGGAAGGCCTCACTACGTCCCACAAGAGGGAACCTTCGATCACCCCAAAATGCAACACAAGCTGGCCACCCTCTCTACTGCAATCATTTTCTCTTCTAAATCAATCTTCAGTTTGGACACTGCTTTGAATTCTAAAGGATGCATCCAAATTCTAAGGTGTCTGACCTGCTTCTCCTCTGTCAGTAAAGACAATGATGCATCTGTATACTATAAATCGGAATTTAAAATGGAATTTCCAAGGAAGAGAATCTCCAGTTCTTGGAAGAGTACATCATTGTAGATGAAATTATGAAGAATTCCTCCATTTTTAGATAGCCGGAAAGGAAGCAGAGGGTCCCCATTTTAAAAATGAATCAAGCACAAAGATGCATGAATTTTGTTTTGATATACTCAAAATTGGTATGATTCTTCTATTTAATACCGTTTCAAAGATACTGAAGTTATTCGCCATTGTAACTTGGTTTCGTTAAGGGCTACCTAAGTTTTCAATTCAACTAGTGGGTAGAGGCTCCCAAACTATTGAACAACTCTTTTGAGAATTATAGAAAGTCATAATTAGTAATGATAATATTTGAAAACACTCAAGATTCTTTTGTATTTGGTACCCAATGTTTATATTGTTTTCTGTCAATCTGAATCGTCAGATATTCATAGTCATGGCTTAATTCTAGAGTCTTGTTTTTTATACTAAATTTTGGAACTAGGAAGCACCGATACGGTGCGGGACATGGGGGTGTTAACGGGTGAAAGGGTTTGACAATGTTTAAAAGATTAGGATATGGATATGATGTGAAGTGATGTGTTTGTCATTTATTCTTATTTTTATTTACATCCATTATATCAAATATATCCTCAAAGAATAAATACCTAAAGCTATGATACTCGTTTTGCATTAACAATAAAGTTAACACAAAATTACAAAAGAATATAGATAACAAGGATTAACATTAACCGAATAGAACATTAAAGAGTAGCACATCCATGTAAGTTAATATTTATTTTAGCTAAATTATGACTTAACTTATGCTGCATGAAGTTTGACTTTGGTATGGGAATCGGGTGTTGATAGTGTCTAGTAGCAAAATTTTCTATTCCTAAAATAATAGGATACGAGGACATGGAGGAAAAGTATCTAAATATCAGATATGGGTGGGTTGAATGTTTTTTAAAGTTAATGTTTTATGTGAGTTGTAGTGAAAGAACATAAAACATTTGGTGTTAATGTTATGTGCGTGGAATGTTGTAGTCGGACATATTTAAGTGATGATTTAAATATGGCAGATTTTGGTGAAAATAGTACTTAGAAGATCTGACACGGATCCCATACCCACACCCACACCCACACCCATGTCCCCACTCGTTTTGACATGGGTACTTCACTTTCAAGTGAAGAATCCATGTAACACAGGACTTGCACATCAAAGATAGAACATTGATTTGAAATAAAAGGAATTGCCATTTTTTACCAACTATAAACATTTCATAAAACATATTTGATAAAAAATTACATTACTAAAAAGGGAAAAAACATATTATAAATTGATTACATAACAATAACACTAATATATATATATATATATATATATATATATATATATATATATGCACATGCACTTGAAAGAGAGACCTTAAGATTGAAAAGTATAGGTATTTACTTGGATATACGTAGGATACATATCCGGGAGCATACATTTTTTTTTTGATTTGTTTTAATTTGTGGATATGGCTAGGATACGTATTTGAGTGTATTCCGGCAAATCTGCAATCTGCACTGGATACTTATCTAGTCCGCGTACTCTCCTGAAATGCTGTATCCCTCTTCAAAGTTCTGGAATGACTGTTGGAGGAGAGAAATGTTCTTGACAAATCCAACTCATTCCCTATGAACTGGGATGTCTTGGTCTCGGTCTTAGGAAGAATCTATAACTACTTTCATTAGGGTGAGTAATGGAGTAATTTGTGTTTCTTCAAAATCTATCAGGTAACATGCGATAAAAAAGTGTCATTAGTTTCAGTTCAATAGAATGTTCAAGAAAGGACACTTGGAGGATTTATATTGTTTGCAAACAAAACTTGCGTAGCTTGAAAATTTATGTCATATATGACGTTGATAATCTCCTCTTTGGAAAATTTTCTGGCACCTGAGTCGGATCAAATGTAAGTATGAAAAGTTTGTCATTGTCACTTGTGGAAGCTAGATAGCCCTCCTCTTGTCTACATCAGGTGGAGGTCTTCACCCCAATAAGGTTCAGCAACATGCAAGTCAAACATAGTTTTGAAATATAAAGCAAAATTCATAAATTTTTAATCAACTACTAATATTGAAATTAAAAACTCTATTGTCCAGTGCACTAGATGGGGCAAAATAACATGTCATCCGTTATGGTCTACTTTAGAATACTTTGTTTAATTGTTGTCTATATATTTTCGGAAGACCATTTTTAGAAAAGAATTTGAGTGTCCTCTTTTTATTATAATAGTGGATATATGTTTGGACCTGAAATAAAAAGTTTTGTATGCCCAGTTGATGCTGATTGTGCTTTGTCCATTATAAACTGATTTTGTCAGCAGTATCGAAAATGCTGCTGCTAGCTCTAGGCTCAAATGCATGCTGGACTTAGACTATTTACTTCGTTTTTGTTGTCCGTAGGTTCCTAAGTATCAAATGAGTTGTGTGGATTATGATACGAGAATTGTGACGCCCCCAAATCAAGGTCCCTTCGAACCTCGGATTTGGTCCGTCACGATAATACTATCGTCAAACTATTTATATTTTTCATTCATAACTTAATGAATAAACTTTGCTTATTACAATTTAGAATATACATTCTTTCCATTTTCAGGATCTGCACAATGACCCCAAACTTTTATAAGTTTCTAATCTTGGTCATTTACTATTCCTGTATTACATCACATTCGATGTTATATAAATATGCGAAATAATTTAAACTTTTTCAATCTCCTTTGAAATAAATCTTTTATTGATATCTTAACTTGAATCAATTACAAATCCCTGAATCAAAATTATTCTATGATTCACTTCATTCTATTTCCGTATAAACCTTTACATCTCGATTCGAATTTCTCTATCACATAGTACAACTTTACAAGCTAACATGTATTACACATCGTAACTACTATCAAATATATCTACTAGAACCTAAACATGGTTCAAGAGCATATATTTAATTAAACAAATCAATCTCCTTTGATGTGATTGAACTTTATCAATCAAGTAGCACGTAACCTTTACCGTGTCCTTAACCTGCAAAAGTGGTTATTTGCAAGGGTGAGCTCGACAGCCCAACAATTCTAACAGTTTTCATGCAGCACATAACATATAATAGCATATTCAGTTCATGCATTCATAATCAATTGATATTTACTACGCATGTTACTTCACACATAACGGGCATAGAGATTTACTTCACTAGCATATCATCAAATCAACTTCCACATTTCATATATATCTCATGTGCATTTCATATATATACATCGACGTTCTCATAGCATAATATAGCTCAATTAACAGTTATCGAATTTATACGACTTACTGCTTAAAGCTTATCTGCACTTCGTGTATTCCTACACAGTTATATAATCATGGATTCATATCCATTAGTCATACATTTCATACGCTCTTAATATAAGAACAAATATTGCTTCCTAACTAGGTTTGTAAAACCTACACTTCACTTTCTCATCATACTCTTAGAATAGCTAGGTATGTATAAGTATACCTTAACCACTCGTACATGACATCAACATTCATATATAGCTACCACACACTTGACTCACTAGGTGTTCGACACCTTTAAAACTCATATAGGTAAGTTCAAACGTACACATAAACGTTTAACTTAGTTGTAACTTCATACCACATCACCTATCCTATATTTTCATAGCACAAATCAGATCACGAATTCAAACAACGTATCGTTGCTTTATATCTTGAAAACATTCCTTTGGACTTTAACATTTGAAAGTCCTAACTATCATTCATCTCTATCACCTAACATGCTTCTTATATATTACATAGCATTTTGGTCATATATTGCAAATTAAAGTAATCATATAAGCATGCTTCAAACATCAGATCAAAAATAGAACCTATTCTAGATCAGCATGGTGCAAATGCATACTGTCTGAAGCTTAGGATCGACACAACAAGGCTTATCCCCGCCAGCGACTAAGGTTGAGCTTTTGTACTCCTGGTTTCAGTCCAACCTTAACATACTTAGACACTTACACTTCCTATGCATACACACTAGAGGTCTTTACATACTTGTATGACCACTTCAAGATCAACCTTATATGTTAAGGACTTTAGTTTAGGATTTTCACGAAATCCAAGCCAAATAGGTTCATGTAATCACTAGGTGTACTAATTAGCCTTATGTTCTCATAAAGAGGTCACATAATCTGTACTACACATGCTCATACATATTCATATCTTTTACTCATAGCTATCATCGTTTAACACTTTAAAACATGCTTTAACCTCATGCTTGGTTTACTTCCATTATGTTTAACATATAAGACTTATGTTTAGAGACATAATGAAACATAACATGATATCTCAAGCCTTTAGAATCTAAATACCCATATATAATGCAACTTAAGTTCGAAAACATGCTCGAGGTTGCCTTTGAAATCATTTTATCATAAATGATGCAATATAGCACATATAAATCATATATAGGGATATTATAGACATAACATGACATATTAATCTTTTAGAATCTAGATATCCATGTGATGCAACTAGATTTTGAAAATATGTTCAAGTTTTCTTTTGAAACCACTTTAAACTTGAACAATACCATTCAACACATACAAGACAACTTTAAGGCTCTATTCATATGTGGTCAAGTCATGTTATCATGCTCGCAAGATCAAAATATAAAGCATGTAGTAGTCATTCATGTTAGCTCACTATACTAAGTTTTTCTTGAAAACTTCTTTAACACAAATCCTAATAAAGCGGACATGAATAAAGGAACTAAGAATCATACATCATGCATTTCTAAATTATACCAACATGCTTGCAAGTCAGTACATAAACATGGCACTCATACTCATCAAGTTCATTTCTAAAGTTTCTAAATTCATTTCAACTACATACTTTCATTATTCATGAATGCTAATCTATTAAAACATGCTCACATTAAGTTAATATACTTGTATATACCCCTTACACATGTTTGCATGTTAGAATAGTTGATCATCACTTAGCAGGTTTTAAAACAGAAGGCTCAACTGATCTCAGAGGCCGGCGCAGCTGCGCCATGTCTGGTTCAGGAGCAGAAGCAGGACTCTGTTTTGCAGAGTAACAACCAACTTGATTCCTATCCATTTAAATTTGTTCTAACCCTCATTAAAGAGTCCATACATGTTAGTAAACTTCCTCAACACATTATAACATGTTAATTCATATCAAGTGATATATGAATTCATGAATTTCAAGAACTAGACAAGACCCAATTCAAGAACACAATTAGAAATTATACCTCCTTAAACTTGAATTGGACTCCTCACATACTGAGTATGCTTCTACAATTTCTCAGCCACTTAGAACTCCCAAACTCAGACAATTACAAACATCAAAAACTGAAAATCAAGCTTCTATTTATGAAGGAAATTTGGAATGGACTATGGTATTACACAAGATTGGAGTCCATAGTGTAATGGGAAGAAACAAAGGTTGCTTGAGAGTTGTTTAACAACTTAGTACCAGCCACCTAGCTAGCTATGATCACCTATGCTTAGCCATTTGGAAATTACGTAACTTAGCTTCTAAGTCACTGTTCATGTACCTTTGTGCCACTCAATTTGGGACAAGTGGAAAATCTCAACAACTTGTTATTCTAAGGCTTGGTTTGGTTCTTTTAATTCCCATAATGTAATATTAAGGTACAATTGTTACCATAATAGGAATTTAAAGATAATTTTATACTCACATCATATAGTCCATGTACATTAAATACACGCAATAAAACAACGCAGTTAGGCATTATTGTCCGAGTAGTTCCATAATTATTTCTACTACTCACATAACCGCATTATAACTTTTTTTTTATATTAATGTTTATTTTAAACATTTAATTCCTTACTCAGTTTCTAGAGTACACATATTTAATCATTTATGTATTACCACTACATATGATTTCACTGTACTACTTGGTACCTTATATTAACATAATGTACTCTTATCCTATGTTTTATTAATGTCACACATAACATTAATGTCCCAATTCGAAGCTTCTGAGAAATTAACCAACTCCAATCGATCATTTGGCGCAATTGCTTGATTTATCTTATTGAGGGCGCAATTGCTTGCAGTACTCGATTAATGCCAAACTGGCTTAGCTTCAAGCTAGTTCCAACTTTCATCGCCATATTTGTTTTACATGACATGTATTACTGTCACACTTCACGTATTCTTAAGCCGTAGGTATTATATATTACTATTGCTCACATTTTCCATATTACACATAGTAATACTATTAATATTTTAATTGGACTAAATATCACTCAGTTGGGTACTTTCAACCCATTATCACATTTTAATGTCACCATGATTAATTAATATTAATCATTTAATTTCTTTTCAATAATTATTATGCACTCCACTAATTAATAGAATATAATATTCCATAATATCACTTAATTAACCAATAATTAATCCAGGTTAATTAATTAAACCTTATTCAATTCATGATAACTTAATCATCATTTAAGATTTTTATTATCCTTATGAGTCTTTAATACCCATCTCTTAGATCTTAAATTCCAAAAATTGATCCTATTAGACCAACAAATTGCTATTGTCATAGAAACTTAATAATGCTACAATTGCATCATACCAAAATCGAGAGGCGCATTTAGTTTTGCATTAGCAGAAATGAAACCTATGCTTCTAAATACTTTACACATCTTCCTTAAGTGTTAACTCGTCTAACATCACTCCTCTCTTTGGTTTCACATCATCGATTACTATTTTCCTTACCGATCTAAGCATCACACTTCGAGTTTTAAAACTCTATTTCCCTCATTAGTTTAACCAACTATACATCTCCTTTACGGTTTCATACCACCAATAACACAACACTCAAATATAACACAGACATACATTCCTTTAATCTTCACTTCTCGTCGTATATCAACTTACTTGGTAATTCTCTAACCAATTTAAAGGTATATTGATTTTCTTTTCTCGTCAACAACATACAGGCATACAAGTCTAAACCTAGCACACATCGAGTCTTTAATAGTATTCAATATAGTATACTGAGTGGTTTCCCACAAACAACCAACAAATTAGTTTCCGTCTCGTCTACACTGTTTCACAGTGAGTTAGATCAGTTACTAATTCGCTCTCTGAATGAATCGTTTAGCCCAGCTCCTATACATCCACCATTAAAGAGTACGGTTGCACTACCTTACTACCTTAGACTTGATACGTACTCGTACAAATACTCAAGAAATTGGTGATTATCAAAGATATATAATGTCACCAACTTACTATTATAAAATAATTTCACATAAATTATTTAACATCAATAGATAAATTTTATCCATCTTCATATTAATTCATCTCTATAATTTATAACAAATATATAATAACGATATATATTTATTAAACACAACCTCACTTATTACATAGCGCATATTACCCTATGTAACACAATACCACATACCTCGTAACACATTTATATTCTCTTGTTCGAACCCATCTCATGCTTTAAGAATTTTATTTACTCAATTCTTATTTTAATATTTTCTGAAAATTCAGGTTCTTACAAGAATAACAAACTTGTCGAGGTTCGTAGATTTAGATTACGGATATTGGAGTGATTGACAAATTTTGAAGTTCTAAATTGCTATTTACAGGAGTTAGTTAATTAAATCTGGTTAAAAGGAAGAAGATCAACAGGTAATAGGGTTAGGTAGCTTATGGTAGGGAAACCAAAAGAGGTGGAGTGGTGTTCACATAGTACAGCTCCTAGTAGAGATGGGCTGCTTATTTGAAGCAGAGAAAGTACATGAAGGAAGCATAGATTTGACCTGCTGGAATTAAATGGGATTTGAACTTTATATAACTTCAGTTTAACGTGAATCGTATGTAAGAGAATGGCGTTTAGAAATTGAATCCTGTGGTTTTGACTTTTTAGAGGTCAGGTGAGAGGTGAGAGTCATGAGACCCTGTAATCTACTTCTGAATTGGGGAGTGGAATAAGAATGTGGAATATGATACCATGGAACATGAATTAATATATGCAAGACTTATTTTAGAACCGTTCCCCTGGTCCCTCTAAACCATACAAGGATAGAAAAGAAATAAGAAAAAAAATACCTCTTCATTTTCTTCTTTAAAATCTGTAATTTGTTAGCATTAGAAATGACAACATGAGTTGAGCTGAGTTATATTTGAAAGTGTATATCCTATTATTTTAGCCTTAAGATTGCTATGGCATGACACTCGGGTCAAATTGGTGTTTTCTACGAATTATATATTTCCTTCACGTGCGACATGGGACTGCTATGGTGTTTATGTGAGTCACATTGCTTTGAGTTGCCATTTCAACTATGCAACTTGAAAAACCAGCATAAGATAAAGTAGTTTAGAAATGGAAGGTACTTAAGTAAATCTATATACAATGTTTTATAAGTTATGTACGGGTTGATGTGGTGCAAGCTTCTCTGCACAATAAGTTGGATGACATATTGCTAGAATCTCACCTTTTTTACTTGTTTATATTTTTGACATGTATCTCAATTGTTCTTTGGAGAAGTTATTTTCTTTTTTGCCTTTTGCAGGAGAGAAATGCCAGAAACATAGAGGTCTCCCATGAGCAGTTAAATTTTACTGAAGAAATATTAAGTGCTAATTCATATGCTAGGCAATTAGCAGAACAAATGACACTTGCCAAAGCTTATATCATTATTGCGAAAGAGCACAATAACCTTCATCTTGCTTGGGAACTCAGTTCTAAGATTAGAAGTTGCCAATTTTTGCTTTCCAAAGCTGCCATGAGAGATGAGCCTATCACAATAGATGAAGCAAAGCCGGTAATTAAAAGCCTATCATCTTTGATTTTTAAGGCACAAGATGCCCATTATGATATTGCAACCACAATTATGACAATGAAATCCCACATTCAAGCTCTTGAAGAGCGAGCAAATGCAGCTACTGTTCAAAGCACAGTGTTTGGACAATTGGCTGCTGAAGCACTGCCCAAGAATCTCCACTGTGTTAATGTTAAGCTCATGGTTGACTGGCTTAAAAAGAGCTCACTACAGGAGCTTGCAGATGAGAAGAAAAACTCTCCCCGATTGGTGGACAACAATCTCTACCACTTCGCCATATTTTCAGATAATCTGCTGGCTGTTTCAGTTGTTGTCAACTCTACTGTGACTAATGCTGATCACCCAAAGCAGCTTGTTTTTCATATTGTGACAAACGGGGTCAACTATGGTGCAATGCAGGCGTGGTTCCTCAGTAATGATTTCAAAGGTTCTGCAATAGAAGTCATGAATATTGAGGACCTAACTTGGTTGAATGCTTCTTACTCTCCTGTTGTTAAAAGGCTAACAGACTCTGATGTGTGGGCCTACTATTTTAAAGGGTATCAAGATGTCGATGTTGAACCGAAAATTCAGAGTCCAAAGTACATATCATTGTTGAATCACCTCCGGTTTTACATCCCAGAGATCTATCCTCAGCTGGAGAAGGTAGTTTTTCTTGATGATGATGTTGTTGTCCAGAAGGACCTAACTCCTCTCTTTTCATTGGATTTACATGGAAATGTGAATGGGGCTGTAGAAACTTGTCTCGAAGCATTCCATCGTTATTACAAATATCTCAATTTCTCAAATCCGATCATTAGTTCGAAGATTGATCCGCAGGCTTGCGGGTGGGCGTTTGGTATGAATGTTTTTGATCTGATTGCTTGGAGGAAGGTAGACGTAACTGCACAGTATCATTACTGGCAAGAACATAATGCTGACAGGACACTCTGGAAGCTCGGCACCCTTCCTCCTGGTCTTTTATCTTTTTATGGATTAACGGAGCCACTAGATAGGAGATGGCATGTATTAGGATTGGGCTATGACTTGAATATTGACAACAGACTGATAGAGAGTGCAGCAGTAATTCACTTCAGTGGAAACTTGAAGCCATGGCAAAAGTTTGGTATTGGCAGATATAGGCCTCTGTGGGAAAGGTATGTAAATCAAACCCACCCATATATCCAAGATTGTGTCACAAATTGAACTTTGATGCTTACTGAAATTTTGGAACACAATCTTCAATATTTAAACTCTTCAAATTGTAATCGCATTGCTGTAGAGTCACAAGTAGAAAATTTTGGTACTTGTAAGCAGTTTTCCTTTTACCTTTTGTCGTCTTACTATTGTGAAAGGGAAATATAATTCTTATACACTAGAAAGCGCTGTATCAGGTAAACAGGTAAACGAGACATGGGGAATTCATTTTTGTCTGATGGGGTTTATTTATCCATTCTGCAAATTCTCTAATAATCTCTAAGCTCTTAAAGATACAATGTACATTATCCTGAATATTTGTTTCTTTCTTGTGTCTGTTGTTTGAAAATTCAACCAGATAATCTGGTTATCTGTCAAATAATTTCAGAATGCATAATCTGGATGTTTCTTGGTGTTGATCCTGGAATTCTGTTTAGAAGATTGACTGGAAGATTACTATTTTTTACACCTCCTTACCATTGTTGGCCAGAATGGGTACCAGGGAACTTTATCCGCCCTGAGATTTGCGAACCAGGATCATTCCGTGTTCCCCTGATTTTGATTTTGATTTTGTTTTGCGTACCGAATCGATCCACTTTTCTGGTAACCATGGGCTGTATACCACTTTCAGTGGTATAATCTTGGTGTGCATTTGCATTAGACCACAGCTGACTAAATATAGATAAGGAAAAAGTTGACAGATATATGAATACTCTCGCGATATCTACTATGTATATCTCTCTATATACACATTATTATCATTTTCATATTGCTGTGAACAAATGTAGCTAAAACCCCATTTTCATAAATCACTTCCTTGCAAACTAAGAACTAAGAAGCAGTCAAAATCTCGTTGTTTTCATATCCATAACATTTTTACAGTAATTGATAATTCATATCCATCACATTTTTACAGTAATTGATATTGATACAAGAACAACACAACTCCGTACCAAGATAAAGTACCAAAATACCTATTGAAATCTAAGTTTGGCTTTCTTAGTCCGATCTAATTATCAAAGTAATAAATAATTAGGCTTAAATACAAATTAATACCATAAACTCTTCAACTTTTTTTTCAATTTACTAACCGTCTTTCATTTTTGCAATCAAGAAATTAAGATTTTGATTTTTTCCCATTTTAGTTTACTTGAAATTGTCATGTCATAAATTGATATGGTATAGATAGGTGGCATTTCAGTGCCAATGTGATAAAAATAGATAATCTTTAATTTGATTACTATCATTTTAATCAAGTAAAAGGGTAAAAAGTAATAAAGTATAACATGATAAAAAATAAGATCAAAATATATAAATTAAAATATTGTAGTCTTTCTTCATCAATGGGTCAGTTCGTTTAATATTTTTTTTGTTTTAATTTTTAGAAACCTATTCTATTACAATTCAATTATAGGAATACATTTCATGTATAGGGGAACCTAAGGAAGGGGTCCCGAGGAGAAAGGGAATTTAGGGAAAATTTATATTCTTCATGTAACGTCTTAGTTGGTTATGATTTTTTTGACTTTTGCTAAGAGTATAACTCAGACATGCGACCTTGGACAGTGAAGGTAAATGCTTCTACCATTAGGTCGTCACATTTGGTTCATTATCAACAATTACGTAGCCTCCTCCTTTTCCGTCTAAAACACCCCCATCACCCCGACTTCTGCTCCATTGCACCACCATCATCTTTTATCAAAAAAATAGGGGAGACCACGGTGCGGATTGGTGCAAACCCACTAATCCCCAACAGCATTATCCGATTTTTAAAATTAACCACATTCCACAATCGCATGCAATGTAGTGCGGATTCGTGTGGATGCGATTGCATGTGGTGCAGTTGCATATGCAAACAATTTTATATATCTTAAAAGAAAAAAACATTATTTCAAAGTTTCAACAATTTAATAGCATAAATAAACTTAAATTTTAACATTCTCAACAACTAATCCATAAATAAGAAAAACTAAAAGCAAAGGACAACCTAATAATCTCTTGCACATTTTAAAAATAAATCAGTCTTAATAAGAAAGTATCTAAAAAAATAAATTGAATCATTCTCGGGTTCCTCGAGTACACCTCTAATAATTTACCAGTTACTTAACAAGTTGTAAAGTAGTTAATATTTTTATTAAATAAATTTTATTTGGTAAATTAAATATTATTTCTAATTATATATATATATATAGAGAGAGAGAGAGAGTTTCCTATGCGACTTTAACGATAAACAAAATCGTCGCTAAACTCGTCGCCATAGGGTTTGAACCGTTGCGATAGCTCAGAACCGTCGCTATAGCCCGGTTCAGATCCTATAACGACGGGTTTAGCGACGATTTTGTCCGTCTCTAAAGGTGGTCCGCATGCGGACCACCCGCATAAGAAGCAGACTATATATATATAGTACCGCCCTGATATACCCTTTGGTGGAGATACCATGACTCAGGAGGAGCTTGATCGTGTTGATCATCTTGGGGACATAGATGTCTGAGATTTCTTTAGATAGACTTTTGTCAGATGTTGGGCTGTTGTGCCCCATTTTTCTATACTTTTTATTTTTAGTTGTAGGACATATATGATTTATTTCGTGATGTATTTAGCTTTATATTTCATAGAGATGTATGTATAATGCTTTTCATTTAGTGCACCTATTGAATTTTCATTTATCATGATGCATGCATTATATTATGGATTTGCATTTATATGGATGAGTTAGATTTGACCCTTGTATGGTCTTGTGATACGATTTTACATATGTCTTCTTCATTATCTTCTTTTGTGACTTATATAGACTGTAGACACTCAAAATTTTCTTCTACTGTTACTAACATTGCAGGAGGACAAATTCATCTTTTAAGAGGGAACCCTGAAAGACAATCCAAATCCATACCGGATACTACCGGAAGTTCATCATCAAACTCCGGATCGCAATCTGGGAGTAACCAAATCCAACCTCGAAGATAACCCCGAGGCCTGCAGATACAATACCGGACCACACACCGGAGAAGACCGATTAATCTCAGAGATGACCCCGAGGTATCCAGTCTCAGTCCTAACCTAGGTCAAGCCAACCTCAGAGATGACCATGAGGATAGTCAAAGTCAACAAAGAAGCCAACCTCGTAGATAACCTTGAGAAACGATCGCTATAATCACATTGAAAACCGGAGATAACCCCGGGAGGGGCAAAATGGTCATTTTGCCAACTCAACTTCACTTCAAATCAAATACACTCATTTCAACTCAAAATACTTCAAAGGAAGTCCCACAAGAGCGATATCTTAACTCCGAGAGCGCAGACTACACAAAACTACTCAATTGGATTGCTCGATTTAAAACCCTGAATGCCATTTCGGTCATGGACCCATCTTTCTGGAATCAAAAAATGTCAAATCATATATCATTGTGTAGCTCTCGGAAAGAGCTTTCCGGAATAGTATGGCACGCTTCCATCGGACTCCCGGATTGAAAGTTATGAGCGATCGAGCGAAATACAGACGTCGTCTCGACACGACGGGACCCACACACGCCTGTGGCACCTCGGGCACCAGCAGTACACTCTGCTACTAGGTTCCGTGCAGGTAGACCTGCGGCTCCCACCTCTATAAATATGGGGCTTGGGGTGCTAATTTTCTAAGGAAAAAAGACGGGGAAGCCCTGCACAATTCGCTCTGCACTCGCCCATACAATGTATTTTCCCACTTTTAAACACTTGTGAGCTCATATATAGCCTTTTTTGTACCCACAAAAGCCCAGTGTTTACCCACTCTAAAGATATAGAAGCCTTTTTTATCAGTCAGCCGTAAGCCTTCTCACACACTTTTAGAGTCTTTCCTTCATCTTTGCACACACCTTCTACACGTTGAGAGTCGTGTTGCTTGCTTTTGCGGACTTGATTTCTATTCTGGTTTCATTTCATCTATATATATATATATATATATATATATATATATATATATATATATATATATATTTACATATATATATTGACTAACATTATCGAGTTATGCCTCGATTGAGCCTGAGACTTGATGCCCGAGCGCTTCTTTGCTTTAATATATATATATATATATATATATATATATATATATATTAACTCGTGTGTTGAACTTTGTTCGATGAGCCTAGACTTTGGATCGATGCGTTTATTCGCTTTTATATATATACATACTTATATATATCAACCGTGTGTGTTGACTTTGTTCGATGAGCCTGAGACTTGATGCAGTGCGTTTACTCGCTTTTATATATATATATACTTATATATATGAATCG
Source organism: Panax ginseng (assembly GCA_020205605.1). Classification (NCBI taxonomy): domain Eukaryota; kingdom Viridiplantae; phylum Streptophyta; class Magnoliopsida; order Apiales; family Araliaceae; genus Panax; species Panax ginseng. The sequence continues at coordinate 100,093,715 of CM035136.1, read as the reverse complement.
TAGTCGAACTCATTCGATGAGCCCAGATTTTACATCCGGTGCATTTATTGATTATATATATATATATATATATATATATATATATATATATTCGCTATGCCCGAGTTCTCTTAAGTGGCGCTTGATCGCTTTACAGCTTTATTTACGTTTTGTCCCGCCTGGAGTTTCCTCCGTGGCGGTTGATAGCTTTTAACAGCTTTATTTACATTTCTGATCCCCCATGGAGGTGCTTCGTGGTTGGTGATCCTGTCTGTATATATATATATTTACCGCTTTTATATATATACCTGCTTACTGCTTTCATATAAACTGCAGTATTTTTTGAGCCTAGGAATCATGTGATCACAGATTCATCCCATTGGAACTAGATTCTGTTCCCGTGATGGACATGTTCAGCTGTAAGCAGCTTATAAATTATTCTGCGATGTCTGAATTTCCTCAGATGGTTTCCATACCCACGAGGAAGTCGGCATTATTTTTGTATATTATTTTCGTACGGATGCCTCGCATCCGTCAAATAAAATCAATTCAGCCGCTCACTTAATAAAAATGGAAGTGTAAAAGGTCTCAATTCCTATTGAGCATCAGGGTTTGAAAAACCTCTTTTATAAAACATTACTGTCATATCTTGTTAAAAACTGATTTTTTACATAAATTCAAATCCTGTGTATATAGGTTCGAACGAGGCCTCGCACAACTTTCATATAACAGCACATTGACCCCCCCCCACACACTCAGATAATAGTTTCTTGAAAAGAGGCGGTCACCGTGGTAACACGGATGTCACGGATGTCCCCGGACCCTAAATGAATCTCGGTTTCACGAATTCGTATCGTTGTCACATCACCGGGTCAATGTGCAAACCTTTTCTCATATTGTGTTGGTACAACCATTTAAAAACCAATGACGACTCTTATCAGTCCCATCGTCGACATTATACATGTCAGACCTTTTTCACTTGTTTTTTCAAACAAATCTCACCTAAAATGAGAACACCAAAAAATAAGTAACGGAAAGGGACACCCAAAAATCTCGACGTCGACAGGTGGCGACTCTGCTGGGGACTCCAGTAAGAGGACTTAAGCCGCTATTACAATCTTTTCAAAACTATTATCTTCTTGTGTGTGGATGTTGCATTTACATTTTGATGAATGTGTACGAATGCATTTCTTTATTACACTTAGTGCTTCGCACCATAACTGCTTGTGATATTAGTGCTTCGCACCATATCTGCTTGTGATATTAGTGCTTCACACATGTCATCATTGTCATACGGTGAGACGCGATGTATGTAAATGTATGTTGTGTGGTCCCTCCACCAGGAGGCTATCCCGTCGGTGTTTGATTACTGGACTCGTGAGAAGACTAATTCTTCGAGGCTCAGGAAAGGCACCACCCAAATTCGCTCCAGTTGAAAGACCGGATTAACTTCCCGTCTAGTAGATTGCGATAATTTGGGAACCTTCATGCCAAAAAGTCGCGAGAGTAACCTAAGATAGGTCACCCTCTGATAAACCCAAAATGGAGGAAAGTCTCTTCATGCTCTCATTTCAAAATTGCTTGTACTTACATTCCATAACTATCTCCATGTAATGAGAAATATGAATAAATGTGTACACATACATATTAACATGCTATAAATAGCTGACACCCGTTGTGCAGGATAAAAATTCCTAGAATGGACACATCACATAGCATGTTATTATATACATTCCCTAAAGACTAAACTATGTAAGTCTTTCGCAGGGAAGCAATCGGTCCCGTTACCTGTTTAAAGTCCAAGAAGGCACAGATCCCACCGTTAGGCATGGCTACACCGAGCCAACTCGATCCTACCTCTGCTTTCCGAGAGGAGTTTGAAGGATTAAGGAATCGATAATGTAATTGGTTGTCTTTTCTAAAAAACAAAGTAAAAATACGCAGGGCCGAGAATGCCTACTCAACTGTAGAGTCCTTCACACTAGGGGGCGATCCAGGGCATTGGTAAAAAGATGGAAACCCGGATACCTAAACCTCATTCCAATAAAGAAATCACAAATCTCGTGGATGATCGAGAAACTGGGGATATAAGAAAGAAAGTCCAACAAATGGAGGATACCATCCGATCAATTAAAGGACTAGAAATTATGGGAGTGTCACCTATTCAAATCTCTCTGATATTCCTGGGGCTCAATATCCTACCAAATTCAAAGTCCCGAGTTTGAAAAGTACAATGGGCGAGTAATCCCTATACGCACCTAAAAGTGTACATTGGCGAATCCGGGTCTTATCTTTGAAAATGAAAGCCTCGTAATGTAACTTTTTCAAAAGAGTCTCACCGAGAAGCTAAAGCTCGGTATGCTCAACTTGACAATGCCAAAATCCACAATCGGGAATTGGCCCACGCCTTTCTAAATCAAGACAGCTGAATACAAATGGCACCAGATCGATATCAAGTGACTAAAGTGAAAAAGCAAAGCATCAATCTTTCCGAGAATATGCCCAAAGGTGGAGACATCTAGCGGTCATAAGTCATTCCATCAATGACAAAAGCGAGATGGTAATGACATTTATTGATATCCAAGAGGCTCCTTTACTATGAGAGGATCCTAGCGAGTATAGGAAAGCCATTTGCGTAAATGATCAAACACTACGAAATGGCGAGAGATGGGCTCAAGGCGTGCAAGATTAAAGACTTCACCGCTTTGGAACCGGTGCGCCAAACATATACAAACTGGCAAGTATGCGAGCGATCCCAAGGGGGTACCCGATAAAGGCAATGAACATGTATCCCTTGTTGTGCAGGGGCAAGCTAGGAGACCAAACTACAGTCCCCCCATTTGGAAAATGAAAGACAATCTGCCATCTCCACAACATCTTGCATTCAACCAATACCCAGACGGAAAAGAAAATTTGAAAGAATGGAAAATCGGGTATTCACTCCAATCAAGCGATTCCTTGAACATATATTGGCGATATTAATGGATCACAAGAAAATTACCAACTAGCTCCACCTCCGGAATCGGGGGAGCAAAAGATACAATACAAGCCGTAGATGTGCTTACCACTCGTGGTCTCCGTGACACGATACACGTGAGATTGTTGGTCCTTAAAACATAAGATTCAAAATCGATCAAAAGTGGCGATTGTGGTCGAACAACTTTGACCAACAAAATATCAACACTAACCTTCCGTTCATGACATGATACGGAAGAAGTAAACATGATCCCGGTCGAAGTTACCGAAATGTATCCAATTCGTAAGACACATCTGAAGGATGGAGGAATACCCGCAAAAGCGCATTTAAACAAATGTCCTAAAGTGGGAAAACTCGGAGGAGGGTATGCTAGTAATGTAAAAATTGGATGCGATCCAGAATCAAGTGAACCTGCTGGCTAAGCTGATAGTGCGCCAACATCAGGAAACAAGGCAATTTTTCACTCAACTATCAGAAAGCCAAGAGAAAAAGGACTCCATGATGAGCCAGCTAAATGAAGAAGATCAAAGCAGGCTAAAAATACAAGAAAATGGGGATGATAAAATTGCTAGAAGATCTCGCCAACGGAAGAACCAATCGAGGGAATGCGAATTCTCAAAGATAAAAGATCAAACAACCTCCAAAAGAGTCCGAAAATTCACCCCTCTGAGCAAATCCAAAGAAGAAATGCTACACTTTCTGATAAGCAAAGGAAGGATTACTGAGTTGCTGCCTCCTATAAAACCCAAGATAAAGAGTTATGACTCCACCAAGATATGTCTCTACCATTCTAACTCACTTGGGCATACGACTGAAGAATGCTGGTCTTTGCAACATAAAATCCAGGATCTCATTGAAAATGGAGAGCTGGATATAGAATTTCCAATGACCAAAAAAGGCGAAAAGGAAATAAAAAGCTTAAGATGTCCATTCGAGACAGGCAGTTCAAATGAGGTGAAGGCTATGAGCGACAATTCTGCCAGAACACAAGGTGGACTGATCCTAATGCAAGAAATGACAGAAGAGACAAAGGCATCCCCAAAGGAGATTCTCCCACCAACATCAAACGTCCTATGGTTCCAAGATATCAACCACGTTCCTGATCTTATCACCTTGGATGATGCGGAGGAAATACTAATCCTTTCCAAGGAAGAAAAAACCAAAAAGGAAAGTTCTTTGCAAGAAATGCAACAACAGTTCGAGGGAGATTTCAAGGTTGAATCCTTTGAAACCCATGAAGAAGGCGAATGAATAGATGAAGGAAAAGGTGGTGAGATTTTCGGGGAATCCAACCCATTAAAGAATCCAGAGTTCATCCCTTTTTGTAATGCGTCCATATCAAGCGTCCCTGAGGAATGTACTGAATTAGGAAGCGATCAAGTTATGGCCACAAGCGAAGACATTCGAAATCAAGGGGTAACCTCTATCATGAGCCCTGAAGGCGACATAACTACTGATAACTGGACTATCAGGCCTCAACTAGCCGAGAAGATGTAGATCCAGGGGATGAAGGTGCGAGTTCCAGAAAATGTTGGAACGGTATCACTTTCTTCGTAGTATGCCTTTTATATTCCATGCATGTAAATAAATAAAAAAAAACATCTCTACACTCTTCTCACCACTTACCCCTTTGAACCTTCTTAAACCAAAGCCTGAACTACGAAAGACCTGATCTCTTCTTCAATAGGAGTACGTAGGCAACCATCAATGGTGCGGTCAAACTAAACAAAAACCCAAACAAACACTTCTCAAACACTTACACCCCCGACGATGATTGCCCAGATGTAATGGTCATCATTCGGGAGAAGGAGGTTGATGATAGCCCCTCCATCACTGCATTCCACCAAAACTTTGCCCTCGACAATTAAAGCAGCACTCCTTGCATTTACCGACGAGGGTAAAAAGGGAAGAAACTCTCTCTGCCTTGTAGATAACAATAACTGCTTACTTTTTTTGTACAATATTAGCAGTTACTTTTGTCATTACAGGATAACACTTTGTGTGATTGAACAATTTCATATATCAGGTGAGAGCATGTTGGTTCAGGACTTTAAAATTAGATGTGCCTAGACTTGCTGATGAGGTGCCTATTCTCCACAAGGACTGTAACTTTGATGTAAAGTTGGACTCAGACTTGATTGAGATATAAGATGACTATGAGATACCTCAGGAGATCAAAGAATGGGTCGAAGACAAACCCAAGCCAAATCTTGATCAAACCACCTCTTTTAAACCTCGGAACCTTAGAAAACCCCAAACAAGTCCAGATTGGTACGGACCAAAGGAATGACATGGTTACTCTATTGACCCTATTCCATGATGTGTTTGCATGGTCTCACGAAGACATGGTCGGTTTATACACGGACATTATCATTCATCGCCTTCCCATCAAAGGGGGATTCAAGCCATTCGGTGAAGCTCAAAGCGATTGAAACCCGAGTGGAAGTTAAAGTTAAAGAAGAAATTGTGAAACAATTTCAAGCCAACATCATCATGATGTCAACATACCCTAAATGGCTATCCAACATAGTCCCCGCGTCAAAAACCAGAAGGAGGTGCGAGTTTGTGTGGATTACGAGATTTGAATAAAGCTTGCCTCAAAGATAGCTTTCACGTCTTGCTCATTCACATACTCATTAACAATACAAATTTCAATACGACATGTACTCCTTTGTTGATTGCTCATGAAGTACCATCAAATCATGGTTGCTGAAGATGATCATGAGAAAACTTCATTCATCACGCCTTGGGGAGCCCTTTGCTACAGACAATTGTCATTCGGCCTCATCAATGCCGGAGCTACCTATCAGTGAGCCATATGGCTCTTTTCCACGATCCAATAGAAAATAAAAAGAGAAAAAAGAAAAAAGAAAAAAAAAAGAAAAAAAAAAAAAAAAAAAAAAAAAAAAAAAAAAAAAAAAAAAAATCTGCTTCAACAGGTTCTATATTCTTTGCCTTACCATCCACGGAGTTCTACAGATGGCTTCGGAGTTTGAAGAAAAATCCTTCCTCCACATTCCTCGGAATAGGAATGATTTTGCGGATGCTCTAGAAACCTGGGCCTCCATGGTCAATGTACATAACAAGGAACACATGCCGACCCTCACATTTGCCCAACAAAAGGCTCCAGCCTATGGGAATTACATTGGAGAAGTATCGGATGAGCTACCTCCCATCCAACACCGTTGATATCAATATATCAATGAGCACTCACAAGATAGATCTACACCCGTTGAGGCAAGCTTGACTGAGAAAAGGCAGATCCATCGACTCGCTATGAAATTCTACCTGAGCGGAGATGCACTCTACAAAAAAGATGCAGGACTAGGTCTCCTCAGATGTCTAAACCAAGACCAAGCTCATAGACTCATGGATGAGATCCATGGTGTAGTATGTGGCCCAGACATGAGCGGCCCTTTACTAATAAAGAAGATCCTACAACAAAGAAATCCAACTACGGTAGTTCAAAATGACACGACTTGGTTTTAAAGAAGATCATTGACAACCGAGCTCAGTCTAAAGGAAAATTTGCTCCAAATTGGGAAGGTCCGTTTATTGTCAAGGAGGTATTGACAGGAGGCGCTTTCAGATTACAGGAAATGGACGGCGATGAATTTCCACAGCTTATCATGTCGGACACCGTGAAATGGTACTATGTCTAAGGTTACCATCAAGCGAACATCCTGGTTTTGGATAATCAGATCACCAGTCATTCCGGTTCTTTAACCCTTTACCACATACAACTCCTTTCCACACTTTGCCCCTCAGGGAAACATCCTTTCAAGCCATCAGCCTGGCTTCACTACGATCATACCACTTAGGTCATCTCACCGCAAATTGAACCTCTTACGTTTGCAGTTTGGCTGCCCATACATGGGATCAAACTTTTCACACCTCTAGTTTATCCTCAACCTAGGATCAAACTTTCTCTTCCCCGCAGTCTGACCTGCTTATGGGATCACGTTTTTCAACTCGCCCTACAGGGTGAACTACGTCGACCTGATCTCCCCAATACACGGGAGTACGTAGGCAGCCATGTTATATGGTCCGGTCTCACCATAGAAAAACAAAAACAAACATACTCCTATCCATAACTACATACAGAAATAAGTCCCAAGACACCAAAGATGGTAGGGAATACACACAGATCGACGATCCATTCTAAAAATCCTGAGACATCTCACTGTCCATCCATCAAGGAGGAGTTCAGAATACATCCAGATCACAAAGTCCTGGAGAAATAAGTGAATATCAAGCAAGTAGCAAGGCACAACTAAAAGGGAAGTGAATCAACATATAATTTCCTGCCATATATAATGTTGTTTGATATATACAATGTGTACTGTACATGACAAAATGGCTAAGCTAGTCTGTGCAGGAAAATACAAGCCCATCTACAAATCAGTGTATATGCGGGCTATCAAGTCCAACATGGATTCCCTCTCAGAAGAAGGAGGTAACACTATGATCTCCTACCCAAGGGTTTCTACACGAGCCAACAGATCCACTGCCAACTACATGCGATATCTCGGGTGGATATAACGTCATCCCGCTCAGCAACAACGATATCCCTATGAGTTAGAGCATCATCTCTCTAACAAAGCGACATCTTTACCAGAAAGAGCTGTCAACATCAAAGCCCACATCCACTACCTGTTCACCAAATGGTATATATGTAAAAGCCTCTTGCGATCTCGACGTCTTATCAGCTCATCTATCAAAGCAACTATCCCAGACAACAAGCGAGACTGGGGTAATTTCAAAATTGGCGACAACCGGATATTGGGTCCCTTACAACAAGATTGGGGCAATCTCGGAAGTAGCGACAACTCAACACTGGGGAATTTATCAACCATCCTAAAGTGGAAAATGCACCAGTCAGCGCCATCAGCATGGTCCATCATCATCTCAATGGCGATTCGGATATTATTCACTCGCGACTTCATCAAAGAGAGTTTCTCATATGAACCCTCAGCATCAACATGCGAAAGGACTGGGGCATTTTTCCAATTCCAAGAAATGAAAGGAGCTTAAGACGAGATCAAGCTTCTCATCAAAAAGAAAGGGGTGAACTCCTGAAAGAAATCATAACGACATAAGCGTGCCACTACGAAAGAAGGGGAAAATTCTCAAAAAGTTCTTAACTCAGGAGCAGAAGCTCAATGACGAAAGGCCTAGCGAATGAAATCTACACCATCAACATGCGTTAAGTCCTCACAAGTTAAAGCCTCTACACCGACGTTCAAATATGGGCAGCGAAAGAATGAATTACACCCTCCAGGGATATCAGCGGCATTCAGGCCATCAGTTTAGCCGGGTTGTGAATCAAACGCTTAAGGAAATGGGGCACAAGTACCCAACAACGAAATGAGACTCCAAATCACCTCAAAAAGGATGAGACATCTGGTGGTTGTAATCAAACATCAGGCGAAGTCTAGTGAAGTAATCCGTGGAATATTACTTCAGCGAAGATATCGGAAGATCTGGTATTCTAAACCATGCCATCAATACAGCGCGACATCAACACAGTTCATCGATGAAAGCTTCGTATACCACCGTTCGAGTGGGAACTGGAAAAGTTTGGCGATCAACAAGATAGTCATCGTTGTAACTACCAGCGAATACATCAAGAGGGTCTGGTGATTCCAGAACGTCATCCCCATCAGAGATGTGGAAAACATCTTAACTTATCTTCATCAAACAAGCATTAGCGATTAAATGCCAAACCATTAGAGTCAACACCAGCATCTGCAGCAACAATGATCGATAAAAGGTAAAGCGATTTGCGAATACATTTTAACATTCATCATAATATTCATTACATTGCGATTTGCGATATGCGATATTCGATTTGCGATATGCGATTTGCGATGCGATATGCGAAATATGATATGAAAAATGTGATGTGCGAGTTGCGAAGTGTGATTTAGCCAAATACGAAAAGCGATGTGCGATGTGCGAAATGCGATGTGCGATTTACGAACTGCGATTTGCGAAAACATTGTCATATTCATCATAAACATTCACTACATTGCGATTTACATCATTGAAAATACCTTGTCATGTTTCAAGTGTCTACTAATCTTTATCATGTCCATTCCATTGCATTGCATGAACATGATAAAGAGGGGCATCTGTAGACACTCGAAATTTTCTTCTACTGTTACTAACATTGCAGGAGGACAAATTCGTCTTTTAAGAGGGAACCCTGAAAGACAATCCAAATCCATACCGGATACTACCGAAAGTTCATCATCAAACCACGACTACTTAATCTGGGAGTAACCAAATCCAACCTCAAAGATAACCCCGAGGCTGCGGAGATCTGATCTGGGACCACACACACCTGGAAGACCGATTAATCTAGGAGATGACCCCGAGGTATCCAGTCTCAGTCCCAACCATGGGAATAGGTCAAGCCAACCTCAGAGATGACCCTGAGGATAGCTAAAAAGTCAACAAAGAAGCCAACCTCGGAGATAACCACGAGAAGCGATTACTAAATCACTACTTGAAACCGGAGATAACCTCGGGAGGGGCAAAATGGTCATTTTGCCAACTCAACTTTATTTTAAATCAAATACACTCATTTCAACTCAAAATACTTCAAAGGAAGTCCCACAAGAGAGATATCTTAACTCCGGAGCGCAGACTACACAAAACGGCTCACCGGATTGCCTGATGAAAATCCGGGAATGCCATTTCGGTCATGGACCCATCTTTCTGGAATCAAAAAATGTCAAATCATATATCATTGTGTAGCTCTCGGAAAGAACTTTCCGGAATAGTATGGCACGCTTCCATCGGACTCCCGGATTGAAAGTTATGAGCGATCGAAATAACAATACAGTCACGTATTTTTGACACGCGCGGGACCCACACGCCTGCCAGGGCACCCGAGTGCACCAAGCAGTACACTGCTACTAGGTTCCATAGGTAGACCTGCGGCTCCCACCTCTATAAAAATGGGACTTGGGGTGCTGATTTTCTAAGGAAAAAGACGGGAAACCCCACACACCCGCTCTGCACTTTCGCCCATATGATGTATTTTCCCCACTTTTAAACACCTGTGAGCTCATATATAGCCTCTTTTGTACCCACAAAAGCCCAGTGTTTACCCACTCTAAAGATATAGAAGCCTTTTTTATCAGTCAGCTGTATGCCTTCTCACACACTTTAGAGTCTTTCTCTTCATCTTTGCACACACCCTTCTACACGTTGAGAGTCGTGTTGCTTGCTTTTTCCCGGACTTCGGTCCGTGGTTTCATTTCAGTCTGTATATATATATATATTATATATATTTACATATATATATTGACTAACATTATCGAGTTATGCCTCGATTGAGCCTGAACTTGATGCCCGAGCGCTTCTTGCTTTAATATATATATATATATATATATATATATATATATATATATATATATATATATATATATATATTAACTGTGTGTCTAACTTTGTTCGATGAGCCTAGACTTGATGCCTAGTGTGTTTATTCGCTTATATATATATATATTATATATATCAACTGTGTGTTGGACTTTGTTCGATGAGCCTAGACTTCGGTTTGGTGCGTTTACTCATTTTTATATATATATATACTTATATATATGAACTGTGGTCGAACTCTGTTCGATGAGCCTAGATTTTACATCCGGTGCATTTACTACTTTTATATATATATATATATATATATATATATTTCCGTCCTGCCTGGAGTTCTCTTCGTGGCAGTTGATCGCTTCTGCCTTTATTTACGTTTTGTCACTTTGGAGTTTCCTCCATATGCGGTTGATAACTTTTAATGACTTTATTTATATTTCTCGATCCCCCATGGAGGTGCTTCGTGGTTGGTGATCCTGTCTGATATATATATATATATATATATATATATATATATATATATATTTACCGCTTTTATATATAAACCTGCTTATTGCTTTCATATAAACTGCAGTATTTTGTGAGCCTAGGAATCATGTGATCACAGATTCATCCCATTGGATCTAGATTCGGTTCCCGTGATGGACATGTTCAGCTGTAAGCAGCTTGCGATGTCTGAATTTCCTCAGATGGTTTCCATACCCACGAGGAAGTCAGCATTATTTTTGTATATTATTTTCGTACGGATGCCTCGCATCCGTCAAATAAAATCAATTCATCTGCTCACTTAATAAAAATGGAATTATAAAAGGTCTCAATTCCTATTGAGCATCAGGGTTTGAAAAATCTCTTTTATAAAACATCACTGCCATATCTTGTTAAAAACTGATTTTTTACATAAATTCAAATCCTGTGTATATAGGTTCGAACGAGGCCTCGCACAACTTTCATATAACAGCACATTGACCCACACACACACACACACACACACACACACACTCAGATAATAGTTTCTTGAAAAGAGACGGTCACCGTGGTAACACGGATGTCGGGGGGTGCCTAACACCTTCCCCCCGCATAATTAAGTCTCCGGACCCTAAATGAATCTCGGTTTTAATTCGTATCGTTGTCACATCACTGGGTCAATGTGCAAACCTTTTCTTGGTTGTGTTGGTACAACCATTTAAAAAACCAACTGGCGACTCTTAACAGTCCCATCGTCGACATTATACATGTCGGACCTTTTCACTTGTTTTTTCAAACAAATCTCACCTAAAATGAGAACACCAAAAAACAAGTAACGGAAAGGGACACCCAAAAATCCCGACGTCGACATAGACCACACTCCTCCTACTAGGATTGCAGCTAGTCTGAGGTTATGGTATGATAGTTTACCAGATTTGGACTGTATATCAATAGGTAACATGAGACATTCCATGTCTTTCATGACGTTCCAGGTTATAGATGGTTTTGAGGAGGGCATGTTGTCTTATTGGATTCCTAATAGACAAGTTTTTAAATTTGGGTCAGACGAGTTGACTCCGACCTTAGAGGAGTATCAACATATCACTGACTTGTCCCTAGCTGGGCCTTGTGCCAAAGTTGTTGTTGGTCATATGCGCTGTCTGTTCATGACTATGACCGGACTGAGGCTATCTGTTGTACTTGAGGAGATCTCAGCTGGGCATGTAGTGTCTATGGATTTTTTGATCGATCATTTTGGGTCTTTGGATAGCCTTGCACTGCATTCGGAGGACTTCTCCATCTCGGAGGATCTTTGGAGGGTGGTGAGGAGTGCATATTATTCATTTATTTTGATTACTTTATGCATAATTTATGGCATGTTTTGTTGTTAACACGAGTCTAATAAGGTTGTGTATGGATTTGAGGAGTGAAATGAAGCTTACGTGCTAAACCAGAACGAATTGGAGTTGATGGCATGGAAAAAGGATGACGAATCAAAACTCAAGAATCTGCGCCCCGACGAGATTCCATAGGCCAAATTCTGCGCCCCGACGCAGACCTCTCTGTCCAGGCACTCCCCAGCGTTCTTTGACCTCGCCCCAGCAAAGCCCTCTCTGCTTGACTACGCATCGACGGAGTTTTCATGAACATAATCTGCGCCCCGGTGCAGATCCCTTTTCAGAGCCAGTAAAGGATGAAACTCGCCCCGACGAGTTTGGTATGAAGAAAATCTCACCCCGACGAGATTTTCGGGAAAATTTTAGTGAATTTTTGATTTTGAAAAGTTTTATGCAGACTTCTAATAAAAGTCGGATTGCGAATTTGTTGGATTGTTAGGTCTTTGTTAGTCTTTATAAATACATGTAGACTTGACATCATGGGATCATCTTCTACATTCATTGAAACTGTAACGCCCCAAAATCTGGTCTATCTTCACGGATTCCTTACGTCACGATTCCATCTCCTTTCGAACATACATCATTATATAGTTAAATATAACAACATACATTCTCAAATCCCAGGTTCTAAGACCTTATAACTTTCATTACAAATAATGATAATTACATTCTTCTTTACATCTTACAAGAGTGATTTTTATCCTCCACCAAGGATACATAACAGTTCATTAAACTATTCTATAGTTCAATTATCTAATCTACATTACAAGTTTTGGCTTGATCTTCACGCACATTCACAAACTGAATTAATGGCACTTCGTCTGGATACCGATCAACTTGATCTTTACGGGATCCTTAAATTCTTCCTAACATCATTCGCTTAAAATGTTTTTATTTAAAGCAAGTGTGAGCATTCAATTGCTCAGCAAGTCATAACAGTTGAACAAACAACTTCAAGAATTTAAACATTCTTTTAAGACTTCAATAACCGAACAAAGGTTATGAAGCAGCTTGAACAATAAGAATAATTTTGATTCCTATCATTTTAAAACATTCGTCACATACTCTTTGAACTACTTTCATTCTTCTACCTTTTTCCATACATATCCTATCTGGCTAGAATCATTAGCACATACTTAACAATAACGGTTCATGTATAAGCAGAACATACTCATATTGAATAGTTCAATCACAGAACATTTCATCTCATAGAAACACCGAAGTGTTCAAATTGTGGCACAAGGCCTCATACATACTACCACCTTGTACATATATCGCACATATGCACATATACAAGACTTCTCAAGTTCAACATCTGAGAAGTTTAAGAAACTAGCATTCATGTACAATATGAATGAAGTTAGGAAACTTGCCTTACGTACAGCTACAACTTGTGCTGAATTGCTCATTCCAATCCCTATATAACACATAAGAAAATAGCACATACACCAATTGTGAGATCCCAAATTTTATGAATAAAGATTTAAATTTCTCGAAATATTTTTTTGAATATTATGGTGTGGATTTGATATAATGTTATAGTTGTGGGTAATATTTATAAATTTTTGCAAAGTATGCAAGTTGTTATAAAATATTCGTTTGGTCGGGGAATATTCTTTTTGTCGGGGAATATCCGAACGACGGCACAATCATTGGTGGACCCCACAACGGAAGTATTGTCGTAGTTAGAAAATGACATAATTATCTTTTTATAAAAATAACGGCGAAAGTGTTACCGTTAAAACTGTTGAACTACACGGTAGTAAAGTAATAAAGATGTCTGGCGTGGTTGCATAGTAGCACACGGTATTGATTTATGATGCTTACATAAGAAGTCACTCAGTTATACTCAATTATTGCTACAGTAATTACTGCATCATATCTCTCATATTATTGATTCAATTATTGTCACAGTATCATCTGTATAATATGATATATTATTAAATCAATAATTGAGACGACAAAGTTATTTATATTATTATTTGCAATATTGACAATGTCTAGAAGTTCTGTCAAGGAGAGGTTTGGTCACCTAATTGCGCGCCAATAAGGAGAAATCCTTATCGGAAAGCCCCCTCTTTCCTGGGAATGACATGGTTGTTAAATATTATGAATTATAATATTAATGATGAATAAGTTCGTGTTGATTAAGGATGAAATTGATAGTTCCATTGTGTTGGAATTATTATTGTTAGTGGAAATTGACATTTATTTCGATAATAATTGATGTCTGGTGGTTATATTGACCAATCGGATAATTAATTGAATAAATGAGCAATTAATTGCTATTGATTCACATGATTATAGCTATTTGTTCACATGTGTGTACTATTGATTCACATTCATTTACTATTAGGGGAGTTGGTGCAAGATTGATAATACTTGCATGACTAAGTTAAAAATGGAGGTATAGATGGAGGTACTATACTGTAATTCGTATTTTTACATGTCTAGAACTATTGATTCACATGATTTACTATTGATTCACATGATTTACTATTAGGGGAGGTGGTGCAAGTTTGATAATACGTGCATGACCAAATTAAAAATGAAGGAAAAGAGGAATGTATTATACTGTAATATTTTGAGCCCCAAAATGTGCAATTATTGAAATTATATTTTCCTATAAATAGAAGCTCATTCCTTCATTATTTTTCACCAATTCACTAAAGCTATAGAGCAATTATTATAGAGAGAAGTTATAGAGAGAAAGAAGAAGAAAAAGTCCTACATCACTATTCCAATTATCCATCTTCTTTTGAGGTAAGGGTATTATTTCTTTCAGTATTCATGAAGAGAGCTTATGTTATTCCATTCTTTATTATTATGTTGGAATAACTTTGTTTATGCAAAAGTACCGCATACATGGTGAAATTCTTACATTATTCCATTCTTTATTATTATGTTGGAATAACTTTTGTCTATCTGATACCTCATACATGGTGAAATTCTTCCATTATTCAATTATTTATTATTCATTGGAATATCCTGTCTGCATGCGAATTACGCATGACCGGTTCCATTCTTTATTATTACATTGGAATATCACATGCACAAGCGTGCGCGTATTACATGCATGACCCAGTTCCATTATTTATTATTACATTGGGAATAACTTTGTTTGTGCGATCTATCGCATGCACAGTAAATTCTTTTATTAACTCATTCTTTATTATTCCGTTGGGAATAACCTGTCTGCGCGGTCTATCGCATGCCTGGTGAATTCTTTTGTTATTCCATTCTTTATTATTCTGTTAGAATAACCTGTCTACGCGGACTACCACATTCATGGTGAATGACCTTTCGTATTTATTCTTTATAAAATTGTGGAAATGATTTGTCTACGTGGATTACCGCATGGCGGGTGAAAATCCATTTGCAGTTTTGTATATTCTATTATACTCGTATGAGATATCATTTCTTTTGTACTCGTCATGGAATATCATTTTCTTTGGTATTTTTTACGAGTTGCTATTCACGGGTTACTATTTACCCGATTACTATTCACTCTAGTATTATTCACTCGGGTATTCGGAGAACTTTTCGTGTCGAAGTACTATTCACGAGTTACTATTCACAAGTTACTATTCACCCAAATTACTATTTACCTGAATATTATTCACTTGGGTATTTGGGGTACTTTTTATGCCGGGGTACTATTCACGAGGTACTATTCCCGAAGTACTATTTATAGGGTACTATTGCGGGGTACTATTTACCCGAAACAAAAATTTCTTTTTTGTCCAAATTATTTTTAGTACATGAATATTATTCTTGAATTTTACTCCACAAAGCAGTATCATGTTGACAATTTGGATATTTTTAAACTCTGAATAAATTTAAAGTCTTTAATATTTATCCTTGATTTTGTTTGACTAATGCTTATATCATTGTTATCATCCTCATGCTTATATTATGATGAAAGTCATCTTTGGCTTACGTGAAAAGATGGACGGTTGATTATTGGTTTTACAGTTGTATATCTTTGTCTTACGTGCAAAGATGGACTGTTGATTGATGAGTATCTTTGGCTTTATGTGCATAGATGAACTGTTTATTGGTATAATTATGACTAGAGATCATTCGGTATAATCATGACCCGTAATGTTATAGATGATGTGGTAAAAGTTCTCATTGGCCCGTAGTGCATTGATGGACAGTTATTGGTATGATTATAACCATGGATTATTCGGTATAATCATGACCATTGATGATTACATGAATATCCTTGGCCGTAGTGCAGGGATGATTCGATGATGTGAATTATTTATTTAGCTGAGTCTCAGCGATAAAATATTAATTCGTAAAAGATAGTAGATATCATGCTCTACTAGACTCTTCTAAAATACAGTTGTATGTCTTTGGCCTGTAGTGCAAAGATGAATTGTTAATGAATATCTTTGGCCGTAGTGTAAAGATGAATTTATTAGTATGATTATGAGCAGGAATTGTGATTTGGTATAACCATGATTTTTGATGTTCAGGTGAAGATAGGTGATGAAAATTATCTTCGTCCTGGGTGCGAAGAGAAATTTAGAATCACAATTATGATTATGAGTTATTCATATGATTGTGGACATGAATTGTTGATTGATGTTACAAGGATAAAACATTATTGGTGGCCTTTTAACATGGAGAAGATAATAGACCTGATGGTCTATTTGACTCTTCTAATGGATTGCTTATTCCGCTGCAATTATTGATCTAAAACTTGTTGTCTATTATATTCTATCAGTTGTTATACTGTTGAAGACTAAGGATAATTTATTCTGCATTATCTTAGTCATAATATTTCTTACTGGGCTAGTTGAGCTCACCCTTTCTTTCATTGTTCTCTTCAGGAAATGAGAATATAACTGGAACGAGTTGGGGAATGGAGTGATGATCCAGTATAAGTGGCTTTAGTAGTTCTCACTATTCTACGGAATAATATGATAATAATTGTAATGAGGATTCCATTGAGTGTGGATATTGTCTAGATGACAATATTCTTGTTTAAACTCTCAGATATGTTTTGTCGTATTTTACACGACTGTTGTATAATTAAGTTGTATTTGAATTTATGTACCATGTATCTGGCGACTCAAGATGGGTGATGTATACCTGTTTTGGGGGCGTCATAGTTGGTATCAGAGCTTAGGGATATGATCCCTGGCTGAGATGTGAGACAAGATCTAGGAGGGGAGAGACGGGGAATTCCTTCGCTAGTATGACCTACCTAAGTTTGCTTGTTATTTAATTGGTCGGTCAGAGTATATGGATAATATGTGATATGTCAATTAACCCTTGTTTTGTGACAGTGTTTGAAAATGGCATCTGAAAATTTTGAGATCAGCAATGAAGCACTTGAGACCGTTGAGTCACCAACGATCAATACCCAGGATAATGTGCAACAGGAAGACAATAATCCTCGGTAAATAATAATAACACCGTCGATGATGAACGATGGGATGTTCAGAGGCTTTATGCAATTCATGCAACATCAGGTGAGAGAGACTCCTGTTCAAAATGTAGGTGGAAATAATGGCAACCCACAGTCGGTCACCGCTAAGCAGTTCAAGGAGCTGGGACAACCGGAGTTTTTGGGAAAGCCAAAACCACTTAAGGCGGAGACGTGGTTAAAGTAGATCACCAAGATATTTGATGTCTTGGGATGCTCTGAGGAGAAAAAGGTTCCCTTTTCCACCTTTATGTTGCGTGAAGAAACATATTCTTGGTGGGAATCAGAAAAGCATTACCGACTGGCCTTTTCAAGATGTCTTGGGAGAAGTTCCAAGAGTTGTTCAACGACAAGTACTTTCCCGAAAATATTTGTCACATGAAGGAGGTGGAATTCATCAAGTTGGAGCAAAACAATATAACCGTGTCGCAATACGAGACTAAATTTGTGGAGTTATCTCGGTTTGCATCCCATTTGGTCGATAATGAGGAGCGAATGACGCGAATGTTTATAAGAGGTTTGAAACTCGATATACGTCAATACCTCATTTCTCACAAACTTTGTTTATATTCAGATGTTGTGAATAGGGCTCAATTATTGGAGCGATAATGAGTCAAGACACAACAAAAGGCAACGACCAACAACACGATAATAATCGTCTGCATGGCAACGCGACCATCCAACAATGATAACCATCGTGGGGGAAATTATCTGGCAAGAAATGGTAACCACTTTGGTGGTAATCATGGCCAATATAATAGAAGTGGAAAATTCAAGAAGAGAAGATTTAACGATGATGGGAAGACGTCGGCAGCAACAACAAATTCTAGGGGAGGAGAACGACCGCTAGTTAGATGCTATAGATGCGGAGAGGAGGGACACATAAGTCCAAACTGTTCACAACCTTCTAAGGTATGTTTTAGTGGTGGAAAAGATGGTCACATAGCTCGATTTTGTCTTATAGCGAAATCAAGTCCAGCTAGGACGGTGGCACCAAAGGCGGATACGGACAAAACAAAGTCGGTGGTTTCAGGAAGAGTATTTTTCGTGACTTCTCAAAAAGCGAGTAACCCGAACGAAGTTAGCACGAGTTAGTTAATTAATAATTTTTGCGAAGTCTATACCTTATTAGATACCGGTTCTACCCATTCTTTTATCTCTCTTGCTTGTGCTCAACATTTAAATTTAACTCCGGAGAGATTAGACTTTGACTTATTGGTTGAAACTTCGTTAGTAGAAACCATCATTTCATGTGTTATCCAAGTCTTGGATGAGAGTAGACACAGCAACGCAGGGTGGGTTGGGCTCGGTAAAAGTGGTAAAGGCCAAGGGAATGGTCCTGACTAAAATGGCCCGGATTTTGGCGGGCTAAAAAAGTGAGGCCCGTGGCCGTTATGGTTAGTAAGTAGACCAGACGCGTTTTCCTTTTTTTTTTTTTTGCAAAATCTTGATACACCAAAAATAGTAATAATAATAAATATTAATAATAATTTTAATTACTTAAATTAACTACATATCTCAATCAATTAAAATTTTAATAGTATTATAATTTTAGATATTATTCTAAAGGCATGATTTGGGATAATGATTGATTTACTTTTCAAATAAGTAGGGGGAATGCATAATTAAGGGATAATGATTGATTTACTTTCCAAATGTACTACAATAAGTAGGGGATTGCATAATTAAGGGATAAAATTATCTATATTATTGTGTATAGATTTTGGACTTGCAATCTAAAAAATTAGTGATTGATTCAGATTATATATTGCTAGTAGTTCAAAGTATATAATCAAATTTGATTCTTTAAAATTAATATAATTTATTTAACTTTTAAAAATAATAAATCATTGTAATTAATACTAATATATAGATAATTTTAAATTTTTATAATTATATTATCTAACTTAAACTAATAATTGTTAGTTTAATAGTTTTATACTTTGAAATTATTAACTACATATCTCAATCAATTAAAATTTTAATAGTATTATAAATTAGTATTATTAATTAATTACCTACATTAACTACATATCTTAATTATAATTTTTAAATATAGTTAAAATTTATTGAAGATTGCATTAAAAATAAATAGTTGTTGTAGCTTAGTTGGTTTGAACTCTTATTTATTTACTTACAAGTCTTGTGTTCAAGCCCTACAAGTAGCAAAATTTTATTTAAAAAAAAAAAAAACTCACAGACCCAGTAGTAAAACGCCAAGCATGAAGTTTCCATGGGCTAAAAATGTTAAGCCCAAAGCCCAATTTTTATGGGCTAGCCCGGCCCGGCCCGCGGGCCTGGGCCAATTTTGCCAGGTCTAGATGAGAGTCACAGTTTTTGAATGATATTTCTATTGTTAATAAATTTCCTGACGTATTCTTGAAGACTTCTTAGCCTACCCCTAGAGCGTGAAATTGAATTTTGTATTGCCCTCAGTACAAAACCCATTTCTAAAACCATCAAATATTTCTTTACCTAAAACGATCGTATAATGTGCCAAAGGCGTTGGCTTGAGCGGTTGAAGATTACGATCGTACCATTCAATATCATCGTGGAAGAGCGAACGTGGTAGTTGACGCGTTGAGTAGAAGATCGTATGCATTTGCGAGTGCGATGTTGTTAACACAAAAACCCATTTCGTATAACTTACAAATGATGAAGATAGAGTTAAAGACTCTAAGGACCCACGTGGTGATATCAAATATACGAGTAGAATCGACTTTAATCGATAAAGTTAAAGCCGTACAAGCTACATACTCAGAGCTGATGAATGTGAAGAAGAAGGTTCAAGAGGGCGTTATTCTAGAAGCAAGAATCGATGAAGAGAGAAAATCTAAACCCTCGATTTTATTGGCTCATTTGAAATCCTTGATCGAGTAGGAACTATGGCCTATAGACTCATTTTACCGTCAAGTATATCGCGTGTTCATAACATTTTTCACATATCGATGTTACATAAATATGAGGATGACCTGAACCACGTTATTATATTAGAACTAGACGAGATAGCAGAATATTTAACGTATGAGGAGATACGTGTTAAAATCTTGGATAAGAAGGATCATATTCAACACTCAAAGGTTATACCTCAAGAGTTAGAATCTGAAATGAAGTCAAGGTATCCTCATCTCTTCGGCATACCAGGTACGTACGTAAATTTTGAGGGCGAAATTTCATAAAGAAGGGAGATTGTGAGACCCCAAATTTTATGAATAAAGATTTAAATTTTTCGAAATAAATTTTTGAATATTATGGTGTGGATTTGATATAATGTTATAATTGTGAGTAATATTTATAAATTTTTTTAAAGTATGCAAGTTGTTATAAAATATTCGTTTGGTCAAGGAATATTCTTTTTATCGGGAAATATCCGTACGACGGCACAATCATTGTGGACCCCACAACGAAAGTATTGTCGTAGTTAGAAAATGACATAATTATCTTTTTATAAAAATAACGGCGAAAGTGTTATCGTTAAAACTGTTGAACTAACCGGTAGTAAAAGTACAGTAATATGCGTGGTTGCATAGTAGCACACGGTATTGATTTATGATGCTTACGTAAGAAGTCACTCAGTTATACTTAATTATTGCTACAGTAATTACTGCATCATATCTCTCATATTATTGATTCAATTATTATCACAGTATCATCTGTATAATATAATATATTATTAAATCAATAATTGAGACGGCAAAGTTATTTATATTATTATTTACAATATTGACAATGTTTAGAAGTTTTGTCAAGGAGATGTTTGGTCACCTAATTGCGCGCCAATAAGGAGAAATCCTTATCGGAAAGCCCCCTCTTTCCTGGGAACGATATGGTTATTAAATATTATGAATTATAATATTAATGATGAATAAGTTCGTGTTGATTAAGGATGAAATTGATAGTTCCATTGTGTTGGAATTATTAGTGTTAGTGGAAATCAATGTTTATTTCGATAATAATTGATGTCTGGAGGTTATATTGACCAATCAGGTAATTAATCGGATAAATGAGCAATTAATTGCTATTGATTCACGTGATTATAACTATTTGTTCACATGTGTGTACTATTGATTCACATTCATTTACTATTAGGGGAGTTGGTGCAAGATTGATAATACTTGCATGACTAAGTTAAAAATGGAGGTATAGAGGGAGGTACTATACTATAATTCGTATTTTCACATGTCTAGAACTATTGATTCACATGATTTACTATTGATTCACATGATTTACTATTAGGGGAGGTGGTGCAAGTTTGATAATACGTGCAGGACCAAATTAAAAATGAAGGAAAAGAGGAAGGTATTATACTGTAATATTTCGAGCCCCAAAATGTGCAATTATTGAAACTATATTTTCCTATAAATAGAAGCTCATTCCTTCATTATTTTTCACCAATTCACTAAAGCTATCGAGCAATTATTATAGAGAGAAATTATAGAGAAAGAAGAAGAAAGTCTCACTACATCACTATTCCAATTATCCATCTTCTTTTGAGGTAAGGGTTTTTATTTCTTTCAGTATTCATGAAGAGAGCTTATGTTATTCCATTCTTTATTATTATGTTGGAATAACTTTGTCTATCTGAGTACCGCATACATGGTGAAATTCTTTTGTTATTCCATTCTTTATTATTATGTTGGAATAACTTTTGTCTGTCACAAGTACCGCATACATGGTGAAATTCTTCTCATTATTCCATTCTTTATTATTTTGTTGGAATATCCTGCTTGTGCGGATTACGCATGACTTCAGTTCCATTCTTTATTATTCTGTTGGAATATCACGTACATGCGTATTACACATATGACCGGTCCCATTATTTATTATTCGTGGGAATAACTCATGCATGCGGTCTATCGCATGCCTGGTGAATTCTTCTGTTATACCATTCTTTATTATTCTGTTGGGAATAACCCGTCTGTGCGGTCTATCGCATGCCTAGTGAATTCTTTTGTTTTTCCATTCTTTATTATTCTGTTGGAATAGCCTGTTTACGTGGACTACTGCATGCATGGTGAATGACCTTTCGTATTCATTCTTTATTAAATTGTGGAAATGATCTGTCTACGTAGATTACCGCATGGCGGGTGGAAATCTATTTGTAGTTTTGTATATTCTATTATACTCGTATAAGATATCATTTCTTTTGTACTCGTCATGGAATATCATTATCTTTGGTATTTTTTATGAGTTATTATTCACGGGTTACTATTCACTCTAGTATTATTTACTCGGGTATTCGGGGCACTTTTCGTGTCGGAGTACTATTCATAAGTTACTATTCACAGGTTACTATTTACCCAAATTACTATTCATCCGAATATTATTCACTCGTGTATTTGGGGTACTTTTCATGCCGGGGTACTATTCACGAGGTACTATTCCCAAAGTACTATTCATAGGGTACTAT
This sequence comes from Panax ginseng, assembly GCA_020205605.1. Taxonomy (NCBI): domain Eukaryota; kingdom Viridiplantae; phylum Streptophyta; class Magnoliopsida; order Apiales; family Araliaceae; genus Panax; species Panax ginseng. The sequence goes on along the minus strand of CM035136.1, from coordinate 100,070,661 downwards.
TAAGGGTACTATTTACCCAAAAATATATTTCTTTTCATCATTCAAATTATTTTTAGTACATGAATATTATTCTTGAATTTTACTCCACAAAGCAATGATCATGTTGACAATTTGGATATTTTTAAACTCTGGATAAATTTAAAGTCTTTAATATTTATCCTTGATTTTGTTTGACTAATGCTTATATCATTGTTATCATCCTCATGCTTATATTATGATGAAAGTCATCTTTGCTTACGTGCAAAGATGGATCGTTGATTATTAGTTTTACTGATTGTATATTTTTTGGCTTACGTGCAAAGATGGACTGTTGATTATTGGTTTTACAGTTGTATATCTTTGGTTTACGTGCAAAGATGAACTATTAATTGATGAGTATCTTTGGCTTATATGCATAGATGAACTGTTTATTGGTATGATTATGACTAGGGATCATTCGGTATAATCATGACCCGTAATGTAGATGATGTGGTAAAAGTCCTCATTGACCCGTAGTGCATTGATGGACAGTTGTTGGTATGATTATAACCATGGATTATTCGGTATAATCATGACCATTGATGATTACATGAATATCCTTGGCCGTTGTGCAGGGATGATTCGATGATGTGGATTATTTATTAAGCTGAGTCTCAACGATAAAATATTAATTCGTAAAAGATAGTAGATATCATGCTCTACTTGACTCTTCTAAAATACAGTTGTATGTCTTTGGCCTGTAGTGCAAAGATGAATTGTTAATGAATATCTTTGGCCGTAGTGCAAAGATGAATTTGTTAGTATGATTATGAACAGGAATTGTGATTTGGTATAACCATGATTTTTGATGTTTCAGGTGAAGATAGGTGATGAAAATTATCTTCGTCCTGGGTGCGAAGAGGAATTTAGAATCACAATTATGATTATGAGTTATTCATATGATTGTGGACAAGAATTGTTGATTGATGTTACAAGAATAAAACATTATTGGTGGACTTTTAACATGAAGACGATAATAGACCTGATGGTCTATTTGACTCTTCTAATGGATTACTTATTCCACTGCAGTTGTTGATCTTAAACTTATTGTCTATTATATTCTATCAGTTGTTATACTATTGAAGACTAAGGATAATTTATTCTGTATTATCTTAGTCATAATATTTCTTACTGGGCTAGTTGAGCTCACCCTTTCTTTCATTGTTCTCTTCAGGAAATGAGAATATAGCTGGGACGAGTCGGGGAATGGAGTGATGATCTAGTATAAGTGGCTTTAGTAGTCCTCATTATTCTACGGAATAATGTGATAATAATTGTAATGAGGACTCCATTGAGTGTGGATATTGTCTAGATGGCAATATTCTTGTTTAAACTCTCAGCTATGTTTTGTCGTATTTTACACGACTGTTGTATAATTAAGTTGTATTTAAATTTATGTACCATGTACCTGGCGACTCAAGATGGGTGATGTATACCTATTTGGGGGGGGTCACACCAATAAGTCATATACTTGACTTAGGCATTGGTTTACTTAACTTTACTTCTTAATGTTCGTGTTCTTATAATCTTTGTTTACACGACCTACTTTCTTTACCGGTTTACAGCTTTACGACATGCGAAGATGTCTTACTCATACGATCATCATCTTTGATGATTTAGCTTCCTATCTTCTTTTTATAACCTTTCTAGGACAAAGCACACATCGCATCTCTGCTAGTAGTCCATATGGTACTCTGAGTGATTTCCCACAAACAACCAACAAACAAGTTCCCGTCTCGTCTACACTGTCTTTCACAGTGAGTTAGATCGGTCGCCAGTTTCGTATATACCTTCGCTCTCTGAAGAAATTGTCTAGCCCAGCTCCCATATGTCAACCATCAAAGCTTATGATTGCACCACAACCTAACTTATTTTAACCAATCCGAACCATTAAACTATAATGTTTGTTAAGTCAATTTCTTATTCCTTATGGCTTTTTGGCAACTAAATGCCATACCTCAAGATTTATTCCTTATCGTCTAAATCATATGGTCTTTTGTATACCCAGAACGATCATTTCATATTAATTCTACGCATTCATAGCGTTAAGCCTTTTACGTTACCTTACTCATATCTTACAACGTCCGGTTCATTCGACTCGAAACGTTATCCTAGTTATAATTATTAACTCAGCTTCTTAACGTTATACATACTTGTCTTCATTATCTTACGGTCAAACCATACACGGTGTGTAGATTCTACCCGTTTAATATTCGCGTACACTAAACCCTTATGTCGGCTAAAGTGTTTAACGATTACATTCATTCTAACATTCTTTATCCGACTTACATTCAGACTTTCATTAATCTCATTACCGTTTGTTACAGCTTTCCTTGATAATTCCTATCTTACTTACTACTTTCATCAACGTGTAAGTCATACAACCAATGTATACTTAGAACATTCGTCCGACGCGAATACAATTCACGAGGATCATTTACGTATTTAGCGTTCACGTTGCTCGTCTCTTAATCTCTTGTTCAACCCTTACCCAAGGTTTTAATCGCTTCAATCGGTATCCATTACATGAACCCCACGTTCATTATTCTTTCTTAATGTCGAAGCCATACGGTTCGTTGTATGCTAAGACCGATCGTTCATCGCAACTGCGTTGCATTTACATTCTTCATCTTTTAATCTCGTTAAATCATTCCGTTCAACCTTTACTAAATGTTTTAAGTGTTATTTTACGTGAACTTTACGTTCATTATCTCTCCGTACACTTCCCCCAGGAATTTAGCAATAAAAAGCTCATTTCTGGGCCTTGCCTCGCTGCCGTGGCGGGTTCCTTCTTCTTCCTCGTGACATGGCGCCCACTCAACAATAGTGATGGTCCGGGTTGGTATGCGCGATGCCTCCCCAAAACAAATTGGCTATGGCCGCCAGCTTAACATCTCCAAAATTTTTCTAAGTCTGGAAATTGTTTCAGACGCTTACTTTGCAACCTCATATCTTTCTCGTTATAACTCAGAACGAGGTCGTTCCAAAGCAATACTATTCCTTATCTTACGTACTTCAAATTCACCCAGACAAAAATTTATTCTGAATCCGTTAACATGCCATTCAATTGGCTTAAATTATATCCTTCGTTCATTTTACGCTATTAACGTTCTTCGTCTGTTCGTCCGTAATTTGGTCATTCGAACTCAGAACTCATTCGTTCTTGAGTCCACGACTTACGTTTTCTACGTTCTCTTACTTTCTTATGAAACCCTACTCATTCAGGTTCATTTACCTAATTTCTATTTCTCGTTTGTCTTTTACAAAATTTTCGCCATAACTTCGTTATAGCTAAGTTTAATCCGTTCTTCACGAACGTTTTTACCGTTCCTAACCAAGAAATAATCAACTAACTTATATGCGATGGTTTTAAACTTGTCCATCAACAACAAATTATACTACGATGGTTTTAAATTTGTCCATCAACAACGTTCTTCGTGTTCTTCGCGTGTTCTTCGCGTTCTTCGTTCGTTCTTCATTTTTAATCCATACTTTTATTATGATTTCACTTTTTCTTAGAATTTGATGTTATAAAACACCATTCCTTACTAATATCACCGAATCGTTCATATGATTCATTCGGATCGTTCAAATTCATTAAGAATCTTATATTTCCTTAAGAAATTTATAAACTAAATTTCTTATTCTTATTTCTTCATTTTCTCATGATTTCAATCATATGAAATCATTCTTAACATCTGTTACTTATTATTCTCATTAAGCTATGTTTTAACATAGAAAACTTAAAGAAAATTTATTTCGAAGTTAGGTTTTGGATTACCTTTCTTCTTTAATCTTCCCCTGTTGGACAAAGCGTGCACTCGGGCTAGCTTTACCTCTTCTTTCTCCTCTTCATCTCTCTCTCTGTCTTAAGTGTTGGAAATTTTTTATTAACCAACAAATGAGCTTAAGCTCTCTTTTTTATAGATTTTCAAGGCTAGGGGCAAAATAGTCATTTCACCCCAAACCTCCTTACTATTCACACCTCCTTACTCCACCTCCTCACTATTCATGAAGCTTCCATTACAAGTTTCGTGCTTCCGTGTGACACCCCCAAATTCGGGTTTCCAGACCCCCGAGTTTGGTGCTCACGATCCACAATATAAATAACATTTAACTACCCATTTAATTATAAATAGGAATATACACTTCATTAACTGATAGAGTTAATACATTACCCCATGTTCTCTAACCTTAACATTACAAACATACCCTTTAGTTATACAAAAAGTGTTTACAATTACAACATAATAATAATGTTCATCACAACTAATCCAGTACTTTGCCTTTGTGCTTCTTTGACCCGCTCCCTAGCTGAAATGTTTTATTTAGCAAGGGTGAGCAACAAAGTTGCCCCGCAAGTTAAGACATACAATAAATGTATAAGAATCAAGAATAACAGACTATCTAATTTGATAGAATAACACCAAAGTTCGGGGAACTTTGAAATGGCTGAACAAATCTTTAATAACTAACAAGTCTTCTCGCACTCTATGCAACACAATAATCTAATAAATGAAAGAGTACAACGCTTTCAAAGTTTCTACGATATTCTAATGAATAATCAAGAATCAATTCTACGCAATAATAAAGTTGAATGTTTTCCAGATTTATGCTGAGTGATCCGTTGGATCTTGAACTTCTCTTCTCGAGTAACTATCAAAGATTAGACTTTGATATACCCAGGTGTATCAAATAACCATAAAGATTAAATTATACCCCTCTACAAGTACTTAGAGCGACCAACTCCTTGTACCCTATATTATGCATAATACTCAAAACGCGCACAGAAGTCGATATACGACCAAATATGTTCCCTTTATATAAAAGGTTGTTCTTCTCAGTCTTTGAATCAGAATTTGATTTAACAACGAAATATTATGATTTCAATATTTTGTCACTTCTCGATCTAGCCGAAATAATTGGCATCGATCTGTCAATAATAATTGAATTATCTTCTCGAACCTATCAAGTTCTAACAATTGTTCGTCTAGCTAGAATAATTAGCTCAAACATTTCTCAACACAATTCGACAATAAACAGGAATTATCTGTACTGTCAATACTAGCTTCTACGGATGTAAGTATCCAACAATAGTTATTTTCTAATTATATTCTCAGAATTCACTAATTCAATTTGAATTAATAAACATGCACTAACTGCGAATAATCAACAATAAATTCTCGGACGTGGTCTAATCAACAATAATTAACCACCATAATATTTGAACAAACATAACTCAAGGTTGAGTTAGGAAACTTACCTTCTGCGTTGATTACTGCTACACAATATACTTATCTGCGTTCGTAAGACCTATAATCAACAATATCGGTCTCACAATTAGCACAATAATTCACAACACATAATACTGTAATTTACAGTCAATCTGTCTCCTAGACACATTATCACATAGCCACATTAGTGCTTACAACCTATATAAACACTTATCAAGTTTAACTAGTTCTATTCAGTTTGGACTTGATTTCTCTCTATTATCTTTGGTCACCCTATCCGATAATTTACACCTTTATTGTCAATTAAACTTGGTCTCTAAGCTTCAATATTATTTTATATAAGTCAAATATCGTTTATAATATTTTTTGGAAGCTTTTAATAATTTTCTAATAATTATTATAATTTATAATAATTTTTTAAACACCGTAATCATTTCAAATGATTTAAATACTAATTAATTCCATTATCATTAATATTTAATAATATTAAAATATTAATGACATATTTGTCAAAATATTAAAATAACTTAAAATAATTTTAAATCATCAATATTCTACTTAAATGATTTTTAAAAGAATTAAAATCATTTTTAAATCATCACCATTAATATTTAAATATTAATAAAATTATTGTCAAAATATTATAACTTAAATTTTTTAAATCATTTTCTCATTTTAAATGATTTTTAAATCAATAAAATCATTTTTCTATCATTTATTTAATTTAATAATTAAATAAATCTAATATCATTAATATTAATTTATTATTGAGAATTCTCCAAAAATATTGAAAATTATATTTTATAATTCAAAATATTTTTAAACACTTTATTCTTCTTTAAAATGATTTTTATACAATTAAAATCATTTTTAATTCATTTATTTAATATAATAATTAAATAAATCTATTATCAATAATATTAAATTATTAATAAAATTCTCTAAAAATATTAAAAGTTACATTTTATAACTTAAAATATTTTTAAACACTTTATTTTTATTTAAAATGATTTTTATAATATTAAAATCATTTTCTCTAATTTATTTAATACACTAATTAAATAAATTAAATATCATTAATATCCAAATAATTATAAATATTAATGAAAATGTCCAAAATTATTAAAAGTTATTTTCATAATTTAAAATAATTTTAAAACTATTTTATATTTTTTATAATTTATTTTTCTATTTTTAATTAATTTTTGAAAATTCAGAAATTAAAAAAATTCAAAACCGTCGCTATAAGCTATAGCGATAATAACCGTCGCTGTTGGTGTTCTTGAGCTTCACAAACACTGACAAGTCTGGTTACCAACATGCCGTGTTTGACCACGATTAATTCTCGATTCATACATGTTCTGGGCCATCTTGAACTTTGATCATGTAGTGTTTATGTAATACTACAACAAAAAATTATCATCTAAGTTATATCACATCATAACAAGAAGATCTGGCCTCTTAAACTTACTGTCAGACATCTTCTGGGTTTTCTGGGTAACCCAGAAACCCATGCAGCTTCAGGGTACCACTTTCTAGCTCAATTAGCTAAGTGTTCTTGTAAGACCACAACTGTTATGAATAAAGATTAATTTTTCTCGAAATATATTTTTGAATATTATGGTGTGGATTTGATATAATGTTATAGTTGTGAGTTTTATTTACAAATTTTGCAAAGTAAGCAAGTGGTTATATAATATACGATTGCTCGGGAATATTCATTTTAACGGGGAATATTAAATGCGGCGACACAATCATTGGTGGACCCCATAATGAAGTATTATCGTAGTTAGAAAAGCGACATAATTATCTTTTATAAAAACAACGATGAAAGTGTTACTGTTAAAGCTGTTGAACTATCCTAGTAGTAAAAGTACAAGATGTCTGGCATTGTTCAGAAGACACAAAGATTGATTATGGATGCTTATGCGTGAAGTCACTCGATTATACTCAATTATTGCTATAGTAATTCTTTGCATCATATTTCTCATATTATTGATTCAATTATTGTCACAATATCATCTGCATAATATTTATTATTATTAAATCAATAATTGAGACGACAAAGTTATTCATATTATTATTTGCAATATTGTCTAGAAGTTATGTCACGGAGAGGTTTGGTCACCTAATTACGCGCCAATAAGGAGAAATCCTTATCGAAAAGCCCCTTCTTTCCTGGGAACGGCCTGGTTGTTAAATATTGTGAGTTATAATATTAATGATGAATAAGTTGTGTTGATTAAAGATGAAATTAATAGTTCCATTGTGTTGGGATTATTAGTGTTAGTGGAAATCGACATTTATTTCGATAATAATTGATGTCTGGAGGTTATATTAACCAAACGGGTAATTGGATAAATGAGCAATTAATTGTTATTATTTCACATGCTTATAACTATTTGTTCACATGTGTACTATTGATTCACATTCATGTACTATTAGGGGAGGTGGTGCAAGATTGATAATACTTGCATGACTAAATTAAAAATGGAGGTATAGTTGAAGGTTAGTCTGTAATTAGTTTTTTCACATGATTATACTATTAAGTCACATGAATAAACTATTAATCCACATTATATACTATTAGGGGAGGTGGTGCAAGTTTGATAATACTTGCAGGACTAAGTTAAAAATGAAGAAAAAGAGGAAGGTATTATACTGTAATATTTCGAGCCCCAAAACATGCAATTATCGAAAATATATTTTCCTATAAATAGAAGCTCATTCTTCCTTCATTTCTCACCAATTCACAAAAGATTTAGAGCAATTATTATAGAGAGAAATTATATAGAGAAAGAAGAAGAGAAGTTTGCTACCTCATTATTCCAGTATCCAGTTTTTCTAAGGTAAGGGGTATTATTTCTTTCGTATTCATGAAGAGAGTTATTTTCTTTCAATACTCGTAAGGGTTGTTATTCCATTCTTTATTATTATGTTGGAATAACTTTGCCTATGCTGATCACCGCATACATGGTGAAATTCTCCTGTTATTCCATTCTTTATTATTCTGTTGGAATAACCTATCTGTGCGGTCTATCGCATGCCTGATGAATTCTATTGTTATTCCATTCTTTATTATTCTGTTGGAACATCCTGTCTGTGCGAATTACGCATGACCTGGTTCCATTCTTTATTATTCTGTTAGAACATCCTGTCTGTGCGGATTACGCATGACCTGGTTCCATTCTTTATTATTCTGTTGGAATAACCTATCTGTGCGGATTACGCACGCCTGGTGAATTCTTCTGTTATTCCATACTTTATTATTCTGTTGGAATAATCTGTTTACGTGGATTATCGCATGGCGGCAAAATCCATTTGTGGTTTCATATATTCTATTATACTCAGTTGATTAAAGTTTTGGCTTCTATACTCTATGAAATTAGTGGAATATCCTTGATATTTGCGCTTCATCCAGTATCTTTTCATGAAAATATTCTTCTGAGCATTTTTGAATTTTACTCCTGGCAAGATCATGTTGACAATTTGGGCGTTATTGATTTACGGATAAATTAAATTATAAATCTTTACAAATTTATCCTTGAACTTGTTTTATTGAATTCTTATATCATTGTCATCATCCTCATGTTTATAATATGTTGAAAGTCATCTGTGGCCTGTAGTGCATGGATGAACTTGGTATGATTATGACTAGGGATTATTTGGTATAATCATGACCGTATTGTTACAAATGATGTGGTAAAAGTCCTCATTGGCCGTAGTGCATTGATGGACAGTTGTTGGCATGATCATGACCATTGATGAATACACGGATATCCTTGGCCCGTAGTGCATGGATAATTTGTGGTCGTGATACTAATGAATATCCTTGGCCGTAGTGCATGGATGATGCGATTTATTTTTTAAACTGAGTCTCAGTGATAAAAGTGTTGAAAAACCTTTTAAATTATAGAAGATAGTAGATTTTATTCTCTACTTTGACTCTTCTAATGGATTGCTTGTTCCGCTGCAGTTAAACTTGATGTTTATTATATTTTATCAGTTTAACACTGTTGAAGGCTAATGATAATTTATTCTGCATTATTTTAGTCATAATATTTCTTACTGGGCTAGTTGAGCTCACCCTTTCTTTCACTGTTCTCTTCAGGAAATGAGAACGTAGCTGGGACTAGTTAGGGAATGGAGTGATGGTCCAGATGATAGCATTAGTATTCCTCACTATTCTGTTAAATAGTGTGACAATAAATGTAATGAGGACTCCATTGAGTGTGGATATTTCCTAGATGACAATATTCTTATTAAAACTCTTAGATTATGTTCTGTCGTATTTTACATGACTGTTGTATAATTAAGTTGTATTTAAATTTTGTACCATGTATTTGGCGACTCAAGATTGGTGATGTATACCTATTTTGGGGGCGTCCACATTGGTATCGAGCTTGGGATATGATCCTCGGCCGATGTGTGAGACAAGAACTAGGAGGGGAGAGATGGGGAATTCCTTCGCTAGTATGACCTACCTAAGTTTATTTGGTATTTATTTGGTCAATCAGAGTATATGGATAATATGTGACATGTCAATTAACCCTTGTTTTGTGGCAATATTTGAAAATGACATCCGAGAATGTTGAGAATAGCAATGGAGCACAGGAGACCGTTGAGTCTCCACAGATCAATAATCAGGATAATGTGCATCGAAGGCGACAATCCTCATACAAACAACAACACTCGACCAAATGATGAACGATGGAATGTTCAGAGGCTTTATGCAATTCATGCAACATCAAGGTGAGAGCGGCTCCTATCCAAAATATAGGTGGAAACACTGGAAACTCTTGGACGGTCACCGCTAAACAGTTCAAGGAGATGGAACCACCAGAGTTTATTGGAGAGCCAAAACCACTTAAGGCGAAAGCGTAGATAAAGTAGATCACCAAGATATTTGATGTTTTGGGATGCTCCAAGGAGCAAAAGGTTCCATTTACCACCTTTATGTTGCGAGGAGAGGCAAATTACTGGTGGGAATCGGTAAAGCGTACTCAACCTACCGCACTGAAGATGTCTTGGGAGAAATTCCAAGAACTATTTAACGACAAGTACTTTCCTGAAAGTATTCATCACATGAAAGAGGTAGAGTTCATCAAGTTGGAGCAGAACAATATGACCATGTCACAGTACGAAGCTAAATTTGCCGAGTTGTCCTGGTTTGCGTCTCACTTGGTTGATAATGAGGAGAGAATGACGCGGATGTTTCTAAGAGGTTTGAAACCCGAGATACGTCAATACTTAATTTCTCACAAACTGTGTTTGTATTTAGATGTTGTTAATCGGGCTCAGTTATTGGAGCGCGATAACGAGTCAACTCAACCAAGAGAAAGCGGTAAATGACAAAATGATAATACCAAAGGGTAGCGATCATCGGCGGTGACAACAAACGTGGAGGGAGTTAACATGCCAGAAATGGTAACCACTTCAGTGGTAATCATGGCTAAGACAGTAAAAATGAACATTTCAAGAAAAATAGATTCAACAATGATGGAAAGACGTCAGCACCAGCACCCGTTGTTAAAGAAGGAGAACGACCACCTATCATATGCTTCAAATGCGAAGGGGAGGGACATATTTGTCCAAACTGCGCGATGCAGTCCAAAGCGTGTTATAATTGTGGAAGAGAAGGTCACCTAGCTCGATTTTGTCGTGTACTAAAGACAAGTCCAGCTGGGATGGAGGCACCAAAGGTCATCCCGCAAAAAGTCAAAGCCGATGGTTCAAGGAGAGGCGTTTGTCGTAACCTCCCAGAAAGCAAGGAACCGGAACGAGGTCATCACGGGTAAACTTATCATAAACTCTAGCGAAGTCTATACCTTATTTGATACCGGTTCTACCCATTATTTTATTTCTCCTACTTGCGCTCAACGTTTAAATTTGACTACGGAGAAATTAGACTTTGACTTATTGGTTGAAACTCCGTTGGGAGAAACCTTCATTACATCCATTGAATATAAGTCTTGTTTGATTCAAATCGGTAACCGCACGTTACCTGTCAATCTTATTTCTTTAAAAATACTTGCATTTGACGTGATTCTAGGGATTGATTGGTTAACTACTCATCATGCTAAAATTGATTATTTTCGTAAGGTTGTTAGCTTTCATATTCCTAATCAACCTATTATGCGAATTCAAGCGACCAAACCATTAAAATCAATCACGGTCATCTCAAGCCATTAAATTATTCGTTTATTGAAAAATGGATGTCAAGCTTTCTTAGCTCATGTCACAGATTTAAACAAAAATACGTCAGATTTGAAAGATATTTCTATTGTTAATAAATTTCCTAACGTATTCCCTGAAGAACTTCCTGGCCTACCCCCAGAGCGTGATATTGAATTTTTTATCGACCTTGAACCTGGTACAAAACCCATTTCCAAAGCCCCATATCGAATGACTCCTATTGAACTTCAGGAGTTAAAGACCCAATTGCAGGAATTGTTAGACATCGGTTTCATTCGTCTAAGACGTCTCTCTTGGGGTGCTCTGTTCTATTCGTGAAGAAGAAAGATTGAAGTATGCGACTTTGTATTGATTATCGGGAGTTGAATCATGTCACCATCAAAAAATAGGTACCCGTTGCCTCGCATTGATGACCTATTTGACCAGTTGCAAGGCGCCAAATTCTTTTCAAAGATTGATCTTTGTTTCGGATATCATCGATTGAAGATTAAAATCGATGACATTCCAAAGACTACTTTCGAACTTCAGATGCGGGCATTATGAATTCTTAGTCATGTCTTTTGGATTGACTAATGCTCCTGCTGCCTTCATGGATATGATGAACCGAGTATTCAAGGAATATTTGGATCACTTTGTGGTTGTCTTTATTGATGACATCCTCATATACTCCAAAACCTGTGAAGACCATGAGCAACACTTGAGGCTGATACCCCAAAAGCTTCGTGAAAACAAGCTATATGCCAAGTTGAAGAAATGGGAGTTCTGGCTTGAGAAAGTTGCATTCCTTGGGCACGTGATATCAAATCATGGGATATCTGTTGACCCGGCAAAGATTGAAGCAATTCAAAGCTGGGAGCAACCTAAATCAGTGACCGAAATACGTAGCTTTCTTGGCTTAGCTGGTTATTATCGGAGATTCATAGAAGGGTTTTCTCGAAGCGCTACTCCATTAACTCATCTGACTCGAAAAGATACAAAATTTGGTTGGAGCGAGGAATGTGAGAAGAGTTTTCAAGAACTCGAGGGGAGACTCATTTCAAAGACTTACGACAATACCATCCGCCTCGGAGGGATTTGTCATCTCATGTGATGCTTCTTGCAAAGGGTTAGGATGTGTTCTCATGCAACATAGGAAAGTCATAGCCTTTATGCTCTCACGACAACTCAAAGAATATGAGAGGAATTATCCTACTCATGATCTAGAGTTAGCGTGATCGTTTTATGCTTAAGATTTGGAGGCATTATGTCATACCCAAAAAAAAAATTAAATAATAAAAAAAATTATTTTGTTTTAAAACATATTAATTGGACTTTGTCATTTATTTGGGTCAAACTAGTTATTTAAATTATGTGGGCTAATAAATATTAATAAGTAATAGATAATATTATGTGATTAAAATATGAGCCTTAATATTAAATTAACCCAATTAGAAGTTTATTAGGTTAACTTAATTAATAAATAGCTAAACCTAATATTACTTCAATATACAAACAGAAAAAGAAGAGGAATGGGGCTGCTATGAAGGAAGAAAAGGAGAGATCATATTATATTTTTGTAAAAGATGAAGGAACAAGAAATTGAGATTTAATTTCAAGTAAGTTATATATTTAAATGTTAGCGTGTTTTTTTTTCTTCTTCTTCTACAATCTAAGATAATTGTTGTTGTGATTGGGTTATTCTTGTCAGTTTAGGTGTTTTGTTTCTTTTTTGACACTAATGTTAATAGCTCCCATGTTAAAGCTCAAAGTTACATATTATATAATTATAAGTAGTATCACATGTATATATATATATATATATATATATATATGTTAGTAATCAAAGAGTGTGCAGTGATTGAAACTTAATAACATGAAACGTGGGACTATACTGGGCATGTAATGGTCTTTATTTTAAACTATTTGTTAATGGGATCTGATGTGACGCCCCCAAAATAGGTATACATCACCCATCTTGAGTCGTCAAATACATGGTACAGAATTCAAATACAAACTTAATTATACAACATGAGCTGTGAGTTTTAATACAAATATTATCTTCTAGATAGTATTCAAACTCAAAATACGACAAAACATAATCTGAGAGTTCTAACACGAATATTGTCATCTAGATAATATCCACACTCAAATTCAATCTTATTATATTTATAATCACACTATTTCATAGAATAGTGAGGACTACTAATGCTATCATCTGGACTGTCACTCCGTTCCCCGACTAGTCCTTGCTACGTTCTCATTTCCTAAAGAGAACAATGAAAGCAAAAAGGGTGAGCTCAACTAGCCCAGTAAGAAATATTATGACTAAGATAATGCAGAATAAATTATCGTTAGCCTTCAATATTATTAAACTGATACAATATAACCACCATCAAGTTTAACTGCAACGGAACAAACAATCCATTAGAAGAGTCAAATAGAGAATAAAATCTACTATCTTCTATGATTTAAAAGGTTTTTCATCACTTTTATCGCTAAGACTCAGCTTAATAAATTATTCACATCATATATGAGGACTTTTTTTCACATCATTTGTAACATTACAGTCATGATTATACCGAATAATCCCTAGTCATAATCATACCAAGTCCATCTATGCACTACAGGCCACAGATGACTTTCAACATAATATAAACATGAGGATGATGACAATGAAATAATAATTCAATAAAACAAGTTCAAGAATTAATTTATCCATGAACCAATAACGTCCAAATTATCAACATTATACTGCTTTGTGGAGTAAAAATTCAAGAATGCTCAGAAGAATATTTTCATGAAAAGATACTGGATGAAGTGCAAATATCAACGATATTTCACTAATTTCATGGAGTGTAGAAGCCAAAACTTTAACCAAAAGAGTATCATAGAATATATGAAACTGCAATAGATTTTCACCCGTCATGCGGTAATCCACGTAGACATCTCATTTCCACAATTTAATAAGAAATGAATACGAAGGGTCATTCACCATGCATGTGGCAATCAACATAGACAGGTTATTCTAACAGAATAATAAAGAATGGAATAACAGAAGAATTCACCATGCATGCGATAAACTGCACAGACAGCTTATTCCAACAGAATAATAAATAATGGAACCAGGTCATGCGTAAATGCACAGACAGGATATTCCAATAGAATAATAAATAACGGAACCAGGTCATGCGTAAACGCACCGAAATGATGTTCCAACATAATAATAAATCCTCCCAAGCAGTTGCCCTTGTTTATTGTCATTGGCTTGACATCATCCTTCTCATTCTATGTAATTGGACTTGTGAACTTCAAGTGGACTGGTAACAGCTTCAATTCTTCATTAGGAGCATCCTTCAGATCCTAATTTTGCTTCATTTCAGCCCTCAAATCCTCCTTGTATATTTGCTTAAGAGTTTCCTGCACTGTAGAGTCAACAACATCAATAGCAAAAATAGAATTAACATTACCAAGATACCTCTTAACTTTATATATGCCGAACTGGACATGTGCGTCGTCCAATTCCACGTGTAAGGTCCCATGGTGTTTATCATCGTGTGTTGTTGCTGGTACAAGGAAAGTATCATCATCTATGTCCTCCTTATAGAAATCTGCAGGAATTATTAATTCTTCCATGTCTACCTCTTGTTCATCATTTTCAGACTTTGAATACCCGATTTCTTCAAATTTAGCGATGAGTCTCGAGCACATCCAAATGGTTTCCACTAGTGAACTCCTTATCATCTTTAAGTTCTTGTTCCTATTCGCCATTTCTTCAAGGAATTTCTCATTAGACTCTGTATACCACATTGAATTTTTTCCAACTTTCCAATTCCTTGTTAGAACTTCGGGAAAAGGTAGTTTGGTTCATAAGCGAAAGAGGTGGAAATTTGTGCTTGAGTACATCACTCTTTGCCTATTTCACTATTATCGGACTTGCTTTGTATTGACTTTTCTTCTTCTGCGATCCTCTACAAAGACATCTCGGTGTTATGGCACTTACATTTTCAACAGGTTGAGAAAGTGACCTTCCTCATCGTGGTTGCAAGTTGACCAACTTGGTCCCTCGGATCTTGAAATGTAAGTTCGTGTCTCCTGCTGGAATTGTTGTGTCTGACACATGAACTGTTGTGTTTGGTTCATGAATGCCTTGAACATATTCTCCATAGATGTCCCGTAATCGTGGTGTACTTCTTGGTTTTACGTGTAGTCTTCGAGGTTGAGCTTCATTGAATAACTTTCGTATTCCTTGCAGCCATTTGTCGAACCAAAGCAGTTAAATCAGAAATCTGCTGCTCCAAGTCTCTAGTGCTTACCCCATTTACCATTTGTGGTGTGTGATCCATCTTAGTTCCATACTGCTGTGAGTTAGCTGCCATGTTTGCAATTAAGTTCCTTGTCGCTTCTGGAGTCTTGTCTACCAGTGCTCCTCCACTTGCTGCATCAATTATGCTTCTTTCCATTGGTAGCAACCCCTCATAGAAGTACTGGATTAAGTAATGTTCATCAATTCCATGAGGTGGACAGCTGGAACACAACTTCTTGAACCTTTCCCAATACTCATAGAGATTCTCTCCATTGAACTGCCTGATTCCACATATCTCCTTTCTTATATCGGTAACTCTTGATGCAGGAAAATACCTCTCCAAGAATAACCTTTGCATATCAGTCCATGATCGTATTGATCCAGAAGGTAGATAGTATAACCAGTCTTTAGCCAAATCTGCTAATGAGAATGGAAAAAGTCTAAGCTTGATCTGCTCCTCTGCCACTCCTTGTGCTTTCATCGTGGAACACACCACATGGAACTCCTTTAGATGCTTATATGGATTTTCACCTGTACGACCATGAAAAGTAGGCAAAAGATGAATTAGTCTAGAGTTAAGTTCAAAAGCAACATCTAAAATAGGATACTCAATACAAAATGATGATTGATCAAGATCTAAGTCCTATTTTTGTTTGGCACCACCATCTTTTTCTCTTCAAGTGATGGAACAAGAGTTTCTTCTATATCTGCAGTTTTCTCTATCTCTTGAACAAAATTTAAGTCAATAGAGTGAGAGGATTAAGTTATAAAATAAAAACAAAAACAAAATAATAAAAATAAACGAAAACAAAGAATAAACAAAACAAATAACACTCCCGTTTATTCACGCCAAAATTTGGGAGTTATGCGTTTACGCTCTAAATTAACCTCACTTTCACTTTACAAATTTAAACAATTAGCACGAAAGAGTAAGCAAGGATCGATCCCACGTAGAGTGATTTGTTTTATATTTATCCTATGATTTCTAATAAAAATGGGATTTTGAATTAATTAATTAAATTAACAAGAATAAACTAATAAGAATAAACAATGAATAAAAAGCTTCAGTTCTTCAGTTCAGTATCACCTTTTTACAATAATAGATTAATTAAGTATAACATTATTTACCCTTCAATGAAACTAATAGCCCTAGGTAACAACAAGCTCTGCTACCCGAAACTCCCCTTAGATTGTCACTCAATGAAACAACCTCTTCACAAGATTCTAACAATTATATAACCTAGAATAAGCTCTCTAGATTTAATATAATAGCAGCATTAAGAACAAGGGAATTAGACTATTCCAAGCAACAAACACATAAGCTCAGATTGTTTAACTTGTCTTCTGATAATCATAGCAATACTCAAAAGCTTGTCCACAATCAGATATTACTAATTACTACTTGTGATTAAAAACAATATCAATTACACGTAATATTATTCCTTGATCTAGCATATGATATTCGTTAACCAACTCAATCCTGCAGAAATCAAATCAGTTAAGCCAAATAACATTAGAAATTAAATCAGATTATCAAGAATGAATTTCATGTGAGAAGGAATAAATAATGAATACTCAATTAATCATTAATTATAAATAAGGTTCAACATCCCTTAGAACTGAATAAAAAGAACTTAGCTCATATCTTCAATCCTCCAATGTTGTAGATGAGAGAATGTAGTAGATGATTGAATGAATAAAACCCTGACTAGCATCCTCTATTTATAGTGCTAGACAAAGTCCTAAATCCTATAGGAAGTAGAAATCCATATCCTAAAAGGAATTACAAATCATAACTAGTTTCCATAAAGAAATAGAATCTAATTTGGAAATAAATCTTAGTCTAAAGTAAATCCTAAAGCTAATAGAAATAATAATCCCATTCCATGTTGAAATCTGCCAAAATCTGCATTTAGAAACTTTCCAAAATCCAAGATATTCCAATTTTCGTGCTCAAATTCGCTGGGGCGAATTTCAATTTCCTGCTGCAACGTCCTTTGGTAAAACAATTATAACGTTTGATCCTGGAGGATTTACGGGGCCTGTTACCTATCAAAACGAAGATATCGACGAGATCTACAACTTTCATTCTTTGAGAATTAATAGATTCTAGCTGCATCAAGGTATAAATCAGGCTCTAAGTGACTGCTGTGTAAATTGCAACTTCCAAACTTTGAGGTTCAACTTCCGTTTAGTAAAAAGATCATAACTTTTTCATATGAACTCCGATTGGGACGATTCAAGATGTTTCGGAAAGCTAAGGAAGAGCTCTACAATAAAATCCAAGTCCCAAGCCAAGACCATGCATCCAACTTAATGCTAAAAACCCTGCAATTTTATCTTTTTTCTCATTTCAGCTCCAATTCTTCCTGAAATTATTAAACACCTTAATAAGCTTATATACATGAAACATGCAATAAAACTAAATATAATGGAATCAAAATAAATGAATAATATGCACTCATCATATATATATATATATATATATATAAAATTTCCGTGACTTCATAAAAAGACACCTCAATATATTTAACAACATTTATCATCATTATTATAATTCACAATATTAATCGACCAAGTCGTTCCCAGGAAAGAGGGGGCTTTCTAATAAGGATTTCTCCCTATTGGCGCGCAATTAGGTGACCAAACCTCTCCTTGGCAGAACTTCTAGACATTGTTAATATTGCAAATAATAATATTAATAACTTCGTCGTCTCAATTATTGATTTAATAATATATAAAATATTGACAATAATTGAATCAAATAACGTGAGATACTATGCAACAATTACTGTAGCAATAATTGAACAAAATTGAGTGACTTCTCACGTAAGCATCAATAATCAATACTGTGTGCTACTATACAACCACGCGCATTACTGTATTTTAATATCGAGTAGTTCAACAGTTTTAACGGTAAAACTTCCGTCGTTATTTTCATAAAAATATTTTTGTCATTTTCTCAATCCGATAATAATTTTGTTGTGGGTTTCACCAATGATTGTACCGTCGTACAGATATTTTCCGACAAAAAGAATATTTTCCGACCAATCAAATATTATACAACAACTTGCATACTTTTCAAAATTTATAAATACTACCCACAACTATAACACTATCTCAAATCCACATCATAATATTCAAAAAAATATTTCGAGAAAATTAAATCTTTATTCATAAAATCTAGGGTCTCTCAATCTCCCCTCCTTATGAAATTTTGCCCTCGAAATTTACGTACGTACCTGGTATGCCGAAGAGGTGAGGATACCTTGACTTCATTTCAGATTCTAATTCTTGAGGTATAACCTTTGAGTGTTGAATACGATCCTTCTTATCCAAGATTTTAACACATATCTCCTCATACGTTAAATCTTCTGCTATATCGTTTAGTTCTAATTTAATAATGTGGTTTGGGTCGTCCACATATTTACATAACATCGATACGTAAAAAAAACGTTCTGAACACGCAACATAATTGGCGGTAAAACGAGTCTATAGGCCACAATTCCTACTTCATCGAGGATTTCAAATGGGCCAATTAAATTGAGGGTTGAGATTTCCTCTCTTCGTCGATTCTTGCTTCTAGAATAACGCCCTCTTAAACATTCTTCTTCACATTCATCTGCTCTGGGTGTGTAGCTTGACCAGCTTTAACTATATCGATTAAAGTCGATTCTACTCGTATATTCGTTATCTTCATATGGGTTCGTATATTCGCACTTGTACCGCATACGATCTTCTACTCAACGCGTTAACTACCATGTTCGCTTTTCCTACGATGGTATTGAATGGTACGATCATAATCTTCAACAGCTCGAGTCAACGTCTTTGGTGCATGTTACGTTCATTTTAGTTGAAGAAATATTTGAGGGTTTAATTTGGGTTTTGTACTGTGGTCAATACAAAATTCAATTTCACGCTCTAGGGGTAGGCTAAGAAGTCTTTAAGAATACGTCAAGAAATTTATTAACAATAGAAATATCATTCAAAACTGTGACCCTCATCCAATACTTGGATAGTACGTCACATTGATACCTATCAACTTGCCATCGTCATTCACGACGTCGCCTATAGAAAGTCTGGCTTCGGTGCATTCCACACAAGGAAGTCAACAACGAAAGGACCGGGGCTCTTTACTTATGGCTTGATATGACAATGATTGACTTTAGTGGTTTGGTGGCTTGAATTCGCATAACAGGTTGGTTTGGAATATGAAAGCTAATAACCTTACGAAAAGAATGATGAGTAGTTAACCAATCGATTCCTAAAATTGCATCAAAGACAAGTATTTTCAAAGAGATAAGATTGACAGGTAACGTGAAAGTGTCAATTTGAATTAAACAAGATTTATAAATAGTGGATGTAACGAAGGTTTCTCTCAACTGAGTTTCAACAGATAAATCAAAATCTAACTTCTCCGGAGTTAAATTCAAACATTGAACACAACTAGGTGAAATAAAAGAGTGAGTAGAACCGGTATCTAACACGATATAGACTTCGCAAGAGTTTATGATTAACTTACCCGTGATAATTTTATT
Source organism: Panax ginseng (assembly GCA_020205605.1). Lineage (NCBI taxonomy): Eukaryota > Viridiplantae > Streptophyta > Magnoliopsida > Apiales > Araliaceae > Panax > Panax ginseng. The sequence continues at coordinate 100,050,394 of CM035136.1, read as the reverse complement.
CAGGTTCCTCATAAAAAAAAACCGCTCTCTCTTAAACTACCGACTTTGGCTTGTCTTGGACATCCTTTGGCATCACTATCCCAGCTGGACTTGACTTCACCATATGACAAAATCGAGTTAGGTGACCTTCTCTTCCGCAATTAAAACACGCTTTGGATTGCTGCGTACAGTTTGGACGGATGTGTCCCTCCTGTCCGCATTTGAAACATACGATCGGTGGTCATTCTTCTTCCTTTGAAATGGGTGCTGGTGCTGCTATCTTTCCATCATTATTAAACCTTCTCTTCTTGAGATTTCCACTTCTATTATCTTGGCCATGATTACCACCAAAATGGTTACCATTCATGGTATGATAATTTCCCCCACGATGGTTATCATTGTTCCGATGACCGTTGCCACCGGTACGATTATGATCGTGTTGTTGGTCGTTGCCTTTTGGTTGTGCTAATTTATTATCGCGCTCCAATATCTGAGCCCTATTCACAACATCTGAATATAAACAAAGTTTGTGAGAAATGAGGTATTGACGTATATTGGGTTTCAAACCTCTTAGAAACATTTGCGTCATTTGCTCCTCATTATCGACCAAAATGGGATACAAACTTAGATAACTCGGCAAACTTAGCCTCGTACTGCGACACTGTCATATTATTTTGCTCCAGCTTGATGAACTCCACCTCCTTCATGTGACGAATACTTTTGGGAAAATACTTGTCGTTAAACAATTCTTGGAACTTCTTCCAAGACATCTTGAAGTCGTCCAGTCGGGTACGCTTTTACAGATTCCCACCAGTGATCTGCCTCTTCACGCAACATAAAGGTGGCAATGGGAACCTTTTGGTCCTCGGAGCCTCCCAAGACATCAAATATCTTGGTGATCTGCTTTAACCACATCTCTGCCTTAAGTGGTTCTGGCTTTCCCAAAAACTCCGGTGGTCCCAGCCTTGAATCGCTTAAGCGGTGACCGAACCGTGGGTTGCCATTATTTCCACCTATATTTTGAACAGAGTCTCTCTACGATGTTGCATGAATTGCATAAAGCCTCTGAACATTCCATCGTTCATCATCTGGTCAGTGTTGTTATTTGCCTGAGGATTGTCGCCTTCACGATGCACATTATCCTCGATTATTGATATGTGGAGACTCAACGGTCTCTCATGCTCCATTGCTATTCTCAACATTCTCTGGATGTCATTTTCAGATACTGCCACAAAACAAGGGTTAGTTATCATATCACATATTATCCCTATACTCTGACCGACCAATTAAATACCTAATAAACTTAGGTAGGTCATACTAGCGAAGGTGTGACATCCCAGATTTTTAGAAATTATAAATGAGAATTTTATAAATAAAAGTATTATTTATGAGATATTTTGGGTGTGAGTATGTGTATGTCATATATTGTAGAATATGTGAATTGATGTGAAGAGAATGTTATATATTAATTTTAATATATATAAATATTTAAATGAATTATTTATTGAGTTAAATAAATAAATTTTGTTTTGATTATAGAGTAATGTAATTAAGTGTAGCAGTTAATTAAATGAATATTTAGTATTTAATTTAATTAATATAATAATTTTATGTTATAGTTCTAATTTAATTGAGATAATTAAATTAGATGAGTTATGTGATGATTGTTACACAAAATTATAATTAACAAGTAAATATAATTATGTGACAATTTGATAAGATTGATTGATGTTAAGCTATTGATTAATTAAAATAATGAGTATTTGCCAAACATGGTCTTAGGCTTTTCAAGTTCAAATTGGTGTAACCTATGTATTAACTAGTAATTAGTATATCTAATAATTACTAGGAGTTACATATATTATATATTACTAGTATTGTATATTATATGTATATACTACAAGTTAGTATGTTAGTTTTATAAAACAAACCAAAGAAAGAAGAAGAGAGTTAGAGAGAGTTGTAGGAGAAGAAGAAGAGGAAAAGAAAAAGAAGAAGAAGGGAAAGCTTTGAGAAGACAAAACAAGCCCAATCATCATCATCATCTCCATCTCTCTCTTAAATTCATACTAATAAAGTTATAATCTAAATTCCTAGTTTTAATTATATTTTTATGTTCTTCATAATGTAGATAATTGTTATGTAGAAGTTGTATTGAGAAATTGAGAGAGATAGAGAGAAATATAGGAATTGAGATGAGCTAGAAGAAGAAGAAGAAGAAGAAGAAGAAGAAGAAGAAGAAAAAAAAGCTAGAAGAAGTGTAGGTTGTGCAAGGACGCGAAGTATTAGCGTGTTGGTAAAACGCCGGTAAAAGCAAGTCTTTCAGTTCCTTTTTGCTATGTGAACTTGATGATGAACTGCTTTAAAATTTTAGTGTATGATGTATTGTATATATCAAAAGTATGAAATGTGAAAGTCAATCTATGACTATGATGATTGAGCTATGAATGATGATTGAGTAAAGAACTCAATCTTTATAGTTGTTATGTGAACTACAACATGTATGCTATGTCTATTTTATGATTATTCTTATATGTTGAGCATGTTATTATGTGCTTTGTGATGCATGAAAACTGTTAGATTTTGCTGGGCTGTCGAGCTCAACCTTGCAAATAACCATTTTTGCAGGTCAGGGATTGAAGGTAATACTATGTGCTACTTGATTGTTATGGATCAAAAGTGATATATGAAGATTTAATATCCTAGCTAAGTTGTTATTCTTGTAAACCATGTCTAATGTTTCGAATAATGTATTAATGTTGAATTATAATATTGTTTTGCGAATGTAAACTATTGTAGTATTAAAATGATTCTGAGATATTTAGATGTAAAGGTTGAAGGTTTTGGGAACGAGGATAGTTTGTAATAGAAAATTTTAATTATTCCGCAAATTTCAATGGTTGTATTATCGTTTAATAATGTAAAATTAGAGGTTGAATGTATTATTAACGACCGAAGTCGAGAATTAAATTGTATGAATTTTGGGGTCGTTACAGAAGGAGTTCCCCGTCTCTACCTTCCTAGTTCTTGTGTCACATCTCAGCCAGGGATCATATCCCTAAGCTTTGATACCAACTGTGACACCCACAAAATAGGTATACATCTCCCATCTTGAGTCGCCAAATACATGGTACAAAATTCAAATACAAACTTAATTATACAACATGAGCTGTGAGTTTTAATATAAATATTGTCTTCTAGACAGTATTCAAACTCAAAATACGACAAAACATAATCTGAGAGTTCTAACACGAATATTGTCATCTAGACAATATCCACACTCAAATTCAATCTTATTACATTTATAATCACACTATTTCATAGAATAGTGAGGACTACTAATGCTATCATCTGGACCGTCACTCCGTTCCCCGACTAGTCCTTGCTACATTCTCATTTCCTGAAGAGAACAATGAAAGCAAAAAGGGTGAGCTCAACTAGCCCAGTAAGAAATGTTATGACTAAGATAATGCATAATAAATTATCGTTAGCCTTCAACAGTGTTAAACTGATACAATATAACAACCATCAAGTTTAATTGCAGCGGAATAAGCAATCCATTAGAAGAGTCAAGTAGAGAATAAAATCTACTATCTTCTATGATTTAAAAGGTTTTTCATCACTTTTATCGCTGAGACTCAGCTTAATAAATAATTCACATCATCAAATCATCCATGCACTACAGGCCAATGATATTCTTTAGTATCACGACCATGAATTATTCATGCACTACAAGCCAAAGATAATCGTGTTTTCATCAACGGTCCTGATCATGCCATAAAATAATTCATCTTTGCACCCTTGGCCGAAGAGAATCCATAGCCATAATCATACCAAAAACTGTCCATCAATGCACTACGGGCCAATGAGGACTTTTTTTCACATCATTTGTAACATTACGGTCATGATTATACCGAATAATCCCTGGTCATAATCATACCAAGTCCATCTATGCACTACAGGCCACATATGACTTTCAACATAATATAAACATGAGGATAATGACAACTGTGACGCCCCCAAAATAGGTATACAACACCCATTCTGAGTCGCCAAATACATGGTATAGAAATCAAACTACAACTTCAATAATACAATTGTCGTGCAAAATACGACAACACATACTGTGAGTTTAAATACAAATATTGTCTTCTAGACAATATCCACACTGAAATAAGTCCTCATTACAATTATTTAAACACTATTTTACAGAAATAGTGAGGACTATTAAAATATCTTTCTAGAACCATCACTCCATACCCCGACTAGATCCTGCTATGTTCTCACCTCCTGAGAAGAAAAATGGAACAAAAAGGAAAAGGGTGAACTCAACTAGCCCAGTAAAGAATATTATGACTAAGATAATATACAACAAATTATCATTAGTCTTCAACAGGGAAAAATCTGATAAAATATAATAGACAACAAGTTTTAGATCAACAACCTGCAGTGAAACAACAATCCATTAGAAGAGTCAAGTAGAGAATAAGTTCTACTATCTTCAAGATTTAAAAGTCCATCATCAATATTTTATCCCTGTAACAACAATCAATATACATCTTTAATCAAATATTCATCTTTGCACTACATGCCAAAGATATTCATTTGTATCACCAGTTGGTCATGTTCATCTCAACACTTGTTCATCTTTGCACTACGGGCCAAAGATATTCATCAGTTAATCATTCATCTTTGCACTACAGGCCAAAGAAATTTAGTAATATCATCATTTAAGACTGAGGATGATGAAAAATATTTTAAAGAAAACGAATCCAGTGAGACAGAAGGACAAATAGTAGGGATTCGTATAACAGTTTATCCAAGATCAATAATACTTCATAATAACCAATTGTGAAGCAGAATTCAAAAATAAAGATCAAAATATGGATACAATCAAAGATAGTAACCATAATAGACATCTTGGACAAAAAGGAAAATTTTCATTTTTCGGTGAATAGTGTCGTATACGTGAATAGTGCCGTATACGTGAATAGTAACCCTAACACAAAAAGTTTTAAATTTGATAAAAAGTTCAGAGCAATATTTCGGCATAATGATATTGAAAGAAATAATATCATTTATGAAGAAAATAACATCCCTTATCTCAAAATAACAGTACTTCTGACTGAATTTCGGATATAGTGCTGACTGAATAGCAACTCTCAAAGTATTAAAATACTCACAAAAATATGCTCGATAATCTAGAGAGAAAGAAAACTTATTTCTGGTGTGATTTTTAATTCTAACCTAAGCGTCTATTTATAGAAAAATACTAGAACGCCATATGAGACTAAAATAATAAAAAATAATTCTTTCTTTCTTTTTTTCTATGCATGCTAGCCATCCAAGACCAGCATTCCAATCTTGAAAACCAATTTTGCAGCCCACATGTTAAAACAAAAGTGGGTCCTACCCATAATTTAATAAAAATTATTTTATTTTCTAAAACTTCAGTAATTCATAGAAAATAGCCTGTTTATCAGAAAAATACAAATTTTATGTCCATTCCACACGAAATCGAATTCTCTACAACTTTGTAGCTTTGAGTTTTTCCAAATTCCAAATAGAAAATATCCAAAATCCACAAACGGATGATTTTTAATACCTCCACACCGACAAAATACTGATAAAACACCTCAATATTAATTCCTTCATTTATAACCACATAAAATAAATAAATCCATCATTTATATCCATATCAAATAAATATTTCCTTATCATATAAATCAATAATTAATTATTTCACAAATAATATTACAGAATCACAATTATGACAACCAGGCCGTTCCCAGGAAAGAGGGGGCTTTCCACTAAAAATTTCTCCTTACTGGCGCGCAATTAGGTGACCAAACCTCTCATTGACAGAACTTTCTAGATATTGCCAATAATGCTATCTAATAATATTATTCAAATAATATGAATTATTGATCTGATAATGGGAAATACTGTGCAGTGATAATTATTTGAAATAACAATAATATAAAATATCAACGCAACAATTATTGAATCAATAAAATAAAATATTGAACAATAATTATTGTAACAATTATTGAGTAGTGCCTTCTTACGTAAGAATTAATAATTCAACAATCATGCAATACCGCAGCTACCATCTCTTTGCAACCACGCGTATTCTTCAGTATTTTAACCAAAGGGTATTCCAACAAAGTGTTTAACGGTAACAACTACGCTGTTATTTATAAAAACTCAAACTTGTCATTTTTTTCATCTGACAGTTATTCTGTTGTGGGGCCCACAAATGACTACGCCGTCGTACGAATATTCCCGACAAAAAGAATATTCCACGACCAAACGAATATTCCCCGACAACAATGATAATTTTATAACCACTTGCTTATTTTGCAAAATTTGCACATTTCACCCATAACTAGAGCATTATATCAAATTAACACCTTATTATTCACAATAATAAATAGAGGAAATTCGATTTTATTCATAATAAGTTGGGGTCTTACAACAATGACATAATAATTCAATAAAACAAGTTCAAGAATTAATTTATCTAGGAATCAATAACGTCCAAATTATCAACATGATACTGTTTTGTGGAGTAAAAATTCAAGAATGCTCAGAAGAATATTTTCATGAAAAGATACTGGATGAAGCGCAAATATCAATGATATTCGACTAATTTCATGGAGTATAGAAGCCAAAACTATAACCAAAAGAGTATCATAGAATATATGAAATCTATGATGGATTTTCGGTAGCCATGCGATAATCCACGTAGACAGCTCATTTCCACAATTTAATAAGAAATGAATACGAAGGGTCATTCACCATGCATGTGGAAATCCACATAGACAGGTTATTCCAACAGAATAATAAAGAATGGAATAACAGAAGAATTCACCATGCATGCGATAAACCGCACAGACAGGTTATTCCAACAGAATAATAAATAATGGAACCAGGTCATGCGTAAACGCACAGACATGATATTCCAACAGAATAATAAATAACGGAACCAGGTCATGCGTAAACGCACCGACATGATATTCCAACAGAATAATATAAATGGAATAACAAAAGAATTTCACCATGTCTGCGGTACTTCGCATAGACAGGTTATTCCAACATAATAATAAAGAATGGAATAATAAAAGAATTTCACCAAGTATAGAGTAGACCATGTATACAGGTTAGTCCAACAGAATAATAAAGAATGGAATAACAAAAGAATTTCACCATGTATGCGGTACTTCGCATAGACAGGTTATTCCAACATAATGATAAAGAATGGAATAACAGAAGTTCTCTTCATGAAGATGAAAGAAATAATACCCCTTACGAGTACAACAAATAATATCCCTTACCTTATAAAGAAGAGTACTCCGATGGGTAGGGCGGTGATATACTTGAAGAAAACTTGCATTACGCTCAAAGCTTTCTTAAACTCTAAAGAAATATGCTCACGATTATAGAAGAAGAATTCTCTCTCTAGAGTTTCAGTGAATTCGTAAGAAATAATGATGGAATGAGCTTCTATTTATAGGAGAATGGACTGAATAGTAACTAATTCATGAACGGTGCAGATTGATTTACTTTTAAACGGATGGTCTATATTGATTTACTATGCAGAACACTATGCAGGCACTATGCATAATAAAATATAATATATTCTAATTATTGTCTAATAAAAGAAATAACTTTATACAAGTATTCTGTTTTATATAAAAAGATTTTACTATGCAAAATACTATGCATAATAGAATATAATATATTCTATTTATAGTCTAATAAAACAAATAACTTTATAAAAGTATTACATTTTTATATAAAAAGATTTTACTATGCAAAACACTATGCATAATAGAATATAATATATTCTAATTATTGTCTAATAAAACAAATAACTTTATAAAAATATAAGTTTTTCTCTTTTATTACATTAATAATACTAATAAAACAAAATTTATATATATATATATATATATATATATATATATATATATAAACTTCCGTGACTTCATAAAAAGACACCTCAATATATTTAACAACATTTATCATCATTATTATAATTCACAATATTAATCGATCGAATCGCTCCCGGAAAGATGGGGCTTTCGATAAGGATTTCTCCTATCAAGCGCCGCATTAGGTGACCAAACCTCTCCTTGGCGAACTTCTAGACATCGTTAATATTACAAATAATAATATTAAACTTCGTCGTCTCAATTATTGATTTAATAATATATAAAATATTGACAATAATTGAATCAAATAACGTGAGATATTATGCAAAGAATTCTTCGTAGTAATAATTGAACAAAACCGAGTGACTTCTCACGTAAGCATCAATAATCAATACCGTGTGCTACTATGCAACCATGCATATTACTGTACTTTTACTACCGAGTAGTTCAACAGTTTTAACGGTAAAACTTCCGCCGTTATTTTCATAAAAGTATTTTTGTCGTTTTCTTAATTCGATAATAATTCCGTTGTGGGGTCCACCAATGATTTTACCGTCGTACGGATATTCCCCGACAAAAAGAATATTCCCCGACCAATCGAATATTATACAACAACCTGCATATTTTTCAAAATTTATAAATACTACCCACAACTATAACACTATCTCAAATCCACACCATAATATTCAAAAAAATATTTCGAGAAAATTAAATCTTTATTCATAAAATCTGGGGTCTCACATTTGACATACTAGTATCATTATCCAACAATAAATGACCACATGCGAATTGTAAAATAATAAAGTATTAAGGCAATTGAATTGGGTAATTGAACTAAAGTCATTAATAACAATATAATGTAAATATTAGTGGTTATACATGTCTAAAAAAATTATAAAATTAATTTGAAATTATTATTAAACTTATAAGTTATTATTTATTTTAATTTGTTGGAATGAGGGAGTCTAACAAGTTATATTTGGAATATATTTTGGGTAATAATAATAATAATTCACTAATTATACTTATTTATTATTTTTTAATTAGTTCGGAAGGAAGGAATTTAACGAGTTATATTCGGATTATATTTTTGGGTATGACGTTGCTTAACTCAGGTACGGATTCCGTACTCCACTCCTTTGATTATTGTTGTATTCTTTATATCTCGTGATATCTTGTCTTTCGTTTCATTTTTTTATAATTCTATTGACACTCTTAAATAGAAATTTGATCTTTGATACTTTGGCTTTATTCAGTAATTTGAATTCCTTTCTTTCTATTACAATTTGTACATATTCCGTACTCTTTCAGCGATACTCTTGTTAAATTTGATTTGTTCGTTTGTTTCCTTATTTCGAATTATGTTATGATTTCACATAATTGTTTCATGTGAACTAAATATATTAGTTTCATTTTGGAGTTGATACACATGACTTGTATTTGTACTATTTGAATTAGGATATCGTGTTTAGTATTTATTTTTGATAATTATAGAGCAGTACATGTTGCTACCTTCTTTTTGAGACCTTGTGAGTATAATTTGATTTGGTTCAACATGTACATATAGAACCCTTTTGTTGGTATTATGTCGCATGTGTTGTGACATAGTATTTTTGTTAGAATATACCGTAGGGTATACTTGAGCTATAACCACATGTGGGGTTACCACAGGCATGTCGTCTTGGCACGAGAGGCATGACACTTTCTGTGGCGGTGTGATTAGTCCACGACGTCTCTGTTTTGGGCTCCGGAGGAAGTGGGCCATTTGGTGTTTTGTTGTGGGAGGCATATGGGTTAACCCTAGTTTTCTGTTCTGCGGATTTGTGATGTTGTGTCAAACACACCTATCCGATTTGCATACATTTGGATTCGCAGTCCAATGTGTGATATGCCTGTGTGGTATTATTTTGGTTGCCTGTGTGGCATCATTTGACTTGCCTGTGTGGCATTATTTTGACTTGCTTGTGTAGTATTATTTTGACTTGCCTGTGTGGCAATGTATATTTTTGAGCTCACTCGGTATGAAATAAAACTCAACCATTTGATTCAGCCTATTATTTCAATATATTAGTTTTTTTTTGTTTCTGTTCAGTTCAATTCATTGAGTTAGTTCCTTCAAATCGTTATTTCTTTATTCTTCTATTGGTTTCATCAATTCTGTTGATTCAGATATATTCCATTAAGATCTTTGGAGAATATATTTTTGTCAGTATTTACACTTGAGGCTTTGTTCAGTATTTTGTCTCAATTGTTTTCATATATCAGTTGTATATCTTTTGTATATTTGTATCTGTACTGGGCAATTGCTCATGCTGTGTTTTTCTTCCAGCAGGTTTGCAGGGGTGATTCGGGGCTAGTGTGATAAGAGAGTTGTCTTTGGCCATCTAGGTTGTTTCGAATTTTGGTTTTGGTTATTTTGACTCTATTTGAAGAATTGTATTTAGTACTTCATTGATGGATATCACTATTAGTACTTTGAAGCTATTAGTGCTCTGTTTACTTATTTTGAGGTTTGTTGTGCTTTGCACGTGACCTCCCTTTCCTTTTTGGGAAGGGGGTGTTACACATTACCTGTATGGAGAGAAGGTGGAGATCTATACGGATCATAAAAGCCTCAAATATTTCTTTCCTCAAAAGGAACTCAACATGCGGCAACGACGATGGCTTGAGTTGTTGAAAGATTTCGATCATACCATTCAATACCATCCTGGAAAAGTGAACGTAATAGCTGATGCATTGAGTAGAAGATCATATGCGGGTACGAGTGCATTATTGTCAACACAAAGGCCCATTTTATATGACTTACAAAGGATGGAGATGGAGTTAAAGACTCCAGGGACTCATGTGATGATGGCGAATATACGAGTAGAACCGACTTTAATCGATAAAGTTAAAAGTCGCTCAGCTCTGCACACGGAGGTGATGCGTATGAGGAAGAAAGTGCAAGAAGGTGATATGCGAAAGCAAGAATCGATGAAGAAGGAATACTTGAATCAACTCCGGACTTTGTGTTCCTAACAACCCCGATTTAAAGTATAAAATCATGATGGAGGCGCACAACACAACGCGTTGCAATCCATCTCAGGAGTACCAAATGTATCGTGATCTTCGACATACATTTTGGTGGAGCAATATGAAGAGAGAGATAACGGAGTTTATCTCAAGGTGTTTAACTTGTCAACGAGTCAGTCGGTAGAGCATCAAGTACCAAAAGGTCCATTGCAACCACTTGAAATTCCGAATGGAAGTGGGAGCACATTACCATGGATTTCAAGCTTCGGTCTTCCCAAGGTTTCTTAAGGCATAGATGCAATTTGGGTCATTGTTGATAGATTGACCAAGTCCGCTCATTTCCTACCTATCTGAGAGACTTATACACTTGAGCGTCTTGCTCATATGTACATAAACGAGATTATGGTACATGGTATATGCCTAAGAGGTATCCATAGTTTCCGATCGAGACCCAAGATTCACTTCAAGATTTTGGGTTAGTTTGTAAAAAGCTATGGGCACGAATTTACGATTTAGCTCGGCATATCATCCTCAGACGGACGGGCAGTCGGAGAGGACTATTCAAACTCTTGAAGATTTATTAAGACTCTGTGTCCTTGACTTCAAAGGAAGTTGGGAAAAGTTCTTACCATTGGTGAAGTTTTCCTACAACAACAGTTATCAAGCAAGTATTGGTATGGCTCCATTTGAGGCGTTGTATGGAAGAAAGTGTCGTTCTCCAGTATGCTGGGATGAGGTGGGTGAAGTAACGTTGTTGGGACCGGAGTTGGTATGTATGACTACGGAAAAGATTCAAATGATCCGACAACGTATAAAAACCTCACAAGATCTACAAAAGAGTTATGTTGATCTTCATTGAAAGGACGTGGAATTCGATATTGGAGATCATGTGTTGTTACGTGTTGCTCCATGGAAGGGAGTTACGAGATTTGGAAAGAGAGGAAAGCTCAACCCTCGATTCATTGGCCCATTTTTAATCCTCGATCGAGTTGGAACTGTGGCCTATAGACTCGCCTTACCGTCAAGTATGTCTTGTGTTCATAACATTTTTCACATATCTATGTTACGTAAATATGTGAAAGACCCGAACCACATTATTGAATTAGAACCAGACGAGATAGAGGAAGATTTAACGTATGAAGAGTTACCTGTTAAAATCTTGGATAAGAAGGATCATATTCTACGCTCTAAAGTTATACCTCAAGTCAAAGTTTTGTGGAGAAACCATGATGTTGAGGAAATGACCTGGGAGTTAGAATCTGAAATGAAATCAAGGTATCCTCACCACTTCGATATACCAGGTACGTACCCTAATTTTGAGGACAAAATTTCATAAGAAGGGGAGGTTGTAAGACCCCAACTTTTATGAATAAAGATTAATTTTTCTCGAAATATATTTTTGAATATTATGGTGTGGATTTGATATAATGTTATAGTTGTGAGTTTTATTTACAAATTTTGCAAAGTAAGCAAGTGGTTATATAATATTCGATTGGTTGGGGAATATTCGTTTTAACAGGGAATATTCGTACGACGACACAATCATTAGTGGACCCCTACGAAGTAAGTATTGTCGTAGTTAGAAAAGCGATTAAATTATCTTTTATAAAAATAACTACGAAAGTGTTACTGTTAAAACTATTGAACTACCCTAGGTAGTAAAAAGTATAATGTCTGGCGTGGTTGCATAGTAGCACACAGTATTGATTATGGATGCTTACGTGAGAAGTCACTTAGTTATACTCAATTATTGCTACAGTAATTGCTGCATCATATCTCTCATATTATTGATTCAATTATTGTCACAGTATCATCTGCATAATATTTATTATTATTAAATCAATAATTGAGACGACAAAGTTATTCATATTATTATTTGCAATATTGACAATGTCTAGTAGTTACATCGAGGAGAGGTTTGGTCACCTAATTGCGGCAATAAGGAGAAATCCTTATCGAAAAGCTCCCTCTTTTCTGGGAACGACCTGGTTGTTAAATATTGTGAGTTATAATATTAATGATGAATAAGTTGTGTTGATTAAAGATGAAATTAATAGTTCCATTGTGTTGGGATTATTAGTGTTAGTGGAAATCGTCATTTATTTCGATAATAATTGATGTCTGGAGGTTATATTAACCAAACGAGTAATTAATAGGATAAATGAGCAATTAATTGTTATTATTTCACATGCTTATAACTATTTGTTCACATATGTGTACTATTCATTCACATTCATGTACTATTAGGGGAGGTGGTGGATGATTGATAATACTTGCATGACTAAATTAAAAATAGAGGTATAGTTGAAGGTACTATACTGTAATTAGTTTTTTCACATGATTATACTATTGAGTCACATGAATGAACTATTAATTCACATTATTTACTATTAGGGGAGGTGGTGCAAGTTTGATAATACTTGCAGGACTAAATTAAAAATGAAGAAAAAGAGGAAGGTATTATACTATCATATTTTGAGCCCCAAAACGTGCAATTATCGAAACTATATTTTCCTATAAATAGAAGCTCATTCTTCCTTCATTTCTCACCAATTCACAAAAGCTTTAGAGCAATTATTATAGAGAGAAATTATAGAGAGAAAGAAGAAGAGAAGTCTGCTACTTCACTATTCCAGTATCCAGTTTTTCTAAGGTAAGGGGTATTATTTCTTTCGTATTCATGAAGAGAGTTATTTTCTTTCAATACTCGTAAGGGTTGTTATTCCATTCTTTATTATTATGTTAAAATAACATGTCTATGCGAAGTACCACATACATGGTGAAATTCTTCTGTTATTCCATTCTTTATTATTACATTGGAATAACTTTATGCATGTGGTCTATCGTATGCACGGTGAATTACATTGTTATTCCATTATTTATTATTACATTTGGAACATCACATGCATGCGGATTACGCGTGACACAGTTCCATTCTTTATTATTCTGTTGGAACATCACATGCATGCGGATTACACGCGCTTTGGTGAATTCTTACATTATTCCATTCTTTATTATTACTCATTGAATAATGCATCTCGTGGATTACCGCATAGCGGCAAAAATCTATTTGTGGTTTCATATATTCTATTATACTCAGTTGATTAATGCTTTGGCTTCTATACTCCATGAAATTAGTGGAATATCCTTGATATTTGCGCTTCATCCGATATCTTTTCATGGAAATATTCTTACGAGCATTCTTGAATTTTACTCCACAAAGCGATATCATGTTGACAATTTGGGCGTTATTGATTCAGATAAATTAAATTATAAATCTTTACAAATTTATCCTTGAACTTGTTTTATTGAATTCTTATATCGGTGTCATTATCCTCATGTTTATAATATGTTGAAAGTCATATGTGGCTTTGTAGTGCATGGATGGACTTGGTATGATTATGACCGAGGATTATTGATATAATCATGGTAGTAATGTTACAAATGATGTGGTAAAAGTCCTCATTGGTAGTAGTGCATTGATGGGCGATTGTTGGCATGATCATGACCATTGATGAATACGAATATCCTTGGCCCGTAGTGCATGGATAATTTGTGGTGCATTGATACTAATGAATATCCTTGGTAGTAGTGCGAGGATGATGTGGTTTATTTTTTAAGCTGAGTCTCAGCGATAAAAGTGATGAAAAACCTTTTAAATCATAGAAGATAGTAGATTTTATTCTCTACTTTGACTCTTCTAATGGATTGCTTGTTTCGCTGCAGTTAAACATGATGTTTATTATATTTTATCAGTTTAACACTTTTGAAGGCTAATGATAATTTATTCTGCATTATCTTAGTCATAATATTTCTTACTGGGCTAGTTGAGCTCACCCTTTCTTTCACTATTCTCTTCAGGAAATGAGAACGTAGCTGGGACTAGTCAGAGAACGGAGTGACGGTCCAGATGATAGCATTAGTAGTCCTCACTATTTTGTTAAATAGTGTGACAATAAATGTAATGAGGACTCCATTGAGTGTGGATATTGTGTGACGCCCCCAAAATAGGTATACATCACCCATCTTGAGTCGCCAAATACATGGTACAAAATTCAAATACAACTTAATAATACAACTGTCGTGTAGAATACGACAAGACATAACTGAGAGTTTTAATAAGAATATTGTCATCTAGACAATATCCACACTCAATGGAGTCCTCATTACATTTATTGTCATACTATTTAACAGAATAGTGAGGACTACTAATGCTATCATCTGGACCGTCACTCCGTTCCCCGACTAGTCCCAGCTACGTTATCATTTCTTGAAGAGAACAGTGAAAGAAAGGGTGAGCTCAACTAGCCCAGTAAGAAATATTATAACTAAGATAATGCAGAATAATTTATCATTAGCCTTCAACAGTGCTAAACTGATAAAATATAATAAACATCAAGTTTAACTGCAGCGGAACAAGCAATCCATTAGAAGAGTCAAGTAGAGAATAAAATCTACGATCTTCTATGATTTAAAAAAGGTTTTTCATTTCTTTTATCGCTGGGACTCAGCTTAATAAATAATCCACATCATCCCTGCACTACGGCCAAGGATATTCATTAGTATCGCAACCATAAATTATCCATGCACTACGGGCCAAGGATATTCGTGTATTCATCAATGGTCATGATCATGTCAACAATTGTCCATCAACGCACTACAGGCCAATGAGGACTTTTTCCACATCATTTGTAACATTACGGTCATGATTACACCTAATAATACCTGGTCATAATCATACCAAGTCCATCTATGCACTACAGGCCAGAGATGACTTTCAACATAATATAAACATGAGGATGATGACAATGATATAAGAATTCAATAAAACAAGTTTAAAAATTAAATTATCCAGGAACTAATAACGTCTAAATTGTCAACATGATACTTCTTTGTAGAGTAACACTCAAGAATGCTCAGAAGAATATTTCTATGAAAAGATCTTGGGATGAAGCGCAAATATCAAGGATATCCACTAATTTTCATGGAGTATAAAGTCAAAACTTTAACCAATTGAGTATAATAAAGAATGGAATAACAAAAGAAATCACCAGGCATGCGATAGACCGCACAAACAGGTTATTCCAATAGAATAATAAATAATGAGAACCGAGTCATGCGTAAACGCACTGCATAAAAATGTTCCAATGTAATAATAAATAATGGAACCAGTCATGTAAACAGAGAGATAGGATATTCGACGAATAATAAATAATGGAACCAAGTCATGCGTAAACGCTTGCAGACAAGATGTTCCAACGAGAATAATAAATAATGGAATAATGAAGAATTTCACCATGTATGCAAAGATTACTTGGCATAGGCAGTTATTCCAACATAATGATAAAGAATGGAATAACAGAAGAATTTCACCAAGTAAAGGGTAGCCCGCGTATACAGGTTATTCCAATAGAAAAATAAAGAATGGAATAACAGAATTTCTCTTCATGAATACGAAAGAAATAATACCCCTTACCTTAGAAGGAACTGGATATAGGAGTGGTGAAGTAGTAGAATACTTTTCTTCTTTCTCTCTATAGGTTCTCTCTCTAGAGTTTCAGTGAATTCGTAAGAAATAATGAAGGAATGAGCTTCTATTTATAGAAGAATGGATTGAAT
Organism: Panax ginseng; assembly: GCA_020205605.1. NCBI lineage: Eukaryota > Viridiplantae > Streptophyta > Magnoliopsida > Apiales > Araliaceae > Panax > Panax ginseng. The sequence goes on along the minus strand of CM035136.1, from coordinate 100,033,847 downwards.
AGTAACTAATTCATGAACGGTCCAGATTGATTTACTATGCAGTATAATAAAATATTCTAATAAAATAAAATCTTTTAAATAAAATATAATATATATTATATATTATATATTACATATATATATATATATATATATATATATATATATATATATATATATATATATATATATATATATATATTTTCGATAACTCACGGGTTGCTACCCCAAGTGATTACCATCTCTCTCGCCAAAATTTCAACTATCAAATAAATATATATATATATAAAACATATAGTACTCCCACCATCATTTTTCTTCTTCATTTACCATTCGTGAATCCCTACCCCATTTGTCTACCACACATGCTTTTATATATATATATATATATATATATATATATATATATATATATATATATATATATATATATATCTTGATAACTTTCTACCGATTATTTTGATAAACGGGTAAATGGGGGGTCCATAAAATAAGCTAATTTACATCAAATACTTCATAAAAATCCCCTCAATATTTTAAACAACTTTTATCATCATTATTATGATTCACAATAATAATCGACCAGGTCGTTCCCAGGAAAGAGGGGGCTTTCCAATAAGGATTTCTCCCTATTGGCGCGCAATTAGGTGACCAAACCTCTCTTTGATAGAACTTCTAGTCATCGTTAATATTTCAAATAATAATATTAATAACTTTATCGTCTCAATTATTGATTTAATAATATATAAAATATCGACAATAATTGAATCAAATAACGTGAGATACTATACATCAATTACTGTAGCAATAATTGAACAAAACTGAGTGACTTCTCATGTAAGCATCAATAATCAATACTGTGTGCTACTATGCAATAACGCGTATTACTGTACTTTTAACACCGGGTGTTTCAACATTTAACGGTAAAAACTTCCGCCGTTATTTTTATAAAGTATTTTTTGTCATTTTCTCAATCTGACAATAATTCTGTTGTGGGGTCCACCAATGATTGTGTCGTTGTACAAATATTCCCCGACCAATCAAATATTATATAACAACTTGCGTACTTTGCAGAATTTTATAAATATTATCCACAACTATAACATTATATCAAATTTACTCCATAATATTCAAAAATGATATTTATAGAAAATTCTTCTTTATTTATAAAAGTTGGGGTCTTACAACCTCCCCTTCTTATGAAATTTCACCCTCAAAATTAAGGTACATATCTGGTATGTCGAAGAGGTAAGGATACCTTTATTTCATTTCAGATTCTAACTCCCAGGTCATTTCCTCAACATCGTGGTTTCTCCATAAAATTTTGACTTGAGGTATAACCTTGGAGCATAGAATATGGTCCTTCTTATCCAAGATTTGAACAGGAACCTCTTCATACGTCAAATCTTCCGCTATTTCGTCCGGTTCTAAATCAATAATGTGGTTCGGGTGTTCCACATATTTACGTAACATGGATATGTGAAAAACATTATGAACACGAGATATACTTGGCGGTAAAGCGAGTCTATAGGCCACAGTTCCTACTCGATCGAGGATTAAAAATGGGCCGACGAATCGAGGATTGAGCTTTCCTCTCTTTCCAAATATCGTAACTCCTTTCCACGGAGCAACACGTAACAACACATGATCTCCAATATCGAATTCTACGTCCTTTCGATGAAGATCAACATAACTCTTTTGTCGATCTTGTGAGGTTTTTATATGTTGTCGGATCGTTTAAATCTTTTCCGTAGTCATACATACCAACTCTGGTCCCAACAACGTTGCTTCACCCACCTCATCCCAGCATACTGGAGAACGACACTTTCTTCCATACAACGCCTCGAATGGAGCCATGCCAATACTTGCTTGATAACTGTTGTTGTAGGAAAACTCCAACAATGGTAAGAACTTGTCCCAACTCCCCTTGAAGTCAAGGACACAGAGTCTTAATAGATCTTCAAGAGTTTGAATAGTCCTCTCCGACTGTCTGTCCGTTTGAGGATGATATGCCGAGCTAAATCGTAAATCCGTGCCCATAGATTTTTGCAAACTAACCCAAAATCGTGAAGTGAATCTTGGGTCTCGATCAGAAACTATGGATACTGGCATACCATGAAGTCTTACAATCTCGTTTATATACATACGAGCAAGACGTTCAAGTGTATAAGTTTCTCGTATAGGTAAGAAGTGAGCAGACTCGGTCAATCTATCAACAATGACCCAAATTACATCTATGTCTTGAGAAACCTTGGGAAGACCAGTAACGAAATTCATGGTAATGTGCTCCCACTTCCATTCTAGAATTTCAAGTGGTTGCAATGGTCCTTTTGGTACTTGATGCTCCGCCTTGACTCGTTGACACGTTAGACACCTTGAGATAAACAGCGCTATCTCTCTCTTCGTATTGCCCCACCAAAATGTATGTCGAAGATCATGATACATTTTGTGTGACGCCCCCAAATCCGGGTCTCTTTCAACCCGACATATAGTGCTCTACGGTGCTACAGTTCACACAAACATTCAATTGAAATGCCTCAAAAGAACGAATATATCTTAAATATATTCCAAAAAAATACTACCATTCCCCAGGTTCTTTATAACCGTTACATTTATTCTTGTCATAACATCGAATATTATCATTTCAAACCTATACTATTACATAGGTAATCTACAACGTCGCTTTAGCCTTCTCTTTATCCTTGTTGAATCCTTCAGTCCATTCGATCTAAGCTGCATTCATATGGTTCAAGCAAGAGTGAGCATAACAAGCTCAACAAGTACAACAATTTCATTTTAAAAGCATGCTTGAAACATAGGAATCGTATATCTTCAATAACTGGATGATAGTTACGAAGTACTATCAATAACTTAAAATAGCGTTTCTTTTCCTTCAAAACATTTTGCAATAACAATAATCTATAATTCATCAATTCTGGTTCAAGAGGTGAACGTCTTATAGTCTCTTTGAAAAGGACAACCCGGCACGAAGTCCGTAAGTCCGGCATATCTTACGAGCACTTCTAGGTGATCAGCCTATAGTACTCTATGTTGATCAACACTACATTCATTAAACATGTGTACGTTTAAGTTGTGGCAACCTCACGTGCCCATCGAATACTCGATGAAAATACATTTGTTTATTCATATTCAGACTTACCTTGAATCCGTACCAATTAGTTGGCGTAGGATAGCGTTAGCAATTCTATATTGAAAGACTTATAAATAGTTCAATCAATCTATCAAGATTAGTCTAGCCGAGTTAAAACTGGCTTCGACCCTTTCCTTAAAATTATACATGCATCTCACAATGTGAATCATTTGAAAACCTGGCTAACACGAAGGGTAGACAAGCGTTTAAGAAAAACTTGCCTTCAGCATCTGCTACAATATAATTACGTTTCCTTTGAGTCTTTACGGTCTCTACAACACATAATCACATAACATACCACATTAGGTCATGAATGAACATACATAGTTCCTAAAGAATCTTACCCTTCTTCTCAATCTAATCCCGTATTAGATTTGTTATTTATTGGTTCCGGCTTCCATTGTTCTTTTTACATCATTCTTACTAACTTCGTTCTCTTCTATAACTTAACTGAAATTATTTCATTAATACAACTCGTTTCGAGTTAATCATCTTTTCTTACGGCTTACTAACGTCCTTAAGTTATTAATCGAAACCCGATCGTCAATGGTTATGTACGCTTATTGTACATCGTTCCTGATTACATTCAATTAACTTTCTTTAACTCTAAGTGATCATACTTGAGGTTTAGTTATGACTTAACAATGTTTTATTAAGTCCTTTAGTTCGTTTACTAATCAATTTCCTCCATCTTCTACTTGTAACCATTCTTTTCTCATCTAGGTTTTTAGTGGTCAGACATACAGTGCACGGCTATTACATTTGATGCTGTCATGCCATAGGCCACCACTTATTGTTCAAAATTTAGACTCAGTGTGCACATGAGTCTCAGAAAGATATATCACGCATGGGCGTGACTCTCCGTGGACCGATGGCCATTTTTAGGCTATGGCATGACTTACTTTGCATTGGTGGCGGCTTGGCTGATACTCAAAGACCTGTAAAATTTTTATGATTAACTTTTTATGTGAGATTCCCGGCCTCATAACTTCTTCGTTATAAGTCCGAATTGGCTCGTTCAAGAGCCTACAGTTCATAAATTACGTACTCTATGCATTCATGTAAGAATTTTATCTATTTGACTTCGTTTGTTAAAAAATTCACCTATTAGTCCATTTTTAACGAAAACGATAAACATTCGTGAACGTTCAACGCTCATTTCTTCGTTCTAAGTCGGAATCCGGCCATTTTCGAGTCCGCAACTCTATAATGACAAATATGACTTGTCTCTATTGAAAACCAATGTTTCCAAGCTCAATATCAAAATTCGACTTCCATTACGAGAATTTCACGAATTCGACGATCATTGTCTAATCGTGTAAATTCCGGCGAAACTTCGTTACTTGAGATTTTTAAACCATTTCACTTGGATTCAATCCATTATACTATCATCTTGAAATACATGCTTCGTTAACTTACAAACATGATAAGTTATTACTAGTTCATTGTGAATTTATGACTTATAAAAATATCAATTACTTATATTTTCATTTCTTATAACTTATGACTTCTTTTCTCATGATTTCCTATGGCTTCAATCTTTTAACCACCATCCTTGCTTCTTATTATCATACCATCTTTTTAAGAGAACATATGAAAAGTTCATATAAGTTCCTTATGAATTCATAACTTATTCTTGGTTTGGATTTCTTATTCATTATGTATACGGCTTATTAAGACTTAAGCCTTTTGATTCATTATTCCAAGCTCTTCTTAGCATGCTTGTTCTACCAATACCCTCTTCTCTAACAATAGAAGAGAAAGAGAAACATGGTTTAAGAACACTTACTCTTTGATGATCTCTTGCTAAGCCTTAATCTTCTTCTTGCTTCTTGAATATCTAACAAAGGAAGTCTAGCTTTTATAAGTGCGTATTCTCTCAAGCCACTAAGCTCCCAACTTATGAGTTATTGGATGAAAAATTAACAACTAACAAATGAAATCTAAGCTTGCTATTTATAGGCAAACCAAAGTTAGGGCCTAAGGGTCATTAATCCCTCTACCTCCTTACTATTCCAAGCTTAATAATCAAGTAAACTTGCTCCCCACATATACTTGATCATCACAACACTTAGCCATTAAGTTTTCTTAACTTATTCTTTGCTTAATCCTTAAGTCTACTTGCTCATCACATAAAGGTACTTTGCTTGTCCACCACACTTACTTAACTATTAAGCTACTTGCTTATTACTTAACTTCTCTCTTGCTTAGCACTTAAGATTACTTGCTCCTTACTTCCTTTACTTGGTCATCACATTTATGCACTTTACTTGCTCACCACAACACTTAATCATTAAGTTACTTGTTTACCACTTTGGATCACCCATGGTTTAAACCATGGGTTAATACTTACCCATTGGATCATAGCTTGGGCTTTAGCTTAATTAAATTAACTTAATCATTTTGGGCTTACATTAATTTACTTTGGGCTTTACATTACAAATACTTAGGCTTGCTTATTAATTCTATTGGACTTAACTATTTCCATACTTGGGCTAACATAATGCTTAACAAATCCTACAAGTTCCTTTCTTTTGGCTTAAAGCCTTATAACGTATAATCTACGTATAATTCTCGTATTCTAACTTGTATACTTATTCAATACATATAACATACCATCATTCATACGTACTCGTATAATACTCGTATTCATTACTTCGTATAATACGTAGGTATTATACGATCATTATTTTAATCATTAATCGCATTACATATCCTTCTCGTAAATCATTTTTCTTACACGTTAGGTTTTAAGTCCACATGCGAAATATTACATTTTTCATAACTGAAATATTATTGGATATTCCATCTCACATCGATATTCTATCGTTACGTATTTTTCGGAAGTTCAAAAATAATTCCCGGCGTAAAATGCGTGAATAGTGTTTTTCGAAAAAATTCTCTGGAAAGCTTTTATTTTCGTCTTGGAAATTCAAACACTTTAATTCTACCACGTAGCCAAAATCCTACGATGTTCTGACATGTTTAGGTCATACAACAAACTTCAATTAGCTTGCTCCCATAAATAATCAATTAAATTCATTTAATCATTATAATTAAATAAAATTTTAATTCTTCTAAAAATTCAATTTTTCTCGGGCGTTACATTTTGGTACTCCCAGGATGGATTACAAACGGTGTGTTGTGCGCCTCCATCATGATTTTATACTTTAAATCAGGGTCATTAGGAACACAAAGTCTGGAGTTGACTCGAAGTATTCCTTTTTCATCGATTCTTGCTTCCGGTATAGCACCTTCTTGCACTTTCTTCCTCATACGCATCAGCTCCAGGTCTGTAGCTTGAGCAGCTTTAACTTTATCAATTAAAGTCAGTTCTACTCGTATGTTCGCCATCATCACATGGGTCCTTGGAGTCTTTAACTCTATCTCCATCCTTTGCAAGTCACACAAAATGGGTCTTTGCGTTGACAATATCGCACTCGTACTTGCATATGATCTTCTACTTAATGCGTCATCTACCACGTTCGCTTTTCCAGGATGGTATTGGATGGTATGATCATAATCTTTTAATAGTTCAAGCCAACGTCGTTGTCACATGTTGAGTTCCTTTTGAGTGAAGAAATATTTGAGGCTTTTATGATCCGTAAAGATCTCCACTTTCTCCTCATACACGTTATGCCTCCAAATCTTTAGTGTAAAAACGACTGCTGCCAACTCTAGATCCTGAGTGGGATAATTCCTCTCATATTCTTTGAGTTGTCGTGAGGCATAGGCTATGACTTTCCCATGTTGCATGAGAACACATCCTAACACTTTGCCCGAAGCATCACTGTAGATGACAAATCCCTCCGAGCCAGATGGTATTGTCAGAACAGGTGCTGAAATGAGTCTCCTCTTGAGTTCTTGAAAACTCTTCTCATATTCCTCGCTCCAACCAAATTTTGTATCTTTCCGAGTCAGCTGAGTTAATGGAGTAGTGATTCGAGAAAATCCTTCCACGAATCTCCGATAATAACCAGCTAAGCCGAGAAAGCTATGTACTTCAGTCACTGATTTGGGTTGCTCCCAACTTTGAATAGCTTCAATCTTTGCTGGGTTAACTGATATTCCATGACTTGATACTACGTGCCCAAGGAATGCTACTTCTTCAAGCCAGAACTCGCATTTCTTCAATTTGGCATAAAACTTGTTTTCACGAAGCTTTTAGAGTATCAGTCTCAAGTGTTGCTCATGATCTCCACGAATTTTGGAATATATGAGGATGTCATCAATAAAGACGACCACAAAGTGATCCAAATATTCCTTGAATATTCGGTTCATCATATCCATGAAAACAACAGGAGCATTAGTCAATCCAAAAGACATGACTAAAAATTCATAATGCTCGTACCGAGTTCTGAAGGCAGTCTTTGGAATATCCTCAGTTTTAACCTTCAACTGATGATATCCAGAATGAAGATCGATCTTTGAAAAGAATTGTGCTCCTTGCAACTGGTCAAACAGGTCATCAATGCGAGGTAACGGATACCTATTCTTAAGGGTGACATGGTTCAATTCCCGGTAGTCAATACAAAGTCGCATACTCCCATCTTTTTTCTTCATGAATAGAACATGAGCACCCCAAGGAGACGTACTAGGACGAATGAAACCAATGTCTAACAATTCCTGCAATTGGGTCTTTAACTCCTGAAGTTCAATAGGAGCCATTCGATATGAGGCTTTAGAAATGGGTTTTGTACCGGGTTCAAGGTCGATACAAAATTCAATTTCACGCTCTGGGGGTAGGCCAGGAAGTTCTTCAAGGAATACGTCAGGAAATTTATTAACAATAGAAATATCATTCAAATCTGACGTATTTTTGTTTAAATCTGTGACATGAGCTAAGAAAGCTTGACATCCGTTTTTCAATAAACGAATAGCTTTATGGCTTGAGATGACAGTGATTGATTTTAATGGTTTGGTTGCTTGAATTCGCATAATAGGTTGGTTAGGAATATGAAAACTAACAAACTTACGAAAACAATCAATTTTTGCATGATGAGTAGTTAACCAATCAATCCCTATAATCACATCAAATGCAAGTATTTTCAATGAAATAAGATCGACAGGTAATGTGAGGGTACCGATTTGAACCAAATAAGACTTATAAACAGTGGATGTAATGAAGGTTTCTCCCAACGGAGTTTCCACAGATAAGTCAAAGTCTAATTTCTCCGGAGTCAAATTTAATCGTTGAGCGCAAGTAGGAGAAATAAAAGAATGGGTAGAACCGGTATCAATTAAGGTATAGACTTCGTTAGAGTTTATGATAAGCTTACCCGTGATGACCTCGTTCGGGTTCCTTGCTTTCTGGGAGGTCAAAACAAAAGCTCTCCCTTGAACTACAGGTTTTGACTTGTCTGGGATGGTATTTTGTGTCACCGTTCCAACTGGACTTGTCTTCGGTGCATGACAAAATCGGGCTAGGTGACCTTCTCTTCCACAATTATAACATGCTTTGAATGGCATCACGCAGTTTAGACTGATATGTCCTTCCCCTCCGCATTTGAAACATATGATTAGTAGTCGTTCTCCTTCCTTAACAACGGGTGCTGATGCTGACATCTTTCCATTATTGTTGAATCTCCTCTTCTTGAAATGTCCATTCTTATTATCTTGGCCATGATTACCACCGAAGTTTTTACCATTTCTGGCATGTTGATGTAACGCCCGAGAAATTCGGATCCTTTGTAAAAGACTTGAAGGAATTAAATAATGAATAAAATAATATTACTTGTTATTATATGTGTTGAAAAGATGTATGGCGTTTTATAACCTAGAAACGTCGGAAGATCATAGTATTTGAACCACGTGAATGAATTAAAGTCCTTGAATTTCCAAGACGAAAATAAAAGTTTTCCGAGAAAGTTTACGAAAAACAGTATTCACCGTTTATCGCTCGGGAATGATTTTTGAACTTCCGAGAAATACGTAACGTTAGAATATCGAGACGAGATGGATTATGTAATAATAATCTAAGTATGGAAAATGTAATAATTCGCATGCGGACTTAATTTGAGAATATAGGTGTTAAAACCTAATGAAATGAATTAAGGTAACTTTGCATAAAATACAAGTCCATTAGCTATAAGGTGTAAACCTATGTAGGATTTTTGCTAAGTCCAAGTGATTAATAAGGTGAAGCCCAAACTATTATAATGCAAAGCCCAACAAGAAAATTGGCTAGATTAAGTAGTAAGCCCAATGAATTGGACATGATCCATGGGGCAATCCAAGTGTAAGTGGGTAGACTTGGTGGGCAAATATTTTATGTGATGACCAAGTGTTGTGGTGGCCAAGTAATAGAAGTGGCTAGCAAGATTACTTAGTGGCTAAGCAAATGAATAGTAAGGAGGTTAGTTTAAGGAGGTGAGAGGTCTTAATGACCATACCACCCTAAACTTTGTGTTGCCTATAAATAGAGAGCTCTTATTTCATTTGTTGCTTGTTTAATTTTCATCCAACTCCTCTCTAGATAAACAACTTAATTGTTAGAGACATTAAACACTTATAAGCCATCTCAACCTTTGCTAGATTTTCAAAGAAGAAGTACTAGTTCATCAAAGGTAAATAAAATTGTCTCTTCTATTTCTATCATATTAGGATTATAAGAGAAGTGTAATCTAATGGAGTTAAATACTAAGAACATGTCATAAGTCATTGATGAATGAACTTAAGCCGAATAAGTTGAATAAGCAACTTGAACTTAAATAAGTTAATAAACTTATGAAGAATTGCCTTTGTTGTCATAATCATGAGAATTGTAGATAATAAGTGAAATAAGTCATTGACTTATGAGAATAAGTCAAAACCTACTTTTATGATAAGTTGGTGTAATAAGTAATTTGTAATGTTTACATGTTGATTGAAATTCACCTAGAATGATTAGTAATAAGGTTTCGTCGGAATTCACACGATTGGACGATAATCGTCGAATTCGTGAAATTCTCGGAATGGAAGTCGTATTTTGTGTTTGACATTGGAAACGTTGGTTTTCGATGGAGACAAGTCGTATTTGGCATTATAGAGTTGTGGACTCGAAAATGACCATATTCTGACTTAGAACGAAGAAACGAGCATTGAACATTTGCGAACGTTTATCGTTTTCGTTAAAATGAACTAATAGGTGAAATTTTAGCAAACGAAGTAAAATAGATAAGATTCTTGCATGAACGCATAGAGCCGAGCTTGGTCGAGCAAAGCCATAACCTTCGGAGGAGTGGCACGCAAATTACAATTATTAACATTGAGACTCAATATGCAAATACGAAGTCCGGGTTCTAGACATCAATAGGTGACACCGCAGCTTGGCACCAAGTGTAAAAGCACAACAGCAATGACCAAATTTCAAGAGACCAAGGCAATAATGAATGTTTACATATAGAGCATGTTTAATAATTGATAAGCAATTAAATGAAGATCTTAATAAAACATTGTTAAGACATAATTAAGTCTTAAGCATGAACACTTAGAGTTAAGTTAAGTCAATTACTTATGAATGTGAGAATGACGTAATGGAAAGCCGGAACCTATAACAACAAATCTATTACGTAATTAGATTGAGAAGTAGGGTAAGATTCTTTAGGAACCATGTGTGATCATTCATGACCTAATGTTCTATGTTATGCTATCATCTAATATAGAGACCTTAAAGACGTAAAGTGCACATGTTATAAATTGTAGCAAACGTTAAAGGCAAGTACTTTAACCCTTGTTCCAGTTCGATCTGGACAAGTCTTTGTGATTCATGTATTCTTCGCATGAGTTAGTATTTGAGGAATGTAAAAGCCAATCCTTTCGGCTAAACATATGTTATGTTATTCTATCAAGTGTTGAGAAGGATTTACCGAACTAATATTGTTGTGGTTTTCAAAAGTAGATTGTGTATGCTCAAATTGTTTTGTCGTCAAACGACAGGCACGTGAGGTTGCCACCACTTAAACATATACACATTTAATGAATGTAGTGTTGATCAACATAGAGTACTATAGGCTGATCACCTAGACGTTCTTGTAAGTTATACCGGACTTACGGACTTCGTGCCGGGATGTCCTTTTCAAAGTAATTATGAAATGCTTATGGTCTTGAACTGGAATTGATGTTTTACTGAATATTGTTGTTGTAAAACATTTTGAATGAAAAGAAGTGTTATTTTGAATTAACAATAGTACTTCGTAACTATTGTTCAGTTATTGAAGATATACGATTCCTATGTTTCAAGCATGCTATTTTCCTAGAATTGTTGTACTTGTTGAGCTAGTTAGGCTCATTCTTGCTTGAACCATATGAATGTAGCTAAGACAGAACGGACCGATGGATCCAGCAAGGATAAAGGGAAGGCGAAGGCGAACCCGTAGATTTCTTTTGTAATAGTATAGGTTTTGTATGGAATAACATTGATATTATGACAATGACAATGTATTGGTTATAAAGAACCTAGGGTATGTAAATATTCTTTTGATATATATATATATATATATATATATATATATATATATATATATATATATATATATATAAGACATATCCATTCTTTTGAGGCATTTCAATTGAATGTTTATGTGAACTGTGTAGACCGTAGTACCACCATCCGTCGGGTTGGAAGATACCCGGATTTGGGGGCGTCCATATTGATTCTCTCCACGTTTATTGTCACCGCTTCGATGACTGCTACCACTGGTATTATCATTTTGCCGGCTGCTTTCTCTTGGTTGCGTTGACTCATTATCGCGCTCCAATAACTGAGCCCTATTTACAACATCTGAATACAAACACAGTTTATGAGAAATTAGATATTGACGTATCTCGGGTTTCAAACCTCTTAGAAACATCCGCGTCATTCTCTCCTCATTGTCAACCAAGTGAGACGCAAACCGGGATAACTCGGCAAACTTAGCTTCGTACTGCGACACGGTCATATTGTTCTGCTCCAACTTGATGAACTCTACCTCTTTCATGTGACGAATACTTTCAGGAAAGTATTTGTCGTTGAATAGTTCTTGGAACTTCTCCCAAGACATCTTCAGTGCGGCATGTTGAGTACGCTTTACCGATTCCAACCAGTAATCTGACTCTCCTCGCAACATAAAGGTGGCAAAGGGAACCTTTTGCTCCTCGGAGCATCCTAAAGCATCAAATATCTTGGTGATCTACTTTATCCACGTCTCCGCCTTAAGTGGTTTTGGCTCTCCATTAAACTTCGGTGGTCCCATCTCCTTGAACTGTTTAGCGGTGACCGTCCGAGAGTTGCCAGCGTTTCCACCTTCATTTTGGACAGGAGTCTCTCTTGCTTGATGTTGTACGAATTGCAGAAAGCTCCTAAACATTCTGTCGTTCGCCATTTGGTCGGTGTTGTTGTTCACCTGAGGGTTCACTTGAGGATTATTGCCTTCCTGATGCACATTATCCTGGGTGTTCATCTGTGGTGACTCAACGGTCTCCTGTGCTCCATTGCTATTCTCAACATTCTCGGATGTCATTTTCAAATACTGCCACAAAACAAGGGTTAATTGACATGTAACATATTATCCATATACTTTGACCAACCAATTAAATACCAAATAAACTTAGGTTGGTCATACTAGCGAAGGAATTCCCCGTCTCTCCCCTCCTAGTTCTAGTCTCACATCTTAGCCGGGGATCATATCCCTAAGCTTTGATATGAACTATGATGCCCCCAAAATAGGTATACATCACCCACCTTGAGTCGCCAAATACTTGGTATAAAATTCAAATAACCCTTAATAATACAACTGTCGTGTAGAATACGACAAGACATAACTGAGAGTTTTAATAAGAATATTGTCATCTAGACAATATCTACACTCAATGGAGTCCTCATTACATTTATTGTTACACTATTTAACAGAATAGTGAGGACTACTAATGCTATCATCTGGACCGTCACTCCATTCCCCGACTAGTCCCAGCTACGTTCTCATTTCCTGAAGAGAACAGTGAAAGAAAGGGTGAGCTCAACTAGCCAGTAAGAAATATTATGACTAAGATAATGCAGAATAATTTATCGTTAGCCTTCAACAGTGTTGTTGGGCCATGATACTTTCATTATTGGGCCGGACCCAATGGGCTCCTCCCTTGGACTATGTTATATTTGTTCTTTTGGGCCGAATGGTTTGGGCCAAGTTATTTGACTATTCTATTGGGTCATTCCGGTCAGATGGGTCATTTTTATTACATTGGGTTAAGTCATTGGATCAGTCCATTATGAAAATTGTCTTTTATCCCATCTTTGACCGGTAATCCTGACAAAAGATAATAGTTAACTGTTATCTGCCACCTTTCTGCATGACATTAATGAGGATGGGACTCAGATGACCAGCGGTGGCAAACAGTGGCAGCATGTAGTGGGTAAGCTGCACATTTTCGGCTGAGATGACTAGCATGGGAGGGGGCTGTGTTAGACGGTAGTGGGTGGCACGGTAAACCAGGTTTGAAGTACATATGGGAACGATCACACAAGGAAAATAGTTAACTAATCACTGATCCAAATTATTATCTCTCTCAATACACTAGACATATTTTCCTCCATTGTTAACCTTGTGATCGCCGATACTGACTCTCACGCCGGAGTTATCCCCCGATTGTCCAGCCGTCAAGCTTTCGGTGTTGACTTATTGAATTGTGCAGGATATCGGACACATCTTGGTGATTGGGATGTGAGGAAAGATCTTTGCGTTAACATTGGCGCTAGAAGGAGGGCTGAGTTCTAGTGTCTTGAGAACTTTTCAATCACAAACTATGTTAGTTCTACGTCATAATTCATGGGGAAGATTAGAAAACCTACACCTGAAGGACAACCGATGGTTGTCAGTTCGTCTACACCGCGAGTATCAATTAAGGATCGTTTGGGGCCGGCAATCAGTGCTAATGCTAGCACGGCTTCCAAGCACCCGTCTGTAGATTCTCGCCCAGAAGCCATGGGTAACGTTAAACGAAGGCTAGTTTTCACGGCTGAGAAAGAACCTGGTCACAGTCGGAAACGGGTAGAAGGCACTTCGCCTAGAACCCGACACCGAAGTGATCAGGATGATAAAACATCTACGTTAGCCAAGATGGCGGACGAAGCGCATAAGGCTATGGAGGTACTTCTGAAACAGAGGCAGGATATTGCCGAGCAGATGCTTTGGATGGCAGAGTTAAGGGAACAAGCGTCAAGCTATGTTCAGTCCGAAGAGCTTGGGCACAGGAGGGGAAAAGAGCCTGCCCATTCGGGTCGTGAATCTCGGGGCGAACCTCGAGAACGAAGAAGGTCAAAAAGCCCTACTCCCCAAAGATCGAAGAGGGCACACCACCATGTCGGTTCTAAGGACCAGGGTTGAAGCAGACAGAGAGGACGGTCCAGAGATTATACACCAGAGGATATGAAGAAGGTGATCTGCCTTGTGCATTCTCACCATAACGACCAAGCTCAGAGGCAAATCAGATCTAGAGGTTGTACTCCTGAGAGTCCACTAAGGGCACCCCGCCTTGTGGACACTCATCGTCAGAGAAGCCCCGTAAAGGTGGGGGGTTCTATTGTAAAAGGCCGGTCTACTCAGAAGAGGAAAGAGTCGTCGGAGAAAGAAGTATCATCTCAACCAGAAGGAGTGGAGTATCTGGTTAAAGAATTGAAGGAACTTCAGAAGCAACTTGTCGAAGTCCAGCAAACGAAGGATACTTCGGGAAAGAAGGCATCTCCTTTTTCCGCGGAGATTCTTAAAGAAAAAGCAGACCCCACCAAGAAGTTGCCCCACATAGAAAGCTACAATGGATTTGGGGATCCCTATGATCACAGACAGGCGTTCGACTGATTGATGGATTATTATGACTTTAGCGATGCTGCTAAGTGTCATACCTTTGTCACAACCCTCCAAAAAGATGCTAGGTAGTGGATGGGGACTTTGCCTTCAGATTCAATATCATCTTGGGTAGACATGTGCAGTAAGTTCCATGCTCGCTTTGGGAGCAACAAAAGGAGGGGAAAACCAACCGACTCATTGGCTCAGGTTCGACAGTATTCGAACGAGTCTTTGGGCCAATATGTAAAACGATTCTGTGAAGCAGTGCGCCAAGTGACAGACCTGAACAATCTATAAGCCGTTGGACTGTTTCAGAATGGATTAGACCTGGTCAAATCAGAAAAGTTGGTGAAGAAGTTGATGTTTCACCACCCGAAGAGTCTCACTGAAGCCTTCGACAAAGCAGAAGGCTATATTGTGGTAGAAGAGGCCATGAATAGTCTCAAACGACCTTCTTCAGATCAGCTTAAGGAGACAGATAGGGACAGAACAGACGGGGACCAGAAGAAGAGTGAAGGGAATAAAGACCGCTATGATGGTGGGTCAAAGAAGTACAATAGCAACTGTAGACAGGGGGGGTGGTCGTTCGTCCGCTCCTGTCCAAAGAGTTAATAGGACATACACTACACTCAATACTGATAGGGCTGTCATCTTGGACCAAATCAAAAATCAACCTATTTTTGAACCACCTCAAGATAACATTAAGCCCGGTAAAGGTAACTCTCGTAAGTATTGCGACTATCATCAAGCTTCCGGTCATGATACGAATGATTGTGCTAGTCTGAAGGACTTTATCGAGAGGAAGGTTCAAGGTGGAGCCTTAGTTCAGTATGTGGCTGCCAGAACGACTCAGCAACCTCAACAGAGGGATAAAGAGCCTGTTCAGGTGGCTCAGCCAATTCAGCAAACATTGCCAGCTCCTGGACAGCCTGCAAGGCATGTGGTAGATGTCATCACTGGGGGCACTGCTGGCAAGCTTATTGAAAAGAAGCGCCGAAGCTACCTAGATTCGGTCATGTCGGTGGAGTGTACCCTCTCGAAGACTGACAGACCCTATCCTGGTACGGTAATCTCCTTTACTGACGAGGATTACCCTTTGGAAACCATCGAACCGCATAAGGGATCATTGGTGCTGACTGCGCAAGTGGGTTCGATGGATATGAAGCGAATGATGATTGACAACGGGTCTTCTGTGGATATTCTATATGCCCACGCTTATCAGAGGATGCATCTAGATGGGCAAAAGATGGAGATCAGACAGGAGGCTCCTTTGTATGGTTTCAGCAATGATCCAGTCAAGGTGGCTGGAACTATTGAGCTACCGGTCATCTTTGGAACGCCCCCCCCCAACAGGTAGAAATAACTTGCAAGTTTTATGTTGTGCATATAGATTCTTCATATAATGCCATTCTGGGGAGGCCTACTTTAACTTCTTTACAAGCTGTGACCTCAATACCTCATTTCAAAATCAAATTTCCTACGACTAATGGGGTGGGTGAGCTGAAAGGAGATCTGGATCTGGCCAGAAGATGTTATAGAAATGTTGTGATCACTTCGGGAGTGGGGCTATAGAAGTAGAAACAGACCATGGCGGTAGAGATCGAGCCCTTCACTGAGAGCAGTTCAGAGCCATTAGTCATGCCAGCTGGGGAAACAGAAGAGATTGAGCTCATTCCTGCCAAGAGTCACAAGACAGTAAAAATAGGTTCGGGCCTGCCGGAACCTCTCTGGACGAACCTCATGGAGCTCCTATGCTGCTATGCCGACATCTTTGCATGGGAACCTCAAGACATGCCAGGAGTGAGCAGGGAGATTGCTGAGCATCGGTTGGAGGTAGACCCGTCAAAGAAGCCAGTTCTGTAACACCCCCAAAATAGGTCCAATCCAACCAACCTATTCTGAGTCGCCAACAACATGGTACATAAAATAACTACAACTTTATTATTACAATTGTCGTGCAAAATACAACAACACATATACTGTGAGTTTTAATACCAACTGTGACTCATGTTCCAACTATAGACATCACCTCACATTGATACATTACATAAAGGTATAGTCGAAAACTGTTTTAGAAATTAGAATCTTTGGGAAGTGCTCAAGGAAACCTTCGTACATGGGAGGCCATGCTTCTAGGTTATGGTAGATATCATATGGCCACAAAATTATCCTTGGTTGACCCAATAAACCCAAAAAAAAGAGAGAAGATTACTATCATTTTCTTCCCAATGGTGAGTCTTCTCTTGACATATCATTATCTCCACTGTCTCTAATTGGGAATTAAACTCCAAACAAACACCAAGATTATATAGGTAGTGCTTGTAAATATACTCAGCAAGTGGATGAGCACAACCCTGTCTTATGATGACACGAGGTTGTATGTCATTAGACATCTTGTATGATAGTGGCAAAACACCCTTCCAAGTTAAATTCACCTCACCCTCAACCTATATAGACCACCATTCTATTCCCTTGTTATCCCCCGCTCGACCCAGCTACACTTTTATTACCTGAAAGGAATTGTGAAGCAAAAGGGTGAGCACAACTAGCTCAGTAAATAATATCATGACAAAAGATAAATAAATTATCAATAACTTTCAACAGTAATAAATCAGAGATTTAGAACATATGGTAGATGATAAAACTTTTCAACCATAGTTGCAGCGGAACGAGCAATCCATTAGAAGATTCAAATAGACCATAAAATCTATTATCTTCTCCATGTTAAAAGTCTACCAACAATGTTTTATCCCTGTAACATCAATCAACAATTCCTGTCCACAATCATGTGTATAATTTAATTGTAGTTCTAAATTCCTTTTCTCATCCAGGACAAAGATAATTTTCATCACCTGAAACATCAAAGATTATGATTATACCAAATCATAGTTTATGTTCATAATCCTACTAATAAATTCATCTTTGCACTACGGTCCAAAGATATTCATCAATAAGTCATCTTTGCACTACAGGCCAAAGATATTCAATTACATCATCATTTAGGACTGACGATGATGAAAAATATTTTAAAGAAAACGAATCCAGTGAAACAAAAGAATAAATATTAAGGATTCAGTATTTCAAATTATTCCATGTCCAAAAATACCTCATAAATAATCACAAAGGAGTAAAATTCAAGAATGATCAAAACATGGATACAATCAAAGCTAGTATCCGAATAGATATTTTGGACAAAAAAGAAGAAAATTTCATTTTTAGTGAATAGTGTCGTATTCGTGAATAGTCAGATATCGTGAATAGTGCCATATCGTGAATAGTAACTTCCGACACTAAAGATAGAAATTTCACAAAAACATCATCATGCTTCGTGAATAGTACTCTGAATAGTAACTTCGTGAATAAGAACTCATAAATAGTAACTCGTGAATAGTAACTCATGAATAAGAACCCCAACATGAAAAAGTTCCAAATTTGATAAAAATTCAAACCAATATTTCTAAGATAATGATATTGAAGAAATAATATCATTTATGAAGAAAATAATCTCCTTACAATCCCTTAAAATCCTTACTATCCCTTACTATCCCTTACCTCAAAAGAGCACAAGATTTCCATTTGGAATAACGCAACGAACTTGCACCGTATAACAACACTCAAGATATCAAAATACTCACAAGAATACACTCGATAATATAGAGAGAAATATAGAAAACTTGGTTTACGGTGTGATTTTCAATTCTAACCTAAGCACCCTATTTATAGGAAAATGCTTAGAACACCAAAGCATAAAATTTAATAAAATATTATTATTATTTAATAAATTTCCTACGCACACTCAAGACATCAGATTTCAGCAATTATCATGTGCAACCAACTTGTTAAAAACATTTTTCTTAAAATAATTAATTAAAACTTCCAAAAATCAATTATTTCGGAACTTCGGAACTTCAATAATTCATAATAAATAGCCCTTTTATCAGAAAATTTGAATCTCGAGACTTTTTATAGGAAATTCAATTCTCTACAACTTTTCAGAAGAGAATTTTTCCAAATTCCAAACAAAAATTGACCGAAATCCATAAACGGGCGATTTTACAAGCTATAATCAAATTTCAGTTAAGAAATGGGTTCACCAACATGTTTAACATGTTTTAAACAACTTTTGCAACAAAAATACTCTTCCTCCTCATATACTCATATATCCCACATTCATTGTAAAAATATCATCATTATTATATTATAATAATATAATAAAATATTATTTTATCGAAAAAGATAAAATATCGATTTTCAACAATTGTCACTTTAAAAATTTTCTCCATCTATATCCACATAAAATGAATATTTTCCTCATCATATAAATCAATAATTTAATTATTCACAAATAATATGAACTATTAATCGATAATGGAAAATCTTGTGTAGTGACAATTATTGAAACAACAATAATATAAAATATCAATCAAAGAATTATTGAATCAATAAAATAAAATCTTTGAATAAAGAATAATTCTTGTAACAATTATTGAGTAATGCCTTCTTACGTAAGAATCAATAATTCAAAATATTTGTACAATCTGGTGTGCTTCTTGTATGCAACAACGCCAGTGTTACTTTACTTTACCCAATTTGGTATTCCGCAATGTTAATCGTGGCGCCCCTCAAAATTAGGTATACATCACCCATCTTGGGTCGCCGGATACATGGTACGTAATTCAAATACAACTTACTAATACAACTATGCAAATGTACAATACGACAAACATATAAACTGTGAGTTTGAATACAAATATTATATACTAGAGATTATACAAACTCAAAAGGACTCCTCATTACAATTATTATCACACTATTTCACAGAATAGTGAGGACTACTAATACTATCCTCTGGACCATCACTCCGTTCCCCGACTCGTCCTAGCTATATTCTCATTTCCTGAAGAGAACAGTGAAAGAAAGGGTGAGCTCAACTAGCCTAGTAAGAAATATTATGACTAAGATAATGCCGAATAAATTATCATTAGTCTCCAACAATGTTAAACTGATAAAATATAATAGACATCAAGTTTAACTGCAGCGGAACAAGCAATCCATTAAAAGAGTCAAGTAGAAAATAAAATCTACAATCTTTTATAATTTAAAAGGTTTTTCATCACTGTTATCGCTGAGACTTAGCTTAATAAATATTTCACATCATCGAATCACCCCTTCACTACGGCCAAGGATATTCTTTAGTATCACGACCACAATTATCCATGCACTACGGGCCAAGAATATTTGTGTATTCATTAATGGTCATGATCATGCCAACAACTGTCCATCAATGCACTACGGGCCAATGAGAACTTTCACCACATCATTTGTAACATTACGATCATGATTACACCAAATAATCCATGGTCATAATCATACCAAGTCCATCTATGCACTACAGGCCACAGATGACTTTCAACAAAATATGAACATGAGGATGATGACAATAATATAAGAATTCAATAAAACAAGTTCAAGAATTATTTTATCCAGGAATTATTAACGTCCAAATTGTCAACATGATATTGTTTTGTAGAGTAAACTTCAAGAATGATCAGAAGAATATTTCCATGAAAAGATACTGGATGAAGCACAAATATCAAGGATATTCTACTAATTTCATGGAGTATAGAAGTCGAAACTTTAACCAACTGAGTATAATAAAGAATGGAATAACAAAAGAAATCACCATGCATGCGGTATTGCCATAGATGAGCAAGTTATTCAACGAATAATAATAATAACGGAACCAAAGTCGGGCAAAATTTGCTCAAGCGGGATGTTCCAATGAGATAATAAAAAGACGGAACCAGTCCTGTGTAAACACACACACACAGGATGTTCCAACAGAATAATAAAAGAATATCACCAAGTATAGGGTAGACCGCGTATACAGGTTATTCCAACATAATAATAAGAAATGGAATAACAACAGTTCTCTTCATGAATAAGAAAGAATAAAACCCCTTACGAATACAACAAATAATATTTCCTACCTTAAGAAGAAGAGTACTGGATATATAAGTAGTGAAGTAGCAGAATACTTTCTTCTTTCTCTCTATAGTTTATCTCTCTGTAGTTTCAAAGAATTCCTAAGAAAATAATGAATGAATGAGCTTCTATTTATAGAAAAATGGAATGCATAGTAACTAACTCACGAATCAATTAGAGATTGATTTACTTTAATCGGACGGTCCATATTTAAAGCAAAATAAAATATAATATATTCTATTTAAAATCTAATAAAACGAATAACTTTATAAAAGATTTTACTATGCAAACACTATGCGAGCCTTTATCACAAACACTATGCATAATAAAATATAATATATTCTAATTATTGTCTAATAAAATGTATATAGCTTTATAAAAGTATTACTGCTTTTATATAAAAAAATTTTACTATGCAAAACACTATCTGCATACACTATGCAACACTATGCATAATAGAATATAATATATTCTATTTATAGAATAACTTTATAAAAGTATTCTGCTTTATATAAAAGATTTTACGTATTATTACATTAATAATACCAACAAAGCTGGTGACTTATCACTTAAGCATCAATAATTAATACCGTATTACTACTATGCAATCACGCGTACATCTTTATTTTTTAACACCGGTGTTTCAACGATTAACGAACTAAAAACTTTCGTAGTTATTTTTTAAAAAAATATTTTTGTCGTTTCTCAATCCAACAATAATTCCGTTGTAGGGTCCACCAATGATTGTGCCGTTGTACTAATATTCCTGTTAAAACGAATATTCCCCGACCAATCGAATATTATATAACAACTTGCGTACTTTGCAAAATTTATAAATATTACCCACAACTATTATATCAACTTCACTCCATAATATTCAAAAATAATATTTATAGAAAATTCATCTTTATTCAAAAGTTAGGGTTTTACAATCTCCCTTCTTATGAAATTTTGCCCTCGAAATTAGAATATACGTACACGGGTATGTCGAAGAGGTAAGGATACCTTGATTTCATTTCAGATTCTAACTCCTAAGTCATTTCCTCAACATCGTGGTTTCTCCACAAAACTTTGACTTGAGGTATAACCTTGGTGCGTAGAATATGTTCCTTATTATCCAAGATTTGAACAGGAACCTCTTCATACGTCAAATCTTCCGCTATTTCGTCCGGTTCCAACTCAATAATGTGGTTCGGGTCTTCCACATATTTACGTAACATGGATATGTAAAAAACATTATGAACACGAGACATACTTGGCGGTAAAGCGAGTCTATAGGCCACAGTTCCTACTCGATCAAGGATTTAAAATGGGCCGATAAATTGAGGATTGAGCTTTCCTCTCTTTCCAAATCTCGTAACCCCTTTCCATGGAGCAACACGTAACAACACATGATCTCCTATATCGAATTCCACGTCCTTTCGACGAAGATCAGCATAACTCTTTTGTTGATCTTGTGATGTTTTTATCGTTCTTGGGATCGTTTGAATCTTTTACGTAGTCATACGTACCAACTCACGGTCCCAACAACGTTGCTTCACCCACCTCATCCTAGCATCTTTGGAGAACGACACTTTCTTCCATACAACACTTGAATGGAGCCATGCCAATACTTGCTTGATAAGCTGTTGTTGTAGGAAAACTCCACCAATGGTAAGAACTTGTCCCAACTTCCCTTGAAATCAAGTACACAAAGTCTTAATAGATCTTCAAGAGTTTGAATAGTCCTCTCCGATTGTCATCCCGTCAAATGCGAGGATGATATCTTAGAAACTAAATCAGAAATCTATGCCCATAGCTTTCTGCAAACTAACCCAAAATTGTGAAGTGAATCTTGGGTCTCGATCGAAAACTATGGATCTTGGCATACCATGCGGTCTTACAATCTCATTTATGTACATCTGAGCAAGACGTTCAAGTGTATAAGTCTCTCGTATCGGTAAAAATGAGCGAGACTTGGTCAATCTATCAACAATGACCCAAATCGCATCTATGCCTTGAGAAACCTTGGGAAGACCAATGAATTGAAATCCATGGTAATGTGCTCCCACTTCCATTCTGGAATTTCAAGTGGTTGCAATGGACCTTTTGGTACTTGATGCTCCACCTTGACTCGTTGACACGTTAGACACCTTGAGATAAATAACGCTATCTCTCTCTTCATATTGCCCCACCAAAATGTATGTCAAAGATCATGATACATTTTGGTTCTCCCAAGATGGATTGCAAAAGCGGTGTGTTGTGCGCCTCCATCATGATTTTATACTTTAAATCGTGGTCGTTAGGAACACAAAAGTGCGAGTTGACTCAAGTATTCCTTCTTCATCGATTCTTGCTTGAGATCGCACCTTCTTGCACTGTCTTCCTCATACGCATCAGCTCCGGATCTGTAATTTGAGCAGCTTTAATTTTATCAATTAAAGTCGATTCTACTCATATATTTGCCATCATCATGTGGGTCCCTGGAGTCTTTATCTCTATCTCCATCCTTTGCAAGTCATACAAAATGGGCCTTTGCGTTGACAATATTGCACTCGTACCCGCATATGATCTTCTACTCATAGCGTCAGCTACCACGTTCGCTTTTTCAGGATGGTATTGGATGGTATGATCATAATCTTTCAACAGTTCAAGCCAAAGTCATTGTCGTATGTTGAGTTCCTTTTGAGTGCAGAAATATTTGAGGCTTTTATGATCTGTAAAGATCTCCACTTTCTCCCCATACAAGTAATGCCTCCAAATTTTAAGTGCGAAGACAACAACTGCTAACTCTAGGTCATGAGTAGGATAATTCCTCTCATATTCTTTGAGTTGTCGTGAGGCATAGGCTATGACTTTCCCATGTTGCATGAGAACACATCCTAACCCTTTGCCCGAAGCATTACTGTAGATGACAAATCCCTCCAAACTAGATGGTGTTGTCAGAACAGGTGCTGAAATGAGTCTCCTTTTGAGTTCTTGAAAGCTCTTCTCACATTCCTCGCTCCAACCGAACTTTGTATCTTTCCAAGTCAGCTGAGTTAGTGGAGTAGCGATTCGAGAAAACCCTTCTACGAATCTCCGATAATAACCAGCTAAGCCGAGAAAGCTACGTACTTCGGTCACTGATTTAGGTTGCTCCCAGCTTTGAATAGCTTCAATCTTTGCTGGGTCAACAGATATTCCATGACTTGATACCACGTGCCCAAGGAATGCTACTTCCTTAAGCCAGAACTCGCATTTCTTCAACTTGGCATAAAGCTTGTATTCACAAAGCTTTTGGAGTATCAGCCTCAAGTGTTCCTCATGATCTTCACGACTTTTGGAATATATGAGGATGTCATCAATAAAGACGACCACAAAATGATCAAAATATTCCTTGAATACTCGGTTCATCATATCCATGAAGGCAGCAAGAGCATTAGTTAATCCAAAGGACATGACTAGGAATTCATAATGCCCGTACCGAGTTCTGAAAGCAGTCTTTGGAATATCATCAGTTCTAATCTTCAATTGGTGATATCCGAAACGAAGATCAATCTTTGAAAAGAATTTGGCTCCTTGCAACTGGTCAAACAGGTCATCAATACGTGGCAATGGGTACCTATTTTTGATGGTGACATGATTCAACTCCCAATAATCAATACAAAGTCGCATACTCCCATCTTTCTTCTTCACGAATAGAACAGGAGCACCCCAAGGAGAAGTACTAGGACGAATAAAGCTAATGTCTAACAATTCCTGCAGTTGAGTCTTTAACTCCTGAAGTTCAATAGGAGCCATTCGATTTGGGGCTTTGAAAATGGGTTTTGTACCGGGTTCAAGGTCGATACAAAATTCAATTTCATGTTCTGGGGGTAGGCCAGGAAGTTCTTCAGGGAATACGTTAGGAAATTCATTAACAATA
Source organism: Panax ginseng (assembly GCA_020205605.1). Taxonomy (NCBI): domain Eukaryota; kingdom Viridiplantae; phylum Streptophyta; class Magnoliopsida; order Apiales; family Araliaceae; genus Panax; species Panax ginseng. The sequence goes on along the minus strand of CM035136.1, from coordinate 100,009,048 downwards.
GAAATATTATTCAAAACTGACGTATTTTTGTTTAGATCTGTGACATGAGCTAAGAAAGCTTGACATCCGTTTTTCAATAAACGAATAGCTTTATGGCTTGAGATGATAGTGATTGATTTTAATGGTTTAGTTGCTTAAATTCGCATAATAGGTCGATTAGGAATATGAAAGCTAACAACCTTACGAAAACAATCAATTTTTGCATGATGAGTAGTTAACCAATCAATCCCTAGAATTACATCAAATGCAAGTATTTTTAATGCAATAAGATCGACAGGTAATGTGTGGGTACCAACTTGAACCAAACAAGACTTATAAACCGTGGATGTAATGAAGGTTTCTCCCAATGAGAGTTTCCACAGATAAGTCAAAGTCTAATTTCTCTCCGAGTCAAATTTAATCGTTGAGCGCAAGTAGGAGAAATAAAAGAATGGGTAGAACCGGTATCAAATAAAGTGTAGACTTCGCTAGAGTTTATGATAAGCTTACCCGTGATGACCTCATTCGGGTTCCTTGCTCTCTGGGAGGTCATAACAAATGCTCTTTCTTGCACTACCGGCTTTGACTTTTCTGGGACAGCCTTTGGTGCCTCCATCCTAGCTGAATTTGTCTTCGGTGAACGACAAAATTGTGCTAAGTGACCTTCTCTTCCATAATTATAACATGCTTTGGACGGCATCGCGCAATTTGGACTGATGTGTCCCTCCCCTCCGTATTTGAAGCATATGATAGGTGGTCTTTCTCCTTCCTTAACAACGGGTGCCGGTGCTGACGTCTTTCCATCGTTGTTGAATCTCCTCTTCTTAAAATGTCCATTCTTATTGTTTTGGCCCTGATTACCACCGAAGTGGTTACCATTTCTGGCCTATTGATTCCCCCCACACTTGTTCTCACCGCTTCGATGACTGCTCTCACTGGTATTATCATTTTGCCGGCTGCTCTCTTTTGGTTGCGTTGACTCGTTATCGCGCTCCACCAACTGAGCCCTATTTACAATATCTGAATACAAACACAGTTTATGAGAAATAAGATGTTGACGTATTTCGACTTTTCAAACCTCTTAAAAACATTCGCGCCATTCTTTCTTCATTATCCACCAAGTGGGACGAATTGGGATAACTCATAAATTTTGCCTCGTATTGCGACCTACGGTCATATTGTTTTTCTCCAATTTGATAAACTCCACCTCCTTCATGTGACGAATACTTTCAAAAAGTATTTGTCGTTGAAACTCTCTTGGAACTTCTCCCAAGACATCTTTAGCACGGCGAGTTGAGTACGTTTTCTTGATTCCCACCATGTCTCACTCTCTCAAGACAACATAAAGGTGGCAAAGGAAACCTTTTGCTCCTCGGACCATCCCAAGACATCAAATATCTTGGTGATCTGCTTTATCCATGCTTCTGCCATAAGTGGTTTTGGCTCTCCCTTAAACTTCGGTGGTCCCAGCTCCTTGAACTGTTTAGCGGTGACCGCCCCGAGAGTTTCAGTGTTTCCACCTATATTTTGGACAGAGAGCCTCTTGCTTCTTTGTTGCATGAATTGCATAAAGCCTCTGAACAATCCATCATTCAAAGATTTGGTCCATGTTGTTGTTTGCATGAGGATTGTCGCCTTCCCGATGCACATTCTCCTCGATTCTTGATATGTGGAGACTCAACGGTCTCTTGTGCTCCATTGCTATTCTCAACATTTTGGATGTCATTTTTAGATCCGCCACAAAACAAAGGTTAATTGACATGTAACATAATATCTCTAAACTCGACCAACCAATTTAAATACAAAATAAATTTAAGTAGGTCATACTAGCGAAGGAATTCCCGCCTCTCCCTCTTAGTTCTAGTCTCACATCTTAGCGGGGATCATATCCTAAGCTTTGATACCAATCGTGACGCCCCAAAATTAGGTATACATCACCCATCTTGGGTCGCCGATACATGGTATGAAATTCAAATACAACTTACTAATACAACTATCGTGTACAATACGACAAACATAAACCTATGAGTTTGAAAACAAATATTATCTACTAGAGATTATACAAAATCAAAAGGAGTCCTCATTACAATTATTATCACACTATTTCACAGAATAGTGAGGACTACTAATACTATCCTCTGGACCATCACTCCGTTCCCTGACTCGTCCCGGCTATATTCTCATTTCACGAGAGAACGGTGAAAGAAAGGGTGAGCTCAACTAGCCCGATGAAATATTATGACTAAGATAATGCGAATAAATTATCATTAGTCTCCAACAATGTTAAATTGATAAAATATAATAGACATCAAGTTTAAACTGCAGCGGAATTCACTCTGCCACTACGCCCAGGACATTCTTTAGTATCACGACCACAATTATCCATGCACTACGGGCCAAGAATATTTGTGTATTCATTAATGGTCATGATCATGCCAACAACTGTCCATCAATGCACTACGGGCCAATGTGAACATTTAAAACATCATTTGTAACATTACGGTCATGATTACACCGAATAATCCTCAGTCATAATCATACCAAGTCCATCTATGCACTACAGGGCCCACGAGATGACTTTCAACAAAATATAAACATGAGGATGATGACAATGATATAAGAATTCAATAAAACAAGTTCAAGAATTATTTTATCCGAGAATTATTAACATCCAAATTGTCAACATGATCTTTGTTTTGTAGAGTAAAATTCAAGAATGATCGTAAGAATATTTCCATGAAAAGATATCTTTGGATGAAGCGCAAATATCAAGGATATTCTACTAATTTCATGGAGTATAGAAGTCAAAACTTTAACCAACCGAGTATAATAAAGAATGGAATAACAAAAGAAATCACCATGCATGCGGTGCTTGCATGACAAAGTTATCCAATAGAATAATAATAACGGAACCGGTCGAGCAAAATTTGCACCGGCAGGATGTTCCAATGAATAATAAAGATTTTAAACCAGGTCCGGTGTAAAACACCTGTGACAGGATGTTCCAATGAGAATAATAGAAGAATGTCACCAAGTATAGGGTGTAGAATAGCGTATCTGAGTTATTCCAATGAATAATAAGAAATGGAATAACAACAGTTCTCTTCATGAATAAGAAAGAATAACACCCTTTACTTAATACAACAAATAATATTTCCTACCTTAAGAAGAAAAGTCTTTGGATATATAAGTAGTGAAGTAGCAGGATACTTTCTTTTTCTCTCTATAGTTTATCTCTACAGAGTTTCAATGAATTAAAAGAAAATAATGAATGAATGAGCTTCTATTTATAGAAAAATGGAATGCATAAGTAACTAACTCACACGAGCAGTTAAGATTGATTTACTTTAATCTGACGGTCCATATTTAAAGCAAAATAAAATAAAATATATTCTATTTATAATATAATAAAACGAATAACTTTATAAAAGATTTTACTATACAAATACTATGCAGGCACTATGCAAACACTATGCATAATAAAATATAATATATTCTAATTATTGTCTAATAAAACAGATAGCTTTATAAAAGTATTCTGTTTTATATAAAAAGATTTTACTATGTAAAACACTATGCAGACACTACTAACACTACACTGCATAATAGAATATAATATATTCTATTTATAGAATAACTTTATAAAAAGTATTACATTTTTTATATAAAAAGATTTTACAGATTATTACATTAATAATACCAACAAAAAACGAGTGACTTATCACTTAAGCATCAATAATTAATACTGGTGTGCTACTATGCAACCACGCGTATTCATCGTATTTCTTAACAACAAGTGTTTCAACAGCTTAACGGTAAAACTTCCGTCGTTATTTTCATAAAGTATTTTTTGTCGTTTTCTCAATCCGGCAATAATTCCGTTAATAGGGTCCACCAATGATTGTGCCGTTGTACTAATATTCCCCTGTTAAAACGAATATTCCCAGACCAATCGAATATTATATAAACAACTTGCGTACTTTGCAAAATTTATAAATATTACCCACAACTATTATATCAACTTCACTCCATAATATTCAAAATAATATTTATAGAAAATTCATCTTTATTCAAAAGTTGGGGTTTTACATTAATTGGTAACCACTACTGTAAATTATTTATAAAAACTTTAATTTGTCTTTTCTTTCATCCGACGCTTATTCAGTTATGGGGCCCTGAAATGGTCATTTGCGGCAGTAAATTTAATATTCCCGACGGAAAAGAATATTCCACGACCAAACGAATATTCCCCGACAACAATGAATATTTTATAACCACTTGCGTATTTTTGAAAAAATTTCATATATCACCCTTAACTTTAACTTTTTTTTCAATTTAACCATTTACCGAATTGTAATTATAAGAAAAATTGAATACTTTTATTTCATAAAATTCGGGGTCTTACAAGTTCGGCAGAAGAGGAGGATTTTTGCACTTGAATGCCAACGGATCATCGATGAAGAGATTGCAAAGCTACTGACTGCAGACTTCATCTTTGAAATCGACTACTCGTAGTGGATGACAAATGTGGTGCTGGTCCAGAAGCAGAATGGAAAGTGACGAGTCTGCATCGACTATACAGATCTGAATAAAGCTTGTCCTAAGGATTTCTACCGGCTGCCCCACATCGACCAGCTCATCGATGCGACTTCGGGGTATGCTTTATTGAGCTTCATGGATGCATTCTCTAGGTATCATCAAATTTCCATGTGTAAAGAAGATATACCAAAGACGGTGTTCATTACGCATCGTTCGGTATATGCCTACAAGAAAATGACCTTTAGCCTAATCAATGCCGGGGCCACATACCAGAGGATGATGAATTACGTTTTTAGATATCAATTGGGCAAAAATATGGAGGTGTATGTGGATGACATGATTGTCAAAAGCATGCAGGTGCAGAAACATTTAGATGACTTAGAAAAATGCTTTCAGACAATTTGTCATCACAACTTGAGGCTGAATCCTACTAAGTGCACCTTTGGATTAGGGGTTGGCAAGTTTCTGGGTTATCTTGTCAGTCAGAGAGGAATTAAAGCCAATCCAGAGAAGATTCAAGTAATTCTGAATATGAAGACTCCTCAGTCATTTAAAGATGTTCAACGTCTGATTGGAAGGATTGCAACTTTGAGGGGGTTCATGTCCAGGTCGGCAGAAAGATGTTTGCCATTTTTTGATACGTTAAAAGGGCCGAAGAGACTTCAGAATGTGAGGACGGCTTTCAGAGCATCAAGTCCTATTTGTCTTCGGCACCTTTGTTGGTGAAGCCCGCTCCTGCTGAGCCTCTATATTTATACTTGGTAGCTAGTTCATTGGCAGTAGGTGCAGTTTTGGTGCGTGAAGTTGGGGGTAAGCAGCACCCGGTTTACTACGTAAGCCATGTCCTTCGGGATGCTGAAACAAGGTACCCAAACATTGGAAAGTTTGCTTTTGCTTTGATAATTGCTAGTCGAAAGTTTAGGCAATACTTCCAGGGTAGGTTGTTAGTATTATACACAGATCAGCCTTTGATGAAAATTATGGGCAAACCTGAGGTTTCGGGGAGATTAGCTGCATGGACGATGGAGTTGTCCTAATTCTTTATTGAATATCATCCCCAAACTTCCATCAAGGGACAGGCCTGGCTGATTTTATGGTTGAGTGTTTGTTTTTTGAAGTGGATGAAGTCATGGCGGTAGAGGGGAAATGCAGAGAAGCGATCATGAGTTCTTCAATGTAAGCCAGAGCTCGTGGAGACGCCATGCACAGATGGGTCTTCTACTTTGGACATCAGTGGAGCAAGGATCAATTTGACAAGTACAGAGGGATTTAAAGTGCAGTAGGCCATTAGATTTGAATTCAGAGCAACGAACAACGAAGCTGAGTATGAGGCGGTACTCGCAGGGTTACGACTAGCGAAGAGTCTTGAAGTACAGAGAATAGTCATCTTCAGTGATTCTCAGTTTGTCGTCAAACAACTCTCTGGGGAGTATGAAGCTCGAGGTCAAAGGATGGTCAAATACCTGGCAGAATTGATAGATCGGCTTCAGTATTTCCAATCGTATGAATTCTAGGGAGTAGAGCGTAGTAACAATTCCATTGCTGATGCACACTCGAAGCTGGCCACTACGGATGCTAATATTTTGATGGTTCCGTTTACTTGGAAATTCTTCAGCATCCTAGCGTTCATCTTGAATCGGTGTGCATTGATCGTACCAACTGCTGGTTGACTCCATATCTGGAGTATCTGGTAGATGGCGTCCTTCCTTCGGATCAGATGCTGGCCAAGAAAATCAAATATAAAAGTGATAACTTCATTTTGATAGATGGAGATCTTTTTCGAAGGGCCTTCTCGTCTCCATTGCTGAAATATTTGACTCCATCCGAAGCTGAATATGCTCTCTGAGAAGTTCATGAAGGCATCTATGGTGACCATATGGCTGCTAAGTCATTAGCCTACAAAGTACTTCGTCAGGAGTACTACTGGCCTACCATCTTCAAGGAAGCAACAAAGTACTTCGTCAGGAGTACTACTGGCTGTCAAGAAGTGCGAGAAGTGTCAACTCAACAGTCCAATCCCACATCAGCCACCAGAAGAGCTATACTCGATCTTATCTCCTATACCCTTTGCTGTCTGGGGGGTTGATATACTAGGTCCATTGTCGAAAGCTAAAGGTCAGGTCAGTTTTGTTATAGTTGCCATTGACTATATGACCAAATGGGTAGAAGCGAAGCCACTTAGGTTAATAACGGAACATGAATGATTGAAATTCATAAAGGAGTCAGTAGTGTTTTGTTTTGGAATTCCTAAGGTGGTGATATCGGACAATGGACGTCAGTTTGTTGGATCAAAATTTGAAGCATTTTTGAAGGAGTTGGGAGTTCAGCACAGGAAGACTTCAGTCAAACGGGCAAGTCAAAGTGACCAATAGAACGCTATTGAATGGGATCAAGTGTAGACTGGATGGAGCTAAGGGAAGATGGCAGAAGAATTGCTCCGTGTGCTATGGGCTTATCGGACTACTTCGAGGACTACAACGGGGGATTCACCTTTCAGACTGGCCTATGGTACAGATGCCTTAGTCCCAGTTGAAATTGGATCTCCAAGTCTTCGGGTCAGTCAATTCAAAGAGATCTACAACAAAGAAGGGCTAAAGGTTAATCTTGATTTGCTTGAAGAAGTCAGAGAAACGGCCTTGATCAGATTGACAGCCTATCAACGAAGAGTGGCTAAACATTACAATAAGGGGGTAAAGCTTCGCAGATTTGAAGTGGGAGATTTTGTTCTCAGAGAAGTCGAAGCATCTATGCCTCAGAATTTGGGAAATCGATCTGAATCAGGAAGGACCGTATGAAGTCATCAATCACCGCCGAGGACTTATCGGTTGAGGGCATTGGACAGATCAAAAATAAAGAATACTTGGCATGCGGGCAGACTTCGGAAATACTTTCAGTAGATACAGTGTTAGTACACCAGAAGTCTGTAAATTTTTAAGTCCTTATCAATAAAAAGTCCTTTTTTCTCAACAAATATTGTCTTCGTTGTTATTCATTTCATTGGTGTAAGGAGGTTTGGGTGGACTCGCTGACCATTCGATGGTAGCCTTAATGGTAGGTGGTCCTTATGGGTTTGTCAGGCCCTTCATGGTAGGTAAATGCCATCCTTTAGACGTTGTCAGGCCCTTCGTGGTAGGCAATTGTCGTCCTTATGGGTTTGTCAGGCCCTTCGTGGTAGGCAAATGCCATCCTTTAGACGTTGTCAGGCCCTTCGTTGTAGGCAATTGTCGTCCTTATAGGTTTGTCAGGCCCTTTGTGGTAGGCAAATGCCATCCTTTAAACGTTGTCAGGCCCTTCGTGGTAGGCAATTATCGTCCTTTAGATGTTGTCAAGCCCTTCGTGGTAGGCAACTGTCGTTCTTTAGACTTTGTCAGGCCCTTCGTGGTAGGCAAATGTCATTTTGTGGGTTTGTTAGGCCTTTCGTGGCAAACAAATTCCCTATGAAGCAGATCTATCCCGCACTTCGGTAACGAATAAGTATTCATTTACTTTATTACCTAAATTTTTCTAAGTGTTGAGTTCGAATTTCCTCATTACTTAACTTCATTTTATCTGTTATATAACTTGTTTAGTTATTCATTAACAGTTTAAGTTAAGTTCATAAAGAGCTTGTACATTTTTCAAGTTGGGTGATATTAAAGTATTGACAGAAATTAATAACAAAGGAGTAATAAGGAAAAAGACTGGTATTTCCTTAATATATTGTCAATTACAAGAAGGACAAAAAGATAATTTTTTTTTACAGAAATCCTATAAGCTAAAAAGATAGAGATTCATCTTCAGGCTGCTACTTCATCTTCGGAGGAATCGAGAATGGTAGGATCAACCTTGGCCGTGACAAGTTTTGCCTTATCCTTTCTTCGGCATTCATAATAACCGTCAGAAAACATCTGAACTACCTTCTCATTCAGCTCATTTGACTTCCGGTATTCATCTTGGATTTGCTGGCGAAGCTCTTCGGTCAAGGGGGGACCTAAATCCTCCCAGGCTTTCAGCTCATTATGAAGTTCGAGATGTATGTTCAAATATCTCTCTTTGTCATCGCGAGCCTGCTCCTGAAGATTATCAACTTGTATCGCCAAGCTCTGATTGGCTATACAAAGTTCTTTATTTCTGAGCCTCAGAGTGTGATTCTGAGTGTCAAGATTGACATTCAGACTCGTCATCTCTTGCTGATTGACCTTTGTCTTCTTCAGTTCCTCTTTACAGATCTTCAGCTCCTCCATTCTTTGAGTTAGATCCCTTTGGAGGTTTTCATTATTGAAGAGAGCAGTGCCGAGGTCACTTCTTTCCTTAGTCAAATCTGACTTCAGAGTGATGTTCTCTCATCTAGCCGCATCCTCTTCGGCTTCAACTTTTGAGTAACGAGGAAGAAGACGTCTGAAGACCGCATTCGCCTGTAAATGATCACGAATAGTTAGCTAATCTTCGAGATATACATAATTTTATATAAGCATAAAAAATGACAAGTTACCTTGGCGTGATAGCTCATGCCTTGATTAGGTCCATGATTGAGCTATTGCCAAACCGATGCTCATCGGTCTCTCTAACAAATGAATTAAAGAGTTGGAAAGGGAAATTAGTGTTGAATTGGGGCCATACAGTTGGAGACCCCATCGCATCATTCTGAAACTCATCAATAGACGGCCTTGAAAAGAAGGGCGTACGTTCTTCACGGGGAGGTGATGGTGAAGGATCTGAGTATATGTTCTCAGGGGATGGAGAACGAACAGGAGTAGGTTCCCGAGTTGGTGAAGGGATAGATGATGAATTTGGTTGATCTGGAGTAGGTCCTTCGGGTGGTGGCGGTTTATCATCCGAAGGTTGTTTTCTTTTCTGAGAAGGAATTGAAGTCTCAGGTTGTTCTTCATGTTCCTCTTCGAAAACTTGAATTTCCACTGGGCCAGTAGGAACCCGAAGCTCATCGGCAGACAGAGGAATTACCTTAACCCGCCTTTTCTTGATACGAAGAGCCTGCATCCATTCGTTTGCAGGCATATCGATCAAGCTGGAGGTAGAGATTGGTTGGGATTCTTGGGAGATACCTCTTGGCTTTCGAACAGCTCTCTTCTTCTTGCGAGGTCAGAGAATCTCTTCGGCAACTTCAGGTTCTATAGGAAGATCTTCGGCATCTGGGGCCTCAAAAGCCAAAACCTCTTCCTGGGGGGTTTCAGTAGTAGGGGGTGATGGAGCTTTGCCCGAGAGAAACTTTTCCAAGTCCCTTCGGTCCATCGATGAAGGTTTGATCAAAGATACTGCAACAGAAAAATACATTTTGTTAGATCTGTTTACAATAATAAATTCAAAAATTTTATTTCGGTAAAAATTTGAGACTTACATTTGTGGTCATACAACCAAGCTTGTTTGGTAAGAAGACTGTAACTCCACTCCTTCTTCGGGAAGTTGTCCAGGAGTTCAATCATCTCTTTCACACTCTCTTTGGCTATATCCCCAAAGTCGGCAGACACTTTATCCAACGTAGTCCAGTCTGGCAGAGAAGCAATTTCTGGCCCTTTGACGAAGATCCATTGCTCATGCCATCCTCGGTTGCTGGAAGGAGTGTTGATCAGAGACCGTCTCTCAAAGTTCTCTCTAGGTTTTGCAGCTATTTTGCTCAGAACTTTGAACCCCTTCTCTCTGGACTTGGTGACACTGTATATTGAGAAGAAGAAGTCGAGAGTGGGGGCGACGCCCACTTCGTGACAAAAGGCGATAAACGCCAAGATGTGGATGTAGGAGTTCAGGATTGGTTGGGCAAATCCGACGCCAACGAACCCCAGGAGTGTAACCAAGAAGACGTGTAAGGGGAATCGAACCCCTTTTTCCAGAAATGTCAGAGGCATGGCCGTCCAGCCATCCAGGCATTGGTACATCCTCTCAGTGGCGGTGGGACGGCGAAATTGGTGGGTCGTCAGAACCTGGTACCGTTCGTATGCATTCTGAACATCCTTCTCAGTCAAGGTTGATGCAGTATTGGAGTGAGTGAACTGTGTTGCACTCTGGAAGAAGATGGAAGGGTTGGGAAGAGGCTTTTTCGGCGTGCTTTTGCTTGGGGTATTAGTGGGGTTAGGGTTTGATCCCGAAGCAGCCTTGCTAGGGTTGGATGTAGGAGGAATAGTGGTAAGAGGAATGTCATGGATTGGAGTGGCGTTAGCAGAACCAGAAGACGCCATTGTTGATAGTTTGCAGAGAAGAGTAAGAAATCTGAGAAAGAAGGAAGTCTAGAGTTAGAAAGAGCGTCTGAAATTCAAATAGACAGGTAAAGTTGTCAATTTGGGGGAAAGTTACCTTTTATACTGACGGTTACACGGTACACGAGGGCGGCACATTTAATTAGCAGCAGTGATGGCGAATGTGAAGGGATAGCGTCCCGATTTGGGTTTAATGTTTTAACCGGAGTGGGCTTCTCTCTTTTGGGCCTCATTTTATTTGAATTGTTGACTGGCATATTTATCAGTTGGGCCTCGACAGGTTTCAAATTGGACCCATTTTGACTTATTACAATTCATTATATCATGGACCTATATTATTTACAGTCTTCCATTAAACATCCTGTTTAATAAAAGACTGGGGGGCAATGTTGGGCCATGATACTTTCATTATTGGGCCGGACCCAATGGGCTCCTCCCTTGGACTATGTTATATTTGTTTTTTGGGCCGAATGGTTTGGGCCAAGTTATTTGACTATTCTATTGGGTCATTCCGGTCAGATGGGTCATTTTTATTGCATTGGGTTAAGTCATTGGATTGGTCCATTACGCAAATTGTCTTTTATCCCATCTTTGACCAGTAATCATGACAAAAGATAATAGTTGACTATTATCTGCCACCTTTCTGCATGGCATTAATGAGGATGGGACTCAGATGACCAGCGATGGTAAACAGTGGCAGCATGTAGTGGGTAAGCTGCACACTTTCGGTTGAGATGACTAGCATGGGAGGTGGCTATGTTAGACGGTAGTGGGTGGCACGGTAAACCGGGTTTGGAGTACATATGGGAACGATCACGCAAGGAAAACAGGTAACTAATCACTGATCCAAATTATTATCTCTCTCAATACACTAGACATATTTTCCTCCATTGGTAACCTTGTGATCGCCGATACTGACTCTCACGCCGGAGCTATCCCCCGATGGTCCAGCAGTCAAGTTTTTGGTGTTGACTTGTTGAATTGTGCAGGATATCGGACACGTCTTGGTGATTGGGACGTGAGGAAAGATCTTGGCGTTAACAGGGTTTTCCAGAAAAGTTCATCCGATTGATGGTCAACGGTTGTTTGACCGGCCATAACTTTGATTCTGTGTAACATCTAAGTGATCTAAAGGTTTGGATGTGTACCCCTCATACTAGACTACAAGTCTTGTACACAAACATGGCCAAATCACCTGTCAGAAGCAAGATCTGAGTCCTAGAAAAACTTGTCAGACTCAAACTCAAATTGCAGGTCGCCTGATTTGATTTCGCTGTGGTCATCGACTCACTTTGACCACTCATAACTTGAAATATATACCTGATCTGAACATGAGTCAAGATCCAGACTAAAGACCACATGACATAGAACAGATCTAAAAGCAAAAACACACTAAACATCTAACACACACAGATTTAGAGGGCCTGACATTCGACTGTCAGGCCATTTTTTTTCCATTTTTCCAGATTTCTAAAAATGCTAGATTCGTGCATCTAAGTGTTATAGATCCATGATCTATCAACCCAGATCACTTATAGACACCCTAATACACATATCTAACCAACAAATTACAACATATAACATCAAATCATGAGATTTTAAAAATTAGGGTTCTTATACCTTTTAGCTTTGATCTTGGTTTTCTGACTTCATGATCTGATCTAGGCTAGCAATGAACTGATATAGGCTTTGTATCTCACTATCTAACACTTCCCATTCCCGAATTTTAGAGAGAGAGGGTCTTGAGAGAAATGAGAAATAAAGTGAGCATGTCTCTCTCTCTTTAATCTAAAAAATGTAATAATGCAATAAAATGGTTGTTAAGGTGGGCTGATATAATTGAGATATAAGTCAATTGCTAGAGCTAGGGTAGTTCACCCACTCACCTTAGGTTTAGATATACAAGTTATGCTAAATAATGCACTAAGTGTAATATAGTCATTTCGCATACAAAATTAATGGCATTTTGGACAATGGCCAAAACCTTAGGGTTTAGGGTTTGGAAAACCTTAGAGTTTAGGGTTTAGGGTTTGAAAATAATTTTCTAGAATTTCCAAATTTAGATTTTCAAAAATAGAAAATTAATATTTCTAAATTATAATTAGAATTTTCTAATTATATTAAAATTTCTTAATCATAATTTAAATCTTGCTAATTAGAATTAGTATTTCCTAATTAAAGTTGCTAATTAAGAAATTAGGATCAAAATGGTCATTAGGGTTTATAACCCACTAATTAGGGTTTCTAATAGAAAAATAATTTTCTAATTTAAAAATTAGAATTCGTAATTAGATTAGGATTTTCTAATTACTTATAACTTTAGGATTAATATTTCCTAATTAACATAAAGATTATTTAATTAACACTTAGGTCTTCCCTAATTACAAATTAGGGTTTCAAATCCATAAATTAGGGTTTAAAAATTTGAAATTAGGGTTTGCTAAATAATTAAGCTTTACCCTAATTAATAGTATAATTAATATCACTTAAGCAATATAATAATCATTTAAGCTCCCAGATTAGGGTTTCATGCATCGAGTTAGGGTTTCAAATTCTCGAAATTGAAATTAGGGTTTCCAGAATCGGTTTCTAGGGTTTCTTGTTAATCGCTAGGGTTTTCTAACCGAACGTTGACGTTCTTAACATATACTTAGGGTTTGTCACAGATATCGTTTATCTGGTCAACCCTTAACCCTTAACCACATTCTGAATATATAAATGACCATATCCATAGAACATAAACACGTATACACTTAGTCTTGAATAATTCACCTAAATCCTTCACAGAATTTTGAAATCCTCAAAATTCTATCTCAAAAATATCAAACGCATACACTTATTTTATGTCTAGGTTCTATTATTGAACTCTAAATAAATCAATTATGATTTTTAAAATTTTCTAAATTCTCGGGTTGTCACATTCACCCCTTCTTCTAAATAATTTCGTCCCCAAAATTTACCTTACACCCTACACCTTACTGCTTACACCATTCACACATATCATCACATGCTACCCAATACACCACTCACAAGAGTAAAAATGTTCAAATTTTGTTGAGGAGTCATATAGACTATTTGTCTGTCATTTTCGCAAAGGTTATACGAAAATTCATCCACAAACCGACATAACTTACGAACACAAAGGGTGATTGGCCCGATATTCCTTGTACTGGCCAAGTACTGCTTTTATCTGTTTCTCGTCACTGGCATAGGCACAAAAATTCTACCTCAGTCTTATTGGATTCCGCACCGAAATAATTTTGTTCGGGAAATTTCTTTCAATGAACACTTAGAGTTTTTATAACATTAGTCTAGCTGAATCGAATAGCATAGACTCATATCAATAATTCAATTCAATCGAATTATTTAGGTGTAACCAAACCCCGTTGGCAAATTAAAATTTTAAAAATATTTTTGAGAATGACGTCATGATGTCGTACTGTATTAACAGTCCGCTTGAGGATGCCGTCATTATATGACTTTGTCATAACACATCCTACAATAGTGGAATAACGATTTTAGATCAAATTCACACTAAGTATTCATGTATTTACAACTCCATCAACTTTTTATCATCTCTGCACCAGGTTACATGGTACATAAGTGATAAATAAAATATATTTTTATATTTCAAATCATTTGCATCTAGCTGAAATAAGTAGCATAGACTATACTTTAAATCGTTTCAAAAATGATTACGAGTCTACATATTTTTTTTTAAAAAACCACATAGTGCGTATTTAGCTTGATGTCAAAAGTCTGAAGTCTAGCATAGCTAGGAGTTTTGGAAAACTTATGTCTCCACTAATAATCATTGGTTTAACAATCTATATATTCCTATAATCTTTAATACTCCATTTACACACAACTATACCCAGTTCGTCAAACCACACTTATGAGTTCATTTACTTGCCACAATCATATGAGTTTAAGAACTTGTCCTAGTCAGACCTTTGGCGTCCATTCGTTGAGGGGTTCATAAACATTTCATATAACTATGAATCAAGAATGTCAGATAAGTATGAGTTTTAAGAACTCGTTCTTAACCTTATATCCTCTACCTATGACCTATCTATCTGTTATACACATGAGAAAGGAATCACCCTCTTAACATGCATATAACAAATAACGCGACACAAACATTTCAATGATTATCATTGTCAGAACTAAGTAGTTGTTATACCAAGTACAATTCCCTGCCCACACAAGTAATCATACAACTCAGCTGCCGACATGAATCCTCAATTGAATCCCCACCTAACACTAATTCCCTTCTCATATGAATTTCATTTAATCTGTATTCATAATCCTTTCTTGAATCTGTACCAATTCATAGTACAACTGACACCCAGCAATCTTGCTGTAAACTTTTCAATCGTTCACTTGATCCTTCTCCATAGTATAACCTTATCAGATCACGGGGTGATCTCATCGTATATATTACGATTCATTTCTATATCTTGATCGTTTTGTTTTACGACCTCCTATCTCTGTACTTTTAGTCTTTTAGACTCTATCTATTCACCACTGCTGTTCAACTTTATTATCAGAGTTAAGGAACTCTGTATCTTATAACTCGCCGAGATTCGTCTTTGAATCTTATCGACCAACTAACTCTATTTGAGTTAGTACATCCTAATCACTGCGGTTATTAGTCTCAAGTATTCCTACCTAAGGTTCATAACCTACAGCTTTGATACCAACTATGAGGGCCCCGAATCCGAGGTCCCAAATCACCGCGGATCCAGTTCGATCATTCTAACACTATTACTATATTTGCAGAAGATATAAACATAAATTGTTTATACATTAAACTTACATACTTTTCCCCAAGGTTGAGTAACCTTAACTTATACACAAATTATAACTTTTCTAACATATAACATTATTATCAAACTATACTATTGTAAAACTAATCTCACACATTAACTTTACGTTGGAACTGTCTTTAACCTTTCCCTGTATCCGACGCATTCGCCTTAATCTGCAATGTTTTATCATGATATAGCAAGGGTGAGCATAAGATTGCCCAGCAAGTTTAAGTTCAATAATATAACGATATATCATGATTGAAAGAATCTGAATAATAAGCTGGCTATAATTCAACAATATAATTGTGAACTCGCAGGAACAAACTTTTAACTGAACAAGTATTGAACAGGAACAAAAATATATCTAAACCAACTGGTAATGAAGGTGATCAGCCTTTCATACCTGACTTATACATGCAATATGTACAGAGTACAAATCTACATAGAAATCAGCAATGATTAACCATAAGCATATTCGAACGAAACACTCTTAGTAGAGTTAAGTAAAAACAAACTTGCCTGAACCTTTGATTATCGCTACGCAATTTATATCGCTTTATCCGAAGACCTAATATTAGTAATATAGATCTCCAATATTAGAATAATATCATCACAATATAATACCATTATATATATATATATACATAGAATAACCTAAAATGTGACGCCCCCCAAAATAGGTATACATCACCTATTCTGAGTCGTCAAATACATGGTACAGAATACAAATACAACTTAATTATACAATTGTCGTGTAAAGTACGACAAAACATAAGCTGTGAGTTTTAATACAAATATTATCGTCTAAACAATATACAAACTCAAATTCAATATTATTACATTTATTTTCCACTATTTCACTGAATAGTGAGGACTACTAATGCTATCATCTGGTCCGTCACTCCATTCCCCGACTAGTCCAAGCTACGTTCTCATTTCCTGAAGAGAATAATAAAAGTAAAAGGGTGAGTTCAACTAGCCCAGTAGGAAATATTATGACTAAGATAATGCAGAATATATTATCGTTAGCCTTCAAATGTGTTAAACGATCGATACAATATAACAACCATCAAGTTTAACTGCAGCGGAACAAACAATCCATTAAAAGAGTCAAGTAGAGAATAAAATCTACTATCTTTTATGATTTAGAAGGTTTTTTTATCACTTTTATCGCTGGGACTCAGCTTAATAAATAATCCACATGATCGAATCACCCCTGCACTACGGCCAAGGATATTCTTTAGTATCACGACCACAATTATCCATGCACTACGGGCCAAGAATATGGACCCCATGGAGCAACACGTAATAATACATGATCTCCAATATCGAATTCCACGTCCTTTCGATGAAGATCAGCATAACTCTTTTGTCGATCTTGTGAGGTTTTTATACGTTATCGGATCGTTTGAATCTTTTCCGTAGTCATACGTACCAACTCCGGTCCCAACAACGTTGCTTCACCCACCTCATCCCAGCATACTGGAGAACGCCTCAAATGGAGCCATGCCAATACTTGCTTGATAACTGTTGTTGTAGGAAAACTCCACCAACGGTAGAAACTTATCCCAACTTCCCTTGAAGTCAAGGACACAGAGTCTTAATAGATCTTCAAGAGTTTGAATGGTCCTTTCCGACTGCCCGTCCGTCTGAGGATGATATGCCGAGCTATATCGTAAATCCATGCCCATAGCTTTTTGTAAACTAACCCAAAATCTTGAAGTGAATCTTGGGTCTCGATCAGAAACTATGGATACTGGCATACCATGCAGTCTTACAATCTCGTTTATGTACATACGAGCAAGACGTTCAAGTGTATAAGTTTCTCGTATAGGTAGGAAATGAGCAGACTTGGTCAATCTCTCAACAATGACCCAAATTGCATTTATGCATTGAGAAACCTTGGGAAGACCAGTAATGAAATCCATAGTAATGTATTCCCACTTCCATTCTAGAATTTCAAGTGGTTGTAATGGATCTTTTGGTACTTGATGCTCCGCCTTGACTCGTTGACAAGTTAAACACCTTGAGATAAACTCTGCTATCTCTCTCTTCATATTGCTCCACCAAAATGTATGTCGAAGATCACGATACATTTTGGTACTCCCAGGATGGATTGCAAACGGTGTGTTGTGCACCTCCATCATGATTTTATACTTTAAATCAGGGTTGTTAGGAACACAAAGTCTGGAGTTGACTAGAAGTATTCCTTCCTCATCGATTCTTGCTTTCGACATAGCACCTTCTTGCACTTTCTTCTTCATACGCATTAGCTCCAGGTCTGCAGCTTGAGCAGCTGTAACTTTATCGATTAAAGTTGGTTCTACTCGTATGTTTGCCATCATCATGTGGGTCCCTGGAGTCTTTATCTCTAACTCCATCCTTTGCAAGTCATACAAAATGGGCCTTTGCGTTGACAATATTGCACTTTTCATGCGCATATGATCTTCTACTCAAGGCCACTACCACGTTCGCTTTTCCGAGGATGGTATTGGATGGTATGATCATAATCTTTCAATAGTTCAAGCCAACGTCGTTGTCGCATGTTGAGTTCCTTTTGGGTGAAGAAATATTTGAGGCTTTTATGATCCGTGTAGATCTCCACCTTCTCTCCATACAGGTAATGCCTCCAAATCTTAAGCGCAAAAATGACAGCTGCCAACTCTAGATCATGAGTAGGGTAATTCCTCTCATATTCTTTGAGTTGTGGTGAGGCATAGGCTATGACTTTCCCATGTTGCATGAGAACACATCATAACCCTTTGCCTGAAGCATCACTATAGATGACAAATCCCTCCAAGCCAGATGGTATTGTCAGAACAGGTGCTGAAATGAGTCTCCTCTTGAGTTCTTGAAAACTCTTCTCACATTCCTCACTCCAACCGAACTTTGTATCTTTTCGAGTCAGCTAGGTTAATGAAGTAGCGATTCGAGAAAATCCTTCCACGAATCTCTGATAATAACCAGCTAATCCGAGAAAGCTACGTACTTCAGTCACTGATGTAGGTTGCTCCCAGCTTTGAATAGCTTCAATCTTTGTTGGGTCAACAGATATTCCATGACTTGATATCACGTGCCCAAGGAATGCAACTTCCTCAAGCCAGAACTCGCATTTCTTCAACTTGGCATATAGCTTGTTTTCACGAAGCTTTTGGAGTATCAGCCTCAAGTGTTGCTCATGATCTTCACGGCTTTTGGAATATATGAGGATGTCATCAATAAAGACGACCACAAAATGATTCAAATATTCCTTGAATACTCGATTCATCATATCCATAAAGGCAGTAGGAGCATTAGTCAATCCAAAGGACATGACTAGGAATTCATAATGCCCGTACCGAGTTCTGAAAGCCGTCTTTGGAATGTCATCGATTCTAATCTTCAATTGATGATATCCTGAACGAAGATAAATGTTTGAAAAGAATTTGGCGCCTTGCAACTGGTCAAACAGGTCATCAATACATGGCAATGGGTACCTATTTTTGATGGTGACATGATTCAACTCCTGATAATCAATACAAAGTCGCATACTCCCATCTTTCTTCTTAACGAATAGAACAGGAGCAACCCAAGGAGACGTACTAGGACGAATGAAACCAATGTCTAACAATTCCTGCAATTGGGTCTTTAACTCTTGAAGTTCAATAGGACTCATTCGATATGGGGCTTTGGAAATTAGTTTTGTACCAGGTTCAAGGTCGATACAAAATTCAACTTCACGCTCTAGGGGTAGGCCAGGAAGTTCTTCAAGGAATACGTCAGGAAATTTATTAACAATAGAAATATCCTTCAAATCTGACGTATTTTTGTTTAAATCCGTGACATGAGCTAAGAAAGATTGACATCCGTTTTTCAATAAACGAATAGCTTTATGGCTTGAGATGACCGTGATTGATTTTAATGGTTTGTTCGCTTGAATTCGCATAATAGGTTTATTAGGAATATGAAAGCTAGCAACCTTATGAAAACAATCAATTTTAGCATGATGAGTAGTTAACCAATCAATCCCTAGAATCACATCAAATGCAAGTATTTTTAAGGAGATAAGATTGACAGGTAACGTGCTGTTACCGATTTGAATCAAACAAGACTTATAAACAGTGGATGTAATGAAGGTTTCTCCTAATGGAGTTTCAACAGATAAGTCAAAGTCTAATTTCTCCGGAGTCAAATTTAAACGTTGAGCAAAAGTAGGAGAAATAAAAGAATGGGTAGAACCGGTATCAAAAAAGGTATAGACTTCGCTAGAGTTTATGATAAGCTTACCCGTGATGACTTCGTTCTGGTTCCTTGCTTTCTGGGAGGTCACAACAAATGCTCTCCCTTGCACCATCGGCTTTGACTTTTCTGGGATGACCTTTGGTGCCTCCATCCTAGCTGAACTTGTCTTCAGTGAATGACAAAATCGGGCTAGGTGACCTTCTCTTCCATAATTATAACACGCTTTAGATGGCATCGCGCAGTTTGGACTGATGTGTCCCTCCCCTCCGCATTTGAAGCATATGATAGGTGGTCGTTCTCCTTCCTTGACAACGGGTGTTGGTGCTGACGTCTTTCCATCATTGTTGAATCTATTCTTCTTGAAATGTCCATTATTATTATCTTGGCTATGATTACCACCGAAGTGGTTACCATTTTTGGCATGTTGATTCCCTCTACGCTTGTTGTCACCGCTTCAATGGATCATTACCACCGATATTTTCATGTCATTACCGCTGCTTTCCCTTGGTTATTGACTCGTTATCACTACTCCAATAATCGAGCCCTATTTACAACATCCGAGTACAAACACGCTTTTATGAGAAATAAGATATTGACGTATCTCCGGTTTCAAACCTCTTAAAAACATTCGCGTCATTCGCTCCTCATTATCAACCAAATGGGATGCAAACCGGGATAACTCCACAAATTTAGCCTCGTATTGCGACACGGTCATATTATTTTGTTCCAACTTGATAAACTCCAACTCCTTTATGTGACGAATACTTTCGTGAAAGTACTTGTCATTGAATGACTCTTGAACTTCTCCCAAGACATCTTGAGTCGGTCCAGTGGGTACGTTTTACAATTCCCACCAAGAATCGCTTCTTCACGCAACATGAAGGTGGCGAAGGGAACCTTTTGCTCCTCGGAGCATCCCAAGACATCAAATATCTTGGTGATCTACTTTATCCACGCTTCCATCTTAAGTGGTTTTGGCTCTCCAATAAACTCGGGTGGTCCCAGCCTTGAATCGCTTAGCGGTGGACCGCTTCGAGAGTTTCGATGTTTTCACCGCATTTTGAACAGAGCCGCTCTCTTACCGATGTTGCATGAATTGCATAAAGCCTCCTAACATTCCATCGTTCATCATTTGGTCAGTGTTGTTGTTTGCATGAGGATTGTCGCATTCCTGATGCACATTATTCTGATTGTTGATCTATGGAGACTCAACGGTCTCTTGTGCCCCATTGTTATTCTCAATATTCTTAGATGCCATTTTCAAATACTACCACAAAACAAGGGTTAATTGACATGCAACATATTATCTCTATACTCTGACCAACCAATTAAATACCAAAAAATTAGGTAGGTCATACTAGTGAAGGAATTCCCCGTCTCTCCCCTCCTAGTTCTAGTCTCACATCTTAGTCAGGGATCATATCCCTAAGCTTTGATACCAACTGTGACGCCCCTCAAAATAGGTATACATCACATATTCTGAGTCGTCAAATACATGGTACAGAATACAAATACAACTTAATTATACAACCGTCGGTAAAGTACTACGACAAAACATAAGTCGTGAGTTTTAATAAAAATATTATCGCCTAGACAATATACAAACTCAAATTCAATATTATTACATTTATTTTCCACTATTTCACCGAATAGTGAAGACTACTAATGCTATCATCATCCGTCTGTCACTCCGCTCCCGACTAGTCCCCTCGCTACGCTTTTTATTTCTGAAGAGAACAATAAAAGTAAAAGGGTGAGCTCAACTAGCCCAAAGAGGAAATATTATGACTAAGATAATGCGTAATATATTATCGTTAGCCTTCAACGATTGTTAAACCGATACAATATAACAACGATCAAGTTTAATCTGCAGCGAACAAGCAATCCATTAAAAGAGTCAAGTAGAGAATAAAATCTACTATCTTTTATGAT
This sequence comes from Panax ginseng, assembly GCA_020205605.1. NCBI lineage: Eukaryota > Viridiplantae > Streptophyta > Magnoliopsida > Apiales > Araliaceae > Panax > Panax ginseng. Next base: position 99,987,378 of record CM035136.1, on the reverse strand, counting down.
TTAGAAGGTTTTTCATCACTTTTATCATTGGGACTCAACTTTTAATAAATAATCCACATGATCGAATCACCCCTGCACTGCGGCCAAGGATATTCTTTAGTATCACGACCACAATTATCCATGCACTACGGGCCAAGAATATTTGTGTATTCAATAATGGTCATGATCATGCCAACAACCATCCATCAATGCTCTATGGGCCAATGAGGACTTTTTCCACATCATTTGTAACATTACGGTCATGATTACACCAATAAATCCTCGTCATAATCATACCAAGTCCATCTATGCACTATAGGCCACAGATGACTTTCAACAAAATATAAACATGAGGATGATGACAATGATATAAGAATTCAATAAAACAAGTTCAAGAATTAATTTATCCAGGAACTAATAACGACCAAATTGTCAACATGATACTCCTTTATAGAGTAAAATTCAAGAATGCTTAGAAAAATATTTTCATGAAAAGATACTAGATGAAGCGCAAATATCAAGGATATTCCACTAATTTCATGGAGTATAGAAGTCAAAACTTTAACCAACTGAGTATAATAAGGAATGGAATAACAAAAGAAATCACCAGGCATGCGATAGACCGCACAGGCAGGTTATTCCAACAGAATAATAAATAACGGAATCAGTCCCACAGAAAACGCATGCATGTGATATTCCAATGAATAATAAAGACGGAATCGGTCCCATGTAGAACGCATGCATGTGATGTTCCAATGAATGATAAAGATTTAATCAGTCCCACAGAAACCAATGCAGAGCGTGATATTCCAATGTAATAATAAAGACGAAATAATAGAAGAATGTCACCAAGTATAGGGTAGCCCGCATATATAGGTTATTCCAACAGAATAATAAAGAATGGAATAACAGAAGTTCTCTTCATGAATACAAAAGAAATAATACTCCCTACCTTAGAAAAACTGGATACTGGAATAGTGAGGTAGCAGACTTCTCTTCTTCTTTCTATAATTTCTCTCTATAATAATCGCTCTAAAGCTTTTGTGAATTGGTGAGAAATGAAGGAAGAATGAGCTTCTATTTATAGAAAAATATAGTTTTGATAATTGCACGTTTTGGGGCTCGAAAAATTACAGTACAATACCTCCAACTTTTCTTTCATTTTTAATTTAGTCATGGAAGTATTATCAAACTTGCACCACCTCCACTAATAGTCAATAATGTGATTCAATAGTAAATTGTGTGAATCAATAGTTCTAGACATGTGAAAATACGAATTAGAGTATAGTACCTCCATCTATACCTCCATTTTTAACTTAGTCATGCAAGTATTATCAATCTTGCACCAACTCCCCTAATAGTAACAAGAATGTGAAACAATAGTATACATATGTGAACAAATAGTTATAATCATGTGAAATAATAGCAATTAATTGCTCATTTATCCTAAGCAATAATTCGATTGGTCAATATAACCTCCAGACATTAATTATTATTGAAATAATTGTCGATTTTCACTAACACAAATAATTCCAAAGACAATGAAACCATTTTTATCAAAAATATAAATTTTGAAATTTCAAAGTTTGACTTTTCCCGAAAAAGTCAACTGTTGACTTTTTTGACCAAATAGTGAATTTCGAAAAAATTTGTGTTTATAGAATATTTTTACTAATTTCATCATTCCAGACTCAAATATCACGTCTGCGTCTCCAAATTCAACTCCGAACACAACTTCAATTTTAATAACATTCATCATTAATATTATAACTCACAATATTTATCAACCAGGTCGTTCCCAAGAAAGAGGGGGCTTTCCAATAAGGATTTCTCCTATCATGCGCGCAATTAGGTGACCAAACCTCTCCTTGTGTAACTTCTAGACATTGTAAATATTGTAATTTAATAATATGAATAACTTTATCGTCTCAATTATTGATTTAATAAAATAACATATTATGCGGATGATACTATGACAATAATCGAATCAATAATATGAGAGATATGATCAAAGGCAATTCTTCGTAGCAATAATTGAGTATAACCGAGTGACTTCTCACGTAAGCATCAATAATCAATATCGTGTACTACTATGCAACCACACGTATTACTGTACTTTTACTACCGGGTAGTTCAACAGTTAACGGTAAAACTTTCGTTGTTATATTCATAACGTATTTTTGTCGTTTTCTCAATTCGACAATAATTCTGTTGTGGGGGTCCACCAATGATTGTGTCGTTGTATGAATATTCCCTGTTAAAATGAATATTCCCCGACCAATCGAACATTATATAATAACTTGCGTACTTTGCAAAATTTGTAAATATTACCCACAACTATAACATTATATCAAATCCATACCATAATATTCAAAAATATATTTCGAGAAAATTTAATCTTTATTCAAAAAGTTGGGTCTTACATAAACACATAACACATAACCCTATCAGTCTATTAAACACATAAAACTTAGTATCAGGTCAAACTATTTCAGTCTGACCTGAAACCCGACACAAATCTGACATCATGACGGTCTAGTCGGACTTTTATCGAGTCTAAGTTCAATTAAACTCTGCTTAAACACTTAACAATTAACTTAAATAATTTTATTAACAGTCAAAATATCTTTCGTAAGCTTGTAATAATTTTTAAATAATTATTACTATTTATTATGATTTTTCAATCATTAAAATCGTATTTATATAATATAAATACCACATAATTCTTTTATCATTAATATTTATTTAATACTAAATATTAATGAAATCATAACATAATATTATAATATATTTATAATATATCAAAGTATTTTAATACCTTAAAATCATATTTATATGATTTTTAAACAATTAAATTCATTATCCGATAATTGCTTTTAATATTAAAATATTAATATTTTCATGACAAAATATCAAAAGTTATATTTTATAACTTAAAATATTTTTATAACACTTAAATCCTTTTCATATGATTTTTAAATCATTTATTCTATTTTTCCATAATTTATTTAATATATTTATTAGATAAACTAATTATCATTAATATTAATTAATTAATGAATTTCATCACAAAATATTAAAAGTCACTAAAAATAACTTAAAATATTTTCTTATACCATAATATTATTTTTCATGTATTAAAATCATTTTTTTAAATAATTTATTTAATATTATAATTAAATAAATTAAATACTATTTATATTCCAAAAATATTAAATATTTATGAAATATACTCAAAAATTATTTATTTCTATTCTTCGTAATTTATTATGTATTTTTAAATATTAAAAACTATTTATTTAATAAAAATAATTAATTTTCGTAATTAAGTGTCGCTAAAGGTACCATAAGCTACAAAACTATAGCTAATGGTGTTCTTGGGCTGTTCTTCAACCAACCTAGAACATCATGGCCAGTTCGCAGGGTATATGTTTGACTAATGCTAAATCTATGATCCTTAGGTTGTTCTGGGCTACTAAAGTGATATTCTTGTTGAACTAATGTAGTACTACAATTATAAACAAGTTCCAAGGTCATTCAATATCATGACAGAGATATTCAAGCTTCAGAAAAGTTTGACAATGTTGTTCTTAATTTCTGGGTTTTCCAGAAAATGAAGAACAGACGATGGCACTATATCTCGATCATTATAACTTGAGTTCTGAGTTTTGTTTGTGTAAAGTAATGGCTGAATCCTGTAGTGGAGATGTCAGGCTTCATTTATATAACAACAGATCATCATAAAAACAACATATGCACAAGATTCAAGCAGGTCAAAGTAGGGGTCAGAAGTTGTTCTTGAACTTTCTGGGTTTTCTAGAAAAGTTCATCCGGCTGATGGTCAACGGTTGTTTGACCAGCCATAACTTTGATTCTATGTAACATCTAAGTGATCTAAAGGTTTGGATGTGTAGCTCTCATACCAGACTACAAGTCCTGTACACAAACATGGCCAAATCACCTGTCATAAGCAAGATCTGAGGCCTAGAAAAACTTGTCAGACTCAAACTATAAATTATGGGCTGCCCAGATTTTAGTTTTCGTGGTCGGTCAACTCATTTTGACTGTGAGACCCCAGATTTTATGAATAAAGATTAAATTTTCTCGAAATAAATTTTTTTTAATATTATGGTGTGGATTTGATATAATGTTATAGTTGTGGGTAATATTTATAAATTTTGCAAAGTATGCAAGTTGTTATAAAATATTCTTTTGGTCGGGGAATATTATTTTTGTCGGGAATATCTGTACTACGACACAATCATTGGTGGACCACACAACGGAATTGTTGTTGGATTGAGAAAATGACAAAAATACTTTATGAAAATAACGGCGGAGGTGTTACTGCTTAAAACCGCTTGAACTACCCTTAGAAAAAGTACGATGTATGCCAGAGTTGCACAAAAGAGAGTATACACCAGTATTGATTATTGATGTTTACGTGAGAAGTCACCTCACTATACTCAATTATTGCTATAGTAATTGGTCGTGATCATATTTCTCATATTATTGATTCAATTATTATTTACATATCATCCGATTATATGTTATATTATTAAATCAATAATTGAGACGACAAAGTTATTCATATTATTATTTGCAATATCGACAATGTTTAGAAGTTCACATGGAGGAGGTTTGTCACCTAATCATACGCCAATAAGGAGAAATCCTTATCGGAAAGCCCTCTTTCCTAGGAACGACCTGGTTGTTAAATATTGTGAATTATAATATTAATGATAAATAAGTTCGTGTTGATTAAAGATGAATTTTATAGTTCCATTGTGTTGGACTTATTTGTGTTAGTATAATTGATGTCTGGAGGATATATTGTTCAATTGGGTATTCGGGACACTTTTCGTGTCGGAGTACTATTCACGAGTTACTATTCATGAGTTACTATTCATGAGTTACTATTCATAAGTTACTATTCATGAGTTACTATTCACGGGGAACTATTCACCCGTAAGATATATTTATTTTCGTTCCAAATCATTTTTGGGTACAATATTATTCCATGAGGAGATGTGCTAATTTTTCAGACCGTTGGTTGAAGATATAATAGTAAATCAATATGGACCGCTGGTGGAAGTTATAATAGTAAATCAATATGGATCGCTGGTTTAAAGTTTTAATAGTAAATCAGTATGGACCGTTGTTTTAAGTTTCAATAGTAAACCAATCTAGATCGTCTGTTTAAAGTAAATCAATACACTGCTCATAAGTTAGTTACTATGCGGTCATTCTTCTATAAATAGAAGCTCATTCCTTCATTATTTCTTACGAATTCAATTGAAACTCTAGAGAGAGAATTATAAGAGAACCTATAGAAAAGTATTCTACTACTTCCCTACTCTTATATTCGGCTTTTACGGTGAAGGGATGTTATTTGTTGTACTCATGAAGAGAACTTATGTTATTCCATTATTTATTATTCTTTTGGAATAACTCAGATACGCGGGTACCCTATACTTGGTGAAATTCTTCCATTATTTCATTCTTTATTATTCATTGGAATATCCTCATCATGCATTTATGCCGGACCTAGTTCCATTATTTATTATTCTCGTGTAATATCCTGCTTTGTGCGTTATTACCGGACTGGTTTCCATTATTTATTATTCTCCGGAATATCCTATCTGTGCGTTCTGTGGGACTTCGGGTTCCATTATTTATTATTCTGCACGGAATATCCTCGTCTGCATGCTACAATTTTAGGACCTAGTTCCATTATTTATTATTCTCATTTGAATAACTTCGCATGCTGCGGTCTATCGCATGCATGGTGATTTCTTTTGTTATTCCATTCTTTATTATATTCATTGGTTAAAACTTTGACTTCTATACCCATGAAATTTGTGGAATATCTTTGATATTTGCGCTTCATCCAAAGATCTTTTCATGGAAATATTCTTCCGAGCATTCTTGAATTGTACTCTACAAAGCAAAGATCATGTTGACAATTTGGACGTTATCGCCCTAGATAAATTAATTCATGAACTTGTTTTATTGAATTCTTATATCATTGTCATCATCCTCATGTTTATATTTTGTTGAAAGTCATTTGTGGCTCAGAAGTGCATAGATGGACTTGGTATGATTATGACTAGGGATTATTCGGTGTAATCATGACCGTAATGTTACAAATGATGTGATAAAAGTCCTCATTGGCCCGTAGTGCATTGATGGACAGTTGTTGGCATGATCATGACCATTAATGAATACACGAATGTCCTTGGGCCGTAGTGCATGGATAATTTGTGGTCGTGATACTAAAGAATATCCTTGGCCGTAGTGCAGGGGTGATTCGATGATGTGGATTATTTATTAAGCTGAGTCCCATCGATAAAAGTGATGAAAAATCTTTTAAATCATAGAAGATAGTAGATTTTATTCCCTACTTGACTCTTCTAATGGATTGCTTGTTCCGCTGCAGTTAAACTTGATAGTTATTTTATTTTATCAGTTTAACACTGTTGAAGGCTAATGATAAATTATTCTGCATTATCTTAATCATAATATTTCTTACTGGGCTAGTTGAGCTCACCCTTTCTTTCACTGTTCTCTTCAGGAAATGAGAACGTAGCTGGGACTAGTCGGGGAACAGAGTGATGGTCCTAGATGGTGCATTAGTAGTCCTCACTATTTTGTGAAATAGTGTGATAATAATTGTAATGAGGACTCCTTTTGAGTTTGTATAATCTCTAGTAGACAATATTTGTATTCAAACTCACAGTTTATGTTTTGTCGTATTGTACACGACAGTTGTATTATTAAGTTGTATTTGAATTACATACCATGTATCTCGCCACTCAAGATGGGTGATGTATACCTAATTTTGGGGGCGTCACAGTTGGTATCAAAGCTTAGGATATGATCCCCGGATAAGATGTGAGAATAGAACTAGGAGGGAGAGACGGGAATTCCTTCGCTTAGTATGATCTACCTAAGTTTTTTATTGGTATTTAATTGGTGGGTGAATATATAGGGATAATATGTTACATGTCAATTAACCTTTTGTTTTGTGGCGATTCTGAAAATGACATCTGAGAATGTTGAGAATAGCAATGGAGCACATGCGACCGTTGATTCACCACAGATCAATAATCAGGACAATGTGCAACAGGATAGCGATAATCCTCCTATAAATAACAACACTGATCAATTGACGAACGATAGTACGTTTAAGAGCTTTTTAGAATTCATGCAACATCAGGCGAATGCGGCTCCTGTGCATAATGCAGGAGGAAACAATGGCAACCCACGGTTGGTCACCGCTAAGCAATTCAAGGACATGGGACCACCGGAGTTTTTAGGAAAGCCAGAACCACTTAAGGCGGAGACGTGGTTAAAGCAGATCACCAAGATATTTGATGTCTTGGGATGCTCTAAGGAGCAAAAGGTTCCCTTTGCCACCTTTATGTTGCGTGAAGAGGCAGATCACTGGTGGGAATTTGTAAAACGTACCCAGCCTGACGCACTCAAGATGTCTTGGGAGAAGTTCCAAGAGTTGTTCAATGACAAGTACTTTCCCGAAAGCATTCGTTATATGAAGGAGGTGGAGTTTATCAAGTTGGAGAAAAACAACATGACCAATTGTCGCAAAGACGGGCTTCAAGTTTGCCGAGTTGTCCCGATTTGCGTCCCCACTTGGTTGATAATGAAGAGAAATGACGCGGATGTTTTAAGAGGTTTGAAGCGGGAGATACGTCAATATCTTATTTCTCATAAACCGTTTTGTATTCGGATGTTGTAAATAGGGCTCGATTAGTGGAGCGCGATAACGATTCAACGAACCAAAAAGAGAGCGCAAGGAAAAATGATAATACCTATGGATAATACCATCAAAGCGGTGATAATAAACATGGAGGGAATCAACATGCCAAAAATGGTAACCACATCGGTGGTAATCATGGTTAAAATAATAAGAATGGACATTTCAAGAAGAGGAGATTCAACAATGATGGAAAGACGCCAAAGACCAAAGACCCATTTTAAGGAAGGAGAACGACCACCTATCATATGCTTCAAATGCGGAGGGAGGACACATCACCCAAATCAATGCTGATGTCATTCAAAAACATGTTATAATTGTGGAAGAGAAGGTCACTTAGCCTGATTTTGTCGTACATCGAAGATAAGTTCAGCTAGGATGGAGGCACCAAAGGCCGTCCCAGAAAAGTCAAAGCCGGTAGTTTAAGAGAGAGCGTTTTTTTTCGTGACGAGGAACTTGAATAAAATTATCACGGGTATATTAGTCATAAACTCTTGCAAAGTCTATACCATGTTAGATACCGGTTCTACTCACTCTTTTATTACACCTAGTTGTGTTCAATGTTTGAAGTTAACTCCGGAGAAGTTAGACTTTTATATATCTGTTTAAACTCAGTTGGGAGAAACCTTCGTTACCTCCACTATTTATAAATCTTGTTTAAATCAACACTTTCATGTTACCTGTCGATCTTATCTCTTTGAAAATACTTTCCTATGATGTGATTTTTGGAAACGATTGGTTAACTACTCATCATGCTTTTCGTAAGGTTATTAGCTTTCATACTCCTAACCAACCTGTTATGCGAATTCAAAGTAACCAAACCACTAAAGTCAATCATTGTCATATCAAGCCATAAATAAAGAGCCCCGATCCTTTCATTGTTGACTTTCTTGTGTGGAATGCACCGAAGCTAGACTTTCTGTAGGCAACGTCGTGAATGACGATGGCAAGTTGATAGGTATCAATATGACGTGTTATCCAAGTCTTGGATGAGAGTCACAGTTTTGAATGGTATTTCTATTGTTAATAAATTTCCTGACGTATTCTTGAAGACTTCTTAGCCTACCCTTAGAGCGTGAAATCGAATTTTGTATTGACCCCAGTACAAAACCCATTTCTAAAAACCCTTAAACATTTATTCAACTAAAACGAACGTAACATGTGCCAAAAACGTTGGCTCGAGCTGTTGAAGATTACGATCGTACCATTCAATATCATCGTGGAAGAGCGAACATGGTAGCTGACGCGTTGAGTAGAAGATCGTATACGTTTACGAGTGTGATGTTGTTAACATAAAGACCCATTTCGTATAACTTACAAATGATGGAGATAGAGTTAAAGACTCTAGGGACCCACGTGAAGATTACGAATATACGAGTAGAATCGACTTTAATCGATAAAGTTAAAGCCGCTCAAGCTACACACCCGGAGCTGATGAATGTGAAGAAGAAGGTTCAAGGGGACGTTATTCTAGAAGCAAGAATCGACGAAGAGAGGAAATCTCAACCCTCGATTTAATTGGCCCATTTGAAATCCTCAATCGAGTAGGAACTGTAGCCTATAGACTAGTTTTACCGCCAAGTATGTTGCGTGTTCAGAACATTTTTTTTACGTATCGATATTACGTAAATATGTGGATGACTCAAACCACGTTATTAAATTAGAACTAGATGAGATAGCAGAAGATTTAACGTATTAAAAGCTACGTGTTAAAATCTTGGATAAGAAGGATCGTATTCAACACTCCAAGGTTATACCTCAAGAGTTAGAATTTGAAGTGAAGTCAAGGTATCCTCACCTATTTGGCATACCAGGTACGTATGTAAATTTCGAGGGCGAAATTTCATAAGGAGGGGAAATTGTGAGACCCCAAATTTTATGAATAAAGATTAAATTTTCTCGAAATAATTTTTTTTTAATATTATGGTGTGGATTTGATATAATGTTATAGTTGTGGGTAATATTTATAAATTTTGCAAAGTATGCAAGTTGTTATAAAATATTCGTTTGGTCGGGGAATATTCTTTTTGTCGGGAATATCTGTACTACGGCACAATCATTGGTGGACCCCACAACGGAATTATTGTCGGATTTAGAAAACGACAAAAATACTTTATGAAAATAACTACGAGGTGGTATTCACCGTTAAAAAGTTGAACTACTACGGTAGTAAAAGTACAAGAATATCTGGCGTAGTTGCACGAAGAGCACAAAGTATTGATTATTGATGCTTACGTGAGAAGTCACTCAGCTATACTCAATTATTGCTACAGTAATTGCTGCATCATATTTCTCATATTATTGATTCAATTATTATTACAGTATCATCTGCATTATATGTTATATTATTAAATCAATAATTGAGATGGCAAAGTTATTCATATTATTATTTGCAATATTGACAATGTCTAGAAGTTCTGTCAAGGAGAGGTTTGGTCACCTAATTGCGCGCCAATAAGGAGAAATCCTTATCAGAAAGCCCCCTCTTTCTTGGGAACGACCTAGTTGTTAAATATTGTGAATTATAATATTAATGATGAATAAGTTCGTGTTGATTAAAGATGAATTTTATAGTTCAATTGTGTTGGACTTATTTGTGTTAGTATAATTGATGTCTGGAGGATATATTGTTCAATTGGGTATTCGGGACACTTTTCGTGTCGGAGTACTATTCACGAGTTACTATTCACGAGTTCCTATTCATGAGTTCCTATTCATGAGTTACTATTTATGAGTTACTATTCATGAGTTACTATTCACGGGGTACTATTCACCCGTAAGATATATTTATTTTCGATCCAAATCATTTTTGGCTACAATATTATTCCATGAGGAGATGTGCTAATTTTTTTTGAATCAATTAGTTGAAGATATAATAAGTAAATCAATATGGACCGCTGGTGGAAGTTATAATAGTAAATCAATATGGATCGCTGGTTTAAAGTTTTAATAGTAAATCAGTATGGACCGTTGTTTTAAGTTTCAATAGTAAACCAATCTAGATCGTCTGTTTAAAGTAAATCAATCTGGACCGTTCATAAGTTAGTTACTATGCAGTCCATTCTTCTATAAATAGAAGCTTATTCCTTCATTATTTCTTACGAATTCACTGAAACTCTAGAGAGAGAATTATAAGAGAATCTATAGAAAAGTATTCTGCTACATCCCTACTCTTATATTCAGTTTCTTTTACGGTAAGGGATGTTATTTGTTGTACTCATGAAGAGAACTTCTGTTATCCCATTATGTATTATTCTGTTGGAATAACTTTTATACGCGGGCTACCCTATACTTGGTGAAATTCTTCTGTTATTTCATTCTTTATTATTCTATCGGAATATCCTGTCTGTGTGTTTACGCCTTGACTCCGTTCCATTATTTATTATTCCGCTTTAATATCCTATCTCGTATTTCGCCGGACACCGGTTCCATTATTTATTATTCTGTCGGAATATCCTGTCTGTGCGTTTACACCGGACCTAGTTCCATTATTTATTATTCTGTTGGAATAACCTGCATGTGCGGTCTATCGCATGCATGGTGATTTCTTTTGTTATTCCATTCTTTATTATATTCAGTTGGTTAAAACTTTGACTTCTATACCCATGAAATTTGTGGAATATCTTTGATATTTGCGCTTCATCCAGTATCTTTTCATGGAAATATTCTTCTGAGCATTCTTGAATTGTACTCTACAAAGCAGTATCATGTTGACAATTTGGACGTTATCAGTTCCTAGATAAATTAATTCATGAACTTGTTTTATTGAATTCTTATATCATTGTCATCATCCTCATGTTTATATTTTGTTGAAAGTCATTTGTGGCCTGTAGTGCATAGATGGACTTGGTATGATTATGACTAGGGATTATTCGGTGTAATCATGACCGTAATGTTACAAATGATGTGATAAAAGTCCTCATTGGCCCGTAGTGCATTGATGGACAGTTGTTGGCATGATCATGACCATTAATGAATACACGAATGTCCTTGGGTCGTAGTGCATGGATAATTTGTGGTCGTGATACTAAAGAATATCCTTGGCTGTAGTGCAGGGGTGATTCGATGATGTGGATTATTTATTAAGCTGAGTCTCATCGATAAAAGTGATGAAAAACCTTTTAAATCATAGAAGATAGTAGATTTTATTCCCTACTTGACTCTTCTAATGGATTGCTTGTTCAATTTGCAGCTTAAACTTGATAGTTATTATATTTTATCGCTTTAACATTGTTGAAGGCTAACGATAAATTATTCTCGCATTATCTTAGTCATAATATTTCTTCTTTGGGCTAGTTGAGCTCACCCTTTCTTTCACTGTTCTCTTCAGGAAATGAGAACGTAGCTGGGACTTGTCGGGGAACAGAGTGATGGTCCTAGATGGTGCATTAGTAGTCCTCACTATTCTATGAAATAGTGTGATAATAATTGTAATGAAGACTCCTTTTGAGTTTGTATAATATCTAGTGTAACACCCCCAAAATAGGTCCAATCCAACCAACCTATTCTAAGTCGCCAACAACATGGTACATAAAACAACTACAACTTTATTATTACAATTGTCGTGCAAAATATAACAACACATATACTTTGAGTTTTAATACCAACTATGACTCATGTTCCAACTATAGACATCACCTCACATTGATACATTACATAAAGGTATAGTCGAAAACTGTTTTAGAAATTAGAATCTTTGGGAAGTTGTCAAGGAAACCTTTGTACATGGGAGGCCATGCTTCTAGGTTATGGTAGATATCATATGGCCACAGAATTATCCTTGGTTGACCCAATAAACCCCAAAAAAAAATGAGAAGATTACTATCATATTCTTCCCAATGGTGAGTCTTCTCTTAACATATCATTATCTCCACTGTCTCTAATTGGGAATTAAACTCCAAACAAACACCAAGATTATATAAATAGTGCTTGTAAATATACTCAGCAAGTGGATGAGCACAATCCTGTCTTATGATGACATGAGGTTGTATGTCATTAGACATCTTGTATGATAGTGGCAAAACACCCTTCCAAGTTAAATTCACCTCACCCTCAACCTCTATAGACCACCGTTCTATTCCTTGTTATCCCCTCAAACCCAAATTTACACTTTTATTACCTGAAAGGAATTGTGAAGCAAAAGGGTGAGCACAACTAGCTCAGTAAAGAATATCATAACTAAAGATAAATAAATTATCAATAGCTTTCAACAGAGATTTAGAACATATGGTAGATGATAAAACTTTTCAACCATAGTTGCAGCGGAACGAGCAATCCATTAGAAGAGTCAAATAGACCATAAAATCTATTATCTTCTCCATGTTAAAAGTCTACCAACAATGTTTTATCCCGGTAACATCAATCAACAATTCCTGTCCACAATCATGTGTATAACTCCTAATCGTAATTGTAGTTCTAAATTCCTTTTCTCATCCAGGACAAAGATAATTTTCATCACCTGAAACATCAAAGATTATGGTTATACCAAATCACAGTTTATGTTCATAATCCTACTAATAAATTCATCTTTGCACTACGGGCCAAAGATATTCATCAACAAGTCATCTTTGCACTACAGGCCAAAGATATTCAGTTATATCATCATTTAGGACTGAGGATGATGAAAAATATTTTAAAGAAAATGAATCCAGTGAAACAAAAGAATAAATATTAAGGATTCGTAATTCAGCTATTCCATGTCCAAAAATACCTCATAAATAATCATAGTGGAGTAAAATTCAAGAATGATCAAAACATGGATACAATCAAAGCTAGTATCCAGAATAGATATTTTGGACAAAAAGAAAAAAATTTCATTTTTTGGTGAATAGTGTCGTATTCGTGAATAGTGCCGTATACGTGAATAGTGTCGTATACGTGAATAGTAACTCCGACACTAAAAGATAGAAATTTCACAAAAATATCATCATGCTTCGTGAATAGTACTCGTGAATAGTAACTCATGAATAGTAACTCGTGAATAATAACTCATGAATAGTAACCCCGACATGAAAAAGTTCCAAATTTGATAAAAATTCAAACCAATATTTTGGCATAATGATATTGAAGAAATAATATCATTTATGAAGAAAATAATCTCCCTTACAATCCCTTAAAATTCCTTACCTCAAAAGAACAGTACTTGTGACTGGAATAACGCTGAACGAACTTGCACCGTATAACAACACTCAAGATATCAAAATACTCACAAGAATACACTCGATAATATAGAGAGAGAATTAGAGAGAAAACTTTAGTTTCTGGTGTGATTTTCAATTCTAACCTATGCACCCTATTTATAGGAAAATGCTTAGAACACCAAAGCAGAAAATTTAATAAAATATTATTATTATTTAATAAATTTCCTACGCACACTCAAGACATCAGATTTCAGCAATTAACATGTGCAACCAACTTCTTAAAAACATTTTTCTTAAAATAATTAATTAAAACTTCCAAAAATCAATTATTTCAGAACTTCGGAACTTCAATAATTCATAATAAATAGCCTTTTTATCAGAAAATTCGAATCTCTCGAATTTGTATAGGAAATTCAATTCTCTACAACTTTCCAGAAGAGAGATTTTCCAAATTCCAAACAAAAATTGACCGAAATCCATAAACGGGCGATTTTACATGCTATAATCAAATTTCAGTCAAGAAATGGGTCCACCAACATGTTTAACATGTTTTAAACAACTTTTACAACAAAAATACTCTTCCTCCTCATATACTCATATATCCCACATTCATTGTAAAAATATCATCATTATTATATTAGAATAATATAATAAAATATTATTTTATCAGAAAAGATAAAATATCGATTTTCAACAATTGTCACTTTAAAAAATTTTCTCCATCTATATCCACATAAAATGAATATTTTTCTCATCATATAAATCAATAATTTAATTATTCACAAATAATATGAACTATTAATCTGATAATGGAAAATACTGTGTAGTGACAATTATTGAAACAACAATAATATAAAATATCAATGCAACAATTATTGAATCAATAAAATAAAATATTGAACAGTAATTACTGTAACAATTATTGAGTAGTGCCTTCTTACGTAAGAATCAATAATTCAAAAATACTGTGCAATACCATGTGCTACTGTGCAACGTGTATTACTTTACTTTACCCACCGGGTATTCCAACAGTGTTAACGGTAACAATTAAGCCGTTATTTATAAAAACTTTAATTTGTCTTTTTCTTCATTCGACAGTTATTCTGTTATGGGGCCCATAAATGGTCATTTACTGCGCGTCGTTAATATTCCTCGACAGAAAGAATATTCCACGACCAAACGAATATTCCCCGACAACAATGAATATTTTATAACCACTTGCGTATTTTTGAAAAAATTTCATATATCACCCTTAACTTTAACTTTTTTATCAATTTAACCATTTACCGAATTGTAATTATAAGAAAAATTGAATACTTTTATTTCATAAAATTCGGGGTCTTACATCTAGTAGACAATATTTGTATTCAAACTCACAGTTTATGTTTTGTCGTATTGTACACGACAGTTGTATTATTAAGTTGTATTTGAATTCTGTACCATGTATCTGGCGACTCAAGATGGGTGATGTATACCTAATTTTGGGGGCGTCACATTGACCACTCATAACTTGAAATATATACCTGATCTGAACATGATTCAAGATCCAGACTAAAGACCACATGGCATAGAACAGATCTAAAAGCAAAAACACACTAAACATCTAACACACACAGATTTAGAGGGCCTGACATTCGACTGTCAGGCCATTTTTTTCCATTTTTCCAGATTTTTAAAAATGCTAGATTCGTGCATCTAAGTGTTATAGATAGATGATCTATCAACCCAGATCACTTATAGACACCCTAATACACATATCTAACCAACAAATTACAACATATAACACCAAATCATGAGATTTTAAAAATTAGGGTTCTTATACCTTTTAGCTTTGATCTTGGTTTTCTGACCTCATGATCTGATCTAGGCTAGCAATGAACTGATATAGGCTTTGTATCTCACTATCTATCACTCCCTATTCCCGAATTTTAGAGAGAGAGGGTCTTGGGAGAAATGAGAAATAAAGTGAGCATGTCTCTCTCTCTTTAATCTGAAAAATGTAATAATACAATGAAATGGCTGTCAAAGTGGGCTGATATAATTGAGATATAAGTCAATTGCTAGAGCTAGGGTAGTTCACCCACTCACCTTAGGTTTAGATCTACAAGTTATGCTAAATAATGCACTAAGGGTAATATAGTCATTTTGCATACAAAATTAATGGCATTTTGGACAATGGCCAAACCCTTAGGGTTTGGAAAACCTTAAGGTTTAGGGTTTGGAAATCCTTATGGTTTAGGATTTGAAAATAATTTTCTAGAATTTTCAAATTTAGATTTTCAAAAATAGAAAATTAATATTTCTAAATTATAATTAGAATTTTCTAATTATATTAACATTTCTTAATCATAATTTAAATCTTGCTAATTAGGATTAGTATTTCCTAATTAAAGTTGCTAATTAAGCAATTAGGATCAAAATGGTCATTAGGGTTTATAATCCACTAATTAGGGTTTCTAATAGAAAAATAATTTAAAATTTTAAAAATTAGATTTCGTAATTAGATTAGGTTTTTCTAATTACTTATAACTTTAGGATTAATATTTCCTAATTAACATAAAGATTATTTAATTAACACTTAGGTCTTCCCTAATTACAAATTAGGGTTTCAAATCCATAAATTAGGGTTTGCTAAATAATTAAGCTTTACCCTATTTAATATTATAATTAAAAGCACTTAAGCAAATATAATAATCATTTAAGTTCTTAGATTAGGGTTTCATGCATCGAATTAAGGTTTTAGATTCCCGGAACTAAAATTTGTGTTTCCAGAATCGATTTCTAGGGTTTCTTGTTAATCGCTAGGGTTTTCTAACCGAACGTTGACGTTCTTAACATATACTTAGGGTTTGTCACAGATATCGATTATCTTATCAACCCTTGACCCTTAACCACATTCTGAATACATAAATGATCATCTCCACAGAACATAAACACATATACACTTAATCCTAAATAATTCACCTAAATCCTTCACAGAATTTTGAAATTCTCAAAATTCTATCTCAAAAATATCAAACGCATACACTTATTTTCTGTCTAGGTTCTAATATTGAACTCTAAATAAATCAATTATGATTTTTAAAATTTTCTAAATTCTCGGGTTGTCACAGTTGTCATGATTATTAGTTTCTAGATGCAATTGCAGGAAAGTAAACATGACTTAGTATTTCAGTGAACAACTGAAATTTCTAGAGAGTAAGCATGAATTTATTGATGTTCGAAGAATATTACAATTTAGCTTTACATCAATAAAAATTTAAACTTTCACTTATCTCTATTTCCTTGATCTTTTGTGAGGAGGATTGGCATACTCCTGCTTACTTCATCCCACCTGGCTAGATCTTCCAGCTCACTAGGGCTTAGCCTAGGATTTTGATCATGCTTATTCATGAATGCAGGATCTCCAGTTGGAATTCTAAGGCCAGTGGTGGTGACATTTTGTGAGCTGGTAGCTGGCCCTATACTCCTTATTGGCTGAGCCATTAAAATTTCCTGCTGATCAGGTCGTTGAGTCTGATGGCTGGCTCGTGGAGTCTATTGGTGGAATTTCATTGTAGGAGGACTCCTTCCTCTTCCCTGACCTCCTTGAACTCCTCTGCCTCTGCCATGGCCTCCTTCTCCTTTCCCTTTATTCTCCCCCTTTATGTTAGCATCAAGGGTTCGAATGTCTTCGGATAGTCGAGTTACTCCTTGGACGAGCTCGTTCAGTTGGCTTTGAGTTTGAGTAATGTCCTCTTGATTTTTCTTTATCAGAGCTTCAGATTGAGCTTCCCTGTTTTTGAGAACGGCTAGAACATTGTCAATTTGTTGTCCTTGGTTTACGTAGGCTTGTTGAAATTCTTTGACTGCAGTTTTCAAACTGATGATGTTCTCCAACATAAGCTTATTCTGGGCTTCTTGAGTGTTCTGTAATGCAAGAACATCATTTCTGTGTCTTTTGGTGGCTAAGAAGTGAATATCATCCCTGTCCTTTAGGCTTTTAATCATTTCTTTGATAATCTCCCTCAGCTTCTTAGTAAGCTCAACGTTTAGGGTGCCTGGGAGATTTTTTGCAGTAGTGATCATTTTTGTCAGTCGGAGATGAATGAGTTCTGAGTGAGATTCAAGGATATCATCGATATCCTTGATCATTTTCTTTGAAACTTCATCCAACTCAGCTTTAGTGGGCAGATCTGAGAGTATTTCACTAAGTTGAGGATTGTTTAAAGGAGGGGTTGTTTTCTTGAATTGATCTTGCAAGGAGTAGATAGCAAGATCAAGGTTGAAGTATTCATTTGTGGATGAAGATGGAATATCTAATGGAGGGGCCTGTGTTTGGGTGTCTGGAGTAGGTGGCTCTACGATTTCTCCTTGGGACTTTACGATGGGGCTAGAGTCAGTGATAGTAGAGATGATGGGAGTTGGGATCAATATGAAGTTTAGCATGTTTGGTTCATCAATTACAGAATTTTTGGATTCTGTAACTGGGAATGGACTTGGTGGATTTAGAACCACTTCCAACCAGCTTGGAAATTCATAAAATTGGCTGGAAAAAGACAGTGGATAATGATTCACTCTATAAAGAATTGGGATAGTTAATACTTATGCACCATTCTTGAGGAGGGACCATTTGTGATTAGCTTCTTAGCAAAGTTGAAGTTGCCTGGAAATCCATGGGCTAACACAGAGATGGCTGGATATTCTTTGAAGCTCCAAAACATGTGGCTCCAGGAGTTAAGAATTTGAGCTTGATGATAGGGCATCATGGGAGATAGGAAAATAGCTGATTGTAAATATAACTCCTATACCCATCATGGCCCACGCCTGTGATCTCAAGTTCATCATCATCTTTGTCTTTCTCTTCTTCTCCATCTTCTTTTGAGGATTCCACTATGTTAATGACTTCCTTTTAACTTTCTTGCTCAGGCTCTCCCTCATTTTCTGCATGAGTAGCTTCTTCTATAAAGGAGATATCACGAGGCTCCCCCTCAGCTGGAGCACTTTCTATCATGAGAACTTTAGGTATTTCCTCAGCTTGAGTATTTTCTAAGGTGAGAGCTTCAGGTGTCTCCCCCTCAGCTTGAGCTATGTTCTTTTGGCTTTCTTTGGATAGTTCTTTTATATCAGCCATCTTTTTGTCTTCCTCTTTGAGTACTCCTTCATTAATAAGGATGTACTTCTTGACTAATTTTCGTCTTGGTTTTTTGGGTTAAGCCACAGCCTCAGGACTTCCTTGAGCTTCAACTCATCTGTTGATCGGTCGAAACATCCGTGCAAAGAGCTTCCTTGCTTGAGGTGTTCGGTCTGGTCTCTACGATCGGTAGAGAGTCTACGATTGAAGAGACAGATGGCCTCTTGGACTTGATACTGATTTTATTCTTCTTCAGCGGCTGTGATATGGTAGCTCTGTCTTCATCACCCTCAGCCTGCTGTTCTTTCCTTCTAAGGATCCTCAGAGTCTCAATATCAAAGGACTCTATAGGTAAGTCAATGGTGGACCCTTGAGGTTCTTCTACCATCCTAGTCTTAAGCTTCCTCTTGTGCTTGCTTTTTCTGATAAGGGTAGTGAGTTCTCCCTTGTTGGTCTCTTCCTCATCTTCTGCAGTCTCTTTGACAACTGACATGTTTCCAGGAATCCCTGATTCCTTTAGATCACAAGTTCTTCCACTGGACTCAGTCATCATGCGTACATACTCAGCTGGATTCCTTTTCCATTTCTCAAACAGTAGCTGGGTCATTCGTTTGTTTGGATTGATGGACTCTCCTTCATCGTCCCCAATCTTATCACCAGTGCAGATTGTAAGATGATGTTTATGAATCGCCCGTAGAGCATCTTTTGAGATCCCTTTGTCTTCTTAGAGTTGAGAATCCATTTTCCTATCCATTCTAGTAGTAGAGCTCCATAGTTAAGTTGTATCCCACAGCTTATGGCAGTCATAAGCTTTAGATGCACCTCATTTACAGAATCGTGCCCAGTGTTTTTGCAGCATATACACTTCCCAATAATGTCAGCAAGAAATTCGTACCTCTGAGGAAACTCCTTCTTCTTGTATCCTTTGACAGTGGGAGATTTCTTGTGATGCATCTTCTTAAGCCCTACATGGAAATCGATGCCATCTAAAAACCAAAAACCTTCGGATTTGAATCCCAGGGCTAGGTTGATGTTCTCATCCTTTAGCTTGATTTCCACGTCCTTGACTCTCGTCATGAGGACTTCATTTTCATATACTCCATTTCTGTAAAACTCCTTTATTAACTTTGGGTAGATCCATGTGCTCGTACCCAAAGCGTCTTCGAGACCAGCCTTTTTCAACAATGTCAGAATATTATGAAATTTGGGTTCAGCAGTTTTGAACTCATCGAAGCATAGTCTGCAGCCAGAGACGATGTTGGAGGCTGCCATTTCTATCGTTGAAGGGAGTATGGTTGTTTGAGCTTTCTTTGGGGTTAGGGTTTCTGCTTGTAGAGAGAGAGAAGAGAGATAGGCCTTTTGAACTTTTGATTTCAAAAAGCGCTTTAACAAAGACTTGTAGTTTCCTCTCCATTTTTGTTTAGTAAGGGCGTAAAATTCTCGCATGGCTCTCTGAATTTGGTGAGAAGGATTGTACTGATTTGCCCTTAGCTCCTTCAGAGCTAATGTGTCCTTAGGGAGTACTACGATCGTTGAGGTAGCCTTTGTGATCGTTGAGTCTGCTTTGCATTCGTCGAGTCTGAACTATGATCGTCGAGTCTGTCTAGCAATCGTCGTATCTGAACTACGATTATCGAGTCTGTCCAGCAGTCGACGTGTCTGAACTACGATCGTCGAGTCTATCTATCAATGGTCGTGTCTAAACTACGATCGTCGAGTTTGTTCAGCAGTCGTCGTGTCTGAACTACGATCGTAGAGTCTGACCGGATCCTTGTGATGAGTTTTTGGCTTAGCATTCTTTTAAGGTAGCTCAGGAAGGGGCAACCTCTTGGAGTGAGTCAAGGGTTAGGTTTGTTCCTGAGGCACTTATCAAAGAGATTGTTTTGTTTTGAAACTTATCATCACGGAATGCTCCTTTTGTTTTGTTAATGGGGTTCTGCTATCGTTGAGTCTGCACTACGATTGTTGAGTCTGTGCTACGATCGTTGTCTTTCATGTCACTTCATCTCTACGATCATGGACTTCCTTTGATCATGTCTACGATTTCAACCATAGCCTTTGTATCTGTATGGTTAGCACATACTAGAGCATATATTTCATGGTTGTAAATTAAGCATTCCTAGCTCACTTATTAACTTGTTAAACCTGGATTCATCTAGAGGTTTTGTAAAGACATCAGCAAGTTGATTTTCAGTAGGGATATATTGTAAAGATATAGTTCCATTTTGCACATGATCCCTAATGAAGTGATACCTTATTTCTATATGCCTAGTCCTAGAATGCATGATATGATTATGAGTTATTGATATGACACTTGTGTTATCACAGTGAATGGGAATGGATTTGAAATCAAACCCATAATCAGCTAGCTGATTTTTCATCCATAGGATCTCGAAAGCACAAGAAATGCCAAAGAAGAATGTATTCAACCTTTCCGGATTGACGTGAACATCGAGTTTTGATTTTTACTAAACCAGACACAAGTCCTGCTTCCTAGCAATTGACAAAAGCCAACCAATGGTGTAATAACTCGAGATTTTCTATATAAAATAAATAAGAAATTTTATGTATAAATTTTTTTATTTAATGACGAGACTAAGTGTCAAGTAAAGTGAGCGATAAATGCGAATACATTTATTACTTGAAAAATTAGAAATAATTTTGGAATTATTAATTACCACAAATTATATGGTAATAAATTTACATAGTTTAAAATGTTTTTATTAATTATTTTCCATGAAAACATAATTGAAAATAATATATGAAGTGATAATTAGATTTATATAATAAATATTTTATTATATGAATTGTTCATAATATTTAAGTTAATTATTTTAACTTGATTATTGATGATGTGTACGAAGAATAAGACAGACATGAGATCCAAATCCTGGATTGGGATTGTGATCAAGAGATGAGAATAATAATATTATATTATTTATATAATGATTTTACAGTACCATAATTATGTACTGGGTATGTGCGGACAGATAATATTGAGCAATGACGGTCAATTAGGTCATAGCATATTACCGTGCTGTGAAACCCTAATTATTAAACTCGCTATGGGATATCTCCGAGTAGTATTTGTGTATATGAAGTTCTTGTGAATAAGAATATCGGTAATTAGAAGAAACCCTAATTATCACAGTATGTCGATAATTAGGACAAACCCTAATTATTATAACCCTAATCGGTTGAAATTAGAAACCGTAACGACTGTGTTAGTAACATACACAGATAATTAAAGAACCACTAATGGTCAATTAGAAACCCTAATTGATGACGTTGAGAAACCCTAATTTTAATTACCGGGTTTAATTTTGATGTTATTGTATAAGTGTTTTAATTTACCAAAGGATAGAAGTTAATTGGTAAAATTATAAGAATTAAATCTAGTGATTAAATATTACATTTAATTGCCTTGTACAAGATTGCCCATACACTCTTAAACAAAGCCCAACCATCACCCATAACAAATCAGAAGCAAGAATCAAGAATTTTTGGCAAAAGGGTATAAGAACACTAAACCTAGAAATCCTTTGATTCGATGTTATTTGATGCAATTGATTGTTTAAAGTTGTGTAATAGAATGTTAATTGATGATATGGGTTGATAAATCAAAGACCCATAACATCAAAGTGCACGAATTTGAAGATTTAAGCAAGTTGGAAAAACCAATTACATTATTTTTCACCAAATGTCGAGGCCATAACTCTTTGCTCGATCATGAGTTTTGTTCTTCAAAAGTTGTTATGTGTAGCCTGATATGTGGCCTTTAATCTGCAAAAAGAATCAAGTCCATATCATGTATAGATTAAAAGTTATAGATGGTCAAATATAGTTGACCGATCATGATAAACTATTTTTGGGCAGTCTGTAATGGGGGCATTCTCGTCCACTTTTTGTGCTTTAAAAGGTCTGGGCTTTTGATATGTTGTGGTGTACTGAGTTAGGAAGCCATAGGCTTTGGAATGACCTCATTCCGACCTCGGATGAGGGAATTACGGTGATTGAAAGGAAATGTGTCAAATTTTTCAAAACTGAAAGTCAGCAGCGGGATGTGCTATTCGGGACACTGTTTCGATCAGTTAATGTTTCCAAAATCTTCTGGGCTTTTGGTATGTTATATTACACCGAATAAGCTTTCTATAGACTCCGAAACGGACTAAATCCGATATCGGAGGAGAGAGTTATGACATTTCAAAGTAGTAGTGTCAAAACTTCCCAACAAGTGCGGTGCAGTCCATTTGAACGGAATTTCTGGGCTGATGTGTTCGGAATTTGGAAATGGTCAAAGAATAAAAGTTGTAGCCCCAGAAGTTAGCTTCATGTGGGCTCAAGAATCGCACAAAAAATGTTTTAAAATGAAAGAGTTATGACTGTTTTTAGCGAAAGAGGTAAAGCTGAAATGAGATTGAAAAGCTATTATGAACGCCCACTTTTGACGCCTTCGCTTGGGCTACCTAATGAACCCGAATTGGGTAATTAAGTATTTTTAAAAATAGTCTTACATACCATGTATAACATATTCAAAAAATCAGATTAATCGAGTTATGAGCAATGCGTTAGAAAATCAAAAGTGAGCTATTGAAAAATTAGTATAAACCAAGTCCCACATCGACTAAATTGAGAACTTCACCATTTTCTAAACCTATAAATAGAAGGGCTTGGCCTTTGTTTCATTTACCAACAATAAGGCCTCAATTTTTGAGAAAGGCTTTGTTGTGGGAGAACTTTTATAAAGATCTCCTTGGTTAAATTTTAGGCGTGGAAGTGCGTATTCAGGTCTGTGGAATTCGTATTTAGGGTATGTTTCTTATTTAATTTTTGTAATGTTATTATTTTTAATTGTTAGTTAAAGTTTGAATTTTTGAAGTTTAGTTAGTGTTGTTAATAAACTAGTTAGTTTACTATGTTTATTTTGGCTTGGAATTGATTATGTAAATGAGTTATTTGTGATGACTTTTAATATTTTGTGATGAATTTCATTAATTAATAATTATTAATGATATTAAAGTTATTTAATGATTATATTAAATAATTTAGTTTAAAAATGATTTTAATATTATAAAATCATTTTAAATGAAAATAAGGTATTTAAAAATATTTGAAGTTATAAAATATAACTTTTAATATTTAAATGATAATTTCATTAATAATTAAATATTAATGATATTAAGATAATATTAATGATATTTAGTTTATTTAATGATTAATATTAAATAAATAGTTTAAAAATGGTTTTACTTATTTAAAACCATTTAAAGAGGATATTAAGGATTTAAAAATATTTTAAGTTATAATTAATGACTTTTAATATTTGGATAAATAGTACATTAATATTTAAATATTAATGGTAATTATTTGGGTAATATAAACGTTTTAAAAATAGTTTGAGTTATTATAAATAACTTTTACATTTTGGCAATGGTTTCATTAATAGTTTAGTATTAATTAAACTATTAATGATGATGGAATTGTTTAATGTTTAAATCATTTAATTATGATTCCGATATTTGAAAGTTATAATAAGCCAAACTAGTGACTTGAGAACCGATTATGAAGTTACGAATTTGAAGAAGAACACCTATAGTAATGTGATTATATCACTATAGGCCCTTTAGTGACATGATTTGAATTATTTTAAAATTTTCAATTTCGGAAATTGCGAAAATGATTAAAAATAAGATGTCCGATATTTACGATGTTGAGGTATAGAATAAGAGTCTTAGACTAAAGATTTACTGATAAAGTCGCTTTATGACGATTTGACGACAAATGTTAGACCTTATACAAGAAAGAAAAGACTACTCAGTAAGAGCATGGATGAGATATTTGAAAAATGTATAAAAATATTTCAAGTATAGAATAGGAACTAAAAGTATGATCACCGTGATTATGTGATTGGACTATGTCTTTATCGTAATAAACAAGACTATATGTGTTAAGATATATTGTTCTAATCGAACGAATGATCCGATTATTGATAGGTTGTGATAAAGAGATAAAACCTAAGTTGAGATTTGTAATCGTTGAATCAAAAAGTATCTTACCTTTGCATTTTCTTTATGTAATGGACATGAGTAAGAAGTTTGAAATTATTCTATTCTGTGCATGATTATGTACACTTTGATTATCAACATGTTAGCTCAGATATATATTCTGTTAAGTTGATTTCTAAATGGTTATACAAGTGTCCCCACTTGGATAATCATGGCATTTATTCATATGTTGATACACCTTTGTCAATTACCCGTATATATATGTTGAATTACATATTATTGTTGAGCAAGATTAAAAACCTTTAGGTTTGGAACCAGGCATGTATGAACATCCCTATATGGGAAGATTTTTGCGCAAGGCGGATAGAGTGAGCGATGAATTTCATTCAAGTTATGTAGTATTGATCAATACAGGGTACAACGGGGTTAATCACCCTCCGTGCCCGTAAGTTATGACAGTTTGAGGATAGAATTCCGCTAAACCTTTTCGAAAATGAAAAGAATGTTCATAGTATGTTTCTTAAACCATATTCAAGGGTAGAGCGAGCCAAATTTAAAGAATTTGAAAGAGAGTTGTTATGTGAATTTTTATCAAGATCTGATTACTTCACAACTTTCAATTCGTTGTAGAAGTGTTATGTAAAGAGAATACTTATATTCTTTCAAACTTATATATAATTGCTATTACTTATCAAAACTTAAATGTTCATCCTTGCTTAAATTAAATATTTTCAGATTATGTATGAGCAACTTTGAAGGTTCGAAAACGAAACAAAGGAAAAGGAAAGTCGATCGAATAAGTGTGTATTATGAGTTAATGGTTATAGTTGTATTGGTATCTATTCAAGTATTATAAGGAATGTATTTGAAGGTCACGTGCACAGGGAAGTAAACTTTGATGTATGTAAATTAAGTTCGAATGTATTATTATTTAGTATTATTCACAAAAAGAAATGGTATCGTGGAGAACCAGAAGTTCGGGTTTCAAGTACTGGATTTGGGGTAAATCACAAGGTTGGTATCAAAGTCATTGGTTATTATGAACTTAGGTAGGAATACCCGAGACTAATACCGCAAATGATTAGGATAAGTATTAACTCATATAAAGTTAGTTGGTCGATAAGATTCAAAGATGAATCTCTACGAGTGTAAAAGACGCAGAGTTCCCTAACTCGATTATAAAGTTAAACAAGAGTGGGGGAATAGATTGAGTCTAAAAAACGAAAGTGCGCTTTTAGATATCGTAAAATAAAACGATCAAGATATAGAACTAAATCGTAATATATACGATGAGATCACCCGTGATCCGATAAGGCTATAATGACGGTAAGAATCAATCGATGATTGAAAAGTTTACTGACAAGATTGCATGTATGAATTATACTATCAATTGGTACGAGATCCGGAAGAGAATTATAAATACGAATTAAATTCATGGAGAATGGGGTTAGTGTTAGATGGGGATTCAATTGAGGACTCATGTCGGCAATTTGAGTTGTATGATTCTTCGTATGGGAGCCGAATTGTACTTGGTGTAAAAACCACTTAGTTTCGCACCGATAATCATTGAAATGTCTGTGTGTCGCGCTATTTGTTATATGCACATTAAGAGGATGACTCCATTCTCGTGTGTATAACGAGTAGATAGGTCATAGATAGAGAATATAAGATTAAGTTCGAGTTCTTAAAACTCATACCTATGAGACATTCTTGACTCATAATTATATGAAATGTTTATGAACCCCTCAGCGAATGGACGCCAAAGGTCTGACTAGGATAAGTTCTTAAACTCATATGATTGTGGCAATTTATGAACTCATAAATGTGGTTTGATGAATCTGGGTATAGTTTTGTGTGAATGGAGTGTTATGGATTACGAGGAATGATAGATTGTTAAGTAAATGATTTTTAGTGAAGGTGTTAGGTTTTCCTAAACTCCTAGCTATGCTAAACTTCAAAATTTTTTACATCAAGCTAAATCGCACTATGTGCTTTTGAAAACAAAAATGTAGACTCGTAATCATTTTTGAAATGGTTTAAAATACTATTTATGCTACTTATTTTGGCTAGACGAAATGATTTGAAATATCAAAATTTATTTTTAATTATCACTCATGTACCATGTAACTTTGATGCGAGAGATGATAAAATGTGATGGAGTTATAAATACGAATACTTAGTGTGAATTTGACTGAAGTCATTGTTCCACTATTGTATGATGTGTTATGACAAAAAATCATACAATGACGGCATCCTCAACGGATTGTTAATACAATCTGGCATCATGGCGTCATTCTAGAAAATGTTTTCAAAAGTTTAATTTGCAACGGGTTTGGCTACATCTAAATAATTCGATTGAATTGAATTATTGATATGAGTCTATGCTATTTGAATAAGCTAGACTAATGTTTATGAAAACTCTAAGTGTTCATTGAAAGAAATTTCTCGAACCAAATTGTTTGGTGCGGAATCCTATGATAAGACTGAGGTGAACAATGTTGTTTGGATAAATGATCCAATCTAATGGGCGTAAATATTACGCTAGGTATGATTAATACGTTATGCATGACGTAGGGGTACAATAGGCTAATCACCTAAAGTACTATTAATGGTAGTTTACCTTCTTTGTGATTGTAAACATACCAGGTAATGTTTTGTTTTGCGGTATGAATACCGTTAAAACTATGTGTTCATGGTCTATATGACCCCTCAGCACAATTTGAAAACTTTTACTCTTGTGAGAGGTGTATTGGGTAGCATGTGATGATATGTGTAAATGTTGTAAGCCTGACGAGATAGAGTTAAGCCGAAAGTTATGAGGGAGGTTGGAGCGAGCAGGAGAGATATTCAGATAAGATAGTTGAAGGTTGAAATAGAAGCCAAAGACACCGGATATATACCTTGGACCAGGGCTTTAGTCATCACCTTCATGCGATTCGATGCAGAGTGGATGGAGTCGCCTTTTCGGCGAGAGATAGGCGTTGATGAGAATTGAATAAATTTATCGTCAATCAAAATAAGAGACAACGATATATAGAACTCTTGATTGTTGTGTATATATACTATATGTTAATCGTGGTAACTTATATATATATATGTACGGTAAGAAAGATATGTGGAATAAGAAGGATCATATTCATACCCCAGAGCTAATATCGAGGCCAATGGATGAAATAAAAGCTCACTAGGAACCTAAATCGGACGAGGTGGCTATCGTGGAAAAACGTAGCATCAGATCCAGAAATGTTGGATTTGACAGATAGTGATTCAGACACTAAAGTTGAAGCTGCTCAAGCATCAACGGAGGTGCGAGATTTGAGAACAAGGTTTCTTCATTGGAAAGGTTATGGGAGATAGAAAAGTTGATGCGTCAGGCGTTAATGGAAATAATGGAAGAGCAGGATAAGCTCAAAATCCAAATTGACCAGATGGAGCCTCAAGCGACACATCCGTGAAGGACACACCTCTCCTCGTTGCCCCAATATAAGAAAGGTGGATGTTTTAATTGTGGGATGGAAGGACATCGAGCGAATGAATGTCCGAGAAATATGTGTGATAAGTAATGAATGATTTGAATTATTTTAAATCATTAAAAATAAGATGTCTGATATTTACAGATGTTGAGGTATAGAATAAGAGTCTTAGACTCAAGATTTACTGATAAAGTCAGCTTGCACGCGACGACAAATGTTAGACCTTATACAAGAAAGAAAAGACTACTGTAAGAGTATGGATGAGATATTTGAAAAATGTATAAAAATATTTCAAGTATAGAATAGGAACTAAAAGTATGATCACTGTGATTATGTAATTGGACTATGTGTTTGTTGTAATAGAATGCGATTATATGTTTAAGATATATTGTTCTAATCGAACGAATGATCTGATTATTGATAAGTTGTGATAAAGAGATAAAACCTAAGTTGAGATTTGTAATCAGTGAATCAGGCAAGTATCTTACCTTTGCATTTTCTTTATGCAATGGACATGAGTAAGAAGTTTCAGAATTATTCTATTCCTGTACAGATTATGTACACTTTGATTATCAACATGTTAGCTCAGATATATATTCTGTTAAGTTGATTTCTAAATGGTTATACAAGTGTCCCCACTTGGATAATCATGGCATTTATTCATATGTTGATACACCTTTGTCAATTACCCGTATATATATGTTGAATTACATATTATTGTTGAGCAAGATTAAAAACCTTCGGGTTTGGAACCCGGCATGTATGAACATCCCTATATGGGAAGATTTTTTGCGCAAGGCGGATAGAGTGAGCGATGAATTTCGTTCAAGTTATGTAGTATTGATCAATCTGAGGTACAATCTGGGTTTGATCACCCTCCGTGCCCGTAAGTTATGACAGTTTTGAGGATAGAATTCCGCTAAACCTTTTCAAAAATGAAAAGAATGTTCATAGTATGTTTCTTAAACCCTATTCAAGGGTAGAGCCAGAGCCAAATTTAAAGAATTTGAAAGAGAGTTGTTATGTGAATTTTTATCAGTACAGATTACTTCACAACTTTCAATTCGTTGTAGAAGTGTTATGTAAAGAGAATACTTATATTCTTTCAGCTTATATATAATTGCTATTACTTGCTGGGCACTTAAATGCTCATCCTTGCTTAAATTAAATATTTTCAGTTATGTATGAGCAACCTGGAAGGTTCAGCACGAACAAAGGAAAAGGAAAGCTGATCGAATAAGTGTGTATTATGAGTTAATGGTTATAGTTGTATTGGTATCTATTCAAGTATTGTAAGGAATGTATTTGAAGGTCACGTACCTGGGGAAGTAAACTTTGATGTATGTAAATTAAGTTCGAATGTATTATTATTTAGTATTATTCACAAAAGAAATGGTATCGTGGAGAACCAGGTTTCGGTTTCAAGTACTGGATTTGGGGTCGTCACAATCGGTACTCTTTCTATCTATTTTGCAACCCGCAAAATCAAAGATCTCTAATATTCTACATTAGTTCAAATGAGGATTCCTTGGGGTACCAAAGCCCCAAGTAAGGTGTGCCTCGAGATACCCGAAAATCCTCTTTTCAACGAGATAAATGAGATTCTTTAGGGGTTAGCTCGAAATCTAGCACATATACATGTTGCAAACATTATGTTTGGTCTAATGGCAGTTAGATATAAAAGAGAGCCTATCATACCTCTGTATTGAGTTATATCAATACTTTTACCGTTTTCATCTTTGTCAAGTTTGGTTACAGGAGCAATTGGAGTTTTCATGGGAGAGGCTGATTCCATGCCATACTTCTTAAGTAAATCTTTGATGTACTTGGCTTGGTTTATGAATATTCCTTCATCAGTCTGCTTTACTTATAGTCCAAGGAAGAAGTTCAGCTCACCCATCATACTCATTTCAAACTTCATCTGCATAAGCTTGGAGAATCTCTTACATAGTTTTTCATCAGTAGAACCAAAAATAATATCATCAACATATATTTGAACCAATAAGACTTTGTCTTTATGCTTGCTAAGGAATAATGTGGTATCTACTCTACCTCTAGTGAATCCATTCTCAATAAGAAAGTTAGTTAGTGTTTCATACCATGCTCTAGGTGCTTGTTTAAGACCATATAAGGCTTTGTCTAATCTATAAATATAATTAGAAAGAGATGGATTGATGAAACCTGGAGGTTGCTCTACATAAACTTCTTCTTGAAGTTCACTTATTCAGGAATGCACTTTTGACATCCATCTGAAAGACCTTGAATTTCATGTGAGCAGCAAAGGCAAGGAAGATTCTGATGGCTTCTAGTCTGGCAACAGGTGCAAATGTCACATCGTAGTCAATGCCTTCTTCCTAAGAATAGCCCTTGGCCACTACTCTTGCCTTGTTCCTGGTTATTACTCCATCTTCATCCATCTTGTTTCTGAAGACTCACTTGGTTCCAATGACAGGATGACTCTTTGGTCTTGGTACCATTCTACTTACTTTGCTTCTTTCAAATTGGTTGAGTTCTTCCTGCATGGCTTCTATAAGACCCCAACTTTTATGAATAAAGATGAATTTTCTATAAATATCATTTTTGAATATTATGGAATGAATTTGATATAATGTTATAGTTGTGGTTAATATTTATAAATTTTGCAAAGTACGCAAGTTGTTATATAATATTCGATTGGTCGGGGAATATTCGTTTTAACAGGGAATATTCGTACAATGGTACAATCATTGGTGGACCCCACAACAGAATTATTGTCGGATTGAGAAAATGATAAAAATACTTTATGAAAATAACGGTGGAAGTTTTACCGTTAACTGTTGAAACTGTAACGCCCGAGAAAATCGGATTTTATGACAATTAAATTTTTATTTGATTATGTGAATTAAATGAATTTAATTGATTTCTTTGTGAGTAAGTTATGTGAAGGTCGTTCTATGACATAGAATGTGCTAATGTGGTTAGTATTCTGGCTACGTGTTAGAAATAGTTGTTTGGAATTTCCAAGACGATAATAATTGTTTTCCGAGAAATTTCCGTAAAAACACTATTCATCCGTTTCTATTCGGGAAATTATTTTGAAATTCCGGGAAACGCGTAATGATAGAATATCGTGATGAGTTGGAATATTTGATAATATTTTATTTATGGAAAACGCAGTTTTCGCCTGCGGACTTAAAACCTAAGGGTTGAGTATATTGATTTCCGAGGAGGAAATAATATGCGTAGAAGAAATGGTGTTAGGTTTAATTCAAGTGTTATACAATGGGTGATGCTAGTTAGTATCTATGTATAATACGTTGAGTAAATACGAGGTAGAATACGATTATTATACGTATGGTATACGAAGGGAATACGTGTAAAATACGATGCGTATCATAGGATTAATCTATGTATCAATGAGTAATTCACTTGTATTGGATTATGATTAGCCCAATCAATTGAATGACTAAGCCCAATGAGATAGATGGGTTAAGTCCAAGTCAAGGCCCAATGTTAATTTAGTTAAGCCCAATTCATTAAAATCGAACCGGTGGGTCGAACCGGTGGGTCACCAATTGGGTAAAACCCATAGGGCAACCCATGGGATGTCACCTAAGGAGGTGGGCCCACCACCTTGGTGTGGACTCCAAGCATAAGGCTTGGTCACCAAGTATCTTACTTGGTGACCACACATGAATAGTAAGGAGGTGGGGTTTAATGTCTAAATTTCCCTCCATTCTCATTTCCTATAAATAAGAAGGTAAGGTTGGCCATTTGAGAGTTTTTCAATTACCAACCTAGATTATTTTGAGAGAGAAAGAGAGCTATACTCAACCAAAACATATAGTTTGGAAGATTGGACTTAGAGTTTTCAAGAAATTCATAAGAGTTCTTAAGGTATATTCCTTACCTTTCATCTCCATCTCTTTTAGATTTTCTTTCATTTTAGAGAATCATGAAGGGGTGGTATATGTCATGAGTTAGGATTTAAAGATGACTTACCATAGATTCAATCTCTATATGTCATGAGATTATAAAAATAATAAGGTTTGATATAGTTTTTGAAATCCATGGAGTATTCCATGTGATTGGCTTAAAGAACAATAGTAACGAAGTTATAACAAATTTTGCGGAAATAGACGTTAAACGTCGAAAACGCATAAAGTCCGGATTAAAGGTCAAAAGTTGTCGTGTGACTTGAAAACGTTGGTTTTCAATGTCAACACATGAGATAGGGTGATTAAGAGTTGTGGGTTCGAGAATCGTCGGATTCTGACTTAGAATGAAGAAAACGAGCATTGAACGCTCATTAACGTTTACGAACGTATATAAAATGAACTCAATAGTGAATTATTAGTTAACGGATTCGAAAGTGTTGAATTCTTACATGAACACGTAAAGGATGTAATTCCTGACTTGTAGGAATTCGAATGGGTCAATTCGGATGTAAAACGAACAAATTAGGAAGCCGGGAGTTTCGTTAGAAAAAAAAAACTGGTTTGGTCAATCGTCAAGACAGACTTGGCCGCATAAATACCACTAAAATACAAAGGATGCCAAATGCAACATGCAGAGATAGGGAAAAAGTTGACCAAGTTAGGTTTTAAACTTCAGTTGTTTAGAGACCTACCTGAGTTGAGTTTATATACTCAATGAATGTACTAAGACTAATCCTATATTACCTATACTAAGGTATAAAGTATGAAACTTAGGAATGTAATGCATGTTAACAAGATATGTACAACGAACAAAGTTGGTACCTTATCAACGATGTTTGAGTCCGGTTAATAAACGTCAATAGAGTGATACACCAGGACGAAGGGTAATAAGTCATGTTGACTTTAATAAAGATATTAAGTTAACACAGACATAGAAGAGAAAGAAGCTTGTAGGAACAATGTGAATAGTTCTTTGATAGCTAATTACGATTGTCTTATGTGAACATATCATGTAGATTCTGTAAAGGCTGTGATCAGTCGAGTAAGTTATTTGAAGACGCTGAAGGGCAAGTTTTCTTAACGCTTGTCTAACTTCCATGTTAACCAAGTCTTATGTGATTCGTTGAACTGAATTGCAAGACTTGTTTTAAAGAAAGGGTCGATGCAGATTTTAACTTCTGGCTAGACTATCGTAAAGATATAGATTGATTATTATTCATATCATTCTATATAGAAATGTTAACGCTTATCCTATGCCAAGTAATTGGTAACGGGACGTGAAGGTAAGGTTTGTCTATGAACAAACAAAAGTATTTTTCATCGATTATTCGATGGGCACGCAAGTTTGCCAAAAATATTAAACGTAAATACGCTTAATGAATGTAGTGTTTGATCAACATAGAGTACTATAGTCGATCACCTAGAAGTGCTCGTAAGTTATACTTGATGAACGGCTTTAGTGTTGTGGACTCCTTTTCAAGTATGAAAACTGAAATTTATTGTTCATGGTCTATCGACCGGTTCATAATTCCTAATCTATTCTATACTTTGGGAATTGATGTTATGAACTATTAAAGTATTATTGATTCAGAATACTTCATAACTATTGTTCAGTTATGTTAGAATTGTTGTATAATTCCTGAATGTGGTATTCATGTTATCCTTGATTAAACTTGCTGAGCTGTCATGCTCACTTCTTACGTGAATTATATAACTGCAGTTAAAGATGAACGTACTGTGAATGCCAAGAATGATAAGGGCAAAGCTAAGATGGATGCTTAGGCATTGTGTAATAGTTTAGTAAGTTTGTATGTATTATACCTTATGAACAATGAACGATGTAACCAGTTTATGAACCTAGGAAGGATTATACTTTGATTGTAATAAGAAGATAGTAATTACTTTCATTTTGTTGGGTTGGAAGGTACCCGAATTTGGGGGCGTCACAGGTTGGTATCAAAGCCTTAGGTTATAAAACTTAAGGGGGGAAAACCTTAGGCTAATAACCTCGTAAGGAAGATAAAGTCCGAGGAATGAAATTCAAGTCCATTGAATTAAAAAGATATTGAGATAACTTAGTATCAAAAGAATTAAAAGATGAAAATTAATCTTAAAGATATTAAATGTGATTTGTGCTTATACTATTGTGTATTATGTACTAATCAACGTGTTATGTGTTTGTAGATGTCAATCGATAGCTTGATGTTTAGAAACGTGGAAATGATAAGTGAGGACTAAGTTAATTAAGTTGAGATTGTACCAATGCCAGTGGCAGAGGTACCGATAGTTGTACTAGAAGACTCAGACATTGAGAAGTACATCTCTGAGGAGGAATACTCTGAAGAGACTATGGGATTAGCATCATACCTTAACGAGATGCTAGATGTGGAGGAGGAAATGGAGGTGACATCGATTAACACGGTGTTACCTACTCAGGAGCCAGCATCTCTGGATGCAACTAGAGCATTATATCCGCAAAGGTTGGATAGGAATGTGCATTTATGCTCGGTGTAGAGGCACAGATTAAGAAATAATCGCCTTATATGAGGCGAAAAGAATCTGCAGAGGCGACTTTTGAGTTAGAACACGATGAAAAAGTGCTTATGACTGATAAGGCTCATAACTATAAGGATGAGGTCCTTGAGCTACAATGACCGGTTGAGAAAGACCAAAAAATAGCTAGGATGTCATACATCCATGAATGCGCTCATAAGGATTTCAAGCTGAAAATTGATTGTTATTCTATTGAGTCCGAGCAGACTCGACATACCATAAGTCGAGATATAGTGTCAATTCTGGCAAATCAGAAATATGAAAATGTCGTTCGACAGTGTTAGTATATCGCTAGATCTTTTTGGTATATAAGTAATGACGTAAAACCCTCTTTTGTATAACTAAAGGTAGTCTTTTTATAAATCCCAACTTTTATAGAAGGCAATCGCGGGATAGTATGTAATAGCTTTTTGCTAAGAGAACCTGATGTAAATAGTTTTGACTATGAAAGCATATTTATATAATGAAGTTTTTATTTAACATGCTTGTTGTGGTATGAATGGTTGTTAATTTAAAATGATAACCAAGTAGTTAAATAGATAATAACGAAGCTTTATTTATTTAATCAGAATTATGCCGCCGAGAAGGAGACAATGGAACCAAGAGGCCGAGTCTCGTAATGAAAATCAGGGGGGTCTTAACAACCCTATACAAGAATTCGTTAATTTATTAACGGCTGCATTTAACCAAGTGGGGGGTGGGATTCTTGTAGATTCTGGGGTAGCAAGAACAACTACCTTTAAGGATTTTAAAAGTGTGGGTCCTCCCGAGTTCCGAGGAACGACGGATCCACTAGAAGCCCAGACATGGATTAGAGAGATTGAAAAGGCGTTTGTGATAACAAACGTAGGTGAGGCGCAAATGACTTCTTTTGTGACTTACATGATGAAGGGGGAAGCCAACTACTGGTGGGAAGCTCACCAGGGTGGGGCTAGGACAGAGGCTGTTACGTGGGAACAGTTTAAGAAGGTTTTCTTCGAGAACTATTTCCCTAATATCATGCAGGGTAGGATGGAAATTAAGTTCCTAGAACTTAAGAAGGGGGATATGACAATTCCCCAGTATGCCACCAAGTTTAACGAATTGGCGAGATTTTCTCCACATCAGGTGCATACAGAGGAAAAGAAGGCGCACAGATTTGAGCAGGGCTTAAAACCCTAGCTCTATAGTAGGATATCGGTTTTCCAGAGTGCTTCCTACGGGACCATTCTAGATAAGGCGATAATAGCTGAAGGTGGTGGTGAGGCTTTGTCTCGATTACCACAAAGAGCCAAGATTAAGAGTAAGATAGAAGGAGGTAATAAAAATTTGAAGTTCAAGTGAGCGGCAACTTGCCAAAGAGGAAGAGTTTTAATCCACAGGAATACTGGGTAAAGCGTGGAGATCCCAAAAGGAGAATGCGAAGCATGTAAGACATGCGAAAAATCTCACATTGAGTCTGCTTAAAGGGAAAGCAAGATGCTACAACTGTAAGCGGGGAGGGCATTTGTCACCCAACTTGTCCCTAACCCTAAGAAAAACTAGGGGTGTTTTGTCATGGGTCAATGGACCACATGGCAAGAAATTTCCCGAAGAAGGGTTTAGAGGGGAATAAGAGTTCTGGTAGTGGTAAATTAGCCATTACTGGACCAACACCATCAGTGGGTAGACCCTCAGCTCGTACGTTTAATATGATTGTTCAAGATGCGGTTGCATCAACAGATGTGGTAGAAGGTATCATTCCGGTCAATGAGATAAATGCTTATGTGCTATTTGACTCGGGTGCTACTTATTCTTTTATAGCATGTGAATTTGCTAAACGATTAGGTTTAATCCCTGAGAAGTTACCTATACCTTTAGACGTTAAGGTAGCAAACGAGGAGATAATCCCCATTGAGCATATTCATAAGGATTGTTGAGTCGAAATTAGAGGGAATAAGTTATCGGTAGATTTGGTACCGATAAGGCTAAAAGAATTCGACGTAATTCTTGGTATGGATTGGTTGGTGAACCATGAGGCGATTATAGATTGCCATAGGAAAAGTGTAAACCTTCGGCTTTCTAAGAAAACCAAGGTAGTGTTCTTCGGTAGTAATTCACCGAGACGCTCTTGTTGTCTGTCTATGACACAAGCTAGGAAGACGTTGAGAAAAGGGTGTGTAGGTTATCTATGCCATGTTGTGGATACCCAAAGAGTGGGAACATCCTTGGATCAGATACCTGTCGTACAAGAGTTCGTCGATGTATTTCCAGAGGAGTTACCGGGTATTCTACCGGACAGGGAGGTGGAGTTTGTAATTGATCTGTTACTGGGAACGACACCAATTTCAAGGGCACCATATCGAATGGCGCCAGTCAAAATGAAGGAGTTAATGGGTCAATTACAAGAACTATTAGACAGGAAGTACATTCAACCAAGTGTGTCTCCTTGGGGGAGCACCAAAGTTTGTTAAAAAGAAGAAGGATGGGTCGTTAAGACTTTGTATCGACTATCGAGAGTTGAACAAGTTAAAGATTAAGAATAGATACCCTTTGCCCAGGATCGATGATCTATTTGATCAGTTGAAAGGGGCAAAGTATTTTTCTAAAATAGACTTGCACACGGGGTATCATCAGTTAAAGGTGAGGAAGGATGATGTACCTAAGACGGTATTCAGAACTCGTTATGGTCATTACGAGTTTCTGGTAATGTCGTTTGGGTTGACTAATGCGCCAGCCACATTTATGGATATGATGAACATGTTGGCCTTCGGCATATAAACGCACAAATGAAAAATTTAAAATTTTAAAGCAATTTCCGAAACCCTAAAACAGGATCCATGCGAAAAATCAATTAATTCAGAGGTTTAGAGATTATACCAGATATAAACAAAAAAAAACGAGAATCTGAAACCGACTGCGCCTCGAATCTTCAACGCAATACAAACCGATTGCGCCTCTACGGTATCCACATGAACGCCGCACGAACCGTCGAACGATTCTGCAACAAGAAGGACTTGCGGTACTAGCCACCAAAAGGAATGGATTTTCTGAAACTGTTTCCTCTCTAGTCTCTCTCTAAGAGCGGCTAGGGTTTTTCAATTATGATATCTTACCCTAAGTAGCTGCTATATATCATATATATAGTAGTTAAAAGGAATTAATCAAATCAAAACCTAATTTTATAAAATCCGAATTTATATATATATATATATATATATATATATATATATATATATATATATATATATCTCTTAATTAAGTCTTACTTAATTAATATACATATATACAAATTATCCTTTTAATTTAAATTAAGTGATTTAAATACTATTAATCATACTAATATATTTAAATCTTAAAATTTAAATTAATTCCCTTTAAATAGCGTTACATGTGTGACCTTATAGGTTATTATTACGTTGGCAATAATTTTAAAATCATATTATAAAATTATAAACAAAGTGAGCGGCATCTAGTAATGCATCACTTTGCTACCCAAGTAATAATAAGATCGATGATTCGATGCAACCTTTTGTGACCAATGTTTCAATGTAATTTAATCCTTTTAACCTTAATATCCTAGATTAAACTCGAGTCATGGAATGTGTCATACTCTTCATAATTTAATCTGAGTTCTTGATCAATGAGTAGACTATATGAAACAAATCACTATTTGAGCATGGCCATGCATTTCATAGTCCTACTCAATCAAGAGGCCTATGGATATCACCCATAATATATAGGATGGATAAATTACATCTAGATCACTCATATTTCTCACGATTAATGATGAACCCAATAATCACCTTTATAGTCCACCTATTTAAAGGTGACATTTGATGATATCAAAGTACATAAATTCTCGTGTAGTAATATAGCGATTTCGTGCCTGGGAGGACCATTACATCATTATCACTATGAGAATTGCTAATGACACTTCGCATAATGCTCCATATAGAATTCTCATGGTGGTGTCTCCGTCCAAAGACATCGTTCTCTAACATGTACCTATGCATTGACTTAATATCTCATATATTTATGACCAATGAGATTTGGTCATCAATCGATCCACATACTAGTCTCAATGCATCATTGTTGTCCCATCAACAATGATACTCGACTAGGGACATTTAAGAACAACGATACTAATGGTAATATATAATCTCATGTTCAAGTCACATACTTGAAACTATATAATTTGTATCACTATTCTAAGGAATTTTATTATGTTAACAATTATATTACGCAAAGAAATAAAACCATAATAAAATCATATATTTATTCAATCAAATATAATATCAAAACGTTAAGCAATTATATCAAATAATTGGCCTCTAGGGCATAAACTCTAACAGCCTCCCACTTGCACTAGAGCCAATCACTCATGTATCTAATACCCATGGAACTAGTGTGACCGCAGTGGCTTCACATTGCGATAAAGCCTTGGTTAGTGGATCTCGCAACATTATCATCTGTTGGCACTCTTCCTATATGTACATCTCCTCTATCAATGATTTCACGGATGAGATGGTACCGCTTTAAGTATATATGCTTGGATCGTTGGTGAGATCTGGGTTCCTTAGCTTTGCAATGGCTCCATTATTATCACAATATGAAGCAACCGGATCAACAATGGTTGGAACAACACCAAGTTCAATGATGAACTTTTAATCCATACAAACCTCCTTGGTCGCACTAGAAGCGACAATATACTCACACCTCATTGTAGAATCGACTCATCGTCTCTTGCTTGAACTTTTCCATTCTAATGCACCACCATTAAGGCAAAACACAAAACCTGACTGAGACTTATAGTCATCATTGTCAGTCTGGAAACTAGCATCTGTGTAACCCTTTACTGCTAGTTCGTCTTCACCTCCATATACCAAGAATGAATCCTTAGTCCTCTTCAGGTACTTGAGGATATTCTTGATCACGTCCCGATGACCTTCACCGGATTCGATTGGTATCTCGCCATCATGCTCAAAGCATGCGAGACATCCTGAACGAGTACATATCATTGCATACATAATAGATCCAATTGTCAAAGCATAAGGGATCTTTCTCATACGCTCCTCATCATCTTGTGATTTAGGACATTGGGCCTTAGAGATCTTTACACCATGAGTCACGGGTAAGTTTCCTCTTTTCGCCTCTTGCATGCTGAACCGTTTCAACACTTTATCAACTTTGACTTAGGCCGACCATTTTTCTTGATCTATCTCTATAGATCTTGATACCTAAAATGTAGGCAGCATCGCCCAAATCTTTCATGGAGAAACATTTTCCTAACCATGTTTTTACAGCCTGTAAGGAAGGAATGTCATTCCCAATAATTAATATGTCATCAACATATAATACTAGGAATACAATGTGACTCCCACTAACCTTCTTATATACACAAGGTTCATCTTCATTTTTAATAAAGCCAAATTCTTTGACTGCTTCATCAAATCGAAGATTCCAACTCTGAGAGGCTTGCTTCAATCCATAAATGGATCGCTGCAGCTTACATACCTTTCTAGCATCCTTTGGAGTGACAAAACCCTCGTGTTGTGTCATATACACATCCTCAAGGAGATTTCCGAATTAAGGAAAGCGGTTTTGACATCCATCTGCTAGATTTAAGTAATCATAAAAAAGTTCGCAATAGCAAGTAAGATCCTCGATGGATTTAACCATTGCCACCGGAGAGAAGGTTTCATCATAGTCAACACCTTGAATTTGTTTGAAACCTTTTTACTACTAGTCGGCCTTTATAGGTTTGTACATTACCATCCATGTCGGTTTTCTTCTTGAAAACCTATTTGCACCCGATTGGTTTTACCCCTTCGGGTGGATCAACCAGAGTCCATACTTGGTTAGTATACATGGAGTCCATCTCAGATTTCATGGCTTTAAGCCATTTCTCAGAATATGGTCCATTCATAGCTTTAGGAAGCAGGCTCATCTTGATCTATGAGCATCACATCGCCGTTTTGAGTCACAAGATATCCATAATATCTCTCAGGCTCTTGGCGTGTCCTACTAGATCTACGAATGACTTGTGTAATTTGAGCAGGTTCACTTTCCACAATTTCTTGTGGTTCCTGCTCATGTTCCAACTCAGGTTCAATGATATTTTGTGGTTCTCGAATTTCTTCGAGTTCTACTTTCCTCCCACTGTTTCCTTTAGAGACAAATTCTCTCTCTAGAAAAATACCAATTCGAGCAACAACCACTTTGTTCTCAGAAGGTTTGTAGAAATAATACCCTTTTGTTTCCTTTGGGTATCCCACAAAATTACATTTGTCGATTTGGGTCCGAGCTTGTCGAAATTCGGACGTTTTTAACAACGCCTCAACCCCCCAAATCTTCATGAACGACATACTAGGGACGCTTTTCTAGTCCACATTTCATATGGTGTCTTCTCGAACCATCTTTGTAGGAACACGGTTAAGTGTGAATGCAAATCTCTAGGGCATGACCCCGTAAGTTTATTGGAAGATCTGCATGACTCATCATTGATCGTACCATGTCCAACAAGGTTCGATTCTCCTCTCGATACACCATTCCATTATGGTGTTCCAGGAGTGAGTGTGATATAATACCACACTCCTTTAGAAGGTCATCAAAGTCTTGGCTTAAGTATTCACCTCCTCGATCGGATCGAAGGGCTTTTATGCTTTTGCCAAATTGGTTTTGAACTTCATTCTTGAATTCCTTGAACTTTTCAAAGGATTGGATTTGTGTCTCATAAGATACACATATCCATATCTACTAAAGTCATCGAGAAATGTAATGAAGTAATAAAACCTACCTCTTGCTAACGAACTCATGGGTCCACATACATCACTATGTATAAGTCCCAATACATCATAGCTTGCTCAATCGTGTCCAAAGAAAAGGGGGCTTTAGTCATCTTGCCTAATAAACAAGACTCGCATTTCTCATATGATTTAAAATCAAATGAATCCAAGAACCCATCTTTATGGAGTTTGGATATCGCTTTCATTTATATGGCCTAAACGACAATGCGAGAGATATGTCGGATTTGAATCATTTGATTTAAATCGTTTTGTATTTATGTTATAGATAGGCATTTCTAAATCAAGAATATAGAGAGCGCGTTAAACAATTGTGCAACACCATAACAAATATCATTTAAGTAAAACAAACAACGATTGTTCTTTATTATAAATGAAAAACCTTTCTTGTCCAAATAAGAAATAGAAATAATGTTTTTGCTTATAACAGGCACAAAATAACAATCTTCTAATTCTAAAACTAGCCCGGTGGGCAAAGATAAATGATAAGTTCCTACGGCCAATCAAGGCAACTTTTGCTCTATTTCCAACTCAGAGGTCAACCTCTCCTTTCGCTTAAAGTTCTACTCCTTCTGAGTCCCTACACATTAACACAAATGTGAGAACCACATCCAAAGATCCAATACCCATGATGTAGAAGTAGATAAGTTGACTTCTATAACATATATACCGAATCGAAGTCGTACTTCCTTTTCTTTTCTTCACTTCTTCCGGATAAGCATGATGGGTTCCTTTTCCAAAGGTCCGTGTTTTCCATGTAAGTGACATTCACCTTCTTTAGCCACCCCACCTTTTAGGTTTTAAAGCTGTTTGGTTTTGGAATTGGGTTTGGCAAAAGATTTAGATCCTATCTTCTTCTTGCCTTTCCATTTCCCTTAGCATTCCCTTTTGCACCATCATTATGGGAGCGGGTCCTGCTTTTTCATGTTGTTCTCGTGATTCTTAACATGCTCAACAACTCGATGAGGGTTTCTCAATTTCATTCATAAGATAGTTCATAACAAATTAAGAGTAGTTGTTGTTCAAAGATTGCAAAACACAAGGTCGGTTTGGGCTTCCTGAGTGATTGGAAAACCCAACCTATCAAGGTACTCAATATACCCAATCATTTTCAAAGACATGTGGACCAACTGGATCACGTTCACCCATTTTGCAGTGATACAACGCCTTGCTTGTATCATACCTCTCCTGTCGAGCATGCCCTTCGAACAATTTCTTGAGATGCTCGATCATCTCATAAGCATCCATCAACTCATGTTGCTTCTGAAGCTCAACGTTCATGGTTGCTAGCATGACACAACTCACATCCAGAGCATCATCTTGATGCTTCTTGTAAGCATTATGCTCTGCACGTGGTGCAGTGACAGCTGGTGCTGCAGGAATGGGCCCATCA
This sequence comes from Panax ginseng, assembly GCA_020205605.1. Classification (NCBI taxonomy): domain Eukaryota; kingdom Viridiplantae; phylum Streptophyta; class Magnoliopsida; order Apiales; family Araliaceae; genus Panax; species Panax ginseng. The sequence goes on along the minus strand of CM035136.1, from coordinate 99,944,267 downwards.
AGGACATATAGCTTACGCTCTTGTTTGAGGACAATCCTCAAGTTCCTATGCTACCAAGAAATTAATTCCACTTAGCTTGTCCTTTTCAAGGACCGATCGTAATGAAAGACTATTTGTGTTGTTGTTGTTTACCATTTGATATCTACAATTTATAAGTGCAACAATAATAAGTCAAATTACGAGTTGATATTATATAATTGATAATAGTACATTCAAAATATACCTCCCACTATTTTATTCAAATTAATAGCCCTCACCATTAATTAGGAAAGCATTTTCTATTAAATCTTTCTAGTGAGCCAAGATCCATATTTCATTATGCCTTAAGTTAGCTTTGGCTATTCTCTCAAAACATAATTATTTAGGTAGACAACCCTTTGTCAATTATATCATATATAACTCCTGGATAGTTTGGTAAACAACATTTGTTTCTAGTCCATCTAATGGTACCAACCAAACTCTATGCCTCTAAGTCCACAATCCTATTGAGATAACTTAGTTAAGTCAGACCCCAATGATTTTAATAGTTTGGATATCACAATTATCCTATCGCATCTTACCTAGATAAATAGGGTACTTTGCTTTGGCAAACCTACATCTATCGATCAAGGTCTTGATGAGTGTTATTCATTGGAAGGCATCTGATTTAGACTTAATAATTTAATGAGGATTTTATTAATTTAGATCTCACCAATTTTAATCATAAGCATGCACATTATTAATCATATCATATCACATACAAGCATAAATAAAGTGCAAAATTAAATGTGTCGCAGTTATGGCCCAATCCACTGTCAATCTTTTTAAGCTAATGAAAGATTGAAGGTCAATCTAAGGTGGTAAAAGATCTTAAAATAAATAACTTCCTTGGATCTTCCTCTAGCATGCGCCTCCTCTCCATCATCATCTTTCGAGGGGATTTCTCCATCTTGACATCTTCATCAACTACAGATTATTACATGACATAAAGAAACCTCGAATTACATTCGAGGGGATTTAGATGAGAAGAGAATATTACATTAGAATTTATAGAAAGGCACGACATGCAAGCCGTATTTCAAAACCAAAAACCACTAACCTATGGGTCAAAAGGCCATAATCAGGCACCATGCATATCACAATAAGCACATAACAATTTATATATAATTAAAGAAAACTATATATAAAATATAGGGACACACGACCATCGCAATGCTATTTACTGACGGAGGGGGTCCATGGGGGTCTCCCCTGGCGGTGGGAACAGTTTAAGAAGGTTTTCTTCGAGAACTATTTCCCTACTAGCATGCAGGGTAGGATGGAAATTAAGTTCCTAGAACTTAAGAAGGGGGATATGACAGTTCCCCAGTATGCCACCAAGTTTAACGAATTGGCGAGATTTGCTCCACATCAGGTGGATACAGAGGAAAAGAAGGCGCGCAGATTTGAGCAGGGCTTAAAACCCTAGCTCTATAGTAGGATATCGGTTTTCCAGAGTGCTTCCTACGGGACCATTCTGGAGAAGGAGATAATAGCTGAAGGTGGTGGTGAGGCTTTGTCTCAGTACCACAAAGAGCGGAAGATTAAGAGTAAGATAGAAGGAGGTAATAAGGCTGAAGTTGCCAGCGGAAGCGGCAACTTGCCAAAGAGGAAGAGTTTTAATCCTGGGAATACCGGGGTAAAGCAGGGAGATCCCAAAAGGAGAACAGAAGCATGTAAGACATGCGGAAAATCTCACATTGGAGTCTGTTTAAAAGGGAAAGCAGTATGCTACAACTGTGGGCAGGAGGGGCATTTGTCACCCAACTGTCCTAACCCTAAGAAAAACTAGGGGTGTTTTGTCTGTGGGTCAATGGACCACATGGCAAGAAATTTCCCGAAGAAGGGTTTAGAGGGAATAAGAGTTACGTAGTGGTAAATTAGCCATTCTCGGACCAACACCATCGATGGTGTAGACCCTCACTTCGTCGCGTTAATATGATCGCTCAAGATGCGGTTGCATCAATGTATGTGGTAGCAGGTATCATTCCGGTCAATGAGATAAATGCTTATGTGTTATTTGACTCAGGTGCTACTTGTTCTTTTATAGCATGTGAATTTGCTAAACGATTAGGTTTAATCCTTGAGAAGTTACCTATACCTTTAGACGTTAAGGTAGCAAACGAGGAGATAATCCCCATTGAGCATATTCATAAGGATTGTTGCGTGGAAATTAGAGGGAATAAGTTATCGGTAGATTTGGTACCGATAAGGCTAAAAGAATTCGACGTAATTCTTGGTATGGATTCGTTGGTGAACCATGAGGTGATTATAGATTGCCATAGGAAAAGTGTAAACCTTTGGCTTTCTAAGAAAACCATGGTAGTGTTCTTCGGTAGTAATTCACCGAGACGCTCTTGTTGTCTGTCTATGACACAAGCTAGGAAGATGTTGAGAAAAGGATGTGTAGGTTATCTATGCCATGTTGTGGATACCCAAAGAGTGGGAACATCCTTGGATCAGATACCTGTCGTATAAGAGTTCATGGATGTATTTCCAGAGGAGTTACCAGGTATTCTACCGGACAGGGAGGTGGAGTTTGTAATTGATCTGTTACTGGGAACGGCACTAGTTTCAAGGGCACCATATCGAATGGCGCCAGTCGAAATGACGGAGTTAATGGGTCAATTACAAGAACTATTAGACAGGAAGTACATTCAACCAAGTATGTCTCCTTGGGGAGCACCAGTGTTGTTTGTAAAGAAGAAGGATGGGTCGTTAAGACTTTGTATCGACTATCGAGAGTTGAACAAGTTAAAGATTAAGAATAGATACCCTTTGCCCAGGATCGATGATCTATTTGATCAGTTGAAAGGGGCAAAGTATTTTTCTAAAATAGACTTGCACACGGGGTATCATCAGTTAAAGGTGAGGAAGGATGATGTACCTAAGATGGTATTCAGAACTCGTTATGGTCATTACGAGTTTCTGGTAATGTCGTTTTGGTTGACTAATGCGCCAGCCACATTTATGGATATGATGAACATGTTGGGCTTCGGCACAGAAACGCACAGCGAAAATTAAAATTTTAAAGCAATTTCCGAAACCCTAAAACAGGATCCATGCGAAAAATCAATTAATTCAGAGGTTTAGAGATTATACCAGATATAAACAAAAAAAACAAGAATCTGAAACCGACTGCGCCTCGAATCTCCAATGCAATACAAACCGATTACGCCTCTACGGTATCCACATCGAACGCCGCATCGAACAGTCGAACGATTACGCAATAATAAGGGACTTGCAGTACTAGCCACCAAAAGGAATGGATTTTCAAAAATGCTTTTCTCTCTAGTCTCTATCTAAGAGCTGCTAGGGTTTTTCAATTATGATATCTTACCCTAAGTAGTCATATATATATCATATATATAGTAGTTAAAAGGAATTAATCAAATCAAAACCTAATTTTATAAAATCCTAATTTATATATATATATATATATATATATATATATATATATATCTTAATTAAGTCTTACTTAATTAATATACATATATACAAATTATCCTTTTAATTTAAATTAAATGATTTAAATACTATTAATCATATTAATATATTTAAATCCTTAAAATTTATATTAATTCCTTTTAAATAACGTTACTATGTGTGTGACTTATAGGTTATTATTACGCTGGCAATAATTTTAAAATCATATTATAAAATTATAAGCGGTGGCGGACATCTAGTAATGCATCACTGCTACCCAAGTAATAATAAGATCGATGATTCGATGCAACCTTTTTGTGACCAATGTTTCAATGTAATTTAATCCTTTTAACCTTAATATCCTAGATTAAACTCGAGTCATGGAATGTGTCATACTCTTCATAATTTAATCTGAGTTTTCTTGATCAATGAGTAGACTATATGAAACAAATCACTATTTGAGCATGGCCATGCATTTCATAGTCCTACTCAATCAAGAGGCCTATGGATATCACCCATAATATATAGTATGGTTAAATTTCATCTAGATCACTCATATTTCTCACACGATTAATGATGAACCCAATAATCACCTTTATAGTCCACCCTATTAAAGGTGACATTTGATGATATCAAAGTACATAAATTCTCGTGTAGTAATATAGCGATTTCAAAGTCGAGGACCATTACATCATTGTCACTATGAGAATTGCTAATGACACTTCGCATAATGCTCCATATAGAATTCTCATGGTGTGGTCCGCCCGATTACATCGTTCTCTAACATGTACCTATGCATTGACTTAATATCTCATATATTTATGACCAATGAGATTTGGTCATCAACATCCACATACTAGTCTCAATGCATCATTGTTGTCCCATCAACAATGATACTCGACTAGGGACATTTAAGAACACTGATACTAATGGTAATATATAATCTCATGTTCAAGTCACATACTTGAAACTATATAATTTGTATCACTATTCTAAGGAATTTTATTATGTTAACAATTATATTACGCAGTAAATAAAACCATAATAAAATCATATATTTATTCAATCAAATATAATATCAAAACGTTAAGCAATTATATCAAATAATTGTCCTCTAGGGCATAAACTCTAACAGAACAGAGTGTTCAAACAATATTTGGACAAGTTTGTTATAGTGTTCATTGATGATATTCTAGTCTATTCAAAGACACCAGAAGATCATTCAGAACATTTAAGAATAGTGTTGGAGACATTACAGAAGGAGAAGTTGTATGTGAAATTCACAAAGTGTGAATTTTGGCTTGAGAAGGTGCAGTTTCTACGGCATGTTATTGATAAGGATGGCATTTCCGTAGATCCGGTAAAGGTAGAAGCAGTTAACGAATGGGAGCGACCAAAGACGCCAACTGAGGTTAAGAGTTTTCTGGGGTTAGCGGGATACTATAGAAGGTTCATTCTGGACTTTTCTAAATTAGCTAATCCGTTAACAAATCTGACAAGAAAGTCAATGAAGTATGTGTGGACTGAAACATGTGAGAACAATTTTCAAGAGTTAAAGAAGAGGTTAAGTGAGGCACCGGTATTGTCCCTACCAGACGATACAGGGAATTTTGTAGTGTATAATGATGCTTCGCATAAAGGACTGGGTTGTGTGCTCATGCAGCATGGCAAGGTCATTGCAGACGTGCTGCGTCCACGTCAATTGAAGGATTATGAGAAGGTCTATCCTACTCATGACCGGAATTGGCAAATGTAGTTTTGCCCCTAAAGATATGGAGACATTATCTTTGTGGTGAGAAATGTGAGATATACACGGACCACAAAAGTCTCAAATATATCTTCACCACGAAGAGTTGAACATGAGACGTAGAAGGTGGTTAGAGTTAATAAAAGATTATGATTGTGATATTTTATATCATCCGGGAAAGCAAATGTAGTAGCCGTCGCGCTAAGTAGGAAGGGTAGAGAGAAATTATCAATGTTAACAACTTATAATGAGTTGGTAACAGCGATGGCAAAAATGGAGCTAGAATTTAAGTCACCGGAAGAAGCGGTAGAGATGTTATTTTCCATGGAAACTCAACCTACCATAGTGGAGCGGGTTAGGGGAGTACAATTGAGCAATGAGGAGTGCAAGCAGATGCAGAAAAGAATAGAAGACGAAGAAAAAATTGAGTATAACCTCGATAAAGAGGATTACTTACGTTTGAGGAAAGAATTTGGGTTCTAATGATCCCAAATTAAAAGAAGAAAATTATGATGGAGGCCCATAGTTCGAGGTACTCGATACATCCCTTAATACGAAGATGTATCAAGACCTTCGTTAGAACTTTTGGTGGTAGAATAATATAAAGAGGAGATAGCGAATATGTTAGTAGGTGCTTAACTTGTCAAAAAGTTAAAATTTGAACATCAACGATCGAAGCGGGTTGTTACAACCGCTAGAAATTCCAGTGGAAGTGGGAGCACATCACGATGGACTTTGTGGTGGGACTTCCAACAACCAGAAAAGGATACGATGCTATTTGGGTGATAGTGGATCGATTGACGAAATTGGCTCATTTTCTACCAATAGGAGTTAGGTATAACCTAGATCAGTTAGCTAAGCTGTATGTCAAGGAAATTATTTCCAGACATGGAGTACCTGTTTCGATCGTGTCAGATCGTGATCCACGATTCACATCGAACTTTTGGAGAAGTTTGCAAGAGCAAATGGGAACGCAGTTAAGATTGAGTACGGCGTATCATCCTCAGACGGATGGTCAGAGTGAGCGAACAATTCAAACGCTTGAAGATATGTTAAGATCTTGCGTTATGGATTTCAAAGGGAGTTGGGACAAATTTCTACCGTTGGTGGAATTTTCGTACAATAATAGTTTTCACGCTAGTATAGGCATGCCGCCTTACGAAGCATTGTATGGGAGGAAGTTCCGAACTCCATTGTGTTGGGATGAGGTAGGTGCGTCGGATGTTGGGACCTGAGATGGTTCAGCAGACGGCGGACATGGTAGAGTTAATACGTACTCGATTAGTTGCGGCTCAAGACCGGCAAAGGAAATATGCAAATCCTCACAGAGAGAATAGAGAATTCGATGTAGGATCTTTTGTTTTAATGAAAGTATCACCGTGGAAAGGGAAGATACGTTTTGGAAAGAAAGGGAAGTTAAGTCCAAGGTTTGTAGGACCTTTTGAGATTTTAAAAAGGATAGGGGAGGTAGCGTATGTAGTAGCCTTACCTCCAAAGATGGAACGCATTCATAATGTTTTTCATGTGTCAGTGTTGCGTCCTTATAAACCGGACTATAAACACGTGATAGAGTATGAATCTATTCAGATAGAGAAGGACTTGTCCTATGAGGAACTTCCAATTCAAATTATTGATAGGAAGGAACAATTTTTAGGAAGTAAGGTCATACCTTTAGTGAAGGTGTTATGGAGAAACCACAATGCTGAAGAAGCAACGTGGGAGCTCAAAAGTAAAATGATGGAAGATTTCCCTCATTTGTTTATGTAATTATAAGCTAAGATTCTGGGGACAGAATCCTGATAAGGGGGAGAGAATGTAACGCCCGAGAAAAATCGGATTTTTATGACAATTAAATTTTTATTTGATTATGTGAATTAAATGAATTTAATTGATTTCTTTGTGAGTAAGCTATGTGAAGGTCGTTCTATGACCTAGAATGTGCTAACGTGGTTAGTATTCTGGCTACGTGTTAGAAATAGTTGTTTGGAATTTCCAAGACGATAATAATTGTTTTCCGAGAAATTTCCGTAAAAACACTATTCATTCGTTTCTGTTCGGGGAATTATTTTGAAATTCCGGGAAACGCGTAATGATAGAATATCGTGATGAGTTAGAATATCTGATAATATTTCATTTATGGAAAACGTAGTTTTCATCTGCATATTTAAAACCTAAGGGTTGAGTATATTGATTTTCGAGGAGGAAATAATATGCGTAGAAGAAATGGTGTTAGGTTTAATTCAAGTGTTATACAATGGGTGATGCTAGTTAGTATCTATGTATAATACGTTGAGTAAATACAAGGTACAATACGATTATTGTACGTATCGTATACGAAGGGAATACGTGAATTATACGTGTAAAATACAATGCGTATCATAGGATTAATCTATGTATCAATGAGTAATTCACTTGTATTGGATTATGATTAGCCCAATAAATTGAATGACTAAGCCCAATGAGATGGATGGGTTAAGTCCAAGTCAAGGCCCAATGTTAATTTAGTTAACCTCAATTCATTAAAATCGAACCGGTGGGTCGAACCGGTGGGTCACCGAATGGGTAAAACCCATGGGGCAACCCATGGGATGTTACCTAAGGAGGTGGGTCGGCCACCTTGGTGTGGACTCCAAGCATAAGGCTTGGTCACCAAGTATCTTACTTGGTGTACTTGGTGACCACACATGAATAGTAAATAGGTGGGGTTTAATGTCTAAATTCCCCTCCATTCTCATTTCCTATAAATAAGAAGGCAAGGTTGGCCATTTGAGAGTTTTTCAATTACCAACCTAGATTATTTTAAGAGAGAAAGAGAGCTATACTCTACCAAAACATATATTTTGGAAGATTGGACTTAGAGTTTTCAAGAAATTCATAAGAGTTCTTAAGGTATAATCCTTACCTTTCATCTCCATCTCTTTTAGATTTTCTTTCATTTTAGAGAATCATGAAGGGGTGGTATATGTCATGAGTGAGGATTTAAAGATGACTTACCATATATTCAATCTCTATAAGTCATGAGATTATAAAAATAATAGGGTTTGATATAGTTTTTGAACCATGAAAATATTGATAGTTGAGATCGATTGTTGATAAACGATTGAGCTCCATCAATACGTTAGTATATGCATATTGTTTGGTTAGGATGTAGATATGAAATCCATGGAGTATTCCATGTGATTTGGCTTAAAGAACAATAGTAACGAAGTTATAGCGAATTTTGCGGAAATAGACGTTAAACGTCGAAAGCGCATAAAGTTCGGATTAAAGGTCAAAAGTTGCCGTGTGACTTGAAAATGTTGGTTTTCAATGTCAACACGTGAGATAAGGTGATTAAGAGTTGTGGGTTCGAGAACGTCGGATTCCGACTTAGAACGAAGAAAACGAGCATTGAACGCTCATTAACGTTTACAAACGTATATAAAATGAACTCAATAGTGAATTATGAGTTAACGGATTTGGAAGTGTTGAATTCTTACATGAACACATAAAGGATGTAATTCCTGACTTGTAGGAATTCGAATGGGTCAATTCGGATGTAAAACGAACAAATTAGGAAGCCGGGAGTTTCATTAAAAAACCAAAACTGGTTTGGCCAAATCACAGACAGACTCTAAGACCGCATGACATAAAACCAAGACAAAGTGGTGGTGCTATAGCGCCCGGACTACTAGTAATTTCGCTAACTCCTTTAACTTCAATACCACTAAAATATAAAGGATGCCGCTACATGCAAGCGCATAGAGAAAAAAGTTGACCAAGTTAGGTTTTAAACTTTAGTTGTTTAGAGACCTACCTGAGTTGAGTTTATATACTCAATGAATGTACTAAGACTAATCCTATATTACCTATACTAAGGTATAGAGTATGAAACTTAGGAATGTAATGCATGTTAACAAGATATGTACAAACGAACAAAGTTGGTACCTTATCAACGATGTTTGAGTCACGGTTAATAAACGCCAATAGAGTTTTTACACCGGACGAAGGGTAATAAGTCATGTTGACTTGAATAAAGATATTAAGTTAACACGCATACAGAAGAGAAAGAATCTTGTAGGAACAATGTGAATAGTTGTTTGATAGCTAATTACGATTGTGCTTATGTGAACATATCATGTAGATTCTCAGAAAGGCCGTGATCAATCGAGTCGGGTTATTTGAAGACGCCGAAAGGAAAGTTTTCTTAACGCTTGTCTAACTTCCATGTTAGCCAAGTTTTATGTGATTTGTTGAACCGAATTGCAAGACTTGTTTTAAAGAAAGGGTCGATGCGATTTTAACTTTCAATTTAGACTATTCGTAAGATATAGATTGATTATTATTCATATCATTTTATATATAAATGTTAACGCTATCCTATCCCAAGTAATTGGTACGGACGTGAAGGTAAGGTTTGTCTATGAACAAACAAAAGTATTTTTCATCGATTATTCGATGGGCACGCGAGTATGCCAAAAAAATATTAAACGTAAATACGTTTAATGAATGTAGTGTTGATCAACATAGAGTACTATAGGCTGATCACCTAGAAGTGCTAGTAAGTTATACGGATGCACGGCCTTAGTGCTGTGGACTCCTTTTCAAGTATGAAAACTGAAATATACTGTTCATGGTCTATCGACCTGTTCAGAATTTCTAATCTATTCTATACTTTAGGAATTGATGTTATGAACTGTTAAAGTATTATTAATTCAGAATACTTCATAACTATTGTTCAGTTATGTTGGAATTGTTGTATAATTCATGAATGTGGTTTTCCTGTTATCCTTGATTAAACTTGTTGAGCTGTCATGCTCACTTCTTGCGTGAATTATATAACTGCAGTTAAAGATGAACGTACTGTGAATGCCAAGAATGATAAGGGCAAAGCTAAGATGGATGCTTAGGCATTATGTAATAGTTTAGTAAGTTTGTATATATTATACCTTATGAACAATGAACGATGTAACCGGTTTATGAACCTGGGAAGGATTATACTTTGATTGTAATAAGAAGATAGTAATTACTTTCATTTTGTTGTATTTCAATTGAATGATTGTATGGATGTTAGTCCAGTGGAGCACCATCTGTAGGGTTGGAAGATACCCGAATTTGGGGGCGTCACAGAAACACCAGGTATTAAAAGTACAGTAATACGCGTGGTTGCATAGTAGCACACAGTATTGATTATTGATGCTTACGTAAGAAGTCACTCAGTTTTGTTCAATTATTGCTACAGTAATTGTTGTATAGTATCTCACGTTATTTGATTCAATTATTGTCAATATTTTATATATTATTAAATCAATAATTGAGATGAAGAAGTTATTAATATTATTATTTGCAATATTAACGATGTCTAGAAGTTTTGTCAATGAGAGATAGGGAGAAATCCTTATTGGAAAACCCCATCTTTCCTGGGAATGATCTGGTCGATTAATAGTGTGAATTATAATAATGATGATGAGATTTGTTTTATTAGTATTATTAATGTAATAAAATAGAAAAGGTTTTTATATAAAATGTAATACTTTAAATCCCAACTTTTGAATAAAGATGAATTTTCTATAAATATTATTTTTGAATATTATGGAGTGAAATTGATATAATAGTTGTGGGTAATATTTATAAATTTTATGGAAAATCATGAGTTGTTGTTATATAATATTTTGTTGGTGGGGAATATTCGTTTTAACGGGGAATATTAGTACAACGGCACAATCATTGGTGGACCCTAGCGGAATTATTGTCGGATTGAAAAAGCGACAAAAATACTTTATGAAAATAACGGCGGAAGTTTTACTGATTAGCTTTGTTGAAACACCGGTGTTAAAAGAAATGCGATGTCTCTGGCGTGGTTGCATAGTAGCACACGGTATTGATTATTGATGCTTACGTGATAAGTCACTTTCGGTTTTGTTGGTATTATTAATGTAATAATACTGAAAAATCTTTTATATAAAAGCAGAATACTTTTATAAAGTTATTCTATAAATAGAATATATTATATTCTATTATGCATAGTGTTGCATAGTGTCTACATAGTGTTTTGCATAGTAAAATCTTTTTTATAAAAGCAGAATACTTTTATAAAACTATCTTTTTTATTAGACAATAATTAGAATATATTATATTTTATTATGCATAGTGTTTGCATAGTGCATGCATAGTGTTTGCATAGTAAAATCTTTTATAAAGTTATTAGTTTTATTAGATTATAAATAGAATATATTATATTTTATTTAAAAGATTTTGCTTTAAATATGGACCTTCAGATTAAAAATGTAAATCAATCTGGACCGTTCATGAGTTAGTTACTATGCGATCCATTTTCTATAAATAGAAGCTCATTCCTTCATTATTTTCTTACAATTCACTTTGAAACTCTAGAGAGAAAAATTATAGAGAGAAAAAAGAAACGATTTACTTCTTATGCTTACTACTCTTATATTCAGGTTCTTTTTTACGGTAAGGGGGGTGTTATTCTTTCTTATTCATGAAGAAAAGCTGTTGTTATTCCATTGCTTATTATTACATTGGAATAACTTTTGTATCTGTGATCTACCTATACTTGGTGACATTCTTCTATTATTAAAGTCTTTACTATTACATTTGGAATATCACATGTACATGCGTTTTATGCGAGGACTGATTCCGTCTTTATTATTACATTGGAATATCTTGTCTGCATGCGTTTCTGTGGGACTGGTTAAAATCTTTATTATTATTACATTTGGAATATCACATGCATGCGTTTCTGTGGGACTGATTAAAATCCTTATTAGTATTACATTGGAATAACTTTGTCTGTCACAATCTGCATGCATGGTGATTTACATTGTTATTCCATTCTTTATTATTACATTTGGAACATCACATCGGTCAAAATTTACTTTGACACAGTTCCATTATTTAGTATTACATTTGAATAACTTTTATCATCTCTGAAATCTGCATGCATGGTGATTTCTTTTGTTATTCCATTCTTTATTATACTCGGTTGGTTAAAGTTTTGACTTCTATACTCCATGAAATTAGTAGAATATCCTTGATATTTGCGCTTCATCGATATCTTTTCATGGAAATATTCTTACGATCATTCTTGAATTTTACTCTACAAAGCGGTATCATGTTGACAATTTGGACATTAGTAGTTCTTGGACAAATTAATTCTTGAACTTGTTTTATTGAATTCTTATATCATTGTCATCATCCTCATGTTTATATTATGTTTGAAAGTCATATGTGGCACATGGTGCATAGATGGACTTGGTATGATTATGACCGAGGATTATTGATTGTAATCATGGCCAGTAATGTTACAAATGATGTGGTAAAAGTCCTCATTGGCCCGTAGTGCATTGATGGGCGATTGTTGGCATGATCATGACCATTAATGAATACACAAATATTCTTGGCCCGTGGTGCATGGATAATTGTGGTGCATGATACTAAAGAATATCCTTGGCGGTAGTAGTGCGGGGTGATTCGATGATGTGGAATATTTATTAAAATTGAGTCTCGGCGATAACGATGATGAAAAACCTTTTTAATCATAAAAGATAGTAGATTTTATTTTCTACTTGACTCTTTTAATGGATTGCTTGTTCATTGCTGATTAAACTTGATGTCTATTATATTTTATCGGTTTAACATTGTTGGAGACTAATGATAATTTATTACGCATTATCTTAGTCATAATATTTCTTCTTGGGCTAGTTGAGCTCACCCTTTCTTTCCTTTTCTCTTGAGAAATGAGAATATAGGCTGGGACGAGTCGGGGAGCGGGTGATGGTCGAGAGGATAGCATTAGTAGTCCTCACTATTACGTGAAATAGTGTGATAATAATTGTAATGAGGACTCCTTTTGAGTTTGTATAATCTCTAGTAGATAATATTTGTATTCAAACTCACGGTTTATGTTTTGTCGTATTGTACCACGACGGTTGTATTAGTTAAGTTGTATTTGAATTACATACCATGTATCTGGCGACCCAAGATGGGTGATGTATACCTAATTTTGGGGGCGTCACGGTTGGTATCAAAGCTTAGGGATATGATCCACAGCTAAGATGTGAGACTAGAACTAGGAGGGAGAGCGGGGGAATTCCTTATTAGTATGACCTACTTAAATTTATTTTGTATTTAAATTGGTTGGTCGAGTTTAGAGATATTATGTTACATGTCAATTAACCTTTGTTTTGTGGCGATGTCTGAAAATGACATCCAAAAATGTTGAGAATAGCAATGGAGCACAAGAGGCCGTTGAGTCTCCACATATCAATAATCGGGAGAATGTGCATCGGGAAGGCGACAATCCTCATGCAAACAACAACAACGACCAAATGATGAATGATGGATTGTTCGAGGCTTTATGCAATTCATGCAACAATGAGAGCGAGCGGCTCTGTCCAAAATGTGGGGTGGAAACACTTTGGAAACTCTCGGTGGTCACACACTAAAAGCAGTTCAAGGAGCTGGGACCACCGGAGTTTAAGGAGAGCCAAAACCACTTATGGCGGAAGCATGGATAAAGCAGATCACCAAGATATTTGATGTCTTGGGATGCTCAGGAGCAGCAAGGTTCCCTTTGCTTGGCCTTTATGTTGTTGTGAAGAGGCGATTCTTGGTGGGAATCGGTAAAAGCGTACTCAACTTCTTTACCGTCTTGAAAGATGTCTTGGGAGAAGTTCAAGAGGCATTCAACGACAAATACTTTCCCAAAAGTATTATTATCACATGAAGGAGGTGGAGTTTATCAAATTGGAGCAAAACAATATGGCCAGTGTATCCATGATACTGAGGCAAAATTTGCGGAGTTATCGGTTTAAATCCCACTTGGTGGATAATGAAGAGAGAATGGCGAATGTTTTTAAGAGGTTTGAAGCGGGAGATCGTCAACATCTTATTTCTCATAAAGCGTGTTTGTATTGGATGTTGTAAATAGGGCTCGATTGGTGGAGCGCGATATAACGAGTCAACTTGACCAAAAGAAGCGGTAAACAAAATGATAATACCGGTGAGGCGATCATCGAAGCGGTGACAACAAGCGTGGAGGAATCAACGGGCGAAATGGTAACCACTTGGTGGTAATCGGGGCAAAAAACAATAAGAATGGACATTTCAAGAAGAGATTTCAACAATGATGGAAAGCGTCGGCACCGACACCGTTGTTAAGGAAGGAGAAAGACCACCTATCATATGCTTCAAATGCGGAGGGAGGGACACATCGGTCAAAATTAGCGATGCCGTCAAAGCATGTTATAATTGTGGAAGAGAAGGTCACTTAGCCCGATTTTTTGTCGTTCACGAAAGACAAATTCGACTAGGATGGAGCACCAAAGGCATCCCGAGAAAAGTCAAAGCCGGTAGTAGTGCAAGGAGGCGTTTGTTGTGACCTCCCGAAAGCAAGGAACCCGAATGAGGTCATCACGGGTAAGCTTATCATAAACTCTAGCGAAGTCTACACTTTATTTGATCTGGGTTCTACCCATTCTTTTATTTCTCCTACTTGCGCTCAACGATTAAATTTGACTCAGGAGAAATTAGACTTTGACTTATCTGTGGAAACTCCATTGGGAGAAACCTTCATTACATCCACGGTTTATAAGTCTTGTTTGGTTCAAGTTGGTACCCACACATTACACATGTCGATCTTATTGCATTAAAAATACTTGCATTTGATGTAATTCTAGGGATTGATTGGTTAACTACTCATCATGCAAAAATTGATTGTTTTAAATGGTTGTTAGCTTTCATATTCCTAATCGACCTATTATGCGAATTCAAGCAACCAAACCATTAAAATCAATCACTTTGTCATCTCAAGCCATAAAAGCTATTCGTTTATTGAAAAATGGATGTCAAGCTTTCTTAGCTCATATCACGAATCTAAACAAAAATACGTCGATTTTGAATAATATTTCTATTGTTAATGAATTTCTGACGTATTCCTCACGAAGAACTTCTGGCCTACCCCGGGCGTGAAATTGAATTTTGTATCGACCTTGAACCCGTACAAAACCCATTTCTAAATCCCCATATCGAATGGCTCTATTGAACTTGAGGAGTTAAAAACTCAAGCTGCGAAAATTGTTAGACATTGGCTTTATTAAATCCTAGTACTTCTCCTTGGGGTGCTCTGTTCTATTAAGTGAAGAAGAAAAAGATGGGAGTATCGACTTTGTATTGATTATCGGGAGTTGAATCATGTCACCATCAAAATATAGGTACCCATTGCCCGCGTATTGATGACTGTTTTGACCCGATTGCAAGGGCCAAATTCTTTTCAAAGATTGATCTTCGTTAGGATATCACCAATTGAAGATTAGAGCAGATGACATTCAAAAGGCGGCTTTTCGAGAACTTCGATGCGGGCATTATGAATTCCTAGTCATGTCCTTTGGATTGACTAATGCTCTATTTGCCTTCATGGATATGATGAACCAGAGTATTCAAGGAATATTTGGATCACTTTGTGGTCGTCTTTATTGATGACATCCTCATATATTCCAAAACCCGTGAAGATCATGAGCAACACTTGAAATTTGATACTCCAAAAGCTTACGTGAATATAAGCTTTATGCGAAGTTGAAGAAATCACGAGTTACGGCTTGAGGAAGTAGCATTCCTTGGGCGCGTGGTATCAAGTCATGGAATATCTGTTGACCCGACAAAGATTGAAGCTATTCAAAGTGGGAGACAACCTAAATCGATGGCCAAAATCGTAGCTTTCTCGGCTTAAATTTGGTTATTATCGGAGATTAAGTAGAAGGGTTTTCTCGAATCGCTTCTCCACTAACTCGGTGACTCGGAAAGATACAAAGTTGGTTGGAGCGAGAATGTGAGAAGAGTTTTCAAGAACTCGAGAGGAGACTCATTTATTTTGTTACGACAATACCATCTGGTTCGGAGGGATTTGTCATCTCTGATGATGCTTGAGCAAAAGGGTTAGGATGTGTTTCTCATGCAACATGGGAAAGTCATAGCCTATGCCTCACGACAACTCAAAAGAATATGAGAGGAATTATCCTACTCATGATCTAGAGTTAGCGGTTGTTGTCTTCACACTAAAAGATTTGGAGGCATTACTTGTATGGGGAGAAAGTGGAGATCTTCTACGGATCATAAAAAGCCTCAAATATTTCTTCACTCAAAAGGAACTCAACATGCGACAACGACGTTGGCTTGAATTGTTGAAAGATTATGATCATACTATCAATACCATCTGGAAAAGCGAGCGTGGTAGGTGGCGCATTGAGTAGAAGATCATATCTTGAATGCAGAGTGCAATATTGTCAACATAAAGGCCCATTTTGTATGACTTGCAAAGGATGGAGATAGAGATAAAGACTCCGGGGACCCACGTGATGATGGCAAATATCTGAGTAGAACCAGACTTTAATTGATAAAATTAAAAGTTGCTCAAATTCTGAATCCGGGAGGCGATGCGTATATGAGGAAGAAAGTGCAAGAAGGTGCGATCTTAGGAAGCAAGAATCGATGAAGAAGGAATACTTGAGTCAACTCCGGACTTTGTGTTCTAACGACCACGATTTAAAGTATAAAATCATGATGGGCGCACAACACACCGTTTGCAATCCATCTGGGAGTACCAAAATGTATCATGATCTTGACATACATTTTGGTGGGGCAATATGAAGAGAGATAAGCGCTTTTGTTTATCTCAAGGTGTCTAACGTGTCAACGAGTCAAAGTGAGCATCAAGTACCAAAAGGTCCATTGCAACCACTTGAAATTCGAGAATGGAAGTGGGAGCACATTACCATGGATTTAAATTCTTTGGTCTTCCCAAAGTTTTCTCAAGGCATAGATGCGATTTGGGTCATTGTTGATAGATTGACCAAGTCTGCTCATTTCTTCTGGTCTGAGAAACTTATACACTTGAACGTCTTGCTCGTATGTACATAAATGAGGTTGTAAGATTGCATGGTATGCGGTATCCATAGTTTACGATCGAGACCCAAGATTCACTTCAGCGATTTTGGGTTAGTTTACAAAAAGCTATGGAGCGCAGATTTACGATTTAGCTTCGGCATATCATCCTCGAACGCAGACGGACGATCGGAGAGGACTATTCAAACTCTTGAAGATCTATTAAGACTACTGTGTCCTTGATTTCAAGGGAAGTTGGGACAAGTTCTTACCATTGGTGGAGTTTTCCTACAACAACGATTTATCAAACAAGTATTGGCATGGCTCCATTCGAGCGTTGTATGGAAGAAAGTGTCGTTCTCGATATCTTTGGGATGAGGTGGGTGAAACAGCGTTGTTGGGACGAGTTGATGCGTATGACTACGGAAAAAGATTCAAGCGATCCGATAGCGTATAAAAACCTCACAAGATCGACAAAAGAGTTATCTTGATCTTCATCGAAAGGGCGTGGAATTCGATATAGGAGATCATGTGTTGTTACGTGTTGCTCCATGGAAAGGAGTTACGAGATTTGGAAAGAGAGAAAGCTCAATCCTCGATTCATCGGCCCATTTTAATCCTTGATCGGTAGGAACGTGTGGCCTATAGACTAAACTTTACCGCCAAGTATGTCTCGTGTTCATAACGTTTTCACATATCCATATTACGTAAATATGTGGAAGACCGAACCACATTATTGAGTTGGAACCAGACGAAATAGCGGAAGATTTGGCGTATGAAGAGGTTCTGTTCAAATCTTGGATAAGAAGGAACATATTCTACGCACCAAGTTATACCTCAAGTCAAAGTTTTGTGGAGAAACCACGATGTTGAGAAATGACTTGGGAGTTAGAATCTGAAATGAAATCAAGGTATCCTTACCTCTTGACATACCAGTCGTACCCTAATTTCGAGGAGAAATTTCATAAGAAGGGGATTTGTAAAACCCCAACTTTTTGAATAAAGATGAATTTTCTATAAATATTATTTTTGAATATTATGGAGTGAAATTGATATAATAGTTGTGGGTAATATTTATAAATTTTGCAAAATGCAAGTTGTTATATAATATTCGATTGGTGGGGAAATATTCGTTTTAACGAGGGAATATTAGTACAACGGCACAATCATTGGTGGACCCCCTAGCGGAATTATTGTCGGATTGAAAAGCGACAAAAATACTTTATGAAAATAATGGCGGAAGTTTTACAGTTAAGCTTGTTGAAACACCGGTGTTAAAAATGCGATGTCTGGCGTGGTTGCATAGTAGCACACGGTATTGATTATTGATGCTTACGTGATAAGTCACTTTCGGTTTTGTTGGTATTATTAATGTAATAATACTGAAAAATCTTTTTATATAAAATGCGAATAATACTTTTATAAAGTTATTACTATAAATAGAATATATTATATTCTATTATGCATAGTGTTGCATAGTTATGCATAGTGTTTTGCATAGTAAAATCTTTTTATATAAAAGCAGAATACTTTTATAAAGCTATACATTTTATTAGACAATAATTAGAATATATTATATTTTATTATGCATAGTGTTTGCATAGTGCATATAGTGTTTGCATAGTAAAATCTTTTATAAAGTTATTAGTTTTATTAGATTATAAATAGAATATATTATATTTTATTTAAAAGATTTTGCTTTAAATATGGATAGTCAGTTAAAGTAAATCAATCTGGACCGTTCATGAGTTAGTTACTATATGATCCATTTTTCTATAAATAGAAGCTCATTCCTTCATTATTTTCTTACGAATTCACTTGAAACTCTAGAGAAAATTATAGAGAGAAAGAAGAAAGAATACTATTTTTTACTTATATATCTTATATACTACTCTTATATTAGGTTCTTTTTGTTTGTAAGGGAAATGTTATTCTTTCTTATTCATGAAGAAAGCTGTTGTTATTCCATTGCTTATTATTACATTGGAATAACTTTTGTATCTGTGATCTACCTATACTTGGTGACATTCTTCTATTATTCCGTCTTTACTATTACATTTTGGAATATCACATGCATGCGTTTTTCTGTGGGACTGATTCCGTCTTTTATTACATTGGAATATCACATGTGCGTTTCACATGGACTGGTTAAATCTTTATTATTATTTTGGAATATCACATGCATGCGTTTCTGGGACTGATTAATCCTTATTAGTATTACATTGGAATAACATTGTCTATCTGATACCGCATGCATACATGGTGATTTACATTGTTATTCCATTCTTTATTATTACATTGGAACATCACATCGGATCTTGAATTTTGCTTTGACTTTGGTTCCGTTATTTAGTATTACATTGGAATAACTTTGTCTGTCTGAAATACCGCATGCATGGTGATTTCTTTTGTTATTCCATTCTTTATTATACTCGGTTGGTTAAAGTTTTGACTTCTATACTCCATGAAATTAGTAGAATATCCTTGATATTTGCGCTTCATCCGATATCTTTTCATGGAAATATTCTTACGATCATTCTTGAATTTTACTCTACAAAGCGATATCATGTTGACAATTTGGACATTAGTAGTTCTTGGACAAATTAATTCTTGAACTTGTTTTATTGAATTCTTATATCATTGTCATCATCCTCATGTTTATATTATGTTGAAAGTCATACATGGCTTTGTGGTGCATAGATGGACTTGGTATGATTATGACCGAGGATTATTGGTGTAATCATGGCCGTAATGTTACAAATGATGTGGTAAAAGTCCTCATTGGCCCGTAGTGCATTGATGGACAGTTGTTGGCATGATCATGACCATTAATGAATACACAAATATTCTTGGCCCGTAGTGCATGGATAATTGTGGTCGTGATACTAAAGAATATCCTTGGCCGTAGTGCGGGGGTGATTCGATGATGTGGAATATTTATTAAGCTGAGTCTCAGCGATAATAGTGATGAAAAACCTTTTAAATCATAAAAGATAGTAGATTTTATTTTCTACTTGACTCTTTTAATGGATTGCTTGTTCATTGCAGATTAAACTTGATGTCTATTATATTTTATCGGTTTAACATTGTTGGAGACTAATGATAATTTATTACGCATTATCTTAGTCATAATATTTCTTCTTGGGCTAGTTGAGCTCACCCTTTCTTTCATTTGTTCTCTTGAAAATGAGAATATAGCTTTGGGACGAGTCGGGGAGCGGAGTGATGGTCGAGAGGATAGCATTAGTAGTCCTCACTATTACGTGAAAATAGTGTGATAATAATTGTAATGAGGACTCCTTTTGAGTTTGTATAATCTCTAGTAGATAATATTTGTATTCAAACTCACAGTTTATGTTTTGTCGGTTTATGTTTTTTGTCGTATTGTATTACGAGCAGTATTTTGTATTAGTAAGTTGTATTTGAATTACATACCATGTATCTGGCGACCCAAGATGGGTGATGTATACCTAATTTGTTGGAATATCCCATGCATGCTTTACGTATGACTGGGTTCCATTATTTATCATTCTGCTGGAACATCCCGCCTGCATGCGTTTACGCATGACTGGTTCCGTTATTTATTATTCTGTTGGAATAACTTGTTTGTGCGGTCTATCACATGCCGGGTAATTTCTTTTGTTATTCCATTCTTTATTATACTCAGTTGGTTAAAGTTTTGACTTCTATACTCCATGAAATTAGTAGAATATCCTTGATATTTGCGCTTCATCCAGTATCTTTTCATGGAAATATTCTTCTGAGCATTATTGAATTTTACTCCACAAAGAAGTATCATGTTGACAATTTGGACGTTATTAGTTCATGGATAAATTAATTCTTAAACTTGTTTTATTGAATTCTTATATCATTTTCATCATCCTCATGTTTATATTATGTTGAAAGTCATCTCAGCGCACAGAGTGCATGTGATGGACTTGGTTTGATTATGACCGAGGATTAATCGGTATAATCATGACCGTAATGTTACAAATGATGTGGTAAAAGTCCTCATTGGCCCGTAGTGCATTGATGGACAGTTGTTGGCATGATCATGACCATTGATGAATACACGAATATCCTTGGCCCGTAGTGCATGGACAATTTGTGGTCGTGATACTAATGAATATCATTGGTCGTATTGCAGGGATGATGTGGATTATTTATTAACTTTGAGTCTCAAATGATAAAAGTAATGAAAAACCTTTTAAATCATAGAAGATAGTAGATTTTATTCTCTACTTGACTCTTCTAATGGATTGCTTGTTCCGCTGCAGTTAAACTTGATGTTTGTTATATTTTATCAGTTTAACACTGTTGAAAGCTAATGATAATTTATTCTGCATTATCTTAGTCATAATATTTCTTACTGGGTTAGTTGAGCTCACCCTTTTGCTTTCATTGTTCTCTTCAAGAAATGAGAACGTAGCAGGGACTAGTCGGGGAACGGAGTGACGGTCCAGATGATAGCATTAGTAGTCCTCACTATTCTATGAAATAGTGTGATAATAAATGTATTGAGGACTTATTTTGAGTTTGAATACCTGCCTAGAAGATAATATTTGTATTAAAACTCACAAATTTCATGTTGTATATTTAAGGTTGTATTTATATTCTCATACCATGTATTTGGCGACTCGAATAGTGATGTATACCTATTTTGGGGGCGTCACAACAGTATCAAAGCTTAGGATATGATCCCCGGTACCGAGATGTGAGATAAGAACTAGGAGGGGAGAGACAGGGAATTCCTTCGCTAGTATGACCTACCTAAGTTTTGGTATTTAATTGGTCGGTCAGAGTATAGGGATAATATGTGATATGATAACTAACCCTTGTTTTGTGGCAGTATCTGAAAATGATGTGACGCCCCCAAAATTAGGTATACATCACCCATCTTGGGTCGCTAGATACATGGAACAGAATTCAAATACAACTTACTAATACAACTGTCGTGTACAATACGACAAAATATAAACTGTGAGTTTGAATATAAATATTATCTACTAGATATTATACAAACTCAAAAGGAGTCCTTATTACAATTATTATCACACTATTTCACAGAATAGTGAGGACTACTAATGCTATCCTCCGACCATCAATCCGCTCCCTCGACTCGCTCCAATATATTCTCATTTCTCAAGAGAACAAAGGAAAGGAAGGGTGAGCTCAACTAGCCCAAGAAGAAATATTATGACTAAGATAATACAGAATAAATTATCATTAGTCTCCAACAATGTTAAACTAATAAAATATAATAGACCTCAAGTTTAACTGCAGCGGAACAAGCAATCCATTAAAAGAGTCAAGTAGAAAATAAAATATATTATCTTTTATGATTAAAAAGGTTTTTCATCACTGTTATTGCTGAGACTTAGCTTAAGAAATATCCCACATTATCGAATCACCCCTGCACTACTGCCAAGGATATTCTTTAGTATCACGACCACAATTATCCATGCACTACAGGCCAAGAATATTTGTGTATTCATTAAGGGTCATGATCATGCTAACAATCGCCCATCAATGCACTACGCCAATGAGAACTTTTACCACATCATTTGTAACATTACTACCATGGTTACAATCAATAATCCTCGGTCATAATCATACCAAGTCCATCTATGCACTATAAGCCATAGATGACTTTCAACAAAATATAAACATGAGGATGATGACAATGATATAAGAATTCAATAAAACAAGTTCAAGAATTATTTTATCCAGTGAATTATTAACGCCCAAATTGTCAACATGATAATCGCTTTTGTAGAGTAAAATTAAAGAATGATCGTAAGAATATTTCCATGAAAAGATATCGGATGAAGCGCAAATATCAAGGATATTCTACTAATTTCATGGAGTATAGAAGTCAAAACTTTAACCGAATGAGTATAATAAAGAATGGAATAACAAAAGAAATCACCATGCATGCGATATCAGATGACAAAAGTTATTCCAACAGTAATAATAATAACGGAACCAGTCGTGCAAAATTTGCAATCGGCTGTGATGTTCCAATGTATAATAAAGATTTTAACCAGTCCTCCGTAAAACACATGCATGTGATGTTCCAAATGTAATAATAATAAGACGGAATCCGTGTCCGTGTAAAACACACGCATGTGATGTTCCAACGGAATAATAATAAAGATTTTAACCAGTGTCCGTGTAAAACACACGCATGTGATGTTCCAATGTAATAATAGAAGAATGTCACCAAGTGTAGGGTAGATCATGGCGTATACAAAGTTATTCCAATGTAATAATAAGAAATGGAATAACAACAGCTCTCTTCATGAATAAGAAAGAATAACACCCCTTACGAAGTACAACAAATAATATTCCCACCTTAAGAAGAAGAGTACCGGATATATAAGTAGTGAAGTAGCGAGAATACTTTCTTCTTTCTCTCTATAGTTTATCTCTCTGGAGTTTCAAAGAAATTCGTAAGAAAATAATGAATGAATGAGCTTCTATTTATAGAAAAATGGAATGCATAAGAACTAACTCATGAACAGTTAGAGATTGATTTACTTTAATCTGACTATCCATATTTAAAGCAAAATCTTTTAAATAAAATATAATATATTCTATTTATAATCTAATAAAACGAATAACTTTATAAAAGATTTTACTATGCAAATACTATGCGCATACAACTTATGCAACACTATGCATAATAGAATATAATATATTCTATTTATAGAATAACTTTATAAAAGTATTCTCGCTTTATATAAAAGATTTTCTCAGATTATTACATTAATAATACCAACAAAACCGAGTGACTTATCACTTAAGCATCAATAATTAATACCGTATTGCTACTATGCAATCACGCCAGACATCTTTAACTTTTAACAATTGTTTCAACAGCTTAATCTGTAAAAACTTCCGCCTTATTTTCAGTAAAGTATTTTCGCCATTTTCTCAATCCGACAATAATTCCATTGTGGGGTCCACCAATGATTGTGCAGTTATACGAATATTATTCATTAAAACGAATATTCCCAACCAATCGAATATTATATAACAACTTGCGTGACTTTGCAAAATTTATAAATATTACCCACAACTATTATATCAATTTCACTCCATAATATTCAAAAAAAATATTTATAGAAAATTCATCTTTATTCAAAAAGTTGGGGTTTTACAAATGACATCCGAGAATGATGAGAATAGCAATGGAGCACAGGAGACCGTTGAGTCTCCACATATCAATAATCAGGAGAATGTGCATTAGGAAGGCGATAATCCTCATGCAAACAACAACACTGACCAAATGATGAATGATGGAATGTTCAGAGGCTTTATGCAATTCATGTAACATCAAAGTAGAGCGGCTCTCATCCAAATTGTAGTGGAAACACTTGAAACTCTCGACCGTCACCGCTAAAAGCTTCAAGGAGCTGGGACCACTTTGAGTTTATTGGAGAGCCAAAACCACTTAAGGCGAAGACGTGGATAAAGCAGATCACCAAGATATTTGATGTCTTGGGATGCACCGAGGAGCAAAAGGTTCCCTTTGCCACCTTTATGTGATTACTGGTGGGAATCGGTAAAGCGTACTCAACCTGCCGCACTAAAGATGTCTTGGGAAAAGTTCCAAGAACTATTCAACGACAAGTAATTTCTCGAAAGTATTAGTCACGTGAAAGAGGTAGAGTTCATCAAGTTGGAGCAGAACAATATGATCGTGTCGCAGTATGAAGCTAAGTTTGCCGAGTTGTTCCGGTTTGCGTCTCACTTGGTTGATAATGAGGAAAGAATGACGCGGATATTTCTAAGAGGTTTGAAACCCGAGATACGTTAATATCTAATTTCTCATAAACTGTATTTGTATTCAGATGTTGTAAATAGGGCTCAGTTATCGGAGCGCGATAACGAGTCAACTCAACCAAGAGAAAGAATGGACATGCCATAAATGGTAACC
The DNA here is from genome assembly GCA_020205605.1 of Panax ginseng. Lineage (NCBI taxonomy): Eukaryota > Viridiplantae > Streptophyta > Magnoliopsida > Apiales > Araliaceae > Panax > Panax ginseng. The sequence goes on along the minus strand of CM035136.1, from coordinate 99,919,257 downwards.
ACTTCGGTGGTAATCATGGCCAAGACAATAAGAATGGACATTTCAAGAAGAGGAGATTCAACAATGATAGAAAGACGTCAGCATCAGCACCCATGGTTAAGGAAGGAGAACGACCACCTATCATATGCTTCAAATGCGGAGGGGAGGGACATATCAGTCCAAATTGCGCGATGCCATCCAAAGCGTGTTATAATTATGGAAGAGAAGGTCACCTAGCTCGATTTTGTCGTGCACCAAAGACAAGTCCAGTTGGAACGGTGACATAAAATACCATCCCATACAAGTCAAAACCAGTAGTTTAATGGAGAGCTTTTGTTGTGACCTACCAGAAAGCAAGGAACCCGAACGAGGTCATCACGGGTAAGCTTATCATAAACTCTAGAGAAGTCTATACCTTATTTGATACCGGTTCTACCCATTCTTTTATTTCTCCTACTTGCGCTCAACGATTAAATTTGACTTCGGAGAAATTAGACTTTGACTTATCTGTGGAAACTTTGTTGGGAGAAACCTTCATTACATCCGCTGTTTATAAGTCTTGTTTGGTTCAAATCGGTACCCTCACATTACCTGTCGATCTTATTTCATTAAAATTACTTGCATTTGATGTGATACTAGGGATTTATTGGTTAACTACTCATCATGCAAAAATTGATTGTTTTCGTAAGGTTGTTAGCTTTCATATTCCTAACCAACCTATTATGCGAATTCAAGAAACCAAACCATTAAAATAAAGCACTGTCATCTCAAACCATAAAGCTATTCGTTTATTAAAAAATGGATGTCAAGTTTTTTTAACTCATGTCACAGATTTAAACAAAAATACGTCAGATTTGAATGATATTTCTATTGTTAATAAATTTCCTTACGTATTCCCTGAAGAACTTCCTAGCCTACCCCGGAGCGTGAAATTGAATTTTGTATTGACCTGGAACCCGGTACAAAACCCATTTTCAAAGCCCCATATCGAATGGCTCCTATTGAACTTCAGGAGTTAAAAGACCCAATTGCAGGAATTATTAGACATTGGTTTCATTCGTCCTAGTGCGTCTCCTTGGGGTGCTCCTATTCTATTCGTGAAGAAGAAAGATGGAAGTATGCGACTTTATATTGATTATCGGGAGTTGAATCATGTCACCATCAAAAATAGGTACCCATTGCCACATATTAATGACATGTTTGACCAGTTGCAAGGAGCCAAATTCTTTTCAAAGATTGATCTTCGTTGCGGATATCACCAATTGAAGATTAGAACCGATGACATTCCAAAGACGGCTTTCAGAACTCAGTACGGGCATTATGAATTCCTAGTCATGTCCTTTGGATTGACTAATGCTCATGCTGCCTTCATGGATATGATAAACTGAGTATTCAAGAAATATTTGGATCACTTTATGGTCGTCTTTATTGATGACATCCTTATTTATTCCAAAAGCCGTGAAGATATCAAGATATCATTAGAAACCACGATGTTGAGAAAACGACTTGGGAGTTAGAATCTGAAATGAAATCAAGGTATCCTTACCTCTTCGACATACCAGGTACGTACCCTAATTTCGAGGGCAAAATTTCATAAGAATGGGAGGTTGTAAGACCCCAACTTTTATGAATAAAGATGAATTTTCTATAAATATCATTTTTGAATATTATGGAATGAATTTGATATAATGTTATAGTTGTGGGTAATATTTATAAATTTTGCAAAGGTACGCAAGTTGTTATATAATATTCAATTGGTGGGGAATATTCGCTTTAACAGAAATATTCGTATAACCAAGACAATCATTGATGGACCCCACAAATGTAATTATTGTCGATTGAGAAAATGACAAAAATACTTTATGAAAATAACGGCGGAAGTTTTACTGTTAATCTGTTGAAACACCCTATGTTAAAAGTACAAAGAATATATCATGGTTGCATAGTAGCACACCACCAGATTGATTATTGATGCTTACGTAAGAAGTCACTCAGTTTTGTTCAATTATTGCTACAGTAATTGCTGCATAGTATCTCACGTTATTTGATTCAATTATTGTCAATATTTTATATATTATTAAATTAATAATTGAGATGATGAATTTATTAATATTAATATTTACAATATTAACGATGTCTAGAAGTTCTGTCAAGAAGAGGTTTGGTCACCTAATTGCGCGCCAATGGGGAGATCCTTATTGGAAAGTCCCATCTTTCCTAGGAATGACCTGGTCGATTAATAGTGTGAATTATAATAATGATGATGAGTTTTGTTTTATTAGTATTATTAATGTAATAAAACAGAAAATCTTTTTATATAAAACATAATACTTTTATAAAGTTATTAGTTTAATTAGACTATAAATAGAATATATTATATTCTATTATGCATAGTATTTTGCATAGTAAAAATCTTTTTATATAAAACAGATACTTTTATAAAGTTATTTATTTTATTAGACTATAAATAAAATATATTATATTTTATTATGTATAGTGTTGCATAGTATTTTACATAATAAAATCTTTTTATATAAAATGTAATACTTTTATAAAGTTATTTGTTTTATTAGATTTTAAATAAAATATAAATATAAATATATATATATATATATATATATTGAGAATATATTATATTTTATTGCATAGTGCAGCATAGTATCCTTTCTATTTTCCTATAAATAGGATGCTTAGTTAGAATTGAAAACCACACCAGAAGTTCAGAGAATTCTTCTATAATCTTGAGCGTATTTCTTTAGAGTTTTAAGAAGCTTTGAGTGTAGTGCAAGTTTTCTTTAGGAATATCTCGCCCTACCAGTCGGAATACTCTTCTTTTACGGTAAGGGATATTATTTGTTGTACTCGTAAGGGATATTCTTTATTTCTTATTCGTGAAGAGAACTTATGTTATTCCATTATTTATTATTTTGTTGGAATAACTTGTATACGCGGGATACCCTATACTTGGTGAAATTCTTCTGTTATTCCATTCTTTATTATTATGTTGGAATAACCTGTCTATGCAAAGTACTGCCTACATGGTGAAATTCTTCTGTTATTCCTTTCTTTATTATTCTGTTGGAACATCATGTATGTGCTTTACGCATGACCTGGTTCCATTAATTATTATTCTATTGGAATATCCTGTCTGTGCTTTATGCATGACCTGGTTCCATTATTTATCATTCTGTTGGAACATCCTGTCTGTGCGTTTATGCATGACCTGGTTCCATTATTTATTATTCTGTTGGAATAACCTGTCTGTGCGGTCTATCGCATGCCTGGTGATTTATTTTGTTATTCCATTCTTTATTATACTCAGTTGGTTAAAGTTTTGACTTCTATAATCCATGAAATTAGTGGAATATCCTTGATATTTGCGCTTCATCCAAAGATCTTTTCATGGAAATATTCTTCCGAGCATTCTTGAATTTTACTCTACAAAGAAGTATCATGTTGACAATTTGGATGTTATTAGTTCCTGGATAAATTAATTCTTGAACTTGTTTTATTGAATTCTTATATCATTGTCATCATCCTCATGTTTATATTATGTTGAAAGTCATATGTGGCATGTAGTGCACAGATGGACTTGGTATGATTATGACCAGGGATTAATCGGTATAATCATGACTGTAATGTTACAAATGATGTGGTAAAAGTCCTCATTGGCCCATAGTGCATTGATGGACAGTTATTGGCATGATCATGACTATTGATGAATACACGAATATCCTTGGCCCATAGTGCATGGACAATTTGTGGTCATGATACTAATGAATATCATTGGTCGTATTGCAGGGATGATGTGGATTATTTATTAAGCTGAGTCTCGGCGATAAAAGTAATGAAAAACCTTTTAAATCATAGAAGATAGTAGATTTTATTCTCTACTTGACTCTTCTAATGGATTGCTTGTTCCGCTGCAGTTAAACTTGATGTTTGTTATATTTTATCAGTTTAACATTGTTGAAGGCTAATGATAATTTATTCTGCATTATCTTAGTCATAATATTTCTTACTGGGCTAGTTGAGCTCGCCCTTTTGCTTTCATTGTTTTCTTCAGGAAATGAGAACGTAGCAAGGACTAGTCGGGGAACGGAGTGACGGTCTAGATGATAGCATTAGTAGTCTTCACTATTCTATGAAATAGTGTGGTAATAAATGTATTGAGGACTTATTTTGAGTTTGAATACTGTCTAGAAGATAATATTTGTATTAAAACTCACAGCTCATGTTGTATATTTAAGGTTGTATTTGTATTACGTACCATGTATTTGGCGACTTTCGAAATAGGTGATGTATACCTATTTTGGGGCGTCACAATTGGTATCAAAGCTTAGGATATAATCCCGGCCGAGATGTGAGACAAGAACTAGGAGGGGAGAGACGGGGAATTCCTTCGCTAGTATGACCTACCTAAGTTTATTTGGTATTTAATTGGTCGGTCAGAGTATAGGTATAATATGTGATATGATAACTAACCCTTGTTTTGTGGCAGTATCTGAAAATGACATCCGAGAATGTTGAGAATAGCAATGGAGCACAGGAGACCGTTGAGTCTCCACATATCAATAATCAGGAGAATGTGCATCAGGAAGGTGACAATCCTTATGCAAACAACAACACTGACCAATTGATGAATGATGGAATGTTCAAAGGCTTTATGCAATTCATGCAACATCAGGCGTGAGCGGCTCCTGTCCAAAATGTAGGTGGAAACACTGGAAACTCTTGGACGGTCTCCGCTAAACAGTTCAAGGAGCTGGGACCACCGGAGTTTATTGGAGAGCCAAAATCACTTAAGGCGAAGACGTGGATAAAGCAGATCACCAAGATATTTGATGTTTGGGATGCTCCGAGGAGCAAAAGGTTCGCTATGCCACCTTTATGTTGCGAGGAGAGGCAGATTACTGGTGGGAATCGGTAAAGCGTACTCAACATGCCGCACTGAAGATGTCTTGGGAGAAGTTCCAAGAACTATTCAACGACAAGTACTTTCCCGAAAGTATTCGTCACATGAAAGAGGTAGAGTTCATCAAGTTGGAGCAGAACAATATGACCGTGTCGCAGTACAAAGCTAAGTTTGCTAAGTTGTCCTGGTTTGCGTCTCACTTGGTTAATAATGAGGAAAGAATGACGCGGATGTTTCTAAGAGGTTTGAAACCCGAGTCAATATCTAATTTCTCATAAATTGTGTTTGTATTCAGATGTTGTAAATAGGACTCAGTTATTGGAGCGCTATAACGAGTCAACTCAACCAAGAGAAAGCAGCCAACAAAATGATAATACCAGTGGTAGCAGTCATCAAAACGGTGACAACAAACGTGGATGGAATCAACATGCCAGAAATGGTAACCACTTCGGTGGTAATCAGGCCAAGATAATAAGAATGGACATTTCAAGAAGTGGATATTCAACAATAATGGAAAGACGTCAGCATCAGCACCCGTGGTTAAGGAAGGAGAACGACCACCTATCATATGCTTCAAATACGGAGGGGAGGGATATATCAGTCCAAACTGTGCGATGCCATCCAAAGCGTGTTATAATTGTGGAAGAGAAGGTCACCTAGCCCATTTTGTCGTGCACCAAAGACAAGTCTAGTTGGAACGGTGACACAAAATACCGTCCCAGACAAGTCAAAACCAGTAGTTCAAGGGAGAGCTTTTGTTGTGACCTCCCAGAAAGCAAAGAACCCGAACGAGGTTATCACGGGTAAGCTTATCATAAACTCTAGCGAAGTCTATACCTTATTTGATACCGGTTCTACCCATTCTTTTATTTCTCCTACTTGCGTTCAACGATTAAATTTGACTCCGGAGAAATTAGACTTTGACTTATCTGTGGAAACTTCGTTGGGAGAAACCTTCATTACATCCATTATTTATAAGTCTTGTTTGGTTCAAATCGGTACCCTCACATTACCTGTCGATCTAATTTCATTAAAAATACTTGTATTTGATGTGATTCTAGGGATTGATTGGTTAACTACTCATCATGCAAAAATTGATTGTTTTCGTAAGGTTGTTAGCTTTCATATTCCTAACCAACCTATTATGCGAATTCAAGCAACCAAACCATTAAAATCAATCACTGTCATCTCAAACCATAAAGCTATTCGTTTATTGAAAAACGGATGTCAAGCTTTCTTAGCTCATGTCACAGATTTAAACAAAAATACGTCAGATTTGAATGATATTTCTATTGTTAATAAATTTCCTGACGTATTCCTTGAAAAATTTCCTGGCCTACCCCCAGAGCGTGAAATTGAATTTTGTATCGACCTGGAACCCGGTACAAAACCCATTTCCAAAGCCCCATATCGAATGGCTCCTATTGAATTTCAGGAGTTAAAGACCCAATTACAGGAATTGTTAGACATTGGTTTCATTCGTCCTAGTACGTCTCCTTGGGGTGCTCCTGTTCTATTCGTGAAGAAGAAAGATGAAAGTATGCGACTTTATATTGATTATCAGGAGTTGAATCATGTCACCATCAAAAATAGGTAACCATTGCCACATATTAATGACCTGTTTGACCAGTTGCAAGGAGCCAAATTCTTTTCAAAGATTGATCTTCGTTCCGGATATCATCAATTGAAGATTAAAATCGATGACATTCCAAATACGTCTTTCAGAACTCAGTACGGGCATTATGAATTCCTAGTCATGTCCTTTGGATTGACTAATGCTCCTGCTGCCTTCGTGGATATGATGAACCGAGTATTCAAGGAATATTTGGATCACTTTGTGGTCGTCTTTATTGATGACATCTTTATTTATTCCAAAAGCCGTGAAGATCATAAGCAACACTTGAGGCTGATACTCCAAAAGCTTCGTGAATACAAGCTTTATGCCAAGTTGAAGAAATACGAGTTCTGGCTTGAGGAAGTAGCATTCCTTGGGCACGTAGTATCAAGTCATGGAATATCTGTTGACCCGACAAAAATTGAAGCAATTCAAAGCTGGGAGCAACCTAAATCAGTGATCGAAGTACGTAGCTTTCTCGGTTTAGCTGGTTATTATCAGAGATTCGTGGAAGGATTTTCTCGAATCGCTACTCTATTAACTCAACTGACTCGAAAAGATACAAAGTTTGGTTGGAGCAAAGAATGTTAGATGAGTTTTCAAGAACTCAAGAGGAGACTCATTTCAGTACCTGTTCTGACAATACCATCTGGCTCGGAGGGATTTGTCATCTACAGTGATGTTTCGGGGAAAGGGTTGGGATGTGTTATCATTCAACATGGGAAAGTCATAGCTTATGCCTCAAGATAACTCAAAGAATATGAGAAGAATTATCCTACTCATGATCTAGAGTTGGCAGTTGTTGTCTTCGCACTTAAAATTTGGAGGCATTACTTGTATGGGGAAAAAGTGGAGATCTTTACGGATCATAAAAGCCTCAAATATTTCTTCACTCAAAAGGAACTCAACATGCGACAACGACGTTAGCTTGAACTGTTGAAAGATTATGATCATACCATCCAATACCATCCTGGAAAAGTGAACGTGGTAGCTGACGCATTGAGTTGAAGATCATATGCAAGTACGAGTGCTATATTGTCAACACAAAGGCCCATTTTGTGTGACTTGCAAAGGATGAAGATAGAGTTAAAGACTCCAGGGACCCATGTGATGATGGAGAATATACGAGTAGAACCGACTTTAATTGATAAAGTTAAAACTGCTCAAGCTACGGACCTTGAGCTGATGCGTATAAGGAAGAAAGTGCAAGAAGGTGCTATGCTGGAAGCAAGAATCTATGAAGAAGGAATACTTCGAGTCAACTCCAGACTTTGTGTTCCTAACGACCCTGATTTAAAGTATAAAATCATGATGGAGGCGCACAACACACCGTTTTCAATCCATCCTGGGAGTACCAAAATGTATCAAGATCTTCGACATACATTTTGGTGGGGCAATATGAAGAGATAGATAGCAATGTTTATCTCAAGGTTTCTAACGTGTCAACGAGTCAAGGCGAAGCATCAAGTACCAAAAGGTCCATTGCAACAACTTGAAATTCCAGAATGGAAGTGGGAGCACATTACCATGGATTTCGTTACTGGTCTTCACAATGTTTCTCAAGGCATAGATGCAATTTGGGTCATTGTTGATAGATTGACCAAGTCTGCTCACTTCTTACCTATACGAGAAACTTATACACTTGAACGTCTTGCTCGTATGTACATAAACGAGGTTGTAAGATTGTATGGTATGCCAGTATCCATAGTTTCTGATCGAGACCCAAGATTTAATTTACGATTTTGGGTTAGTTTACAAAAAGCTATGGGCACGGTTTACGATTTTAGTTCGCATATCATCCTCGGATTTAACTGACAATCGAGAGAGGACTATTCAAACTCTTGAAGATTTATTAAGACTTTGTGTCCTTGACTTCAAGGGAATTTGGGACAAGTTCTTACCATTGGTGGAGTTTTTCTACAACAACAGTTATCAAACAAGTATTGGCATGGCTCCATTTGAGGCGTTGTATGGAAGAAAGTGTCGTTCTCTAGTATGTTGGGATGAGGTGGGTGAAGCAACGTTGTTGGGACTGGAGTTGGTACGTATGACTACGGAAAAGATTCAAATGATCCGACAACGTATAAAAACCTCACAAGATCGACAAAAGAGTTATGTTGATCTTCATCGAAAGGACGTGGAATTTGATATAGGAGATCATGTGTTGCTATGTGTTGCTCCATGGAAAGAAGTTACGAGATTTGGAAAGAGAGGAAAGCTCAATCCTCGATTCATCGACCCATTTTTAATCCTCGATCGAGTAGGAACTGTGGCCTATAGACTCGCTTTATCGCCAAGTATGTCTCGTGTTCATAATGTTTTTCTAATATCTATGTTACGTAAATATGTGAAAGACCCGAACCACATTATTGAGTTAGAACCGGACGAAATAGCGGAAGATTTGACGTATGAAGAGGTACCTGTTCAAATCTTGGATAAGAAGGAACATATTCTACGCTCCAAGGTTATACCTCAAGTCAAAGTTTTGTGGAGAAACCACGATGTTAAGGAAATGACTTGGGAGTTAGAATCTGAAATGAAATCAAGGTATCCTTACCTCTTTGACATACCAGTCGTACCCTAATTTCGAGGGCTTAAATTTCATAAGAAGGGAGGTTGTAAGACCCCAACTTTTATGAATAAAGATGAATTTTCTATAAATATCATTTTGAATATTATGGAATGAATTTGATATAATGTTATAGTTGTGGGTAATATTTATAAATTTTGCAAAGTACGCAAGTTGTTATATAATATTCAATTGTTCTGGAATATTCGCTTTAACAGGAATATTCATACAACTAAGACAATCATTGGTGGACCCCACAACGGAATTATTGTCTTGATTGAGAAAATGACAAAAATACTTTATGAAAATAACGGCGGAAGTTTTACCGTTAATCTGCTGAAACACCTTGTTAAAAGTATGCGATGTCTGGCGTGGTTGCATAGTAGCACTGCAGTATTGATTATTGATGCTTACGTAAGAAGTCACTCGCTTTTGTTCAATTATTGCTACATGTAATTCTTGCGACAAGTATCTCACGTTATTTGATTCAATTATTGTCAATATTTTATATATTATTAAATCAATAATTGAGATGAAGAAGTTATTAATATTATTATTTTCAATATTGACGATGTCTAGAAGTTCATCAAGGAGAGGTTTGGTCACCTAATCATACGCTTGAATGGGGAGAAATCCTTATTGAAAGCCCCTCTTCCTAGGAACGACACGGTCGATTAATAATGTGAATTATAATAATGATGATGAGTTTTGTTTTATTATTATTATTAATATAATAAAATGTAAAAGCTTTTATATAAAATGTAATACTTTTATAAAGTTATTAGTTTTATTAGACTATAAATAGAATATATTATATTCTATTATGCATAGTATTTTGCATAGTAAAATCTTTTTATATAAAACATAATACTTTTATAAAGTTATTTATTTTATTAGACTATAAATAGAATATATTATATTTTATTATACATAGTGTTGTATAGTGTCAATATAGTGTTGAAATCTAGACCTAGTTAATATAGCATGTGTCATGAATTTTGTCAATAGCAGATTTTTGATTATTATTGAGGTAGAGATATGCTTAACATCACATGTAATCGGATAGAGAGCTTAAGCTTAAACCTTCTTTAATTGCAGTTCACATAGAGATATAGTGAGTTGGTTGATTTAGGCGTTTAACTGATTTCTATCTTAATTGTGGATTGACGTTAATATGGTATTAGTGCATCGAGAGGTGGCTAGTATTACATTCGTGTTCTTGATTAATAAACTGGGATATTAAATTGAGTTGGAATAAAGGTTTGAAAATCAGAGTGAAGCTCAGGGTGAAATCATAAGTCTAATTCTTCATTAATTGTTTGAAATTCCGGATTTTGATATTAGCGGTTGTTTTGTGATAGTTTATTTATTTACTAATTTAGTTTCTATAATTTAAAACAGTTGAATTGAATAGTTTAATAAAATTAGGGTTAATAGAAAATTGATAATTGTGAAGTTAAAATTCTTGCTAATTTGTCTTCGTGGGAATGATACTTAATTCACTACTACATTACTTGTTGACCACGTACACTTGCGTGTTTTGCGCGTATTGATTTTATCCAACAAGTTTTTGGCGCCATTGCCGAGGACAATTTAGCCTAGATTTTAATATATATTTTTTACGATATCAGTTTAATTAGTCCAGTTTTACTTAAACATTTTTTTTTATTTTGATTCTCCTATTTCAGGTTTTTGATATTGGTATATGCAAACGCGATCCAAACATCCAGACTTGCTTCCTTTTGAGGAAGACATTGAAAGAAGATTTCAGAGGTTAAGTAAGTGGATTGAGGAAACGAGGAACGAATTCGAAAATTCTGATAAGGAAAAAACAATGGCTGCCGAATACCAGAAAGCATTGAGGGATTTTGCAATACCTAAGGTGACTGATCTGCAGTCGAGCATCACTAGGCCTGCAATAGCTGCAAATACTTTTGAAATCAAGCCTGGAACCATTCAGATGATGCAGAACTCATGTCAGTTTGGGGGAACGGTAAATGATGATCCGAATGAGCATTTAACCAGTTTTCTGGAAATGTGCGACACGTTCAAGTACAATGGGGTGTCGGATGAGGCAATGAGACTTCGCTTGTTCCCATTCACTCTACGGGACAAGGCAAAGAGTTGGTTACATTCTCTGCCGCCGGGATCGATCACTACGTGGGAAGACTTGGCTCAAAAATTTCTGGCCAAATTTTTCCCACTGGCGAAGACTGCTAAAATGAGGAATGACATAACGATGTTTGAGCAGCAGAGTGGGGAGTCGCTATATGAGGCATGGGAGAGATACAAGGAATTACTCAAAAAGTGCCCACATCATGGATTGCCCAAGTGGTTACAAATGAACACCTTTTATAACGGACTACATGGGAATGTCGAACCAGATGTTGACGCATCCAAGCGGTGCATTCATGGCTAAGAGTTACGAGGAAGCCTATAATTTGATCAAAACCATGGTGGCAAATAACTACCAGTGGCCCACAGCAAGAATGACACAGGCAAAGGTAGCTGGGATCTTGGAATTAGATGGGGTGTCAGCTATACAAGCACATATTTCTGCACTGTCCAAGAAGTTTGATACTATGAATAATAAGGTTAATACTATGACAGGGGCTCAAGTTCAGAAAGTTGCGGTAGTATGTGAATTGTGTGCGGGTGATCATCCTACAGATCAATGCACAATTAATCCAGCATCCGTCCAGTTCATAGGTAACTATAACAGAAGTCCACAAAATACATACCAAAACACCTACAATCAGGGGAATAGGAACCACCCAAATTTCTCATGGAGCAATAACCAGCAAACTCATGCTCCACGACCATCATATCCCCCTGGTTTCTAGAGTCACCAACAACCGGTTCAACAGCAGGAAAAGAAATCCGATGTGGAGGAAATGTGGGCAAAATACATGACTAGCAACGATTTGGCTATGAAGAATCAAGCTATGGCTATCAAAAAATAGAAAATCAGATAGGTCAAATTGCATTGGCATTGAATAATAAACCACAAGGAACATTACCTAGTGACACCGAGAGAAATCTGTAGGGTAATCATGACCAATGTAAAGCAGTTATGTTGAGAAGTGAAAAACATCTCGGGGGTAATAGTGCGAAAAATTCAATAATAATTTGAGAAAAAGTTGATGACAATGATGCGTGGTGGAGGTAACAAAATGAGGAAATAAAGTTAAACAATGAGCCGATTGTTTTTCCTCCACCGCCATTTTAGCGAGAGGGTCAAAAACGTAAATCGATAAGCGATTCATAAAAGTTTTTAGACGTATTAATGAAACTCCATATTAACATCCCAATTGCAGAGGCCCTAGAGAAAATGCCGAGTTATGCGAAGTTTATGAAAGGAATTACATCGAGGAAAAATAAATGGGAAGATTTCAAACAAAGGCACTAACGAGGAGAGAGTGCGGTCTTGGTTATTCGTAAAAAAGCTACCACCAAAACTCAAAGACCCGGAGCTTTACTATCCCGCGCGATCGGAAAATGTCGTTTAACAAATGTTTATGTAATTTGGGGCTAGTATAAACTGATGCCATTGTCAGTATACTCAAAATTGGGTTTTCCCGCGCCAAAGCCTACAAATATTTCATTGCAATTGGCGGATAGGTCAGTCACATATCCGAAAGGCATTGTAGAGGACATACTCGTTAAAGTGGATAAGTTTATATTCCCTGCGGACTTTATCATTCTTGATTTCGATGAAGATAAGAACATCTCGATCATCCTAGGGATACCTTTCTTGGCCACTGGAAGGACACTCATAGACATGCACAAAGGAGAACTTACTATGAGAGTCCAAGACCAAGAAATAAAATTCAATGTGTTCAAGGTCATGAAGTACCCTATGGAAGAGGAAGAGTGTTTTCGAATGGATTTAATTGAGCAAATTACAAGCGAAGAAATGTGCAAGAGTTTGATCAACGATCCATTAGAAACAACCTTATTGGGGGATGAAGAAAAAGACGACCCAGAATTTATGGACTTATTACAGATACTAGACTCATTGCCACGAGTTAGCCGATTCAGAGCACCGTTTGAACCTCTGCACACTGAGGAGACAGCTGCAGAAAAATTGAAACCATCATTGGAGGAGCCACCGACATTAAAACTTAAGCCACTCCCTAAACATCTCAGGTATGCTTATTTAGGCAATTCAAATTCTCTACCTGTAATTATTTCTGCTACACTTAACGAATTGCAGGAAGAAAAGTTGCTGAGGGTGCTTAGGGATCACAAATCAGTGATTGGATGGACGATTGCGGATATAAAAGGCATTAGCCCATCATTTTGCATGCACAAGATTCTGATGGAGGATGATGCAAGACCATCGGTGGAGCATCAACGTCGACTTAACCCAATCATGAAGGAAGTGGTCAAGAAGGAAATTCTGAAATTATTGGATACCGGTATCATATACCCAATTTCCGACAGTAAATGGGTAAGTCTGGTTCATTATGTGTCGAAGAAATGGGGAATGACGGTGATACAGAATGAGGACAATGAGTTAATTCCAACAAAGACAGTGACAGGTTGGAGGGTGTGCATCGATTATAGGAGATTGAATAAGGCAACCCGAAAAGATCATTTCCCACTACCTTTTATCGATCAAATGTTAGACAGGTTAGCAGGACATGAGTTTTACTGTTTATTGGATGGATACTCAGGCTATAATCAGATCGCCATCGCTCCTGAGGATCAAGAAAAGACAACATTTACATGCCCTTATGGTACATTTGCATTCAGGAGGATGTCATTTGGGCTATGCAACGCACCAGCAACTTTTCAACGGTGTATGATGGCTATTTTTCTGATATGGTGGAGAAGAACGTTGAAGTCTTCATGGACGATTTCTCGGTCTATGGAGACAATTTTGATACTTGCCTAGAGAATCTGGTCATGGTTTTGCAGTGATGTAAGGATACAAACCTCATACTCAATTGGGAAAAATGCCACTTCATGGTTGAAGAGGGCATAATTTTGGGCCATAAGGTCGGGCTCAAGGATTGGAGGTAGACAAAGCAAAGCTGGATACGATCTAGAAATTACCTCCACCGAGCTCAGTTAAGGGTATTAGAAGTTTTCTGGGGCATGCTGGGTTCTACAGGAGGTTCATAAAAGACTTCTCTAAGATTATAAAACCTCTGTGTAGTCTTTTAGAGAAGGACGCTACTTTCAGCTTTACTGCGGAATGCAAGTCCGCGTTTGAATTGTTGAAGAAGAAATTGACTACAGCCCCCGTGATAGTCGCACCGGACTAGAAAATGCCATTCGAGCTTATGTGTGATGCAAGCGACTATGCGGTTGGGGATGTTTTGGGCCAAAGACGAGACAAGGTGTTTCACGCCATATACTATGCAAGCAAAACACTCACTGAGACTCAAATGAATTACACTACCACGGAAAAGGAATTGCTTGCAGTAGTGTATGCATTCGACAAATTCTGGGCATACTTGATTGGGACTAAGGTGATAGTCTACACGGACCATTCGGCGATTCGGTACCTAATAGCGAAAAAAATGCTAAGCCATGCCTTATCCGATGGATTCTCCTACTTCAAGAGTTTGATTTAGAAATTAAAGAACGAAAGGGGACGGAGAATCAAGTTGCCAACCATTATTCAAGGCTGGAAAATCTGGAGAAAATGGATGAAGATAGATGCGCGATCAATGAGTCATTCCCGGATGAGCAACTATTTGGGTTAAATACAGAATTTTCGTGGTATGCAGACTTCGCAAATTTTGTGGTAAGCAAAATGCTTTCCCGGATCTTACACGACAACAGAAAAAGAAGTTTCTTCATGACGTCAAGTGGTATATGTGGGATGAGCCGTATCTATTCAAACAGTGCGTCGACAAGATGATTCGGCGATGTATTCCCTATAGTGAAGTGCACAACATACTGCAAGAATGCCACTCATCGGCATATGGGGGACATTATGGGAGTGAGAACACCGCGGCAAAAGTGCTTCAATCCGGGTTTTTTGGCCAACATTGTTCAAAGACGCCCACCAATTTGTGAAAACATGTGATAGATGCCAAAGGGTGGGAAACATATCTAAACGAAATGAGATGCCCCTACAAACAATTCTAGAAGTGGAAATCTTTGATGTATGGGGCATTGATTTCATGGGGCCATTCCCGTCGTCGTTGAGCAATCAGTATATTCTACTCGTGGTGGAATATGTCTCGAAATGGGTTGAAGCTGTCGCACTACCATCTAACGATGCCAAGGTGGTCCTCAAATTCCTACAAAAAAATATTTTCACAAGGTTTGCCACGCCAAGAGCGCTAATCAGTGACGAAGGTAGTCACTTCTGCAATAAAGCTTTTACGGCTCTTTTGGCTAAGTATGGGGTTAACCACAAGGTGGATACAGCATATCACCCTCAAACAAATGGACAGGCTGAGGTTTCGAACAGAGAAGTTAAGAAAATATTGGAAGAAGTCGTAAATCCGAGTCAAAAAGATTAGTCACTTCGGTTGGATGACGCATTATGGGCTTACCAGACTGCTTATAAGACGCCAATTGGTATGTCACCATACCAACTACTATATGAAAAGGCCTGTCACCTACCAGTCGAACTACAGCATAAAGCCTACTGGGCCATTCAGAAACTAAACTTCGATCAAACAGCTGTAGGGGACAAGAGATTACTACAACTAAACGAGCTCGATGAATTCCGACTTCAGGCATACAAGAACGCTAAACTATACAAGGAGAATGTTAAGAAATGGCACGACAAGAAAATTATGGACAGAACTTTCGAACCGAGGTAATCAGTATTGTTGTTCAACTCTCGTTTACAGTTGTTCCCCGGTAAGCTTAAGTCATGATGGTCGGGACCATACACCATCAAAACTGTGTTTCCACATGGCGCAGTCGAACTCTACAGCCAAAATCCATTGGAGACATTCAAGGTCAATGGTCAACAGATAAAGCATTATTGGGGCGGAGATGCAAACTGGGATGCCGACAACATTACCCTAGCCGATGCTCAGTGACAGGAGAGTCATCGTCGGGCTTACGATGTTAAAACTAGCGCTACTTGGGAGGCAACCCATGTTCTACGTTTTTTTTTATTTTCTTTTTGTTTACCTTTTCTTTTTATAGAGGTAATTAAGTTCCGTTGAATGTTTCCAAAAATTCTTATTGATTTGCAGGACAAAGAAGGAAAATATTCTACCATCACAAAGGCGGACCCTTGTTGTCCAATAAGCGTAAGCGGTACGGACGACGCTTCTGAAGACCGAACAATTTGAGACCATGCAAAGGTCTTTGAGTGCAATTCACAAAGTCGACAAATACCGAGGGGCTTAAAGCGCTTAATGTAAGCGCCAGATTTACTAGATCTTCTGACCCACTACCATACCGACCACTTACTTCACTTTATCACAGTAGCAGGCGCACGTGTTAATTTCCCAGGTGCCTAATTCAAAAAAACAAAATCGAGACCTTGCCTCTCCTTCACCCAATCAAACTCTTTCACCTCTCCTTCACCAAATAGAATTCCACCACTTATCTTCCACTACTTCAAATTCAACCCTCATTAAATTCAACAGTCATGACAACATCTCATAACTCCTTCTCCTCTTCAACTTCTACTCCATTGCTACCCATTCACCTTTCACCTTCTATTATCCAATTCACGTTGGAATCACCTCTCCTATATAAACTCCAACTTCACTCTCCTAATTAATATCAACTATACACTACATCCATTACATACCTTACACCAATCACTTGGGGAGACATACTCAAATCGGGGGAGGCAATTAGCGCAAGGAATTACATCTCACCTCTTGCTTGCTCATCCTCTCCAGTCTGAATATCAAGTAAGTAGAACAAATTGGGTATTGGTGTTTGTTTTCATAGTTTGGCTTGCAAGATTACACTAAGTACCCTATTTTGGGGAAAACTCTACCACCCACCAACCTGCTCGATAAAATGCCTGAACCAAACCTTGAACCCATTCACTCCACAAACCACCATGTCATCCAACAAAAGACAACGTCCATCCTCCTCCACTGCTAGGCCTCAATATGACCACACTAGGTTTGTTAGTGAGAGGGCCGCTGACCGATTCAAGACAACCATCGACAAGAAAACATTGGTGCTCGAACGTGGGTTGAAGCCGAATGCTAATTAGGATGGCGACATAGCTTTGTAAATTGTGGAGCGAAATTGGTTTCAGTTGGTCGAACAACCACTTCCAGCGGCAATTAACATAGTGAAAGAGTTTTACGCAAATGCAATGGAGCATGTCAATCGTGTAGTCATGGTTCGGGGGAAACCGGTGGCATTTCACGCCAATGCAGTCAACGAGTATTTTGGGTTAGAAGCACCACAAGACGACCAATACGAAGATGGTTTGCCCGAGCTAGACGAGATGATTGTTCGACTAGGCAAATCGGGAACTAAATGGGTTATTCAAACCGGAACAAATAAAAAGATAAGTTTCCCACATTTTGCACTTAGTCGATATGGAAAAGCTTGGTATGCATTTATATGTGCCCGATTAATGCCCATGCGCCATCAGACTGAGGTCACTAAGGCACGGGCACGACTATTGTATGGGATGATTGTACATCATCATTTCCATATGGACAACTCAATTTCTTTCTATAGTATTGATGTGGGGGAATGCATTCAAGAGTCCATTGACTGGGTGTTACACGGAAGTACTACTGGAGGTTTGTTGCACGGATTCTTAATCACTGACTTGTGCCGAAAAGCGAGAGTGCAGTGGCAACCTACCGAACCTATCCAACACCCAATGGCAATCATTGATCATGAAACAATTGAGAAGTATAAGGCCTAAGAAGGGGCGAGATCACATCCACGCGACGAAGGCTACATAATGATTCGACAACCATCACCCCCAGCGGCAGCGGAACCAAGGCAGGAGCCACCAACGAGGACTTCTAGGAATCAATTTCTATGGTTGGCTCAATGTCAAGATTTAATACATCAGTACAATGCAAATGCACACTACAATCCTCGAAGCTCTACGCTCTGCCTTGGCTTCTGTAATCTTGATCAGCTTGATACACTACGATCTCTTCGAAGCCTGTCTATTACATCTCAAGATCAACCTAACAAGTTTGATCTTCTTTTCTATGCATTCATTTACAGAATGATATACATTAAGAGCTTAGATCAACCTAACAAATTTGATCTATCACTAAGTCCTTATACAAATATTCCTTGAAGGACTTTACAAATAATCATGAGCATTTATAATTAAACATCAAATCAAAATATACACTCTCCCAACATAGAGTATAATGAAGCTGATCACTTTATATACTTGCAAAGGGGTATGATTTTATCTTTATGGTTATCTGATACACCTGGCTATATCAAAGTAAATCTTAGATAGTTACTCGAGAAGAGAAGTTCTAGATCCTTTGTGATCACTCAGCATAAACTCTGGGAATTATTTCCAATCTGTTATTTGGGTATATCAGAGTAAATCTTTGATAGTTACTTGAGAAGAGAATTTCAAGATCTTGTAAGATCATTTATCATAAACTCTGTAGAGTATTTCAAAATTGTTATTCAATTGAATATCGTAGAAAATTTTAAAGCATTGTATCCTTTCGTTAAGGTGCTGCTTAGGTTGCGAGAAGATTGGTTAGAGAAGAATGAATTGTTCAGTTATTTCAAAGTTCCCCGAACTTTGGTGTCATTCTATCAAAATAGATAGTCTGTTGTTCTGATTCTTTTACATTCATTGTATATCTTAACTTGCGGGGCAATTTGTTGCTCACCCTTGCTAAATAAAACATTTCAGCTAGGGACGAAGTAGTTGGAGGTGTTGTGAAGAGCAAAGGTAAAGGTGTTATGTTGTAATAGCTATGGTTAACATTATTATTATGTTGTATTTGTAAACCTTTTTTGTGTGTCTAAAGGGTATGTTTGTAATATGAAGGTTAGATAACCTAGGATGAATGTATTAACTATATCAGTTAATGTGGTGTAAATTTCTATTCATAATTAAATGGGTAGTTAGATGTTATTTATATTGTGGATCGTGAGCACCAAACTCGGGAGTCAGGTAATCCGGATTTGGGGGAAACACAACTCCAGTCCCCATCAGAATTCATGGGAGCAGACAATCATGACATCCCGTTGGAAAACAGTCCAACAAACCACATACATCATACATTTGCATCATGCTGCAGTACATTACATTGCATGAATATGATAAAGAGGGGCATATGTAGACACTCGAAAATTTTGCATTCATGTTACTAACCTTGCAGGAGGGCAAAATCGTCTTCCAGAGATAACCTTGGAAGTCAAGTCAGCACAATCCCGGAGACAACCACGGGATATTCAGTTTCAACCTCGGAGGCAACCCCGAGGAAGTGCAATTCCATTTCCAGATATAACACCGGAGAAGTCAATACCATCTCAGAGACAACCCCGAGATATTTAGTTCCAGTCCCGAAAACAACCTCGGGAGATACAGTTCAAACCTCGGAGACAACCCCGAGGCATGCAGTTGCAGTTCCGAAGATAACTGATGAGTAGGTTTTTAACCTACGATTTATGTTCGTTTAGCTTGATATATAGTTTGTCTTTGGTAATTTCATGTTACTTTTGATAGGTTGTTTGCTTGTTACAGGATAATACATGGGCTTATCAAAATGTTACAATTGGAAGAAGATTCCGAGCAATTTGGAAGTTTCTGACTACATAGCGCGGGGCGCGCTGTGTTGCATGGAGCACTGGCGCGAGGAGCGCTTGAGCGAGGAGACCTCCTGGGACGCTAGCGTGGGGCGCGCTGCTGGTGTGTGTTACGTAGCGCGGGGCGCGCTGCGTCAGGATTTTTGTTGGGCGAATTTTGTTGTTTGGCTAGAAGTTGAGTTATGTTGGGAACTAATAATTCTTTATGTAATGTGATAATATTAGGAGTATGGGATGGTTGTTAGTTTAATTTGTGGGAGTCTTTGACTTGTAAGTTGTTGATTTTGAAAAGGATTCATGGCTCCATTGGATTTCTTATGAGGAGAGTTAGAGTTGGATTAGAATTGAGGTATGGAGCTGAAGTGAGACTATTTTTATGCTAAGTATGGAATAAGAGGGAGAGAGGAGATAGAGACTGCGAGCTATCGAGATTTTAAAGAACAAGAGCTTGGAGGAAAGAAGGAAGGTGACTAATTTCACGAAGATTGCAGAATTGAAGGGCGAAAAGGGTGGTGTATTACTATTCTCCTTAATTTTCTATATTCTGTAATTGGGATGATGTGTTCTTCTGTTATTTAAGTTTTTTAAGTCATTCGTTATGAACTAATTTGCTTATTAGACTTGTGATGGATCTTTGAGTGAAATGATGATTCTATAACTTTGATTTCCAATTCAATAAAATATTTTTAGTTTATCTATGTTAATTCGAGCATGAATTTATGAGTTGCTTGATCACCAATTCTTTGTGGACTTGAATGGAATCGAGAGAGGATGTTCAAATCTAGACCTAGTTAATATAGAATGTGTCATGAATTTTGTCAATAGCAGATTTTTGATTATTGTTGAGGTAGAGATATGCTTAACATCACACGTAATCGGATAGAGAGCTTAAGCTTAAACCTTCTTTAATTGCAGTTCACATAGAGATATAGTGAGTTGGTTGATTTAGGCGTTTAACTGATTTCTATCTTAATTGTGGATTGACGTTAATACGGTATTAGTGCATCGAGAGGTGGCTAGTATTACATTCGTGTTCTTGATTAATAAACTGGGATATTAAATTGAGTTGGAATAAAGGTTTGAAAATCAGAGTGAAGCTCAGGGTGAAATCATAAGTCTAATTCTTCATTAATTGTTTGAAATTTTGGATTTTGATATTAGCGGTTGTTTTGTGATAGTTTATTTATTTACTAATTTAGTTTCTACAATTTAAAACCATTGAATTGAATAGTTTAATAAAATTAAGGTTAATAAAAAATTGATAATTGTGAAGTTAAAATTCTTGCTAATTTGTCTTCGTGGGAACGATACGTTATTCACTACTATATTACTTGTTGACCACGTACACTTGCGTGTTTTGCGCGTATTGATTTTATAGCCAACAATAACCCCGGAAATGCTTATTTCAAACCCCAGAAATCAACTTCAATCTCGGTGATAGCCCCGAGGCACTAAGTTCCCAAACCCGGAAATGACCCTGGGAGGACAGGCACACCTCAGAGACAATCCTGAGAATGGTCAGCACTTGCAACAGCCCAATCTCAGAGATAACCCTGAGCAACGACTGCTAAATCAGCCCAAAACTGGAGATAACCCAGGTCAGGGGCAAAATCGTCATTTTGCCACCTCAATCCCACATTCGCGTCATCTCAACAGCATTTCAACCTACATGCTACAGACAAGTGTCCTACAAGAACTATAGCTCCAATCCCGAGTGACTAATACACAAGATATCACACCGGATAGAATTTGAAGCTTGAAGATCTGGGCATGGACCCATCTTCCTGACTTTGTACAACCTCTTATCCCATGTCCTTGATATCTCTCAACAATAGCATATCGTAAAAGGTCTTAAACACCTCGATCGGATGCCCGGATAGAAGTTTTGAAGGTTCGAACGGACAACACGTTGCACGAGTGCATGTACTTGATACTGGTGGGACCCACACAGAGCAGGCACCCCGAGCACCATGTAGGTACACTGGGCTCCCCTCTATAAATAGAGGGCTTAGGGTGGCCATTTTGTAAGAAAAAAAGGGCGAGGAAGCCCTGTCCAATTTGCTCTGTACACACTATAAATTGAGTGCTTTCTCATTTCAAACACTTATGAGCTTATATTTGGCTACCATTTACCGGTGGGAACCGAGTGTTCATCCATTTAAAGATATTGAAGTCTTATTTGGCGGTCCACCGTAAGCCTTTCTTACATTACTTTAAGCCTTTTCTACACTTCTTGCACACACCGTTATTCATGTTGAGAGTCGTGTTTACGTGTAGTATGCCTTTACTTCTATCTGCGTGGCTTTTTTCTTTCTTTATGTATATATATATATATATATATATATATATATATATATATATATATATATATATATCATCGATTTATGTCTTGATTGAGCCTGGATTCACATCTCGAGTGTTTATTGCTTTTATATATATCTATATATAAATCATTATCGAACTTTGTTAGGTGAGCCCAGATTTTATATCCTAGAGAATTTATTTGCTTTTATATATATAAGTACTTATATATATATATATATATATATATATATATATATATATATATATATATATATATATATCATCAAACTCAGGTTGATTGAGCTCAATTTTATATCCGTAGGCGTTATCGCTTTTATATATATATATATATATATATATATTATATCCAGTGCCTCGGAGTTACTTTGTGGCCTTTTACTTTTTTATTTACATTTCATCGACACGGAGTTTACTTAAGTGGCAGCTTGATCGTCTATATATATATATATATATATATATATATATATATATATATATATATATATATATTTACGCTTTTATACATTTACTTTTCCGTCCCGCTTGGAGTTTACTTCGTGGCGGTTGATCGTTTCTATATATATATTTACAACTTATATATATATATATATATAACCTGTCGACGTCGGGATTTTTAGGTGTCCCTTTCCGTTACTTGTTCTTTGGTCTTCTCATTTTTAGGTGAGATTTGTTTGAAAAAACAAGTGAAAAAGATCCGACATGTATAATGTCAACGATGGACTGTAAGAGTCGCCAGTTGATTTTTTAAATGGTTGTACCAACACAACCGAGAAAAAGTTTGCACATTGACCCAGTGATGTGACACGGCTAAATGGGTCGATGAAACCGAGATTCATTAGGGTCCGGAGACTTGATTATGCAGAGGGAATGTGTTAGGCACCCCCCGACATCCGTGTTACAATGGTGACCGCCTCTTTTCAAGAAACTATTATCTGAATGTGTGTGTGTGGGTCAATGTGCTGTTTATTTGGAACTGGTATGAGGCCTCGTTAACACCTATATACACAAGGTTTGAATTTGTGTAAAAATTCAATTTTATCAAGATATGGCAGTGATATTTTATAAAAGAGGTTTTTTCAAACCCTTGTGCTTAATAGTAATTGAGACCTTTTACACTTCCATTTTATTAAGTGTTCGGCTTGATTGATTTTATTTTTTTGAGATGCGAAGCATCTATAAGAAATAATATACAAAATAATGCCGATTTTCTCGTGGGTATGAAAACCATCTGAGGAAATTCGGACACTTCGCAGAATAATTTACAAGTTTTCACAATTTGAAAATGTCCATCACGGGAACCGAATCTAGATCCAATGGGCTGAATCTGTGATCACATGATTCCTAGGCTCACATGATACCGCAATTTGTATGAAAGAAGTAAGCAGGTATATATATAAAAGCTGTAAATATATATATATATACGCATATGATCGTACCACCACGAAGCACCTCAATGGGGATCGAAAAAATGTAAATAAATCAGAAAAGCTATCAACCGCCACGGAGGAAACTCCAAAGACGAAAACGTAAATAAAGCTATACAAGCGATCAACTCGCCACGAAGTAAACTCCAGTAGTATGAAAACCATCCGAGGAAATTCAGACATCTGCGAGAATAATTTACAAGTCGCCATAAATTGAAAATGTCCATCACGGGAACCGAATCTAGATCCAATGGGCTGAATCTGTGATCACATGATTCCTAGGCTCACATGATACCGCAATTTGTATGAAAGAAGTAAGTAGGTATATATATAAAAGCTGTAAATATATATATATATACAGACATGATCAGCCACCACGAAGCACCTCAATGGGGGATCAGAAAATGTAAATAAATCTGTAAAAGCTATCAACCGCCACGGAGGAAACTCCAGGCGGACGAAACGTAAATAAAGCTATACAAGCGATCAACTGCCACGAAGTAAACTCTAGAGTATGAAAACCATCTGAGGAAATTCAGACACCGCAGAATAATTTACAAGCTGCTTACAGCTGAAAATGTCCATCACGGGAACCGAATCTAGATCCAATGGGCTGAATCTGTGATCACATGATTCCTAGGCTCACATGATACCGCAATTTGTATGAAAGTATTAAGCAGGTATATATATAAAAGATGTAAATATATATATACAGACATGATCAGCCACCACGAAGCACCTCAATGGGGGATCAGAAAATGTAAATAAAGCTGTAAAAGCTATCAACCGCCATGGAGGAAACTCCAGGCGGACGAAACGTAAATAAAGCTATACAAGCGATTAACTGCCACAAAGTAAACTCCAGACAGGACGAAACGTAAAGAAAGTTGTAAAAGCGATCAACCACCACGAAGTAAACTCCAGGTGGGACGGAATATATATATATATATATATATATATATATATATATATAGCGATAAACGCATATAGGATGTAAAATCAAAGCTCATCGAATGAGTTCGACAACAATTCATATATAAGTATATATATATATATATATATATATATATATATATAAGCGAGTAAACGCTAGGATGTAAAATCTGAGCTCATCGAACAAAGTTCTACAACAATTCATATATATATATATATATATATATATATATATATATATATATATATATATATATGAGTAAACGCTCCTGATGTAAAATTAGGGCTCATCGAACAAAGTCCAGACACACGTTAATATATATAAATATATATATATTAAAGCGATGGCCTCCTGCATCAAAGTTCAGGCTCATCGAACAAAGTCCAGACACACGCCTTATATATATATATATAGTATATATATATATATATATATATATATATATATATATAAAAGCAAATAAACGCTCCGCATCAAGTTCAGGCTCAATCGAGGCATAACTCGATAATGTTAGTCCATATATATATATATATATATATATATATATATATATATATATATATATATATATATATATATATATATATATATATATATATATATATATACAAACTAAAAATAAAACCACTGAATAAAGTCCTGCAAACACACGCAAACACGACTCTCAACGTGAAGAAGGGTGTGTGTAAAGATGAAGAGAAAGGCTTTAAAGTGTGTAAGAAAGCTTGCAGTGGACTGCCAAAGAAGACTTCTATATCTTTAAAGTAGATGAAACTCAGCTCCCGCCGGTACAAAAGTAGCTATATGTGAGCTCACAAGTGTATAAAATGAGAAAGCACTGAGTATATTGTAAGTACGGAGCAAATTTGACAGGGCTTCCTCGCCTCTCTTTTTTCTTAAAATGGCCACCCCAAGCCCTCTATTTATAGAGGGGGGAGCCGCAGGTGTACCTGCGGCCAACCGCAGTGTACTTTGCCGGGTTGCCGCCGGGTTTCTCGGTCGTCGTGTCGTCTCTCATGATGACATGCACGTAGCCTTCGCAATGTCCGCTCGAACTTTCAGAATCGTAATCTGGGCATTCGGCTGAGGTATATAGGGCCTATTTCAGACCGCCGTTGTCGAGAGTTATACAACGGCATGGGAGTAGAGGTTATACGAAGTCATGAAGATGGGACGGTGCCCTCCGGTCTTCAAGATTCAAATTCTATCAGTTACCCTGCACAATAGTCACTCGGGATTGGTTTTCCTTGATTTTTGTGGGACATTGTTGTGTAGAAATATATGTATGAGATGTTGAGATGACGTGATGTGGCCTTGAGTTGGCTAGATGATAACTTTTCCCCTCACCAGAGTTATCGCCGGTTTGGGCTGGTAAAGCAGACGTTGCTTAGGGTTATCTCTGAGATTGGACTGCTGTTAGTGTTGAAGGTCATCAGTATCATCTCTGAGGTGTGCATGTCCTCCCGATATTATCTCTGGGTCTGGTCTTGAGTGCCTCGGTGTGAGTCTCGAGGTTGAAGCTGATTGCATGCATTTGAAACAAGCATTTTCGGGGTCATCGTCGGAACTGCATTCCTTAGTGTTATCACCAAGGTTGGTAGCTGCTATTCCCAGTGTTGGGACTGAGACTGGATACCTCGGGGTTATCTCCGAGATTAATCAGTCTTCTCCGGTGGAGTTTCCGGTATTGGAACTGCATGCCTCGGGGTTATCTCCGAGGTTGGAACTGTTACTCCCGGTGTGTGTTCCAGGGTTGAGACTGAACGTCTGGTAGTATCCGGACTGGATATGAGCTGTCTTCCAAGGTTATCTCTGAAAGATGAATCTGCATTCCTGAAATGTCAGTGACAGGTGTGCAGAAAATTTTGAGTGTCTACAGATGCCCCTCTTTATCATATTCATGCGATGCAATGCATGGGTAGGATAAAGAATCCTAGACACTTGAAATGAAATGTGTTGTATGATGCATGTGTGTGGGGTTGTTGCCCAACATGTTGGGGACGATTGTCGGATCCTTGTAACGTTTACCGAGGATTGGCAACTATGACCCGATTAGATGTGTGATCTGAATCTGGTAGGATGTTGATGTTGGGGATATCACCAAAGTTCGTAATCATTGATACAGACTTGATTCAGAAGAGGTGCGTCTTATGTGTAAGAGATCTGTGGGATAAAAGCTTCGTCTGTTTGAGGATGTGTACAACATATTCCATCATCGATCCTCTTTGATGATGCTGACTTTTTCCTGGTTTGTATCACCGGGATATGTCAATTTTCTGTTGGATTTACTGCCAACAGCATATGCTGTCAGGGTTGCCTGACCTTCGTTGACATGTACTTCACCGACATGTGAATCAATGGCTGCTATGCATTGTGACCCTCATCGAGGTTCCGCTGGGGAATATGAATACCACAGTACGCAATCGTCGAACAACTTTCAATGCCTCGATGGGTTTACTTGTCATCGGCTGAAATACCGTCAAGGTTTCTTGACCTTCATTGATACGTACACCAATGGATGACAATGTGTGGCGACCCCCGTCGGGGTACGCGTTGTAACCTCGTTGATGTGTGTATCAACGACTGATATAATTGGATGGCTTCCGACGCTTCATTGGATTTACTTGCCAATGGTTATAATGATGTCAAGGCTGCTTGACCTTCGTTGATGTGTGTGTCAACGAATGAACACGCATTGTAACCCCCGCCGAGGATTGCTTTTGATACTACGTTGTGACCCCCGCCGGGGATCCTTTTGATACTGCGTTGTGACCCCCGTCGGGGAATGTTAGAGAATTAGTGTGTTAACCCTGAATTGGCGGCATTGGACCTGCGCAAGGTATTGCCGAGCATGGCTGGTAACATTTGAGATCATCGGTATAGTGTACCCTGTGTTTGGGCGAATACCAATGAATGATGGACAGGCCCAAGGTTCCATATGGGAAGACCTGGATTTGTAAGCTATTCTGCTCAATCGCGTAGCGTTTTTATCCCTAATTTGACCTTCTCAGTCTATAAGAACTCCTTTGCAACTCAAACTGGACCGAGCTGGAGGGGTGGGACCCACATAAAGGTGCCGCAGGTACACCTTCTTCAGCCGCAGATGGACCTACGGCCAACCGTGGATACTAATATCCTGCAGGTTGATCTCATAAGTCATTTTCAACTTGTGTCGCGAAGAAAATTCGAGAGCTCTCCTTGAGATCTCTTTGAATTGGGCGACTTTCTACGCAAATTTTGTTCTGCGTATGAGTGTTCTACACTATCCTGGTAACGTATGCATGTATTTTTTTTCCAGTTTTTATCCGTTGGAAAATGACTTATCATATGAAATGCATCTAAACACATAGTAGTGATTATGTATGCTCAAATGACTTGATAAAAAATATTCAACATAGTAAATGTTAGTATTAAACCATGCTGAACACAATGATGTGAAAAATTTTGACTTTTGAGACAGTCAAATTGGCACCTTTTCTGCTATTTTTGTCCTATTTGAGGCCAAATGAGCAAAAGGTAAAAAGGTAAAATACTATTCGTATTGAGGTTAACCTTATGTATTGATAATTTTGATTTTTAATGCATATATTATGTATATGACTTTGGGGCAGGTGTACTACTGAATGGCCACCTAGTCATGCCTATGTGCATGTGGATAATCCGATTTACAAAGGGGACTATGGCAAAAAATTTCCAAAATGTAGGCATTTAATTAGTCATGCATTTTTAACTCTATTGTAGATGTATGTTAAAGTAATGCATGCATGCATGTAGTCATAAAATGCATTTTGAAAAGCTCCAAGTCAGGAAATACCACACCCTTTCTTAGGTGATTTGGAGACTTGTTGTCTAGATATTATGGATCCGGATCAGCCGAGTAGTTCCTGTAGGACCACTTCTGGTGTATTGAGGAGGGCTTCTGAAGTGCCTCGACCCCGTTCTGTTAGACAGCCTCGTCGGTTGCTAGAGGCGGTGATACGTCCAGTCCGGGTTGACGTGTCAGACGTTGAGGACGAGGAGGAGGATGTTCCGGTTGCTGACCCCGCTCCTACTGCACATGTTCCCCATAGGGACCTCCCGAGTATTCAGGTGGCAAACCCAGAGCTTCTGGGTGACTTGAGTCGACATCCCTCAATGTATTTGCATGCTAACAAGGTATGACGTTAGATCTTAATTTTCCTTCTTTCCTATTGATGAGGAGTAAAAGGATTTTGATGTTGATCTGCATTTCATGTAGGTTCCCGGCTTCACACAGCCTCGAGGGAACTGGTTTAGCATACACTCCATGTACCAGGCTCTTCATCCTGACTACAGAGCGATTGTGCATGACTGGGGATTTGGAGCATTCTTTTCCATCATTCCCCATCGTTGTCCCTGGGGTTATCTCAGGGTATTATCTAAGAGATGGTTTCATCAGACTCAGTCACTCCATCTGTTGGATTGTGGTGATGATGACGCCGATGGATTGGCGGTTCATCACAGGTATGGATTTTGGAGGGGCGCCAGTGCCTTGCATGGCGAATATTACCCCTACTGCCGTTAGATCCTTGTTAGGAGTTCCGACGGAGGTGCTCAAAGGTAGGATTGTGCGTATGGGTCCTTTGAGCGAGGATGCTATGAGTGGGCTATTGAGCGAGCCCATGCCTGATGATGTCAGAGTCAGGGATCGCATTCTTCGGCGATTGTTCCTGATGATCATTAGAGGCTGCTTCATAGCAGATAACTCTTCTACGGTGTCGTTCATTTTGGTCAGCGTCACGCGTCATGTGGACCGTATTGGAGAGTACGATTGGGGTTCCTATACCTTTGCCTATTTCCTCAGGGGCATGCGTATGCGCTCGCAGGGTTTAACTGAGGCGTGGTTAGGATTCTACCCATTTTTGCTGGTGAGTATTTCTCTTGTCATTTCCCATGTATAGGTTGAGAGTGTTTACTGACCGCAGATGTGTGCCTTTGTGTTGGCAGTTTTGGGCCTATGAGAGGCTTCTATGTTTGCGACATGTGAGCATGTTAGGTTTAGATACCTATCCACGAGGACGACGATGGCATCATTCCATATTGGCGGAGGTCCTTGTAGCTGAGGGTTTCACTCATTGTCGCCTACAGTTGGAATTATTGACAGCTGATATCATTACATGGATTCCCTATTCTGGGGAGCACTTGGCCATCGGTTTTGAGGATGGGTACCCGACTGGCGTCGAGTATGTGATCTCCACTCAGAGAGTTCCTCTCTTTACAGATGGAGGATGGGAGCTCTATTTAGGAGAGCGTGATATTAGGAGCACCACAGGGGAGATTCATATGCCGATCTTGCCTCCTGCCAGGTGTCATTGGCCTGTATCACAGTCACCCATCATTGACATCCCATTGTTGGGGGTAGATAGTTTTGCATTATCAGAGGACCCTTGTACTCAGGAGATATTCCAGCGTTGGTGGTTCCCTCGCATTATTGGAGCCCAGACCCGCGCCACTCAGTTCATGGGGGATATGGTTCCAAGATCTGTGATGCTGGCGGATTAGCTAGCCTGTGTCTGAGATCCGACTCATGTGACACAGATTGACAATTTGACCCAGCAGTTGAACCGGACATATTTCTTTATCCGGTATTTAGGTAGAGACCCGGCAGAGGCTGATTCGTTTGATCCTTCCAGCTCAGGTGTTGGCCCCTCAGATGACCCATTTGGCTTTGTCGGCGCAGATCCTCCTTTGTATAGGCCTGACATCCCTATTGATAGAGATCCAGTGACTCAGGAGGAGTTATATCAGGTGGACAGGATTGATGATGTAGATATTAACACCATTATCTTCTTCTGATGTGTATTCTCGTTATATCTTTTGATAGGCCTCTGTTAGCTATTGGGTTATTATGCCACATTCTCGCTATATCTTTTGATAGGCCTCTGTTAGTAGTAGGGCGTCTGTGCCCCATTACCCTGTATTTGTAGCTGTACAGAGACGATGTATTTAGATGTTGATATACTTAGGAATGTATGCACAGTTTTTCATTCCCTATATCATATTGCCATCTATTATCTATAGTGCATGTATCATGTTATGCATATGTATGTATTTCCAGAGATATTCAGCATTAACCCCTGGATGGTCTTATGACACGGTCCGTATAGATGTCTTCTTCGATAGTTAGCCGTATTGATCATACCCCACCATTATTGGTAGCGTCTGGTATGCGATCATGGTATGATAGAATGTCACCATCAGACAGGGTGACCGTAGATCATTTGTTACAGCATACTATGACCCTGTTGATGTTTCAGCTTCCCACAGGATTCGTAGATGGCATGCTAGAGCACTAGGTATCGGAGAGGCAGGTTTTCCGATTCGGGACCCAAGAGTTGACTCCCACTCTGGAGGAGTATGTACGGTTGACGATGTTGCCACTGGACAGACCTTGCGTGCATATGGCTTTGGGGGACATGAGTCGACGGTTCATGACCCTCACTGGATTGAGGCGTAGGGTGGTGCAGGATAAGCTTACCTCTGGCCACATTATATCCTAGCGTTTTTTGTTTGACAGATTTGGCTCTGAGGATAGTTATACACGACATTCTGGGGATTTCACCGCACCGGAGGATCATTGGCGTCTAGCCAGGGTGGATGTATTGCTATTGTGTGTAATGTCGTATGTCTATATGCCACGGTACATGGATGAGATAGACATTGGAGTCATTATGGCAGTGAGAGCTCTCAGGGAGGGTCGTACCATCATTCCTATGATTATAGCAGAGACTCTGAGGTCAGCTATATAATGTTGCACTTATCCGACATGAGTGTTTACAGGCAGCTCGGTCATGCTGTACGTGTGGTTTATGTCACACTTGAGACCGATCGGCACCTTTAGACGGCAACAGTATTTACTGTCGTTGTGTCTTTCGTTGCGCAATGAGCGTTGCTAATTGTTCCGCAACGAACTTTTTTTTTTCGTTGCCAAAAGTAATACATTTTGCAACGAAATTTGGCTTTCGTACAGAGACATTGATCCTTTAGCAACAAAATGTATTGTTGCATAATATGTTTATAATAGAGGTTAACACTAGTGCCATATATGAAAAAAAAAATCAAGAAAGAAATGTTTATAATAGAAAACAATACTTAAGCTTACACAAGAGTTTCAACCATGGTTCATTCTTCAAGTATTCTACCAATATTAAAACAGCATTAGCCCAGACCTTTGAAAATCTCTTGTCCCTCAAGTCCTGGGGGTGCATTTTATAAGGTCATCAACAGTACCTACAAAAGTAGTACAAAATAAAAAATAGTTGAATAATCTTGTGCAAAAAGCAATATTATGTTTACTTCTAAAATAAATTAGATGGTTCACAATGGTGAATCTATGATTAACCTTCATTGGAGAATACTTGGGAATAAAAGATGCAATGCAGTAACAAAAATTATTTTAATAAAAACAAATGGAGCAAGGAACCGTGACTCAGATCTATAGATCATGTAAGCCAAGATAAATTAAAGACCATACTTCCAAAATTTTATGTAGTGTCTACAGTTATGTAGTTAAAGAAACAGATTACTGAGAGAGAGAGAGACCGCAATTAGCCCTTCATACTCAGGATTACATCTAACCGTCCATGTCCTGGCAACAATATTAAGAAAAAGTACGTAAGATCAACATTGAGCATACAATATAAGAATTAGATTTATATTCCCTCTGTCCCAAAAATATGTTTGTTTTCTATGTAATTTTCATTGAAAATGGTACTCATTCTTCCGGATAGTGGGAGTACAAATTTTAATAAAAGCAGCGTTGCAGCATTATTCTACAACGCATACCAGTGTGCATGTCTAGGGAGCTTCACTTTCGGTTATTGTCCACAGGACCTATAATGTTGTCTACAATCATGATATTGCAATATTATTTCGTGGTGAGCTAAAAAAAAGTACCAAATTTTTCAGTGTGTTTACCATACCATTTTTTTCTTTGATAAACCAGACTTTCATTACTATAATTGTGACACCCCCAAAATAGGTATACATCACCTATTCTGAGTCGTCAAATACATGGTACAGAATACACATATAACTTAATTATACAACTGTCGTGCAAAGTACGACAAAACATAAACTGAGAGTTTTAATACAAATATTAAATGCCTGACAATATTCAAACTCAAATTCAATATTATTACATTTATTTTCCACTATTTCACTGAATAGTGAGGACTACTAATGTTATCATCTGGTCTATCACTCCATTCCCCGACTAGTCCCTGCTACGTTCTCATTTCAAGAGAACAATAAAAGTAAAAGGGTGAGCTCAACTAGCCCAAGAGGAAATATTATGACTAAGATAATGCGAGAATATATTATCGTTAGCCTTCAACGAAGTTAAACCGATACAATATAACAACCATCAAGTTTAACTGCAATGAACAAGCAATCCATTAAAAGAGTTAAGTAGAGAATAAAATCTACTATCTTTTATGATTTAAAAGGTTTTTCATCACTTTTATCGCTGGGACTCAGCTTAATAAATAATCCACATCATCGAATCACCCATGCACTAAGGCCAAGGATATTCTTTAGTATCACGACCACAATTATCCATGCACTACGGGCCAAGAATATTTGTGTATTCAATAAGGGTCATGATCATGCCAACAACTGTCCATCAATGCACTACGGGCCAATGAGGACTTTTACCACATCATTTGTAAATTACGGTCATGATTACACCGAATAATCCCTGGTCATAATCATACCAAGTCCATCTATGCACTATAGGCCACAGATGACTTTCAACAAAATATAAACATGAGGATGATGACAATGATATAAGAATTCAATAAAACAAGTTCAAGAATTATTTTATCCAGAACTAATAACGTCCAAATTGTCGTCATAATCTTTGTTTTGTAGAGTAAAATTCAAGAATGTTCAAGAATATTTTCATGAAAAGATCTTTGGATGAAGCCAAAATATCGAGGATATTCCACTAATTTCATGGAATATAAAGTCAAAACTTTAACTAACCGAGTATAATAAGGAATGGAATAACAAAAGAAATCACCGAGGCGTCATGCGATAGATCGCATACAGGCGAGTTATTCCAATGAATAATAAATAACGGAATCAGTCCGACGTAAAATGCATGCAGACGTGGATATTCCAACGAGAATAATAAAGACTTTAATCAGTCCTAGCGATAAACACATTACGTGATGTGATATTCCAATGAATAATAAAGATTTTAATCAGTCAAAGCGTAAAAGCATGCATGTGATATTCCAATGAGAATAATAAAGACGCGAATCGGTCCCACAGTAAATGCATGTGAATAGGATATTCCAATAGAATAATAAAGATTTTAACCGAATCCCAAGCGTAGAAACGCATGTGAACGAGGATTTTCCAACGAATAATAAAGAATGGAATAATGAAGAATTTCACCAAGTATAGGGTAGCCACAGATACAAGTTATTCAAATGAATAATAAAGAATGGAATAATAGAAGTTCTCTTCATGGATAAGAAAGAAATAATACTCCCTACCTTAGAAAAACTGGATACTGGAATAGTGAGGTAGCAGACTTCTCTTCTTCTTTCTATAATTTCTCTCTATAATAATCGCTCTAAATCTTTTGTGAATTGATGAGAAATGAAGGAAGAATGAGTTTCTATTTATAGAAAAATATAGTTTCGATAATTGCACGTTTTGGGGCTAGAAAAATTACAGTACAATACCTCCAACTTTTCTTTCATTTTTAATTTAGTCTTGCAAGTATTATCAATCTTGTACCAACTCCCCTAATAGTAAATAATGTGAATCAATAGTTCAATTATGTGAATCAATAGTATAATCATGTGAAAAATACGAATTACAGTATAGTACCTCCATCTATACCTCCATTTTTAACTTAGTCATGCAAGTATTATCAATCTTGCACTAACTCCCTTAATAGTAAATAATGTGATTCAATAGTACACATATGTGAACAATAGTTATATAAGCATGTTAATTAGTAGTAATTAATTGCTCATTTATCCGATAAATTACCCGATTTATCAATATAACCCCTAGACATCAATTATCATCAGAATAAATGTCGATTTTCACTAACACAAACAATTCCAACATAATGAAACTATTTTTATCAAAAATATAAATTTTGAAATTTTAAAGTTTGACTTTTCCCAAAAAAGTTAACTGTTAACTTTTTGACCAAATAGTGAATCCCGAAAAATTTTGTGTTTATAGACTATTTTTACTAATTTCGTAGTTCGGACTCAAATATCACGTCGCGTCTCCAAATTCAACTCCTAACAACATTCATCATTAATATTATAACTCACAATATTTATCAACCGAAATCGTTTCCAAGAAAGAGAGGGCTTTCCAATAAGGATTTCTCCCTTATTAGGCGCAATTAGGTGACCAAACCTCTCCTTGTCAGAACTTCTAGACATTGTAAATATTGCAATTTATAATATGAATAACTTTTTTAAATCTCAAGTATTGATTTAATAAAAAAACATGTTATGCAGGATGATCTTGTGACAATAATTGAATCAATAATATGATAGATATGATCGTAATTCTTTGTAGCAATAATTGAGTATAACTGAGTGACTTCTCACGTAAGCACCAATAATCAATACAAGGTGTGCTACTTATGCAACCAATGCCAGATTCTCGTACTTTTACTTTATCGGGTAG
This sequence comes from Panax ginseng, assembly GCA_020205605.1. Classification (NCBI taxonomy): domain Eukaryota; kingdom Viridiplantae; phylum Streptophyta; class Magnoliopsida; order Apiales; family Araliaceae; genus Panax; species Panax ginseng. Next base: position 99,884,103 of record CM035136.1, on the reverse strand, counting down.
TTCAACAACATTAACGGTAAAACTTCCGTCGTTATTTTCATAAAGTATTTTTGTCATTTTCTCAATCCGACAATAATTCTGTTGTGGGGGTCCACCAATGATTGTGTCGTTGTACGAATATTCCCTGTTAAAACAAATATTCCCCAACCAATCAAATATTATATAACAACTTGTGTACTTTGCAAAATTTGTAAATATTATCCACAACTATAACATTATATCAAATCCACAACATAATATTCAAAAATATATTTCGAGAAAATTTAATATTTATTCAACTGTTGACTTTTTGACCAAATAGTGAATCCCGAAAAATTTTGTGTTTATAGACTATTTTTACAAATTTCGTCGTTCCGGACTCAAATATCACGTCCGCGTCTCCAAATTCAACTCCGAACAACATTCATCATTAATATTATAACTCATAATATTTATCAACCAGGTCGTTCCCAGGAAAAAAGGGGCTTTCCAATAAGGATTTCTCCCTATTAGCGCACAATTAGGTGACCAAACCTCTCCTTGACAGAACTTCTAGACATTGTAAATATTGCAATTTATAATATGAATAACTTTATCGTCTCAAGTATTGATTTAATAAAAAAACATTTTATCAGAGATGATCTTTGTGACAATAATTGAATCAATAATATGATAGATGTTATGCGAAATTCTTCATAACAATAATTGAGTATAACCGAGTGACTTCTCACGTAAGCATCAATAATCAATACCGTAGTGCTACTATGAACCACACGTATTCTTATTTCTTTTACTATCGGGTAGTTCAACAGATTAATCTGGTAAAACTTCCGCCAAGTTATTTTCATAAAGTATTTTTGTCATTTTCTCGATCAAATGATAATTACATTGTGGGGTCCACCAATGATTGTCTTGGTTGTATGAATATTACCTATTAAACCGAATATTCCCACCAATCAAATATTATATAACAACTTTAAATGACTTTGCAAAATTTGTAAATATTACCCACAACTATAACATTATATCAAATCCACACCATAATATTCAAAAATATATTTCGAGAAAATTTAATCTTTATTCAAAAAGTTGGGGTCTTACAACCTCCCCTTCTTATGAAATTTCGTCCTCGAAATTAGGGTGCGTACCTGGTATGTCAAAGATGTGAGGATACTTTGATTTCATTTTAGATTCTAACTCCCAGGTCATTTCCTCAACATCGTGGTTTCTCCACAAAACTTTGACTTGATGTATAACCTTGGAGCGTAGAATATGTTCCTTCTTATCCAAGATTTTAACAGGAACCTATTCATAAGTTAAATCTTTTTCTATTTCATCCGGTTCTAACTCAATAATGTGGTTCGGGTCTTTCACATATTTACGAAACATGGATATGTGAAAAACGTTATGAACACGAGACATACTTAAGCGTGCTTGCAAGTCTATAGCCACGCGCCCTACTCGATCGAGGATTAAAATGGGCCATAAATCGAGGATTGAGCTTTCCTCTCTTTTCAAATCTTGTAACTCCTTTCCATGGAGCAACACGTAACAACACATGATCTCCAATATCGAATTCTCGTCCCTTTCGATGAAGATCGGCATAACTCTTTTATCGATCTTGTGAGGTTTTTATCGTTGTCGGATCATTTGAATCTTTTCCAGTAGTCATACGTACTCAACTCTGGTCCCAACAACGTTGTTTCACCCACCTCATCTCAAAGATAACGGAGAATGACACTTTCTTCCATACAACGCCTCGAATGGAGCCATGCCAATACTTGCTTGATAAGCATTATTGTAGGAAAACTCCACCAATGGTAAGAACTTGTCCCAACTTCCTTGAAGTCAAGGACACAGAGAGTCTTAATAGATCTTGAAGAGTTTGAATCGTCCTCTCCGACTACCCGTCTGGTCGAGAGGATGATATCTTGAGCTAAATCGTAAATCCGTGCCCATAGCTTTTTGCAAACTAACCCAAAATCTTGAAGTGAATCTTGGGTCTCGATCGAAACTATGGATACTGGCAAGATACCATGCAATCTTACAACCTCGTTTATGTACATATATGAAGCAAGATGTTCAAGTGTATAAGTTTCTTGTATCGGTAAGAAATGAGCAGACTTGGTCAATCTATCAACAATGACCCAAATCGCATCTATGTCTTGAGAAACTTTGGGAAGACCGGTAACGAAATCCATGGTAATGTGCTCGCACTTCCATTCTGGAATTTCAAGTGGTTGCAATAGACCTTTTGGTACTTGATGCTCCGCTTTAACTCGTTGACAAATTAGACACCTTGAGATAAATAGCGCTATCTCTCTCTTCATATTGCTCCACCAAAATGTATGACGAAGATCGCAATACATTTTGGTACTCCTAGGATGGATTGCAAACGGTGTGTTGTGCGCCTCCATCATGATTTTATACTTTAAATCAGGGTCGTTAGGAACACAAAGTCTGGAGTTGACTCAAAGTATTCCTTCTTCATCGATTCTTGCTTCCGGCATAGCTCCTTCTTGCACTTTCTTCCTCATACGCATCAGCTCCGGATCTGTAACTTGAGCAACTTTAAATTTATCAATTAAAGTCGGTTCTACTCATATATTCGCCATCATGACATGGGTCCCTGGAGTCTTTAACTCTATCTCCATCCTTTGAAAGTCACACAAAATGGGCTTTTGTGTTGTGAATATTGCACTGCATGCCGCATATGATCTTCTACTCAATGCGTACCATTACCACATTCGCTTTTCGGATGGTATTGGATGGTATGATCATAATCTTTCAGCAGTTCAAGCCAACGTCGTTGTCGCGTGTTGTTGAGTTCCTTTTGAGTGAAGAAATATTTGAGGCTTTTATGATCCGTAAAGATCTGCACTTTCTCTCCATACAAGTAATGCCTCCAAATCTTAAGCCTTAAACGACACGTTTGCCAACTCTAGATCATGAGTAGGGTAATTCCACTCATATTCTTTGAGTTATTAAGTGAGGCATAAAGCTATGACTTTCCCATGTTGCATGAGAACACATCCTAACCCTTTGCTCAAGCATCACTGTAGATGACAACTCCCTCCGAGCCAGATGGTATTGTTAGAACAGGTGCTGAAATGAGTCTCCTCTTGAGTTCTTGAAAACTCTTTTCACATTCCTCACTCCAACCGAACTTTGTATCTTTTTGAGTCAGCTGAGTTAATGGAGTAGCGATTCGAGAAAACCCTTCCATGAATCTCCGATAATAACCAGCTAATCCGAGAAAGCTACGTACTTCGGTCACTGATTTAGGTTGCTCCCAGCTTTAAATAGCTTCAATCTTTCTTTGGGTCAACGGATATTCCATGACTTGATATCACGTGCCCAAGAAATGCAACTTCCTCGAAGCCGAACTCGCATTTCTTCAACTTGGCATATAGCTTGTTTTCATGAAGCTTTTGGAGTACCAGCCTCAAGTGTTGCTCATGATCTTCACGGCTTTTGGAATATATGAGGATGTCATCAATAAAGACGACCACAAAATGATCCAAATATTCCTTGAATACTCGGTTCATCATATCCATGAAGGCAGCAGGAGCATTAGTCAATCCAAAAGACATGACTAAGAATTCATAATGCTCGTACCGAGTTCTGAAGACAGTCTTTGGAATATCCTTAGTTTTAACCTTCAGTTGATGATATCCAGAACAAAGATCGATCTTTCAAAAAAATTATGCTCCTTATGGCGGCGATCAAACAGTCATCAATACGTGGCAATGGGTACCTATTTTTGATGGTGACATAATTGAACTCCAGATAATTAATACAAAGTCGCGTACTCCCATCTTTCTTCTTCACGAATAGAGCAGGGAGCACCCCAAGGAGACGTCTTTAGGGCGAATGAAACCAATGTCTAACAATTCCTGCAATTGGGTCTTTAACTCCCCGAAGTTCAATAAGAGCCATTCGATATAGGGCTTTGAAAATGGGTTTTGTCTGCGGGTTCAAGGTCGATACAAAATTCAACTTCACGCCTCGGGGTAGGCCGAAAAGTTCTTGAGGAATACGTCGGAAATTTATTAACAATAGAAATATCCTTCAAATCGACATATTTTTGTTTAAATCTGTGATATGAAGCTAAGAAAGCTTGACATCCATTTTTCAATAAACGAATAGCTTTATGGCTTGAGATGACCGTGATTGATTTTAATGGTTTGGTCGCAGATTTCGATAATAGGTTTATTAGGAATATGAAAGCTAACAACCTTACGAAAATAATCAATTTTAGCATGATGAGTAGTTAACCAATCAATCCCGAATCACGTCAAATGCAAGTATTTTTAAGGAGATAAGATTGACAGTAACGTATGATTCTGGATTTGAATCAAACAAGACTTATAAACAGTGGATGTAATGAAGGTTTCTCCTAATGGAGTTTCAACAGATAAGTCAAAGTCTAATTTCTCCGGAGTCAAATTTAATCATTGAGCGCAAGTAGGAGAAATAAAAGAATGGGTAGAACCGGTATCAAATAAGGTATAGACTGTACTAAAGTTTATGATAAGCTTACCCGTGATGACCTCGTTCGGATTCCTTGCTTTTTGGGAGGTCACAACAAACGCTTCCTCAGACCTTCTGGCTTTGAATTTTACTCGACTGACTTTGGTGCCTCCATCCTAGTGAACTTGTCTTGGTGAACGACAAAATCGGCCAGGTGACCTTCTCTTCCACAATTATAACATGCTTTGGATGGCATCGCGCAGTTTGGACTGATATGTCCCTCCCCTCCGCATTTGAAGCATATGATAGGTGGTCGTTCTCCTTCCTTAACCACGGTTGTTGGTGCTGACGTCTTTCCATCATTGTTGAATCTCCTTTTCTTGAAATATCCATTTTTACTTGCTTGGCCATGATTACCACCGGTTGGTTACCATTTCGCATGTTGATTCCTCCACGCTTGTTGTCACCGCTTTGATGATCGTGTACCTGGTATTTTCATGTTCTTGGCCGCCTTTCCCCTTGGTTGCGTTGACTCGTTCTGCAAGCTCCAATAACTCGAGCCCTATTTACAACATATGAGTACAAACACAGTTTATGAGAAATAAGATATTGACGTATCTCTGGTTTCAAACCTCTTAAAAATATTCGCGTCATTCGCTCCTCATTAGCCTCGTATTGCGACACGGTCATATTGTTTTGTTCCAACTTGATAAACTTCACCTCCTTCATGTGACGAATACTTTCGGAAAAGTACTTGTCATTGAATAGCTCTTGGAACTTCTCCCAAGACATCTTGAGTGCGTCAGGCTGGGTACGTTTTACAAATTCCCACCAAGTCACCTCTTCACGCAATACATGAAGGTGGCGAAGGAACCTTTAACTCCTCGGAGCATCCCAAGACATCAAATATCTTGGTCATCCGCTTTATCCATGCTTCACCTTTTTAGTGGTTTTGGCTCTCCAATAAACTCCGGTGGTCCCACTCCTTGAAGCTGTTTAGCGGTGGCCAGCTCGAGAGTTTCGAAGTTTCCTCCTACATTTTGGACAGGAGCCGCTCTCGCCTGATGTTGCATGAATTGCATGAAGCCTCAGAACATTCCACCATTCATCATTTGGTCAATGTTGTTGTTTGCATGAGGATTGTCGCCTTCCTGATGCACATTGTCCTGGTTATTAATCTGTGGAGACTCAACGGTCTCCTGTGCTCCATTGATGTTCTCAACATTCTCGGATGCCATTTTCAAATATTGCCACAAAACAAGGGTTAATTGACATGAAACATATTATCTCTACACTCTGACTGACCAATTAAATACCAAATAAACTAAGGTAGGTCATAGTAAGTGAAGGAATTCCCGTCTCTCCCTCCTGATTCTAGTCTCACATCTTAGACAGGGATCATATCCCTAAAGCTTTGATACCAATCTGTGACACCCCCAAAATAGGTATACATCACCTATTCTCGAAATCATCAAATACATGATATGAAATACAAATACAACTTAATTATACAATTGTGTAGGTGTAAAGTACGCGACAAAATATAAGTCATGAAGTTTTAATACAAATATTGTCGCCTGCATAAATATTCAAACTCAAATTCAATATTATTACATTTATTTTCCACTATTTCACCGAATAGTGAGGACTCTAATCTAATCTATCATCCGATCCGTCACTCGCTCCCCCGATTAGTCTACTACTACGTTCTCATTTCAAGAGAACAATAAAAGTAAAAGGGTGAGCTCAACTAGCCCAAGAGGAAATATTATGACTAAGATAATGCGAGAATATATTATCGTTAGCCTTCAACAAAGGTTAAAGCGATACAATATAACAACCATGAAGTTTAACTGCGTGAACAAGCAATCCATTAAAAGTGTCAGTAGAGAATAAAATCTACTATCTTTTATGATTTAAAAGTTTTTCATCACTTTTATCATTTGGACTCAAATTTTAATAAATAATCCACATCATCGAATCACCCCTGCACTAAGGCCAAGGATATTCTTTAGTATCACGACCACAATTATCCATGCACTTCTGTGCCAAGAATATTTGTGTATTCAATAATGGCCATGATCATGCCAACAACTATCCATCAATGCCGCATTACTGACCAACGATGACTTTATCACATCATTTGTAACATTACGGTCCCGATTACAATCAATAATCCATGGTCATAATCATACCAAGTCCATCTATGCACTATATAGGCCACAGATGACTTTCAACAAAATATAAACATGAGGATGATGATGATGATATAAGAATTCAATAAAACAAGTTCAAGAATTATTTTATCCGAACTAATAACGCTCAAATTGTCAACATGATACTTGTTTTGTAGAGTAAAATTCAAGAATGCTCAAGAATATTTCCATGAAAAGATCTTTGGATGAAGCGCAAATATCAAGGATATTCCACTAATTTCATAGAGTATAAAGTCAAAACTTTAACCAACCGAGTATAATAAGGAATATAATAACAAAAGAAATCATCGTGCATGCGATACCACCACAAAAGCGAGGATATTCCAATGTAATAATAAAGACGGAATCGAATCCCAAGCATAAAACACACGTACGTGATATTCCAAATGAATAATAAAGACGGAATCGTCAGCGAAAAACGCATGATGAGATATTCCAATGTAATAATAAAGACGGAATCAGTCCCACAGAAAATGCAGAATAGGATATTCCAATAGAATAATAAAGATTTTAACCAGTCCCGTGAGAACGCATGAGCAGGATTTTCCAATGTAATAATAAAGAATGGAATAACGATGAAGAATTTCACCAAGTATAGGGTAGCAGCACAGATACAAGTTATTCCAATGTAATAATAAAGAATGGAATAACGAAGTTCTCTTCATGGATAAGAAAGAAATAATACTCCTACCTTAGAAAAAGCCTGGATCTCTTGGAATAGTGAGGTAAGAGACTTCTTCTTCTTCTTTCTATAATTTCTCTATAAATAATCGCTTCTAAATCTTTTGTGAATTGATGAGAAATGAAGGAAGAATGAGTTTCTATTTATAGAAAAATATAGTTTCGATAATTGCACGCGTTTGGGGCTAGAAAAATTACAAAGATCAATACCTCCAACTTTTCTTTCATTTTTAATTTAGTCTTGCAAGTATTATCAATCTTGTACCAACTCCCCTAATAGTAAATAATGTGAATCAATAGTTCAATTATGTGAATCAATAGTATAATCATGTGAAAAATACGAATTACAAAAGATAAGACTCTCCATCTATACCTCCATTTTTAACTTAGTCATGCAAGTATTATCAATCTTGCACTAACTCCCTTAATAGTAAATAATGTGATTCAATAGTACACATATGTGAACAATAGTTATATAAGCATGTTAATTAGTAGTAATTAATTGCTCATTTATCCGATAAATTACCCGATTTATCAATATAACCCCTAGACATCAATTATCATCAGAATAAATGTCGATTTTCACTAACACAAACAATTCCAACATAATGAAACTATTTTTATCAAAAATATAAATTTTGAAATTTTAAAGTTTGACTTTTCCCAAAAAAGTTAACTGTTAACTTTTTGACCAAATAGTGAATCCCGAAAAATTTTGTGTTTATAGACTATTTTTACTAATTTCGTCGTTCCGGACTCAAATATCACGTCCGCGTCTCCAAATTCAACTCCGAACAACATTCATCATTAATATTATAACTCACAATATTTATCAACCAGGTCGTTTCCAAGAAAGAGAGGGCTTTCCAATAAGGATTTCTCCCTATTGGCGCGCAATTAGGTGACCAAACCTCTCTCGATGTAACTTCTAGACATTGTAAATATTGCAATTTATAATATGAATAACTTTTAAATCTCAAGTATTGATTTAATAAAAAAAATGTTATCACGGATGATCTTCGTGACAATAATTGAATCAATAATATGATAGATATGATGCAAAGAATTCTTGTAGCAATAATTGAGTATAACTGAAAGACTTCTCACGTAAGCACCAATAATCAATACAAGATGTCTTCTTACTATGCAACCAATGCCAGACATCGTACTTTTACTATCGGGTAGTTCAACAGTTAACGGTAAAACTTCCGTCGTTATTTTCATAAAGTATTTTTGTCATTTTCTCAATCCGACAATAATTCTGTTGTGGGGGTCCACCAATGATTGTGTCGTTGTACGAATATTCCCTGTTAAAACAAATATTCCCCAACCAATCAAATATTATATAACAACTTGTGTACTTTGCAAAATTTGTAAATATTACCCACAACTATAACATTATATCAAATCCACAACATAATATTCAAAAATATATTTCGAGAAAATTTAATATTTATTCAAAAAGTTGGGGTCTTACAATAATGATAATGGCAAACAAAACAACTTGAATGGTAATTACAAGTATAGAGGCAAATATAATATATTGTTTACAGATATTCATTTCATATGTTGAGCTGTTAATAGAAAATGGGAGCATTGGGATTGATGGTAATTATGTTCCAAATATTGTTTAGAAAGGTTATTAAATTCCAATTTATAAAAGCCCTAGTTGCTGATTTATACTACTCTTCTCCCAAAGTGAAAGTTCAGCAAGTAAAATATATGTCGATTGTAACAAATCAATACCAATGGATGGAGGCATAACATATACCATCGCATATGGTTTAACGTCAAATGTAATAAACTAATAAAAATAAAACCTACATTCTCTTCGACATGGATGCGATAATAAAAAGAAAGAGAACCTTGTGCAAACATACAACTGACAACACAGTGACATTGTCATGAAATTTGGTTGAAAAGCTTTACCTTCTGGATTACTCGACAACCATACATCTGAAGGCTTAGTGTCAGTACATGGCCAACGAGCTTGTTAGCTAACTCTCTTCTTTGTGATGCCATTCTATGCTCAAAGAACTAAAAACACGAAAACAATAATTGAAAGCGTGAAACATAAGAGTATGCAACTGGAAAATCGTGTGTGTGAACAAAAATACAAAGAATATGTATTATTGACAGGAATAGAATAATATATATACCTTTTGGACCACGTAATTACCAAACACATCAGTCATCAAAGTGAGGGCTTGGGGAAATATTTCTGTGTAAACCATGTTTTTCTCCTCTGTTGTTGCAGTTTCAAGTTTCTATTGAATAAATCGGCTCCCATACTGATCCGCACTGATAATCATATTGGGTGTTAAATCGGTAATAAGGATTTCATGGTGAACATGATTCAACCACATGATTTATAAAAAAATACCTGAACTCAACAACATGACCTGCAATTTCTGAAAGTTCAAAACATCTGGTTTTATTGCTCTTGAACTCTTCCAGCAATGATGAGGCAAAGCTATTGTCCATGTTACCAGCATCTAATTGCCAGGTTCCCATGACACCCCCAGCCATGTTTCTCATTTCAGAAGGGAATCGCATTTTGACATCACCGTGCCTGATTGGACTACCAGGTCCAACAGGAGAGTTTGGAATAACAGGACTTGCCAAGGGACTTCCAGGATATGAAAAGCCAACTCCAAATGCAGGATTACCATAGTAACCGTGATGATTAGAACCACCAGTTTTACTACCTAACGAGACGCTATATTGTGATTTCTGTGGTGATAGTAGAGATCCAAGATAAGCTTTCTTAAGTAAATCAATGTATGAATTACCTATGTAGTTCATATCCAAAGAGGGATCATTAACAGCAGCAGCTTGTGCTGCAGTGTACTCAGCAGTCCTGAAGTATTGAAGATATACTGGATCCACAAAAGATGCCTGTAGAGCACCGATGGCCATCTGATTCCTGATTCTGCTAAGATTTTGTGATTCTAATGCAGCATAACTCAGATTTAATTCAGATGGAAAATTCCCCCCCATCATTCTTGAGTCCATTCCGGCGCCAGCCATGGCTGATGCTGCAGCAGCGTTTTCAAAGAGAGGTGGCATATTACCATTGCCAAGATGGCTCGAGATCATGGATGGAAGTGGTGAATTCATTGTGTACCCACTTATACCGTAGTTTGGAAATGAAGAATTTGTACCATCAATATGTTGATAATGAGACGCTATGCCACCTCCACCATTAAGAGTAGAATGAGATCCTTTTAGGTAAGCATTATTGGAAGAGTTACCAAGTCTGTATCCATCACCACTGCCCATACCAGAATTAGAGTATGATAGATTTCTTGATTGAGAAGAAGGCATGTGTAACTGAGGCTTAGATTTCTTCAGGTACGAGTGCTGCTTCACATTATTTTGACCAGCTGGTATATGTGTGAGATAATTCTCATGGTTATCAACGGTTTGCTTAATCTGTGATTGCAAATGATTCTCATCATTCATCACACCATTCGACAAATTCATGCCGGATAAAGAAGCTACCAAATCTGCAGGCTCACTTATATGAGAAGAGACAACATTAAATGAGTTTGAACTTATGCTTCTCTTTTCTGAAGTACCTACTCTCCCTCCACCAATAGGAGTAGGGCAAGGACTAAGAGCCCTGGCAATGTGCTGTGGGTCAAGGGTTGTGCTTCTTAACAAGGAAGCACCCAGTGCAGCAGCATAAGAATATGATGCAGGTGGGGTAACATGTTGCATGGCAGATGAACTATGAGCCTTGGTACCTGATTGTATATTATCTGCAGAAGCCAAATCTTGATGTAGTTGAGCCAGCTCAGCTTCAGCAGACCCTAAGGTGTCAGAATGTTCATTAAAGTATTGCGACTAGGTGTCCGATAAGGGTGCCCAGAAGGAGTTACATGGACTAAATCATCCTGCATAGATGCTAGATTATAAGTATACCAAGAACACAATAAATGAAATTATCTAAAGCATAAAAGTGGACTGTGTTCCAATGTAACTTCATACAAAACAAGCATGACCCTAATTATTAATTCAACAAATCAATAATAACCAGTCAAGTAACTAATTCTCACACACACACATATAGATATATGAATAATATAGAAGAAAAGTGTACCTGAACGGAATTATTTGGCGCCAACGTAGTACTGATCAACGGTTTTCAACCAGCCTACATAATCGTTGAAGGAGAAAGAACAAGCGAGTTTTTAAATGAATAACATATATTCTAATTAAGAAAAATAAACATTCTGATTGTAATACCCAAACAATTAACATACTGATTACAACCTAAACAACTAAAAGAAATTTTGGAACTCAGAAACTACATAATTATACTGCAGAGGTGTACAGAATGAAAGGAATAAATTCTGTTCAACTTGAGATCATTATCTTTGTATAACATAAATATTTAGAAAGCACAATACTAACCTGATCACCATCCCTGATATCATAATCTCCAATATAATCACTGTCTTTAATGAGATATCACAAAGTGCCCCCACATATGAGACCTACATGAACACACGAAAATGAAATTAAAGTTTGTTTATCCTTCTTATTAGGTAAAATGAGCTAATTATAAGGGAGATGGCTGACTAATATATCTTGGAGCTGATATCCTGAATAAATGTTTAAATTATTTAACAAGCTTTGCAATTCATTAAGCCACCAGTACCATTAAAAACTCTGGTATCTAGTGACCAATTTCTCTCTAATTGTACAATTTACCACTTCTAAAACCCATAAATAGTGAAAATGAAAAATAATCATACTATGACACCTTGTCAGGTCCCTCTTTCGGTAAATGACTGAATGCAGCCTCCACTGACTTCTTCAGCTCTGCCACCGTAGTTGTCTTCACAACTTCAATTTCTGCAGAACAAAAATTCATCCCAATCCAATGATTTCTTGAATACAAAATGAAAACATATACCAAATTAAATAGTATGAAGCTACCTTAGTAGCAGAAGGTAGCAGGAATAAATACTACTTTAGTCATTGCTACCTTAGTAGCGGAAGGTAGCAGGAATAAATAGTATGAAGAGTGTTAGTCATCCCATCTTTTTGCAGCATTTGCCTAGGCCCCTGCTACCTAGCTACATTCATTCTTCAGAATCATTTGTTTGTTTCTCTGTACAGAAATAAACATGGAGGAGATATGAACACTAAACACAAAGCATGACGAGTATGATGATTGATAAATTAGGAGATGGGATTATTAGCACAAGTTTTAGCTGAGATCAACATCAACTTGTTCGGGATTCGCCCTCTCAGTTTGGTCGGCAACAAGTTCAACGCCCAGCTGCTCTTTATCACCAGCACCAAATGCAAATAGCTTACCAGATTCGGTTAGAGCAAAAGTATGGGCATTCCAGTATATAGAATTTGTGAGGCTAATCTATACAATCTTCTCATTCACTTGCCTAAGTGATGTTACTATTTCTGGGCTCAGCACATTTGTATGCATATTTTCCTGCGAAACAGCACAACCAAAAACACATCAGTTATCTAATAGATTTAACGAGTGTACAAAAGAATTATATATGTTGCCATCCACAAGAAATGACAACATAATCACATCAAGATACCAAGGCTTAACAACATAGAGTGGCTTATAGGCCATAACTGAAAACCTGATCAGCATCTTATATTAAAGCCAATCAATCCAGTTTTGGGGATCCAAGCAATTTAAAGTGAATTCTTACAATAACAGAAATGAGAGATCCCCCATCGACTGATTCCGCCTCACATCAGATGCAGATCTAAACTCTCTGTCATCAAAATTAGGGCTTGACTCGGTATGAGAATTTAGGCTGATTTCGCTCCTAAAATCCCCCACTGACTGATTGCAACTGTTGAGACCTACACAATATCTAAAACTGAAAATCAAATACTCAATATTGAAGAATAAGGAAAGATATTCAAATTGGTCTTGTTTCATGCCTAAATCTTTTTCCAGCAACTCTTTTTCCAGACCACGCACACACCTCCTAAATTAGGGACTTTGTTAAAAAAAAGAGTTTGATAACATTTAAAAAGTGTTTTAGAAGTAATATTATATGTAAAATTAGTTTTTCAAAAACTTAAAACATAAATCTAAACTTAAATTTTAAGATATCATAAATTAATAATAACAAACTGAAATATAAGTCTTTAGTAGAAAAAATATTAATATTTTAACATTTATAATTTTCTCTACAAAAAGTCATAATTATTATAATTTTGTTTATCGTCAATTTACAATATTTTAAATTTTAAATTATTGTAACTTAATATTTTAATTAATAAAATTAATATTGTAAATTACTTAAAATTTCTTATTAAGAATAAAATTTCTCTTAAAATATTAATTACATTACAATTTGAGTTGTAGTATATTATAAATTAAAGAACAAACTCAAACTTAACTTTTTCTGTTGAATATATGAATATTTGTTTTTGACATTTATGTTATATTCTACAAAATAGCGTCACTATCTTTTTTTTTCCTTTTTTGTCATGATCAGTATATAAAAATCATATGAATATTTGGCGTTAAATTTTTGGAAATTTTTTTTGCTAAAAATCAGAGAGGCAACAAACGCCACTTTAAAAAATATTTTTAAAAAAACAAACAAATTAAAAAAATTTATCTTATTTTTTTAAAAAATAATTTATTTTTTAAAAGAAATTTGAAAAAGATAAAAATGTGATCCAATGCCAAACTAACCGGCATCGTAACTTTTTAAAAAAAATTTATAAAGCAAATTTGTAAAAAAGAAGAGTAAGATGTAACATCATTTTAACTGACATTGGAATCTTTTTTTTAATTTCTTTAATCTTGTGTACTTGTTTACAAACATCAATATTTTTTATGTTTATTCTCTGTCATCGGCGTCGGAAATGAAGGAGTGTATAAGACTTCAACTATAAAAAAAATAAAATAAAAAATTCTAACGCCAATTAAAGTGACAGTGCATCTTACTCTTCTTTTTTACAAATTCATTTTTTTAAAAAAAAATTAAATAAAACAGGGATAAATTTGATATTACATTAATATGGGTCAAACTAACTTATTAGGAATGACTTATAAGTCATTTTAAATAATTTTATTCTGTTTTAGTTCATAAAACATAATAAATTTTTCTTCATCTTTTATGTTTTCTCTTAGAACTGATAGTATTATAATTTAATTTTATAATATATTTGAAAAAAAGGTAAAAAGAGAACTAGGAATAGTTGTGGGTATACCATTACTATTCTTCTTTTTATGTTTTATTTTTGGACTTAAAAATATGTTAATGATTTAAGTTACTCCCTCCGTCTAAGAATAAAAGTTTTTATTATTTTATGTAATCTTAAGTTAACTATTTACTTATATTAAATGATCTATTTTTTTACAATAATTTGTAAGTAATATCATTAAATGTCATATTTTTATTATTTATAAATATTTTATAATATTAATAGTCATGTAGAAAAGAATATGCAATTAGATGAGAATTTAAATATGAATAATTTTATCATTTGACATTTTTTTTTAAATTCGCATAAAATCAATCATCACTTTCATTCTCGGAGTGAGAGAGTACTTGTAAGTATATATTAATTTATAAATTTATCTCTAAATATTTATATAAATATTTATAAACAAATATTCATATAAATTTATCTTTAAAATTTATAAACAAATATTTATTTATAAATTTATAAATATTTCATCTAAAATTTATAAAATTTAGACATGAAAATTTGTTATAAATATTTATATGAATATTTAGAGATAAATTTATAAATATTTATATGAATATTTGTTTACATATATATATATATATTTATATATAAAAATATTCATATATAGTTACTTTATATATATATATATATATATATATATATATATATATATATATATATATATATATACACATACGTATATATATGTATGTGGATAGTGATGTGGCGAATATTGAATTTTATCCCAAAAAATATGTTGATACACAAATTCGAACCCAAGACCTCTAGTTTGAAATATTGATCTAATGACCACCCGAGCACTTGGGCCTAGTTGCTATTATTTTGCAAGGATTATTATTATTATTATTATTATTATTATTATTATTATTATTATTATTATTATTATTATTATTATTATTATTATTATTATTATTATTATTATTATTATTATTATTATTACTGTTATTATTATTATTATTATTATTATTATTATTATTATTATTAGTACTAAATCCATTTACTAAGAAACGACAAATTTGATGATCAGTATTTTCATTATGTTTACAGACTGTTGCATACATTATGATATGATGAATGGTTTCGAAAATTTGATACTCTGTCTTACCATCAATATTCCACTCGTAAATGGTTTTTCTATGGTAAGATTTTTGAGAATGAAGAAAGTCTTCTTCATACAGAATATCCTGAGGAGTAGGTCTGGGGTAATAATACCTACTAGGTCCAGATAAAGCCATACGATTTATGGGTTTGCGACTGTAAGTAGTTTTATTAATATTTTGCATTTCTTGAAAGTTATTCTGGATTTCAAAGATATGAATAGGAGAAATAATATCGAAATCGTCTTCATCATTATCAGAATTATCATTGGTGTGTGAAGAAGAGTGTCCAGATATCACGTTAATCTGAGACGTTGATGCGGTTGTAAGGTTTAAATCTTTCATTTTATTTAAAAGATTATCAATAAACTCATTATCAGATTTAGAAGATTTCATTTTAAAATTACTAACTTCTAACGGTGGTTTAATGGTTACAGGTTGAAGATCAAGCTTTTGGGGAGTAATTTGACAATTATCATTAATATGATGAATTTGTTCTTCTATCCTGGTTAACTATTTTCCCACAGTTTGAAGGAATAAATTCGTATAATTATTCTGTTTGGATAAGGGTAAAATATCTTTTATTTTAACCTCCTCATTCTGACGGGGTGTTTCAGAAATATCAACATACGGATTGATAATTAAGGGTTTTAAATTTTCATTTCCTGAGCTAAGTTCAAGAGACTTAGGGGGTGGATGAACAGATTGGATAATGCTACCATTAGTGGTAATCCAGTCTTTTTGAATTCCTGTTAACACATTCAGTTGACTTTCAGTGTAAAATTCTGACTTTGAAATAAAATCATAATACCATTTAACAAATGATAAAATACACTGGTTCCTATTCATATAAGTATAATATTCAGTTTTAATTTCTGCTAATTTATCATTATTATGATTCTTAAAATACCAATTTCTAAAATTCTGGTATTTATCCTGCATGAATTCCTGGTTTAAGGATTGGCGAATTTTACTATTTGGAGAAAAATCCATTAACATTCAAAATTCATATCACTAGCAGTTGGACTATAAGGTCTTCTGTTTTGAGGAGTATTTGTTTCGTAAATACCATGAGGTATTTGGTTTTCAGAAATATGAATTCCTCTAATTAAGTCTTCATTCTTAACAAACTCATTACTTCGGGATTTTTAGACTCTTGTAAAAACGAATTCCAAGGATCGACACAGTTATCTAGATGATTCGGGAAAATCAATATTATAAGAGACATTATTAATAGATCGACTTCGGGTAAAAGGTCTCTGGAATTTTAAATAAACATTTTCATTACTAGTTTGGATAACATCCTCAATAGAATGTCTAATTATAGGTCTGGTAGGAACAGCATTAGTAATTTGCCATTATTTTGGAAAAGTAATTTCTTCCCAAGGAATCATTCTGGGAATCGCCACTTGACTACTAAAAAGGTTAGTATCAATAAGGACAATGTGTCCTTGTTGGCTTTGTTTCCGGATATAAGGATTTAAAGTAGTTAAAACTTTAAGATGAATACGGAATAATATGGCAAAAGGAGGAGATCCTAGTAGATACTCATAGCCATGAGATATAATTCTTATTTCTAAAACTTTTGACAAATTATTATCGGTTAGGGCAACACTTAAATTCGGATAGATATTGAAATAAACTGGTCCATGTTCAAGACTAGTTTCAATAGCTCCCATAAGAGAGGCTTTCCAGTTAAGACACCTACCATCTCTGAGTGTGTATTGAATACTGGTGTTTTGGCCAAGTAAGGTCAAAGGTTTAAAAACGACTTGGACAAGTCCTAAATGAACATATTTATATTTTTGCAAAAAAGGATATAAATCTTCAACATGCAATAAATATAAAATTTCATCATTATTCTATAAAGGAACAGCATGTTCAAAGGTCTTAATTATTCTTTTACTGATAAAATCAAAAGTTCTAATTTTGTAAGTTGTTTCTGGTTTGATTTTAGGAATAGTCCATTTATCTAAGGATTCTTTGACATCCTGATAGGCAATAAGTTCAGTTGCTTCTAAGGTAGAAAGTTTGAAGCATTAGCTACTGCTTTATTCTTGAAGAGGTAGAAAAATCAGTCATTTTTCAAAGTGACCACATATACGATAATTTATAAGTAATATATTCATTAATATGATAACAAACTAATCATGGCTCACGATACCAAAGGAGGGAAGGATCGGAAAGACTACGTGAAGCACGTCACAATGATTTACGAGGATAAAAGCCACGATGCCATAACACGGCTAAAGGCAAAGTCCAAAAACACGACTTGGGTGACGTCCCACTTAATCAGATATCAATCTTAATCTATCTCATCTAGTAAGATGGCATTAATGTTTAAAGGCATATTAAATATATATTAACAGATAAATTATCACATATATGGTCTCATAAAGTTACTGTTGATTTGGGGGTCTTCCCAAAACTATAAGCCGGCAGGTTTCTTCCTGTATGGCGTTTTTAGTTAAAACAACAAATTGTTCAGATTTATTAAACTGTTCTAAAAAATAAGAACGGTTATGGTTATTCGTTGCAGTTTGATATGCTATTTTATAACGATTACTGTTATTAGTATGATAATCTAGAAGCTCAAGCAAAGAGACATAAAAATTAACGGAAGCAATAATTAAAACTTACAGCAGAACTTTGCAGATCTTCAAACTTCAAACTTATATATATATATCAAATATTTTACAAGAGAGTGAGAGAGGATACAGGGAAAACGTAAAGAAAATTCTAAAGAAAGTTCTGCCTCAACAATGGGTGAGGTATCCCAATTTATACATAAAAGAGGATAAGAAAGGATCAGACGTGTCCTTGCTAGTGGAGTCGAGCAGTAATCCTTATCTTTTCTTCTTTAACTCTCAGCCGTAGGAAGTGGAAGGCGTGAGATTGGTCGAATGAGTGGAGCATTATTTTTTGACAGCTGGCGTCGTCTTCTGATAATTGAAGGAGCAAGTGGCTTCTTAGTTCTGCGGTGGAAGTACTGTGGCTGTCCTTTTCTGATTATTAATGTTGTAGTGGAGGATAGCTTTATGCTTTTCCTTTTCCTTTTTTGTCTTGTTCCATCTTTTCAGAAATCATGGAAGTGAGAGAATCCCAGAAATCTCCCATAGTAGGTTCTGGTTCTTGACTTTCCCCGGCTAAGACGCTGAATTGATTGTCATCCTGTTCAAATTCTTCATCGCTAACTGTTTTCATAGAAACATCATCTTGAACTAGGGATTGTAGGAATTGAGTTTTCATATAATCCATAGTCTTGACTATTAGTTCAGTTTCAGTGAGGTTAGGAAACTTTTGTTTTAAATCAGCTTGGATTTTGACAAAAGGATTAACTGATACTAGTGAAGGAAGGCTTTGGGGAATAACATCAAGGCAAGCCTGGGTGTGATTCTTCACGATTTTAAGAAGTTCCGGTAGTATAGGATTAAGTCCTTTATCCCACCATTTAGTAAAAAAATACTCTTTTAAGACGAGGGATTTTATTCTGATAATCGCATTGGAAATCCCATTTCCAAATCCAAGGGATACTAAAACAGATAATAAAATGGGTCAAGAGTTTGAGCATGGATAAATCTTTATTTACTGGTATATGGGCATAGGTAACCTACCATTCTTTGAATGCTGTTTGAATTGATTCTGGTAAAGTTTCTATAGTAATACCAAATTTATCCCACCAAACGAAAAACCAGTTGGGAATTTTGTTTTTTAGGACATCAGGGCAGATACGGATAAACCAACTATGATTATGGATAGGATTCTGATAATAAAATACCTGTATAAAGGAATCAATATAATCCCAATAGTTGTATCTGGTTTCTGTTGTGTGACTAGAGTCAACAGTTCGGGTAGTATGAGGATTAATACCCCAATTAGCAAGTGGCATAATGCTCTTGATGGTTGTTTTACTGTATTGGATTGGACTAGTTATCTTATTAGGGTCATGAAGCTTATGCTTAATGTCCATTGATGTTGTTTCAATGATAATATGTTCATAGACATAGCGATACTGGTTAAAACGAGGAGGAGACTGTTGAGTCGTTAAATAACGTCTCTTTATCTCCCATGGATCTTTTATCCATTTCTCATCATTCTGTTCAATGATCAATACTGTTTCTTCCATATATTTGTTTGGAATGTACTGTTCTGGTAATAGAAGAACATCTTTTACTATTGGTTGGCTAGAAGAAGCCGAAGAATTACTGGATTGAGTGTTCAGACTGGGAAATTCTGTATAATACATATTGTTGGCTCTGCCTCAGCCTCGCTGACCGCGGCCACGGCTTCTACTGTTCATTCCTGCAAATATTCTCTGGTTAGAAAATCTGGTAAAGAATTATGTTTCCCTTTGATATATTCAATATCAAAGTTAAATACGGATAAAGTACTTTGCCAAGTAGCAAATATCTGTTTAGAGGCTAAGTTCTGAACATCCTTCTTAAAAATTTGTTTTGCAGCTGAGCAATCAACTCGGATTAAAAAGTGTTGATTCAAAATATCATCCTGAAACTTTAAAACACATTTAACAATTGAAAGACATTCTTTTTTAAATGTGGGATAATTTAAAGAAGGTCCTTTCCAAGTTCCGGAAGTAAAACGAATAAGATCCTCTTTTTTACTGTTAGGATTAAATTGTTTTAAAATACCACCATATCCAGTATCAGAAGCATCAGTTTGAACGATCTTCTTCCAATCGGGATTAGGTAGGGAAAGACAAGGTATCTGTTTAACCCTGGTTTTAATTTTTATTACTGCATCAGTATGCTCATTAGTCCAAGGTAAAGGATTTTCCCATAGCCGAGTATACAGAATAGCAGTATCCTGGGAAAGATTCGGATAAAAATCTCGAAAATAATTAAGACTTCCCAAAAATCTTTGCAGTTGGGTAATACCTTTGATTTCGTCTGGAAATTTAGATGCAAATTCAATACATCTGTCAATTGGAATAATAGTTCCATTGAAAATATTATGTCCAAGAAATCTGATTTTAGTTTGAAAAAGTTTCATCTTAGGAGCAGAAACTACCAAACCATTTCTGATGATAACATTTTTAAAAATATTTAAATGTTTAATATGCTAGTCAATGGATGTAGAGAAAATTAAGACATCATCAATATAACAGATAATAAATTCAGTGAAAGGATTAAAAATATCATTCATGATATGCTGAAATTCTGAAGGTCCATTTTTGACACCAAATGGAAAAACATTCCATTCATAATGACCAAAGGGTATTGTAAAAGCAGTTTTATAAGTATCCTGTTCTCTAATTTGTATTTGCCAAAATCCTGATTTCATATCAAATTTAGAGAAAATAGTGGCATCATAAAGTCTGTCAAGAAGGTCCTTTTTATTCGGGATGGGATATCTAATCCATTGAAGAGCTTCATTAAGTGGTTTGTAATTAATAACGAGTCTAGGAGTTCCTCGTTCTATTTCTGAATTTTTATTGACATAGAAAGCTGTACAACTCCAGGGAGAAGTACTAGGTTTTATCAATTTTTTCTGTTTAAGAGACTCAATTTCAGCTTTGCAAAGGAGTAAATATTATTTCTTCATCTAGCTAGGTCGAGACTTAGTAGGAATATTTTTCTCGTTGAAATTAGGGATATAAGGAAGAGAAATAATGTGCTTTTTCCTGTTCCAGAAAGTATTCGGGACATCACTACAGATTTCAGTTTGAAGTGTCTTGTAGATTAATTTTATTTTGTCCTGCAAAGAAGGTTGTAAAATTCTCTATTCTATAGTAAGAAATTTTATTTCTTTTTGAATAAAATTGATCTGTTTTTCTTTAGAATAAATCATGTGTTTAACTTGGTTTAATTCCTTAGTATAAGGTTCTGTTATAAATTCAAACACAATATGTTTGTTGTTAAGAGTAGTATGAATACCTAAAGTATCAATTTTTGAGATAGGCATTAGAAGACACAAAAAAAGGGGTGCCTAAAATGATACTTTGATTCATATTACGGATAAGAACAAAGGAAGTAGGTAAACATAAACCTTGATTACAGATTAAGGCTTCAGGAATTTTATATTTAATATTCATAGTATTTCCACTTGCACTGGTTAAAGATTGGGTAGTTTTCTGGAAGTATCTAGTAGGAATTAATCTTTCTTGGATACAGTTCATGTCAGCACCACTATCAACTAGGGCAATGGCATCTTTAATAATAAAATCCGGTTTAATAACAAAAGTAATTCTGATATACCATTTCTGAAAGACTACTTGATTCATAAGCATTAAATAATGTTCAGAAGACTCTGGCTTATCAGAAGATTCAGTTTTGGAGGATTCTACATGATTATCCTGTTTATGGTTTAGCTGTTGTTTAATATTATTTAAATCCTAAAAAATAATAACATTTGTACTTTGTAATTGTTTTATTTCAGATTTTAAATTACTTATTTCACCTTTGAGGTCCTGGATAGTAGCAGGCTTTTCGATAGTAGAAACGTTTTGAATACGTTTCATGACTTCTCTCATACTATATTGATCTATAGGAAGAGTTTCTTCGGGTTTTTGTTTATTATAACAAATTTCCAAGAATTTTAATTTAATTTCTGGATCTTTAATTTGGTCTGCCAAGTCGAGAAGGGATTTTTGAGTGTTTATTAAGACATTGACACTAGGTCCTCCTATGTCTAAACCATTCATTTCGACGATAGCTTTCCAATAGTCAGCTTCGGTAGTTATATTACAGTTGTTTTTAATAGTGCAGGCCTGACATTGATCTTCTCCAGAATCATTGTTTTGATTCGTAATAGATTTCAAATAAATCATCATCCTAATTTGGTTCAAAGATCACTTGCTTAGTTAAACAATTGAGAATTTGCTGTTGAATGTCTTCATTAAGGGACATTTTATTAAGTTTCTGTTTTAATTTTGATTTGCATTTATTAGCAAAATGTCCTGTTTTACCACATTTATAACACTGGACTTTAGATTTATCTCTTTTATTACTGGTTTTTCTCTTCCCTTTAGATTTTTCAGGGGTTTTGTTATTAGAAGATTTTCTAGAGGAACGTCTTTGGTAAGGTCTAGAAGATTTTGAGTTTTGCTGTTTTTTAGCCTTATGAGGATACTGTAATTTCGTATCATAAGAGAATTGGTCACAAAATTCTCCTATCTCATGTCTTTTAGTGAGGTTCTGTTTTTTCATTAATTGTTGGAGTTTCATATCATTGCATAACGATAATCCTTCTTCAATAATTACTGAAATAAGATGGCCATATGAATACTGGTCATAAGGGATACTCATGCGATCATGTTTATCTCTTAATTTTTTACGGACTTTTTCAAAAAAGAAAGTAGTAAGTCCATAAATAAATTTGGCTTTCCAATGCTCACTGTTGGCATCTGTTCTTTGCATGACTTTCATAAGAAAGACATCCTTATACCATCTAAAATGGGTTAAGGACGGGCAGCGAAGATTCTGTAAAAGCTCTCTACTTCTATCATTATTCATGAGTCCTGGTCCAACAAAATGATGGAGGACTGCTTGGACAAGAGTGCAAAACCCTAACTTTTTGAATAAAGATGAGTTTTCTATAAATATTATTTTTGAATATTATGGAGTGAAATTGATATAATAGTTGTGGGTAATATTTATAAATTTTGCAAAGTACGCAAGTTGTTATATAATATTCGATTGGTCGGGAAATATTCGTTTTAACAGGGATTTTAGTACAACGGCACAATCATTGGTGGACCCCACAACGGAATTATTGTCGGATTGAGAAAACGACAAAAATACTTTATGAAAATAACGGCGGAAGTTTTACCGTTAACTGTTGAAACACCCAGTGTTAAAAGTACAATAATACGCGTGGTTGCATAGTAGCACACGGTATTGATTATTGATGCTTACATGATAAGTCACTCAGTTTTGTTGGTATTATTAATGTAATAATACGAAAAATCTTTTATATAAAATGAATACTTTTATAAAGTTATTCTATAAATAGAATATATTATATTCTATTATGCATAGTGTTGTATAGTGTTTGCATAGTATTTTGCATAGTAAAATCTTTTTATATAAAACAGAATACTTTTATAAAGCTATCTATTTTATTAGACAATAATTAGAATATATTATATTTTATCATGCATAGTGTTTGCATAGTGCCTGCATAGTATTTGCATAGTAAAATCTTTTATAAAGTTATTCGTTTTATTAGATTATAAATAGAATATATTATATTTTATTTAAAAGATTTTGCTTTAAATATGGACCGTCAGATTAAAGTAAATCAATCTGGACCGTTCATGAGTTAGTTACTATGCAGTCCATTTTCTATAAATAGAAGCTCATTCCTTCATTATTTTCTTACGAATTCACTGAAACTCTAGAGAGAAAAATTATAGAGAGAAAGAAGAAAAGATTTCTGCTACTTAACTACTCTTATATTCAGGTTCTTTTACGGTAAGGGGTGTTATTCTTTCTTATTCATGAAGAGAACTGTTGTTATTCCATTGCTTATTATTCATTGGAATAACTCGTATATCTGTGGTCTACCCTATACTTGGTGACATTATTCTATTATTCCGTCTTTACTATTACATTTGAAATATCATATGTATGCGTTTCTTTGGACTGATTCCGCTTTTTATTATTCGCTTGAATATCATATACATGCGTTTCTGTACGGGACTGGTTAAAATCTTTATTATTATTCTTGGAATATCCCACATGCATGCGTTTTACTGGACTGATTCCGCCCTTATTAGTATTACATTGGAATAACTCGTCATCACAATCACCGCATGAATGGTGATTTCATTGTTATTCCATTCTTTATTATTACATTTGGAACATCCTGTCGGTGCAATTTACTTTGACTGGTTCCGTTATTTAGTATTTTGTTGGAATAACTTGTCTATGCGAAGTACCGCATGCATGGTGATTTCTTTTGTTATTCCATTCTTTATTATACTCAGTTGGTTAAAGTTTTGACTTCTATACTCAATGAAATTAGTAGAATATCCTTGATATTTGTGCTTCATCCAGTATCTTTTCATGGAAATATTCTTCTGATCATTCTTGAATTTTACTCTACAAAGCAGTATCATGTTGATAATTTGGACATTAGTAGTTCTTGGACAAATTAATTCTTGAACTTGTTTTATTGAATTCTTATATCATTGTCATCATCCTCATGTTTATATTATGTTGAAAGTCAAGTCATCAGTGGCTGTGGTGCATAGATGGACTTGGTATGATTATGACCGAGGATTATTCGGTGTAATCATGGCCAAGTAATGTTACAAATGATGTGGTAAAAGTCCTCATTGGCCCAAGTAGTAGTGCATTGATAGAGCGGTTGTTGGCATGATCATGACCATTAATGAATACACAAATATTCTTGGCCAGTAGTGTATAGATAATTGTGGTCGTGATACTAAAGAATATCCTTGAGTCGTAGTGCGAGGGTGATTCGATAATGTGGGATATTTATTAAAATTTGAGTCTCAAATGATAATGATGATGAAAAACCTTTTTAATCATAAAAGATAGTAAATTTTATTTTCTACTTGACTCTTTTAATGGATTTGTTCCGTCATTGCAGCTTAAACTTGATGTCTCATTATATTTTATCAATTTAACATTGTTGGAGACTAATGATAATTTATTCGCATTATCTTAGTCATAATATTTCTTCTTTGGGCTAGTTGAGCTCACCCTTTCTTTCACCGTTCTCTTGAGGAAATGAGAATATAGGCCGGGATGAGTCGGTGAGCGGAGTGATGGTCCGAGAGGATAGCATTAGTAGTCCTCACTATTCGTGAAATAGTGTGATAATAATTATAATGAGGACTCCTTTTGAGTTTGTATAATCTCTAGTAGATAATATTTGTATTCAAACTCACGGTTTATGTTTTGTCGTATTGTACACGACAGTTGTATTAGTAAGTTGTATTTGAATTACATACCATGTCTCCGGCGACCCAAGATGGGTGATGTATACCTAATTTTGGGGCGTCCACGGTTGGTATCAAAGCTTAGGGATATGATCCTGCTAGCTGATGTGAGACTAGAACAAGGAGGGAGAGACGGGAATTCTTTCGCTAGTATGACCTACTTCAATTTATTTTGTATTTAAATTGGTTGGTCGAGTTTAGAGATATTATGTTACATGTCAATTAACCTTTGTTTTGTGGCGATGTCTGAAAATGACATCCAAAAATGTTGAGAATAGAATGAGCACAAGAGACCGTTGAGTCTCCACATATCAATAATCGAGAGAATGTGCATCGAAGGCGACAATCCTCATGCAAACAACAACACTGACCAAATGATGAATGATGGATTATTCAGAGGCTTTATGCAATTCATGCAACAGCAGGCGAGAGCGGCTCCTATCCAAAATGTAGGTGGAAACATCGAAAACTCTCGGTGCGGTCACCGCTAAATGCAGTTCAAGGAGCCGGGACCACCGAGTTTAAGGAGAGCCAAAACCACTTATGGCGGAAGCATGGATAAAGCAGATCACCAAGATATTTGATGTCTTGGGATGCTCGAGGAGCAAAAAGGTTCCTTTCGCGCCTTTATGTTCATGGCGGAGGCAAATTACTGGGTGGGAATCGATAAAACGTACTCAACCTGTCGTACTGAAGATGTCTTGGGAGAAGTTCCAAGAGCTGTTCAATGACAAATACTTTCCCGAAAATATCTGTCACATGAAGGAGGTGGAGTTTATTAAATTGGAGCAAAACAATATGACCGTGTCGCAATACGAGGAAAAATTTGCGGAGTTATCCCGGTTTGCGTCCCACTTGGTGGATAATGAAGAGAGAATAGCGCGAATGTTTTTAAGAGGTTTGAAGCCGGAGATACGTCAACATCTTATTTCTCATAAACTGTGTTTGTATTCAGATGTTGTAAATAGGGCTTAGTTGGTGGAGCGCGATAACGAGTAAACACAACCAAAAGAGAGCAGCCGGAAAAATGATAATAATGGGTGAGAGCGAACATCGAAGCGGTGACAACAAGCGTGGAGGAATCAACAAGCGAAAATGGTAACCACTTCATGGTAATCGTGGCTAAAACAATAAGAATAGACATTTCAAGAAGAGGAGATTCAACAATGATGGAAAGATGTCAGCACCAGCACCCGTTGTTAAGAAAGGAGAAAGACCACCTATCATATGCTTCAAATGCAGAGGGGAGGGACACATCAGTCCAAATTGCACGATGCAGTCCAAAGCATGTTATAATTGTAGAAGAGAAGGTCGCTTAGCCCGATTTTGTCGTTCACCGAAGACAAATTCAGCTAGGATGGAGGCACCAAAGGCTGTCCCAGAAAAGTCAAAGCCGGTAGTGCAAAGGAGAGAGTTTGTTGTGACCTCCCAGAAAGCAAGGAACCCGAATGAGGTCATCACGGGTAAGCTTATCATAAACTCTAGCGAAGTCTACACTTTATTTGATACCGGTTCTACCCATTCTTTTATTTCTCCTACTTGCGCTCAACGATTAAATTTGACTCCGGAGAAATTAGACTTTGACTTATCTGTGGAAACTCCGTTGGGAGAAACCTTCATTACATCCACGGTTTATAAGTCTTGTTTGGTTCAAGTTGGTACCCACACATTACCTGTCGATCTTATTGCATTAAAAATATTTTCATTTGATGTAATTCTAGGGATTGATTGGTTAACTACTCATTATGCAAAAATTGATTATTTTCGTAAGGTTGTTAGATTTCATATTCCTAATCGACCTATTATGCGAATTCAAGCAACCAAACCATTAAAATCAATCATTGTCATCTCAAGCCATAAAGCTATTCGTTTATTGAAAAACGGATATCAAGCTTTCTTAACTCATGTCACAGATCTAAACAAAGATACGTCAGTTTTGAATAATATTTCTATTGTTAATGAATTTCCTTACGTATTCCCTAAAGAACTTCCTGGCCTACCCCCAGAGCGTGAAATTGAATTTTGTATCGACCTTGAACCCGATACAAAACCCATTTCTAAATCCCCATATCGAATGGCTCCTATTGAACTTCAGGAGTTAAAAACTCAACTGCAGGAATTGTTAGACATTGGCTTTATCTGTCCTTGTACTTCTCCTTGGGGTGCTCCTGTTCTATTCGTGAAGAAGAAAGATGGGAGTATGCGACTTTGTATTGATTATCGGGAGTTTAATCATGTCACCATCAAAAATAGGTACCCATTGCCACGTATTGATGACCAGTTTGACCAGTTGAGAGGAGCCAAATTCTTTTCAAAGATTGATCTTCATTCCGGATATCACCAATTGAAGATTAGAACCGATAACATTCCAAAGACGGCTTTTCGGAACTCAGATGCGGGCATTATGAATTCCTAGTCATGTCCTTTGGATTGACTAATGCTCCTGCTGCCTTCATGGATATGATGAACCGAGTATTTAAGGAATATTTGGATCACTTTGTGGTCGTCTTTATTGATGACATCCTCATATATTCCAAAACCCGTGAAGATCATGAGCAACACTTGAGGCTGATACTCCAAAAGCTTCGTGAATATAAGCTTTATGCCAAGTTGAAGAAATGCGAGTTCTGGCTTGAGGAAGTAGCATTCCTTGGGCACGTGGTATCAAGTCATGGAATATCTGTTGACCCAGCAAAGATTGAAGCTATTCAAAGCTGGGAGCAACCTAAATCGATGATCAAAATACGTAGCTTTCTGGGCAATTGGTTATTATCGGAGATTCGTAGAAGGGTTTTCTCGAATCGCTACTCCACTAACTCAGCTGACTCGGAAAGATACAAAGTTCGATTGGAGCGAGGAATGTGAGAAGTGTTTTCAAGAACTCAAGAGGAGACTCATTTCAGCACCTGTTCTGACAATACCATCTGGTTCGGAGGGATTTGTCATCTACAGTGATGCTTCGGGCAAAGGGTTTGGATGTGTTCTCATGCAACATGGGAAAGTCATAGCCTATGCCTCATGACAACTCAAAGAATATGAGAGGAATTATCCTACTCATGATCTAGAGTTGGCAGCTGTTGTCTTCGCACTAAAGATTTGGAGGCATTACTTGTATGGGGAGAAAGTGGAGATCTTTACGGATCATAAAAGCCTCAAATATTTCTTCACTCAAAAGGAACTCAACATACGACAACGACGTTGGCTTGAACTGTTGAAAGATTATGATCATACTATCCAATACCATCCTGGAAAAGCGAACGTGGTAGCTGACGCATTGAGTAGAAGATCATATGCGGGTACGAGTGCAATATTGTCAACGAAAAGGCCCATTTTATATGACTTGCAAAGGATGGAAATAGAGATAAAGAATCCAGGGACCCACGTGATGATGGCAAATATACGAGTAGAACTGACTTTAATTGATAAATTAAAGCTGCTCAAGTTACAGATCCGGAGCTGATGCGTATGAGAAAGAAAGTGCAAGAAGGTGCGATGCCGGAAGCAAGAATCGATGAAGAAGGAATACTTCGAGTCAACTCCAGACTTTGTGTTCCTAACGACCCTGATTTAAAGTGTAAAATCATGATGGAGGCGCACAACACACCGTTTGCAATCCATCCCGGGAGTACCAAAATGTATACATTTTGGTGGGGCAATATGAAGAGAGAGATAGCGCTGTTTATCTTAAGGTGTCTAACGTGTCAACGAGTCAAGGCGGAGCATCAAGTACCAAAAGGTCCATTGCAACCACTTGAAATTCCAGAATGGAAGTGGGAGCATATTACCATGGATTTCGTTACTGGTCTTCCCAAAGTTTCTCAAGGCATAGATGCGATTTGGGTCATTGTTGATAGATTGACCAAGTCCGCTCATTTCTTCCGACAATCTGAAGAAACTTATACACTTGAACGTCTTGCTCAGATATACATAAACGAGGTTGTAAGATTGCATGGTATGCCAAGATCCATAGTTTCGATCGAGACCCAAGATTCACTTCGCGATTTTGGGTTAGTTTGCAAAAAGCTATGGGCACAGATTTACGATTTAGCTCTCGGCATATCATCCTCGAGACGGGACGGACGATGGAGAGGACTATTCAAACTCTTGAAGATCTATTTAGACTATGTGTCCTTGATTTCAAGGGAAGTTGGGACAAGTTCTTACCATTGGTGGAGTTTTCCTACAACAACAGTTATCAAGCAAGTATTAGCATGGCTCCATTCGAAGCGTTGTATGAAAGAAAGTGTCGTTCTCCAGTATGCTGGGATGAGGTGGGTGAAGCAACGTTGTTGGGACCAAAGTTGGTATGTATGACTACGAAAAAAGATTCAAACGATCCGACAACGTATAAAAACCTCACAAGATTGATAAAAGAGTTATGTTGATCTTCATCGAAAGGACGTGGAATTCGATATAGGAGATTATGTGTTGTTACGTGTTGCTCCATGGAAAGGAGTTACAAGATTTGGAAAAAGAGGAAAGCTCAATCCTCGATTTATTGGCCCATTTTTAATCCTCGATCGAGTAGGAACTGTGGCCTATAGACTTGCGTTACCGCCAAGTATGTCTCATGTTCATAACGTTTTTCACATATCCATGTTACGTAAATATGTGGAAGACCCGAACCATATTATTGAGTTGGAACCGGACGAAATAGCGGAAGATTTGACGTATGAAGAGGTTCCTGTTCAAATCTTGGATAAGAAGGAACATATTCTACGCACCAAGGTTATACCTCAAGTCAAAGTTTTGTGGAGAAACCACGATGTTGAGAAAATGACTTGGGAGTTAGAATCTGAAATGAAATCAAGGTATCCTTACCTCTTCGACATACCAGGTACGTACCCTAATTTCGAGGGTGAAATTTCATAAGAAGGGAGATTGTAAAACCCCAACTTTTTGAATAAAGATGAATTTTCTATAAATATTATTTTTGAATATTATGGAATGAAATTGATATAATAGTTGTGGGTAATATTTATAAATTTTGTAAAAGTACGCAAGTTGTTATAAAATATTCGATTAAATTGGGAATATTCGTTTTAACAGGAATATTAGTACAATGACACAATCATTGGTGGACCCTATTAACGGAATTATTGTCGGATTGAGAAAACGACAAAAATACTTAATGAAAATAACGGCGAAGTTTTACGCTTAATCGTTGAAACACCCGGTGTTAAAAGTACAGTAATACGCATGGTTGCATAGTAGCACACGGTATTGAGTATTGATGCTTACGTGATATGTCACTCAGTTTTGTTGGTATTATTAATGTAATAATACAGAAAATCTTTTATATAAAAAATGAATACTTTTATAAAGTTATTCTATAAATAGAATATATTATATTCTATTATGCATAGTGTTGTATAATTATGTCTGCATAGTGTTTTGCATAGTAAAATCTTTTTATATAAAAATGTAATACTTTTATAAAGCTATCTGCTTTATTATTAGACAATAATTAGAATATATTATATTTTATTATGCATATTGTTTGCATAGTAAAATCTTTTATAAAGTTATTCGTTTTATTAGATTATAAATAGAATATATTATATTTTATTTAAAAGATTTTGCTTTAAATATGGACCGTCAGATTAAAGTAAATCAATCTGGACCGTTAATGAGTTAGTTACTATGTAGTCCATTTTCTATAAATAGAAGATCATTCCTTCATTATTTTCTTACGAATTCACTGAAACTCTAGAGAGATAAAATTATAGAGAGAAAGAAGAAAAGATTTCTGCTACTTAACTACTCTTATATTCGGTTCTTTTACGGTAAGGATTTCCGATCATGCGTTTCTTTTACTTACTCGTTCCGCCTTTATTATTATTCTGTTGGAATATCACGCTCATGCGTTTTCTGGCGGACTGATTAAAATCCTTATTAGTATTCTGCTGAATAACTCGTACATCTGCAGTCACCGCATGCATGGTGATTTCGTTGTTATTCCATTCTTTATTATTCTCGTTAACATCCCGCTCGGCGCGAATTTACTTTGACTTCGCTTCCGTTATTTAGTATTTTGTTGGAATAACTTGTCTGCGCAATCACGCATGCATGGTGATTTCTTTTGTTATTCCATTCTTTATTATACTCAGTTGGTTAAAGTTTTGACTTCTATACTCAATGAAATTAATAGAATATCCTTGATATTTGTGCTTCATCCAGTATCTTTTCATGGAAATATTCTTCTGATCATTCTTGAATTTTACTCTACAAAGCAGTATCATGTTGATAATTTGGACATTAGTAGTTCTTGGACAAATTAATTCTTGAACTTGTTTTATTGAATTCTTATATCATTGTCATCATCCTCATGTTTATATTATGTTGAAAGTCATCTGTGGCCTATAGTGCATAGATGGACTTGGTATGATTATGACCAGGGATTATTCGGTGTAACCATGACCGTAATGTTACAAATGATGTGGTAAAAGTTCTCATTGGCCCGTAGTGCATTGATGGACAGTTGTTGGCATGATCATGACCATTAATGAATACACAAATATTCTTGGCTTGTAGTGTATGGATAATTGTGGTTGTGATACTAAAGAATATCCTTGGCCGTAGTGCAGGGGTGATTCGATAATGTGGGATATTTATTAAGCTGAGTCTCAGCGATAACAGTGATGAAAAACCTTTTTAATCATAAAAGATAGTAGATTTTATTTTCTACTTGACTCTTTTAATGGATTGCTTGTTCCGCTGCAGTTAAACTTGATGTCTGTTATATTTTATCAATTTAACATTGTTGGAGACTAATGATAATTTATTCTGCATTATCTTAGTCATAATATTTCTTACTGGGCTAGTTGAGCTCACCCTTTCTTTCACTGTTCTCTTCAGGAAATGAGAATATAGCTGGGATGAGTCGGTGAATGGAGTGATGGTCCAGAGGATAGCATTAGTAGTCCTCACTATTCTGTGAAATAGTGTGATAATAATTATAATGAGGACTCCTTTTGAGTTTGTATAATCTCTAGTAGATAATATTTGTATTCAAACTCACAGTTTATGTTTTGTCGTATTGTACACGACAGTTGTATTAGTAAGTTGTATTTGAATTCTGTACCATGTATCTGGCGACCCAAGATGGGTGATGTATACCTAATTTTGGGGGCGTCACAAAGAGTGTAACAAGCGTCTTCTCTTCTGGTTATAAGTTTAGTAATAGGATCAGTATCATTCTTATAGGATTAAAGAATCTCAGTTCTCTGATTATCATTTAGTGCATTACCCCACCATCCTTTAAGAATGCCGGTAAATCCATTTACTAAGAAACGACAGATTTGATGATCAGTATTTTCATTCTGTTTACAGATTGTTGCATACATCATGATATGATGAATGGTTTTGAAAATTTGATACTTTGTCTTACCATCAATATTCCACTCGTAAATGGTTTTTCCATGGTAAGATATTTGATAATGGAGAAAGTCTTCTTCATACAGAATATCCTGAGGAGTAGGTCTGGGGTAATAATACCTACTAGGTCCAGATAAAGCCATACGATTTATGGGTTTGCGACTGTAAGTAGTTTTATTAATATTTTGCATTTCCTAAAAGTTATTCTGGATTTCAAAGATATGAATAGGAGAAATAATATCGGAATCGTCTTCATCATTATCAGTATTATCATTGGTGTGTGAAGAAGAGTGTCCAGATATCACGTTAATCTGAGACGTTGATGCGGTTGTAAGGTTTAAATCTTTCATTTTATTTAAAAATTATCAATAAACTCATTATCAGATTTAGAAGATTTCATTTTAAAATTACTAACTTCTAACGGTGATTTAATGGTTACAGGTTGAAGATCAAGCTTTTGGGGAGTAATTTGACAATTATCATTAATATGATGAATTTGTTCTTCTATCCTGGTTAACTATTTTCCCACAGTTTGAAGGAATAAATTAATATAATTATTCTGTTTGGATAAGGGTAAAATATCTTTTATTTTAACCTCCTCATTCTGACGGGGTGTTTCAGAAATATCAATATACGGATTGATAATTAAGGGTTTTAAATTTTCATTTCCTGAGCTAAGTTCAAGAGACTTAGGGGTGGATGAACAGATTGGATAATGCTACCATTAGTGGTAATCCAGTCTTTTTGAATTCCTGTTAACACATTCAGTTGACTTTCAGTGTAAAATTCTGACTTTGAAATAAAATCATAATACCATTTAACAAATGATAAAATACACTGGTTCCTATTCATATAAGTATAATATTCAGTTTTAACTTCTGCTAATTTATCATTATTATGATTCTTAAAATACCAATTTCTAAAATTCTGGTATTTATCCTGCATGAATTCCTGGTTTAAGGATTGGCGAATTTTACTATTTGGAGAAAAATCCATTAACATTCAAAATTCATATCACTAGCAGTTGGACTATAAGGTCTTCTGTTTTGAGGAGTATTTGTTTCGTAAATACCATGAGGTATTTGGTTTTCAGAAATATGAATTCCTCTAATTAAGTCTTCATTCTTAACAAACTCATTACTGGGATTTTTAGACTCTTGGTAAACGAATTCCAAGGGATCTGACACAGATTGTCTAGATGATTCGGGAAAATCAATATTATAAGAGACATTATTAATAGATCGACTTCGGGTAAAAGGTCTCTGGAATTTTAAATAAACATTTTCATTACTAGTTTGGATAACATCCTCAATAGAATGTCTAATTATAGGTCTGGTAGGAACAGCATTAGTAATTTGCCATTGTTTTGGAAAAGTAATTTCTTCCCAAGGAATCATTCTCGAATCGCCACTTGACTACTAAAAAGGTTAGTATCAATAAGGACAATGTGTCCTTGTTGGCTTTGTTTCCTGATATAAGGATTTAAAGTAGTTAAAACTTTAAGATGAATACTTAATAATATGGCAAAAGGAGGAGATCTAGTAGATACTCATAGCCATGAGATATAATTCTTATTTCTAAAACTTTTGACAAATTATTATCGGTTAGGGCAACACTTAAATTCGGATAGATATTGAAATAAACTGGTCCATGTGCAAGACTAGTTTCAATAGCTCCCATAAGAGAGGCTTTCCAGTTAAGACACCTACCATCTCTGAGTGTGCATTGAATACTGGTGTTTTGGCCAAGTAAGGTCAAAGGTTTAAAAACGACTTGGACAAGTCCTAAATGAACATATTTATATTTTTGCAAAAAAGGATATAAATCTTCAACATGCAATAAATATAAAATTTCATCATTATTCTGTAAAGGAACAACATGTTCAAAGGTCTTAATTATTCTTTTACTGATAAAATCAAAAGTTCCAATTTTGTAAATTGTTTTTGGTTTGATTTTAGGAATAGTCCATTTATCTAAGGATTCTTTGACATCCTGATAGGCAATAAGTTCAGTTGCTTCTAAGGTAGAAGCTGAAGCATTGGCTACAGTTGTTACTGAAGAGGTGGAAAAATCAGTCATTTTTTAAAGTGACCACATATGCATAATTTATAAGTAATATATTCATTAATATGATAACAAACTAATCATGGCTTTGATACCAAAGGAGGGGAAGGATCGGGAAAGACTCTGATGAAGCACGTCTGTCAATGATTTACAGAGGATAAAAGCCACAGTGCCATAACACGGCTAAAGGCAAAGTCCAAAAACACGACTTGGGTGACGTCCCACTTAATCAGATATCAATCTTACAAACTAGGGTTAAACAGATACCTTGTCTTTCCCTACCTAATCCGGATTGGAATATTCGACGATAGCTTTCCAATAGTCAGCTTCGGTAGTTGTATTACAGTTGTTTTTAATAGTGCAGGCCTGACATTGATCTTCTCCATAATCATTGTCGGATTCAGAATAGATTTCAGCTAAATCATATGGATTTTTCTCCAAATAGTAAAATTCGTCAATCCTTAATGTTCTTCCATTTGGTGTCAAAATGGACCTTCAGAATTTCAGCATATCATGAATGATATTTTTAATCCTTTCACTGAATTTATTATCTGTTATATTGATGATGTCTTAATTTTCTCTACATCCATTAACCAGCATATTAAACATTTAAATATTTTTAAAAAATGTTATCATCAGAAATGGTTTGGTAGTTTCTGCTCCTAAGATGAAACTTTTTCAAACTAAAACCAGATTTCTTGGACATAATATTTTCAATGGAACTATTATTCTAATTGACAGATGTATTGAATTTGCATCTAAATTTCCAGACGAAATCAAAGGTATTACCACACTGCAAAGATTTTTGGGAAGTCTTAATTATATTCGAGATTTTTATCCGAATCTTTCCCAGGATACTGCTATTCTGTGTACTCGGCTATGGAAAAATCCTTTACCTTGGACTAATGAGCATACTGATGCAGCAATTAATCCATTTCTCATCATTATATTCAATGATCAATACTGTTTCTTCCATATATTTGTTTGGAATGTACTGTTCTAGTAATAGAAGAACATCTTTTACTGTTGGTTGGCTAGAAGAAGCCGAAGAATTATTGGATTGAGTGTTCAGACTGGGAAATTCTGAATATAATGATGAGAAATGGATTAATTGCTGCATCAGTATGCTCATTAGTCCAAGTTAAAGGATTTTTCTCAGAGTTAGCATACGAATAGCAAGATTCTCGGGAAAGATTCGATAAAATCTCAATATAATTAAGACTTCCCAAAAATCTTTGCAGTTGGGTAATACCTTTGATTTCGTCTGGAAATTTAGATGCAAATTCAATACATCTGTCAATATGAATAATAGTTCCATTGAAAATATTATTTTCAAGAAATCTGATTTTAGTTTGAAAAAGTTTCATCTTAGGAGCAGAAACTACTAAACCATTTCTGATGATAACATTTTTAAAAATATTTAAATGTTTAATATGTTGGTCAATGGATGTAGAGAAAATTAAGACATCATCAATATAACAGATAATAAATTCAGTGAAAGGATTAAAAATATCATTCATGATATGCTGAAATTCTGAAGGTCCATTTTTGAAACTAAATGGAAGAACATTCCATTCATAATGACTAAAGGGTACTGTAAAAGCAGTTTTATAAATATCCTGTTCTCTAATTTGTATTTGCCAAAATTCTGATTTCATGTCAAATTTAGAGAAATAGTGGCATCATGAAGTCTGTCAAGAAGGTCCTTCTTATTCGGGATGGGATATCTAATCCATTGAAGAGCTTCATTAAGCGGTTTGTAATTAATAACGAGTCTAGGAGTTCCTCGTTCTATTTCTGAATTTTTATTGACATAGAAAGCTGTACAACTCCAGGGAGAAGTACTAGGTTTTATCAATTTTTTCTGTTTAAGAGACTCAATTTCAGCTTTGCAAAGGAGTAAATATTCTTTCTTCATCTGGCTAGGTCGAGACTTAGTAGGAATATTTTTCTCATTGAAATTAGGGATACAAGGAAGAGAAATAATGTGTTTTTTCCTATTCCAGAAAGCATTCGGGACATCACTACAGATTTCAGTTTGAAGTGTCTTGTAGATTAATTTTATTTTGTCCTGCAAAGAAGGTTGTAAAATTCTCTGTTCTGTAGTAAGAAATTTTATTTCTTTTTGAATAAAATTGATCTGTTTTTCTTTAGAATAAATCATGTGTTTAACTTGGTTTAATTCCTTAGTATAAGGTTCTGTTATAAATTCAAACACAATATGTCTGTTGTTAAGAGTAGTATGAATACCTAAAGTATCAATTTTTGATACTGTAATTGTTATTATTATTATTAGTACTATTATTATTATTATTATTATGACTATTATTATTATTATTATTATTATTGTTATTATTATTAGTACTATTATTATTATTATTATTATTATTATTATTATTATTATTATTATTATTATTATTATTATTATTATTACTGTTATTGTTTTTCTTATTATTAGTATTATTATTATTATTATCTTAATTTAAGACAACAATTTAATAGTCATTGCAAAAAGTTGTATTAAATATGCAACGAAAATAAAAATTGTTGCCAATGAATGTGGTCCATATTAGGCAACGAAATATAGCAACAAAAAAACTGTCGTTGCCCACGATGAGGAGATATCAAGTGATTAGAAATTTTGCAACGAATTTTGTTTCTAAATTTTGCAACTACTTATGAATTTCGTTGCAAAAAGTTAAAGTCTGACACAATCTGCAACGAAGGACAAGTTTCGTTGCTAAACATACATTTTTAGCAATGACTTATAAAGTTGTTGTCTGAAAAATTGTTGCTAAAGCCCCATTTTTAGCAACAACAAAACTTTCGTTGCCCACGATGACGGGAAAGCAAGTGGCCAAAAATTTTGCAACGAATTTCTAACAAAAAAATTTCCCGCCAATGAATTAGCAACGAAATTTTGCAATGGCTTATGAATTTCGTTGCAAAAAGTGAAAGCATGACACAATCTGCAACGAAGGACAAATTTCGTTGCTAAACATATACTTTTAGCAACAACTTATAAAGTCGTTGCCCGAAAAATCGTTGCTAAAGGCCCATTTTTTTGTAGTGTTCCCACAGGATTCGTGGATGGCATGCTAGAGCACTGGGTATCGGAGAGGCAGGTTTTCCGATTCGGGACCCAAGAGTTGACTCCCACTCTAGAAGAGTATACACGGTTGACGATGTTGCCACTGGACAGACATTGCGTGCATATGGCTTTGGGGGACATGAGTCGACGGTTCATGATCCTCACTGGATTGAGGCGTAGGGTGGTGTAGGATGAGCTTACCTCTGGCCACGTTATATCCCAGCATTTTCTGTTTGACAGATTTGGCTCTGAGGATAGTTATACACGACATTCCGAGGATTTCACCGCACCAGAGGATCATTGGCGTCTAGCCAGGGTGGATGTATTGCTATTGTGCGTAATGTCGTATGTCTATATGCCACGGTACATGGATGAGATAGACATTGGAGTCATCATGGCAGTGAGAGCTCCCAGGGAGGGTCGTACCATCATTCCTATGATTATAGCAGAGACTCTAAGGTCAGCTCCATACTGTTTCACTTATCCGGCAGGAGTGTTTACAAGCAGCTCGGTCATGTTGTACGTGTGGTTTATGTCACACTTGAGACCGATCGGCACCTTTAGACCGCATGGGTATTGTTTCACCCATGATATAGCAATGTCATACTCCTTTCAGCCATCAAAGTGTACGGACGCTATGTCTTGGTCTATGTTCTTGGCAGATATTAGTGATCCGTTTATCATATTGTCATGCTCAGGGCTTATCTCACCCTACATCTTTATTACTCATGCTCCGGGCATAGATTATATCCCTCTGGCTGGTTTGAGGGGTATGACTACCTATCACCCGATGGCCGTGATGTCGCAGTTTGACCAGTTTCAGGATTTTCATCCTTTTGAGGGGGCGCTAGGTCAGCGTTTAGCTTCTCGGTATCTCTCAGCAGAGGATCGATCCCGTGTGTACGCTTGTTGGGATCAGCGTGAGGTAGTGGTTTTCTCTATTAGCCATCTGGGATGTTCGCCAGAGTATTCTGCATAGATGGAGATAGAGATTTCATCGGTTGTGGCAGTATCCACAGTATCGGATAATGATTCATACGATGGAGAGCCCATGGAGGACATTGATTCCCACATCGAGGAGGAGCTACTTGTTGGGTTGCCAGCATTTCCTTTAGATTCTCCCAGTACCAGCACTGTCGTGATACAACATTCGGCATAGTACTTCGAGCAGAGTCTTCATCTGATGACCTTCGAGAGAGACCAGGCTAGAGCCTTGATGTTGACTGCCCTTGATGGGAGAGACGCAGCTCTGTTAGAGAGAGATGATGCATTAGCTCGCAGAGATGCCACTATTGTCGAGCAGGATGAGGCTAGATCAGCTAGAAATGCAGTGATAGTTGAGCGGGATAGTGTCGTATCTGCCCTTGATGTAGCCATCACAGATAGTACTGCAGTGCAGTTCCTTACCACTGGCATGATTGTAGAGATGAGCACTTACATTGATGAGCATATGGTCACCATGCAGATGGCTGCAGATCTGTTGGGTCGTGTGGACACCCTTGTACAGGAGACCACAACTTTGCCTCCTTCTTCTGAGAGGGATTCCATGTTGGGCTTGTTAGCTCGCATATATCCTGAGTTGTAGCTGGGCTTTGATATTTTCCTGCACAGACTAGCATAACTATTTTGTCCTGTACAGTTTACATTGTGTTTATCAAACAACATTATATATAGTAGGGAAATATATTTTTGATCACTTTCCTTTTAGATATGCTCTGATACTTGATTGATATTTTGCCTACTTCTTCAGGACTTGTGATCTTGATGTATTCTGAATTCCTCCTTGAGGGATGGACATTGAGTTGTCACTGGATAGTTCAGAATGAATCATTGATCTGGGTGTATCCCTACCATCTTTGGTGTCTTGGGACTTGTTTCTGTATGGATATGTGGAGAGGAGTGTGGCTTTCCTCTCTGAGATTGACCACACCACAGATGGTCGCCAGTACTTCTATTTAGGAGAAGCCTAGTTAATTCCATCTCTTATGGATTGGTGTTGCTCTTTGAGGCACAACCGCAGCTTAGATGGTCGCCGAATCTCCTATTTAGGAGGAGTTCGTTCGTAATTCCACCCCTTTGTCCAAGTCGAATGAAATGTAGTGGATTGAAGGATGATCCCAATACCAGTTGACAATTGTTTGTGTTTTGGTTGGGGGTGAGACCGAACCACCATAAATGGTCGCTACGTACTCTATTGGAGAGGAGATCGGTATCGTCTTGTGATTCGAACACAGTGTAAGAGGTTCAACGCTGTATGTGGCAGGAATAGGGTAGGAATTATTTATTTTTTTTGTTTTTGTAAGAAGAAGGGTATAAATGTTTTTATAAGGAGAAGGGTATACGTTGCTTGTTCATTGGATGAGGATGATTAATCTCATGATCATTTGTGTGGAGACACTAAAGCAAGTATGTAGGTGCTTATTAGATAATAAGTTCACTGAACGTGGCTCGCTAAGGAATACCTAATGGAGTTTTACTTGCCTGTTAATAGGAATTCCTGTAGTGATAGTAGTACAAGTAATCCTTGGACTTGAGATCATCATAGTATCTTATGTATAATGAGTTATACTTTGACTTATTCCTTAAGACCCTTGGGGTATATCAAAGGTATGCTTGGGTATAATAAGTCGTACATGGAGATAATGTATGATCAATAAAGAATCTACCGCTTCTAGTAAAAAAAAGAGAAATGTCCTATGTGATTCAATAAATGACAACCCAGTAGTCCTTGGCCAAGGCAGAATGAAATTAGAAAGGAGTTTCTAATTTGTATTATTTGGTGTTGTGCATTTAAGAGCCGAAATACATATAATTAAATAAAATAAGACTTGACAGTAATTTCATGTCTTATATTTAATTGGGACATTGTATGGTGGAAGGATTGAATTGTACGGTAACTATTAACTCAAAGGTTCTTTTATGATTAATGTTGAAATCTATATTATCCGGAAAGTCGTTGAGCGCTTTGGGAGGCTTATCCCTATTGTAGAATAAATATTATTTATTTAAATAAATTAATCGTTTAATTTATTTATTTAAATAAGATTAGAATTGTTCTAATTGATTTATTCACAATCGGTTTAATATGGAGAACCTAAAGGGTCACACCATAAAAGGAAGAATAATTTTTAAGAAGTTAATGGCATAATCGTAATAATATGTTAAGTATATTTACTTTAATCTATGGTGATAGAATAAATTAAATAGCTTAATATTTATTATTTAATATTTTAGAAATATTAAATATAAATTAATAAGAGGAATCTTATTAATATTATTACAATTATTATTATTTTAATTTCTAAAAGAGTTTAGGAATTAATTTAATATAAGTACTCTCATTTATTCCTAATAGGATTATTAGGAAAATTAGTTAAAGGAGTTTAATTAAATATCTCTAATAAGATTAGGGAGCCCATTTAATTAAAAGAGTTTAATTAAATAAATAATACCTTATTTTAATTAAATAGGGTTACCTGATATCTTTATAAGAGGAGTCTTATATCAGATATCAGGCATACGTAATTTCAATAGTTGGGAGAGTACGTTCTTTTTCTATAGAGATAGAAAACTAGGGTTTTGCCAAACACCCATCTTCTTGAATCTTTCTTCTTCCTTGGTGGATCACCTCTAGAGGCCAAACACTTGGGTGGCTAACGTTGATCAAAGGAAGGAACCAAACCCGGTGGATTCAAGTTGAACGCGAAAAGATTGGAGGTGAACTTGTACCTGAGGAAGCTCGAAACTTCAAGGGTATGATTCTTGTTCTTCTTATTTTCGTTTAATTAATAATTGTGCATAAAGGATGATCCGGGTATATGGTTTGTAAAATTTTAAAACTCTGATTTTTCACGTTTTCGCTTAATTTGTGCAATTTGATTGCGTTCATGAATATTAAAAACCCAACAGTTGGTTGGCACCTTTACAAGAGGTTGTGTGGACTCATCAGTTGTAAGTGTAGACAAACGTCGTGTAACTGAAGATGGAGGAATCTGAGGATGTTTATGTGGATTCCTGTTACTAGAACTGGCAGAATAGCCTAGCCTAGCTATCCCAGTTTGACTGATAACTTGGATGCGGTACCTGATACCCTGATGATCTTTACCCAACCCTTTGTTGGGCTTCGGCACAGAAACGCACAGCGGAAATTAAAATTTTAAAGCAATTTCCGAAACCCTAAAACAGGATCCATGCGAAAATCAATTAATTCGAGGGTTTAGAGATTATACCGGATATAAACAAAATGAGAATCAAAACCAATCTGCGCCGAATCTCCAACGCAATACAAACCGATTAAGCCTCTACTAGTATCCACACATTTAACGCATACGAACCGTCGAACGATTCTCGCAATAAGAAGGACTTATGATACTAGCCACCAAAAGGAATGGATTTTGAAACTGCTTTTCTCTCTAGTCTCTCTCTAAGAAATGGCTGGGTTTTTCAATTATGATATCTTACCTAAGTAGTCGCTATATATATCATATATATAGTAGTTAAAAGGAATTAATCAAATCAAAACCTAATTTTATAAAATCCGAATTTATATATATATCTCTTAATTAAGTCTTACTTAATTAATATACATATATACAAATTATCCTTTTAATTTAAATTAAGTGATTTAAATACTATTAATCATATTAATATATTTAAATCCTTAAAATTTAAAGTAATTCCCTTTTAAATAACGTTTCTATGTGTGTGACCACATAGGTTATTATTACGTTGGCAATAATTTTAAAATCATATTATAAAATTATAAACAAAGTGAGCGGCATCTAGTAATGCATCACTCGCTACCCAAGTAATAATAAGATCGATGATTCGATGCAACCTTTTGTGACCAATGTTTCAATGCAATTTAATCCTTTTAACCTTAATATCCTAGATTAAACTCGAGTCATGGAATGTGTCATACTCTTCATAATTTAATCTGAAGTTTTCTTGATCAATGAGTAGACTATATGAAACAAATCACTATTTGAGCATGGCCATGCATTTCATAGTCCTACTCAATCAAGAGGCCTATGGATATCACCCATAATATATAGGATGGTTAAATTCCATCTAGATCACTCATATTTCTCATACGATTAATGATGAACCCAATAATCACCTTTATAGTCCACCCTATTAAAGGTGACATTTGATGATATCAAAGTACATAAATTCTCGTGTAGTAATATAGCGATTTCAGGTCGGAGGACCATTACATCATTGTCACTATGAGAATTGCTAATGACACTTCGCATAATGCTCCATATAGAATTCTCATG
Source organism: Panax ginseng (assembly GCA_020205605.1). Lineage (NCBI taxonomy): Eukaryota > Viridiplantae > Streptophyta > Magnoliopsida > Apiales > Araliaceae > Panax > Panax ginseng. Next base: position 99,840,694 of record CM035136.1, on the reverse strand, counting down.
GTGGAATCCGTCCAAAGACATCGTTCTCTAACATGTACCTATGCATTGACTTAATATCTCATATATTTATGACCAATGAGATTTGGTCATCAGTCAATCCACATACTAGTCTCAATGCATCATTGTTGTCCCATCAACAATGATACTTGACTAGGGACATTTAAGAACACTGATACTAATGGTAATATATAATCTCATGTTCAAGTCACATACTTGAAACTATATAATTTGTATCACTATTCTAAGGAATTTTATTATGTTAACAATTATATTACGCAAAGAATAAAACCATAATAAAATCATATATTTATTCAATCAAATATAATATCAAAACGCGTTAAGCAATTATATCAAATAATTGGCCTCTAGGGCATAAACTCTAACACCCTTTGTCTCCGGCCGATGACCCAAGGATATCATTTTCTTGAGTAATGACATCACTTGGCAGTAAATTGGGTATGAGAGGCGCCCCAATAACATGGTACTAAGTGTTGCTCACCTTTAAGGCATGAAAACTGATCGGTTCAACATCTGAATTGACGTTGATGTATGGTATGTCACTATGTGGAGGACACTCCGGCTTAGCGTTGACTGTGACTAGGCTGTTGTTGATAATGTATTTCAACTATTAATGAAGGGTGGAGGGGACTACCCCGGCCATATGAATCCATGGTCGTCCCAAGAGCAGGTTGTATCCCGAATCTATCTTGAGTACGTGAAAAGACACGCAGAATGTATGGGGACCAATTTCGATTGACAGTTCAATTACTCTGACCGAATTCCGGCGGGCTCCATCAAAAGCTTTGATGACTGTATGGCTGCTCCGGATTCGGTTGAGATTGACATTCATCTTCAATAATGTAGCATATGGACAGATATTGAGAGATGAGCCTCCATCTATCAAGACTCCAGCTAACATGAATCCGGAGGACAAGACCGCAATGTGCAACGGCTTGCAATGACCGGTCCCTTCGGGCGGTATGTCGTCATCAGTGAAGGATATCACATTGTTGTTAAAAATGTGATCAACCAAATATTGAAATTTTTCCGCATCCACTGATTTTGGTAGATAGGTTTCTTCTAAAACCTTCAGCAAGATCGTCCGGTGATCCTCGGAAGTTAGGACCAAGTCCAAAATTGAGATTTGGTGTGGAGCTTCTTTTAAGCTTAAAACCACCTTGGCTTCGTTATGACCCAGTGTAACGCCCGAGAAATTCGGATCCTTTGTAAAAATATTTGAAAGAATTAATTAATGAATAAAATAATATTACTTGTTATTATATGTGTTAATAAGATGTATGTTGTTTTATGACCTAGAAACGTCGGAATATCGTAGTAATCGAACCCCGTGAGAGAATTAAAGTGTTTGAATTTTCAAGACGAAAATAAATATTTTTCGAGAAAGTTTACGAAAAACACTATTCACCGTTTATTGCTTAGGAATTATTTTTGAACTTCCGAGAATTACGTAACGTTAGGATATCAAGGCGAGATGGATTATGTAATAATAATCTAAGTATGGAAAACGCAATATTTCGCTTGCGGACTTAATTTGAGAATGTAGGTATTAAAACCTAATGAAATGAATTAATGTAACTTTGCATAAAATACAAGTCCATAGCTATGAGGTGTAAACCTATGTAGGATTTATACTAAGCCCAAGTGATTAATAAGGTGAAGCCCAAACTATTATAGTGCAAGCCCAACAAAGAATTTGATAGATTGATTGTTAAGCCCAAACCATGATCCATTAGCTAAGAAGGATCCATGGGGCAATCCATAGGTAAGCTTGATGGGCAAACAAGTTATGTGATGGGCAAACAAGTTATGTGATGGGCAAGAATTAAGTGTGGTGGCCAAGTATAAGATGTGTGGGGCAAGATTACTTAGTGATTAAGGCATGAATAGTAAGGAGGTTAGCTTAAGGAGGTGGGATGCCATAAAGACCATTCTACCCTCACTTTAGAAAGTCTATAAATAGAGAGCTTCAAATTCTTTTGTTTGCTTGATTAAAAATCTCTCTCAACTCTCTCCCAAACAACTTATTTGTTAGTCAATAAGCACTTTGAGCTTAATCTTTCCTTAGTAGATTTCCAAAAGCAAGTGAAGTAATCATCTAAGGTAAATAATCTTGTCTTCTTCATCTCTATCATGGTAGGTTGATAAGAGAATTGTAACTAATGAACTTAGATGTTAAGAGCATAAGAGAAATGGATAACCAATGAACTTAAGCCGAATAAGATGAATAAGCAACTTGAACCTAAATAAGTTGATAACCTTGTACACAATTTGTCATATGATGTTAATATGATCAATATAGTATGAAAATATTGATTGATGGACTTAAGTTCATGATAAGTCATAAGTGTGAGAATTTTAGTTCATAAGTTAAGTAAGTCATTAACATATAAGTCAAAACCTACTTTGATAATAAGTTGGTGTTATAAGTAACTTGTAATACTTACATGTTGATTAAAATCCACCTAGAATGTTTCGTTATGAGGTTTTGCCGGAATTTACATGATTGGACGACTATCGTCGAATTCGTGAAATTCTCGAAATGAAAGTCGTATTTTGTGTTTGAAGTCATAGATGTTGGTTTTCGATGGAGACAAGTCATATTTAGCATTATAGAGTTGCGGACTCGAAAATGGCCGGATTCCGACTTATAACGAAGAAACGAGCGTTGAACGTTCACGAACGTTTATCGATTTCGTTAAAAATGAACCAATAGATGAAATTTTAGCTAACGAAGTAAAATAGATAAAATTCTTGCTTGAACGCATAGAGTACGTAATTTACGACCCATAGGCTCTTGAACGAGCCAATTCGGACTTATAACGAAGAAGTTACGAGTTCGGGAATCTCAACATTTGAAAATCATCAAAAACAATTTTGTGGCACAGTCCGTACCATGCCAACGACTCAAGCAAAAGTCCGGGTATGCATGACATTAAAGTGGCCTTAGTCCCTCAAAACTCGCACACAAAATGCGACCGAATAAAGGGACTCATGTACAGTACCGAAGTCCGGTTCTAGGCAATAATAGGTGGCACTGACACATGACACACCAAGTGTAAAAAAAATAATATACATTTAAATTTTAAGATCAAGACAATAATGAATGTTTGCATAAAGAGCATGGTTAGTAATTGATAAACAATTAAATAAGGATTGTAATGAAACATTGTTCAGACATGATTAAGCCTTAAGTATGAACCCTTAGGGTTAATGAAAGTCATTTACTTATGAACTTAAGAATGACGTAATGAAAAGCCGGAACCAATAATAACAAAGCTAATACGTATTTAGATTGAGAAGAAGGGTAAGATTCTTTAAGAACCATGTGTAATCATTCTTGACCTAATGTACTATGTGATGTTATCAATTACTGTAGAGAACTTAAAGACCTAAAGTGTACGTGTTATAAACCGTAGCAGACGCTAAAGGCAAGTACTCTAACCCTTGTTCCAGTTTGATCTAGACAAGTCTTTGTGATTCATGTATTCTTCACATGAGTTAGTATTTGAGGAATGTCAAAGCCAATCCTTTCGGCTAATTATATGCCATGTTATTCTATTAAGTGTTGATAAGGATTTACCAAACTAATATTGTTATGGTTTTTCAAAAGTAGATTGAGTATGCTAAAATGTTTTGTCGTCAAACGACAGGCACGTGAGGTTGCCACAACTTAAACGTATACACGTTTAATGAATGTGGTGTTGATCAACATAGAGTACTATAGGTTGATCACCTAGACGTGCTCGTAAGCTATATCGGACTTACGGACTTCGTGTCGGGATGTCCTTTTCAAAGTACTTATGAAATGCTTACGGTCTTGAACCGGAATTGATGTTTTACGAAATATTGTTGTTGTAAAACGTTTTGAATGAAAAGAAGAGCTATTTTGAATTATCGATAGTACTTCGTAACTATTATTCAATTATCGAAGATATATGATTCCTATGTTTCAAGTATGCTATTTTCCTAGAATTGTTGTACTTGCTGAGCTAGTTAGGCTCATTCTTGCTTGAACCATATGAATGCAGCTAAGACAGAATGGACCGATGGATCCGGCAAGGATAAAGGGAAGGCGAAGGCGAACTCGTAGGTTACTTTTGTAATAGTATAGGTTTTGTATGGAATAATATTGATATTATGACAAAGACAATGTATTGGTTGTAAAGAACCTGGGAAATGTAAATATGCTTTTGATATATATATAAGACATATTCGTTCTTTTGAGGCATTTCAATTGAATGTTTATGTGAATTGTAGCACCGTGTAGCACCATCTGTCGGGTTGGAAGATACCCGGATTTGGGGGCGTCACGGGTTGGTATCAAAGCATTAGGTTATAAAACTTAAGGGGGGAAATAAAACCTTAAGTCATAACCTTAAGAAAAGTCAAAGAATAAAAGACGGAAGTTAACCTTATAAAAATGCATCAAATATGTTATGTGTTTTTTTTATACTGATGTTTACTAATCAACTTTGTGTGTTGTTGTAGATGTCAGGTGAAAATAGGGATTTACAGGTAGTCAGCGAAGGGTCGGTAAACCAGATAGAAATCATACCGAACCCCATAGCAGCAGATCCTGAGATAGTTGTGGTGGAGTCTGGAGACTCTGAGAGTTTAGACCTCATGTCCGTTTTTGACGGCATGTTGGAAGAAGAAGTGGAGGTAGTATCCTTCAATCCAAAGGGCTATAGCAAGAGAGATAACTCTGTGGGGAGTCGATGATGTCACCGTTCATGTCGATGATAGATAAGAATGTACATTACTGTCAGGAGGTCAAAGAGCTGAAGGCGGAGCTCCAAGCGGTTATAGAGGACAAGACGGATGTGGATTCCATGTGGGAACAGGAACATGACGAGAGAGTTTTGGCTAAGGACAAGGTCCATGAGCTAAAATAGGAGGTCTTTGAGCTTAGGAGCGAGCTAAAGACCAAGAAATAGAAGATAGGGAGAATGTCCTATATTCATAGGAGTTCTCATGAGGATTTCCGATTCATGTGTAGTGGGTATCCTCAGAGAGACAGGCGATCTCGGCATACTATCAGCCGTGATATTATTGCCGGTCTTGCCAAAGCAGATTTCGAGAATGCCTTAAGGAAGATATGATCGAGTAGTTGCTAGAGTAGTTAGATATGTACATATTTGTGTATCTAGTAGTGATGTAAAGCCCTCTTTTGTATAATCAAGGGTAGTCTTTTATAAATCCCAATTTTTGAAAAGCAATAGCGGGAAAGTAATGTATCCAGCTTAGGCTGTTGTATGTAACCAATGTAGTATTATACTACGATGAATTAATATAAGTTTCCATTTTCGAAAAATGTTGAGTAATGAATGTTTAAGTTATTATTTAATATGGAATAATAACTAACTGACAGGAAATGCATAATAATGAAATATGTGTTTATTGTAACAGCGAAATACCGCCAAGAAGAGTACCCCGTAACCAAGGTGCGAACACGAATCAACCGGAGGGAGGTCCGGTTAACCCCATGCAGGAATTTTTAAATCTTTTAACCGCAACGTTTAACCAAACTGGGGCTAATATCCCCGTAAATCCTGGTGTAGTACGAGCTACTACATTTAAGGACTTTAAGAGTGTGGGTTCGCCGGAGTTCAAAGGAACTACGGACCCTATCGAAGCCCAAACGTGGGTTAGGGAGATTAAGAAGGTATTTATGATAGCAAATGTCGACGAGGCCCAAAAGGTTGCCTTTGCAACCTACATGATGAAGGGAGAGGCCAACTTTTGGTGGGAGGCCAATCAGGCAAGGGCCGGAATAGATGTGATAACGTGGGTGAGGTTCAAGGAAATATTCTACGAGAACTACTTTCCCACGAGCATGCAGGGAAGGATGGAGATACGATTTCTAGATTTAAAACAAGGGGACATGATGGTTCCCCAGTATGCCACCAAGTTTAATGAACTGGCAAGGTTCACTCCACATCAAGTGGATACCGAGGTGAGGAAAGATGATTGATTCGAGCAAGGCTTGAAACCCCGGCTCTATAATCGTATCTCTCAGATTCCAAAGTACTTCCTTTAGGATTGTGTTAGAGAAGGAAATAATTGCCAAGGTGGTAGCGAGGCGCGCCAGCCAATACCATAAGGACAAGAAAAACAAAGGGAAGGTGGATGGAGGAGTGAAGGTCAAGGTTCCAAAATGGAGTGGCGGCGGGTATAAAAGGAAGGTAGTTAGCTCGGGGAATACCGGAGTGAAACAAGGAGACCCTAAGAGGAGGATGGAGGCCTGTAAGACCTGCGGGAAGACTCATTAAGGAGTCTATCTTAAGGGTAAGGCTGTGTGTTATAACTGCGGACATGAGGGGCATATTGCACCAAACTATCCAAGCCTGAAGAAGAATCATGGGTGCTTTGTATGTGGGTCTACGAACCACATGGCAAAGAACTGCCCAAAGAAGGGGACATACGGGTATAAGGGCGCCAATAGTGGTAAGTTAACTATTGGGCGCCCAGCGCAGCCGAGTAGGTCGATGGCCCGTACCTTTAATATGACTATCCAGGATACGATGGCTTCGGGGGGCGTAGTTGCAGGTATTATCCTGATCAACGACTTAAATGCATACGTGCTGTTTAACTCGGGTGCTACTTGTTCGTTTATCGAATGTGATTTTGCTAGACGATTAGGTCTACTTCCCGAAAAGTTGCCTATACCTTTAAACATTATGGTAGCCAACGAAGAGATAATTCATGTTGAAGATATTCATAAGAATTGTTGTGTAGACATTCGAGGTTATAAATTATCGGTAGATCTGATACCGATAAAGTTAGGAGAATTCGACGTAATCCTCGGAATGGATTGGTTGATTAATCACGAGGCAATTATAGATTGTCAAAAGAAGTGCGTAAATATTAAAACATTAAAACAATCTCATGTAATATTTTACGGGAATAAATCGCCGGGACGTTCGTGTTGTCTTACCATGACACAAACTAGGAAATTATTGAGGAAGGGGTGTGTGTAGGTTATTTGTGTCATGTGGTTGATACCCAGAGAGTGGGAGCGACCATGGAACAAATACCTATAGTGAGTGAGTTCATGGATGTATTTCCAAGCGAGTTACCGGGTCTTCCACCGGATAGGGAGACCGAGTTCGTAATAGACATTGTGCCAGGAGCGGCACCAGTTTCCAGGGCACCGTATCGCATGGCGCCGGTGGAGATGAAGGAGTTGATGGTACAGCTGCAAGAATTGTTGGACAGGAAGTACATTCAACCGAGTGTTTCGCCGTGGGGAGCACCGGTATTAGTTGTCAAGAAGAAGGACGGATCGTTAAGACTTTGTATCGACTACCGAGAGTTGAACAAGTTAACGATAAAGAATAAGTATCCATTGCCCAGGATTGATGATCTTTTTGATCAGTTGAAGGGGGCAAAATATTTTTCCAAAATAGATTTAAGGACGGGGTATCATCAGCTGAAGGTTAGGAATGAAGATGTGCCAAAGACAGCATTCAGGACTCGTTATGGTCATTACGAGTTTCTGGTGATGTCATTTGGGTTGACTAATGCACCTGCTGCATTTATGGATATGATGAACAGAGTGTTCAAACAATATTTGGACAAGTTCGTCATAGTGTTTATCGATGATATTCTAGTTTATTCTAAGACGCCAGAAGATCATGCTGAACACCTGAGAATAGTGTTGAATACACTAAGAAAGGAGAAGTTATATGCGAAGTTCACTAAGTGTGAATTTTGGTTAGAGAAGGTACAGTTTTTCGGTCATGTTATTGACCACGAGGGGATTTTAGTAGATCCAGCGAAGGTGGAAGCCGTGATGAATTGGGAATAATCTAAAATGCCGACAGAGGTATGGAGTTTCATAGGGTTAGCAGGTTACTATCGGAGGTTCATTTAGGACTTTTCAAAGATAGCTACTTCGCTGACTAACTTGACAAGGAAGACGGTGAAGTATGTATAGACTAAGAAATACGAAGATAGTTTTAAGGAACTAAAGAAAAGATTGAGTGAAGCACCTGTTTTGTCATTGCCCGATGACACAAAAAATTTCGTAGTTTATAGCGATGCTTCGCATAAAGGATTGGGTTGCGTGCTCATGCAGCATGGCAAGGTCATTGCGTATGCATCTAGGCAATTGAAGGATTATGAGAAAGTTTACCCTACTCATGATCTGGAACTGGCCGCGGTGGTGTTTGCCATAAAGATATGGCGACATTATCTTTATGGGGAAAAGTGTGAGATATACACGGACCATAAGAGTCTAAAATATATCTTCACACAGAAGGAGTTGAATATGAGACAGAGAAGATGGTTGGAGTTGATAAATGATTACGACTGTGAAATCTCAGATCACCCTGAAAAAAGCCAATGTAGTGGCCAACGCCTTGAGTAGAAAGGGTCGGGAGAAGTTGTCTATGTTAACAGCTCAAACTGAGTTAATAACAGAGATGGCTAGGATGGAGTTGGAGGTGAAGTTGCCAATTGAGGCGGATAAGAGACTGTTTGCGACGGAGATTCAGTCTACCATTGTAGAGAGGGTCAAGGAGGTGCAGCTCAAAACTGATGAGTGTAACCAGATGATGAAGCGGTTGACCAATGAAAAAGATATTAAGTTTAGTCTTGATAATGAGGGATTATTAAGATTTGAGGGAAGAATTTGGGTTCCGAATGAGACGGAATTAAAGGAGAAAGTTTTACAAGAGGCTCATAGTTCGAGGTACTCGATTCATCCTGGTAGCACTAAGATGTATCAAGACCTTCGATAAAGTTTTTGGTGGCCGAACATGAAGAGAGAAATAGCCGAGTATGTGAGTAGGTGCTTGACTAGTCAAAGAGTTAAAGCCGAACATCAACGACCGAGTGGCTTGTTACAGTCATTGGAGATTCCGGAGTGGAAGTGGGAGCATATCACGATGGATTTTGTGGTGGGACTTCCGACGACTCAGAAGGGATATGATGCGATTTGGGTAATAGTGGACCGGTTGACGAAGTTGGCTCACTTTTTGCCAATTCGAATTAAGTACAACTTAGATCAGTTAGCTACACTCTATATTAAGGAAATTATTTCCAGACATGGAGCACCTATTTCGATAGTGTCAGATCGTGATCCACGATTCATGTCGAACTTTTTGAGAAGTCTTCAAGAACAGTTGGGGACGCAGTTGAAGTTGAGTACGGCATATCATCCACAAACCAATGGACAGAGCGAGAGGACAATTCAGACGTTAAAAGATATGTTGAGATCTTGCGTCATGGATTTCAAGGGTAGTTGGGATGATCATCTACCATTAGTAGAATTTACATATAACAACAGTTATCATGCAAGTATAGGTATGCCGCCGTATGAAGCTTTGTATGGAAGAAAATGCAGAACACCGTTGTATTGGGATGAAGTGGGAGAACGCCGAATGCTAGGACCAGAATTGGTGCAGCAAACAGCGGAAGTGGTGAAGTTGATTTGAATGCGTCTTATAGCAGCTCAAGACAGACAGAAGAAATACGCAGACTTACATCGAGAGAATAGAGAGTTTGAGGTAGGCTCGTACGTATTTCTAAAGGTATCTCCCTGGAAAGGAAAGATACACTTTGTAAATAAGGGAAAACTAAGCCCAAGGTTTATAGGACCTTTTGAGGTATTAGAACAGGTAGGTGAGGTAGCTTATAGGGTAGCGTTACCTCCAGACCTAGAGCGAATACATAATGTATTTCACGTTTCAGTGCTACGTCCTTACAAACCGGATTACAAGCACGTAATAGAATTTGAGCCTATTCAAATCGAGAAGGATTTAACATATGAAGAGATGCCGATTCAAATCATCGATAGAAAAGAGCGAGTTCTGCGAAACAAGGTCATATCGTCAGTAAAGGTGTTATGGAAGAACCACGATGTCGAGGAAGTAACGTGGGAATTGGAAGAAAAGATAAAAAAGAATTATCCTCTTTTGTTTGAGTAATATAGGGCGAGATTCTGGGGACAGAATCTTTATAAGGGGGGAAGAATGTAACGCCCGAGAAATTCGGATCCTTTGTAAAAATATTTGAAAGAATTAATTAATGAATAAAATAATATTATTTGTTATTATATGTGTTAATAAGATGTATGTTGTTCTATGACCTAGAAATGTCGGAATATCGTAGTAGTCGAACCCCGTGAGAGAATTAAAGTGTTTGAATTTCCAAGAAGAAAATAAATATTTTCCGAGAAAGTTTACGAAAAACACTATTCACCGCTTATCGCTTTCGGAATTATTTTTTAACTTCCGAAATTACGTAACGTTAGAATATCAAGGCGAGATAGATTATGTAATAATAATATAAGTATGGAAAATGAAATATTTTGCTTGCGGACTTAATTTGAGAATGTAGGTATTAAAACCTAATGAAATGAATTAATGTAACTTTGCATAAAATGCAAGTCCATAGGCTATAAGGTGTAAACCTATGTAGGATTTATACTAAGCCCAAGTGATTAATAAGGTGAATCCCAAACTATTATAGTGCAAGCCCAACAAAGAATTTGCTAGATTGATTGTTAAGCCAAAACCATGATCCATTAGCTAAGAAGGATCCATAGGGCAATCCATGGGTAAGCTTGATGGGCAAACAAGTTATGTGATGGGCAAACAAGTTATGTGATGGGCAAGAATTAAGTGTGGTGGCCAAGTATAAGATGTGTGGGGCAAGATTACTTAGTAATTAAGGCATGAATAGTAATGAGGTTAGCTTAAGGAGGTGGGATGCCATAAAGACCATTCTACCCTCACTTTAGAAAGTCTATAAATAGAGAGCTTCAAATTCATTTGTTTGCTTGATTAAAAATCTCTCTCAACTCTCTCCCAAACAACTTATTTGTTAGTCAATAAGCACTTTGAGCTTAATCTTTCCTTAGTAGATTTCAAAAGTAAGTGAAGTAATCATCTAAGGTAAATAATCTTGTCTTCTTCATCTCTATCATGGTAGGTTGATAAGAGAATTGTAACTAATGAACTTACATGTTAAGAGCATAAGAGAAATGGATAAGTAATGGACTTAAGCCGAATAAGATGAATAAGCAACTTGAACCTAAATAAGTTGATAACCTTGTACACAATTTGTCATATGATGTTAATATGATCAATATAGTATGAAAATATTAATTGATGGACTTAAGTTCATGATAAGTCATAAGTGTGAGAATTTTAGTTCATAAGTTAAGTAAGTCATTAACATATAAGTCAAAACCTACTTTGATAATAAGTTGGTGTTATAAGTAACTTGTAATACTTACATGTTGATTAAAATCCACCTAGAATGTTTCGTTATTAGGTTTTGCCGGAATTTACACGATTGGACGACTATCGTCGAATTCGTGAAATTCTCGGAATGAAAGTCGTATTTTGTGTTTGAAGTCATAGATGTTGGTTTTCGATGGAGCCAAGTCATATTTAGCATTATAGAGTTGCGGACTCGAAAATGGCCGGATTCCGACTTAGAACAAAGAAACGAGCGTTGAACGTTCACGAATGTTTATCGATTTCGTTAAAAATGAACCAATAGCTGAAATTTTAGCTAACGAAGTAAAATAGATAAAATTCTTGCTTGAACGCATAGAATACGTAATTTTTGACCCGTAGGCTCTTGAACGAGCCAATTCGGACATATAACGAAGAAGTTACGAGTCTGGAAATCTCAATATTTGAAAAATTTGTCAAACAATTACAGTAGCACAGAGTCATGGCCATGCCATGACTCAAGCCAAAAAGTCGGTATGCATGATGCCAAAGTGGCCTTAGTCCCCTGCAAACTTGCACCACAGCACCAAAGTGGCCTTAGTCCCCTGCAAACTTGCACCGCAGCGCGACCAGTAACAAAGGGACTCGCATCGCAGCGCCGAGTCCGGGTTCTAGGCAACAATAGGTGGCGCCACAAATACGACACTAAGTGTAAAAAGCCGTTACAAATACCAAATTTTAAGATCATGACAATAATGAATGTTTGCATATAGAGCGTGGTTAGTAATTGATAAACAATTAAATAAGGATTGTAATGAAACATTGTTTAGACATGATTAAGCCTTAAGTATGAACCCTAAGGGTTAAAGAAAGTCATTTACTTATGAACTTAAGAATGACGTAATGAAAATCTGGAACCAATAATAACAAAGTTAATACGTATTTAGATTGAGAAGAAGGGTAAGATTCTTTAAGAACCATGTGTAATCATTCTTGACCTAATGTACTATGTGATGTTATCAATTACGTAGAGAACTTAAAGACCTAAAGTGTACGTGTTATAAACCGTAGCAGACGCTAAAGGCAAGTACTCTAACCCTTGTTCCAGTTCGATCTGGACAAGTCTTTGTGATTCATGTATTCTTCACATGAGTTAGTATTTGAGGAATGTCAAAGTCAATCCTTTCGGCTAATCATATGCCATGTTATTCTATTAAGTGTTGATAAGGATTTACCAAACTAATATTGTTGTGGTTTTTCAAAAGTAGATTGAGTATGCTAAAATATTTTGTCGTCAAACGACAGGCACATGAGGTTGCCACAACTTAAATGTATACACGTTTAATGAATGTGGTGTTGATCAACATAGAGTACTATAGGTTGATCACCTAGACATGCTTGTAAGCTATATCGGACTTACGGACTTCGTGTCGGGATGTCCTTTTCAAAGTACTTATGAAATGCTTACGGTCTTGAACCGGAATTGATGTTTTACGGAATATTGTTGTTGTAAAATGTTTTGAATGAAAAGAAGAGCTATTTTGAATTATCGATAGTACTTCGTAACTATTGTTCAGTTATCAAAGATATATGATTCCTATGTTTCAAACATGTATTTTCCTAGAATTGTTGTACTTGCTGAGCTAGTTAGGCTCATTCTTGCTTGAACCATATGAATGCAGCTAAGACAGAACGGACCGATGGATCCGGCAAGGATAAAGGGAAGGCGAAGGCAAACCCGTAGGTTACTTTTGTAATAGTATAGGTTTTGTATGGAATAATATTGATATTATGACAAAGACAATGTATTGGTTGTAAAGAACCTGGGAAATATAAATATTCTTTTGATATATATATAAGACATATCCGTTCTTTTGAGGCATTTCAATTGAATGTTTATGTGAACTGTAGCACCGTGTAGCACCATCTGTCGGGTTGGAAGATACCCGGATTTGGGGGCGTCACACCCATAGTGCGGAGGAATTTTTCAATCTTCTCCATGGGTATTTTCCCATTTGACTTGATGGTAGACTTCATCACCTGTTGGGGAAGATATAGTGGATTTTCCTTTGACACTGCTGCAGTTGTATGCGAGGTGGATCCTTCACCTTCTGCATAATTCCATGGCACTTTATGTAAGCTAACAATAGGATATTGTGCTCTGCATGGTAAGTTGATTGGCTCTGGAGCGGCCACTTTCAAAGGATTGTTGTTTCCCCTGAGTTGAATTGTTGGTATTGAGTGATTTATTAGTCCCATCAGTCTCAGTGGATATGACTGCTATCAAATCCTTCCACTTAGTAGGACAGGTATTCTCACTCTCACGTAGCACAGTATCATCACCTGCTAGTTGCAGAACACCACTGTCAATTAGATTCTAGATAAAGTGGCGGAGTGCCCAGTATTCTTCTATGCTGTGACCGCGAGAATGAGAGTGATATTGACATACTCCATCAGAATTGAACCGTCCGGAACGGGGATTAATCGGAGGAAGAAGGGAAGTGATTCTTCCTTCATGCATCTGCATGATTTCCTCCATAGGTTGGCCCAGGTATGTAAATTTCCTTTTATTAGCGAAATCCCGACGGGCTTTGGCATTTGCTCTCCTTATCACTTTGTCTTCCAACATTTCATTTTCTGAAGGTGACGAGAGTATATTCGTGACAAGAGGGAGGAGACTAGCATGCTCCACTAACTGGCATGTCACTTGATGCTGATAGGTCACCAGTTCTGCCAATTGTTCAATCTGCTTGCATAGATCTTTCATCTTACGTTCCATAGCGAACTGGAACTTGGCATAATCCCATTTGTCAACCCCCGTCTTTGGTGGTCTGGGATGATTCGCCGTTAAAATTGGAATTCTGTCCATTGCTCCAATTAATCATGTTGACCTCTTCTTCTTTATGTTGAGGAAGAGGATTGTCTTGTACGTGAGGTTGATCTGGTTTGGTGACCACGATCTCACTGTTATCTATCAGGTCTTGGATCTTGTGTTTCAAGGCCCAACAATCCTGAGTATCATGTCCAGGTGCCCCGACATGATAAGAAAATTTCCGAGCAGCATTGAAACCCCATCCATTAGGGCTGGCTGGTGGAAGAAGATGCGTGATTTTCTTCTGTGTTGTCAGAAGGGTGAGAATATTCTCGAGTGAGTCCCCTAAGGGTGTGAACACTCGAGGGCGTTTGACTTCTCCACCTTTTGGTATTGGAGGGTTCGAAGACTGTGCTTGAAAGGGAGTGTAACTTCTCCTTTGGATAGGCATGTTCTGATTACCTTTTTGACCCTGTAGTATCAGGGAAACATCTTCCTCTTTCTTTTTATGGACCCTCCGGGGGTTGTTTCCATAATTTCCGGATTGGATGTGATCAGTAATAGCTTTAAGGGCAGCTAGGTCTTGAATTTTTTTGGACTTCAATCCCATCTCAGCCATCTCCCCATGTTTGACCATTTCAGAAAATGGTTTACCGATGCCGGCTAAAACTCTTTCATAGAAAGGAGCTTCTTGTATGTCTATGAATGTCATGACCATTTCTAATTCTGTCATGGAAGGAATAACTTGGGTAGCCAGGCGTATCCACCTTTGAGGATACTCTCTGAAAGACTCGTTAGACTGTTTCTTGACCTTGGTAATTTGATACCGATCAGGAGCCATCTGAGACTGAAAGCTGTATTGTGTGAGGAAGGCGTGTGCTAGCTCTTCCCAGCTAAGGATCTTTGAGTTGTCTAATCTGGTGTACCACGAACAAGCTTCTCTAGTCAGAATTTTCTGGAACAGCTTGTCAGGAATAAGCATATGAATGATATTCCTATTTAATATATGACTTAATTATGATATATATATATATATATGAATGAATATGCAAGTATGCTTGCATTAAGAAAAGTTGTAAAGTCCTTTGATAGATAATAGAAATATATGTACAAGGACTTAGCATGAATTGATCAAATATGTTAGGTTGATCCTACATAAACAAAACAGCTTTGTAAAGTCCTTAAAAAGAAATGATGTACAAGGACTATAAATATAGAAAGATCAAGCTTGTTAGGTTGATCTTATGATGTAATAGATAGGCTAGTCGATCGTCGAGCAGCACCGCACTGAAGTCGTGATCGCCGATGAGTCAAGGTTAACTCGAGAGCTATCGAAAGGAATAGGAGTATGCAAGATAGTAGATCTCGAGTTCGTAGACTACCGGGGAAACGAAGAAGGATCGTAGTGTATCGAGTAGAGCTTCCTGGATCGTAGTGTGTCTTTGAGGAAGTCATGTTCGAGAATCGTAGAGACAACTCCACATGCTATGAGTACCGATCATCTGCCGAAGCCAAGACAAAACATAGACTACACTCGAGTCGTAGAAGTCTCATCGATGCCAAAGCCAAGTCAAGGATCGTAGATCACACTCTGAGTTCGTAGAGTCTATTGATTAAATCTGAGATCGTGGTCAAGCAAGATCGGATGAAAGACAACAAGCAAGGCGTAAATCGTGGAGAGTGTCGAGATCGATCTCGGGATCGTAGAATGTACGCACCACCGGTCAATCATAGAGTCGAACTCACGACCTCAACAGAAGTGCTCACAATGCCAAGGATGAATCGTAGAGCATATACGGTTCTCAACAAATGAGCACTCCCAGAATATCCAAAGGAACGAAACCTCTGGTTCAAGCCGCAAGCTACATCCAAGAAACCAAAGAGCACTCAACGCGAATGGCATGCGAAAACAATGAAGATCTCAAAGACCAACCCAATCGGCATCAACATTGAGGTGTAAGGCCATTCGTGATGAAGTCTTCCACAAGGAGATCCAAAGAAGACTTGAGCGGTTTAAGAAAAGTCGACTTATGCAAAGAACTATCAAGTGAATAGAAGACAACGATCTTGGAAGCAACCAAGATCGTAGTGTTCTCCAAACAAAGAAGGAACTGATGGAAGGTGAACCGAGATATCTTGTCACTTCAAGAAGCAAGGCTAAAGTGATTAAGTCGAGGGTCAGGTTCATTGATGATAAGTGAGCGGAAGATCACAAGGAGAAAGCAAGCTGGACGCGCCACAAATCTGAAGTGTCTTTATATTCAGAAGGGGACCAGAGCAAGGAATTAGGCCATCGATCTCTACGAGAACAGAAGAAAAGCGTAAGTATTGAAGCACTGTATAATACAAGGAAGAGGTGTTCTACATTGAAGATCCAATCAACACTCTTCAAGATCGTAGTGTTAACTCAACCAGTCAATGAGCAACACTCAACAAGACACTACGATCAAGTCCTTGAAGACGTGCATCAGAATCGTAGAGTCCGAATAACTGAAGACTGAAGCATTGGCAAAGGTTCAATCTGAAGGGTAATATTCGGACAAGTGCTTATTGAGAGCATCTATGCAATAGGATAACCTCTAATCGAGAAATCAGAAAGAGGTAATAAAGTCTTCAACCTGCCCAAGACAGTAAAGTGATACATCTAATAGGGTAGGTGAAACAGTAGACTGCAGCATCAGAAAAAGTATGACAAGTCACATCAAGCAGTCTACCTCAAGCAACTTGAAATCTGTGAAGAGATTTGAATAGCCTTCAACGGCTATTTTCCAACGGAAGGATTGGGAAGGAGTATAAATGAGGAAGAGCTTCAAAGATCAAAGGTTGCTGGAGTTGCTGAGTTTGGAGAGAAGGTGGACTGATCTAAACCATATGAAACAGTGAGTCCGAAGGCTCACTCTACGATACACCAAGAACACTAAGAAGTCAGATAAAGAAAGAAGTAGAAGTGTGAGTTCTACTATGTAGAAGTGAGAGTTCTACTACATGAAGAATGTTCAGAACTGTCGAGAGAAAGAAGAGCATCATGACATCTTGATGTCCATCATGGGAAGACTCTAAGTACAATAGAGAAGAGCCTACAGTCATCTTAGCAAGTCCATCATGAGAAGGCATCAAGTAACAGAAGGGAGATCACAAAAGCCATCTTGGTGTCAAGCATGAGAAAGCTTCTAAGTACCTAAAAGAAGAGCCTATTGTCAGCTTGGAAGCCTCTCATATGCAGACATCAAGCACCAAGGAGAATAATCTTCAAGGCAGTTCAACAAGGGGTCATCCAAAGTGGTTGAGTAAACAAAGTAGCTGAGCATCATGCAACACTCAAATTGCACTTCAAGGATGATCAATGAAGTCGCTAAATATAGAAGATGTTCGAGCATGAAGACATCTTAATGGCTCAAAGACCGACTCCAACAACAACAACAAACAAACAACTCAACAAAGCCAGGGCCTGAGGGGTCCTTGTCCAGAGGGACTAAATGAAGTAGGGCCAGAAGGGTCCTTGTCTTGAGGGACTAAACGAAGTTCCAAGCTTATTGGGCTTGAAGAGTTCCTAGGGAACTAGAGGAGTTACAAGGCTGCTGGCCTTGAAG
Organism: Panax ginseng; assembly: GCA_020205605.1. Classification (NCBI taxonomy): domain Eukaryota; kingdom Viridiplantae; phylum Streptophyta; class Magnoliopsida; order Apiales; family Araliaceae; genus Panax; species Panax ginseng. The sequence goes on along the minus strand of CM035136.1, from coordinate 99,823,082 downwards.
GAATCTTAGTGATTCTGTCTTGCCTTCCTTCCTTGGAAATCTCGCTAGTTGAAAGCAGAAGAGTGGATTAGGAGCTTGAGTCTCTGAACCACTTAAAACCCCTTGTGTCTTTTACATTATGTCATTTATATTATGTACTATAACTGCTATAACTGCTATGTATGTTTTAACTGCTTACAACTAAACTTACTCTACGAACAATGTATGTATGATTATGAATATATCAATGAAGGGGATCTTTTACTTATTCCGATGTGCTTGAAAAGATTCTCATGTTTATCATATGTTGATTATGAACAATATAATATAAACTAAAAAAGTATTTGAAAAAAAAAGGATCTATTCAACCCTCCCTTCTAGATCTATTGTGCCCTCTGGGAACTAAAACAACTGCATTATGAGCTTCTCGTCCTCTACATAAGATCCGAGTTCTCCAATAAACACTTTAAAATGTGTGTAAGGATCTCCTAACCCATCATATTTTTCAAAGTCAGGAGTCTTAAACTTTTCTGGATAATAAACACCAGGGAAAATGCAAAGGTCAGCATATGAAACACTTCTGTGTGTTCCAATTCCTTTGATAACACGAAGGGTCTCTTCCATTTGGAGGACTTTCTTTCTGATGTCACCGGTGTCTGGGTCTCCTGTGAGATGGGTGGCATCATGCATTTTGTTGGTCGTATCCAACTGAAGTTCAGGTATCATAATGACCTGGGTTCCCCTTTGTGTAGAGGATTCAGCATGTACGGGTATGTTTGGACCCTGAGTAGACTGTTGTAGTTCTTTAAGCAGAACAACCAAATCTGTAATTTATTTGCTTAATCCGTCGAATTCTTTGCAAGAAACTGGATTAAGGTCAGTATGGTCAGATGATGACATGTTTGATTGTAGGCTTGCAGTCTTTTTGGATTTTGACCGGGTAGTAGGTCCGATTGGTTCCCTGCGAAAGACTTGCATAGTTTAGTCTTTAGGGAATGTGTAAAACATAACATGCTATGTGATGTTTCAGTTTTAGGAATTTTATCCTGCAACATGGACGTCAACTGTTTGTAATACAGGATAGCATGTTAAATTAAATATGTATGTGTACACATTTCTTCATATTTCTCATTACATAGAGATAGATATTGAATGAAATTACAAGTAATTGTGTTTACAAGTAATTAAAAATGAGAAAGCATGAAGAGACTTTCCTCCGTTTTGGATTTATCAGAGGCTGACCTATCTTAGGTTACTCTCGCGGCTTTTTGGCATGAAGGTTCCCAAATCATCGCAATTTACTCAACGGGAAATTAATCCGGTCTTTCAACTGGAGCGAATTTGGGTGGTGTCTTTCCTGAGCCTCGCGAGAATTAGTCTTCCTACGAGTTCAGTAATCAAACACCGACAAGATAGCCTCCTGGTGGAGGGACCACACAACTTTCATTCACATACATCGCGTCTCACCGTTATGGAAATGATGACATGTGCGAAGCACTATTATCACAAGCAGATATGGTGTGAAGCACTAAGTGCAATAAGTAAATGCATTCGTACACATTCATCATAAATGTAAATACAACATCCACACACAAGCAGACAATAGTTTTGAAAAAATTTGAAATAGTGGCTTAAGTCCTCTTACTGGAGTCCCCAGCAGAGTCGCCACCTGTCGACGTCGGGATTTTTAGGTGTCCCTTTCCGTTACTTGTTCTTTGGTGTTCTCATTTTTAGGTGAGATTTGTTTGAAAAAACAAGTGAAAAAGGTCCGACATGTATAATGTCGACGATGGACTGTTAAGAGTCGCCAGTTGGTTTTTTAAATGGTTGTACCAACACAATCGAGAAAAGGTTTGCACATTGACCCAGTGATGTGACACTACTAAACGGGTCGGTGAAACCGAGATTCATTAGGGTCCGGGGACTTGATTATGCGGAGGGAAGGTGTTAGGCACCCCCCGACATCCGTGTTACCACGGTGACCGCCTCTTTTCAAGAAACTATTATCTGAATGTGTGTGTGTGTGGGTCAATGTGTTGTTTATTTGGAAGTGGTGCGAGGCCTCGTTCGCACCTATATACACAGGGTTTGAATTTGTGTAAAAATTCAATTGCAGTGATGTTTTATAAAAGAGGTTTTTTCAAACCCTTGTGCTCAATAGTAATTGAGACCTTTTACGCTTCCATTTTATTAAGTGTTCGGCTTGATTGATTTTATTTTTTCGAGATGCGAAGCATCTATAAGAAAATAATATACAAAATAATGCCGATTTTCTCATGGGTATGAAAACCATCTGAGGAAATTCAGACACCGCAGAATAATTTACGAAATTATTTAAATTTGAAAATGTCCATCACGAATCGAATCTAGATCCAATGGGTCAATCAGTGATCACATGATTCCTAGGCTCACATGATACCGCAAATTTGTATGAAAGCGAAGGCGGTATATATATAAAAAGTCAGTAAAATATATATACAAACATGATCACCACCAAAGCACTTCCATGGGGATCGAAAAAATGTAAATAAAGTCAGTAAAGCTATCAACCGCCACGGAGGAAACTCCGGTAGGGACGAAACGTAAATAAAGTTGTACAAGCGATCAACCGCAACGCAAGTAAACTCAAGCAAGAGACAGAAATGTAAAGAAAGTCAGAAGCGATCAACCACCACGAAAGTAAACTCAATTGGGATTTAAATATATATATATATATATATATATATATATATATATATATATATATATACATATATAAGTATATATAAAAGCGATAAACGCACCGGATGTAAAAATCCAGGCTCATCGAATATATATATATATATATAAAAGCGAGTAAACGCTCCGGATGTAAAATCAAGGCTCATCGAACAGAGTTCGACAATAAATCATATATAAGTATATATATATATATATATATATATATTAAAGCAGTAAACGCTCCAAACCAAAGTCTAGGCTCATCGAACAAAGTCCGACACACAGTTCATATATATATAAGTATATATATATATATATACAAAAGCAAATAAACTCTCCAGACCGAAGTCTAGGCTCAATCGAGGCATAACTCGATAATGTTAGTCCATATATATATATATATATATATAAATATATATGCATATACAAACTAAAAATAAAACCACTGATAGAAAGTCCGGCAAACCTGTACGCAACCACGACTCTCAACGTGAAGAAGGGTGTGTGCAAAGATGAAGAGAAAGGCTTTAAAGTGTGTAAGAAGGCTTACAGTGGACTGCCAAAGAAGACTTCTATATCTTTAAAGTAGATGAAACTCAGCTCCCGCCGGTACAAAAATAGCTATATGTGAGCTCACAAGTGTATAAAATGAGAAAACACTGAGTATATTGTAAGTACGGAGCAAAATTGACAGGGCTTCCTCGCCTCTCTTTTTTCTTAAAATGGCCACCCCAAGCCCTCTATTTATAGAGGGGGAGTCATGGTGTACTGCTGCCAACCGCAGTGTACACTGCCGCCGGGTTGCCCTGGTTTCTCTCGGGTTGTGTCGTCTCGTGAAGACGTGCACGTGAAACCTTTGCAATGTCCGCTCGAACTTTCAAATTGCAATCCAGGATCCTAATTTGAGGTATATAGGACCTATTTTGGACCGCCATTGTCGAGAGTTGTACAATGGCATGGGATTAGAGGTTGTACGAAGTCATGAAGATGGGACGGTGCCCTCCGGTCTTCAAGCTTCAAATTCTATCTGTTACCCTGCACAATAGTCACTCGGGATTGGTTTTCCTTAATTCTTGTGGGACATTGTTGTGTAGAAATGTATGTATGAGATGTTAAGACGACGTGATGTGGCCTTGAGTTGGCGAGATGATAACTTTTCCCCTCACCGGAGTTATCATGGGTTTGAAATTTGGTAAAAGCAGAGCCGTTCTTTCGGGGTTATCTCTGAGATTGGACTCTATGCAAGTGTTGAAGGTCCTCGATATCATATCATCCGAGGTGTGCTGTCCCTCCCAGATTATCTCCTGGTCCGGTCTTGAAGTGCCTTGGTGTGAGTGCTTGAGGTTGAAGGCGATTGCATGCATTTGAAACAAGCATTTTCGGGGTCATCGCCGGAACTGCATTCCTTGGGGTTATCACCAAGGTTGGTAGCTGCTATTCCCAGTGTTGGGACTGAGACTAGATACCTCGGGGTTATCTCTGAGATTAATCGGTCTTCTCCGGTGGAGTTTTCGGTATTGGAACTGCATGCCTCGGGGTTATCTCCGAGGTTGGAACAGTTACTCCCGGTGTGTGTTCCGGGGTTGAGACTGAATGTCCGATAGTATCCGGACTGGATGTGAGCTATCTTCCAGGGTTATCTCTGAAAGATGAATCTGCATTCCTGAAATGTCAGTGACAGGTGTGTAGAAAATTTTGAGTGTCTACATAACTGTTTACAGTTTTTATACAAACTGCTACATCATGTGAGCTTAGGAATCATGTGATCACATATTCAGTCTCCTGAATCTAGATTCAATTCCCGTGATGGACATTTTCAGCTGTACATGGCTTGTAAATTATTCACGGTGTTTGAATTTCCTTAGACGGCTCTCATGGCCACAAGGAATTCGGCACTGCTTTTTACCTTATTTTCTCGAAGATGCTTCGCATCTCGAAAATAAAAGTAATCCAGCCGAACCCATAATAAAATGGAAGTATCAAAGGCCTCAATTACTATTGAGCACAAGAGTTTGAAAACCTCTTTTACAAAACATCATTGCTATATCTTGTTAAAATTGAACTTTTATACAAAATTCAAACCCTTTGTATATAGGAGCAAACGAGACAAAACATTACTTTCAGATAATTGCACATTATTTTCATTCGGATATAATGATTTAATTGAAAAGTGACGGTCACTGTGGTAACACGGATGTCGAGGGGTGCCTAACACCTTCCCTCCGCATAATCAAGCCCCAGACTCTAATGAATCTCGGTTTCACAGACCAGTTAAATAGTATCACATCACTAGGTCAATGTGCAAACCTTTTCTACCGATTGAGTTGGTGCAACCATTTAAAAATATCAACTAATGACTCTTACAAATTCAATCGTCGACATATATATATGTCGACCTTTTCACAACTTATTTTTTTCAAACAAATCTCACCCAAACATGAGAGAAATTCCAAAAAATAAAAACGAAAAAGGACAAATAAAATTCTCGGCGTCGACACATAGATTTAAATTATAATATCAATATTAACTTTTAAATGTTAATATGTGACATTTTCAAATATAAAATTGACATGATTTATTTAAGTTTTAAAAATAATAAATCTTATAACTTCTAGTAATTTTTAAATAATTTATGATATTTATAACTATAATGACATAAATTAAATAAATATAAGTTAATTTTAAATTTAAAAATATTTAAAATTGACTTTTGAAAAGTCTTATAATTCTATAACAATACTTTTAATGCTTTAATAGTAGTATATTATTTAAATCTTTAATAAATTTTCTTCCAATTTTTTTTTCAATTTTCGAAAGAAAATTTCTCTTTTTTTTTTTGTAAAAAAAAACTCACAAACCAGGTATTTGTGACCGGAAACGTTTTCTTGCTATTTCTAGGACAGACTACATATAAAACCCTAAGAACACTCGCCACTCACCAGGCGTCATTTGCCAAGTCAAGCCCAGCCCGAGTCTCAACTGGAAGGGTTCTGGTACTTTCTCTCTTCACAAACATTCTCATTTTGAACTCTCTACTCCAATTTGTAGTGATTGTGGAGAGAGAATATGTTGGACATCAATATATTCAGGGAAGATAAAGGCCACAATCCGGAAATTATAAGGGAATCTCAGCGCCGCCGATTTGCTGATGTCGATTTGGTTGATGAGGTTATTAGACTCGACAAAGAATGGCGCCAGCGTAATTTTTTCTCCGGACTCATTATATTTTTCTTGTCTGAAATTTCATTTTTTATGACGTAGTTAAGGGTTAGTATGTATTTGTAAATTTGGGGTTTTAACAAGTTTTTTTATGTGGCTGTGTAGGTCAATTTGAGCTGGATAATTTGAGGAAGGATTTTAATAAAATCAACAAAGAAGTTGCTAGGCTCAAAATAGTGAGTTTATTTATTTATTTATTTATTTTCAGTTGTAGTCATTCTTTAGATTATACCACCTCCGTTCCAAATTATAAGATTATTGATATTTGAAAGTCAATTTGAAAATTATTCATATTCAAAATTGAGATGACTCATACAAAATTATGGAACAATAAAAATCTTGTGATGAGTACTTTTTAGACCATTTACAAATTTTATCATTCTATTGACTAAAATTAAAGTAACTCATGTCAATTTTGAGTTTGAAAAGTCTTAAGTTGACTTTTAAAAGTCAAATAATGATTTATATTTTGGGACGGAGGGATTATATAAAAATTATATATTGGCGGTTTAATTGTTGAAATAAAAAGTATAGAGATAGTTCATATATATATATATTAATAATAGAGCTAGTGCGAAGAAGGCCTTCCCTATGTAAAAGTTGGTATAATTAACTGCAAAGATCAAACTTAAATTTGGGACGAAATGGACTATATGTTTCTGTAGCTGTATTATAGCTTAATTCTTGAGGAATTAAGTTTCTCATTGATTATTAGTGATTAATTGGTTTATTTAGTTTTGAGGGTTACATGTAGTTGTGATAACTGAATAGAAACACCCTTAATACTTGTTCAGCTTGTGGTCTTTTGTTTTTGCAATGTGTTTTGTGCCCTTATCATGGAAACTTATTGATGTGGGTACGTGGTTCTGAATTTCACTGGAGGCTAATAGATAGATGGTTAAAGTGGGCACAAGAAAAGGGTTTATAGTTTGGTTTGCAAAACAATACCTATAGACATAATAATGAAAAAATTAAGAGCATCAAGCTTTGAGACATAGGAGTTTATTTCTCAGCAAGTCAGAAGTATTAGCTTGTAAGTTGGAGCCAAGAATCATGATGCAAGACAAGATCTAGATTGGGTCACTGGCTTAGGGAGGGGGAAAGAGGGTGAATAAAGGGAGGAAGAAGAAACCTATTCTGGTAAGGAATCAATAGAAACAATCAAAGCACACAAATATATTTTCAAACAATACAACTTTATTTATTATGTTGGCATTAATTTCGATCAAATAAACTGCATTATAGACCAAGTGAAGTGAGTAGTCTTAGATAATTATCTTATTAAAGAAATAACTCTAGCTGCCTAAACAATTTATGCCTATAATAGTAGATCTTAGAAATACTTGAACAACCTAATAGACTGCTAATATACTATAATCACATAAACGAAGTCTAATTTTATTCCGAGTCTAATTGGATAAAACCTTTTCAGATACATCCTAAGCTCATAAAGTTTTTGTCCATGTCCATGAACCTCATCAGGGGAGATGAGTATAGGTGGTCTGATGGGGATCGATGATTTAGTTGCTTTATTTCATTATATTATGGACTTGTTTTAATTAGTTGGGGTATTTTAGTATCTTGTTTTAATTAGTTGGGGTATTTTAGTATCTTGTTTTAATTAGTTGGGATATTTTTGTCTTTTTGGTCTCCAAGTCTAATTTAGGGTTTGTTTTGTTTAAATACCGATGTAATTCTCCTTGGGAGGACAAATTCTGAATATTACGATTATTATTGGCTTTCTTATATCGTAGAGATATTTCTAGAGTTAATAGACGCGGAGTTAAAACTCTAACCATAGAATTTAAGTGTAGAGTTTAGATTCTAGTCTTATTCATATATTAGTCAATTGCATAATACATTTTATAAATTGTCCTACATCATTTGTAGTATCAGAGCTTCAACTTGAGGGAATCCTTCAAAATCTTCGTCATCATCAAAAGCCTCGTTGAAAAACATCTCGCACTGCAGTCGACCCGTTATTGTCATCATCCGCCACACTTGTCTTTCTTCGTCACCAAAACAAGCCCACCCATTAACCATGCTTTGCCATACTCGGATTAACTCCATCACCGGTTGCACCAACCATTCTTAAAGCTAACCCATCATATCCGGACCTGCACTCCATTCTTAAAGCTAACCCATCAGATCGTCGACTCCCAACATTGTGACCCATCAGCACTCAAACTCAATCACTGTGATCATGAAAAAGAAAAAGAAAGACTTAATGGGAAGGACGAGTAGGGAAGGAAAGGAAAAGGAATGCAGAGGAAGACAAAAAGAAAAGAAGAAGACATCTTATCGTGATATTGCCGCACAATGACCTTAGTACCACCATCACGAGCTCTCTCTCCCCATTTCCATCTCCACTTGTTGTTGTTGCACTTGGTTAGAAACAAGGTAACCTAGCTTGTTTTCCTAATTCGTGATGCCCAACATATATATTTCCCTTGCTAAACTACGACTTTACCCTCATTGTTTCTGGCAAATTCGATTGACACCCTGATATTTTCCTTAAGAGTACAAAAACTGCTCTTAAAATTTTTCGCAAAATATAGGATAAATACTTCAATTACTTGGATTTTCTTTACTTGTTGCGTAGTACTAAAATTTTTCTAAACTCGTATGGTTTTATTCTCTTAAATTGCACATTATTCCTACTAGTGGGACATCATTTAGTCGTGATTGTTGATATTTTGAAAACTGCGATTGCATTTACCGTAGGTTATAATTTAACTGCTACAATTAATTATCTCAGTATTACATTTGCATGATGATAACCCGTAGTGGAAATCAATATGGCTTGACCATGAATGAAAAATTAGATTTATTACTTGCTAAAATGGATGCTATGTCTGAGGAACTTGCTCGTGTATCTGAGAGGGTTCAAGTCGTTGAGCGACGAACGCAACATTTACCTGAGCCTATAGGAGAAAATGCAGGAAATGAGGGCATCACCGTTAATGAAGAGATACTTGAGGGAGAACCTGAACTAAATAGGCAAAGGGAACACTTTGAGCCTAGAAATGTTGAGTACCAAAATCTTGAACCTCGAAATATTGATCACTCTGAGAGACGAGACCATCAAGACGTTGGGTATGGTGAACCTAGAGATTATGGATACCGTGAACCTAGAGATTATGGGTACCGTGGACCTAGGAATGTTGACCTTTATGACCGAGGTTATGATGATGACATTAGAAAAATTAATGTTGTTGCACCCGAGTTTGACGGTGGGTCTAATCCTAATGTCTTCCTTGATTGGTTGTCCAGTATGGACAAATTTTTTGATTGGTATGAGATGTTCGATGAGTGTAGAGTTCGCTTTGCCAAGATGAAATTAGTCAAACAAGCGAGTTTGTATTGGGCTAGTGTTGAGAGAGACATTGAGCGTTTGAGGGATCCACCTATTAGGCACTGGGCAGAAATGAAAGCACGTCTCCGAAAATATTATCTACCCACCGGTCACAAGGATAGGATGCTTGAATAGTCTGAAGCAAGGCAGTTCAAATTGCCTTTGATTATTTCAGTAGGTATAGGGAGCTAATGGAGCGTTGTGAGCTAGTTGAGCAGACAAGGTTGACCATCATTAGGTTTAAGGAAGGGTTGAGAGATGATATTAAATTCTAAAATTTTCCAACCCAACTCACTTGCCTAGATGATGCTTACCAGGCCGCCTTAGATCAGGAATACAATGTGAAAAAAATCCTCTTTTTAGAGTGACCCCTTATTCAGGCCAATATACGGGACGCCATGCCCCACAGGGCAGGTCCTTTTCCACACCTCAAGAAAATTCTAGGGCTAATAACATCGTGAGTGGACCAAATCGGGACCCTAGACTAGGGAAGGGTACTCCAGTACCCAAGCCTACAATCACTGACAGGGATAGGTGTTTCTTCTGCAAAGAGCTTGGCCACAAGTTCTTTGAGTGCCCTAACAAACACCGAATGGGAGTGGTTTATGAAGGGCATAATGAAGAAAATGAGCCGAGGGAAGGTGAAGTGGAGGATGAATATTACACAGAGGATGAAGAAGCGGATGCACACCTTGAACAAGTTGATCAACCCTTAAACGTTATGAGGTGCATCTTCGCTAGTCCTAACAAAGGAGGAAGATTGGAAGAGAACTGCCATATTTCAAACATATAGTAGAGGTGGTGGAATCTCTTCCAAGCTGATCATTGATGGAGGAAGTTGTTTAAATGTGGTTGCCAAGATAGCTGTGGAACGATTGAAGTTAAAGGCAGAACCACACCCCCAACCTTATAATGTTTCTTGGGTCAACAAGACATATATTCCTGTGACACATAGGTGTCTAGTGCCGATCCACCTTAAGGGATACGAGGAAAAAGTTTGGTGTGATGTCCTTTCTATAGATGTTGCACACATTTTTTTAGGGCGACCTTGGCTATATGATCTTGATGTAACCCATTATGGGAAATCGAATACTTATGTGTTCACACACAAGGGGCAGAAGATTACTTTAGTGCTTGTGAGACCACGAGTGTCTCCCAATGGTCGACCAAAAGAAAATAATACGCCTACACAATAATCCAAATATCTCCATATCCTTGGTCTGAAGGCCTTTGAGAAAAGTGTGAGAGAGGAGAAGGTTGTGTACGTTGTTTTGGCTAGAGAGGTTAGGGACGTTCCTGAGAAGAGTAGTAATGTCGAATCTAGTGATATTAGGCAGATTCTCCATGAGTTTGCTGATGTGTTACCTAGTGAATTACCTAGCGGATTACCATCTCTTAGGGATATCCAACATGCTATTGACCTCGTACCGGGGTCTTCTTTGCCTAACCTACCCCATTATAGGATGAACCCTAAGGACCAAGAGGAGATGAGACGCCAAGTAGGTGATTTGTTGAGCAAGGGTTTTGTGCGCGAGAGTCTTAGTCCTTTGCGGTGCCAGCTTTGTTTACCCCAAAGGCTGATGGAAGTTTAAGGATGTGTTGTGATAGTCGAGCTATCAATAAAATCACCATCAAGTATAGGTTTCCTATACCTAGACTTGATGACATGTTAGACATGATGAGCGGAGCTCGTGTGTACACCGATATAGATTTACGGAGTGATTACCACCAAGTCCACATTTGCGAAGGAGACGAATGGAAAACTACCTTTAAGACTAGTGATGGCCTTTATGAATGGTTAGTCTTTTATTGTAACCAGTTTGTAGTGGTCTGAGACTTTGAATCGACATCCTCTTTTATTGGCAAGTTTGTAGTGGTCTATTTTGATGACATCCTTATTTATAGTCACACCCAAGAGGAACACTTGCGGCAAATTTTGTCCGCTCTCCAGCGTGAGAAACTTTATATTAATTTGAAAAAGTGTTCCATCGTGCAAGAATCCATCATATTTCTTGGGTTTGTTGTCTCCAAAGATGGGGTTTCTGCTGTCTTTGAAAAGGTCAAAGCTATTAAAGAATGGCCAGAACCTTCTAATATACATGAAGCTAGAAGCTTCCATGGACTTGCTACTTTTTGCAGGAGGTTACTTCACCGATTATGTACCATTATGGCTCCCTTTACCGATTGCTTAAAGAAAGGGGAGTTTGTTTGGTCTAAACTCTAAATCGGCTGCCAAAGCCTTTGTGGAGATTAAGGACTAGTTGACGCAGACACCTGTCCCCGTGCTACCAGATTTTAGCAAGGTTTTTGAAGTAGCATGTGACGCTTCCAGCGTAGGAATAGGGGGAGTACTTAGTCAAGAGGGTATTTAGTCCTGTTGCATTCTTTAGTGAGAAACTAAATGAGAACCGACAAAGGTATTTTATCTATGATAGAGTTTGATGCTGTAGTTCAGACATTTAGGTATTGGAGACACTATTTGTTGCCTAAGGAGTTTGTGCTATACTCCGATCATCAGACACTTCAGTATATAAACTCCTAGAAGAAGTTGAGTCATCAACACGCTAAGTGGATTGAGTTTCTTCAGGATTATTCTTTTGTTCTAAAGCATTGTCGAGGGGTAGAGAACAAAACTGTTGATGCGTTGAGTAGGGTATCTATTCTACTTAACACTTTGAGTTTGAAGGTTATTGGGTTTGAACGTATTATCCATGAGTACCCTTCTTGTTGTGACTTTAGAGATACATATAGTGCCCTACAGAATTCTAATGGACCACCCTCATGGACCCATGATGGCTATCTTTTTAAAGGCACCCGTTTATTATTCCTAACATGTATCCCATCTAGTTTGGGAGTTACTTTTAGGGGCATAAGACCATTGCGATTGTGGAGGATATTCCCTCAAGAGGATGTAGCTCGTGTGTGACTGTAATTCTAATGGACCACCCCACCCTCGGGAGTTACACGATCCATGATGGATCTTTTAAGGGCACTCGTTTGTGTATTCCTAACGATAAGACCATCTAGTTTGGGAGTTATACGCGGGAGGGATCACAAGTCATTTTGGTCGTGATAAGACCATTGCAATTGTGGAGGATAGGTTCTTTTGGCCTAGCCTTAAGAGGGATGTAGCTCGTATTGTTTTCGAGTGTTGCACGTGTCAAACTGCTAAGGGTAAGAAACAAAACATAGGGTTATATATGCCTTTGTCGGTACCCCATGCTCCTTCGGAGGTATCAGCATGGATTTTGTCCTGGGGTTATCGCGGACCCCTAGAGTCATGATTCTGTTTTGTAGTTGTGGATCGTTTTTTTAAAATGGCACATTTTATTCCATGCAAAACTGATGATTCACACATTGCATCAATTTTTTTAGCGAGGTTGTGAGGCTACGTGGGTTGCCCTTTATCTATAGTTTCTGATAGGGATGTTAAATTCATGAGTTATTTTTGGAAAACTCTATGGAAGAAACTAAATACCATACTTAAGTTTTCCACTGCCTATCACCCACAGACCGATGGTCAAATTGAGGTAGTTAATATGAGTCTAGGTGATTTGGTGAGATGCCTTATAGGAGATCACATGTCTATGGCTGAGTTTGTTTATAATAGTTCGGTTAATCGCTCTACTGGGGCGAGTCCTTTTTAGATTTACACTGGTTATCAGCCTAAGAAACCTATTGATCTTGTTCCTTGTCCACCTGCATATAGATCTAGTGAGTATGCTGAGACTTTTGCGCAACATATTCATGATTTGCATGTTGAGATAAGACAAAAAATTAATTTGAACAATGAAAATTATAAGTCTGCTGCAGATGTTCATCGCAGGTACCAAGAGTTCAATGAGAATAATCAGGTGATGCTTCAACACCGTGTCGAGAGGTTACCTCCCGGCACATGGAAAAAGGTGCATGCTAAGCGGATGGGTCCATTTCGTGTTAAAAAGAAGGTTAGTGCTAATGCTTATGAGTTGGATCTTCCTAGTAATATGGGTATTGATCCTGTATTTAATGTGGCCGATCTTACTCTATATCATGGACCTTCTACTCCTTTGACCTCATATCTTACTTCTTCATCTAATAACCCTGTTGAGCCTGTATTTGTTCCTCCTTTACCTGTTCCCTGCACCTCCTCTTGTTCCTTCACAGTCTACAGCAGATGGTATCGAGGATGTTTTGGATGGGAGGTTTGTGTCGACTAGGAGCGGAGGCTATTGCCAGTTTTTGGTTAAGTGGCGCGGCAATCCTGATAGTGATTGCACGTGAATTGGTAGAGATGAGTTTCATCGCATTGATCCTACATTGTTGGCGCGCTACAAATTCGACATAGTCGAATTTTTCTCAGCCGGGGTGAAATGTTGGGGATCGATGATTTAGTTGCTTTATTTATTTATTTTGTTTATTTCATTATTATGGACTTGTTTTAATTAGTTGGGGTATTTTAGTATCATGTTTTATTAGTTGAGATATTTTTGTCTTTTTGGTCTCCAAGTCTAATTTAGGGTTTGTTTTGTTTAAATACCGATGTAATTCTCCTTGGGAGGAGAGATTCTGAATATTAAGATTATTATTGGCTTTCTTATATCGTAGAGATATTTTCTAGAGTTAATAGATGTGGAGTTGAAACTCTAAACCCTAGAATTTAAGCGTAGAGTTTAGATTCTAATCTTATTCATATATTAGTCAATTGCATAATACATTTTATAAATTGTCCTACATCATGGTCATCCATTGATCTTTGCTTATAACATGCTGCATTCCATGAGCACAATCTTTGGCAGTAGAATAGACAACATAGAGAAGTTGATGCAAGCAGATGCTGCAAAAAAACTATCAAAACATAATAAATCAACATGCTCAATGTTCAGTAGTTCATCAAAGCTAGTGGTGCTTGGCTTGTGATCTTGTGAATATCAGTTGCCAATTGCCTTTCCTAATATCTTTAGTGACAATTTCAGTTTCACTATTGTTTGTATAACTCTTATTTGGTTTGCAAATGTTGAAGCTGATGTAAACCACAAGTAAAATCATTATTTCTAGTATATTTTTCTTCTTTAATTGTTACAATATGTTCTAAAAGATTCGCCTAGTGTCAACACGAAACCAATTGCTTGTCTCATTTTCTGGCTTTGTTACTTTATGCTCTTCAACTTGCTTGTCTAACTTGGAAGTAATATTTGTTTGGTGTATTGCAAAATATGTATACGCGTAATATGTGTATACTCCCTCGTTACGTGCCTTCAATCTTCAAGTCTTCGTTCTTCACATTCTAAGTCTTTGCAAGAACCAGACCAATCAAGCGGAGGCCAAGATAGATGATAAAACCTGTGATTATTGTTATTAAAGGTGTGGAAAGTAACGCGCCTAGGCGCATGGCCCAGCCAGGCACAAGCGCAGATCTCGTGTTGCTCAAGGTACACACCTCAAGAGCCTAGGCACACACCTCTTTGAACATAAGACAATAAGCCATAAATCTCAAAATCTTAGTCTATGATTTCTTCACTCATCTAAATCTCTTCACTATGTTTTTCTGTTATTGTACACTTCAAAAACGATCCAAAACAAAGCCAAACAACAAGGAACAAGTAGCTGTCGCCTGTCGGTTGGCTGATACTTGGAAAGTTACAGTGTTTCTGCGAATTAATGAAGCATTTTAAATCTCACCAAAGCCACAAAACTTCATTCAATCTCATCACAATCTATTGAGCTTTGTTTCTACATCAAATTCGAGCAGACTTGCCAGAAAATCAACAGTAAACAATGATAAATTCAATCTCAGATCATTGAGGAAATTAATATTTGCAATATTCTGTTCTTCTCCCAAACCTGCTACTGAGTTTAATCAAGGAGTTCACCCGCTCTTCAGGTATAAAACTTCACACTACTACATCCAAATCATTTATCTAAGTCCAGTTTTTACATCTAAATTAATCATTTACATAGATTTGAATCTAAATTTCACTCAAGTCTCAGTTTGCACTAAATCTTTATTTTCCATTTGCACTAAATCTTTATTTTCCATCCATTCTCTATCCTCTATAATTTTGAGACTTATAAGCATCATTCATCATTAGATCTATACTTTACTTTGTCATAAATTGTTGGGCTTAATGCCTGGGGCAGAATAGCAGAGCAAGTACAAGTATTAGTAGCATAACAAAAATGCGTTCTTGCACTAATATTCTGTAAAGTGGCCTGTTACTTTGTACCCCTTATTACTTTTTCTTTCACTAATCCCCCTATGCTCAAAGCAAAACTGACCTTCCCCTTTTCTGTTAAATTTGACTAACAATCTGTTAGTCAGCCTGTTAGTCAACATTAACTTCTATTTTTGTTTCTCTTTTTTGAGACAAATGGTTATTTATTAACGAGTTAAGATAAAAAAAATATATAAATAATTTTATTAAGTTTGAAATAGTAAAAAATATATTTCTAGTGTCCTCGAGTTAAAAATATAAAAAATACTATAAATGACTTTAATGAGCAAAAATAATATAATTTCATTTTAATTAGCTCATAAAAAAATATAATTTTAATGAGTTTGGGTATGAAGTAAATATTACTAGACATAGTTTTCACCCACTTGCTCTTGTTTAGCGAGTATTCCTCTTTATTATCTCTTGTTATTTAAGGTCTTGGTAGGTGCAACTAAATCTCTTGAATGTATTATGTGCGAGTTTTTATGGGTTGGGGATAGTGAGGATAGGAAGGTTGATTAGGAAGGGGGTTTAGGTCTAAGAATCGGTGTCTAGTGGGTAAATGACTATGGCGCTTTCCTTTGGAACTTGATTGGGTGATTAGAACAAAGTATGGAATTCAGCAGAATGGGTGGGGTGCAAATCCTTGTCCTTCTTGTGTTATTTATTCTAGTCTTTGTAAATTTATCTAAGGTTATACTTTCTTTCATTTTCTTATTCGTTTCCAAGTTGGTAATGACATGAAAGTTTGGTTTTGGGAGGATATTTGGATAGGAGATGTTCCTCTTTCAATTGCTTTTCCTCTTCTTTTTTTTTTACGTTTGGCTTTTTTAGTAAGCCCTATTAGCTAGTAAATCTGAACATAATTCTCCTATTTCTAACTTCTATACTTAAGAGGGAGATTCTATTTCTTGGGATCTTCAATTTTTCCGTAATTTAAATGATAGGGGGACGGATGAATTCTCTTTATTTATTCAACTTCTTAATTTAACTTCATTTTCTTGGTCCTTGGATAGGCGTGTTTGGATTCTTTGGGAATCTTCTCATGTCGTTCTTTCTTCACTTACTTATTGAGTTATCGTCTAGTTCATCGTTTTCCTTTAGTCTCTTATATTTGGAAAGCAAAGGCTCCCTAAAAAAATTAAGGCTTTTATGTGGTCTTTAACTCTTGGTCGACTTAATACTAATGCTATGCATCAAAGGCGTATGCCTTACAAATCTTTATTCCCAGATGTGTGTGTAATGTGTTTGAAGGATAGCGAGTGTCATTCTCATTTATTTCTTCATTGTTTGATGGCTTAGCGGTTGTGGCGCTGTTTGTTTAGTGTGATGGTTGAAAGTTGGAGATGTCCCTCTTCGGTGGAAGAACTTTTACTATGCAAATTCAAGGGTTTTGGTCATACAAGTGGTAGGAGGATCCTTTGGAGATGTGCTTGTTTTGCTATTTTGTAGGAGATTTGGATCGAGAGGAATGCTAGAATTTTTTGCGATTGGAGTACAAATTTTGAGTTACTTTGGGATAAAATATCTTTTTTACTTCTCTTTGGGCTCATGCAATGGGAAATGGGAGCTTTTGGAGGAATTTCTTTATCAGATGAGATTGGCTGGGGATGCTTCATTAATATTTACTTTTTTAGGTTTTTGCTCATTTTTATTTTCTTTAATTTCTGGGAAGACTTCTTGTTCTCGTCATGCGTTGTGATTTTCTCTTGTAATCAATAAAGCATAGTTTCACAATGTTCATCTTTTACCTAAATGTACTATATTAATTTATGTCCAAATATATTAATTTAATACACACTCAATTAATTTAACGACAAAAAAGAAAAAAGAAACAAATAGTCCAACCAATTAATTTAGTAATATATAATAAATTTTATTAAAAGATTTAATACTTGTATAAAATAATAATTCTTAGTATATTCAATTATTAAGCACTACAATAAAAATAACCAATGATAAACTAAACTTATAATAATGAACAACAAAAATAACAAGGGAATTCATTTGCAAATGATTAAACATGAACATTTTTCTTCGAAATGTACTTGAGATAAAAAATGTGGTAATTTCAGATTACAACTTTTTATTTCGTCATCCTTATACCCATTATAGGTGGGTATCTTGGCACTGGGGTATGTTTGATTATCAGGAATGTAAGCTTACTAGTATTTAAAAACATGATGTATATATGACGGATGCTGGGAATTTGAGAGGATGACCTTAGAGTCTTAGACTACTTGTACCAAACGCCCCCCTCAAGCTTTTAATAGTTCTTGTCCATGTGTACCACATTAAATTTTACGGCTGATTTTTGAAATTTACTTATAATTTCTTTAGCCATGATCTTGCGTTCTTGAGCTCCTGAGTTCGTGTATGCATATTAAATTGAGTTTCTCTTTTTTAATGTTATGCTATTTGATTGGCATTTTATCCTGGATTTAAATTGCTTATGGAGAAAGGCGGGTGAGGATGCAAGCGGAATGATCAGAAGTACTGAAGAGAACAAGGAATCAAGTGCAAAGAAAATGGAAGAAGTTCAAGAGGCCCGAACAGCTCTATATTCAAAATTGGAAATAATTGGGAACCTTGTGCATGATTCTGTTCCAGTTAGCAACAATGAGGTGTATACATCTCTATACTTTCTGAAGTCATGCAAATTCTGCACCTGTCATTTTATTAAACTTTCGTACAATTTTGTAGGATAATAATGCTATAATTCGATCTTGGGGAGAAAAGCGCTCAGAGTCAAAACTAAAAAGTCACGTTGACCTTGTTGAGCTTCTTGGAATTGCAGAATTGAAAAAAGGTATTGAATTTGATTGTATCTATCTGTCCGTTTTTTAAGAGATCAAACCTCTAAATTGAAATAATTGTTTCTGTGTTACAACCATTGACCCATACAATTGTTTTTTCTTTATAAATTATTTTGTTTATTTTACATGGACTTGGTTATGAATGATGGGGATTATGATGTATTTCCTGGTAATATTATTGCATATTTGATGACATGTGGGCACAACTTAATGTAAAACTTTTGAGTATTCTTCCTTCTATTTTGTAGGGAACATTGTGGTTCTCTATTAACTTGAGATTTTTGAATAATACTCATAGTCATTGTGGACTCCTTTGAGAAACATTTAATAAAGGATCAACATATAATAAAGAAGCATCATAATGAGTTCTATTTTAAACCATATAAAAGTTTAAGTTCACTGGTTCGGACATGTGTACCGGTAGTTTGACTCCCAGTAGCCATCAACACATTCCCGTATTAAAGTAATGTGTTGGATATATCCTTCTTGAAGCTTTATGTAAAAGTTGCTGAATTGTTTTCTAATAAATTATTTGAAAAACAGTTATTTATTTGGTTTGTATCTTTCAATTTGTCTACTCATAGTTCAAGAAATCCACTCGGTCGGAAATATTGCAATTTGTTTGGTATATTGCAATTTGTTTTCAAATTTTGAAACAGTTTTTGAAATAATTTTTTTGACCAACTTGATCATCTTATACCCGTCCTATAATAAGTAAGATATTGTGAGTTCATGTATTTTTATCTCTATAATCTTAAATGCAATATCCATTTTTAAGCTTTTGAGTTTTTTCAAATTGTCAGTTGCTGACAATTTGTAGTATATTACTCCTTTTCCAGGTTGAGTGTCATGGTCAACTGACAAATAGATTGAGAAAGAAAGAATGTGACTAAATTGGGATAGGATGAAGAATGAGATTTGATGGAAAAGATCTTTTATTTAATGAGTCCAAAAAATGAAGGTGTAATACTATTGATGTCTTTTTGCTCATTGTAATATTTCACATCACTGCCAAATGTCTTCGTTTTGATGATCAATTTTTTTTCTATCTCCATTACTAGGCGTGTCAAAACTAGATCCCTGACTATTTTGGGTCACAATTTGAATTCACTATTGTGGTCATTTAGTAATCTAATGAAGGTTGGAACGAATGTGATATGAAACATTGTAAATAAGTCTAATACGGACAAATCAAGGATACTTCAGTAATAAAATCATTTTAAATATAAAAGCTATAATTTGTATTAGTTTGCTATACAAAATAAACCTAAAGATATCATTTCTGCTTGTAAATTTATAATTTATGTACTTTCATTCCCATTTTTCATTCAGATATAACACAAGACAGATTTAGGAGATGAAAAATTCTAGATAAATCTAATGAGGGATAAAGGTATTGGTTCTGAAAAATGAAAATTTGAACTCTCTTCAATACAATATTTTCTTTTATTTCAGTCGTTGATACACGGACAAGTTTAGGTATGTAAACTATTAATATATGGTAATATACATGTAATGATGCTCTGATCTCTTTGTTTCATGTCTCTTTTCTCTTATTTTACAATGTAGCTTATCATGTTTCAGTGTTGAAGAGGGTCAGACAGAGACGTGCAGACATGTCCCCTGCCCGAGTATTATGTTGAATACTCACTCGATTCCAAATATAGGATCAATGCTGACTTTTTGAAGTCATTTTTTGAGATATTTTCAAGTTCAAAATTGATATGAATTCATTTAACTTTCGACAATACAATTATGAAAATAGTAAACTATCGAAAAGGTATTACAAATAATAAGATTCATTATTTTCAGAAGTTAAATGAATCTCATCAATTTTGAATTTGAAAATGTATTAGATTGTCTTTGAAAGGTCAATATTGATCTTATATTTTGGAATGGAAGGACTATTTTCTTTTTATATAAAAAAAACTTGGAATGATTTTAACCCTTTTGGTGATATTTCATAGTTGTCCCTTATAGGGTCCCAAGTGGATATCATGCCACTCTGCTTAGTGGGCAAGTGATTAACCGATCATCAATTTTTAATTTTTAAATTTTTAATTTTCTTGTCCCTATTGAGTAGCAAAGCAGCTGACTTCAGTTGGATTTTGTTCATACTTCATAGAAGTTACAAATGCGATCAGATTGAAGTCAATAGCGTTATCAGTTGAACTAGTCTGCTATTTGATTCCATTAGAATAGCCTGCTAATTTGAATCCTCTATAATAGTCTACTAATTTGAATCCATTTGAAACTTTTAGGGGCTAATGTAGCAGGAGGAAGAGGTTATTATCTGAAAGGAGATGGTGTACGGCTTAATCAAGCTCTAATTAATTTTGCTCTTGATTTTTTGGAGAAGAGGGGTTATACTCCGTTGCAGACTCCATTCTTCATGAGGAAAGATATCATGGCTAAGTGTGCTCAATTAGCACAATTCGATGAAGAACTTTACAAGGTAATATGTCTGATACTTTGAAAATATTATACCATGCCACCTTATAAATCATTTTTTTAGAAAATATTCTAATTATTTATTTTGATTGTGCTTGTTTAAGTAACAAACGAGTGGATGCATTTTGTACATATTTTCTCTTTAGAGGTGTTGGTTTCGGTTCTGAACTACAGCTCGTGATGCTCTGTTTATCTCTGGGTTTATGGCAAAGTAATAAAACAATTATGTGTGATCAGGGCTAGGCCAAGATTATGTGTAATAGCAGACAAACTAAATGTGCAAAATATTTTTTGTCCCAATAGTAACAATTTTAAGTATATATGCTAAAATAAATTGAATATTTTATTGATATCTATTGCATAAACAACCAAAAGAAGGGTCACACAGTCTTTGACAAAAGCTCTCTTAATATATAAATCCTGTTTGGTGTCACAACTGAATGTCTCTTAGTTTTGTTTTTTCCATGAATAATGGGGTTACAGTTTTATTTTCTGTATGACTACAGAGTTATTAAGAAAATTTCAGTTTTATTCCCACAGAATAAATATTTTAAAAAATGTTGGGTTTAACATTCCCCTCTTCTCCTATAGATAGCCTCCTCCGTTCGTGTGGGTTCTATTTGGACCATGTTCGATTTGCTTAGCTAGGTTAACAAGTGGAATCGTTGAGTTCCCGACACCACACGACCAATTACCATAATTTCATAAAAAATACATTTTATTTCTTATATTGATTATCCTTTTAAACAAAATTAATTCTTAACACACCACTTTCCATACATACTCCACAAAGCATTTTAAATGAAAATTCATAAGACAAATTTCAATGAATAAATAAAGAATATCTATTTCTTATATTGATTATCCTTTTAAACAACATTTCAAGATTTATTTTTAATATTTATAAGTCTTTTGATTTTTTTAAATAGTTTTTAAAATTCTTTGGAGTGAGAAGATAGATATTGTGAGTTTGAATTTTGAGAGATAAATTCTTGGCAATGTTCTAAATGATTTTAGATTTTTGGATGTTGAAGCCTTGGGATTTGAGTCGCTCTGTTTTATATTATAGATATTGCATGACATGAAGGCAATGTTCTAAAAGCCGCTGAATTTTATTTTTTTTATTTTAAAGTCAATTTTAATATTTTATCTTATATTTATCCAAACAAAACAATAATATAAAGCAAAACAATCTATAATAAAGATAATAAAGACCTTTGCTTAAAGTTCAAACACATAACTTTAACGTATTAGTTTTATTCATAAACAAGATTGCTATTAAATAAATTTTTTTAAAATTTCAAGAATTCAATTCAATATTAAAACTTAAGAAACTAAACATAAATTTAAGAATTATATTGAATTAAACTAAATATTACAAATGTATCATCATTTATAAAATTGAAGTTGGTACAAGTTCAAAAAATTACAACTATAATAAAATTATCCATTTTGACTTGATCTTGTTAACTTCTTGTTGTGATTTGATATGCTACAACTTACATTATGAATATGGTAAATCATTAAAAAAATAAATATATCAAGATCTGGTTTGGGTAATTATTAAAATAAAAAAAACTCTCCGCCTAGGACGAATTTTTTGACCTAGGCGAGGCGCCAGGGGGGCCTAGCGCCTAGGCCGCTTTTTAGAACACTGCATGAAGGTGAACTTTCTTACCTATTTTGTTGATCAATAGGTAAGTGGTGAGGGAGACGACAAATATCTGATTGCTACAGCTGAACAGCCACTTTGTGCTTATCATATAGATGATTGGATTCATCCTTCGCAGCTGCCATTGAGGTAACAACAGTCACTGGGAACAGTTTGCTTTTCTGGTTACAGACCCTTCCATGTTCCACCCCTGCCCCTGCTCCCGCTCCCCCGACCCCCCACACGTGCACACCCTAAAAAAGTGGGTTAAAAAGAAATATGTCCGTTGTGCTTATTTGTATTAAAATATTGTCAGATATGCTGGATATTCATCTTGCTTCCGTAAAGAAGCTGGTTCACATGGTAGAGATACTCTTGGAATTTTCCGAGTTCATCAGTTTGAGAAAGTAGAACAGTTCTGCATGACCAGTCCAAATGGCAACGATTCCTGGGACATGCTCGAGGAAATGATTAAAAACTCCGAGGAGTTCTACCAGGCGGTAAGTAGTATTCCTTGTTTCAGAATCTCAAGTGAACTACACATTTCATTTGTAGAATACAAGTTTCCTTGAATTCCATGTTTCAAATACTTGTGATTAGTCTGAGGATGGAGGATTAAGTTTCTGAGATCTTGTCCTAGGTTTCCTGTAGGTGTAACATAATTATTATTTATTTTTCTTTGTTATTTTGTTTCTGTAATAAATCTTACTAATTTTTTGCATCACAGCTAAAAATTCCTTATGATGTTGTGGCTATTGTCACTGGTGCCTTAAACGATACAGCGGCAAAAAAGTATGATTTGGAAGCATGGTTTCCAGCATCCAAAACTTATAGAGAGCTCGTATCATGTTCAAATTGTACTGACTACCAATCCAGGAGATTAGAGATTCGATATGGGCAAAAAAAGGTAAAAAAATTATTTCTTGTCGGGTGAACTAATCATGGTAATATATTTGAGAGTCCTTGTGATCACATAAGTAGTGAATTTCACTCCTGCAAATTTAGTTAGATCAAAAGCAATAGGATTTAAAAATACTACCTCCGTTCCAAATTAAATGAATCAATTCAATTTTAAATTTGAAAAAGTTGAATCGACTTTTAGAAAGTCAATATTGATCTTATAATTCGGAATGGGGGTGAGTGCTATTATGCTCTTTGTCGGTATGAGTTATGTTATTTTCTTCAACAACTTATCTTCTAAAGTGTCTTCAACTGATGCTTGGGTTTCCCGTCCAATATAGTTCAAAAATTTCTGAACCTTTTACTTGCTGTATTACCGCTTTTTACAGAACAATGAGCAGGCCAAACAATATGTCCATCTGCTGAATTCCACCCTTACAGCAACAGAAAGGACAATTTGCTGTATCCTCGAGAATTACCAAAAAGAAGATGGGGTTGATATACCAGAAGTTCTGCGGCAATACATGGGCGGCAAGGCCTTCATGCCTTTCCAGAGCGTCCCAGCGAAAGGGAAGAAAACAAAAACTTAATTGCGTTTTTTTTTCACTATTACGATTGAAGGTGTAATATTTTATGTATGTTGGCACTTGGAAATTTTCAAATATTTTATGTATGTTGGCACTTTTGGAATTTTTTTCACTATTACGATTGAGGGTGAAATTTTTCAAGCTCAATTTGATTCCAAGCTACTGAAAACAGAAAAAACAGGATTTGTGGAATGTTTGAAGTAGACAGTCTCAACTTACATACAAATGTCAACTCATTAGATAATGCCATGCTGTTAGGATATGATGATGAGATTGTTTGAAATTTTTGTGAGATAATATCTCGACTCTGAATATTGCTCAGGACCTCAGGTATTGTATGCTTTGCATTCTCAAAAGTGTTTTTGTTTCCTATTTGAACTTCGAAAATTTTGCATAAAAGTGAATAGTTTTTTGAGTACTCAGTGTAAGAGGAAATACTGTATATTGACTAGAAAACTAAAAGTCTAAACACAGCAAGGATAAGATAGAATGGGCTGATTAACTAGGTTGAGGAAAATACGAGACGACCCCATTAAAGAGCAAAATTAAGGATATATCGAGTATTTCACGTCTATAAGATGGTGATTCTGGAGATGTGCATATTAAGTAGACTTGACAATATAGTTTACTTGTTTGGTCAAATTATATTAACTGCAAATAAATAAGTTGGTTAATTATTTTTATTTATTTAGGTTGCTTAAAATTTGGACTTATATTTTTTAAAAGAAATATAGTTCTGAACCGGTTAACTCATTTGTCGTTTCTCCCCCTCCCAGTTTTCGCTTAAAAAGGGCAAGAATATATCAAATCAAGAAAACTTAAAGAAAATTAAGGTGGCTACTTTGACCGACTTAATAAATCAAAAATTCGTTCGGGCAACTGAGTTAAGAATAATTGACCTATTTCATGATGCAGTCATGGCGTTCTACAAATGGGTTCAATGTTTGGAGCATTTAAAGGTTCCAAAGGCGATTTAGAATTTTGTTCGTTGGATGAAATCACTTCAGACAATTCTTTATAAGAGATTAACAGAGGCATCTCAAACAACTCCAATAAATGCAAAACTAAAAACATCATCATAATTTAATGATTATTGACAAAAGAGGAAAGAATGTTTTAATATGCTTACTTGTTTATTTTTACTTATTGTGAAAATTTTGTAGAAGTTTGACTCTTTTCTAAGTCAAAAATATGGTTCCGATCGAATTCGAATTTTGGGTGACTAATGTTGTTCTGTATGTGTCAGTTTATGTAAATTCTAATATTCTAGTTACAAAAGAATTATACTATGGTGTATTTTGAATGTGATCCAACCTTTCTATTAGCAGGTTAATAATAATTTTGAAAAATTATTTAAATATGGAAGGGTATTAATAATTTTAATCTAAAATTTTATTAGTATAGTTTTTTAGCATTTTATTATTTATATTAATAATTTTTATATCATATTATTACTTAATTAATTTAATTGTGACGGTCACAATTTTATTTTTCAAAAGTTCTGTTTAAAAGTTAAAACATCTTAAAATGGTTAATATGATTTTGAACCATAACCATATAGTTCCAACCCATATTAAAAATGGTTAATATGATTTCAGTTCTTAAATGAAACCATAACCATATTTTGAAAACCAAAACCAACCCATAACCATATTTTATCAGACCTAATATTAAGTAATAATGCACTCCAGCAAATAGAAGTTGGAGAACTATTTACTTTCGTTGTGTTGTAACAGAAACCCGAATGGATTATATTCTTATAGAATTTTATATATTTTTAAGTACAGTACTCTTCGAGGTCTTCATATAGCACTTTTTCCAATTCAGGATGGGGGATCACTTCTTGGAATGATAAAGTGGAGAGGAAAAAAGTCTAATCAATAGGGCCGATGAACTTTCACTTTTAGGTTATGTTTGTTTGTAAGTATTATATTTGGGATATAATTATTATTCCAAAGTTATGTTTGTTTGTATGAATTATGTTGGGATATGACTAGAAGTTAATATACTTCTAGATTATATTAGAAGGATTATACTTAATATTTTATGTTTGTATGTTGATAGATGAGCCACTGGAGTGGGTTAACCAGGTCAAAGATCAAGTTTACCTCGTGTTAGTTTAATTGTCTCTTGAACCTGAATCATTTGGTATCTTATGGACCTAACATAGGTCACATCCCTCACGACATAAGATTGAAAGATTCAAACCTTCTTTTTCAGTCTTTTTAGGGATCAAAGAAAAGTAGCATTGAAAACTCTAGTAACAGTAGCTCCTAAAAGTATACAGATCTAGATCCTGCACTTCCTAAATAAATCAATGAATCTATTAGAGCTAGAACCACAAGACTTCTTCGCTAACACACCTTATAGATAGCTCTTGCAGGAAAGAGTGTCTAACTAGAAAAAATATCTATCTATTACTTTGAAAAGAGAATTGTTGGTTTGATCGACAAACTACGTGAGAAAATGAACCTTCTCACATTTGAAAATGACTTGTAAAGTTTATTTTGACGATTTTGCGTTGGTTTTCCGCATATTCCATTCTCAAGAAGTGTATCCACGAATTTTGCCTTCTTGTAACAATTTATCCTGACAAGCAATGAATGGATAAGTGGAATCACCCCTTTCACTTTAGAATTTCAATAAGTGTAAGAATTGAATAGAATAGTGATAGAACATCTCTTTTTTTGGTACCTTCAAGCTTATAAACCGAATAAAGCATCAAAGACCACCTGTCGACGTCGAGATTTTTCCTCGTTTTAGGCCGTTTTGGATATCGTGGATTTAAGGGTGTTTTTTTTGGAAAAAATTGGTTTTAATGTCGACGGGGTTTCGAAACTTTGGATTTAAAGTGGGCAAATTAGACAGAGTTGCCAGTTGGTAAATGTTTAAATAGATGTACCAACTTATTTGAATTATTAATTTTTGATAATCGAGATGGCCCATCGTGTAACTGTAAAATTAGTCTGCAACCGAGATTCATAGAGTTTGGGGGGCTTGCTTAAGCGAAGGGAAGGTGTTAGACACCTCTACTTCCGTCCGTGAAACACGGTTCACGCTTTCCTAATATTTTTCTTAAGTTTAAATGGATTGCCGTGAGAGTCATGATGTTTTTATGTGTTCTATACCTATGTGAATTGTGTTGTTAGAGAATCTAGGGTATCTTTTTCTAGAGTCAAATTGAGTTCGAAAAGCATAAGGTATCGTCTCCTATGTTATTTAAGTCGAAATCTAGGGTATCGTCTCTTAGAGTTTTGTCAAATTATAAAACAAGGTATCGCCTCCTAGGTCATTTAAATCAAAATATAGGGTATCACCTCCTAAAGTCGTCAAAGTTTTGGTGAGTGAATTATCTCTTAAGCAACTTTTAAGCTTCTTTAAACCTTGCACGAAGGATTTGATTTGAAGAAAAAGTTTCATTTTAATTATATTAGACAAGAAATTTAAGTTGTCGTTTTGGAAAAACATTGTTTTGCAAACCCTTTGTCAAATAGGAATCAATGTTCTCCATTAATTCCAGTTTTAGTCTAGAAATAATCTAATAACCTAGTTTGATTCAATTTTAGAAGATCTTTGTAATTTTGTTCAAAAATCGTTCATATGTCAAAATGTAAAATCAAGTATTGAAAATTCGGTTGGATCTACCCATGGGCATATAACCCATTTTAGGGAAAGTAAGAATGAACAAAAAATTTGCCCAGCAAGTAATATAACAATAAGGGTACTCAATGTAGTTTTATATTTCTCAAGGGACAACAATAAGGATAGTTCAAGATAGCAAGAAGTATCAATGATTATCAACAATAGTCGCTATGGACATAAAATATCAATAATATTCAATGATTAATCAATTCAAGATTTCAAAATAATGAATACTGAGAAGTCACTAAGGACTAAGAATTTCTCCTAGAATTAATAGTAATAAACTGATAATTCCATAAAACGAGTACAACATGTGATCAACCTAAAGTACCCTATGTCAATGCATTACATTTAATCTCTCTTAAGTGTGCACGTCTATTTCCCGACAATATACAATTCCCCTACCAAGCGGATTGTTCATCTCAATTATAAGAGTCCACACCAAGTAAATTTGGTTTGAATAGCTTTCGATCAATTATCAATAATCTAGCCGAAGCAATGGCTTAGACAGTTTTCTTTCACAGTACATATATGAACAATTATCGTTCGAAGTCAATGTTTATAAACAATTTCATTTTTAGATTTCGAAGTTTTATACTTTCAAAGTTCTACTTGCACGATCAATAATAGTACAAGTTCAAGTAATGCTCAATAAAGAGTAAGGTTCGAGTACTTGCATTCAATATATGAATCAAATAAAATTCGAGAACTTGCACAAATCCAAATTTGTGTAAGTAGGAAAATTGCTCAATATAAAAGAGAGTTCGGATACTTTCCTTACGCGTAGTTTACCAAAGTAAAGCTTAACACCCTTCCAAAGAATTATAATATCCTATTCATGTATAATCACATTAGTTATACAAGTTTAATCTGTACACTTGTTATCTTAACTTTACTATGATACACCAATATAATTTATCGGTACCAAACATATATTGCTAGTCTTCTCTTAGTCATATGATCTCATACGTAATCATCACATAACACTAAAATCGGTTTCTAATACATTATGTCATTTAGAGAACATATTTTGGCATCACATTATGACTTAAGGGTGTAGTCACACATGTATACTATACTGGACATGTACTACTGATTAAAGTAACAATATAAACATGCATCAACCCTCAGATCAACAACAAAAATCATTTCATCGCAGATCATGGCATTGGCTATACCGCTTCTCTGGTGCAAACCAAGACATGGCTGCTTTTGCAATAGATCAGTGTACACCGTCTTTCATATAGATGAATAATCATCCAAAATACACATGTTAGTATGTGAATTTCTAAGTTTGATCTTATATCCTATCATTAACATAGGTCACCATCTATTCTCATTTAATCAAGACTTAAAGTGTTAAAACCACAATTTTCTTGTTAAACACATGCTATATGATTCATATGTCTCTACTACATATGCTTGCATTAGATTAGTCATGTATATCAAGTTGTGGAGTTCTACTTCATTCATTTAGACTTGTTCTAACCATGCCCAACTACTTTGTAATGCATACGATTAGCTAGCATGCTTGCAAATCTTGTATATATGTATGACACACCTAATCATGATGACAAATGCTAGAATACTCGTAATGTTGACAAAACTAGATTTCAAGGTTCCTTGTGAAAATCTCATGTTAAGCTATCAAGTAAGCAAAGTCACTTCGTTTACTATACATCATGCTCTCACATATATATTTTAGAATATATAAGCATGGTCACAAATTCCCATATGGTTTATCAAGTTTGTATTTGAAGCTAAAAGTCTCCATTAGTAAAACTTATTTAAGTATGCAAGCTATGTCCACATATCCTTTAACATGCTTTCATAATCACACAATAGATCATATGAGCATGTTTTGAAGTTTAAAAATTTAGTATATGCATAGTTCATATGTACATATAGCTAGTGTAGTCTTTTACTCGCATTTTTCTTTTAAATCATGCTTGAATATACTATAACATCTTCAACAATGTAAATTAACATATTGGTCACATATTAATGCATATAAGAACTTGATACACTCACAACCAAGGTTAGAACGTGTTTTGCAAAAGGTTTATCAAAACTAGTTTCCAACTCTTTAAGCTTTCTTTGAATATTCTAGCTAAAACAAGCTAAGGTAACTTACTATGTTCACAACAACATCTAATCACATGATAGGGTCACTTACATGCATAAACTAACTATCATAGCATGCTCATAAAAATACAGAACCAACAAAATAGTATCCATGGTTTGGCGACTTACGCTACCGCGATCATGTAAATATCTTATAGAAGTGGCGCTTGACCGCCGCCACCCACCTCGGCGAATGAAAATAATGGCTCTACATTTGCAGAGCCTCAACACAAACCATGCTAAATCTGCAACCAAACCAATTACTATGCTTCTAAACATGTATACAAACTCAGACAACTCAATGTTATGCTATTCTATATCAATTAACAAAGAATTCAGTAATTGCAAGATTTTGACAAAACTAAGCTCAAGAACACAAAAGTAGAATTTATACCTCCTTGAAGCTTAATTGAATTCCCAAAATGCACTAAATTTGCTCCCTCAATTCTCAGCAACTCACACTTTTATATGCAACTTATCAGACAATCTTAGAAACACATAGAATGAAAGGGAGTGTTCAATTTATAAAAAATCCATTGACCATGCCAAGCCATTGCCCAAGAAATCAAACCAAAGGATGGAAGAATAATTCATTGGATTGAGAGAGTTTGGTGGAAAGAGATCACTAACTCCCTCTCCCCCATTCTCAGTTCATGATTATGGCTAAGGTAGCCTTCAACTGCCAACAATTTATACGTAATATAGAGTTAGGCCACTGTTCATGTACTGGCTATTGTCACTGATTTTGGGACAATGTCTAAATCCCAGCAAATAAGCTTTGGTTGGTTCCTTTAATTCCTAAAATGCAATTTTAATGTACAATTATTATTATATTAGGAAAAATTTGACATTATTCATGTACTCACATCATATAATCCATGTACATTAGTCCACATAATTTAATATTTATAACACGTGTGAACTTAATTTAATTGATCATTAATAATTTAATATCTCCTTAAAACTTTATTATTCCAATTAGACTCACTTATTGAAATAATTTGTAATTCTTTGATAGAGTACACCTTTAACGTTTTCACACATACTTAATGTCACACAAGCAATGATTTATGTCACTTATAATTCTTTTCACTTTACTATATAGTTTCTATACATGATATAGTTACCCTAAAGTGTCACACTACACTTTCTTTTTAATGTAGGAACCATATGCTAACACATATCTTACACACATCAGTTAAATGATAAAATTCTAATTATGTAATTTACTTTCCTCATAATAACAATTAATTAATAATATAATGTTAATTAATCCTTCACTTCTTAATTAAATTAATTCTTTAAATCTCCATTCTCATGCCACACAAGGCATTTTCACAATTCTCATCACAATCCATATTCTTATAAATTCAATTTGAATTATTCGTTTCACAACACATCAATATTTATTTTCAAATAAATATTCCTTTTTCTTATTAAATCAAAATAATATTTATTCATGAAATTCACGGTTCTTACAGTTTCTAATTTACATTATTTGGAGTTGTGCATTTAAGAATCGAAATACATAGAATTAAATAAAATAAGACTTGACAGTAATTCCATATCTTATATTTAATTGAGACATTGTATGGTGGAAGAATTGAATTGAACGATAACTATTTACTAAAAGGTTTTTTTTATAATTAATGTTGAAATCTATATTATCTGGAAAGTCGTTGATCGCTAAGGAGGTTTATCCTTATTGTAGAATAAATGTTATTTATTTAAATAAATGAATAGATAAATTTATTTAAATAAGATTAGAATTGTTCTAATTGATTTATTCACAACCAGTTTAATATGGAGAATCTAAAGGGTAACACCATAAAAGGATGACTATTTATTTAAGAAGTAAATGACATAAGCGTAATAACAAGTTAAGTGTATTTAATTTAATCTATGGTGATAGAATAAATTAAATAGTTTAATATTTAGGAAATATTAAATATAAATTAATAAGAGGAGTCTTATTATTATTTTATTATTATTATTACTATTATTATGTAATTCCTAAAGGAGTTTGAAAATTAATTAATAAAAGGTACTCTCATATATTCTTAATAAGAGTAAGAGACTAATTAATTAAAAGATCAGTTTAATTAATTATTCCTAATAAGATTAGGAAGCCTAATTAATTAAAGGAGTTTAATTAATTAAAATAAAACCCTATTCCTAAATAGTTTAGAAGTGTTCCCTACATCTATAAATAAGAGGAGTCTTATTATGGGTAAGAGTTACACAAAATGATAATTTCAAGAGTTGAGAGAGTACACAATATTCCATAGAGATAAAATTAGGTTTTTGTCAAACACTCATCTTCTTGAATACTTGTTCTTCCTTGGTGGATAACTTCTAGATGCCACATACTTGGGTGGCTAACATTAATCAAAGGAATGAATCAAACCTGGTGAAGTCAAGTTGAATGTGAAAAGAAATTGGAGGTGAACTCGTAACTGAGGAAGCTAGTTTCTACAAGGGTATGAATATGATCTCATTATCTTTTCTGTTGATTGATAATTATGCACAAAGTATGGTTATGGTGATGGTTTGTATGAAAAATTTTAAAATCTCTTTTATCGCGCTTCAACATTTTTTTATATAATTTAATTACATGATTGCACTATATACAAACTTAAAAGTGGTATCAGAGCCTAACTTTGTGCTAATTATCGATTTTGATATTTCCATATGTGTATGAGTATGCGATTGGATCGAATTTTTTGGGCAAAATTTCTTCCTGGTATGTCTACGACGCTGCGCAGTCTCCAGTTCATTCTGGAGCCTAGCTGCTTTATAATAGGAAAAAAATTTTAGGCTAGCTAGCAAAGCATTTGAATCCCAAAGTATTCTCGGGAGCAAATCGAATCTGCGTCTTTACACCATATTTTCAATTTTTTTTTATTTTTTAATATTTATTTCAATTAAGATAAAATGTTTATTTTGAATTGGAATATGATTAAAATAAAAGTTTTATATTAACTTGGAATTGGATTCCACGTTCATTTGAATAAAAAAGTTTATTCACATATGGAATTGGATTCCACGTTCGTTTGAATAAAAGAGTTTATTCACATATGGAATATGATTCTATATTTCCTAAAATAAATGAGTTTATTCACATATGGAATATGATTCCATGTTTCCTAAAATTAAAGATGTTTAATTTTGATAAGGAATATGATTCAACATATTTTATTTTTCCAGCAATTTTAAGTTAAAATAAACTAGTTTATTTTGTACCTGAAATTGGATTCCTTGTTAATTAAAATGAAGGAGTTTATTTTGATTGAAATTTGATTGAAATAAAAGAGTTTATTGTAAGACCCCAACTTTCATAAATAAAGATTAAATTTTTCTCGATATATATTTTGAATATTATGGTGTGGATTTAATATAATGTTATAGTTGTGGGTAATATTTATAAATTTTGCAAAGTATGCAAGTTGTCATAAAATATTCAATTGGTCGAGGAATATTCGTTTTAACAGAAAATATTCATACTACGACACAATCATTGGTGGACCCCACACCGGAATTATTGTCGGAGTTAGAAAATGACATAAATATATTTTTATAAAAATAACGGCGAAAGTTTTACCGTTAACTGTTGAAATACCCGGTGATAAAGGTACATGAATACGCGTGGTTTCATAGTAGCACACGATATTGGTTATTGATGCTTACATGAGAAGTCACTCAGTTTATTTCAATTATTGCTACAATAATTGTTGCATAGTATCTCACGTTATTTGATTCAATTATTGTCAATATTTTATATATTATTAAATTAATAATTGAGACGACAAAGTTATTCATATTATTATTAGCAATATTGACGATGTCTAGAAAATTCTGTCGAGGAGACGTTTGGTCACCTAATTGGGCGCCAATAGGGATAAATCCTTATCGGAAAGCCCCCTCTTTCCTGGGAACAATCTGGTTGTTAAATATTGCAAATTATAATAATGATGATAAATGTTGTTAAAATTATTGAGGGGATTTTTATGAAGTATTTCTGGTAAGTTTGACGTATTATTTGGACCCCCACTTACTTATTTTTCTAAATAATCGAAAGAAAGTTATAATATATATATATATATATATATATATGTATATATATATATATATATATATATATATATATTGACATGTGTGTGTGAGTGGAAAATGGTGGAAAAGGAGTGAAAGTGATAGGTAGAAGAAAAGTGGTGGTGGAGGGAAATGTGTGTATGGTGAGAGTGATGTGTGTGAGTATGATGTGTGTGAGTGGGATGTGTGTGAAAGGGAAATGGGTGGGAAAGTGAAAGGTGTGTGTGTGCAGGTGAATGTGTGTGTGTATAAAAAGAAATGTGGGTGTGTGAGTTTGCCTTTGCCGTAAGGCAAAGTTATATATAATAATAATAATAATAATAATAATAATAATAATAATAATAATAATAATAATAATAATAATAATTTGATTTATTTGAAAATTTTGAAATATGGGCGTCTGATAATTAGCATAATTCAGCTCGTGAATTCCTTCAACTGTTGGTCCGTGAAATATTCTAAATAGTATCCTTCCATTCTTCTATAAATAGGATGCTTAGTTAGAATTGAAAATCACACTAGAATCAGAGAATTCTTCTTCTATAATATTGAGCGTATTTCTTTTGAGTTTTAGAAAACTTTGAGCGTAGAAAACAGTATAAGTTTTCTTCAAGAATATCCCAGCCCTACCAGTCGGAATAATCTTCTTTTTAAGGTAAGAGATATTATTTTTGTTTAGTATTCATATGAATTAATATTTTTTTCCATACTCTGTAGTATATAAGTAATAATATTTCATTTTATATTTCGAATTCTACACTCATTTTGTTAAAGTTTTGCCTTCTATACTCCATGAAATTAGTAGAATATCTTTGATATTTACGCTTCATCCAGTATCTTTTCATGGAAATATTATGTTGAGCATTCTTGATAAGTTTTAACCTTTTTATGCCGGAGTACTATTCACGGGGTTACTATTCTAGAAGTACTATTCATGAGATACTATTCACCCGGGGTACTATTCATGACAAAAATTAATTTCTTTTTGGTCCAAATCATTTTTGATATAATATTATTCTTGAATTTTACTCCACAAAGCAGTATCATGTTGATAATTTGGACGTTATTGAATTCTGGATAAATTAAATTATAAATCTTTAAAAATTTATCCTTTGCTTTCTTTTAATTGAATTCTTATATCATTGTCATCATCCTCATGTTTATATTATGATGAAAGTCATCTATGGCCCGTAGTGCATAGATGGACTTGGTATAATTATGACCAGGAATTATTCGGTATAATCATGACCGTAATGTTACAAATGATGTGGTAAAAGTCCTCATTGGCCCGTAGTGCATTGATGGACAGTTGTTGGCATGATCATGACCATTAATGAAAATACGAATATCCTTGGCCCGTAGTGCATGGATAATTCATGGTCGTGATACTAATGAATATCCTTGGCTGTAGTGCATGGATGATTTGATGATGTGGATTATTTATTAAGTTGAGTCTCAGCGATAAAATTGATAATAAACTTTTTAAATCATAGAAGATAGTAGATATCATGCTCTACTTGACTCTTCTAATGGATTGCTTGTTCCGCTGCAGTTAAACTTGATGTCTATTGTATTTTATCGGTTTAACATCATTGAAGGCTAACGATAATTTATTCGCATTATCTTAGTCATAATATTTCTTACTAGGCTAGTTGAGCTCACCTTTTGCTTTCATTGTTCTCTTGAAATGAAATGAGAACGGCTGGACTAGTCGAGAACAGATCGATGGTTCGAGATGGTGGTTGTAGTGGTCCTCACTATTTTATAAAATAGTATGATAATAATTGTAATGAGGACTTCATTTGAGTTTGAATACTGTCTATTAGACATTATTCGTGTATAAATTCTCAGCTATGTTTTTTGTCGTATATTATAAGGAAGATTGTGACGCCCCCAAATTCAAGTACTTGAAACCCGAACTTGGTGCTTCGCCGTTTTAAAACTTATACATACAAGGGTACATAACATACACAATCATTTTAAATAGATCTCGATCAGATTCGATCGAACCAATCTTTAACTATTCAGCATAAAGCTTATCTATATGATTAAACGGAAAAATTGATTTCTAATAGAACTCAAATTCCTCCTTCAAACTTTTTTTAAAAAATAATAATTTACTATATATTATGAAAATCATATATAAGAAAATAAAAGTTATTCGAGTAATACACGAGTTCCATTCCCAAATTTACCACGTATATCTTTGAATGGTCATATTGAAGACTATTGCGGTTGATTACATTGGTTTGTTTGTTGTTTGTTGAAGTTGTTCCGCTTATCGCTAGAATCCTCACCGCTTTTCCTCAGATTTCGCTCCTGTATCCCTCCCTTTTTGACATATCTTTTACCTTATGCTCTGTTGATCCACACACGAAACACCCTCTGTTCATCTTTGGATTGGGGCAGTTGGGAGAGATATGTCCCTCCTGCCCACACTTGTAACACACAAACTTACCCTTAAGACACGTTCCTCAGTGATTCTTTCCATAATTCCCACATTGCGCAACCTGTTTCTTTCCACCTCCTGACCTATTTTTTGGTATTCCCGAAATTTTCTCCTTTCCTTTTTCCAGTCCTATTACCACTATTTCCTTCTCCGGCTCTAGCTTGATTTGCTTTCCACCAAAAATTCGCATCCCCTTTCATCGTATAGGTGACAAAAGCTGTCTTTTGCCCCTCCATTACTCTAGCTGTCACAAACACCTCTACAGAGTTAGTTGATCCTCTAAATCCTGCCAATTCGATTGCCTTGAAGTCTTTGAAGTTTGTCGATTGATTATCTGGGTGATTTCTCATGGCTGGTAATACATTCTGCATAGCTTTAACGTCCATATTCGCCAAATTCTATATCGGGTCTGGTTGTCCTCCAGCTTTTTTGACAAGTTCTTCTGCCTTTTGGTTTCGTTTTCGTCTTGGTGGCATTATCTGATTAAATAAAACCATGTTCATCCAACTAATTCATAGTACTTTACACCATATAGCATAACACATACTGCTTTAAACATCCGTTATCCCTTTTGTGACATAAAAGTCAGGAATCGTTGCCACAACTTATACAAAAGTTGAGAATATTACTTTATACAGACATACTTATCGTATACGCATCATAGAATCATACATAATCAAGTAATACTACTACCACTTATTTCTTACGCCTTCACTAAGGATCAATTGCTTAGTATTCTATATATTCCATTATCCTCAATAATCCATTCACACATAACTATACCAAGTTCATCAAACTTACCACACATTATGGGTTCAGGAACTTACCACAATCATATGAGTTTAAGAACTTGTCCTAGTCAGACCTTTGGCGTCCATTCGCTGAGGGGTTCAAAATTTTCATATAATTATGAGTCATGAACTTACCATAAGTAGGAGTTTTAATAACTCGATCTTAACCTTATATTCTCTAACTATACTCTACCTATCAGTTATACTATCGTTTCTGGGTCCGGTAATACCTTTTTCAGTATAATCACCTCATTAGGGTTTCTTACAGAGTGAGCCTCTAATTCAGTTATTTACTTTGGTATTAGCTCAGTTATGGAGGTTAAATCCTTCTTTATGATCTGAGGGTATCCTAATTCTTTTCCATCTGATATCTACACAAAAACTATCTTGATTAACACATAGTATATACACACAGCAAATAATAATTTTATACAAGTTATCTTTTATTTTGTTTAACGATAAATTTATTCAATTCATCTCCTTTTAAACTCTAAATGAGTTATTTATATTTTCAACGTTTCCCTCTGTTCTAAGGTTATAGCCTAAGGTCTATCCCACCTAAGGTTTCTAACCCTAAGCTTTGATACCAACTTGTGATGCTCCCAAATTTAGGTACTTGAAACCCGAACTCGGTGCTTCACGATACCATTTCTATGAACGAAATACTACTAATAATAATAACAATAATATAAATATCAAACTTAATTTACATATATCAAAGTCTAATCCCAGGTACGCGACCTTTAAACATTCTGTTAGTTCCCAGTAGGCACAATATAGATCTAGAAGGGGGGGGGGGGGGTGTTGAATAGATCCTTTTTAATTTCAAATACTTTTCTCGTTTATTTTGTATTGCTCATGAATTACCATATGACAAACATAAGAATCTTTTCAAGCACAACGGAATAAGTAAAAGATCACCTTCATTGATGTATTCATAATCAGACATACATTGTTCGTAGAGTTAATTCAGTAGTAAGTAGTTAAAACATACATAGCAGTTATAACAGTTATATGTGCATAATGTAAATGACATAAAGTAAAAGATACAAGGGGTTTTAAGTGGTTTAGAGACTCAAGCTCCTAATCCACTCTTCTACTTTCAACTAGCAGGATTTCCATTAAGGAAGGACAGCACCCTGAATCACTAAGATTCCTTCAAGGCCAGCAACCTTGGGACTTTAGTTCACTAAGAACTCTTTAAGACCAGCATCCTTGGAACTTCTCTAGTTCCCTAGGAACTCTTCAAGCCCAGCAGGCTTGGAACTTTGTTTAGTCCCTCCGAACAAGGACCCCTCAGGCCCTGTCTTCTTCTTCTTGTTGTTGTTTGTTGTTGTTGTTGGTGCTGAGCTGCTAAGATGTCTTTAAGCTTGATTATCTTTTATTCTTAATAGCTTGGTGTGGTCCTCTTTGCATTCTGCTTTGAGACTGGACCACATCATCTTTGGTGCAGCTGATCTTCTTCTATTATGCTCATCTTCATGTAGTGTCAGCTGTGCACCATCACCATTTCCTGAACCCTTCTTAACATGTTGGCAGACATGTTTCTGCACTTGCTCTGCATCAGCTTTGGGTTCATGGTGAATCGTAGAGTTGCTCTCAAGATTTGCCTTGTGCTTTGCCACTCTTCTGAATGCTTTCTTCTTGTCCTTCTCGTCTCTTAGCTTAGATGCCAATTCAAGTGGCATTCTCATCTTTGTTGAGTGAAGCTTTGGTCTATTTACGTCCTTCTTCAAAGCTGCTTCACTTCCACCTTAGTAGTCTCACTGTCACTGAGACTTGTTCTGTTAAGCTCATGTGGAACTCGTAGAGTCAACGTTAGCATTCTACCAACTCAACGATTCTACAACATAGCAATCATCAACACCCTTGATCGTTGAAGCTCTGGTTTATTTATACTTCTTCCCAATCTTCCCATTGAGAATTAGCCGTTGAAAGCTCTTTGAAATGCTTTGCAGATCTCGAGTTATTTGGTGTAGACTGCAGATGTGACATGACAACTTTTTTTAACTTTCTGACACCGCAGTCTACTGTTTCACCTACCACGTCAGAGATGTCACTCTGATGTCTCGGGCAGGTTGACAACTTTATTTCCTCCTTTTGATTTCTCGATTAGAGGTTGTCCTTTTGCATCGATGCTCTGAATAAGCTCTTATCCAAATACCAACCTTCAGATTGAACAGTTGCCAATGCTTCAATCTTCGGATGACCGAACTCTATGATTCTGGTGCATGCATTTCTTGGACCTGATTGTAGTGTCTTGTTGACTGTTGCTCATTTGACATGTAGAGACAACACTATGATCTTTGAAGAGTGTTCATTTGATCTTCAGTGTAGAACACCTCTTTCTTCTATAATGCGATGCTTGACGACTTCCATTTTTCTTCAATGCTCTCGACATCACGATGGTTTGACTCCTTGTTCTAGTCCCTTCTAAATAGCAAGACACTTCAGATTTATGGCGTGTCTAGCTCGCTTTCTCCTTGTGATCTCCCGTTCACTTATCATCAACGGACTGACCCAATGCTTAATCACTTTAGCCTTATTCTTCAGAGGCTGACTAGTATCTCTGTGTACACTCCATCAGTTCCTTCTTTATGTGGCAAACACTACGATCCTGGTTGCTTCCAAGATTGTCATCTTCTGTCTACTTGACAACTACTGCACCTACTGACTTTCCTTAGTCAGTTACTGAAGTCTTCTTATGACCAAATTGTGGAAGACTTCATCTCGAATTACTTTACAACTCAATCTGGATGCTGATTGGGTTGTGCTTAGATCTTCTGTTAGCTTGTATACCATTCATTGAGTGCTCTCTGGTTTCCTTCAGGTGAGATATATATTTGCAGTACTAACCAGAGGTTTCATTCCTTTGGATATTCTGGGAGTGCTCATTTGTTGAGAATCGTATTTGCTCTACGATTCTGCCTTGGTATTGTGAGCACATCTGTTGAAGTCTTAGTTCTACACTCTACAATTCAGCTTCGGCTGTGTAGACACTACGTCTTCGAGATTAGATCTTGACACTCTACGATTTCTGACTTTGTGCTCAGTGTATTCATCTGATCTTGCTCGACTACGATCTCTGCCTCTGATGTGATCAGTAGACTTTACGACTCTAAGTGTAGTCTACGATTCTTGACTTGGCTTTGGCAGATGCTCGGTCACTCAGTGTGCAGTCGCCTCACGATTCTCGAACATGACTTCCTCAGCAGTCTACTTTGAGGAAGTTCTACTCGACACACTACGATCCTTCCTCGTCTCTCCTGGCAGTCTACGAACTCCAAGATCTACTATCTTGCAGACTACGATTCTGACTCGATAGCTCTCGAGTTTTCCTTGACTCTCCTGGCAGACTACAATTTCTGGTGCAGTGCTCGACGATCAGACAAGCCTATCTATTACATCATAAGATCAACCTAACGTGCTTGATCTTTCTATATTTATAGTCCTTATACGTCATTTCTTTTCAAAGACTTTACAAAGCTATTTTGCTTATGTAGGATCAACCTAACATATTTTGATCAATTCATTCTAAGTCCTTGTACACATGTTTCTATTATCTATCAAAGGACTTTACAACTTTTTTTTAATGCAAGCATACTTGCATATTCATTCATATATATCATAATCAAATCATATGTAAATAGGAATATCATTCACATGCTTATTCCTAACAATCTCTCCCCTATTTGATTATGACAAAAATAATAAGTGCATATGCATGTTATGAATTAATCTTATATACAGTGAGCAGCTGTATTTCTAAAATAGATAATCATGAATGTCATTTATAATAATATGGAATTTAATATACTATGACATTTTACATCATGGATCCAGAATATACCTAACTAGTTAGAGATGTACCTCTTTGGCTCTATGTATGCTTCCAGGATATCTGTTGATCAACTATTCATTTGTTTGATCTTCTTGCACCTGCTCACCCTGGGATGTTGACTTCATTTCTTCTTCTTCTTCTGGCTCCCCCTCAGCCTTTGCAAACACAAGCTCATCATCCTTTGGCTCCCCCTCAGATGATGACCTAACTTCTTCTTCTATTTTCTTCTTCTCTTGTTTCCTTCTGCTCTCTTTGCCCTTTCTTGAATGCCTCTTACTGTGCCTTTTTCTATGCCTCTTTTTCTCCCCCTTTTTGTCATTAATCACTTGAGAGAGCTGTTCCATGTTGGACATAAGCTGATCCATCAGATAAGAGGAGTTAACAACTTCAATCTTGAGTTCTTGTTGGCTCAGCTCAAGTTCCACGGAGAAAGACTGATTCATATTGTCAATCTTGTCATAGAGGACTTGGAGTTGTTCTTCATTGGCCTTCTGTGCTCGTAGAGCTTCTGCCTTCTGATCATTTATGGCTTTTAGATAGATGTGATCTCTTTCTTTGATTTTGAGAGATACATTAGCCATGGCGGCTTGAAGTCTGTCTTAAACTGAATTATCTCCTGTTGTCAACAGCTTTGACTCTTCATTGACTAGAGATATCTTCTTGACCAGCTCATCAGAATTCTTCAACAGCTCCTGCTTTATAGGAGTTTGGTCATCTGGTTGGGCAGCCTCTTGTTGAGCATCAGATTGGACTCTACGATTTTCATCCTTCGATAGATTTTCGAAAGTAGTGAGAATCTAAAAAATCATTGAGTGCCAATCGCTGTTGGAGGATAAAGGAATGTTGATCAGCAGTGTTTGAGCAGATGGAGGCTTCTCATTTTGGATTTGAACGCCATCAGTGGTAGAGTGAACAAACTCTATGATTATCTC
Source organism: Panax ginseng (assembly GCA_020205605.1). Classification (NCBI taxonomy): domain Eukaryota; kingdom Viridiplantae; phylum Streptophyta; class Magnoliopsida; order Apiales; family Araliaceae; genus Panax; species Panax ginseng. The sequence goes on along the minus strand of CM035136.1, from coordinate 99,781,359 downwards.
CTTGGCCATAATCCTTCTGCCTTCAGAGTCCACTCTACGATCAAAGGGAATATAGTGGTTGCCAGCATGTCTGTAGACTGTGTAGTGGGGCTGGTCTTTGATCATCAATGTTGCAAATCTCTTCACCCTTGGGAAGTTCTGTGCCACCATCTCCATGCTTGGAAACTGAGAGTAGCACCAGGTGAAGTAACTTCCATCTCTTACAGTATGTTCCTTTAGCCAAAGCATCCATTGGAAGAACCATCTCATCAGCAGATCATCAGGATTGTAGAGGATAGTCGTGCAGTCTAACTCCATGTTGTTCCAGTTTTTAAACACCTCAAATGCAGTCATCCTCACCACCTTGAGCTGTTCATTTCCATAGTTTACCCATCTCTCGGGAGGTGCTTCTGGTGGTTCATTAGAGACTTCCACCACTATTCTTCTATTAATCCTTGCTAGAGAGAGAACAAGATAGTATTCTGATTCCTCTGATTCTTGATGTGCAGAATCAGAATCTTTTTCCATTTCTTCTCTTTCTGAGCCTGAAACATTCTGATTAGATCCATCAGTGAATTCTCTTGCTGAATTTCATTTCCAGAACTTTCTTCAGCAAAATCTTCCTCGGATTCATCTTCTTCATTAGTAGTCCCATCTTCAACAATTTCTTCCTTTGATTCAGATTCATCACTTACTTCAATGACTGCAGTAGAGTGATCACTCTTCCTTCTCTTTGGGGGTTCAGCTATGGGAGAGTCAGACTCTTCTTTCTCTTCAGACTCTGAGGTCTTTGTATCATCAGGCAAGCTTCCTTGACTTTCAGCATTGGCAGGGGCATGTCTTTCTTCTTCAGAATCAACATCATTTGACCCATCATCTGGGCTTGTTGGAGCATTTGCATTTGGAGATGCAGTTGGGTCATCTTGTAGCTTTTCTTCATCATCAGAGTGAATGTTCTGAGAGTTAGCCACTAGGCTTGTGCATTCTTCTTCATCAGCAGATTCTGCATTTTCTTCCATGAATCTGACTTCAACTTCATTGCTGGATTCGTTCTTTGAGGACCTGGTCTTAAGATCATCAGTTCCCTTCTCTTCCTATGACTCTACGTTCTCCTCTTCATCAGATGTACTTTCTTGGGAAACTGGTGCTGATTTGTTTTCCACCTTAGCTTTCTTTCTTGATGGCCCTTGAAGCAGTCTGTTACTTCTTCTCTTGATGGTTTCTGCAGTCAGGACTTTTTCTTCTTCATCCTTGTCTTTGGCGGAGAGACTTCTTGGTAGATCCTCAGCTTTCTTCACAACTTTGTATTTCTTCCTTGCTGGTGTGGATGCTACCGATGAAGAGTCACCAGACTCAGAGCTTTCCACCTCTTTCGCCTTCCTCTTTTTCGCAGAGTTCTTTCTGCTGCTCCTTATTGTTGTTAACCTTATGTTCTCCTTTGGGTTTTTCTTCTAATTCACAAACAGTTGTGGAGACATTACTTTGTGAACATTCATAGGTTCTCCCTCATCATCCTTGATTTTGCCTCCCAGCTCCTTCTTCATCGCAATACTCAACAGTCTTCTATGAAACACTTTTGTAAGTGGTTTTTCTATAGACTTCTTTAACTCAGCCCTTTCTACCCATTTTGAGATCTAATCGAACATGATGGCTCCAAAGTTGATTCTCATCTTTAGAACTATTGTAGACATAATCTTCAACTGTTGATCAAGCACAGTGTCATGTGCAGTATCCTTGCATAGTATACATTTTCCCACTATCTCAGCAAGGAACTCAAATTCCTCAAGAAACTCCTTTTTCTTCATGTTTTTCAGACTAGGATTTCTTTGGTACCTCATAATCTCCTTTGCTAGCTCAGTGTCGATCTCATCAAGGTTTCTCAGTCCTAGGTCATGAAAACCTAAGCATTGATTGATATCGGAGGATTTTAGCTTAAGAGACTGACCTTTAACCTTGGTTGAAAGGGTTCCAGTATTTATGGATGCATTTGAGTAGAATTCCTTGACCAACTCAGTATATACTCGAGTGCTAGCCTCAAGACATCCTGAGAATCCAACTTTCTTCATAAGTTCAAGAATTTCTCTGAAATTCTTTTCGGATTTCTCAAAAGACTTGGTTCTGAGCTGAATGCTAGTTATTACTCGCCAATCTTCCATTTGAATAGTTTGAGGGATAAGGGTGTATGATTCAGAGAGATTTGTGAGGGATAGTTGATTGTGATTTTGGCAAGGCTCTGGAGGGTTAATGGATTTTGGCTTCAAAGAGGATTCTAGGGTTTGAAAATGGAAGGGAGAGAGTTTCGATAGTTTCTGATAACTGTTTATAGTTTTTAAATTTGTCTTTATGGTAGTTCCCTCTAACTCTACAGAAGCAGTTACGTGTTAACCAACCATTGGTTGCATGATGTCCAATAATGAGCTGTAACTCCCCATAAACTTTTAAGTTGGATATCTCTTTTAGGAGAGTAGACGTTTAATTGAAGTGGATTGACTGTTGACCTCTTTGGTTCGTAGAGTAGCATGGTAAGGAAGTTATGGACTCTACGTTTTCCTTTGTTGACTCAACGATCAACTTTTGAGAGATGTTGCAGTGGATGGTTTTGACATTAATCCTCACTTCTTTTCTACTTACCGCTATATTCTTACAATGAGGATATTGTAATTGCTAAGTTTGGGGGAGTTTAGTTTAGTTCATTATTGCATGTTTAGTTTCATGTTTATGTTATGTTATTTTGCATATGTTGTTAATTTAGTTTAGGTACATTAGATTTGCATTCATGTAGTACAACTGCATAAGTAGTTGCATAGTAGTATAGTTTGAATAGCATTATATTCAGTTTCTTGAAAAAAAAATTCAAAAATTCAAAAATTCAAAAATTCAAAAATAATAATAAAATAATAATAGTTAGTTACTATGTTCATCTTACATGAGTCCAGCTGTTTGATATTTACAGTTTGTTTTGGCCAATGATGAGATTAGAATTGGGTAGACAAGTATAGTACTGACTATTAGAGCTTTGATGTGATTTCTTGTTATGAATTGAGTCTTTTTACTGCTTGAAATCGGTATAATAAGGATATCACAGTAAAAACAACTTGTTGATTGATTAAGTTTAAATTGATACATAATGGGATTCTAAAGGATAATGCTAGTTTGAATAAAAGAATGATAAGAATAAGTAGTGATGGCTAAAGTTAGACAAGAACCTAAGTTTGGGGGAATATTTGGGGTATATAAGCTATAAAAAAAAGAAAAAAAAAGAAAAAGAAAAAGAGAAAAAATATGAATAAACACCGTGGCATGCTTGTCTAGTTTTGTGGCCTTTGTTACTTGAGTAAGTAAGCCCAAGGGGATTGTCTTTACACCTAGCGCCCTAAGGTCTTAATGGTTTGGGAGTCGTTGGTTGAAAGCTCGTTAAGGTAGCATTGAAAAGCCTAAGGAATAAGACATTGCATAGCTATGTGTATATAAACCAAAAGAAAAAAAATGAATAAAACGGTAAATAAGAGCAAAAAGCCCCCGTAGATGAAAAATAAAGCATAAGTATCCTATGTTGACCCTCGATATTGGTAATTGTTTGATTTTAGTTGGATCTATCTTATTTTTGGATTTCTTGAGTGTATACTGTATAGTGCCTTCGAAGAGACTTATTATGTGTTAAATTTGATTTTATATCAGTTAACATTGTTGTGGAGCACACACGCACTATATTAGTGATAACAGTCTAAGATTTGATGATTGATTGGGAAGTTAATGATTTGTTTTGATATGATGTATTATCATGTTTACTTGATTTCTCTAAGGCCGGTTGAATAGACTTGTTTCTGTCATTACTGCTGGATTTGTAGGCATGTAGATTAGTTGCATTGCATAACATTATTGTTTTGTGTTTTTAATTGAGGACACGCAATAGTTTAAGTTTGGGGGTATTTGATAAGTAGGTTTTATATCTACTTATTCGGTATTTGTTACTTGAATTAGTTGCTTAATCTCATGTTTCTTAGTTACTTTTCATGCATTCTGTGTTCGTTTTGTAGATTATATGCTTGGGAGATGAAATCGCAAAGAATTGGTATGAAATCGTAAAGAAAAGAAATCCAAACATCGTTTGGGCTTTCATGTTCATTTCATGTTCTTGGTTTGGAACTTGGATTACATTGTAGAGCTTCTTCTTAGCTTTTCGGAACATCTTGAATCATTCCAATCGAAGTTCGGATGCAAGAGTTATGACATTTGTACCAACGGACGTCGAACGTCACTATTTTGGGTGGCCATTTGAATAGCAGTCACTTAGAGCTCGTCGATATCTTCGATTTGATAGGTGGCAGGCCTCATAACTCTTCTCGAATCAAAAGTTATGGCCGTTTCCCAAAGGACGTCAGAGCAAGAAAGGTTCCTTCACAAAACTCCCGCCGGGGTGGGCATACCAGCTACAAAACAGGCCCCTAACCCACCGGGGAGGGCCCTTTTAGCCTTATAACCCCCGTCGGGGTGGGGGTATGCCCAGAAAATATGAATTTTGTCCAAATTTGTGTTCAGGAAGGATTATTTCGATTCGATTGACTCAAGGACTTCCAAGAGGACTTAAAGACATATGAAGAGACTTATAAAAGGAGGAGAATCATAAGGATTAGAGGAGAGATCAGATTAGAGAGATGATTTCATTAGATTAGATTAGAGTAGAATAGGACCAAAACTCTAGTTCTTATTAGATTTGGAGATTGAAGCAACTTGGAGGCCATTGAAGATTCAAAGTAGGAGCGAGGAGGGAGCTTCAAATCTATAGACAATAGATTCTATCTTCTTATTTTCTTTTATCTTTGTCTTTTATTGTTTATTCAAGTGTGGATTCTTAGTTTTAATTCAATAATCATGAACTAATTCTTTGTTTGAGATTACAATGGATCTTATTGTGTAGTTTATTTTAATATGCTTCGCTATCAATTATTATGTTCTATTGCGAGGATTGTCTATTGTGATTTGGACTTATTATTTAATTGCCTAGCTAACAATTACCGTAATAATCTATATGAACTCGAGAGATGAAGTATAGATTTAGATTTGATCATGATAACATGTGTTTGTGATTTCTGCATAGATGGAATTCATGTTTCGTGTTTAGGATAGAGATATGCCTTTACGCCATATGTAATCTTATAGAGAACTTGTGCGTTAAATCCTTTTTAATTGTAATTCACATAGAGATATAGTGAATTAGTTAATTAGGGTGTCTTGCTTAATTCTATCATCTGTGGATTTAAGTGAGTATAAGTATTATGCATCGAGAGGTGGTTTTATCTGCTTTAGTGGTCTTGATTAACAATTCAGGATAGAAAATAATTGATGAGAAGTGTGTTAACTTAAGTGAAGCAATAAGTGAAGTTGTGATATTAAATCTCCGTAATCTGATTTTTAATTAGTGGTAATTAGAATTAGTGTAATTAAATAATTTAATTTATATAATTTGAAATTCATTCGTTTAAATAAGATTGAGTTGGTTACGGGTTAGTACTTGGTGATTTTTATTAAACAATTCCTCATGGGAACGATACTCTACTTTCACTTTATTACTTGTTGACCACATATACTTGCGTGTTGTGCGTAATTAGATTTTACCCAAGAGTGTTAACTGGTGCATTTTCCTCTTTAGGATGGTGGATAAATGCCCTAGTGTTGAGTTATCGCTGTTCCTGAGATTGGTCTAGTCTTGTACGAGTTCCAATATCAGGTTATCGCCAATTTTGAAATTGCCCCAGCCTTACTTGTTGTCTGGGATAGTTTCTTTGACAGATGAGCTGATAACACGCCGAGATCGCAAGAGGCTTTTACTTCTGTACCATATGGTGCACAGGTAGTGGATGTGGGCTTTGATGTTGACAGCTCTTTCTGGTAGAGATATCGCTTTGTTAGAGAGATGATGCTCTAACTCATATGGACATCGTTATTGCTGAGCGGGATGACATTATATCTACCCGAGATATCGCCTGTAGTTGGCTGTAGATTTGTTGGCTCGTGTAGAGACCCTTGGGCAGGAGATCACAGCGTTACCTCCTTTTTCCGATAGGGATGCCACGTTAGATTTTGTGGCTCGCTTATCCACGGGTTTGTAGATTAACTTTGATTTTCCTGCATAGACTAGCTTAGCCATTTTTGTCATGTACAGGACACATTGTATATATCAAACAATATTATATGGTAGGGAAATATGTTTTGATTCACTTCCCTTTTAGTTATGCCTTGTTTCTTGCTTGATAGTTGCCTGTTTCTCCAGGGCTTTGTGATCTGGATGTATCCCAAACTTTTCCTTGATGGATGGACAGTGAGATGTCTAAGGATCTTCAGAATGGATCGTCGATCTGTGTGTATTCCATGCCATCTTTGGTGTCTTGGGACTGGTTTCTGTATGTGGTTATGGATAGGAATGTGTTTATTTTTGTTTTTTCTGTGGTGAGTCTAGACCATAAAAATGGCTGCCTACGTACTCCCATGTATTGGGGAGATCAGGTCGACATAGTTCGCCCATGTACAAGGCGGATTGCAGATGAAAAATTTAATGCCATGTACATGATAAATTGAAGGTGTAAAAGGTTTAAACCCTGGTGGGATAACCGAAGTTGTATGCAATGAAGTGAAACTAGGCTGCTGGTTTAAAAAGTGTGTTTTCCCTGAGGGGCAGATGGGTAAAAAGGAAAGGCTGTATGTAGTGAGGGTTAAAGAACCTGAAATGACTGGTGATCTGATGATCCAAAACTAGGATGTTTGTTTGATGGTAACCTCAGATATGGTACCGTTTCACGGTGTCCGAGTTGATAAGCTGTGGAATTTCATCGCCATCCATTTCCTGTAATCTGAGAGCGTGTAACATTCAAGATTTTTTTAAAATGTAAATTATAAATATTATTGATTTATATAAATATTTATTGGATGTGTTTACTATTGGATAAATAATTGTTCAATTTGTTTGATTTGATTTAGTTAATTATTTATTTGTTAAATAATTAATGTGTTATTGGATTGAGTTATGTGATTAAGTGAATTATTTAATAAATTGTTATTAAATAAAGTGTGACAAATAACTATGTTATAAAGAGTTATTAAAATAAATTAAAGTAATTTTAATTTAGTTTTGCCAAACAAGGTTTAAGTATAATAATCCTTTATTTTAAATGGTTTGCCAAACAAAGCCCTATGGCTTTTGGTTTTAATTTTTGAATTATTGTTATATAAATAAAATACGTATAATATATATATATATATATATATATTAATTTTTATAACCGATAACTTATTAGCATTATTTATTAAGGCGTCAGTTTTTACGTTTCAAAGGTAAGCGTTGGTTTTTAGTTAATATTACGTATAGTGTATTTTGGCTTAAGCCTAAGAAAGGTTTACAAAGTAAAGAAAAGAAAGAAGTTCAGAGAGTTTGAGAGAGAATTCCAAAAACAAGTTCTTGTTAAGTCAAAAGCTATTCTCGGTGAAAAGGTTTTCTAAAAGCAACAAAAAGTATGTTTTATAATCTTAACATAGGTTTTATAGTATAACTATTTAGCCTCTGTGTTTCTTGAAACTCAACTTCACTGTATATGAGTTTTTACAAAGGTTGTTTGTAAATCATGTTTATGTAATTGATTTTGAAATCCTGAATAATTATAATTGTAATTGATACAACTAGCATGATTATATGTATATATGTGTTGTATGATAAATTACGTTTTAAAAGATAGGAATTTTTTTTACAGTATATATATACATACATGAACTGTAGGAACTGTGATTGTTAATTTTGTATGATAACAAAGTTAGTGTATGCTAATTGGGAAATTGAATTATGCATGTTAATTGGTTTATATGTTAGTATGTTTGTGTTTTAAAGGAATCAAATTGGATTTTTACAGACTTACAATGTTCACTGTGATTATTAACTATCAGTAATGGAGTTTGAGTTTTAAAATATGGTTTCAAGGATTAAGTTTTCTAAAATCGTTGTTTAATGGTTAGTCATTGGTATATGGATGATTTTTAACATTCATGTGTAATTTACGTGAAGTCGTACATGTTAATTGGTGTTAATTGTTGTTAAAAATTAAGAAAGTAGCTTTGCTCTGTTCTTGGTTTGGTTTCTATGAGTTTCGCATACCAACAGAAAAATTAAGCGCCCGGCTACCGACTTCTCGTGCCTTAGCGCCCAAAAAAATCGGCCTTGACCAGGACTTTCATACATAGCAGAGTTAGTTAACCGAGTGCCAACTTGTCGTCGAGTCCTTATACATTTCTCGCGCCGAAGCACCACCTCAAGCCATGTTACACCTCTGATTCAAACTGTATGCCACCAAGTGCCACTTAGCAGAATGCTCAGAAATGACTTTTGTCTTACACAGAAGTCTGAAATTTTTAGTTGTAATGCTATATGACCAAATAATTCTGTTATTTTAGTATTGTAATGTGTTGAACGAACACGGTGTTAATACCTAACAAGTTTATTATCATTTAGGAATATAAATTGATTACATGGTTAGACATTTAAACCATACGTGATGTAGAATTGATAATGACTGATAACGTTATGATAACATATGTATATAGGATATTGTGATTTGGATTATAACGGTTTAATCTACGCGCAAGGCAAGTTCTTTAACTCTACTTTTATAATAGTTGAGCAAGTTTTCTAATCCTAAATATTCTTTATGCAAATTTCATAATTCTATACTTTATTGAGTAAAAGTACTTTCATTAAGAAACTTGATTGTATCTAGTTATTCATGATGATACAAGTTTCCCATCTGCACACTTTCGTGGAACAAGTTGTTATGATTATGCAAGTTTTCTTAACTCAAAACTTGTTATATTAGCATGCAAGTACCTTTATTCTGTTTAACCATTTTATCGTTCAAGTTATTCTTTGTTATGCATGCTTGATATTGAGTTCTAAGATGTAACCTTAGCTTAGTATTGTTCAAAGCAAGGTATGATAGATTATTCAATTGTTATGCTATTAGATTATTCCTAAAGCATGAACTTAGAATGCAATGTTTATTCAGTTGTGATTATTCTATAACACAGTGTTATTATCTTTTATTCAACTAATCCTTAGTTGATGTCCGTTGAATTCCAAATTACCTTGAAGTGTATCCAAACCAAACTGACTTTGGTGCGGACTTGTACTCTAAATACTGAGATGAACAACCCTATTATTAGGGGTTGTACTTAATTTTATACTTTGTGCTGAAATGTTTGTATACAATACATGTACGAAGGATTGATCCCCCTAAGTACCTTTGAGTCCTTATAGTCGTATGACTGTTAGAGTTAAAGTTGAAAGATTACTTTTAACTGTGGACATGGTTCGTGGTCATTACACCCTCAGTGAATGTTATGATTTTTCGAATGTTAATAGAACGTATTGTTCAGTTCTATTAAGCCTAGTATATGGCAAGTGATGTAAAGGTTAAAGTTTTATTTATTGTTATTCCAAGTGAGCCTTGTTTGCTCACTCTTGCCTATAAAATTTCATATAGCTAAAGCTGAAAAGGGTGACGTACCTTGCACCAGTAAGGGAAAGGGAAAGATAAACAAGTACTGAAGACTTGTAATAGTTTAGATAGTTTTATTATCAGACTTTGGTTTAAAGATTGTAATGAAGTTTATTTAATTTTCTGCATGAATGCTATTTGTAAAGGTTAGATAACCTGGGAGATTTTATTTAATGTAATCCTGTATGGGCAAGTTTATTTATTCAATTATATTTTGATTGGGTAGTTAGATATGAATGTTTTGATTAAGTGAACACCAAATCCTGAGGTAATGACGTACCGGGATTTGGGGGTGTCACAAGTTGGTATCAAAGCTTTAGGTTATGAACCTTAGGTGGGGAAAAAGCCTTAGGAAGTAACATTTGAAAAGATAGTGGAGATAACTCTTATCGAGTTTTAAGGAAGAAGTAATAACACACTTATGTGCTCGTGAGTGTCGAGTGGAATGATTAATAATTAAAACTTTAAAACTTTGTTGTCAGGATGACTAATGTCGGAGAATCCAGTCAGGCTAGAGAGGAAGGACCTCAGATGCCTATATAGGAGGAGCCTCGTGACATTCAGGTTGTTTGGGAACAACTACTGCAACGGGAGTCAGCCCCGTTGGTCACAATGGTTGAAGATGAGGATGATGATGTGGAGACGGATGAGGAGGATCCCGTGGAGTTGCCACAGGAGGATGAGGATGACAAGAACGAGGAGGAAGAGACTCCACTAACCTCGATGGCTGCTCAAATGTATGATGAAGTCTATGACCGTAACGTGGAACTTCAGGACACAGTTGAGTAGTTACACGAGATAGTAGCTGAACAACAGATTACAATGACACAGAAGGACGACGATATCCAGGATTGAGATTAACGTCTAACTAATGTTGAAGAGAAGCTGATGCAGACTGAAGGAGAGAAGGAACAACTATTCGAGATGGTCGTGGAACTGAAGAAAAAGCTGAAGGAAGAAGCTACCAAGAGGGCGAGAGCTGAAGACGCATACGAGGAAACTTATCAATGAACTGGAAGAGCAGTAAGGGACACACAAACAAAGAGGATAAAGATGGAAGAGATGGATAAAGTATTCAATACCGTGATCAATCGAGCTCAAGATCGGGTCATGGGTTATCCAATTCAGTTCGAGACTCTGCCATCATACGTGTTAGATCGCCGAACAATGTTCCGAGTTATGGAAGAAGAGCGTCAAAAGTCTACGGAGTATCTTAATAGATCATCGTAGGAAATGTGCCTGTTATGCACGTAATAAGTGTTAAATAATGTGTAAATCCCTAGTGTTAAGTAACTATGGTGTATGAGAATGATGATGTTGTCCTGTGACTTTTGTAGTTCTGGGAAGGAATGTAAATAGCAGTGATGCTATTATTTTTATGTTTTTTGAAGTAATGATGAATAAATAAAAGTTATTATTTTATTCAAAGTGTTATGTGTTATGTGGTTATTTCTTTTATGAAGGCAAGTAATTAGCAAATACTTAATGAAGTTGAGTAATAGTTTAATAGATGTTTTTTTAACAGAAAATGCCTCCCAGACGTGAACCACCCCAACAGAGAACCAATGAGAGAACTAACAATAACGATGTTGAAGATAATCCCGTCCAACAACTAGTAACGTTACTAACAGGAGCATTGTATAATCAACCTCAGAACCAAGGCACAACGTTTAAGGATTTCAAGGCGGTTGGACCACCTGAATTCCGTGGGTTCATGAATCCGGTCGAGGCACAGTCCTGGATAATGGAAATTGAGAAGGTGTTTTAAGTCGCTAGGGTAGGGGATGAATGGAAGACTGCTTTTGCAACATTTATGTTGAAAGCAGAAGATAGTTATTGGTGGCAGGACAATAAAACCCGGGAAGGACCAGGAGTGATGACCTGGGATAGGTTCAAGGAGTTATTCTTCGAGACCTATTTCCCAGAGAGTTCGAAGAGTCAATTAGAGGTTCAGTTTTTGGAGCTGAAGCAGGGTACGATGACGGTACCTGAGTATGCCGTGAAATTCAAGGAATTGACGAGGTTTGCGCCATATTAGGTCAGCACAGACGAGCGTAAGGAGAAGAGATTTGAACAGGGACCAAGCCCCAGTCAGACAAAGAGGGTTTCCTGTTCCAAATTGAAGACGTTTGCAAAGAAGTGATGGAGAAGGCGTTACTACCAAGGTGGAGGCTAGGCAGTAAAAAATTCAATCAAGAAAAGAAGAAGAAGAAGAATGAGGGGGAAGTGAAGAATGGTAGCGGAGGCAATGGAAATGGCAACAACAACAATAACAATTTGAAGAGGAAGTGGAACAGAAATGGGGGTTCTAGAAACCAACAGGGTAACCAGCAATTTAGGAAGTTTGAAGCATGTGTTACATGCGGGAGGTTTCATAAGGGGGTGTGCTTGATGGGGAAACATGCATGTTTCAACTGTGGCCAGGAAGGTCACATGGCCCCAAATTGCACCCAACCCAAGAAGAATGTCTGTTTCACGTGCGGATCCAATGATCACTTTGCTCGTGAATGCCCTCAGAAGAAGGTTGGAGAAACAACAAGAAGCAAGGGAGGTAACAGTGGAGGAACATGGGTCATTGCTGGACCTACAACATTAAACAAACCCACAGCCAGAACATTCAACATGACTGTGCAGGATGCTGTGCAATCAAAAGATGTGGTGTCAGGTATTATCCCAATCAACGATATTAATGCTCATGTATTATTTGATTCGGGTGCTACTTGCTCGTTTATATCTGATGAATTTGCTAAGAGGTTAGAATTGCCTAGAGAAGAATTGAATTTCCCTTTGAACATAGAAATTGCAAATAGGGAAGTGATTCCTGTTAGGTTAGTATACAAGAAATGTAGGGTGAACATTAAAGGGAATATCCTGATGGTAGATTTAATCCCAATTAGACTTGGAGAATTTGATGTTATTTTGGGAATGGATTGGTTGTTCAATATGGAGCAGTAATTGATTGCCACAAGAAGTGTGTAAACCTTATGACTCCGTCAATGGTAGTTTACTATGGTAGTAAATCGCCTAGACAAATGAAATGTCTGACGATTATGCAGGACAAGAAGTTGTTAAGTAAAGGCTGTGTGGGTTATTTGACTTACATAGTCGATACTCGTAAAAGGGTGTGAAACCGGATGAGATACCAAAGTGGTTAGGGAATTCAGAGATGTATTTACGAGGATTTGCGGGACTTCTTTGACGACGAGAGATTGAGTTCAGAATCGACTTTAGCGCCAGAACTGCACCGATATCGAAGGCCCGTGCATGTAATGGCTCCTAGAGAAATGAAGGAACTGATGGTGTAATTGCAAGAGCTGCTGGACAAGAAATATATTCAACCAAGTGTATCACCGTGGGGAGCGCCAGTATTATTCGTGAAGAAGAAGAACGGATCAATGCGTCTTTGCATTAATTATAGGGAGTTAAACAAGGTCACTATTAAGAATAGGTATCCGTTGCCTAGAATAGATTACTTGTTTGACCAGTTGAAGGATGCTAAGTACTTCTCGAAAATAGATTTGAGAAGTGGGTATCACCAATTTAGAACTCGGTATGGACATTACGAGTTTCTGGTGATGTCTTTTGGTTTAACAAATGCCCCTGCTGCGTTCATAGATTTGATGAACATGGTATTTAAACCATTCTTAGACAAGTTCGTAGTGGTATTTATCGACGACATTCTGGTGTATTCCAAAACTTAAGAAGAACATGTGGAACATTTACGTTTGACATTGGAGACACTAAGAAAGGAAAAGTTGTACGCGAAATTCTCTAAGTGCGAATTTTGGCTCGATCGTGTACAATTTTTGGGTCATGTGATTGACAAAGATGGGATTTCAGTGGATCCATCGAAAGTGGAAGTTGTAATAAATTGGGAACAACCAAGGACATCTTCGGAGGTGAGGAGTTTCTTGGGAGTGGTCGGTTATTATAGAAGATTCATTCAAGATTTTTCTAAGATAGCCACTCCGTTAACAAATTTGACACGGAAAGCTGTGAAATTCGTTTGGACAGAGAAATGTGAGGAGAGCTTCCAAGATTTGAAGAAGAAGCTAAGTGTGGCACCTATGTTAACCCTGTTGGATAATACAGGAAATTTTATGGTGTATAGTGATGACTCACACAAAGGATTGGGTTGTGTTCTTATGCAGAACAACAAAGTTATTGCCTATGCATCAAGACAACTGAAGGATTATGAGAAAGTTTATCCAACTCATGATTTGGAATTGGCTGCAGTAGTATTTGCTCTTAAGATATGGAGACACTATCTTTATGGAGAGAAATGTGAGATCTACACAGACCACAAAAGTATGAAGTATATTTTCACTCAGAAGGATCTGAACATGCGTCAAAGAAGGTAGATGGAATTGATAAAAGATTATGATTGTGAGATCTTTTATCATCCAGGCAAAGCGAATGTGGTTGCAGATGCTTTAAGCAGGAAAGGTCGGGAGAAGTTGATGCTGATAACAACTCAGGATGAGCTCATTTTAGCAATGACAAAGCTAGAGCTGGAAATCAAATTTCCACAGGAATTCGACGAACGCCTATTCTAGTTAGAAGCCGGTCCAACTTTACTAGACAAGGTGAAGAATGCTCAGTTACAAGATGAAGAATGTGGGAAGATAAAAGAGAATGTGGGTGAGGGTAGTGATACAAAATACAAAATCGATACCGAAGGATTGCTACGGTACGAGGGAAGAATCTGGGTTCCAGCACCACTAGATCTGAAAGATGAAATCTTGACCGAAGCTCATAGCTCAAAATATTCAATTCATCCAGGAAGCACGAAGATATATCAAGATTTACGCCGATATATTTGGTTGCCGAAGATGAAAAGGGATGTTGCAGAATGCGTGGCGAAATGTATGACATGTCAAAGAGTAAAAGCCGAACATCAAAGACCCAGCGGATTACTTCAACCGTTGGAAATACCGGAATGGAAGTGGGAGCACATCACGATGGATTTTGTGGTGGGTCTTCAAACTACTCAAAAGAGGATGCGATGCGATTTGGGTGATAGTGGACAGACTGACGAAATCAGCACACTTTTTACCAATAAAGATTAGGTTCAATCTTGATCAGTTGGCAGGATTGTACATTAAGGAGATCGTTTTGAGACATGGAGTGCCAGTGTCAATTGTGTCTGATAGAGATCCGCGATTCACGTCAAACTTCTGGAAGAGACTACAAGAAAGCATGGGAACTCAGTTGTGAATGAGTACGGCTTATCATCCACAAACAGATGGCCAAAGCGAATGAACGATCCAGACATTGGAAGATATGCTAAGAGCATGCGTCATGGATTTCAAAGGAAGCTGGGAAGAACAATTACCGTTGGTGGAATTCGCCTACAATAATAGTTATCACGCGAGCATCGACATACTGCCTTACGAAGCGTTATACTGACAAAAGTGTGCGAACTCCACCGTGGCCGGGATGAAGTTGGTGAACGTCAACTGCTAGGACCAGAACTAGTGCAACAAACTGCTGAGGTTATCAAACTCATCAGGAAAAGATTGGTAGCAGCTTAAGACTGACAGAAGAAGTATGTTGACCAACATAGACAAGATCGTGCATTCGACGTAAGAACTTTCATATTCCTCAAAGTTTCTCCTTGGAAGGGGAAAATTTGTTTCGGTAAGAAAGGAAAGCTCAGCCCGAGGTTTATTGGACCCTTCGAAGTGCTGCGAAGAGTTGGAAAGGTAGCTTACGAGGTAGCTCTACCTCCAGAGTTGGAAAACATTCACAATGTTTTTCATATTTCGGTGTTACGACCGTATAAACCCGATTATAAACACGTGATCGAGTACGAACCGTAGCAGTTCGAGAAAGATTTGTCTTATGAAGAGATTCCTATCCAGATAGTCGACAGGAAAGAACAAGTGCTCAAGAATAAAGTAATACCTTCTGTGAAGGTGATATGGAGGAACCATAATGCAGAAGAAGCTACATGGGAACTCGAAGAGAAAATGTTGAAAGAGTACCCTGAGTTATTTGTTTAATCTGTGTCTTCGATTCTGGGGACAGAAACTTTGTAAGTAGTGAAGAATGTAACGAATGTGTTGTTTGAGTTATGATTCTGGGGACAGAATCCTTATAAGAGGGGAATGATGTAACATTCCAGATTTTTTAAAAATATAAATTATAAATATTATTGATTTATATAAATATTTATTGGATGTGTTTATTATTGGATAAATAATTGTACAATTTGATTGATTTGATTTAGTTAATTATTTATTTGTTAAATAATTAATGTGTTATGTGGATTGAGGTATGTGATTAAGTGAATTATTTAATAAATTATTATTAAATAAAGTGTGACAAATAACTATGTTATAAAGAGTTATTAAAATAAATTAAAGTAATTTTAATTTAGTTTTGCCAAACAAGGTTTAAGTATATTAATCCTTTATTTTAAATGGTTTCCAAACAAAGCCCTATGGCTTTTGGTTTTAATTTTTGAATTATTGTTATAAAATAAAATACGTATAATATATATATATATATATATATATATATATATATATATAATTTTATAATCGATAACTTATTAGCATTATTTATTAAGGCGCCGCTTTTACGTTTCAAAGTTAAGCGTTGGTTTATAGTTAATATTACGTATAGTGTATTTTGGCTTAAGCTTCAAGAAAGGTTTACTGAGTAAAGAAATGTAAAGAAGTTCGAAAAGAGTTTGAGAGAGAATTCCAAAAATAAGTTCTAAGTCGTTACAAAAGCTATTCTCGGTGAAAGGTTTTCTAAAAGCAACAAAAAGGTATGTTTTATAATCTTAACATAGGTTTTATAGTATAACTATTTAGCCTCTGTGTTTCTTGAAACTCAACTTCACTATATATGAGTTTTTACAAAGATTGTCTGTAAATCATGTTTATGTAATTGATTTTGAAATCCTGAATAATTATAATTGCAATTGATACAACTAGCATGTATATATGTATATATGTGTTTTATGATAAATTACGTTTTAAAAGATAGGAAATTTTGTTTTACAGTATATATATATATATACATTAATTGTAGGAACTGTGATTGTTAATTTCGTATGATAACAAAGTTACTGTATGCTAATTGGGAAATTGAATTATGCATGTTAATTGGTTTATATGTTAGTATGTTTATGTTTTAAAGGAATCAAATTGGATTTTTACAGACTTACAATGTTCACTGTGTTTATCAACTGTCAGTAATGGAGTTTGAGTTTTAAAATATGATTTCAAGGATTAAGTTTTCTAAAATCGTTGTTTAATGGTTGGTCGTTGGTATATGGATGATTTTTAACATTCATGTGTAATTTACGTGAAGTCGTACATGTTAATTGGTGTTAAAAATTAAGACAGTAGCTTTGCTCTGTTCTTGGTTTGGTTTCTGTGAGTTTCGGCGTCCCAACGTAAAAATTCGCGCCCCAGCTCGACTTCTCGCGCCTTAGCACCAAAATCGGCATGACCAAATCCAGACTTCAAATACTTAAATCATCAAGTCAAGATCGAGCCGGACTTCGGACTTCATGCACCACCAAGTCCTTATACATTTCTCGATCAAGCACCACCTCGAAGAAGCAGTAGCGGCTTTCTTGAGCTCAAACTATGGCGCCGTGGTGCCCCTTAGCAGAATGCTCAGAAATGACTTTTGTCTTGCACAAAAGTCTGAATTTTTTATTTGTAATGCTATATGACCAAATAATTCTGTTATTTTAGTATTGTAATGTGTTGAACGAAAATGGTGTTAATACCTAACGAGTTTATTATCGTTTAGGAATATAAATTGATTACATGGTTAGACATTTAAACCATACGTGATGTAGAATTGATAATGACTGATAACGTTATGATAACATATGTATATAGGATATTGTGATTTGGATTATAACGGTTTAATCTACGCGCAAGGCAAGTTCTTTAACTCTACTTTTATAATAGTTGAGCAAGTTTTCTAATCCTAAATCTTCGTTATGCAAATTTCATAATTCTATACTTTATTGAGTAAAAGTACTTTCATTAAGCAACTTGATTGTATTAAGTTATTCATGATGATGCAAGTTTCCCATCTGCACACTTTCGTCGAACAAGTTGTTATGATTATGCAAGTTTTCCTAACTCAAAACTTGTTATATTAGCATTCAAGTACCTTTATTCTGTTGAACCAGTTTATCGTTCAAGTTATTCTTTGTTATGCATGCTTGATATTTAGTTCTAAGATGTAACCTTAGCTTAGTATTGTTCAAAGCAAGGTATGATAGCTTATTCAATTGTTATGCTATTATATTATTCCTAAAGCATGAACTTAGAATGCAATGTTTATTCAGTTATGATTATTCAATAACACAGTGTTATTATCTTTTATTCAACTAATCCTTAGTTGATGTCCGTTGAATTCCAAATTACCTTGAAGTGTATCCAAACCAAACTGACTTTGGTGCGGACTTGTACTCTAAATACTAAGATGAACAACCCTATTATTAGGGGTTGCACTTAGTTTTATACTTTGTGCTGAAATGTTTGTATACAATACATGTACGAAGGATTGATCCCCCTAAGTACCTTTGAGTCCTTATAGTTGTATGACTGTCAGAGTTAAAGTTGAAATATTACTTATAACTTTGGACATGGTTCGTGGTCATTAGACCCTCAGTGAATGTTATGATTTTTCGAATGTTAATAGAACGTATTGTTCAGTTCTATTAAGCCTAGTATATGGCAAGTGATGTAAAGGTTAAAGTTTTATTTATTGTTATTCCAAGTGAGCCTTGTTTGCCCACTCTTTCCTGTAAAATTTCTTACAGCTAAAGCTGAAAAGGGTGACGTACCTAGCACCAGTAAGGGAAAGGGAAAGATAAACAAGTACTGAAGACTTGTAATAGTTTTGATAGTTTTATTATCAGACTTTGGTTTAAAGATTGTAATGAAGTTTATTTAATTTTCCGCATGAATGATTTTTGTAAAGGTTAGATAACCTGGGAAATTTTATTTAATGTAATCCTGTATGTGCAGGTTTATTTATTCAATTATATTATGATTGGGTAGTTAGATATGAATGTTTTGATTAAGTGAACACCAAATCCTGAGGTAATGACGTACCGGGATTTGGGGGTGTCACAAGTTGGTATCAAAGCTTTAGGTTATGAACCTTAGGTGGGGGAAAAGCCTTAGGAAGTAACCTTTGAAAAGATAGTGGAGATAACTCTTATCGAGTTTTAAAGAAGAATTAATAACACACTTATGTGCTTGTGAGTGTCGAGTAGAATGATTAATAATTAAAATTTTTAAACTTTGTTGTCAGGATGACTAATGTCGGAGAATCCAGTCAGGCTAGAGATGAAGGACCTCAGATGCCTATAGAGGAGGAGCCTCGTGACATTCAGGTTGTTTGGGAACAACTACTACCACGGGAGTCAGCCCCGTTGGTCACAGTGGTTGAAGATGAGGATGATGATGTGTAGATGGATGAGGAGGATCCCGTGGAGTTGCCACAGGAGGATAAGGATGACAAGAACGAGGAGGAAGAGACTCCACTAACCTCGATGGCTGCTTGTATGTATGATGAAGTCTACGACCGTAACACGGAACTTCAGGACATAGTTGAGGAGTTACACGAGATAGTAGTTTAACAAATGAATCGCAATGACACGTATGAAGGACTGATTTATATCCGAGGATTGAGATGAACGTCTAACTAATGTTGAAGAGAAGCTGATGCAGACTGAAGGAGAGAAGGAACAACTGATCGAGATGGTCGTTGTTGCCTCTTTTATAGTTCTTATAAACGAACTCTAACTCATGCAAGTATACACGGGTCAACAAGTAATACAGAGTAAGTAAAGTATCGATCCCACAGAGAAAGTTGTTAACTTAGACTACTATGCATTAATCATTCACTTTATTTATATGTTGAGACTTTAGACTAAATTGTTGATCTGAATCAATTATAATTACCAACTAAAAATAATAATATAAACGAATTAAATATGATGTGGAAACAATGGGATCCTAACTTCATTCAATATTTCATTCAATCTCCATATGTCATGCAAGAAGCGTTTACATATCACAGGATAATAGCCAAGGGCTTAAAAGCGAGTTATAACTATTTTTTAATGCACTATAACCAACTCACATATCATCTACAGATGTTAGAATCCATGTAATCACCAATAACACCACAATTACCATATTCTTATGCATAATTGCAATCCTATTGATTTTAAGCACAACCCTTACTCTAACTCATACGGTAAAACAATATATTCCTATCTGTTTCACAAAATATGCAAGACTTACTCTAGCCCCATATTCACATGCTATCATGATTTCATCCATATTCATATGTTCATTTCCAATTCCATACAAATACTAACATGAAGATTATCAGTCATTCATACATACAAACCAACCATGATAGATAACCCAATGATATGCAAAACAAATCTAACACTTAGATGTGTAACCAAACTACATATTAAAATCAGTTAGAATCCCGTAATGGAGTTTAGTTCATGGTGGAACCAAAAGCCATTATGGGATCAAAACTAAACATGATCAATAATCAAGCAAATAAGAGTAAAAGGTAGAGAACAATCAAACCCAAACGCTGAATAGTAATCAATGATTAACTATGAAAACCCCAAAGAATTCCATTCAATAATAAAAATCCACAATGGTAAAGTACTCCAAGAAGAGGAAGAGAAAATAGACGTTATGGCTCCGTCCTCCCTTGGAATCTCCTCCCAAGTGTAAACCCTAATTGCTACTATGAAAGGTACGTAAATAAAGTCAAGTCTCTCTCTGACACACGTCAGAATCATTTTATACCAATTACACATCATCAAATTGCTTAATTAAAAATAAAACAAATTACAAAGATCATCGATCGCATGTGCCGCAAGGCTGGCTCTAGTAAATCTGTCTCATGCATGAGACTTACATTATGCTCAGTGCCTCCAGACGTCTTAATGTACGGTCGCGCTCTCCTGCCTCGCGAGCGCGTGCTGGGTCTCTCATGGGTGCACGGTCCTTGCCTTGCGGGCGCTTGACTTGCAGAATGCTCCTTATGTCCAGCCTTGTACTTTGTACTCACGTGGGGGCGCGAGCAGCTGCCTTTATTATTGCTAATGGCCACATGCTGACACATGTCTACCGCAATCCGAGTCTGGTTTATGTTTTGCTGCTGTTGCTACTTGTTCATTATTGCTTTAGCCCTCTTGCTTGCTTGATTTCCATGCCTCATTGTACCCCCATGCCATGCACATCCTCACCTTGCGACTAGCCTTCATGCATCCGCTCACCGATACCTCAGTGTCCACCAAAATGAAGCCGATTCCTGCACTTATTTACCAAAAGGAGTTTTAAGTACATGCAATACAAAATATCATGAAATGCAACTAAAACACAATGAAATGTGCTTGAGGTGGGCACAATTTGCATGGATTGGTATACAATAAGT
The DNA here is from genome assembly GCA_020205605.1 of Panax ginseng. Lineage (NCBI taxonomy): Eukaryota > Viridiplantae > Streptophyta > Magnoliopsida > Apiales > Araliaceae > Panax > Panax ginseng. Next base: position 99,760,384 of record CM035136.1, on the reverse strand, counting down.
GAGTAAAAATATCACTTATCAAATACACCCAAACTTGAACTGTTGCTTGCCCTCAAGCAATGCATATGTATGAACACTGAAAATATAATTACTAAACCATGCAACTACTCTATGATGCAAACTAGTCTCACATAATCTTAGCCATAACAGAATTTCAGCCCAAATTACCTTAGTGAGCTATCCAGATTCTAGAACATAGTTTCAAACCAAACCATAGACATAACATCATACACTCAGATAATTCATGACTGCTATAGAGATGTTGTGTGTGTGTGTTGTTCACAGAAACTTGATCCAAGCAAAGATTATATATCCTACACTGCTCCAAACAAAAAATTATAGTCTAAATCAAGATTCATGTATATTCATGTAACATAGACTGTTTAAACATATCACTGCAAACTAAGGCTCAACAATGGGTTTATTACTTTATTACTACTCACGAGGGCGATTTCGCACTTTCCCGCGGTGTTTATTGCTATTATTATTATTATTATTATTTTTTGTTTTCACATGACTGTGCAATGTCTTAATCCATTAGGCACACTGCTACCCCTTAGCGAGCTTTCAACCAATGACTCCCAGACCATAAAAGACCTTAGGGCGCTAGGTGTAGAGACAATCCCCTCGGGCGTACTTACTCAAGTAGCTAGGGCCCCAAATTAAGACTAGTCACGTTATTGCTATTCTTTTTTTTTTATTATTTTATATACAGCATGCCCATGTTTCCCCAAAATTTGCACTTCAATGACTTTACAATCTATAACATTTTCCTCATGTTTCTCTTTTTAAAACTACATGTTCTATTGAGCAATGCAAGACACACATCTTAGACTCACAAGTGATTGTGAAAAATTTGTGCAAACCGAAAGAATATAAACAGCAACATGAATCTCATTGTGTAAAACATTATATCCAAATTGTGTTATGCAACATATTCTGAAAGCTTTCACAATTCACTATCATCATTGGCTTAGTCAAAAATTTCTATTTATAAGCAAGAATTTATGTGAGACATTAAACTAAAATAGACTAACACAATTAACGATGAATAAAAATTAAAAATGTTATGCAAATTTTTTTTTTACTAACACATAATAATGCAAAATTACACTAAAACATGCTAAAACAGAATGCAAACTAAACTACTATGCAAGTACTCCAATACCCCCAAACTTAAAATGTTCAATATCCTCATTGAATGAAGGTAAAGGGTACGAGAAAAACTCCCCTATTGATCGGCATGACCACCCTCCTCGGGTGGTGAATCTGGTGGTGGATATGACACGACGGTCCCGAATTGGGGCCATTCAAGCATGGTTCCTTGTTGTACGAATGCTTCGGCCAAAGCCCTGGAGAGTCCCGTAGTAAATGTCCCAAGATTGTCATATAATGCGTCGACTTTGCGCTCCAACCTTCGGAGGTGTCGATCGCTAGAGACAGGCTGCTCACGGGTGGATGGACCTGATTCATCGGGCTATGGGGGCTGCTGGGTTGGCTCAGAAATGGTGGGTTAGAGAATGAATCCTCGTCCTCGCGGATGTGGCTCGCCACCTGCCCAGTCCTCAAATTTGGCAATTGTGGAGTGTGTGATATCTTGGCTGGGATACTGCATTTGCTCATTGCCCCAACGAACCCCTTGCTCCGTACATAACATGGCTATCACTGAAGCGTGTGGGATGCTGCCAGTGGTAGTTCCCTTTAGATACTTTACAATGTTTTGATGGATCAAATACCCTACGTAAATATATTCGCCAGTGATGATGCCCCACAGAAGTATGGCTCTCTTTGCTGTGATTTCATGTTGATGCGATGATGGCAATAATTTAGCGCAAATGAATAGATTCCATGCCTTGGTGTACCGATTCAATGCGGCTACTGGAAAAATGCGAGGTTGGGTCGTACCGACTTTGTAAATCCATCGGGATTCGGGAATGCACAATTCTGCGATGACCTGCTCCAAGTTTGTTTCCTGATGAGCTCCCGTGATCCAATTGGCCTCCCCTACAGGTGGTCTAGCGGGGAGCCTCAACACGTTTCTGATGGTGGAGGGTTGGTAGTCTACCTCTGTACAACGAACCATAGAGGTATCGTTCATGGTGGCTTTGGCATTAGCATAGAACTCTCGAACTATGCTCATTGGAATCGGCGTGGGTACAACAGTCAGTCCACCCCATCCTCGTTCGTGGATCATGGCACATAGTTCACCATCCTGACCTTCTGGCCTAAATCCTCTTTCCTTGATGAATTTCTTCGCGACAATGCGATAGTACTCCTGCTGGGCCTCCAAACATAGAAATTTGCTATGGTCGAGAATATCCTCCTCATGACCGTCGGAGGAAGATGAAGAGGAGGAAGCTGCCCGTATTCTCTTTGGACCCATTGGAGATAGAGATAGCAAATGAATTTACTGAAGGAACAAATGTATTTGTAAACTGATGAAATTCACTCTTGCTTGTGCTATCCCAATATAGAGCCCTAGCTTTATATCATTAAGGAGATGGGGAAGAACATGGAATCGTGGAGGAAATCGTGGAGATTTGATGGAGAGAAATACGCCTCAATCTGTAATTGATAGAGAGATAGCAACATGAGTTAGGGAGAGTGAGAGATTTTCGCTTCTGTTAGTATCGCACATAAGAGTCCAAATGATTCCAACTTCTATTTTGAACTATTTTTATCCAGCTAGACCCGAGTCACGCGCGGCCGCGCGATCCCAATTGCTGTCATTCTGCTTTGATCTCCCTCTTCCATCAGCGATGCTCTCTAATCATTGTACCTGCACAGATATTAATTCACATGAATGAGACGTATTATGCGAAATTAATGTCATGCATATACGCTCGCTTATCCCATAACTTGTTATCACTGACTTTGAACTACTAACTAAAATAATCAAAAGGAAATAACGACAATAATTGAATTCTTGGGTGAAGAATTGATGGGTTGCCTCCCATCTAGCGCTAAGTTATAGTCAATTAGCTTGACTGTCTCGAAATTTTCACGTCATATCAATAATTGTGGTGCCTTCCTTGCTGTCCTTGGCACCCTGAAATTTGATCACTTCGACTTTCGTTAATGGATCCACCTTCAACTCTGCATTTTCACCTGTGACATGTCTTTGCGATTCATCTGGCCTCGGGTCGTGTATCCACTCCTTACGGTTACCATTCACCAGATCAACCCAAAAACACTCTTCTTCATCTGGTGGGAGATTTATTGCGCTGAAAACATTAAATGTGACCTCTTGATCATGTACGCGCATGGTTAATTCCCCTTTCTGGACGTCTATAAAAGTCCTACCCGTGGCCAAGAATGGTCTTCCTAGTATGATTGGTATATTTTTGTCCTCTTTGAAATCTAGGATGATGAAATCAGCCGAAAAGATGAACTTATCCACTTTAACTAATACATCTTCAACAATTCCCATGGATATGTGATGTAATCTGGCCACTAATTATAATGATATGTTCGTTGGTCTTGGAGCCGGTAATCCCAACTGGTTGAATACAGACAATGGCATCAAATTGATACTTGCCCCCAGATCACATAAACACTTGTTAAACTCCATCTTCCCAATAGTGCACGGAATTGTGAAGCTACCCGGATCTTTCAGCTTTGGAGGTAACTTACGTTGAAGCACTGCACTGCATTTTTCTGTCAAGGCTACCGTTTTAAACTCATCTAATCTCCTCTTCCTTGATAATATACCTTTCATGAACTTTGCGTAGCTTGGCATTTGTTCCAATGCTTCGGCAAAAGGTATATTGATTTGCAGCTTTTTGAAGACCTCTAAAAACTTGTTGAATTGTTTGTCATCTTTCTGCTTAACTAGCCTTTGAGGATATGGCACTTGAGGGTGTAGTGGTTGTAGTGGACTCTTGACCTTCTCTTCTGAACCTGCTTTATTCTTTTCTTCTTGCTGAACCTCATAATTTTCTAGATTTTTCTCCTCCTCAGTTTCTTTCTCTACCTCACGCGGCCGCGTGGCCTCCTTAGTGGTATCATGCGCGGGCGCGCGACTTGCAGACACTGTCAAGTCTTTCCCATATCGCAATGTTATTGCTTGACATTGCTCCTTCCCATCTCTTCTAGGATTTGCCTCTGTGTTACTTGGCAAAGCACCTTGGGGCCTATTAGTAAGCATGTTCGCCATTTGCCCCATTTGCGTCTCTAAATTCTTGATAGCCACTGCTTGGCTTTTGATCATTACCTCGGTGTTTGCCATGTATTTCAACATCATCTCCTCCACTTTTGATTTCTTCTCTGGATGTGATGCAACTGGAGTGTGGTGTTGTTGCTGTTGAGTAAATTCCGGTGGAAATGGTAGTTTTGGTGTAAACTGTGGCTGTGCTGACTGTTGTTGAAACTATTGATTCGGCTGGAACTGATTTTGTTGTTGTCCTTGGTTGTTAAACCAATTGAAATTTTGATGATTGCAGTTGTTGGGATGGTATGTGTTCTGGAATTGGCCTTGGTCCTTTCTGTAGTTGTTTACATACCGAATCGATTCGAGTGATAAATGATAAGACATTGGTCCGTGGAGTGTGACCCAAGACAAATCTCACACACAAAAAGCAACCGCCTTTCACTTTACTCTCTCGCCAACGCCTCTATTTTCTTAGCCATGGTCGCCATTTGTGCTTGCTAAAGCGTGTAATCGCATCCACCTCCAACACACCGCAACTTTGGGTTGAGACATCCGAAATGTAGGATTCTGATAGTCATTCGCGGCCATAGTCTCGATAAGCGTATAGGCCTCATCATAGCTTTTTACCCATAATGCCCCTCCAGCGGCTGCATCTACAATCGATCTGGACTGCCATCCCAAGCCATTGTAAAATGAATTAATTACCAGCCAGTCTGGTAAACCATGATGTGGACACTTCCTAAGCATCTCCTTATACCTTTCCCATGCTTCATATAGGGATTCACCCTGTTGTTGCTCAAACTGAGATATGGTTGTCCTCATCTTTGCAGTCTTAGCCATTGGGAAAAACTTGGCTAAGAATTTCTGTGCTAAGTCCTCCCATGTAGTAATCAATCCAAATGCAAAAAGAATGTAGCCAACTCCTTGCTTTATCCCTCAATGAAAATGGGAATAACCGTAGTCTGATGGCATCCTCCGTCACACCATTATATCTGAATGTGTCATAAATCTCGATGAAGCTTAATAGGTGCTCGTTCGGATCATCTATAACTGACAAAGACCCTAAATCAGACTCGAGTTCTGCACCATCCTGAATAGTGCCCTTTTTATTTCAAGGTGTTTGCCGCTATTGCGTACCGACTATGCTAGACTGTAATTCATTTATGTTCGACATGGAATATTCCCTTAGAGCCCGATGCTCTTCTCTTGGCTCAATCCTTTGTTCTTCCGCCATATTGACTGTAGTGCTTTCTAACTGCTCTTGCAGATTTATCCGCACACTCGCTTCCAACCTTTTCCGCTTATATTAGCTTGTCTTTGGTGTTAACTCGAGTTGGAGGATCGCGTGTATAAAATTCTACAATCACCTGTAATCAAAACAAAACAAAAATAGAAATGAGAAATGAACAGATTTGTCTAAGTCATACAATACAGCTTTAAACTAATGATAATTGTCTAAATTAACGCCTTTCCCCGGCAACGGCGCCAAAAACTTGTTGCCTCTTTTATAGTTCTTATAAACGAGCTCTAACTCATGCAAGTATACACGGGTCAACAAGTAATACAGACTAAGTAAAGTATCGATCCCACAGAGAAAGTTGTTAACTTAGACTACTATGTATTAATCACTCACTATATTTATATGCTGAGACTTTAGACTAAATTGTTGATCTGAATCAATTATAATTACCAACTAAAAATAAGAATATAAACGAATTAAATATGATGTGGAAACAATGGGATCCTAACTTCATTCAATATTTCATTCAATCGCCATATGTCATGCAAGAAGCGTTTACATATCACAGGATAATAGCCAAGGGCTTAAAAGTGAGTTATAACCATTTTCCAATGCACTATAACCAACTCACATATCATCTACAGATGTTAGAATCCATGTAATCACCAATAACACCATAATTACCATATTCCTATGCGCAATTGCAATCCTATTGATTTTAAGCACAACCCTTACTCTAGCTCATACGGTAAAACAATATATTCCAATCTGTTTCACAAAATATACAAGACTTACTCTAGCCCCATATTCACATGCTATCATGATTTCATCCATATTCATATGTTCATTTCCAATTCCATACAAATACTAACATGAAGATTATCAGTCATTCATACATACAAACCAACCATGATAGATAACCCAATGATATGCAAAACAAATCTAACACTTAGATGTGTAACCAAACTACATATTAAAATCCGTTAGAATCCCATAATGGAGTTTAGTTCATGGTGGAACCAAAAGCCATTATGGGATCAAAACTAAACATGATCAATAATCAAGCAAATAAGAGTAAGTGGTATAGAACAATCAAACCCAAACGCTGAATAGTAATCAATGATTAACTATGAAAACCCCAAAGAATTCCATTCAATAATAAAAATCCACAATGGTAAAGTACTCCAAGAAGAGAGAAGAAAATATAGACGTTATGGCTCTGGCCCTCCGTTGGAATCTCCTCTCAAGTGTAAACCCTAATTGCTACTATGAAAAGTACGTAAATAAAGTCAAGTCTCTCTCTGACACACGTCAGAATCATTTTATACCAATTACACATCATCAAATTTCTTAATTAAAAATAAAACAAATTACAACATCAAGATTGCCATGCGGCTCTAGTATATCGGCCTGCGTGGTCATGAGACTTACAAGATGCTTTCGGTGCCTCCAGACGCTTTTAACGCGACGGTTGCACTTCCTCGCCACATGGCGTTGCTGGGTCCTTGCCTTGCAGGCGCTTGACTTGCAGAATGCTCCTTATGTCCAGCCCTGCACTCGCGCGGGCGCGCAAGCCTGCCTTTGTATTGCCGCACGACCTGTGTCCTGCAAATCCGGAGTCTGGTTTATGTTTTGCTGCTGCTGCTACTTGTTCATTCTTACTTTAACCCTCTTGCTTGCTTGATTTCTATGCCTCATTGTACCCCCATGCCATGCAGATCCTCACCTTTCGACAAGCCTTCATGCATCCGCTCACCGATACCTCAGTTTCCACCAAAATGAAGCTGATTCCTGCACTTATTTACCAAAAGGAGTTTTAAGTACATGCAATGCAAAATATCATAAAATGCAACTAAAACACAATGAAATGTGCTTGAGGTGGGCACAATTCGCATGGATTGGTATACTATAAGTGAGTAAAAATATCACTTATCAGTCGTGGATCTGAAGAACAAGCTGAAGGAAGAAGCTACCAAGAGGGTGAGAGCTGAAGACACATACGAGGAAGCTTATCAAGGAGATATTGACGGAGGCGCTCTGTGACACCCCCAAATCCCAGTACTTTATTACCTCAAGATTTGGTGTTCACGTAATCAAAACATTCATATCTAACTACCCAATCATAATAAATTGAATAATAAAACCTGCCCATACAGGATTACTTTAATAAAAACATTATCTCCCAGGTTATCTAACCTTTAATTACAATCAATCAAATGTGAAATTTAAAATTAATTACATCACATCATCTAATAAAAGTCTATCATCATAACGATAAAGCATAATTACAAGTCTTCATCACTTGTACATTTTTTCCTTTCCTTTGCTAGTTGTAGGTTTATCTACCTTCTTAACCATAGCTGCAATAAGTGTATAAATATGCAAGAGTGAGCAAACAAAGCTCACTTGCAATAAGAATAAATATCTTTACGTCATTTGCCAAATAATAGGCTCAATAGAACTGAATGATATGTTCTATTAACATTACAACATTTGCCAATTCATAGGCTCAATAGAACTGAATGATATGTTCTATTAACATTCTTAAATATACTACTGAGGGTCAAATGACCACGAACCATGTCCACAGTTATAAGTAATCTTTCAAATTAACTTTAACAGTCATATGACTATAAGGACTTCACGTACTTAGGGGGATCAATCCTTCGTACAATGTATTGTGCACAACCATTTCAACGTTAAGCGTAAACCCCTAAACATATGGTTGTTCATCTCAGTATTTAGAGTACAAGTCTGCACCAAAGAAAGTTTGGGTTGGATAAGCTTTCAAGGGTAATTGAAGTTTAATGATCATCAACTAGGGAACTAGTTGAATCAACAATGCTTGATAACACAATAGTTGTTTAATAACAACATAACTTAGAACATTTGAGAATCATAAATGAACTGATTATAATATCAAACTCATGCTTAAAATAACTATAGAGCATAAGCATTCAATAAAATGAATAAAATGGTTAACCTTTGCTTGAACAGTAAAATAAGTTAAGGTTCGAGTCTTCTAACATTAGAAATGATATTCCTGAACATACATTTAACTGATAGCAAGCTGGAAACTAAAAACTTGCCCAAAAATGTATTAACTTATGCAAAGAATTAAAACAGTTCAATAATAGAGACAATAGTTCAAAACTACATTCATTGTACAATAATAGAACTTAAGAAACTTGCTTAACTGTAAACAAGTTAGAATGAATCAATCAAATAAGAATTTCTAATAACATTAGAGTTAGAGTTTGCTCGAATGAATTTTAGAAACAATTGACTTATTCAATAACAGTTAAGATAAAAAGCTTGCTCAATCAAAAGAATGAAGTTACACAATGTAATAATAGAACTAACTCAACGAAAGTGTAGAGTTAAAAAACTGGCCTCGAGCGTAAGCTCAAATATTAAAACTCACGTTCATCTATACACAATATTAAAACCACAACATCTATTAGACATACTAATATTCACTTTTCAATATAAAACGTATTACTAGCTAAACTTGTTATTTTAACACAAGTCTTATGCTACCATTTACATTTCAGAATTCCCAAGTGTTAATCATCACAACACTTAACTAACGTTCTGTGAGACCCCAGATTTTATGAATAAAGATTTAATTTTCTTGAAATATTTTTTTTAATATTATGGTGTGGATTTGATATAATGTTATAGTTGTGGGTAGTATTTATAAATTTTGCAAAGTAAGCAAGTTGTTATAAAATATTCGTTTGGTCGGAGAATATTCTTTTTGTCGGGGAATATTCGTACGACGACACAATCATTGGAGGACCCCATAACAGAATTATTGTCGGAGTTAGAAAATGATAAAATTATCTTTTTATAAAAATAACGACGAAAGTTTTACCGTTAAGTGTTGAAATACCCGGTAATAAAGGTACAGTATTACGCGTGGTTGCATAGTAGCACACGGTATTGATTATTGATGCTTACGTGAGAAGTCACTCAGTTATACTCAATTATTGCTACAGTAATTGCTGCATCATATCTCTTATATTATTGATTAAATTATTATCACAGTATCATCTGTATAATATGTTATATTATTAAATCAATAATTGAGACGACAAGTTATAATATTAATGATGAATAATTGTTGAAAGATTAAATATGTGTTGATTAAAAATAAAATGATTTGTGATAATATTATTCAATCCTTGATGTATATAAGAAGTCTATTATGAGACGTTTGTGGTAAGTTTGGTTATTCTATGGGGGCCCATATGTCATCATCTAAGAGTCTCTTTCGCCAATAGTAATTACCTTTACCAGACGTCAAACCACTTGTCGTTTCATATTACAAAGTCCGAACCAATTGTCGTTTCACATTACATAGCGCTAAACCACGTGTTGTTTCACATTACTACAGAAGGCCATTCTGACCACTTTTCTTTTTCACACCACCAGTCATTAAGCCGCTTGACTTTTCACATTACAAGGGCTAAGCTAGAAATCTTCTATAAATAGAGGCCTAGTTCTTCATTATTTTTCATGAATTCATTCAAGCTATAGAGAGAGAAAGTATAGAGAGAATAAGAGAGAAAGAAGAAGAGTATTCATTACTACACAAGATCTGCAATATTCAATCTCCTACTAAGGTAAGGGTAATATTTCTTTTGTATTCATGAAGAGAACTTACATTATTCCATTCTTTATTATTACATTGGAATAACTTTTGTATATGCGGACTACCCTATACTTGGTGAAATTCTTCCATTATTCCATTCTTTATTATTATGTTGGAATAACTTTGTCTATGCGGTAATCTTTGCATACATGGTAAAATTCTTCTATTATTCCATTATTTATCATTCATTTTGGAACATCCATGCATGCATGTTGTATGCATAACCTAGTTCCATTATTTATCATTCTATTGGAACATCCTATCCGCTTTTTGCATGACTGGTTCTATTATTTATTATTCTCATTGGAATATACTATCTGTAAGTGCTTTCGCATGACCTGGTTCCATTATTTATTATTCTATTGGAATAACCTGTCTGTGCGGTCTATTGCATGCTTGGTGAATTCTTTTGTTATTCCATTCGTTATTATAGTCAGTTGGTTAAAGCTTTGACTTCTATACTCCATGAAATTAGTGGAATATCCTTGATATTTGTGCTTCATCCAGTATCTTTTCATGGAAATATTCTTCTGAGCATTCTTGAATTTTACAACACAAAGAAGTATCATGTTGACAATTTGGACATTATTGGTTCCTGGATAAATTAATTCTTGAACTTGTTTTATTGAATTCCTATATCATTGTCATCATCCTCATGTTTATATTCTGTTGAAAGTCATCTGTGGCCTGTAGTGCATAGATGGACTTGATATGATTATGACCAGGGATCATTCGGTATAATCATGATCGTAATGTTACAAATGATGTGGTAAAAGTCCTCATTGGCCCGTAGTGCGTTAATGGACAGTTGTTGGCATGATCATGACCATTGATGAAAACACGAATATCCTTGGCCCGTAGTGCATGAATAATTTGTGGTTGTGATACTAATGAATATCCTTGGCCGTAGTGCAGGGATGATGTGGATTATTTATTAAGCTGAGTCTCAGCGATAAAAGTATTGAAAAACCTTTTAAATCATAAAAGATAATAAATTTTATTCTCTACTTGACTCTTCTAATGGATTGCTTGTTCCGCTGCAATTAAACTTGATGTTTGTTATATTGTATCAGTTTAACATGTTGAAGGCTAACGATAATTTATTCTGCATTATCTTAGTCATAATATTTCTTACTGGGATAGTTGAGCTCACCCTTTTGCTTTCATTGTTCTCTTCAGGAAATGAGAACGTAGCAGGGACTAGTTGGGGTACGAGTGATGGTCCAGATAATAGCTTTAGTAGTCCTCACTATTCTATGAAATAGTGTGATAATAAATGTATTGAGGACTTATTTTGAGTTTAAATACTGTCTAGAAGACAATATTTGTATTATAACTCATAACTTATGTTGTATATTTAAGATTGTATTTGTATTCTGTACCATATATTTGGCGACTCAGAATAGGTGAAGTATACCTATTTTGGGGGCGTCACAGTTGGTATGAAAGCTTAGGGATACGATCCTTGGCTAAGATGTGAGACTAGAACTAGGAGGGGAGAGACGGGTAATTCCTTCGCTAGTATGACCTACCTAAGCTTATTTGTTCTTTAATTGGTCGGTCAGAGTATAGGGAAAATATGTGGCATATCAATTAACCCTTGTTTTGTGGCAGTATTTGAAAATGACATCTGAGAATGTGGAGATAAGCAATGGAGCACATGAGACCATTGAGTCACCAACGATCAATACCTAGGATAATGTGCATCAAGAAGACCATAATCCTCAGATAAACAACAATACCGATCAAATGACAAATGATGGGATGTTCAGAAGCTTTATGCAATTCATGTAACATCAGGCGAGAGCGGTTCCTATTCAAAATGCAGGTGGAAAAAATTGCAACCCACGGCTAGTCACCGCTAAGCAGTTCAAGGAGCTGGGACCGCCGAAGTTTTTTGGAAAGCCAGAACCACTTAAGGCGGAGACGTGGTTAAAGTAGATCACCAAGATATTTGATGTCTTGGGATGCTCCGAGGAGCAAAAGGTTCCCTTTGCCACCTTTATGTTGCGTGAAGAGGCAAATTACTGGTGGGAATCTGTAAAACGTACTCAGCCTGACGCACTAAAGATGTCTTGGGAGAAGTTCTAAGAGCTGTTCAACGACAAGTACTTTCCCGAAAGTATTCGTCACATGAAGGAGGTGGAGTTTAACAAATTAGAGCAAAACAATATGACCGTGTTGTGTCGAGGCTAAATTTGCGAGAGTTATCCGGTTTGCATCCCATTTGGTCAATAATGAGGAAGCGAATAACGCTGAATGTTTCTAAGAGGTTTGAAACCCGATATCGTCGATACCTCATTTCTCACAAACTTTGTTTATATTCGGATGTTGTGAATAGGGCTCGATTATTGGAGCACGATAATGAGTCAACACAACCAAAAGGTAACGAGCAACAACACGATAATAATCATCATTGTGGCAACGACCATCGAACAATGATAACCATCGTGGGGAAATTATCATGACAAGAATGGTAACCACTTGGTGGTAATCATGGCCAAGATAATAGAAGTGGAAATTTCAAGAAGAGAAGGTTCAATAATGATGGAAAGACAACAGCACCAGCACCCGTTTCAAAGGAAGAAGAACGACCACCGATCGTATGTTTCAAATCTGAGACGGAGGGACACATCCGTCCAAAATCTGCATTTGACAATCCAAAGCGTGTTTTAATTGCGAAGAGAAGGTCACCTAACTCGATTTTTGTCGTATGGTGAAGTCAAGTCCATTTGGGATAGTGATGCCAAAGGATGTCCCGAGACAAGCCAAAGCTCAGTAGTTTAAGAGAGCATTTTTTTTGACGAGGAACTTTGAATAAAATTATCACGGGTAAGTTAATCATAAACTCTTGCGAAGTCTATACCGTGTTGAATCTGGGTTCTACTCACTCTTTTATTTCACCTAGTTGTGTTCAATGTTTGAATTTAACTCCAGAGAAGTTAGATTTTGATTTATCTGTTGAAACTCAGTTGGGAGAAACCTTCGTTACATCCACTATTTATAAATCTTGTTTAATTCAAATTGACACTTTCACGTTACCTGTCAATCTTATCTCTTTGAAAATACTTGCCTTTGATGCAATTTTAGGAATCGATTGGTTAACTACTCATCATGCTTTTCATAAGGTTGTTAGCTTTCATATTCCTAACCAACCTGTTATGCAAATTCAAGCAACCAAACCACTAAAGTCAATCATTGTCATATCAAGCCATAAGTAAAGAGCCCCGGTCCTTTCGTTGTTGACTTTCTTGTGTGGAATGCACCGAAGCCAGACTTTCTGTAGGGGACATTGTGAATGACGATGGCAAGTTGATAGGTATCAATGTGACGTGTTATCCAAGTCTTGGATGAGAGTCACAGTTTTGAATGATATTTCTATTGTTAATAAATTTCCTGACGTATTCTTGAAGACTTCTTAGCATACCCCTAGAGCGTGAAATTGAATTTTGTATTGACCCCAGTACAAAACCCATTTCTTCAACCCTTAAATATTTCTTCAACCAAAACGAGCGTATAATGCGCCAAAGACGTTGGCTCGAGCTGTTGAAGATTACGATCATACCATTCAATATCATTATAGAAGAAAGAACGTGGTAGCTGACGCATTGAGTTGAAGATCGTATGCGTTTACGAGTGCGATGTTGTTAACACGAAAGCCCATTTCGTATAACTTACAAATGATGAAGATAGAGTTAAAGACTCTAGGGAACCACATGAAGATAACAAATATACGATTAGAATCGACTTTAATCGATAAAGTTAAAGCCGCTCAAGCTACATAATCAGAGTTGATGAATGTGAAGAAGAAGGTTCAAGAGGGCGCTATTCTAGAAGCAAGAATCAATGAAGAGAGAAAATCTCAACCCTCGATTTAATTGGCCATTTGAAATCCTCGATGAAGTAGGAATTGTGGCCTATAGACTCGTTTTAGTATGTTGCGTGTTCATGACATTTTTTTTACGTATCGATGTTACGTAAATATGTGGACGACCCGAACCACATTATTAAATTAGAACTAAATGATATAGCAGAAGATTTAACGTATGAGGAGATACGTGTTAAAATCTTGGATAAGAAGGATCGTATTCAACACTCAAAGGTTATACCTCAAGAATTAGAATCTGAAATAAAGTCAAGATATCCTCACCTCTTCGGCATACCAGGTACGTACGTAAATTTTGAGGGAAAAATTTCATAAGGAGGAGAGATTGTGAGACCCCAGATTTTATGAATAAAGATTTAATTTTCTCGAAATATTTTTTTTTAATATTATGGTGTGGATTTGATATAATGTTATAGTTGTGGGTAATATTTATAAATTTTGCAAAGTAAGCAAGTTGTTATAAAATATTCGTTTGGTCGAGGAATATTCGTACGACGACATAATCATTGGTGGACCCCATAACGGAATTATTGTCGGAGCTATAAAATGACAAAATTATCTTTTTATAAAAATAACGGCGGAAGTTTTACCATTAACTATTAAAATACCCGGTAATAAAGGTACAATATTACGCGTGGTTACATAGTAGCACACGGTATTGATTATTGATGCTTACGTGAGAAGTCACTCAGTTATACTCAATTATTGTTACAGTAATTGCTGCATCACATCTCTTATATTATTGATTCAATTATTATCACAATATCATCTGTATAATATGTTATATTATTAAATCAATAATTGAGACGACAAGTTATAATATTAATGATGAATAATTTTTGAAAGATTAAATATGTGTTGATTAAAAATAAAATGATTTGTGGTAATATTATTCAATCCTTGATGTATATAAGAAGTCTATTATGAGACGTTTGTGGTAAGTTTGGTTATTCTATGGGGGCCCATATGTCATCATCTAAGAGTCTCTTTCGCCAATAGTAATTACCCTTACCAGACGTCAAACCACTTGCCGTTTCATATTACAGGCGTCGAACCAATTGTCGTTTCACATTACAGGCATCAAACCACTTGTTGTTTCACATTATAGGCGTCAAACCACTTGTTGTTTCACATTACAGGTGTCAAACCAATTTTCTTTTCACATCACCAGTCGTCAAGCCGCTTGTCTTTTCACATTGCAAGGGCTAAACTAGAAATCTTCTATAAATAGAGGCCTAGTTCTTCATTATTTTTCACGAATTCATTCAAGCTATAGAGAGAGAAAGTATAGAGAGAATAAGAGAGAAAGAAGAAGAGTATTCTCATTACTACACTACTTGCGATATTCAATCTCCTACTAAGGTAAGGGGTATTATTTCTTTTGTATTCATGAAGAGAACTTACATTATTCCATTCTTTATTATTACATTGGAATAACTTTTATATATGCGACTACCCTATACTTGGTGAAATTCTTATGTTATTCCATTCTTTATTATTATGTTGGAATAACCTGTCTATGCGAAGTACTGCATACATGGTAAAATTCTTCTATTATTCCATTATTTATCATTCTGTTGGAACATCCTGTCTGTGCTGTATGCATAACCTAGTTCCATTATTTATCATTCTATTGGAACATCCTATCTGTGCTTTACGCATGACCTGGTTCTATTATTTATTATTCTGTTGGAATATACTATCTGTGCGTTTACGCATGACCTGGTTCCATTATTTATTATTCTATTGGAATAACCTGTCTGTGCGGTCTATTGCATGCTTGGTGAATTCTTTTGTTATTCCATTCGTTATTATAGTCAGTTGGTTAAAGCTTTGACTTCTATACTCCATGAAATTAGTGGAATATCCTTGATATTTGTGCTTCATCCAGTATCTTTTCATGGAAATATTCTTCTGAGCATTCTTGAATTTTACAACACAAAGAAGTATCATGTTGACAATTTGGACGTTATTGGTTCCTGGATAAATTAATTCTTGAACTTGTTTTATTGAATTCCTATATCATTGTCATCATCCTCATGTTTATATTCTGTTGAAAGTCATCTGTGGCCTGTAGTGCATAGATGGACTTGATATGATTATGACCAGGGATCATTCGGTATAATCATGATCGTAATGTTACAAATGATGTGGTAAAAGTCCCCATTGGCCCGTAGTGTGTTAATGGACAGTTGTTGGCATGATCATGACCATTGATGAAAACACGAATATCCTTGGCCCTTAGTGCATGAATAATTTGTGGTTGTGATACTAATGAATATCCTTAGCCGTAGTGCAGGGATGATGTGGATTATTTATTAAGCTGAGTCTCAGCGATAAAAGTATTGAAAAACCTTTTAAATCATAGAAGATAATAGATTTTATTCTCTACTTGACTCTTCAAATGGATTGCTTGTTCCGCTGCAGTTAAACTTGATGTTTGTTATATTGTATCAGTTTAACACTGTTGAAGGCTAACGATAATTTATCCTGCATTATCTTAGTCATAATATTTCTTCTTTGGGCTAGTTGAGCTCACCTTTTACTTTCATTGTTCTCTTGAAGAAATGAGAACGTAGCGAGGACTAGTCGAGTATGCAGTGATGGCGGTCCGGATAATAGCATTAGTAGTCCTCATTATTCTATGAAATAGTGTGATAATAAATGTATTGAGGACTTATTTTGAGTTTGAATACTGTCTAGAAGACAATATTTGTATTAAAACTCACAGCTTATGTTGTATATTTAAGATTATATTTGTATTTTGTACCATGTATTTTGCGACTCAGAATAGGTGATGTATACCTATTTTGGGGGCGTCACACGTTCATTGTATAAGCTAAGTTATCACATAATGCGTTCTCGCTTTACTAATCATTTTTGCAACTTTGAACTTTTTGACCACAATTCACTATGTTATGTTAACCTTAACATTACACATTTAACATGTTAACATAATTTCAGACCATGTTATGATGTTTTCCCAAATCTGCAGAAATAGCGAGGCTTTAATCTCAAACTGTAGGCCATGCAAATTGCTTATATAAAGAGTTTAGGGATCCATAAGCATTTCTGCTGTTTTACTGCATCAAGCAAAATGCTACTTTATGTTCGTATTGCATACAAATTTCACCCAATAGACAATAATATTAACACGTAAAATAAATATACAACTATCATAAACATGATTGCTCACATTTACAACTAAATAGAACAATTTAACACCAACTAAAACTATTTTAATTTCTCAAAATTCACATTTTCATGAAAAACTCAATTTTCTTGACATTCATCCTAAAAATCATCACTGTGAATTCATTAGTTGGCCAAATCACCTCATTCAAATTACGTTATGCTCGTATCTCATAGAACTAACATATACAAGCTTCAATTTATATTTTCACATACAAATTGGCCATTATAATTGATACTTTCATAGCTATACATGAAAACATATATATACTGACAAAATTTCTACTACTGTCAAACAAAATTAGCATGAATTTCTCGTTTAAGCACAACCACCAATCATCATATACTCACATAATCACAAGTAATCCCATTGTATAGCAACAATTCAACAATTTGAAATTCACAGATTATATAAAAGTTTGCTGTAATACTCATAAACATATATAATATCCAAGTTGTAGAACATACCTTCAATTACCAACACAATCGTTGCCAATTACTGAAATTGCTGTGAAAATTCTTAAGACTCTCTCTCAATTTTCTTTGAAGCTCTCACAAAACTCGATACTCTCAAACTTGGAAAATATAATGCGTAATAGCAAGGAAATCAACTGATATTCAAGTGCAAGAATAAAACTGATACTTAATAACACTACTAATTGCAAAATCAGTTACTAACGTATATAATATAAATATATTATATTTATTATTTTAATTTAATTTATTTATTTTATTTAATTTAAAAAAACTAGAAATCTCAAAAGCCATAAGACTTGTTTGTCAAAAACCCTTTAATTATTAAAGAATTAATATATTAAGCCTTGTTTGGCAAAAACTAAATTAAGCTACTTTAATTTATTTTAATAACTCCTTATAATATAGTTATTTGTCACACTATATTTCATCAAACTTTCATATTTATTTTAATTAATTCAAATCACAATTAATTAAATAAATCCTTTAATCACATAACACAATAGAATTAATTAACCATTAAATTGAATATCAATATTATAATAATTTCCTTAATTCATTAACTATTTATTTAACAAATAATTCTCCAAATAAAATTAAATCAATTAAATAAATATTTATTCAACGATAAACACATCCATTAAATATTTATAAAATTCAATAAATATTTAATATTATAATTAAAATTTTGGAATGTTACATCATTCCCTCCTTAAAAGGATTCTGTCCTCAGAATCACAATTCAAATAATCAAATCGTCACATTCTTCCCTATTTACAAAGATTCTGTCCCCAGAATCGAAGACAAATAACTCAGGGTAATTTTTCATCATTTCAGCTTCGAGTTCCCACGTTGCCTCTTCGACATTGTGGTTTCTCCATATCACCTTCACAGAAGGTATCACTTTATTTCTGAGCATTTGTTCTTTCCTGTCGACTATCTGGATAGGAATCTCTTCATAAGATAAATTTTTATCGAATTGCAATGGTTCGTACTCGATCACGTGCTTGTAATCGGGTTTATACGGTCGTAACACCGAAATGTGAAAAACATGATGAATGTTTTTCAATTCTAGAGGTAGAGCTACCTCATAAGGCACTTCCCCCACTCTTCGTAGTATTTCAAACGGTCCAATAAATCTTGGGCTGAGCTTTCCTTTCTTGCCAAAACGAATTTTCCCCTTCCAAGGAGAAACTTTTAGGAAAACGAAATTTCCTACTTCAAATTCGCGATTCTTCCTATGTTGATCGGCATAATTCGCTTGGTCGTTGATATTCAGCTTTCACCTTCTGACACGTCAAGCATTTTGCAACGCATTTTGCAATGTCTCTCTTCATGTTCGACCACCAAAAATGTCGCCGTAAATCTTGATACATCTTCGTACTTCCTGGATGAATCGAATATCTTGTGTTGTGTGCTGCTTGGTCAAGATTTCATCTTTAAGCTCGCACCTTTGAACCCAAATTCTTCCCTCGAACCGTAGTAGTCCTTCGGTATTGATCTTGTATTTTACATCACTACCCTCAACCACTTTCTCTTTGATCGTTTCGTATTCTTTATCTTGTAGTTGAGCGCTCTTCACTTTGTCCACCAAAGTATGACTGACATCTATCTGAAATAGTCGTTCATCGGATTCCTTTGGAAATTTGATTTCCAACTCTAGCTTTGTCATTGCTGAAATAAGCTCCTCCTGAGTGGTTATCAGCATCAACTTCTCTCGACCTTTTCTGCTCAAAGCATCTGCAACTACATTCGCTTTGCCCGGATGATAAAAGATCTCACAATCGAAATCCTTTATCAATTCCATCCATCTTCTTTGATGCATATTCAGGTCCTTCTGTGTGAAAATATACTTCAGACTTTTATGGTCTGTGTAGATTTCACATTTCTCTCCATAGAGATAGTGTCTCCATATCTTGAGAGCAAATACTACTGCAGCAAATTCCAAATCATGAGTCGGATAACCCTTCTCATAACCCTTCAGTTGTCTTGATGAATCCTTCAGTTGTCTTGAGGCATACGCAATTACTTTGCCGTTCTGCATAAGAACACATCCCAACCCTTTATGTGAGGCATCACTATACACCACAAAGTTACTCAGATTATCTCGTAATGACAACACAAAGCCATGCTTAATTTCTTCTTCAAATCCTGGAAACTTTCTTCACATTTCTCCATCCAAACAAATTTCACAGTTTTCCTTGTCAAATTTGTTAATGGAGTGGCTATCTTAGAAAAATCTTGAATAAATCGTCTATAGTAATTGGCCAATCCCAAGAAACTTCTCACTTTCGACGGTGTTCTTGGGTGTTCCCAATTGATTACAGCTTCCACTGAAATCCCATCATTGTCAATTACATGCCCAAGAAATTGCACACGATCTAGCCAAAATTCGCACTTAGAGAATTTCGCGTACAATTTTTCGTTTCTTAGTGTTTCCGATGTCAAACGTAAGTGTTCCACGTGTTCTTCTTGAGTTTTGCAATACACCATAAATGTCATCGATGAATACCACTATAAACTTGTCTAAGAATGGTTTAAACACCCTATTCATCAAATCCATGAATGCAGCAGGTGCATTGGTTAAACCAAAAGACATCACCAGAAACTCATTATGTCCATACCGAGTTCTGAATGCCGTTCGAGGTATATCCTCCTTCCTCACTTTCAATTGGTGATACCCACTTCTCAAATTAATTTTCAAGAAGTATTTAACACCCTTCAACTGATCAAACAAGTCATCTATTCTTGGCAATGGATATTTGTTTTTAATAGTGACTTTGTTTAATTCTCTATAATCAATGCAAAAATGCATTGACCCATCCTTCTTCTTCAAGAATAATACTGGCGCTCCCCACAGTGATACGCTTGGTTGAATATACTTCTTGTCTAACAATTCTTGCAATTGTACCATCAGTTCCTTCATTTCTACTGGAGCCATTACATGCGGGGTCTTCAATATCGGTCTTTTTCCGGCACTAAGTCGATCACGAACTCAATTTCTCTGTCAGGCGGAAGTCTTGGCAAATCCTCCGAAACACATCCTCAAATTCCTCACCACCGGTATCTCTTCCGCTTTCACATTCTTTTTCGAGTATCGACTATGTAAGCTAAATAGCCCACACAGCCTTGACTCAACAATTTCTTGGCCTGCATCATCGTCAGACATTTCATTTGTCTAGACGATTTGCTACCAAAGAACACTACCTTTGACGGGGTTATAAGGTTTACACACTTCTTTTGGAAATCAATTACCACTCCATATTTGAACAGCCAATCCATTCCCAAAATAACATCAAACTCTCCAAGTCTAATCGGAATCAAATCTACCATCAAGATATTCTCCTTAATGTTCACCCTACGCTTCTTGTATACTGAATCTAACAGGATTACCTCCTTATTCGTAATTTCTATGTTCAAAGGGAAATTCGGTTCTTCTCTCAGTAATTCTAACCTCTTAGCAAATTCATCGAGATAAACGAGCAAGTAGCACCTTTAATCAAATAATACATAAGCATCAATATCATTGATTGGGATAATACCTGACACGACATCTTTTGATTGCACAGCATCTTGCACAGTCATATTAAAGGTTATGGCTGTGGGTTTATTTGATGTCGTGGGTCCAACAATGGCCTATGTACCTCCACTGTTACCTCCATTGCTTATGGTTGTCACTCCATCCTTCTTCTTAGGGCATTCACGAGCAAAGTGATCTTTGGATCCGCATGTGAAGCACACGTTCTTCTTAGGTTGAGTGCAATTTGGGGCGATGTGACACTCCTGGCCACAATTGAAGCATACTCATTTCCCCATCAAGCAAGCACCCTTGTGAAACTTCCAGCATGTAGCACATGCTTCAAAATTCTTATTTTGCTGGTTACCCTGCTGGTTTCCAGCACCCACGTTTCCATTCCACTTCCTCTTTAAGTTGTTGTTGTTGTTTCCACCACTACCACCTCCATTCTTAATTTCCACCTCATTCTTCTTTTTATTCTATTCTTGATTGAACTTTGTCACTGCCTCGCCCCCACCTTCATCGAGTATTTCTTTCTCCATCACTGCTGCGAAAGTCTTCCCATCGAGTTATCGTGATGCATAGGCTATGACTTTCCCATGTTGCATGAGAACACATCCTAAACCTTTGCCTGAAGCATCATTGTAGATGACAAATCCCTCCGAACCAGATGGTATTGTCAGAACAGGTGCTGAAATGAGTCTCCTCTTGAGTTCTTAAAAACTCTTCCCACATTCTTCGCTCCAACTAAATTTTGTATCTTTTCGAGTCAGCTGAGTTAATGGAGTAGCGATTCGAGAAAACTCTTCTACGAACCTCCGATAATAACCAGCTAAGCCGAGAAAGCTACGTACTTTGTTCACTGACTTGGGTTGCTCCCAACTTTGAATTGCTTCAATCTTTGCTGGGTCAACAGGTATTCCATGATTTGATATCACATGCCCAAGGAATGCTACTTCCTCAAGCCAAAACTTGCACTTCTTCAACTTGGCATAAAGCTTGTTTTCACGAAGCTTTTGGAGTATCAACCTCAAGTGTTGCTCATAATCTTCACAACTTTTGGAATATATGAGGATGTCATCAATAAAGACGACTACAAAATGATCCAAATATTCCTTGAATACTCGGTTCATCATATCCATGAAGGCAGCAGGAGCATTAGTCAATCCAAAAGACATGACTAGGAATTCATAATACCCGCACCGAGTTCTGAAAGTAGTCTTTGGGATGTCATCGGTTTTAATCTTTAATTGATGATATCCGGAACGAAGATCGATCTTTGAAAAGAATTTGGCGCCTTGCAACTGGTCAAACAGGTCATCAATGCGTGGCAACGGGTACCTATTTTTGATGGTGACATGATTCAACTCCCGATAATCAATACAAAGTCGCATACTTCCATCTTTTTTCTTTATGAATAGAATAGGAGCACCCCAAGGAGACGTACTAGGATGAATGAAACCGATGTCTAACAATTCCTGAAGTTAAGTCTTTAACTCCTGAAGTTCAACATGAGCTATTCGATATGGGGCTTTGAAAATGGGTTTTGTACCGGGTTTAAGGTCGATAAAAAATTCAATTTCACGCTCTGGGGGTAGGCAAGGAAGTTCTTCAAGGAATACGTCAGGAAATTTATTAACAATGGAAATATCATTCAAGACTGACGTATTTTTGTTTAAATCCGTGACATGAGCTAAGAAAGCTTGACATCTATTTTTCAATAAGCGAATAGCTTTATGGCTTGAGATGACCGTGATTGATTTTAATGGTTTGGTCGCTTGAATTCACATAATAGGTTGATTAGGAATATGAAAGCTAACAACCTTACGAAAACAATTAATTTTAGCATGAGGAGTAGTTAACCAATCAATCCCTAGAATCACATCAAATGCAAGTATTTTTAAGGAGATAAGATCGACAGGTAATGTGTGGTTACCGATTTGAATCAAACAAGACTTATAAATAGTGGATGTAATAAAGGATTCCCCCAACGGAGTTTCAACTGATAAGTCAAAGTCTAATTTCTCCGGAGTCAAATTTAAACGTTGAGCGCAAGTAGGAGAAATAAAAGAATGGGTAGAACCGGTATCAAATAAGGTATAAGCTTCGCAAGAGTTTATGATTAGCTTACCCGTGATCAGCTTGTTTGGATTTCTCACTTTTTTGGAGGTTATGACAAACGCTCTCCCTTGAACTACATGTTTTGTCTTGTCTGGGATGACCTTTGATGCCTCCATCCAAGCTGGACTTGACTTTGGTTCCCAAAAAAATTGGGCTAGGTGACCTTCTCTTCCATAATTATAACATGTTTTGGACTGCTGCGTACAGTTTGGACTGATGTGTCCCTCCCCTCCGCATTTGTAAAATACGACCGGCGGTCGTTCTCCTTCCTTAACAACAGGTACTAGTGCTGACGTCTTTCCATCATTATTGAATCTCCTCTTCTTAAAATTTCCAATTCTATTATCTTGGCCATGATTACCACCGGAGTGGTTACCATTTCTGGCATATGGATTCCCTCCACGTTTGTTGTCACTGCTTCTATAACTACTACCATTGGTATTATCGACTTTTCGGCTCCTCTCTCTAGGTTGTGTTGACTCATTATCGCGCTCCAATAATTGAGACCTATTTACAACATCTGAATACAAACACAGTTTGTGAGAAATTAAGTATTGACGTATCTCGGGTTTCAAACCTCTTAAAAACATCCGCGTCATTCTCTCCTCATTATCAACCAAGTGGGCGAAATGGATAACTCAAAGAAACTTAGCTTCAGATCGCGTGACACGGTCATATTGTTTTGTTCCAACTTGATAAACTCCACCTCCTTCATGTGACGAATACTTTCGGGAAAGTACTTGTCGTTGAACAGCTCTTGTAACTTCTCCCAAGACATTTTTAGTGTGGCAGGTTGAGTACGCTTTACAGATTTCCACCAGTAATCTGCCTCTCCTCGCAACATGAAGGTGGCAAAGGGAACCTTTTAATCCTCGGAGGATCCCAAGACATCAAATATCTTGGTGATCTGATTTATCCACGTCTCTGCCTTAAGTGGTTTTGGCTCTCCAATAAACTCTGGTGGTCCCAACTCCTTGAACTGCTTAGCGGTGACCGTCTGAGAGTTGCCAGTGTTTCCACCTGTATTTTGGACAGGAGTCGCTCTCGCCTGATGTTGTATGAATTCCATAAAGCTTCTGAACATCCCATCATTCATCATTTGATCGGTGTTATTGTTTGCCTGAGGATTATTGTCTTCCTGTTGCACATTATCCTGGGTATTGATCATTGGTGACTCAACGGTCTCATGTGCTTCATTGTTAATCTCAACATTTTTAGATGCCATTTTCAAACACTGCCACAAAATAAGGGTTAATTGACATATCACATTTTATCCCTATACTCTGACCGACCAATTAAATACCAAATAATTTTCAACCGTCAAACGGTACGTAATCTGCGTAGACAAATTATTCCAACATATTAAAGGATGAATACGAAAAGTAGTATTCCTTGTGAATATGAAAGAAATAATACCCCTTACCTTAGTAGAAAGCTGGATACTGCAAAAGTGAAGTAGCAGAATACTCTTCTTCTTGCTCTCTATAGTTTCTCTCTATAGTGTCTCTTGTTAATCTCAGTGAATTGGTGAGAATGAAAGAAGAATTAAGCTTCTATTTATAGGAGAATGGACTAAATAGTAACTAATTCATGAACGGTCCAGATTGATTTACTATTAGAACGGATGATCTAGATTGATTACTATTAAAACCACAACCGACGGTCCAGATTGATTTACTTTTAAAACCACCACCGACGGTCCAGATTGATTACTTTTAAAACCACCACCGATGGTCCAGATTGATTACTATTAAAACCACCACCAACGGTCTAGATTGATTAACTATTAAAACCACCATCAATGGTCCATATTGATTAACTATTAAAACCACCATCTATGGTCCAAATTGGTTTACTATTAAAACCACCATCAATGGTCCAGATTGGTTTACTATTAAAACCACCACCAATGGTCCAGATTGATTTAACTTATTACACTTTAGTACCCCTAAAGCTTTCTAAGTTTGCATTATTCCCCTCTAACTTTTGTAATTCACTTATCTTTAATAAACACATTCTTAATACTTCAACAATTACTCATCACTAATATTATAACTCACAATATTTAACAACCAGGTCGTTCCCAGGAAAGAGGGGGCTTTCCGATAAGGATTTCTCCTTATTGGCGCGCAATTTGGTGACCAAACCTCTCCTTGACAGAACTTCTAGACATTGTCAATATTGCAAATAATAATATGAATAACTTTGTTGTCTCAATTATTGATTTAATAATATAAAATATTATGCATATGATACTGTGACAATAATTGAATTAAATAACGTGAGATACTATGCAACAATTACTGTAGCAATAATTGAATAAACTGAGTGGCTTCTTACGTAAGCATCAATAATCAATACCGTGTGCTCTTCTTATGCAACCACGCCAGACATCGCATTTTTTACCACCGGATAGTTCAACAGTTAACGGTAAAACTTTCGCCGTTATTTTTATAAAAAGATATTTCTGTCGTTTTCTAACTACGACAATACTTCCGTTGTGGGATCCACCAATGATTGTACCGTCATACGAATATTCTCTGTTAAAATGAATATTCCCCGACCAATCGAATATTTTATATCAACTTGCTTACTTTACAAAATTTTCCAAATATTACCCACGACTATAACATTATATCATATCCACACTGTGAGAACCCAGAATTTCATATAATTCAAAATTTTTGAATAATTTTTTTTTAAAGAGAGAAAGTACTTGAATCATATAAGTGTATATGATAATTAAGCTAGATAGTTAATTTATTAACTAAGAAGTATACTTAATCATTTTCTAGGAAGAGTAATGAAATTTATGTAAGAAATTAACATAGCTTGAATGTTAGCCTTGATTACTAAATTAAAAGGATTTACAATCCTTAAGTAATTGATTATTGATATGAAAAGTATGTGTTTATAACTTATTAAGTCAATTTGAAATAATAAGTTAATAAACTATGGGAAATATGTTAGGACATATATGAATTATATACGTGATTGAATAAATATTATTATATAATGTGTATACATTTATTGTGTAAAGAAATTAAGAATAAAGTTATGTAACCTAATACATATATTATGTATGATAATTAAATAACCTAAGAGGTTATAATATGGTAGAATATTAGTATTTATATTATATACTAATTTTAAGAGATTTATTTTATACATCTCAATTAATTAATTTTATAACCTAAGAATAGCAAGTCTAATTGGGTTATGAAATTAAAGATATATGAATAAGGATTTAACTTACTAATGTGTGTAAGGGAACCCTAATTAAATAATGGGGAATGGATAAAAAATTAATAAGTATAGAGCTAAGTTGATTTTAAGGCCCAAAGAATTAATTTATAGCCCAAGTGTTTATTTAAGCCAGAGACTTGTAGTTAATTAATTTAAGAATAATTAAATTATTGAGCTAGCCCAATATTTAATATAAAGGGCAAGTTTAGTGATGACCCAATTCATTTGGTGGAGGAGCCGAAACTCATTTTAATTAGTAGGCAAAGGAATAAGAAAATGCAAGCCGAAAAAAAGAAAAAAAAAGGAATTAGTCCAAACTTTAGCCCACTTGTTAAGGGATTTTTTTGGACATTTGAGTAAACAAAATATTACATTAAAATTAAACCAAATTGGGGGAATAAAAGGCCCAAATTTTCGGCCCAAATAAGGAAGGAGAAATGGAGGCCATGTGGTGTAATGATTTCATTTTACTAACTCACACCAACTCTTCACATGTGTCAAGTTTCTATTAAACCAACATCTTTTACCAAGCTTACAAGCAACCTCAAGCTTGCAAGAAACACCTTAATGATTAAAGAGAGAATGTGGGGGAATTTATATAGATATACATAATATATCTATACTTAATTTACTAACAAAAATCTATTTTGTTCTTTTCTTTTATTTTATTTCCTAAGTTAGTTAACAAAACAAAGAGAGAGAGAGAGAGCAAAGAGAGACTTCGGTCAAGAGAGAAGAAGAAAGATAGGGAGAGTTTTGTAAGTTTTTAATTTTCATAATCTAAGTATTAGAAAGAAGAAGAAGAGGAATTAAGAGAAGGTATAAGAAATCCCTACTTTTATAGTTTAATTTCTCTTTGTGATGATTTGAGTTTTGATTTTTGTAAAACTATGATCTTGAGGCTTAAAACCTTAGATCTTGGTGTTTAAAAGTGTTTTATATTTAGATCCAACTCTTTTATGGATCAAAAGTGGAATCTAAACTAAGAAATATGAGTTAGGTTTTTCAAAAGTTAGAAAATAAAATTTTTCTTAGCTTTTGTTGTGTTTGATTTTATGATTGTTGATTATTTGGTGAATTAAACCATGGATCATGTTAGATCCATGAGTATATGAGTTATTTTAAATATTATGTTGAGCTATATTGATTTTATGTGAAAATATAGAAGTTTTCTTAAAAGACACCAAATGTTGAAAAACAGATTTTTGAGAAAACAAAGTATGATGTGGAAATGATCATATCTCTCATTCTAATTTGAATTTTTGAGCGTGGTTAAGTCCTAGAGTTAGATCTATGAGTCTTCTAAAATATCCAAGTGGAACCACTTAAAAAGGATTTGTAGATTTTCGTGTGGAATGATTTTAGTAAAGGATGAAAAATAAGAAAATGCTTAAAAAGCTGCTGCCAAGAAATGGGAAGGGCTGTTTCGGCCACTTATTTAATGAGATAAAATCCGACCTTTTGGGGGATGAAAATATATGGGATAAAGTAGGTTGTGTCCAAAAATGAGCTCATTCCGACTTAAAATGAGCGAGTTATGACTATTTCAATTTTTAGATTTTTTCCGACGAAATCGCTATAACCGGAGTTGTATAACTCAGATGGCCTTGAAATTTAAACTGTATGCTCACGTTAACATGTATAAGATCCCGCCAAGAGTTGGGAATTTCTAGAGTTAAGTAAGAGGTAGCTAATTTCTTAAGGAATTAACTAGGAATTTATTTTTGAAAAATACTTAAGGGAGTTGAAAAATTCCAGAAAAATACTTTTGTGTATGGAATATATGTATATATGATTGGTCAAAAGATTAGAAAATAATAAGTTGATTTCATATTTTCGTGAATAGTGTATTTCAGCTTCCCGAAATGAACATTTCAAAGTTCTTTGAAAAGGAAACTAAAATGTCAGAAGAGATGTCAGTGTTGTTTTAACTTTGCTGAAATAGAAACTGAAATGATATATTAAGTCTACTGAGTTCATAAATAGTTTTTCAAGTTATATTACGAACTTATAAATGAACGAGTAAGTGTTAAGTCTAAGATAGTATAGTGTACTTACTAATGATTGGTTATGTGATTTCATGTTAAATTGCTATGAGTAAGATATGTGATGCTAATTAAGAGATCGATTTTATCAATGATAGGTCTTACAAAAGAAGTTAACTTAAATTATGTAGCGATGAGTCAATGAATCGAAAAAGTTCCTAACTCAACTTGAGTTACTATTTTTCAAGCATGGTAGTGAATAATTATTGATAGTTATTCACATCTATAATAATTGTTGTAATTCGCACGTAGTGCAATTGATTCTTGTTCTATTATTTGAACTATTTATAAATCATGTCTCATCTAATTGTTTTGGCAAGACTAATATTTGTTAAAGCATGAAATGTTCTATTTATTATGAACTGAATTGTTATTGGAAGATCTATGCCATTGGTTTCGGTTAGATTAGTATTGTTATTAATGATTGAAATCATAGTATTTCTTCGAAAGTAATCCAAACCATATTGTTGTGGTATGAACTCATGATGTAAGACTGGGATGAATAAATTTTAATGTCATAAATTGACCTATGCGCTATTATTGAGTATTATGCATAATATAGGGTACAAAGGAGTTAGTAGCTCCGGTACTTGCGAAGAGTATAATTTAGTTTTTATAACTAATTTATATTCTTGTGGTAGTTTAGTTTTAATAAATAAATGATTCCTCTAGTAGTTCATGATCCTTTTGTGATCACTCAGCATGAAATCTGGGTATATCCCACTTTATTGAATATTGTTGCAGTATTGTTAATTCTTATTATTCAATCGAATATTATTGAATCTTTGAAAGAATTTTACTCTTTCATCTCTGATATGTTATTCAGTATGAAACGGGAGAAAGTTTTAGTATTGAGATTGAATTATTATTCAGCTGCTTCGAAATCTTTTGATTATTGTTGAAGTTCTAAAGAAGCTAGACTCTTCTATTCATGATATATATCATTTGTTGTATATTTTAACTTGCTGGGCAAACTCGTTGCTCACCCTTGCTTAAATAAAATATTTCAGTTAAAGCTGATGTAGCAGAAGGTTTTAACAGGGACAAAGGCAAAGGCAAGGTTCAGGAGTAGTTAGTGTCAACTTTTAATGGTTATATTTTATTATGTAATTATTTATGTAAACCTTTTGGCTATAAGGGTATGTAATTTATGTCAAGGTTAGTTAACCTGGGATATTTGTTATAAGTTGTATTAAGAAATATTATGAATGATGTTTTTCATTAATGAATGAGTAGTTAGATGTGATATATTTGATGGATAGTGAGCACCAAACCCGAGGTTAGGGAACCCGGATTTGGGGGCGTCACACACACCATAATATTCAAAAATATATTTCGAGAAAAATTATTCTTTAGTTAAAAAAAGTTGGGGTCTTACAACCTCCCCTTCTTATAAAATTTCGTCCTCGAAATTAGGGTACATATCTGATATGTCGAAGAGGTGAGGATACCTTGATTTCATTTCAGATTCTAACTCCCAGGTCATTTCCTCCACATCGTGGTTTCTCCACAAAACTTTGACTTGAGGTATAACCTTGGAGCGTAGAATATGATCCTTCTTATCCAAGATTTTAACAGCTACCTCTTCATACGTTAAATCTTCCTCTATCTCATCTGGTTCTAATTCAATAATGTGGTTCGGGTCTTTCACATATTTACGTAACATAGATATGTGAAAAACGTTATGAACACGAGACATACTTGGCGGTAAGGCGAGTCTATAGGCCACAGTTCCTACTCGATCAAGGATTACAAATGGGCCAATGAATCGAGGATTGAGCTTTCCTCTCTTTCCAAATCTCGTAACTCCTTTCCATGGAGCAACACGTAATAACACATGATCTCCAATATTGAATTCCACGTCCTTTCGATGAAGATCAGCATAACTCTTTTGTCGATCTTGTGAGGTTTTTATACGTTGTCAGATCGTTTGAATCTTTTCCAAAGTCATAAGTACCAACTCCGGTCCCAACAACGTTGCTTCACCTACCTCATCCCAGCATACCGGAGAATGACACTTTCTTCTATACAATGCCTCAAATGGAGCCATGCCAATACTTGCTTGATAACTGTTTTTGTAGAAAAACTCTACCAATGGTAAGAACTTGTCCCAACTTCCTTTGAAGTCAAGGACACAAAGTCTTAATAAATCCTCAAGAGTTTGAATAGTCCTCTCTGATTGTCTGTCCATTTGAGGATGATATGCCGAACTAAATCGTAAATCCGTGCCCATAGCTTTTTGCAAACTAACCCAAAAACTTGAAGTGAATCTTGGATCTCGATCAGAAACTATGGATACTGGCATGCCGTGGAGTCTTACAATCTCATTTATGTACATACGAGCAAGACGTTCAAGTGTATAAGTTTCTCGTATCGGTAAGAAATGAGCAGACTTGGTCAATCTACCAACAATGACCCAAATTGCATCTATGCCTTGAGAAACCTTGGGAAGACCAGTAACGAAATCCATGGTAATGTGCTCCCACTTCCATTCTAGAATTTCAAGTGGTTGCAATGGACCTTTTGGCACTTGATGCTCCGCCTTGACTTGTTGACATGTTAGACACCTTGAGATAAACCCCGCTATCTCTCTCTTCATATTACTCTACCAAAATGTATGTCGAAGATCATGATACATTTTGGTACTCCCAAGATGGATTGCAAATGGTGTGTTGTGCGCCTCCATCATGATCTTATACTTTAAATCAGGGTCGTTTGGAACACAAAGTCTGGAGTTGACTCGAAGTATTCCTTCCTCATCAATTCTTGCTTCCGAAACAACACCTTCTTGTACTTTATTCTTCATACGCATCAGCTCCAGGTCCGTAGCTTGAGCAACTTTAACTTTATCAATTAAAGTTTGTTCTACTCATATATTCACCATCATCACATGGGTCCCTGGAGTCTTTAACTCTATCTCCATCCTTTCTAAGTCATACAAAATGGGCCTTTGCGTTGACAATATCGCACTCATACCCACATATGATCTTCTACTCAATGCATCAACTACTTCATTTGCTTTTCCAGGATGGTATTGGATGGTATGATCATAATCTTTCAATAGCTCAAGCCATCGTCTTTGCCATACATTGAGTTCCTTTTGAGTGAAGAAATATTTGAGGCTTTTATGATCTGTATAGATCTCCACCTTATCTCCATACAGGTAATGCCTCCAAATCTTAAGCGCAAAAACGACAGCTGCCAACTCTAGATCATGAGTAGGATAATTTCTCTCATATTCTTTGAGTTGTCGTGATGCATAGGCTATGACTTTCCCATGTTGCATGAGAACACATACTAAACCTTTGCCTGAAGCATCACTGTAGATGACAAATCCCTCCGAACCAGATGGTATTGTCAGAACAAGTGCTGAAATGAGTCTCCTCTTGAGTTCTTGAAAACCCTTCTCACATTCTTCGCTCCAACCAAATTTTGTATCTTTTCGAGTCAGCTGAGTTAATGGAGTAGCAATTCGAGAAAACCCTTCTACGAACCTCCGATAATAACCAGCTAAGCCGAGAAAGCTACGTACTTCGGTCACTGACTTGGGTTGCTCCCAACTTTGAATTGCTTCAATCTTTGCTGGGTCAACAGATATTCCATGATTTGATATCACATGCCCAAGGAATGCTACTTCCTCAAGCCAAAACTCGCACTTCTTCAACTTGACATAAAGCTTGTTTTCACGAAGCTTTTGGAGTATCAGCCTTAAGTGTTGCTCATGATCTTCACGGCTTTTGGAATATATGAGGATGTCATCAATAAAGACGACTACAAAATGATCCAAATATTCCTTGAATACTCGGTTCATCATATCCATGAAGGCGGCGAGAGCATTAGTCAATCCAAAAGACATGACTAGGAATTCATAATGCCCGTCTGAGGAGTTAAAAGGTCTTTGGGATGTCATCGGTTTTAATCTTTAATTGATGATATCCGGAATGAAGATCGATCTTTGAAAAGAATTTGGCGCCTTACAACTGGTCAAATAGGTCATCAATGCGTGGCAACGGATACCTATTTTTGATGGTGACATGATTCAACTCCCGATAATCAATACAAAGTCGCATACTTCCATCTTTTTTCTTTACGAATAGAACATGAGCACCCCAAGGAGACGTACTAGGACTAATGGAACCGATGTCTAACAATTCCTGCAGTTGAGTCTTTAACTCCTGAAATTCAACAGGAGCCATTCAATATGGGGCTTTGGAAATGGGTTTTGTACCGGGTTCAAGGTCGATAAAAAATTTAATTTCACGCTCTGGGGGTAGGCCAGGAAGTTCTTCAGGGAATACGTCAAGAAATTTATTAACAATGGAAATATCATTCAAGACTGACGTATTTTTGTTTAAATCCGTGGCGTGAGCTAAGAAAGCTTGACATCTATTTTTCAATAAACGAATAACTTTATGGCTTAAGATGACCGTGATTGATTTTAATGGTTTGTTCACTTGAATTCGCATAATAGGTTAATTAGGAATATGAAAGCTAACAACCTTACGAAAATAATCAATTTTAACATGATAAGTAGTTAACCAATCAATCCCTAGAATCACGTCAAATGCAAGTATTTTTAAGGAGATAAGATCGACAGGTAATGTGTGGTTACCGATTTGAATAAAACAAGACTTATAAACAGTGGATGTAATAAAGGATTTCCCCAACGGAGTTTCAACTGATAAGTCAAAGTCTAATTTCTCCGGAGTCAAATTTAAACGTTGAGCGCAAGTAGGAGAAATAAAAGAATGGGTAGAACTGGTATCAAATAAGGTATAAGCTTCGCAAGAGTTTATGATTAGCTTACCCGTGATCACCTCGTTTGGATTCCTCACTTTTTGGGAGGTTACGACAACCGTTCTCCCTTGAACTACCAGCTTTGTCTTGTCTGGGACGGCCTTTGATGCCTCCATCCCAGCTGGACTTGACTTTGGTGCCCGACAAAATTGGGCTAGGTGACCTTCTCTTCCACAATTGTAAAATGCTTTGGACTGCTGCGTACAGTTTGGACTGATGTGTCCCTCCCCTCCGCATTTGTAACATACAACCGGCGGTCGTTCTCCTTCCTTAACAACAGGTACTGGTGCTGACGTCTTTCCATCATTATTGAATCTCCTCTTCTTGAAATTTCCACTTCTATTATCTTGGCCATGATTACCACCGGAGTGGTTACCATTTCTGGCATGTTGATTCCCTCCACGTTTGTTATCACTGCTTTTATAACTGCTAGCATTGGTATTATCGACTTGTCGGCTACTCTCTCTGGGTTGTGATGACTCATTATCATGCTCCAATAACTGAGCAATATTTACAACATCTGAATACAAACACAGTTTGTGAGAAATTAAGTATTGACGTATCTCGGGTTTCAAACCTCTTAGAAACATCCGCGTCATTCTCTCCACATTATAAACCAAGTGGGGCGTAAACCGGGACAACTCAACAAACTTAGCTTCGTACTATGACACGGTCATATTATTTTGCTCCAACTTAATAAACTCCACCTCCTTCATGTGACGAATACTTTTGGGAAAGTACTTGTCGTTGAACAGCTCTTGGAACTTCTCCCAAGACATTTTCAGTGTGGCAGGTTGAGTACGCTTTATAGATTCCCACCAGTAATCTGCCTCTCTTCGCAACATGAAGGTGGCAAAGGGAACCTTTTACTCCTCGGAGCATCCCAAGACATCAAATATCTTGGTGATCTGCTTTATCCATGTCTCCGCCTTAAGTGGTTTTGGCTCTCCAATAAAATCTGGTGGTCCCAGCTCCTTGAACTGCTTGGCGGTGACCATCTGAGAGTTTCCAGTGTTTCCACCTGCATTTTGGACAGGAGTCGCTCTCGCCTGATGTTGTATGAATTGTATAAAGCTTCTGAACATCTCATCATTCATCATTTGATCGGTGTTGTTGTTTGCCTGAGGATTATTGTCTTCCTGTTGCACATTATCCTGGGTATTGATCGTTGGTGACTCAACGGTCTCATGTGCTTCATTGTTAATCTCAACATTTTTAGATGCCATTTTCAAACACTTCCACAAAACAAGGGTTAATTGACATATCAGATTTTATCCCTATACTCTGACCGACCAATTAAATACCAAATAATCTTAGGTAGGTCATACTAGCAAAGGAATTCCCCGTCTCTCCCTCCTAGTTCTTGTCTCACATCTCAGCCAGGGATCATATCCTTAGGCTTTGATACCAACTGTGACGCCCCCAAAATAGGTATACATCACCCATCTTGGGTCGCCAAATACACTGTACAGAATACAAATACAAACTTAATTATACAACCAGAGTTGAGAGTTTTTACACGAATATTGTCTCATAGACAATATCCAAACTCAAATTCAATCCTCATTACATTTATTATCACACTAAATAGCGAGGATTACTAAAACAACCATCTCGGACCATCACTCCATTCCCCGACTAGTTCCTAAACTTACGTTCTCATTTCTGAGAGAACAATGGAAGTAAAAGGGTGAGCTCAACTAGCCCAGTAAGAAATATTATGACTAAGATAATGCAGAATAAGTTATCATTAGCCTTCAACAATGTTAAACTGATAAAATATAATCGACAACAAGAGTTTTTGCAGCGGAATAAGCAATCTATTAGAAGAGTCGAGTAGAGCATGATATCTACTATCTTCTATGATTGAAAAGGTTTTCATCAACTTTATCGCTGAGACTCAGCTTAATAAATAAACCACATCATCGAATCATCTCTACATTACGGGCCAAGGGTATTCATGTAATCATCAATGGTCATGATTATACCGAATAATCCCTGGTCATAATCATATCAACCAACAGTCCATCTATGCACGTAAGCCAAAGATGACTTTCATCACAATATAAGCATGAGGATGATGACAATGATATAAGAATTTAATTAAATGAAAGCAAATGATAAATTTTAAAGATTCATAATTTAATTTATCCAGTATTCAATAATGTCCAAATTGTCAACATGATACTGCTTTGTGGAGTAAAATTCAAGAATAATATCCATGTATCAAAAATATTTTGGACAGAAAAGAAATCAATTTTTTGAGTGAATAGTAATCGGGTGAATAGTACCCTATGAATAGTACTTCGTGAATAGTAACCCGATATGAAAAATACCCCAAATACCCGACTAAATAATATTATAGTGAATAGTAATCGGGTGAATAGTAACCCGGGTGAAAATATTGATATTTAATAAGAAAGTTCAGATCAATATTTCAATGAAACGATACTGGATAAAGCGCAAAACTTCAAGGATATCCCACTAATTTCAAGGATTATAGAAGCAATACTTACCATAGTAAGTTTAGATGAAAAGAAATAACATACGAAACTGCAAATGGATTTTCACCCGTCATACGGTACGTAATCCGCGTAGACAGATTATTCCGACATATTAAATGATGAATACGAAAAGTAGTATTCCTTGTGAATACGAAAGAAATAATACCCCTTACCTTAGTAGAAAGCTGGATACTGCAAAAGTGAAGTAGCAGAATACTCTTCTTCTTGCTCTCTATAGTTTCTCTCTCTATAGTGTCTCTTGTGAATCTCAGTGAATTGGTGAGAATGAAAAAATAATTAAGCTTCTATTTATAGGAGAATGGACTAAATAGTAACTAATTCATGAACGGTCCAGATTGATTTACTATTAGAACGGATGGTCCAGATTGATTACTATTAAAACCACAATCGATGGTCCAAATTGATTTACTTTTAAAACCACCACCGACGGTCCAGATTGATTACTTTTAAAACCATCATCAATGGTCCAGATTGATTACTATTAAAACCACCACCAACGGTCCAGATTGATTAACTATTAAAACCACCATCAATGGTCCAGATTGATTAACTATTAAAACCACCATCAATGGTCAAGATTGGTTTACTATTAAAACCACCATCAATGGTCCAGATTGGTTTACTATTAAAACCACCACCAATGGTCCAGATTGATTTAACTTATTACACTTTAGTACCCCTAAAGCTTTCCAAGTTTGAATTATTCCTCTCTAACTTTTGTAATTCACTTATCTTCAATAAACACATTCTTAATACTTCAACAATTATTCATCACTAATATTATAACTCACAATATTTAACAACCAGGTCATTCCCAGGAAAGAGGGGGCTTTCTGATAAGGATTTCTCCTTATTGGCGTGCAATTAGGTGACCAAACCTCTCCTTGACAGAACTTCTAGACATTGTCAATATTGCAAATAATAATATGAATAACTTTGTTGTCTCAATTATTGATTTAATAATATAAAATATTATGCAGATGATACTGTGACAATAATTGAATCAAATAACGCGAGATACTATGCAACAATTACTGTAGCAATAATTGAGTAAACTGAGTGGCTTCTTACGTAAGCATCAATAATCAATACTGGTGTCTACTATACAACCACGCCAGACATCGTACTTTTACCACCGGGTAGTTCAACAGCTAACGATAAAACTTTCGCCGTTATTTTTATAAAAGATATTTCATGCCGCTTTCTAACTACGACAATACTTCCGCTAGGGTCCACTAATGATTGTACTTGCCTTACAAATATTCTCTGTTAAAACGAATATTCCCCGACCAATCGAATATTTTATATCAACTTGCTTACTTTACAAAATTTTCCAAATATTACCCACGACTATAACATTATATCATATCCACACCATAATATTCAAAAATATATTTCGAGAAAAATTATTCTTTAGTTAAAAAAAGTTGGGGTCTTAAAGAAACCCTACTGTATAACTAGGGCTTCAGTCCTTGTTCAAACCTCTTCGCCTTGCGTTCGTCTGTGCTAACTTGATAAGGCGCAAACCTCACCAACTCGTTGAATTTAACGGGATACTCAGATACCGTCATCGTTCCCTACTTCAGTTCTCAAAATTGCACTTCCAGCTGACCCTTCAAACTCTCGAGAAAATAGGTCTCGAAGAATATCTCCTTAAACCTATCCCAGGTCATCATCCCTAGTCTTTCTCGAGTTTTATTGGCCTGCCACCAATAACTAGCCTCTGCTTTCAACATGTATGTTGCAAAAGCAGTCTTTTGGTCATCCCCTACCCTAGCAACATCTGACACCTTTTCTATCTCCATAATCCAAGTCTGTGCCTCGACTGGATTCACGGACCCACGAAATTCAGGTGGTCCAACCGCCTTGAACTCCTTAAACGTTGTTCATTGGTTCTGTGGTTGATTCTACAACGCTCCTATC
Organism: Panax ginseng; assembly: GCA_020205605.1. Taxonomy (NCBI): domain Eukaryota; kingdom Viridiplantae; phylum Streptophyta; class Magnoliopsida; order Apiales; family Araliaceae; genus Panax; species Panax ginseng. Next base: position 99,722,611 of record CM035136.1, on the reverse strand, counting down.
AATAACGTCACTGATTGTTGAACGGGGTTATCATCAACATTGTTGTTGTTGTTGGTTCCTTTGGTGGTTCTCTGTCGTGGTGGTTGACGTCTGGGAGGCATTTTCTGTTAAAAATACACTCATTAAGTTATTATTCAACTCTTTTAAGTAATTTCTACTTAACTTGCCTCCACAAAAGAAATATCCACATAACCACATAACACTTTGAATAAAATAACAACTTTTATTTATTCATAACCTCTTTGAAAATATAAAATGATAGCATCACTGCTATTTACATTACTTTCCCGAACTACAAAAGTTTCAGGACAACATCATCATCATATCCCATAGGTCACATAACACTTGGGATTTACAATTTATTTAACATTTTATCAATCGCATAACAACTACGATGTTCTATTAAGATACTGCTTAGCCTTACTATGTTCTTCCTCCATAATCTGGAACATTGTTCTGCGATCTAATACGTATGATGGCAGCGTCTCGAACTGAATCGGATATCCCATGACCCGATCTTGAGCTCTATTAACCACGTTGTTGAATACTCTATTCATCTCTTCCATCTTCATTCTCTTTGCTCAAGGCGTTTTCACTTCGCTATCCCGCCGTTGAAACACCTCCTCATATGCGTCTTTGGCTCTTGCCCTCTTAGTAGCTTCTTCCTTCAGCTTGTTCTTCAGTTCTGCTACCTCCTTGATCAGTTGTTCTTTCTCTCCTTCAGTTTGTTCTAGCTTCTCTTCGATATTAGTCAGTCGTTCCTCACGATCTTGGATCTCATCGTCTTTCTGTGTCATTGCAGTCTGTTGTTCAGCTACTATCTCTTGCAATTCCTCGACTGTATCCTGAAGTTCCACGTTACGGTCGTAGACTTCATTGTACATACAAGCAGCTATCGAGGTTAGTGGAGTCTCCTCCTTCTCGTCCTCGTCATCCTCATCCTTCTGTGGCAACTCAACGGGATCCTCCTCATCCGTCTCCACATCATCATCCTCATCTTCAACCACTGTGACCAACGGGGATGACTCCCGTGGCAGTAGTTGTTCCCAAATAACCTGAATGTCGCGAGGCTCCTCCTTTATAGGCATCTGAGGTCTATCCTTCCGACATTAGTCATCCTGACAACAAAATTTTAAGTTTTAATTATTAATCATTATTACTCGACACTCACGAGCACAAAAGTTATAAACACATAATCACATAAGTGTTTTATTATTTCTTCCTTAAAACTCAATAAGAGTTAATCACCACTATCTTTTCAAAGGTTACTTCCTAAGACTTTTCCCCACCTAAGGTTCATAACCTAAAGCTTTGATACCAACTTGTGAAACCCCCAAATCCCAGTACTTCATTACCTCAAGATTTGGTGTTTACGTAATCAAAACATTCATATCTAACTACCCAATCATAATAAATTGAATAATAAAACCTGCCCATAAAGGATTACTTTAATAAAGACATTATCTCCCAGGTTATCTAACCTTTAATTAAAATCAATCAAATGCGGAATTTAAAATTAATTACATCACATCATCTAATAAAAGTTTATCATCATAACGATAAAGCATAATTACAAGTCTTCATCACTTGTACATTTTCACCCAATAGACAGTAATATTAACACGTAAAATAAATATACAACTATCATAAGCATGATTGCTCACATTTACAACCAATTAGAACAATTTAACACCAACTAAAACTATTTTAATTTCTCAAAATTCATATTTTCATGAAAAACTCAATTTTCTTGACATTCATCCTAAAAATCATCACTATGAATTCATCACCATTAAATTGAAATATCAATATAATAATAATTTCCTTAATTAATCAACTATTTATTTAACAAATAATTCTCCAAATAAAATTAAATCAATTAAACAAATATTTATTCAACGATAAACACATCCATTAAATATTTATAAAATTTAATAAATATTTAATATTATAATTAAAATTCTGGAATGTTACAGCTAATGCATCCCTAAAATCATTCCTATTCCACGGAATGTGGAGGAAGGATATTTCTTCAAACTCTGAAGCCATCTGTAGAACCTGCCGATGGTAAGGCAGCAAATGTATAACCTGTTGAAGAGTTTTTTCTTTTTCTTTTTTCTTCTCTTTTTTATTTTGTTATGTATTTTTTTTCTATGCATTAGATAGTGGAAAAGAGCCATATGGCTCACTGATAGGTAGCTCTGGCATTGATGAGGCCGAATGACAATCGTCTGTAGCAAAGGGCTCCCCAAGGAGTGATGAAAGCATCTTTCTCACGATATTTTTTAGCAACCATGATTTGATGCTACTCTGTAAAGCAATCCTCAAAGGAGTACATGTCGTTTTGAACAGTATTATAAATGAGAATGTGGATAAATGGCACGAGAAAGCCATCCTTAAGACAAGCTTTATTCAGATCCCGGTAATCCACGCAAACTCGAACCTTTCCTCTAGGTTTAGGTATGGGGACTATGTTGGACAACCATTCAGGGTATGTTGACACCATGATGATGCCGACTTGAAATTGTTTCACAATTTCTTCTTTAAATTTTAACATCCACTCAGGTTTTAATCGCCTGAGCTTCTGCCTGACTGGCTTGAACTCCCTTTGATGGGAAGGCGATGAATGACAATGTCCGTGGATAAACCAACCATGTCTTAATGAGACCATGCAAACACATCCTGGAATAGGGTCAATAGAGTAACCATGTCATTCCTTTGGTTTGGAGTGAGGTCTGTACAATTCTGGATTTGTTTGGGGTTTTCTAAGGTTCCTAGGTTTAAAAGAGGTGGTTTGATCAAGATTTGGCTTGGGTTTGTCTTCGACCCATTCTTCGATCTCCTTAGGTATCTCATAGTCCTCTTGTACTTCCATTAAGTCTGAGTCCAACTTTACATCAAAGTTACAGTCCTTGTGGAGAATAGGCACCCCATCAGCAAGTCTAGGCACATCTAACTATAGAGTCCTGAACCAACATGCTCTCACTTAATATATGAAACTGTTCAATCACACAAAGTGTTAGCATGTAATGACAAAAGTAATCGCTAATATCTTGTATAAAAAAAAGTAAGCGATTATTGCTTATCTACAGGCGTAATGAGTTTACGCCGCTTTTACCTTGTTGACCAATGCAAGGAGTCTTTGCTCCAATTGTCGAGGGCAAAGTCCTGGTGGACTGCAGTGATAGAGGGGCTTTCATCGTCCTCCTTTTCCAAAATGATGACCATTATGTCTGGGCAATCATCGTCTGGGGTGTATCTGTTTGTATGTTCATCATGGACAATGATGCGTACGTTGGACATCATTTTGACGATGTCTTATTTAATTCTTCGTTCCTCTTCTTCCATTACGGGATCTGGAACTAGGATTTCTTTTCCTTCATCGGTATCGGTTTAGGAAATATCATAGTCATGGGCAGACACCTTTACCGGAGACCGTACAGGCTCAGGAACTATAGGTAGAGATAATCGCTATGTGGCTGAAGCTGAAGGAATCTGTCTGTGCTTATGAGGATTCCTGCAACTGGAACTAGCAGTATTTGGACCTTGGGTTCCTCCTTGTGCGGAGGATTCAGCATGTACATGTATCCTTGTACCCTGAGTAGATTGGTGTAGTTCTTTAAGCAGAACAGCCAAATCTGTGATTTGTTTACATAATTCATCGAATTCTTCACGAAGAACTGGATTAAGATCAGTATGGTCAGATGAAGACATAATTGGCTGTAGGCTCGTGGGCTTTTTGGATTTTTACCAGGTTACTGGACCAATCATATCCCTACAAAAAAACTTATGTAGTTTAGTCTTAGTGAATGTAGCAATATTACGTAATGTGTCCGTTTAGGAGTATCGTCCTGCAAAACAGATGTCAGTTGATAAGATAACATGTCAGGTTTTGATATAAAGGGAAGGCATGTACACATATTCCTTCATATTTTCCATTACATTGAGATTTACATGGAAATGAAATTACAAGTAATTGAATTTACAAGTAATTGAAATGTGAAAGTATGAAGAGACTTTCCTCTGTGTTTGGTTTATCAGAGGCTGACCTATCTTAGGTTACTCTCGCGGTTTTTCGGCATGAAGGTTCCCAAATTATCGCAATTTACTTGACGAGAAATTAATTCGGTCTTTCAATTGGAGCGAATTTGGGTGGTGCCTTTCCTGAGCCTCGTTGGAATTAGTCTTCCTACGAGTCTAGTAATCAAAAACCGACAGGATAGCCTCCTGGTGGAGGAACCACATAACATACATTCATATACAACGTGTCTCACCGTATGAAAATTATGACATGTGCGAAGTACTAATATCACAAGCAGATATGGTGCGAAGCACTAAGTGCAATAAGTAAATGCATTCGTACACATTCATTCCAATGTAAATGCAACATCCATACACAAGCATATAACAGTTTTGAAAAGATTGTAATAGCGGCTTAAGCCCTCATACTGGTGTCCCCAGCAGAGTCGCCACCTGTCGACGTCAGGATTTTTATTTGTCCCTTTTCGTTGCTTGTTCTTTGGTATTCTCATGTTAGGTGAGATTTGTTTGAAAAAATAAGTGAAAAAGGTCCGACATGTATCATGTCGACGATGGACTATTAAGAGTCGCCAGTTGGTTTTTTATATGGTTATTCCAACACAACCGAGAAAAAGTTTGCACATTGACCCAGTGATGTGACACTGCTAAACGGGTCGGTGAAACCGAGATTTATTAGGGTTTGGGGACTTGATTATGCAGAGGGAGGGTGTTAGGCACCCCCCAACATCCGTGTTACCACGGTGACCGCCACTTTTCAAGAAACTGTTATATGAATGTGTGTGTGTGTGGGTCAATGTGCTGTTATTTGGAAGTAGTGCGAGGCCTCGTTCGCACCTATATACACAGGGTTTGAATTTGTATAAAAATTTAGTTTTAAACAAGATATGACAGTGATGTTTTATAAAAGAGATTTTTCAAACTCTTGTGCTCAATAGTAATTGAGACCTTTTACACTCCCATTTTATATTAAGTGTTCGGCTTGATTGTTTTTAATATTCGAGATGCGAAGCATCTTCGAGAAAATAATGTACAAAATAGTGCCAAACTCCTCGTGAGTATGAAAACCATCTGAGGAAATCCAAACACCGTGAATAAATTTACAAGCTGCTTACAGCTGAAAATGTCCATCACGAGAACCGAATCTAGATCGAGTAGACTGAATCTATGACCACATCATTCCTAGGCTCACATGTTGCCGCAATTGATAATAAAGCAGTAAGCAGGTATATATATATATATATATATATATATAGACATGATCAGCCACCACGAAGCACCTCCATGGGGGATTAGAAATGTAAATAAAGCTGTAAAAACAATCAATCGCCACGAAGTGAACTCCAGGCGGGACGAAAAATAAACAAAGATGTAAAGACTGTCAACCGCCACGAAGTAAACTCTAGGCGGGACTAAACGTAAATATATATATAAGCGATAAACGCAACGAATGTAAAATCCAGGCTCATCGAACAAAGTTCGACACATAGTTGTAAAATCAAAGCCCTATATATAGGGGGGGTGCCACAGTCTACTACTGGTACGCCTCGAGATGCCCAACAATGTGGGTCCCGATGTCGGAAATGCGTGCACTCTCGACAACGCCACTGCTTGATAGCTCGGTCCTTCATAACTTTCAATCCGGGAGTCCGATGGAAGCGTGCCATACCATTCCAGAAAGATCTTTCCGAGAGCACAATGACATAGGATTTGTCCTTTTTTGATTCCGAGAATAAGGGTCCATGACCAAAATAGCATTTCTGGGTTCCGTCAGGCAATTCGGTGAGCTGTTTTGCGTAGTTTGCGCTCCAAAGTTAAGATATGGTTCTTATGGGACTTCTTTTGAAGCAATTTTAGTTGAAATGAGTGTATTTGATTTGAAGTGAAGTTGAGTTGGCAAAATGACCATTTTGCCCCTCTCGGGGTTATCTCCGATGTTCGCACAGGTGTAGCAGTCTTTTCTCAGGGTTATCTCTGAGATTGTCATGCTGTTGACTTTGAATATCATTAGGGTTATCTCTGAGGTTGGAATTGATATTGTGGTCCTCTAGGGTTTCCTCTGGAGTGTGAAAAAGACACTTTTGCCCTCATACATAGTTAGTAACAGGGAAAAAAAATTTCGAGTGTCTACACCACTGATACACCCCAAGTCAGTTTGGGCACTTAAGTTCTGATGTGCGTTTGCATGATGTATTTCCAAGCTGTATTCGAACTAGTCTCCTTATAATTCTGAATGGTAGAGCAGTTATCTCGTTCTTCCAAGCTCCTCATGAGCTAGAGTATCTTTTGGTAAGACTGCGATCGTCGAGTCTTCTTCTACGATCATTGAGTTTACACCATGATTATTGGGTTTTCTTCAAACTCTACTCTACGATTGTTGATTGTCTTGGTCCTTGAGATGAACTTGATTAAGCAATCCTTCTGGGTTAAGGTAGCTCAGGAAGGGCCAACCTCTTAGAGTGAGCTAAGGGTCAGGTTTGTCCCTGAGGCGCTTTCCAGATGAAATACTTTAGAAGTGATTTGCACTGATATCTCATTTGATCTTTTCTGGTGGAGAGGTCCTCTACCATCTTTAGACAATTGCATTTGCGGTAATCGTGGTGTCCTCCTGCTCTTACACTAAGAGCAGATGTTTGATCGTAGGCACTCCACGATTTTAAGTTTGGTGGTTGATGGGTTATCAATAGTACGTTTTGAGACGTTCCTTCTGACTATGGATTTTCATTTGGTTCATCAGCCACAAAGTTTTGGGACTCTGTAGCTGGTACATTTCTTCATAGAATATCTCGGTGCTGTTATTCCTTAACAAATTACTGCTCCCCCATGGTTGATGTTGTCCTTTTAGTGAGGTGTGATTTCCTTTTCTTCATGTGTATTAGGAGGAATCCTTGCATCTCTCCTTCTGATTGGAATCACCATTGACAATCAAATCTGTTTACATCGTAGACATGGATATCTCTAGGACTGATCATTCTGTGATCATTTGACAGTACTACGAACGTAGTCTTCTCTTATAGTTTGTACTTGTGGAGTTCTGCTCCTGTAGTGAGTTCCTCATATTTGATGGTCGATGATCCTCTGAGGTGAGCTTCCTTGAGGATTCTTCTCTCATGACATGTTTTGCATGATTGATCATCTAAGACCCTTTCCATCTTTGGTTGAATGGCCTGCTTCCATATAAGGATCAGCAGCCAAGTGAGCTTCATTTAGATTAGCTCAGCAGGTCTTCAAGGGAAGGCTTTGATATATAGGAATTTTATCAAAATCATTTCTGAACAGTCTTAAGCCTTCTGCTGGTTGAATCTTTCTTTGACTGAAGTCTTCTGCTTTATCATTCCTTAGTGAGGTTAGATAGACCAAGTACCTGTAGGTTAGATATGTTTCTATTTTGGTACCCATAGTTAAATGGGCTTGCCAGGTTAGTTTTAAAAACCCTATTCCTTATATATTAGAATTAACATCATATTGATCACCAACAATCAGATTCATGCATGCAACAATTTTGAGATGCGTGATGATGAGTGTGTGTAAGATTTGCCATTTTAATAAAACACTCTTTTCCTTTTATGGTTTCATCATTTGCTTGGTTATGTTCACAGAGTGAGAATCAACACTATTACTTATGCATATCTGGTTGATTCATAGAGGTCAATTTCTATGAATCTTCAAGATACTCGTGTAGAACTGATCATACTCTGAATGTTATCAAACACTTATAACATAGGTTTGTACATATATACTAACCCATCAGTAAAGATTACTCCATGATGAATTGAATTAACCTTTAATATGCTTATGACCTATTTCAGATTTCTTTCAAGATGTCATCTTCATCCTAAAACTTGGATGGAGAGAAAGTTTGTAAACATTTGAGTTTCCAACTTCAGTGTATTTTCTCTCTTCACCCTTTTAGGTAGATTATGGTTTCTTGACAGGATACTATTATAGTGCATAAGGAGGTGTAACATGATGTATACAATTATATTAGTGAGGAATCATACCTTTTTTACTATCAGTTTCTTGTCAGTCATTTAGCTTAGGTATACTGAGGTTAGGCATTGATGTGCATAGTTTCTCATTTTCTCCTGACGGCTTATTGCTCTAGTTGACCTTCAATCAATCAGTCGTCGTCTTGAAGATGTAAGCAAAGGGACTCTCAGCATCCTTGGTTCTTTGACATCTTGAGTTCATAATATTTTACATCCAGCTGCTGGTTGGCCAGACACATGTTTGAGAAGTTCTTCTTTCTTCTCTGGATAAACATTTCTTAGCATGTATGGCCTTTTCATCTTTTCAGGCTGGTGGATGTTTGACTCTTTTCTGTTGATGTCTCTTGAGCTTCCTAGCCTGGTCTTCAGACTACAAGATTGACCATGAGCAAGGATTGGTCTTGTTGATATGACAATCAAGAGTATGGACCAATCTGAGCAGCTTCAGGTGTATATACACATTTACCTGTACACAATATCTCCAACGTGTGAGCTCATCTGCATATAGCAAGTGACTTACTACTAAACTAAGTTTAGAACAATGTTTGTGCCTAGGATCAGACTCAAAGTGATTAGTATTTGAATATAGCATGAGAACCTACTCTAATACCAATTGTTAGTTCCCATTAGGCACAATATAGATCTAAGGAGGGGGGGGGGGTTGAATAGATCCTTTTTAATTTCAAATACTTTTATCATTTATTTTGTTTTGATTATGAATTAGCATATGACAAATATAAGAATCTTTTCAAGCACATCGGAATAAGTAAAAGATCCTCTTCATTGATGTATTCATAATCAGACATACATTGTTCGTAGAGTTAATTCAGTAGTAAGCAGTTAAAACATACATAGCAGTTATAGCAGTTATATGTGCATAATGTAAATGACATAAAGTAAAATACACAAGGGGTTTTAAATGGTTTAGAGACTCAAGCTCCTAATCCATTCTTCTGCTTTCAACTAGCAGGATTTCCACTAAGGAAGGGCAGCACCCTGAATCACTAAGATTCCTTCAAGGCCAGTAGCCTTGGGACTTCAGTTCACTAAGAACTCTTCAAGGCCAGTAGTCTTGGAACTTCTCTAGTTCCCTAGGAACTCATGAAGTCCAGCATGCTTGGAACTTTATTTAGTCCCTCCGGACAAGGACCCCTCAGGCCCTGGCTTCTTCTTCTTGTTGTTGTTGTTGGTGCTGAGCTGCTAAGATATCTTTAAGTTTGATCATCTTTCATTCTTAGCAGCTTGGTGTGGTCCTCTTTGCATTCTGCTTCGAGACTGGACCACATCACCTTTGGTGCAGCTGATCTTCTTATGTTCTACTCATCTTCATGTAGTGTCAGCTGTGCACCATCACCATTTCCTGAATCCTTCTTAACATGTTGGCAGACATGGTTCTGCACTTACTCTACTTTAGCTTTGGGTTCATGGTGAATCATAGAGTGGCCCTCAGGATCTGCCTTGTGCTTTTTCACTCTTCTGAATGTTATCTTCTTGTCCTTCTCGGCTCTTAGCTTAGATGCCAATTCAAGTGGCATTCTCATCTTTGTTGAGTGAAGCATTGGTCTGTTTAAGTCCTTCTTCAAAGCTGCTTCACTTCCACCTTCGTAGTCTCACTGTCACTAAGACTTGTTCTGTTAAGCTCAGGTGGAACTCGTAGAGTCAACGTTAGCATTCTACCAACTAAACGATTCTGCAACATAGAAATCATCAGCACCCTTGATCGTTGAAGCTCTGGCTTATTTATACCCCTTCCCAATCTTCCCGTTGAGAAGTAGCCGTTGAAAGCTCTTTGAAATGCTTCGCAGATCTCGAGTTATTTGGTGTAGACTGCAGATGTGATATGACAACTTTTTTTGACTTTCTGACACTGCAGTCTACTGTTTCATCTGTTAGAGATGTCACTTTGATGTCTCGGGTAGGTCGATGACTTTATTTCCTCCTTCTGATTTCTCGATCAGAGGTTGTCCTTTTGCATCGATGCTCTCAATAAGCTCTTGTCCAAATACCAACCTTCAGATTGAATAGTTGCCAATACTTCAATCTTCGGATGACCGAACTTTATGATTCTGATGCATGCATTTCTTGGACCTGATCGTAGTGTCTTGTTGACTGTTGTTCATTTGACATGTAGAGACAACACTACGATCTTCAAAGAGTGTTCATTTGATCTTCAGTGTAGAACACCTCTTCCTTCTATTGTGCAGTGCTTCAACACTTTTGCTTTCTCCTTGTGATCTCCCGTTCACTTATCATCAATGGACTGACCCAATGCTTAATAACTTTAGCCTTGTTCTTCAGAGGCTGACCAATATCTCTGTGTACACTCCATCAGTTCCTTCTTTATGTGGCAAACACTACGATCATGGTTGCTTCCAAGATCGTTGACTTTTATCTACTTGACAACTACTGCACCTGCTGACTTTTCTTAGTTAGTTATTGAAGTCTTCTTATGACCAACTTGTGGAAGACTTCATCTCGAATGACTTTACAACTCAATCTGGATGCTAATTGGGTTGTGCTTAGATCTTCTGTTAGCTTGTATGCCATTCATTGAGTGCTCTTTGGTTTCTTTCAGGTGGGATATTTCTTTGTAGTACTAACCAGAGGTTTCGTTCCTTTGGATATTCTGGGAGTGCTCATTTGTTGAGAATCGTATTTGCTCTACGATTCTACCTTGGTATTGTGAGCATATCTGTTGAAGTCTTAGTTCTACACTCTATGATTCAACTTCGGCTGTGTAGACACTACGTCTCCGAGATCAGATCTTGAGACTCTATGATTTCTGACTTTGTGCTCAGTGTCTTTATCTGATCTTGCTCGACTACGATCTCTGCCTCTGATGTGATCAGTAGACTCTATGACTCTGAGTGTAGCCTACGATTCTTGACTTGGCTTTGGCAGATACTCGGTCGGCTCATAGGCAGGCTGTCTCTACGATTCTGAACATGACTTCCTTAGTAGTCTACGGCTCCGAGGAAGTTCTACTCGACACACTACGATACTTCCTCATCTCTCCTGGAAGTCTACGAACTTCGAGATCTACTATCTTCCAGACTACGATTCTGCCTCGATAGCTCTCGAGTTTTCCTTGACTCTCCTGGCAGACTACGATTTCTGGTGCAGTGCTCGTAGATAAGAGAAGCCTATCTATTACATCATAAGATCAACCTAACATGCTTGATCTTTCTATATTTATAGTCCTCGTACATCATTTCTTTTCAAAGACTTTACAAAGTTGTTTTGCTTATGTAGGATCAACCTAACATATTTTGATCAATTCATTTTAAGTCATTGTACACATGTTTCTATTATCTATTAAAGGACTTTACAACTTTTCTTAATGCAAGCATACTTGCATATTCATTCATATATATCATATCAAATCATATATAAATAGGAATATCATTTAAATGCTTATTTCTAACACATTCATTACATGATAATTAATAGATATCATTGTCTTAATAAAGTTAAACTATTACATAAGATAACATAAGATTATTATATTTGCTTTCCTTTCCCTTGTCCTGGCCTGAATCTTCCGATTGATCACGCTTAGCTAAAAACATGTAAATTTAAACTAAGAATGAGCATATGATTGCCCAGCAAGTAATAACAACAATAAATATAAGCTGAAAGGATTAAATATTTTCTTTGAACGACACTTCTACAACGGATCAACAGTTGTGAAGTAAGCTGAACCAATAATAACAACATATCAAATCTATCTCAGATTTTTGAAACTACGTACTGACTATAAATGAAGAGCATTCGACAGACTATGAACTTTGTTTTCAATTTTCGCTAAGGTTTAGCAGAACTTCATCCACAAACCGTCATAACTTACGGGCGTGAGGGTGATCATCCCAATGTGCCCTGTATTGATCAATACTACATGCAAGAACGATATTATCGTTCATCTTATCCACCTTAGGTGCACAAAGTTTTCCCATGTTCGGGATGTTCATACTTAGTCGGGAATCCGAATCAAAACAATTTGATTGGATACAATAAAATTCTATCATGTTTCGACGATATTTCTAAATCTGTGTCTAGCTGGGTCAAATAGCTTAGACAATTTTTAATTGATGTATATTTACCGGAAATCAATAGGTATGTATCAACATGTGATTAAATACAATAATATCCAAGTGAGGTTGTAATAACCCAATATTTTCTATGTAAATAAATAAGAAATTTTGCATATAAATATGTTTATTTTGAAGATGGGAATATGTGCCAAGTAATGTGTATGTATATATGTGATAAATAAAATTTATTTATTACATGAATAATTTCAAATAATTTTATTTTAGAATTATTGATCATTATAACATATATACTTATAATAATTAATTTTATAGTAGAAATTTCTTTATTATTTATTTTCTATGAAAATATGATTTTTATATTATTTAAATAATATATGAAATGATTATTGAAATTATTATAATTACTATTTTACTATATGAATTTTAGTTCAGATTATTAAGTTAATTATTTTAACTTAATTAATAATATTAGATATGAAAAATAAATTAGATATGGAATCCAAACCCTAAATTTGGGTATTGATCAATGGATGAGAATAATAATATAATATTAATTATATTTTAATTTTTCAGTGCTATAAATATGTACTGTAAATGTGTAGACTGATAATGGTGGGCCAAATATGGTAAATTATGTCATAACCCTCATATCGTGTTATTAAACCCTAATTGTTAAACTCGGTTATGAGTTCGAGACTATGTAGTAATAGTGTTATATGAATTTTACTGTGTATTATATAATTTTTGTAATTAGGAAAAACCCTAATTATTATTTGAAAACTCTAATTTGCTAAAATTAGAAACCCTAATTACTGTTTTAGTAAATTATAATGATAATTAGGAAACCCTAATTGTTAATTAAGGAACCCTAATTATTTAAACCCTAATTTTCTATTAAAAACCTTAATTTCTATTAAAAACCCTAATTTAATTAATGTGTTTAAAATTAAAATTTTATTACACTTTAAATTTTAATTATCCAAACCTAGTAATTATTTGGAAAACTTTAAGATGTAAAATCTAGTGAATAAATCCTAGATTCAAGCACCTTGGACAAGAATACCCTTGAGATTAAAATAAAATTACTAAAATATCCTTTTTGTCCCATTAGTTGAATTATTGCTAGACAAATCTTATCCAAATCTTGGCAGCCACTCTACGCTACCAACCTAGCAGCTAGCATTCCAGTATATCAAATTCAATGCATCAGCCAAGGGCATTGCATACATGGTATACATATAGATTCAAGAGAGAGAAAGTGCACTTAATTGCCTAAATTATTCACAAGCACTTAGCCATTCTCTCTCAAGCTCAAACTCACGAAATTGCCTTGTTAGTTCAGTCACAAATCAAGCCCCACGAACACCAACATCAAATCAGAAGCATAGAAATCAGAATTGGAGCATAAAGGTGCAAGCCCTAAAATTCGAAAATCTTTTGATCTTATGTTAGATGTAATTTTTTTGTGTTAAATATGTTGTATGAGCTGTTAATCAATGATCTGGGTTGCTAGATGTTAAACCCATAACATCTAGAGGCTCGGATTTGATGATTTTCCAAATCTGATTTTTTTCAAAAATAAGGGTCTGATAGTGAATGTCAGGTCCCACAGATCTCGATCTGTTATGTGTTTTTGTGTTTTTAAAGTTTTTGCTTGTAGTATGTTAGGAGATCTTTAATATGAAACTTGAATCAAGTCCATATCTGTTGTAGATTAAAAGTTATTTAAGGTCAAAGTGGGTTGACTGGCATTGACCGGCTGTTCTTGAAACCCAGATTCTGCCCAGAAACCTTTGACAGTGTTTTGCAGAGCTTGGATCTTGCTAGGTTTAAGTTGTTTTGCCATGTTGTTGTTTTTTTGTTGTAGACTGACATGAAGACTACATGTTAAAGCTTTTATATCACCTATAAACGTAAAAGAATTGATCTGAATGATGGTCAAACGTAGCTAGTAAAATCGCTTTCAAGAACAGCCTCCGGGAGGTACTTTGACACCACCCCATTTATCTTGATTGTGTTGATGTTATGATGATCTCATGTTATTTTATTGTTACATGTCATGTACTCTATAGGTATGAACCATTATATCACATGAAACAAGGTTGGAACCTAAATTAAATCGAGCACGAAACTAGGAACTCCAACTCTCGGGTTTCGGAAAACCCGAAAACACTGACAAATGAGTTTGATGACTTAGATCCTTCATGTTATTGATATTTAGACATGAAAAGGTTTTAGACCTTGTACTCTGTTAGCTTGTCAATACAGCCCGACGTCTAGACCAACAATATCATCAACATATTTCATGTTAGAAGGCCACGAATATGCGTTGATGGCCATGACCGTAAATTCAGGCGACCCTCGTAAAACATGATGAACATGTCTGACAGTGATTTCAAAGATTTATATCTTGCTTATATGCTATGATCTGACCCAGATGTTGATTTAAACTTGTAGTATTACATCAATACTACAAGATCCAAGTTATAGCTAGCCCAGAAACACTACACATAACGAATTAAAGATGGTCAAAGGAGGTACCCTTGAGCACTAACTGTCAGTGTTCTTGAGCCTCAAGAACACCTATCGCGATAGAAATTGTCGCTAAAGCCTTTAGCGACGGATTTAATTATTTTTGTTTTATAATTTCTGAAAAATACATTGAAAATAGAAATAAATGCCTAAAAATTATAAAATCAGTTTTAAAAATTATTTTAAGTTATAAAAATTAACTTTTAATAATTTGACATATTTTTCATAAATATTAATATTTATTTGGATATTATTGGTATTTAATTTATTTAATAAATATATTAAATAAATTAATTAAAAATGATTTTACTTTATTAAAAATCATTTTAAATAATAATAAGGTATTTAATAATATTTTAAGTTATAAAACATAACTTTTAATATTTTAAGATAAGTTTCATTAATTATTAAATATTAATGATATTAGATTTATTTAGTAATTATATTAAATAAATTAATTAAAAATGATTTTAATATTATCAAAATCATTTTAAATGAAAATAAATAGTTTAAAAATATTTTAAGTTATAAAATATAACTTTTGATATTTAAAGGTAAATTTCATCAATAATTTAATATTAATGATATTAAGTTTATTTAATAATTATATTAAATAAATAGTTTAAAATGGTTTTCTTGATTTAAAAATCATTTAAAAAGAAAATAAATGAATTAAAAATATTTGAAGTTATAACTAATGACTTTTAATATTTTGATAAATAATAAATTAATATTCTAATATTAATGGTAATTATTTAAAATGGATTTTAAATGTTTTAAAAATCATTTAAGGGTAATATTAATACTTTAAAATATTTTGAGTTATTATAAATAACTTTAATATTTTGGCGATAGTTTCATTAATAGTTTAATATTAATTAAATATTAATGATAATAGAATTAGTTAATATTTAAATCATTTAATAATGATTTCAGTGTTTGAAAATTCATGATAAAATATAATAATTATTTAAAAATTATTATAAGGCTATGAATAATAATATGACTGATATTTAAAATATCTAAACGAATATTGAACTACACGATAGAGTCTTAGACTCGATATTTACCCGATATAACCGTCAGTACACCGAAATATTTCAGAAATTGATCTAGACTTAGATAAATTGACTAGATATGTGTTTGTTGGTGAATCAATAACTGTTAAACATATGTGACAATATGATTAGGTTATGGGCTGACTGCAATTAGCAGTATTATGTGGTATGATATATTATTCTAATTGAACGAATGATCTTATTACTGATAGGTAGTTGTATAAAAGATTAATCTAAGTTGCGTTATTGTAAGCAGCAGCTCAGGCAAGTTTCCTAAACTTACTCCAATTATTATTGAGCAAGTATCCGAACTATTCTTTATATTATGCAAGTATCTTACTTTTGCATTTACTTTATGCAATAGACATGAGTAAGAAAGTTTCATAATCATATTATTATTGTGCCAGATTATTAACTCTATTATTATTGATTATGTATCCAATCTTTGTATTCATACAAGTTCTTACATTATCCGATCATTGTATTATTATATAATTCAGATATTTATTTTGTTCGTTAATTCACATATAGGGTTGGACAAGTGTCCCCACTTGGATAATTATTGTATTTAATCATATGTTGATACATACTTATTGATTTCAAGTATGTATACGTTGACTTAAAAGCCGTCTAAGCTATTTGATTTAGCTAGACATAAAAATATTGTTGAACAAGATAGAACGTTTTTGTATCCAATCAAATTGTTTTGGTTCGGATTCCAGACTAAGTATGAACATCCCGAACATGAGAAAACTTTTGTGCACCTAAGGTGGATAGAGTGAACGATAATATCGTTCTTGCATGTAGTATTGATCAATATAGGGCATAACTGGCTGATCACCCCCCGTGCCCGTATGTTTTGACGGTTTACAGATGAATTTCTGTTTAACCTTTTCGAAAATAGAAAACAATGTTCATAGTATGTTGACTGATCTCCAGTTATAGTCAATACGTAGTTTAAAAAATTTCATATACGTTGTTATTATTGGTTCAGCTTACTTCACAACTGTTGATTCGTTGTAGAAGTGTCTTTCAAAGAAAACATTTAATTCTTTCAGCTAATATATATTATTGTTATTACTTGCTGGGCAATCAAATGCTCATTCTTGCTTTAAATTTAAATGTTTTCAGCTAAGTATGATCAACCAGAAGGTTCATGCAAGAACAAGGGGAAAGGAAAGCTGTTCGAATGAGATTTATAATATTCTGTGTAATAGTTAAAGTTTATTAAGACGATGATAATTATTATCTATGATGTAATGAATGTTTAAAGGTCGCGTACCTGAGATTTAGACTTTGATATATATAAATTAAGTTTGAATTTTATATTATTGTTATTATTATTAGTATTATTCAGCTTATAGAAATGGTATCGTGAAGCACCGAGTTCGGGTTTCAAGTACCCGGATTTGGGAGCGTCACATGTTGGTATTAAAGCTTTAGGGTTAGAAACTTTAGGTGGGATCGACCTTAGGCTATAACCTTAGGACAGGGGGAAACGTTGAGAATACAAATAACTCGTATAGAGTTTAAAAGAAGATGAATTGAATAAATTCATCGTTAAACAAAATAAAAGATAACTCTTATTAAACTATTGTTTGCTGTGTGTATACTATTTACTAATCAAGATAAGTTGTGTGTAGATGTCAGGTGGAAAAAAATTAGGATACCCTCTGATCGTAAAGAAGGAGCCGATATCAAAGCCAAAAGCTGAAATAGAGGCTCATAGTGCAGACACTAAAGTTGGAGATGGGAATATGTGCCAAGTAATGTGTATGTATATATGTGATAAATAAATTTATTTATTATATAAATAATTTCAAATAATTTTATTTTAGAATTATTGATCATTATAACATATATACTTATATTAATTAATTTTATAGTAGAAATTTCTTTATTATTTATTTTCTATGAAAATATAATTTTTATATTATTTAAATAATATATGAAATGATTATTGAAATTATTATAATTACTATTTTATTATATGAATTTTAGTTCGTATTATTAAGTTAATTATTTTAACTTAATTAATAATGTTAGATATGAAAAATAAATCAGATATGGAATCCAAATCCTAAATTTGGGTATTGATCAAGGGATGAGAATAATAATATAATATTAATTATATTTTAATTTTTTAGTACTATAAATATGTACTATAAATGTTTAAACTGATAATGGTGGGCCAAATATGGTAAATTATGTCATAACCCTCATATCGTGTTATTAAACCCTAATTGTTAAACTCGGTTATGAGTTCGAGACTATGTAGTAATTGTGTTATATGAATTTTACTGTGTATTATATAATTTTTGTAATTAGGAAAAACCCTAATTATTATTTGAAAACCCTAATTTGCTAAAATTAGAAACCCTAATTACTGTTTTAGTAAATTATAATGATAAGTAGGAAACCCTAATTGTTAATTTGGGAACCCTAATAATGTTAAGGAACCCTAATTATTTAAACCCTAATTTTCTATTTAAAACCCTAATTTAATTAGTGTGTTTAAAATTTAAATTTTATTACACTTTAAATTTTAATTGTCCAAACCCTAGTAATTATTTGGGAAACTTAAGATGTAAAATCTAGTGAATAAATCCTAGATTCAAGCACCTTGGACAAGAATACCCTTGAGATTAAAATAAAATTACTAAAATTATGACGCCCCCAAAATTAGGTATACATCACCTATCTTGAGTCGTCAAATACACGGTACAGAATTAAATACAAACTTAATAATACAACTGTCGTGTACAATACGACAGAAAATAATCTGTGAGTTTGAATACAAAAATTGTCTACTAGAGAGTATACAAACTCAAAAGGAGTTCTCATTACAATTATTATCACACTATTTCACGTAATAGTGAGGACTACTAATGCACCATCTAGGACCATCACTGCTTCCCCGACTAGTCCCAAATACGTTCTCATTTCCTGAAGAGAACAATGAAAGAAAGGGTGAGCTCAACTAGCCCAGTAAGAAATATTATGATTAAGATAATGCAGAATAAATTATCATTAGCCTTAAACAGTGTTAAACTGATACAATATAACAAACATCAAGTTTAACTGCAGCGGAACAAGCAATCCATTAAAAGAGTCAAGTAGAGAATAAAATCTACTATCTTCTATGATTTAAAAGGTTTTTCATTACTTTTATCACTGGGATTCAACTTAATAAATAATCAACATCATCGAATCACACCTGCACTACGGCCAAGGATATTCTTTAGTATCACGACCACGAATTATCCATGCACTACGGCTTAAGATAATCATGTTTTCATCAACGGTCCTGATCATGTCATAAAACAATTCATCTTTGTACTACGGCCAAAGAGAATCCATAGCCATAGTCATACCAAAAACTGTCCATCAATGCACTACGGGCCAATGAAGACTTTTTCCACATCATTTGTAACATTACGGTTATGATTACACCGAATAATCCCTGGTCATAATCATACCAAGTCCATCTATGCACTACAGGCCACAGATGACTTTCAACAAAATATAAATATAAGGATGATGACAATGATATAAGAATTCAATAAAACAAGTTCAAGAATTAATTTGTCCAAGAACCAATAACGTTCAAGAATGCTCAGAAGAATATTTCCATGAAAAGATATTGGATGAAGTGCAATTATCAAGGATATTCCACTAATTTCATGGAGTATAGAAGTCAAAACTTTAACCAACCGAGTATAATAAAGAATGGAATAACAAAAGAAATCACCATGCATGCGGTACTTGGCATGTATGTGTTATTCCAATGAATACTAAATAACGAACCGGTCGTAAAATTAGATCGACGGGATGTTCCAACGTAATAATAAAGAAGGAATAACAATGTAAATCACCATGCATACGGTATTTCGACAGCATAACGAAGTTATTCCAATGTAATACTAATAAGGATTTTAATCGGTCCCACAGTAAAACGCATGTGACATATGATATTCCAATGTAATAATAAAGACGGAATCAGTCCGACGTAAAATGCATGTATGTGATATTCCAAATGAATAGTAAAAAGATGAATAATAGAAGAATGTCACCAAGTATATGGTAGCTCACAGATATCTGAGTTATTCCAATGTAATAATAAAGAATGGAATAACATAAGTTGTCTTCATGAATAGAAAAGAATAACACCCCTTACGAGTACAACAAATAATATTCCCTACCTTAAGAAGAAGAAGAGTACTTTGGATATATAAGTAGTGAAGTAGCAGAATACTTTATTCTTTCTCTCTATAGTTTATCTCTCTAGAGTTTCAAAGAATTAAGTAAGAAATAATGAAGGAATGAGCTTCTATTTATAGAAAAATGGATCGCATAGTAACTAACTCATGAACGGTCCAGATTGATTTACTTTAATCGACAAATCCATATTTAAAGCAAAATCTTTTAAATAAAATATAATATATTCTATTTATAATCTAATAAAACGAATAACTTTATAAAAGATTTTACTATGCAAACACTATGCAGAACTATGCAAACACTATGCATAATAAAATATAATATAATATAATTATTGTTTAATAAAACAAATAACTTTATAAAAGTATTCTATTTTATATAAAAAGATTTTACTATGCAAAACACTATACAGGCACTATGCAACACTATGCATAATAAAATATAATATATTCTATTTATAGAATAACTTTATAAAAGTATTCTGTTTTATATAAAAATATTTTACTATGCAAAACACTATGCAGACACTATGCAACACTATACATAATAGAATATAATATATTCTATTTATAGAATAACTTTATAAAAGTATTCTGTTTTATTACATTAATAATACCAATAACACAAAACTGAGTGACTTATCACGTAAGCATCAATAATCAATACCGTGTGCTACTATGCAACCACGTGTATTACTGTAATTTTAACACCTGGTGTTTCAACAGTTAACGGTAAAACTTCCGCCATTATTTTCATAAAGTATTTTTGTCATTTTCTCAATCCGACAATAATTCTGTTGTGGGGTCCACCAATGATTGTGCCGTTGTACGAATATTCCCTCGTTAAAATGAATATTCCCCGACCAATCGAATATTATATAACAACTTGCGTACTTTGCAAAATATATAAATATTATCCACAACTATAACATTATATCAATTTCACTCCATAATATTTATAGAAAATTTATCTTTATTCAAAAAGTTGGGGTTTTACAATCTCCCCTTCTTATGAAATTTCACCCTCGAAATTAGGGTACGTACCTGGTATATTGAAGAAGTAAGGATACCTTGATTTCATTTCAGATTCTAACTCCCAAGTTATTTCCTCAACATCGTGGTTTCTCCACAAAACTTTGACTTGAGGTATAACCTTGGAGCGTAGAATACGTTCCTTCTTATCCAAGATTTGAACAGGAACCTCTTCATACGTCAAATCTTCCGCTATTTCGTCCGGTTCTAACTCAATAATGTGGTTCGGGTCTTCCACATATTTACGTAACATGGATATGTGAAAAACGTTATGAACACGAGACATACTTGGCGGTAAAAGCGAGTCTATAGGCCACGCCTTACTCGATCAATGATTAAAATGGGTAGATGAATCGAGGATTGAGCTTTCTCTCTTTTTTAAATCTCGTAACTCCTTTCCATGGAGCAACACGTAACAACACATGATCTCCTATATCGAATTCCACGTCCTTTCGATGAAGATCAACATAACTCTTTTGTCGATCTTGTGAGGTTTTTATACGTTGCCAGATCGTTTGAATCTTTTTCGTAGTCATACGTACCAACTTCGGTCCCAACAACATTGCTTCACCCACCTCATCCCAGCATACTAGAGAATGACACTTTCTTCCATACAACGCTTCGAATGGAGCCATGCCAATACTTGCTTGATAACTGTTGTTGTAGGAAAACTCCACCAATGGTAAGAACTTGTCCCAACTTCCCTTGAAGTCAAGGACACAGAGTCTTAATAGATCTTCAAGAGTTTGAATCGTCCTCTCCGATCGCCTCATCTGGTCTGAGGATGATATGCCGAGCTAAATCGTAAATCCGTGCCCATAGCTTTTTGCAAACTAACCCAAAATCTTGAAGTGAATCTTGGGTCTCGATCAGAAACTATGGATACTGGCATACCATGCAATCTTACAACCTCGTTTATGTACATATGATCAAGATGTTCAAGTATATAAGTTTCTCGTATCGGTAAGAAATGAGCAGACTTGGTTAATCTATCAACAATGACCCAAATCGCATCTATGCCTTGAGAAACTTTGGGAAGACCGGTAACGAAATCCATGGTAATGTGCTCCCACTTCCATTCTTGAATTTCAAGTGGTTGCAATGGACCTTTTGGTACTTGATGCTCCGCCTTGACTCGTTGACACGTTAGACACCTTGAGATAAACAGCGCTATCTCTCTCTTTATATTGCTCCACCAAAATGTATGACGAATATCATGATACATTTTGGTACTCCCAGGATGGATTTCAAACGGTGTGTTATGCGCCTCCATCATGATTTTATACTTTAAATTAGGGTTGTTAGGAACACAAAGGCTAGAGTTGACTCGAAGTATTCCTTCTTCATCGATTCTTGCTTTCAGCATAGCACCTTCTTGCACTTTCTTCCTCATACGCATCAGCTCCAGGTCTGTAGCTTGAGCAGCTTTAACTTTATAAATTAAAGTCAGTTCTACTCGTATATTCGCCATCATCACATGGGTCCCTGGAGTCTTTAACTCTATCTCCATCCTTTGCAAGTCACACAAAATGGGCCTTTCTATATTGACAATATCGCATTCGCACTTGCATATGATCTTCTACTCAATCGTCGGCTACCACATTCGCTTTTCGTGATGGTATTGGATGGTATGATCATAATCTTTCAATAGCTCAAGCCAACGTCGTTGTCGCATGTTGAGTTCCTTTTGAGTGAAGAAATATTTGAGGCTTTTATGATCCGTAAAGATCTCCACTTTCTCCCTATACAAGTAATGCCTCCAAATCTTTAGTGCGAAGACAACAACTGCCAACTCTAGATCATGAGTAGGATAATTCCTCTCATATTCTTTGAGTTGTCATGAGGCATAGGCTATAACTTTCCCATGTTGCATGAGAACACATCCTAACCCTTTGCCCAAGCATCATCAGAGATGACAAATCCTCCGAATCGGATGGTATTTTGAGCAGTCTTTGAAATGAGTTTCCTCTTGAGTTCTTGAAAACTCTTCTCACATTCCTCGCTCCAACCGAACTTTGTATCTTTCCGAAGTCACCGAGTTAGTGGAGTAGCGATTCGAGAAAACCTTTCTACGAATCTTTGATAATAACCACTAAGCGAGAAAGCTACGTGCTTTCTATCATCGATTTAGGTTGCTCCCACTTTGAATAGCTTCAATCTTTGCTGGGTCAACAGATATTCCATGACTTGATACCACATGCCCAAGGAATGCTACTTCCTCAAGCCAGAACTCGCATTTCTTCAACTTGGCATAAAACTTATATTCACGAAGCTTTTAGAGTATCAGCCTCAAGTGTTGCTCATGATCTTCATGGGTTTTGGAATATATGAGGATGTCATCAATAAAGACGACCACAAAGTGATCCAAATATTCCTTGAATACTCGGTTCATCATATCGATGAAGGCAGCAGGAGCATTAGTCAATCCAAAGGACATGACTAGGAATTCATAATGCCCGTACCGAGTTCTGAAATCCGTCTTTGGAATGTCATCGATTCTAATCTTCAATTGGTGATATCCAGAACAAAGATCAATCTTTGAAAAGAATTTGGCTCATTGCAACTAGTCAAACATGTCATCAATATGTGGCAATGGGTACCTATTTTTGATGGTGACATGATTCAACTCCCGATAATCAATACAAAGTCGCATACTCCCATCTTTCTTCTTTTCGAATAGAACAGGAGCACCCCAAGGAGAAGTACTAGGACGAATAAAGCCAATGTCTAACAATTCCTGCAGTTGAGTCTTTAACTCCTGAAGTTCAATAAGAGCCATTCGATATGGGGCTTTGGAAATGGGTTTTGTACCGGGTTCAAGGTCGATACAAAATTTAATTTCACGCTCACAGGGGTAGGCCGGAAGTTCTTCGGGAATACGTCAGGAAATTCATTAACAATAGAAATATTATTCAAAACTGACGTATTTTTGTGTAGATCCGTGACATGAGCTAAGAAAGCTTGACATCCATTTTTCAATAAACAAATAGCTTTATGGCTTGAGATGATAGTGATTGATTTTAATGGTTTGGTTTCTTGAATTCGCATAATAGGTTGGTTAGGAATATGAAAGCTAACAACCTTACGAAAACAATCAATTTTTGCATGATGAGTAGTTAACCAATCAATCCCTAGAATCACCTCAAATGCAAGTATTTTCAATGAAATAAGATCGACAGGTAATGTGAGGGTACCAATTTGAACCAAACAAGACTTATAAACAGTGGATGTAATGAAGGTTTCTCCCAACAGATATATCAAAGTCTAACTTCTCTGGAGTTAACTTCAAACATTGAACACAACTAGGTGAAATAAAAGACTAAGTAGAACCGGTATTTAACACGGTATAGACTTCGCAAGAGTTTATGACTAACATACCCGTGATAATTTTATTCAGGTTTTTCGTCACAAAAAAAAATGCTCTCTCTTAAACTACCGACTTTGGCTTGTCTGGGACATCCTTTGGCATCACTATCCCAGCTGGAATTGACTTCACCATACGATAAAATCGAGCTAGGTGACCTTCTCTTCCGCAATTAAAACATGTTTTGGATTGCTGCGTACAGTTTGGACGGATGTGTCCCTCATGTCCGCATTTGAAACATACGACCGGTGGTCGTTCTTCTTCCTTTGAAACGGGTGCTGGTGCCGACGTCTTTACGTCATTGTTGAACCTTCTCTTCTTGAAATGTCCATTCTTATTGTTTTGGCCATGATTACCACCGAAGTGGTTACCATTTCTGACATGTTGATTCCCTCCATGCTTATTGTCACCGCTTTGATGACCAAGTATCACCAGATTATCATTTTGTCGTACCGCTCTCTTTTGGTTTGGTTGACTCATTATCGCGCTCCAATAACTGAGCCCTATTAACAACATCTGAATATAAACACAGTTTATAAGAGATAAGATATTGACGTATCTCCGGCTTCAAACCTCTTAAAAACATCCGTGTCATTCTCTCTTTATTATCAACTAAGTGGGACGCAAATCGGGACAACTCGGCAAACTTGGCTTCGTACTGCGACACGGTCATGTTGTTTTGCTCCAATTTGATAAATTCCACCTCCTTTATGTGACGAATGCTTTCGGGAAAGTACTTGTCATTGAACAGATCTTGGAACTTCTCCCAAGACATCTTGAGTGCGTCAGGCTAGGTACGTTTTATAGATTCTCACCAGTGATCTGCCTCTTCACGCAACATAAAGGTGGCAAAAGGAACCTTTTGCTCCTCGGAGCATCCCAAGACATCAAATATCTTGGTGATCTGCTTTAACCACGTCTCCGCCTTAAGTGGTTCTGGTTTTCCCAAAAACTCCGGTGGTCCCAGCTCCTTGAATTGCTTAGCGGTGACCAACCGTGGGTTGCCATTTTTTCCTCATGCATTATGAACAGGAGCCGTCTTCGCCTGGTGTTGCATAAATTCTAAATAGATCCTAAACGTACCGTCGTTCGTCAATTGATCATTGTTGTTGTTTACAGGAGGATTATCTCCATCATGTTGCACATTGTACTAATTATTGATCTGTGGAGAATCAACAGTCTCCTGTGCTCCATTGCTTATCTCAACATTTTCAGATGCCATTTTGAAATACTGCCACAAAATAAGGGTTAATTAGCACATCACATATTATCTCTATACTCTGACCGACCAATTAAATATCAAATAAACTTAGGTAGGTCATACTAGCAAAGGAATTCTCCGTCTCTCCCCTCCTAGTTCTAGTCTCACATCTTAGCCATAGATCATATCCCTAAGCTTTGATACCAACTGTGACGCCCCCAAAATTAGGTATACATCACCTATCTTGAGTCTCCAAATACATGGTATAGAATTAAATACAAACTTAATAATACAACTGTCGTGTACAATACGACATAACATAATCTGTGAGTTTGAATACAAAAATTGTGCACTAGAGAGTATACAAACTCAAAAGGAGTTCTCATTACAATTATTATCACACTATTTCACAGAATAGTGAGGACTACTAATGCACCATCTAGGACCATCACTCTGTTCCCCCGACTAGTCCCAAATACGTTCTCATTTCCTCAAGAGAACAAAGAAAGAAAAGGGTGAGCTCAACTAGCCCAAGAAGAAATATTATGACTAAGATAATGCGAAATAAATTATCATTAGCCTTAAAAAAAAAGTTAAACCGATACAATATAACAAACATCAAGTTTAACTGCAGCGGAATAAGCAATCCATTAAAAGAGTCAAGTAGAGAATAAAATCTACTATCTTCTATGATTTAAAAGGTTTTTCATTATTGTTATCGATGGGACTCAGCTTAATAAATAATCCACATCATCGAATCACCCCTGCACTACGGCCAAGGATATTCTTTAGTATCACGACCACGAATTATCCATGCACTACGGCTTAAGATAATCATGTTTTCATCAACGGTCCTGATCATGCCATAAAATAATTCATCTTTGCACTACGACCAAAGATAATCCATAGCCATAATCATACCAAAAACTGTCCATCAATGCACTACGGGCCAATGAGGACTTTTTCCACATCATTTGTAACATTACAGTTATGATTACACCAAATAATCCCTGGTCATAATCATACCAAGTCCATCTATGCACTACAGGCCACATATGACTTTCAACAAAATATAAATATGAGGATGATGACAATGATATAAGAATTCAATAAAACAAGTTCAAGAATTAATTTGTCCAAGAACTAATAACGTCCAAATTGTCAACATGATACTGCTTTGTAGAGTAAAATTCAAGAATGCTTAGAAGAATATTTTCATGAAAAGATACTTGATGAAGCGCAATTATCAAGGATATTCCACTAATTTCATGGAGTATAGAAGTCAAAACTTTAACCAACTAAGTATAATAAAGAATGGAATAACAAAAGAAATCACCATGCATGCGGTACTTGCGATGTATAGACAAAGTTATTCCAACGAATACTAAATAACGGAACCGTGTCGAGCAAAATTACACCGCCGGCGTGGATGTTCCAACATAATAATAAAGAATGGAATAATAACGTAAATCACCATGCATGTAGTACTTCGCATGTATGTGGTTATTCCAATGTAATACTAATAAGGATTTGAATCGTGTCCAGCGAAACGCATGCATGTGATATTCCAACAGAATAATAATAAAGGCGGAATCTGTGTCCCGTGTAAAACGCATGATGCAGGATTATTCGACGAATAATAATAAAGATTTTAATCGGTCCCACAGAAAAAGCATGCAGACAGGATATTCCAACATAATAGTAAAGACGGAATAATAGAAGAATGTCACCAAGTATAGGGTAGCACAGAGAGAAAGTTATTCCAATGTAATAATAAAGAATGGAATAACATAAGTTCTCTTCACGAATACAAAAGAATAACACCCCTTACGAGTACGACAAATAATATTCCCTACCTTAAGAAGAAGAGTAATTGGATATATAAGTAGTGAAGTAGCGAGAATACTTTATTCTTTCTCTCTATAGTTTATCTCTAGAGAGTTTCAAAGAATTCATAAGAAATAATGAAGGAATGAGCTTCTATTTATAGAAAAATGGATCATAGATAGTAACTACTCATGAACGCTTCAGTTGATTTACTTTAATCTAATCTGACGGTCCATATTTAAAGCAAAATCTTTTAAATAAAATATAATATATTCTATTTATAATCTAATAAAACGAATAACTTTATAAAAGATTTTACTATGCAAACACTTTGCAGGCATTATGCAAACACTATGATGCATAATAAAATATAATATATTCTAATTATTGTCTAATAAAATAGATAACTTTATAAAAGTATTCTGTTTTTTATATAAAAAGATTTTACTATGCAAAACACTATGCAAGCACTATGCAACACTATGCATAATAAAATATAATATATTCTATTTATAGAATAACTTTATAAAAGTATTATATTTTATATAAAAATATTTTACTATGCAAAACACTATGCAGACACTTGTATGCATAATAGAATATAATATATTCTATTTATAGAATAACTTTATAAAAGTATTACATTTTTATTACATTAATAATACCAATAAAACAAAACCGAGTGACTTATCACGTAAGCATCAATAATCAATATCGTGTGCTACTATGCAACCACGCCAGACATCGTACTTTTTAACACCGGGTGTTTCAACGATTAACAGTAAAACTTCCGCCGTTATTTTCATAAAGTATTTTTGTCGCTTTCTCAATCCGACAATAATTTACATTGTGGGGTCCACCAATGATTGTCTTGTTGTAATATTCCCCGTTAAAACGAATATTCCCCGACCAATCGAATATTATATAACAACTTGCGTACTTTATAAAATTTATAAATATTACCCACAACTATAACATTTTATCAATTTCACTCCATAATATTTAAAAATAATATTTATAGAAAATTCATCTTTATTCAAAAAGTTGGGATTTTACAAAAATACCCTTGTTGTCCCATTAGTTTAATTATTGCTAGACAAATCTTATCCAAATCTTGGCAGCCACTCTACCCTACCAACCTAGCAGCTAGCATTCCAGCATATCAAATTCAATGCTGCCAATGGCATTGCATACATGATATACATATAGATTTAAGAGAGAGAAAATGCACTTAATGGCCTAAATTATTCACAAGCACTTAGCCATTCTCTCTCAAGCTCAAACCCAAGAAATTGCCTTGTTAGTTCAGTCACAGATCAAGCCCCACGAACACCAACATCAAATCAGAAGCATAGAAATCAGAATTGGAGCATAAAGGTGCAAGCCCTAAAATTCGAAAATCTTTTGATCTTATGTTAGATGTAAATTTTTTTGTGTTAAATATGTTGTATGGGCTGTTAATCAATGATCTGGGTTGCTAGATGTTAAACCCATAACATCTAGAGGCTCGGATTTGATGATTTTCTAAATCTGGAAATTTTTGAAAATAAGGGTCTGACAGTGAATGTCAGTTCCCACAGATCTCAATCTGTTATGTGTTTTTGTGTTTTTAAAGTTTTTACTTGTAGTATGTTAGGAGATCTTTAATATGAAACTTGAATTAAGTCCATATCTATTGTAGATTAAAAGTTATTTAAGGTCAAAGTGGGTTGACCAAAGATTGACCATTTCTTGAAACCAGATTCACCTACGTAAACCTCTCGCGTTGTTTTGCAGAGCTTGGATCTTGCTAGGTTTAAGTTGTTTTGCCATGTTGTTGTTTTTTTGTTGTAGACTGACATGAAGACTACATGTTAAAGCTTTTATATCACCTATAAACATAAAAGAATTGATCTGAATGATGGTCAAACGTAGCTAGCTGAAACTGCTCAAGAACATTTTTGGGAAACCCAGAAATGTTCAAGAACAGTTCCGGGGAGGTTACTTTGACCGGCCCATTTATCTTGATCGTGTTGATGTTATGATGATCTCATGTTATTTTATTGTTACATGCCATGTACTCTATAGGTATGAACCATTATATCACATGAAACAAGGTTGGAACCTAAATTAAATAGAGCACGAAACTAGGAACTCCAACTTCTGGGTTTCTGGGAAAACCCAGAAACACTCTGACAGTGAGTTTGATGACTTAGATCCTTCATGTTATTGATATTTAGACATGAAAAGGTTTTAGACCTTGTACTCTGTTAGCTTTTCTATACAGCCCGACGTCTAGACCAACCATATCATCAACAGATTTCATGTTTAAAGGCCACAAAAGGCGTTGACCTACCATGACCGAAATTTCAAGCAAATTTCGAAAACATGATGAACATGTCTGACAGTGATTTCAGAGATTTATATCTTCCTCATATGTTATGATCTGACCCATATGTTGATTTACACTTGAAGCATTACATCAATACTATAAGATCCAAGTTATAGCTAGCCCAAAAACACTACACATAACGAATTAAAGATGGTCAAAGGAGGTACCCTTGAGCACCGACTGTCAGTTTTCTTGAGCCTCAAGAACACCTATCGCGACAGAAATTTGATAAGTGGATTTTATATACACGAATCGATATTCATTTCAAGTTTAAATTCGTAGTTATCTTCATGTTTTGTGTTCGTTTTTACTCGTTTTGTGATATTTTATGTGTAGGGTGGTCATGGATGCAATTGGTGGGGAAAAACGGTCTTTTTGGAGCAAAAGTGGAAAAAAGTTGGAGATTGAAAAATTTGAAGTCGATTAGCTATGCTTGCGGGGATGACTTGTTTCTGTATCTGCACCCCCATAGGCGCGGTCCGTCCTGATCTGAATCTGTCCTATTCTATTTCGAAGTCTGCTAGAGTTCAGTTTGTGGGATTGGGCTGATGCGTTCGGACTCTAATAAAAGAACAATTCGGCCAGAAGAGAGGGGAGCTTGCTACTACATAGAAAAACAACAATCATACAACACAAAGGCAAGAATTCAAGAGCGATTTCAAGTATTGAAGAGCGAACGTTGGAGGAGTAATTTTCAGAGATTATCACGACAGTTGCGAATCAAGGCGACGTGAAGGGGTTTTCTTTATTCTTCTTCTCTTTAGTCTTATTTGTAATTGGGATGATGTTTTCAACAAATTATTCGGTTTTAATTCATTTGTTATGAACTAATTTACTTATTAGACTTGTGATGATCTTGGGTTGATGGATCCTTGGGTGAAACGATGATTCTATAACTTTGATTTCCAATTCAATAAGATATTTTCGGTTTATCTATATTAATTTGGCGTGAATTTATGAATTGCACGATCAGCGATTCTTCATTGTGGTTTTGAAAGAAATCGAGAGAGGAGATTCGAATCTAGACCTAGTTAATATAGCATGTGTCATGAATTTTGTCGATAGCAGATTTGTGGATTGATGTTAATATGGTATTAGTGCATCGAGAGTTGGCTTTTACTACGTTCGTGTTCTTGATTAATAAACTGGAATATTAAATTAAGTTGGAATAAAGGTTTGAAAATCAGAGTGAAGCTCAGGGTGAAATCATAAGTCTAATTCTCCATTAACTGTTTGAGATTCCGGATTTTGTTATTGGTGACTATTTTGTGATAGTTAATTTCCTTATTAATTTAGTTTTTTTAATAATTTAAAACCATTGAATTGATTAGTTTAATAAAATTAGGGTTAATACAAAATTGATAATTATGAAGTTAAGATTCTTGATATTTTGTCCTCGTGGGAACGATACTTTATTCACTACTATATTACTTGTTGACCACGTGCACTTGCGTGTTTTTAAGTTTTTAAGCGTATTGATTTTCACCAACAAGTTTTTGGCGCCGTTGCCAAGGATAATTTAGCCGAGATTTTAATATTTGTTTTTACAATATCAGTTTAATTAGTCCAGTTTTACTTAAACATTTTTATTTTTGTTTTCTCTATTTCAGGTTTTCGACATTGGTTTAATCAAACCGATCTAAACATCGGACTTGCTTCCTTTTGAGGATGACATTGTGATTTATTTCAAAAGTTGAGTAAGTGGATTGAGGAAACGAGGAGCAATTCAAAATTACGATAAGGAAGAAACGATGGGCTGCCAAGACCCGGAAGCGTTAAGGGATTTTGCCACACCTAGGGTGGTGATCTGCAGATTGAGCATTACTAGGCTGCGCAATTCTTTGCGAACACTTTTGAAATAAAGCCTGAGACCATTCGGATGATGCGAGAACTCATATCGGTTTTTGGGGAATGGCAAACGACGATCCGAATGAGCATTTGATCAGTTTTCTGGAAATGTGCGACACGTTCAAGTACAATGGGGTCTCGGATGAGGCAGTGAGACTTCGCTTGTTCCCATTCACTTTACGGGACAAGGCAAAGAGTTGGTTACATTCTTTACCGTCGGGTTTGATCACCACGTGGGAGGATTTGGCTTAAAAATTTCTTGCCAAATTTTTCCCACCGGCGAAGACTGCGAAAATGAGGAATGACATCACAATGTTTGACTAGCAGAATGGAGAGTCACTATATGAGGCATGGGAGAGATACAAGGAATTACTTAGAAAGTGCCCACATCATGGATTGCCCAAATGGTTACAAATGAACACCTTCTATAACGGGCTACATGGAAATGTCAGAACTAGCATTGATGCGGCATCGGGCGGTGCATTCATGGCTAAGAGTTACGAAGAAGCCTACAATTTGATAGAAACAATGTCGGCAAATAACTACCAGTGGCCCACAGCAAGAATGACACAGACAAAGGCGGTTGGGATCTTGGAATTAGATGGAGTAACAGCTATACAAACACAGCTTTCTGCATTATCCATGAAGTTTGATCGATGAATGAGAGGGTAAATCGATGGCGAGGGCTCAAGTTCAACAACAAGTTCAAGAGAGTTATGGTAGTATGTGAATTGTGTGCGGGTGATCATCCGATGAAGCGATGTCTGATAAATCCGACATCCGATTCGGTTTATAGGCAACTACTGATAGAATTCATAAAATACTTACCAAAACACCTATAACTAGGGGAATAGGAACCACCCAAACCTTTCATAGAGCAATAATCAGCAAACTCAAGCTCCTCGACCATCATATACCCCTGGTTTTCATAGTCATCCACAACAGATTCAACAGCAGGACAGGAAATTTGATGGGGAGGAATCATGGGCAAGGTACATGACTAGCAACGATTTGGCTATGAAGAATCAAGCTATTGCTATCAAAAATATAGAGAATCAGATAGGTCAAATTGCATTGGCATTGAATAATAGACCACAAGGAACATTACCTAGCGACACCGAAAGAAATCCGAAGGGTAATCATGAGCAATGTCAAGAAGTTATGTTGAGAAGTGGAAATTACCTCGGTGGGAATAGTGCGAAAAATTCAATGACACCAGAGGAAAAAGTTGATGACGATGAAGCGATGTGGAGGGTAACAAAAATGAGGAAACAAAGTTAAGCAATGAGTCGATTGTTTATCCTCCACCGCCATTTCAAAGAGAGGTCTAAAAAAAAAAATCGGATAAGCGATTTGCAAAGTTTTTAGATGTGTTCAAGAAACTCCAGATTAACATCCCATTCGCAGAGGCCCTAGAACAAATACTGAGAGTTATGCGAAGTTTATGAAGGAATTCATCGAGGAAGAAGAAATGGGAAGACTTCAAAATAGTGGCACTAACAGAGGAGTGTAGTGCAGTGTTACAGAAAAAGCTTCCACCAAAACTCAAAGACCCGGGAAGCTTTATTATCCCATGCACGATCGGGAAGATGTCGTTTAACAAGTGCTTATGTGATTTGGGGCGAGTATAAACTGATGCCATTATCGGTATATTCAAAATTGGGTTTGCAAATACCAAAGCCTCTGAATATTTCATTGCGGTTGGCGGATAGGTCGGTCACATATCCGAGAGGCATTGTAGAGGACATTTTGGTAAAAGTGGATAAGTTTATATTCCCTGCGGACTTTATCATACTTGATTTTGTGGAAGATAAGAACATCCCGATCATCCTAGGGAGACCTTTCCTGGCCACGGGAAGGACACTCATAGACGTGCAAAAAGGAGAACTGACAATGAGGGTCCAAGATCAAGAAATAAAATTCAATGTGTTCAAGGCCATGAAATATCCTACGGACGAGGAAGAGTGTTATCGAATGGATTTAATTGAGCAAATTACCAGCGAAGATATTAACAAGAGTTTGATCAATGATTCGTTAGAAACAACCTTATTGGGGGATGAAGAAAAAGACGACCCGAAATTTGTGGACTTATTATAGATGTTAGACTCTTTGCCACAAGTTAGCCAATTCAGAGCATCGGTTGAACCTCTGCACACCGAGGAGACAGTTGCAGAAAAATTGAAACCATCATTGGAGGAGCCACCGACATTGAAACTTAAGTCACTCCCTAAACATCTCAAGTATGCGTATTTAGGCGATTTAAATTCTTTACCTGTAATTATTTCTGCTATACTTAACGAATTGCAGGAAGAAAAGTTGCTGAGGGTGCTTAGGGATCATAAATCAGCAATTGGATGGACGATTGCAGATATAAAAGGCATTAGCCCCTCATTTTACATGCACAAGATTATGATGGAGGATGATGCAAGTCCATCGATGGAGCATCAACGTCGACTTAACCCATCATGAAGGAAGTGGTCAAGAAGGAAATTACAGAAATTATTGGATCTTTGGTATCATATATCCAATTTTCGACGATAAATGGGTAAGTTCGATTCATTGTGTGCCTAAGAAAGGGGAATGATTTAATTGAGAATGAGGATAACGAGTTAATTCCAACAAGACATGATGTGAGTTGGAGGGTGTGCATCGATTATAGGAGATTGAATAAGGCAACCTTGAAAGATCATTTCCGCTACCTTTTATCGATCAAATGTTAGACGGAGTTAGCGGGACATGAGTTTTACTTGCTTATTGGATGGATATTCGGGATATAATCGATTACTATCGCTCCCGAGGATCAAGAAAAGACAACATTCACTTGCCCTTACGGCACCTTTGCATTCAAGAGAATGTCATTGATTTTGTGCAATGCACTGCAACTTTCGGTGATTGTATGATGGCTATTTTCTGGATATGGTGGAGAAGAACATTGAAGTCTTCATGGACGATTTCTCGGTCTATGGGGACAATTTTGACACTTGCTTAGAGAATCTGGTCATGGTATTGCAGCGGTGTAAGGATACAAACCTCATACTGAATTGGGAAAAATGCCACTTCATGGTTGAAGAGGGCATAATTTTGGGACATAAGGTGTTGGCTCAAGGATTGGAGGTGGACAAGGTAAAGTTGGACATGATCGAGAAACTACCTCCACCGCTCGATTAAGGGCATTAGAAGTTTTACGGGGCATCTTTGGGTTCTCAGGAGGTTCATAAAAGACTTCTCTAAGATTGCAAAACCTCTGTCTGATCTTTTAGAGAAGGATGCCACTTTCGACTTTTTTGCGGAATGTAAGTCGCGTTTGACCTATTGAAGAAGAAATTAACTTCTGACCCGTGATAGTCGCACATGACCGAAAAATGCCATTCGAACTTATGTGTGATCGACGACTTATGCGGTTGGGGATATTTTGGCTAAAAGATGAGAGACAAGGTGTTTCATGCCATATAGTATGCAAGCAAAACACTCACAGAGACTCAACTGAACTACACTACTACGGAAAAGGAATTGCTTGCAGTGGTATACGCGTTTGACAAATTTCGGGCATACTTGATCGGGACTAAGGTGATAGTCTACACGGACCATTCGGCGATTCGGTACTTAATAGCGAAAAAAGATGCTAAGCCACGCCTTATCCGATGGATTCTCCTACTTCAAGAGTTTGATTTAAAAATTAAAGATAGAAAGGGGACGGAGAATCAAGTTGCCGATCATTTATCAAGGTTGGAAAATCCGGAGAAAAAGGATGAAGATAGATGCGTGATCAACGAGACATTCCCGGATGAGCAGTTATTTGGGTTGAATGCAGACTTAGCGAATTATGTGGTAAGCAAGACTCTTCCCCCGGATCTTATATGACAACAGAAAAAGAAGTTTCTTCATAACCTCAAGTGGTACATGTGGGATGAGCCGTATCTGTTTAAACAATGCGTCGATAAGATGATTCGACGATGTATCCCATATAGTGAAGTCCACAACATATTACAAGAATGCCATTCATCGGCACACAGTGGACATTACGGGAGTGAGCGCACAGCGGCGAAAGTTTTTCAATTCGGGTTTTATTGGCCAACGGTGTTCAAAGACGCCCACCAATTTGTGAAAACATGTGATAGGTGCCAAAGGGTGGGAAACATATCGAAACGGAATGAGATGCCCCTACAAACAATTCTTGAAGTGGAAATCTTTGATGTATGGGGCATCGATTTCATGGGACCATTCCCGTCGTCTTTGAGCAATTAGTATATTCTGCTCGCGGTGGATTACGTATCAAAATGGGTTGAAGCTGCAGCGTTACCATCCAATGATGCCAAGGTGGTCCTCAAGTTTCTACAGAAAAACATTTTCACGAGGTTTGGCACGCCAAGAGCAATAATTAGTGATGAAGGTAGTCACTTCTGCAATAAGTCGTTTACAGCTCTTTTGGCTAAGTATGGGGTCAATCACAAGGTGGCTATAACGTATCACCCTCAAACTAATGGGCAAGCCGAGGTATCGAACAGAGAAGTTAAGAGGATATTGGAGAAAGTCTTAAATCCGAGTCGAAAAGATTGGTCACTTCGATTGGACGACGCATTATGGGCGTACCGGACTGCATACAAAACCCCAATCGGGATGTCACCTTATCAATTCTTGTACGGAAAGGCATGTCACTAATCGGTGGAGCTACAGCACAAGGCTTACTGGGTCATACAGAAATTGAATTTTGATCAAGCCGCGGTAGGAGAAAAGAGGCTACTCCAACTAAATGACCTCGACGAATTCCACCTCCAAGCCTACGAGAATGCCAAGCTATACAAAGAAAAAGTTAAAAGATGGCACGACCAGAAAATTGTGCAACGAACATTCGAGCCGGGTCAAGCAGTCCTCTTGTTCAATTCACGGCTGCGATTGTTCCCCGAAAAGCTTAAGTCAAGATGGTCAGGACCATTTACTATAAAACGAGTTTTCCCTCATGGCGCCGTTGAAATCTACAGTCGGAATCCATTAGAAACGTTCAAGGTCAATGGTCAACGGATAATGCATTACTGGGGTGGCGAGTCGAATTGGGACGCCGACAACATTACCCTCATTGATACACACATTAAAAAACAGGGGTAGTAGTCAAATTTGAATGACTTAAAATCAAGCGCTAATTGGGAGGCAACCCAATTTTTCTTTATTTTTCATAGTTCATGTTTAATTTGTTAGGATATAGTTTATGAAGCGATGAGTTAGGACTTATCAATTATAAAGTTTTGCTAAAAATCTCTGAAAAGTACTAAAAATCTCATTGAAACTCCAAGTCGTCATTATTCTAACATATTGCATGTTTTTGGTTTCAGGAGAGGTCCAACATGAGTCAGAGCAACAACGACTACGAAATGGAGGAAAATCGGAGAATTTTGCATCTCAAAATTTTTGCCAAATTTTTTAGCGATGGCGTGCCACGGGTAAAATGAGCCTCTTTAGTCTAACACCCCGTGGGGTGGGGGGTCCTGAAACCAAGCGGAACACGCTTTGTTATAAGGCACGACCCCAGCCTTAGTTCCTACACATATACACACGCCCACTCCTTCTTTTGCTCTCTCTTTCCCTCAACATCGCTACCTAGCTTCCATATCAACCCACTACTAACCATTACCTACATCACAACCCTCATCCCCACTACTAATTCCCATGATCTCCACTACCCAAACTTCGCAATCCCACCAACATCACCTATATATATCATCTCATATCTATTTCTTCCCATATTTATATTTTCAAATTAGGGCATTTGGAGAGGTTATTTTTGAGAGAGAATTCTAGTGCGTACTTGGGGCTTCATCTCATTTCTACCACATACACCAATTTCCAAGTTCAAATTTCAAAAATTGTGTAACTTAACCCCACCGCACGCCAAGTGTTTGATAAAGTGCTTGAACCAAGTTTTCGGGTACGTAAGTGTTTACTAGCAAGAGTTCACTACTGACATTCAATGGTGTCTCAACCAATACCCAAACGCCAATGGGGGGCTAGTTCAAGCGCCGCTCCACCGCCAACCACCTATGACCGCCGAAAATTTGTGAGTGCCGCCGCCGACTGTTATGAGTACATGCAATCTAAGGCACTTACACCAGAATGTGGTTTGGCCCCTGAGGGGAAAAACGGGGAGATGATGTCCCAAATTCACCAAAAGGGGTGGATCAAATTCACCGAACATCCGACACCGCATGATGGTTAATATTGTCGAGAATTCTATCTGAACGCCAAGACAAAGCTCCTTTCAAAGCGTTTGTGCGGGGTTGAATGGTTCCGTTCAAAGATGATGCAATCAATGCTTATTATCAGTTGCGGGTGCCACGCCATTGTCAGTATGTACAAATGAGGGATTTTGGCCCGGATTATGAGGAGGTCATTAAATTTGACAAAGCCGGGCACATCTTGGACCAAAGGGAGGAAGGGAGGAACAATGTTCAATAACAAGGACTTAAGCCGGTATGGAAAGATATGGTACGCATTTTTATGTGCGAAATTGCTTCCATCCCAACACACTTTGGACGTCACCAAAGAGAAGGCGTTTCTGTTATACGCCATTGTACAAGACTTCATTATCGACATCATCAGTTTCTCCATCCGCCGGTGCTTACGTGGAAATTTTTCGGGCGGTTTGCCACACCCTTCACTTATATGTGCGTTGTCAACACCGGGGTGCATTATTCTAATGATGAGCCCACTCAACCGCCGCTTGCTTTTCTTGATTATAGAATGATTGCGCGGTATTCAGTGTGGGGTGGAGGAGAGTCACATCCACGGGGTTTGGGTTTTATTTTTTCATCGGCGTCGGAAGAAAAAGTCGATCGATGCCAAAATACTCGGGGATGAGGATGAAACAATGGGAGATCAAGGAACCGAAAGCGGTACTGCAGGGTGAGGCAATTTCTAGTACTCGGTTCCTTGAGTTCGAAATCAAATGAATCGCATAATAGGGCGGCAAAGACTGCTGGAAAATGAGGCGATTAGCGTCTTGCCAAGATCATATGTTTGATGCCATGAACGCGTCTTTCGCCTCATTCAACACAACACTTCAGAGTTTTAACCCGGCGGCCCAATTTCCGTATTAACAACCCGGTCCATTACCGCGATTTCCTCCTAGTGATTCCGATGAGGAAGAGCACCAACCACCGCCCCAGACTTAGACGATTCCAGGGAAGTCCTTTTGCACTTTATTGTTATCCAATGAGGGCATTGTCTTATTTAAGTTTGGGGGAGTAATTTGTTTAGTTGCATACATGCATTTCTAAATTTTTGTTGTCATATCTAGTTTTGCATTATAGAATAGGTATTTGCTTAGTAGTTAGGATTTTGCATTGTTTTCATATATCTAAAAAAAAAGGATTTTGCATTGTTTTCATATATCTAAAAAAAATAAAAATAAAAATAAAAAAATTAGTTAAATAGTGTGTTTGCATATGTCCAACGGTGTCGCATTTTCATGTTATTTTTGTGGGCCAATGATGAGATTGTGAACAAGTTAACCAATATAGTATGGATTATTAGAACTGTGATATAATTACTGTTATGAATTGATTCTTGGACTTGTTTGATCTTTATTATAAAAGGGTAGCACTAATAACATCTTTGTTGACCGGTCAGTTCAAATCGATACATAAAATGTTTCTAAAGGATAATGCTAGGGTGAACCCGAAAATGACAAGGATAGGCAGTGAAGGCTTAAATTAGGCAAGAACCTAAGTTTGGGGGAATATATGTGGGGTATATAAGCTTTAAAAAAAAGAAAAAAAGAAAAAAAAAAGAAAACATGTTGAGTCTTGTGGTGGGTTGAGGAGAAACACTCCCCATAAACACAAGCGTGAGATGGAGCGTAAAACACACTCACCAACCATCTATCAAAAGAAAAAGAAAAGGGAAATAATCACGGGAAAAGAGTAAAAAGCCCCCGTGTAAAAAAAGAAAAAAAAAAGAGAAGGAAGAAAAGAAAGTATAAGTATCCTGCATGTACCCTTGAATTTGGTTGAGTTTAATTTTAGTTGAATCGTGCCTATCTTTGAGATTTTTAAGTTTGCACTGTATGATTCCTTCTAAGAACTTGTTTATGTATTGAATTTGGGTCCGTATCAGTTATCTTAGATGTTAATCACACACGCACGCTATACCAGTGATAATTGTTTAAGAATTGAGAATTAATACGTAATTGTGGATTGGTTTGGATAATTTGTATTGTAAAGTTGCTTGTTTTCTTTGGTAGATGGGATAAATCGTTTATGCGATGTGGTTGGATTTTATTTAGATTGTTATTGCATTTCATTCATTGCATTGCATAGCATGTAGTTTGTTTTGTGCTCGAGGGACTATGCGCTTTAAGTTTGGGGATTTTTGATAAGTGGATTTTATATACACGAATCGATATTCATTTCAAGTTTAAATTAAGTAGTTATCTTCATGTTTTGTGTTCGCTTTTTACTCGTTTATTGATATTTTATGTGTAGGGTGGTCATGGATGCAATTGGTGAGGAAAGGCGGTCTTTTGGAGCAAAAGTGGAAAAAGTTGGAGCTTGAAAATTTGAAGTCGATGGCTATATGCCACCGGTAATGGCTTGTTTTTTACTATACCCCTCTTCGCCAGGTATGGGGGTCCCATTCTGAATCCTCCTATTCTGTTTCGAAGTCTGATAGAGCTCGGTTTGTGGGATTGGGCTGATGCGTTTGGACTCTAATAAAAGAACAATTCGGCCAGAAGAGAGGGGAGCTTGCTACTACATAGAAAAACAACAATCATACAACACAAAGGCAAGAATTCAAGAGCGATTTCAAGGATTGAAGAGCGAACGTTGGAGGAGTAATTTTCAGAGCTTATCACGACGGTTGCGAATCAAGGCGACGTTAAGGGGTTTTCTTTATTCTTCTTCTCTTTAGTCTTATTTGTAATTGGGATGATGTTTTCAACAAATTATTCAGTTTTTAATTCATTCGTTATGAACTAATTTACTTATTAGACTTGTGATGGATCTTTGGGTGAAACGATGATTCTATAACTTTGATTTCCAATTCAATAAGATATTTTCAGTTTATCTATATTAATTTGAGTGTGAATTTATGAATTGCCTGATCAACAGTTCTTTGTGGTTTTGAAAGGAATCGAGAGAGGAGATTCGAATCTAGACCTAGTTAATATAGCATGTGTCATGAATTTTGTCGATAGCAGATTTGTGATTATTGTTAAGGTAGAGATACGCTTGACATCGCATGTAATCGTATAGAGAGCTTAAACTTCAACCTTCTTTGATTGCAGTTCACATAGAGATATAGTGAGTCGGTTAATTTAGGTGTTTAATGAATTTCTATCTTAATTGTGGATTGATGTTAATATGGTATTAGTGCATCGAGAGTTGGCTTTTACTACGTTCGTGTTCTTGATTAATAAACTGGAATATTAAATTGAGTTGGAATAAAGGTTTGAAAATCAGAGTGAAGCTTAGGGTGAAATCATAAGTCTAATTCTCCATTAACTGTTTGAGATTCCGGATTTTGTTATTGGTGACTGTTTTGTGATAGTTAATTTCTTTATTAATTTAGTTTTTTTTATAATTTAAAACCATTGAATTGATTAGTTTAATAAAATTAGGGTTAATACAAAATTGATAATTGTGAAGTTAAGATTCTTTATATTTTGTCCTCGTGGGAACGATACTTTATTCACTACTATATTACTTGTTGACCACGTGCACTTGCATGTTTTTAAGCGTATTGATTTTCACCAACAAGTTTTTGGCGCCGTTGCCAAGGACAATTTAGCCGAGATTTTAATATTTGTTTTTACAATATCAGTTTAATTAGTCCAGTTTTACTTAAACATTTTTATTTTTGTTTTCTCTATTTCAGGTTTTCGACATTGGTTTAATCAAACACGATCTAAACATCCAGACTTGCTTCCTTTTGAAGACGACATTGACAGACGATTTCAAAAGTTGAGTAAGTGGATTGAGGAAACGAGGAACGAATTCGAAAATTCTGATAAGGAAGAAACGATGGCTGCCGAAGACCAGAAAGCGTTAAGGGATTTTGCCACACCTAGGGTGACTGATCTGCAGTTGAGCATTACTAGGCCTGCAATTGCTGCGAACACTTTTGAAAGAAAGCCTGAGACCATTCAGATGATGCAGAACTCATGTCAGTTTGGGGGAATGGCAAACGACGATCCGAATGAGCATTTGATCAGTTTTCTGGAAATGTGTGACACGTTCAAGTACAATGGGGTGTCGGATGAGGCAGTGAGACTTCGCTTGTTCCCATTCACTTTACGGGACAAGGCGAAGAGTTGGTTACATTCTTTACCGTTGGGTTTGATCACTACGTGGGAGGATTTGGCTTAAAAATTTCTTGCCAAATTTTTCCCACCGACGAAGACTGCGCAAATGAGGAATGACATCACAATGTTTGACCAGCAGAATGGAGAGTCACTATATGAGGCATGGGAGAGATACAAGGAATTACTTAGAAAGTGCCCACATCATGGATTGCCCAAATGGTTACAAATGAACACCTTCTATAATCTGCCACATGGAAATGTCGAACTAGCATTGATGCGATCTGGACGGTGCATTCATGGCTAAGAGTTACGAAGAAGCCTACAATTTGATAGAAACAATGTCGGCAAATAACTACCAGTGGCCCACAGCAAGAATGACACAGACAAAGGCAGTTGGGATCTTGGAATTAGATGGAGTAACAGCTATACATGCACAGCTTTCTACATTATCC
Source organism: Panax ginseng (assembly GCA_020205605.1). Lineage (NCBI taxonomy): Eukaryota > Viridiplantae > Streptophyta > Magnoliopsida > Apiales > Araliaceae > Panax > Panax ginseng. The sequence goes on along the minus strand of CM035136.1, from coordinate 99,680,333 downwards.
ATGAAGTTTGATACGATGAATGAGAGGGTAAATACGATGGCAGGGGCTCAAGTTCAACAAGAAGTTCAGTAGGTTATGGTAGTATGTGAATTGTGTGCGGGTGATCATCCGACGTGCAGCAAAGGTAATAAATCCAAAGATCCGCTCAGTTATAGGCAACTACAATAGAATTCGCAAAATACTTACCAAAACACCTACAACTAGGGGAATAGGAACCACCCAAACCTTTTGTGGAGCAATAATCAGCAAACTCAAGCTCCTCGACCATCATATACCCCTGGTTTTCATAGTCATCCACAACAGATTCAACAGCAGGACAGGAAATTCGATGGGGAGGAATCATGGGCAAGGTACATGACTAGCAACGATTTGGCTATGAAGAATCAAGCTATTGCTATCAAAAATATAGAGAATCAGATAGGTCAAATTGCATTGGCATTGAATAATAGACCACAAGGAACATTACCTAGCGACACCGAAAGAAATCCGAAGGGTAATCATGAGCAATGTCAACCAGTTATGTTGAGAAGTGGAAAACACCTCGGTGGGAATAGTGCAGAAAATTCAGCAACACCGGAGGAAAAAGTTGATGACAGTAACGCACTTGCATGTTTTTAAGCGTATTGATTTTCACCAACAAAATTGTCGCTAAAGCCTTTAGCGACGGATTTAATTATTTTTGTTTTATAATTTCCGAAAAATACATTAAAAATAGAAATAAATTCCTAAAAATTATAAAATCATTTTTAAAAATTATTTTAAGTTATAAAATTTAACTTTTAATAATTTGACATATTTTAAATAAATATTAATATTTATTTGGATATTATTGGTATTTAATTTATTTAATAAATATATTAAATAAATAAATTAAAAATGATTTTATTGTATTAAAAATCATTTTAAATAATAATAAGGTATTTAATAATATTTGAAGTTATAAAACATAACTTTTAATATTTTAAGATAAGTTTCATTAATTATTAAATATTAATGATATTAGATTTATTTAGTAATTATATTAAATAATTAATTAAAAATGATTTTAATATTATCAAAATCATTTTAAATGAAAATAAATAGTTTAAAAATATTTTAAGTTATAAAATATAACCTTTGATATTTAAAGGTAAATTTCATCAATAATTTAATATTAATGATATTAAGTTTATTTAATAATTATATTAAATAAATAGTTTTAAAATGGTTTTATTGATTTAAAATCTTTTAAAAGAAAATAAATGAATTAAAAATATTTGAAGTTATAACTAATGACTTTTAATATTTTGATAAATAATAAATTAATATTCTAATATTAATGGTAATTATTTAAAATTGATTTTAAATGTTTTAAAAATTATTTAAGGGTAATATTAATACTTTAAAAATATTTTGAGTTATTATAAATAACTTTAATATTTTGGCAATAGTTTCATTAATAGTTTAATATTAATTAAATATTAATGATAATAGAATTAGTTAATATTTAAATCATTTAATAATGATTTCAGTGTTTGAAAATTCATTATAAAGTATAATAATTATTTAAAAATTATTATAAGGCTATGAATAATAATATGACTGATATTTAAAATATCTAAACGAATATTGAACTACACGATAGAGTCTTAGACTCGACATTTACCCGATAAAATCGTCGGTACACCGAAATATTTCAGAAATTGATCAAGACTTAGATAAATTGACTAGATATGTGTTTATTGGTGAATCAATAACTGTTAAACATATGTGATAATGTGATTAGGTTATGGGCTGACTGTAATTAGCAGTACTATGTGATATGATATATTATTCTAATTGAACGAATGATCTTATTACTGATAGGTAGTTGTATAAAAGATTAATCTAAGTTGCGTTATTGTAAGCAGCAGCTCAGGCAAGTTTCCTAAACTTACTCCAATTATTATTGAGCAAGTATCCGAACTATTCTTTATATTGTGCAAGTATCTTACTTTTACATTTACTTTATGCAATGGACATGGGTAAGAAAGTTTCAGAATCATTAACTCTATTATTATTGATTATGTATCCAATCTTTGTTATTGATTATGTATCCAATCTTTGTATTCATACAAGTTCTTACATTATCCGATCATTGTATTATCACTACACCAAAAATGGCCTCTATTGAAGGACAAATCCTTCACAAGACATACTATATCACTCACAAGTGATTTATTGCGAAGAAATATTTTCTTCACACGAGTGCTCGCATTAGACCTCCTCGCAATTGGGTATCCTTCGCTAAGTAGTAACTAAATGTTTTTTGTGGAAGGATATATTGTGAATAACTTTTTATTCACAAATTGTATTTAGTAATGGAATATTGTTATTTAGTGAAAGATTGGTTTCCTTCACAAATAATATTTTAAGAAGGACTATTTGAAATTAGTGAATAACTTTATTCCCTCACAAATAATATATTATGAAGAACAAATTTATTTAACGAGAGAAAATTTTCCTTCACTAATTATAAATTGAGAATGTATCTTCAAATTAGTGAGGAAAATAATCCTTCATTGATGACTAACTAATTAACTAGAAAAGATTTAGTGACGAAAATAATCCTTCATTAAAATCCATTTCTCAAGTAAAATCTTTCACAAATTATAAATAATTTTCAAATCACTAATTTCATATTTATTATTATTAAATGCTATAATAAATATTAAATTTAATATTTTAAGTTAATATAAATGTCATACTTGTTTCAAACTAATTGATAAACTGCATAAAGAGCCAAAAATTAAAACTAATACTCCATATATAAATAGATAATGCTCAAGTCACGATAAGTACAGAATTTGTTATTGTACATTGAACATTAACAATATGATGGGTATGGGAGCGTCGAGGGAGTGGGGGAGTCTGGTATATCAAAGACTCAACGGGTCCTATCTCGTGATTGGGAAATGTTGGTCAAAACTCAATGAATCTGAGCCGTGGTTCAAATATTAGCAATGCCATAATCCAACAACTTCGTTCTCTGCTGCAATTAAGTTCTAAGACAAGCACTCTCATGGCAAAAAACTTAGGATGGCACAGACTGAACAAACATGATAGGGGATCACAATCGTGTATCTCAGGAATGTCGAGCTAGACACACGCATCCGTGTGCTCTACAGTGTCTTTCAATGTTGGGTGGCCTAACGCTGAATCGAGCTAATATCAATCCAATGCACCGAACAGGGATGGGACCAATGGGCCCACCAAAGTTGATGGCAGGCATGAATCTTTACAAGAACCAGTTGCAACAACAGTTGCAGTTCAACAAAAGCTACAGCAGCAGCAACAACAAGAAACAACTAAAGTTGAAAGATTTATGTTTAAAACATAACTAAAAATCATACTTAATTCTGGTGGTTCAATCATGCTTCAGCTAATATTATCCACAAAATCTTTCCAAACTAATCCGTCCCAATTTTCAGAACCCCAGTACCGGCAGACCTGAAAATGAAAGCACCCTAAAATTATGAACTAGTTTGCAGGCACAAATTTAAAGCACAAGTATAGTGATGAGATTAGATGGGGACAGAACCTTGCATATGAATGAATGTTGCTACTAGTACAATGTAGTTTATCTCTCTTATGCAGTGGAATTCATTTAGAAGGAATCTAAAACAAATTGCATTTTAGTACACAATGAATGATGATAAAAATGCAATGATTTTTAGTTGGTCAAAATTGAAGGAGATGACTACAGTACCTACTTAGGTTAGGTAGACATTTATATATATGATACTAGCAAAGTATCCTATTAGAACGGTCCCTACCCCCTAACATTATGTTTATGAGATTTAAGTGGACAGAAAAAGAAAGGAATAATTATGATCCATAATGACAGAACATGTAAATTAAATGCCTCGACTTCTTAACAAATTTGAGTGTTCATGGAATTTTCCTACATGGGGTCTTCTCCTTTTGACATATTTTTCCAGAGGCAAAGAGAGGATTAGTTGAAACATGATATATATATATATATATAATTAACTAAAAAAGTAAAAGGTCATGGTAATGGCATGAATAGACAATCAATAATATATTCTTACAAGATTTTCAAGTTAGAAAATGAGCTCAGTTGTTTTGAAAGTTGTTCAAACAAACCACAGTTTCTTAACAATCTACAAGAAATAGGAGGAGATTCAAAGATTAATATTAATACACAGAAACCTAGAACAAATACTTGTACGAATCCTTACAATATGGACAGACTTGTAAAGTTTCCCAAGAAGTCAAGAGAGGAATCGCCCTTGCTAAGATCACCAATTCTCCTACATAAATTAAAGACAAGGAAAATCATTGATTGAGAGAAACTACAGCTCTTAAATTATAAAACTGACTCGTATATATTTTGAAATTTTGAGAAATTAAAGCATGCACATCCTTACAGGTCTTCCAGTTTGGTTAGATCACCATAATCATGCCTTAAATTGGACCTTCAAGATTGTTTCTCAGCATATCCTCGTTATAGATTAAAACTTGTTGGGGAATCACTATAATTTACTAGGTCAATATTTAAAAGGATTAAAACCTCTCAATCCTAAAATATACAAATACATACAAGTTTCTTGAGATTCGTGAGAGTTCCAATTCAGAAGCTTTCCCAGAAAAAAGATTATCGATGCCCACCAAGCAAAAAAAAAAAAATTGTGTGTCAAATTACCTAACATAAAGAGGTCATCATTCATCAGCTTAAGACCATTTGAAGGAAAGTTGTAAGGAGGTACAAAGTGTGGAGGAGTTTCAAATTTGATACTTGTTATGGAATTGGTCCACTCACTCCACTGCTATCGATATACCCCGAACCCATCCATCACAAAATCATTATTATTCAGAATTTATGGTTAAAATTACTTGCTAAAAAATTAGTGCAAAAGAGCATATAAATCAAAATCAAACAAACAGACATGCAATACATGATTGTACTTAAAGAGTACTTACAATTTGCTCTAAGGCGGTTAACTTCCCGAGCTCGGTGGGAAAGGATCCATGGAAATTGTTTGAGCTAAAACTTCATATAAAATTCAAAGGACTAGGAATCAACAATATAATAATAATAATCTGAAGCATAACCGAAGCAACTCTAGTCGCCTAATACTACCGAAGTACCTCTAGCCGCCGGCGTCAGTTCGATCGACTGAGATGGTGAGAGCGAGATTCATGGATCGAGATGGTGAGAGAGGAGATTCGATCGACTGAGATGGTGAGACGGATCGACTGAGATGATGAGATTCGATCGACTGGACTGAAAGGGTTAGAGATGAGACAATCGACTGAAAGGGTTAGAGATGATCCAAAAATTGTGCTTGTTGATGTGATTCTCGTCGTCGGCAAGGGTAAGAACTTCACTTTCATCTACATATATCAATGCCAATTGCTTCAAGGATTTGGGCCTCCACGAAAGGGCAGATACGGGCCTTGGCCATCACCGGAATTGTGACGGCATGTTTAATTATGAAAAAGTCCTATTTTTGAATTTTTTTTCTTATGGTTTAGTACTGAACTAATTAAAAAAAAAATAAATAATTCAAAAGTCTTTGTTAATTAAATCTCTCCCAAATTGTTATTTAACTGAATATTAAATAAAATACCAAAAAATAAAATTACTTTAAATTAATCTCCAAGACTTTTTTGGATTAATATTATATACTTAAAATAAAATTTAAAGTCTTTTGGATTATTTAAATTTATTTTTATTTAACTTTCTTTTTATTTAATTATGATCATAAAAATAAACTTTTATGGAGAAATTTTAAATTTTAACATAGTGTAAAGTTATTTACTTTATAGTTTATTAAAATAAATAGTTGATATTGTAAGTTACTTTAAAAGTGTTATTAAAATTAAATTTACTATTGTAAAAAATTTAAGGTATTTACATTCACCACAATTAATTCAAAAAAAATTATCTAGAACAAGATAGCGAAAATTTTTATCCCTCGCAAAAAACTTTTGAATAATGATATATAGTGAGTAATAATTCCTTCACTAAATAGATTTTTTCCTCGCAAATTTTCATTATAAATTGGCTCCAAAAATCTTTCTATCGTCCCAATTTTGCGAGGAAAAAAATATAAATTGTGAAGGATGTTTCTTTCGCTAATAACTATATTGTCACTATACTGTTTTCCTTCACTGTTCCTTCGCTAAACAACTCCTCATGTGAAGGAATAAATTTCTTCACAAAATTTCCTTCACTAGAGGCCATTTTTGGTGTAGTGTATTGTATAATTCAGATATTTATTCTGTTCGTTAATTCGCATATAGGGTCGGACAAGTGTCCCCACTTAGATAATCATTGTATTTAATCATATGTTGATACATACTTATTGATTTCAAGTATGTATACGTTGACTTAAAAGCCGTCTAAGCTATTTGATTCAGCTAGACATAAAAATATTGTTGAACAAGATATAACGTTTTTGTATCCAATCACATTGTTTTGGTTCGGATTCCAGACTAATTATGAACATCCCGAACACGGGAAAACTTTTGTGCACCTAAGGTGGATAGAGTGAACGATAATATCGTTCTTGCATGTAGTATTGATCAATACAGGGCATAACGGGCTGATCACCCCCCATGCTCGTGAGTTATGACGGTTTACAGATGAATTTCTGTTTAACCTTTTTGAAAATAGAAAAAAATGTTCATAGTATGTTGACTGATCTCCAGTTATAGTCAATACGTAGTTTCAAAAATTTCATATGGAAGTGATACGTTGTTATTATTGGTTCAGCTTACTTCACAACTGTTGATTCGTTGTAGAAGTGTCTTTCAAAGAAAACATTTAATTCTTTCAGCTAATATATATTATTGTTATTACTTGCTGGGCAATCAAATGCTCATTCTTGATTTAAATTTAAATGTTTTCAGCTAAGTATAATCAACCAGAAGGTTCATGCAAGAACAAGGGGAAAGGAAAGCTGTTCGAATGAGATTTATAATATTATGTGTAATAGTTAAAGTTTATTAAGACAATGATAATTATTATCTATGATGTAATGAATGTTTAAAGGTCGCGTACCTGGATTTAGACTTTGATATATGTTAATTAAGTTTGAATTTTATATTATTGTTATTATTATTAGTATTATTCAGCTTATAGAAATGGTGTCGTGAAACACCGAGTTCGGGTTTCAAGTACCCGGATTTGGGGGCGTCACAGAGGTCACTTGTATAACCACGCTTAGAAATTAACGAACATAATATATATCTTGATCTATAATAATAGAATTAAAGAACGTGTACAACATATTATAATCTAATAACTTACTTATACAGAATCATTGCATAAGTATATACAAAGGTTAAAATATTTGAACAATGAAAAAGAACAGTTCCGATATTCGCTTACGCATGTCCATTGCATAAAGTAAATGCAGAGATAAGATACTTGCCTGGTCTGCTGCTTACATTTACGCAACTTAGTTTTATCTTTTATATCGAGACCTATCATTAATAAGATCATTCTATCGATTAGAAATACATATCATAACACATAGTACTGCTAATTGCAGTCAGCACATAACATAATCACATTGTCACCTATGTTTAACAGTCATTGCATCATAAACAAATACGTATCTAATCAAATTATCTAAGTCCAAATCAATTTCTGAAACATTTTGGTGTATCGACGGTTTTATCGGATAATTATCAATTCTAAGACTCTATCGTGTAGTTCAATATTCGTTTAGATATTTTAAATATCAGTTAAATTATTTTGCATAGCCTTATAATAATTTTTAAATAATTATTATAATTTATCATGAATTTTCAAACACTTTGAAACCATTATTAAATAATTTAAATATTAAATAATTCTATTATCAATAATATTTAATTAATATTAAATAATTAATGAAACCATTGCCAAAATATTACGTTATTTATAATAACTCAAAGTATTTTTAAAACATTAATATTACCCTTAAATGATTTTTAAAACATTTAAAATCATTTTAAATGTTTACCATTAATATTAGAATATTAATTTATTATTTATCAAAATATTAAAATCATTTATTATAACTTAAAATATTTTTAATTCATTTATTTCCTTTTAAATGATTTTTAAATTAATAAAACCATTTTAAAACTATTTATTTAATATTTATTAAATAAATCAAATATCATTTAATATTAAATTTTAATGAAATTTACCTTTAAATATGGAAAGTTATATTTTATAACTTAAAATATTTTTAAACTATTTATTTTCATTTAAAATGATTTTATAATATTAAAATCATTTTAATTAATTTATTTAATATAATTATTAAATAAATCTAATATCATTAATATTAATTATTTAATGAATTTTTTCTTAAAATATTAAAATTTATATTTAATAACTTAAAATATTATTAAATACCTTTTTATCATTTAAAATGATTTTTAATATAATAAAATCATTTTTAATTAATTTATTTAATGCATTTATTAAAGAAATAAAATATCAATAATATCCAATTAAATATTAATATTTTATGAAAAATATGTGAAATTATTTACTATTTTTAAATGATTTTTAGAAATTAAATTAATTAAAACTAATAAGTCTGTCGCTAAAGCTTTTGGCGACAGTAAGTGTCGCCTTAGGTGTTCTTGAGGAACCCAGATCTTCAAAGTCAGTGTTCGAGTAGCCTACTTTGACCGGTGATAATTGTCAGATCTAAATGTTTCTGGGTTTGAAATTGAGTTAATGTTGTAGTAGTGATGTAGTACTACAACTCTAAACACGTTCTATGACCAAATCGTATCACAACAGAAAGATCTAAGCTTCAGAAAAGCTTGACGGAGTTGTTCTTCACGTTTTTGGGCTGCCCAGAAAATAAGGTCATGGCCGGTTAACGGTATTGATGGCCTTATATAGACAAATCTGTTGATGATATGGGTGGTCTAGACGTCGGGCAGTGTAGAAAAACTAACAGAGAACATTTTGTGAACAATGGACAAGTCAAAACATCATCAATTAGAAAGATCTGAGCCACTAAAATGTCTGTCAGAGCTGTTCTTCATTTTTTTGGGTTAACCAGAAATGAAGAACAGTTCGTATTGCCATATTTGGGCTTCTACAACTTGAAATCTATGTAATGCTTTAGTGATCTAATGGATCCAGTGTATAGCCAACATGCAAAGGAGCAGATCTATTACAAAACATTAATAACACAATAACACATAAAGAAGATAGGATTCGGTCAAACCATATCAGAGATAACATTCATACGTTTTCTGGGTTACCCAGAAAACGAAAATCATGTTCTCCTACCTACTTTGACCAGCCACTAAGATCAACCTGTTTGATGTTTAAGGGATATAAAGGCATGACTTTACAGTCCATATAACATAAAACAATCTTATTACCACAACATAATCAAAACAACAAACATGAGAAAGATTTGTAGACATGAACTTCTTGTCAGAACGTTCCGGGTAGCATCTGGGTTACCCAGATTAACTTGGTCATGGTCGATCAAACGATTTTGACCATCAATAACTTTCACTCTACAACAGATCTGACTCTGAATCAAGTTCCTGATCCAAGATCTCATAGAATACTACATATTCAAACATTTAAATCACCAAAACAATAAACAAGCACATATCTACGAGGACTGACATTTGACTGTCAGACACAAAAGCAAAAATTTCTAGATTTTGTAAAACACTAGATCTGAGCCTATAGATGTTATGGATCTAACATCTATCAACCCAGATCACTTAAATACACTACATATAACATGTTTAACACAAAAAACTAACATCAAACATATGATCAAAGTTCAAATTTTAGGTTTACGTTTATACCTTCTATGAACAAACTTTTGATTCTTGGCTTCTTGATCTATTATGGGTGATCTAGGAGCTTGATGTGGGACTGATCCACTACTCAATTTAGAAGGTTTTTGAGAGAGAGAGTTTGGTTGAGTATTTGGTCATAAAAGAGGCTTAGAAATAAATTTTCTCTCTCTTAATCTCTATATATTTTACATAGATGCCATGTATGCAGCTGAATATGGCTGATGTGCTGGAGATTTGTAGCTCATAGCTAGACTAGGTTGATGACTTGCCAAGATATGACAAGATTTGCTAGCAATAATTCAAGAATGGGACAAAAAGGGTATAGTGGTCATTTTGCTAGAAATTTAAATGGCAAATTTGTAAACTTGGCAAACCCTTAGGGTTTAACCCTAAGGTTTTTCCAAAAAATAGGTTTCTAGGATTTGGTTTAGGGTTTTTTAAAAATAAAAATAAAAATTTAGTTTCTTAAAAATATAATTTAGAGTTTACTATTTATAATTAGTTTTCTAATTACCTTTCTTGAACATTTAGGGTTTAAGATCCCATAATTAGCATTATGGCTTACAATTAGCAATTAGGGTTACTAATTTAGAAATTAGGGTTTCTAATAATTAGGGTTTTCAAATATTAATTAGGATTTTCTCTAATTAACATTCATTCTAATAATACACAACATAAATCATATAACATCATTACTACACAGTCTTGAACTCATAATTGAGTTTAACAAATAGGGTTTAACAAATTAATATTAGAGTTTTCACATTATACACCATAATTGACCAACTATTATCAACACACACATACAGTATATATTTATAGCACTGAAAAATAATATTATATTTAATATAATATTATTATTCTTATTCATTGCTCAAAATCCAAAATTAGGGTTTGGATCCATATCCATTTATCTTTCATATATAACATTATTGATTAAGTTAAAATAATCAACTTAATAATCAATTAAAATTCATATAACAAAATAGTAATTATAATAATTCCAATAATCATTTCATATATATTTTAAATAATACAAAAATCATATTTTCATGGAAAATAAATAATAAAAATATTTCTACTATAAAATTAATTATTATAAGAATATACTTTATAATGATCAATAATTCTAAAATAAAATTATTTAAAATTATTCATGTAATAAATAAATTTTATTTATCATATATATACATACACATTACTTGGCACATATTCCCACCTTTAAAATAAAAAAAATTTATATACAAATTTCTTATTTATTTATATAGAAAATATCGGGTTATTACATTCACCCTCCCTTATAAAGATTCCGTCCCCGGAATCACTGTTTTAAAACTTATATATACAAGGGTACATAACATACACAGTCATTTCAAATAGATCTCGATCAGATTCGATCGAACCAATGTTTAACTATTCAGCATAAAGCTTGTCTATCTGATTAAACGGAAAAATTGATTTCTAATAGTACTCAAATTCCTCCTTCAAACTTTATTTTTTTAAAAAAAATAATTACTCTATATTAAGAAAAATCATATATAAGAAAATAAAAGTTATTCGAGTAATACGTGGACTTCCATTCCCAGCTGCCACGGTATACTGGACAGTCATATTGAAGACTCTTGCGGTTGATTCTGTTGGTCCTTTACCTTATGCTCCGTTGATCCACACATGAAACACCCTCTATTCATCCTTGGATTGGGGCAGTTGGGAGATATATGTCCCTCCTGCCCAACTTGTAATACACAAACTTACCCTTAAGACACGCTCCTGAGTGATTCTTTCCGTAATTCCCACACTGCGCAACCTGTTTCTTTCCACCTCCTGGCCTATTTCTGGTATTCCCAAAATTTTCTCCTTTCCTTTTTCCAGTCCTACTACCACTATTTCCTTCTCCGGCTCTAGTTTGATTTGCTTCCCACCAAAAATTCGCCTCCCCTTTCATCGTATAGGTGACAAAATCTGTCTTTTGCCCCTCTGTTAATCTAGCTTTTACAAACACCTCTACAGGGTCAGTTAATCCTCTAAATCCTGGCGGTTCGATTGCCTTGAAGTCTATGCAGTTTGTCGATCGATTATCTGGCTGATTTCCCACGGCTGGTAATCCATTCTGCATAGCTTGAACGTCCATATTCGCCAAATTCTATATTAGGTTTGGTTGTCCTCCAGCTTTGTTGATAGGTTCTTCTATTTTTTGGTTTCATTTTCGTCTTGGCGGCATTATCTGATTAAATAAAACCATGTTCATCCAACTAATTCATAGTATTTACACCATATAGCATAGCACATACTGATTTAAATATCCGCTATCCCTTTTGTGACATAAAAGTCAGGAATCGTTGCCACAACTTATACAAAAGTTGAGAATATTACTTTACACAGACATACTTATTGTATACGCATCATAGAATCATACTTAATCAAGTAATACTAATAGCACTTATTTCTTACGCCTTCACTAAGGATCAATTACTTAGTATTCTATATATTCCATTATCCTCAATAATCCATTCACACATCACTATACCAAGTTCATCAAACTTATCACACATTATGGGTTCAGGAACTTATCACAATCATATGAGTTTAAGAATTTGTCCTAGTCAGACCTTTGGCGTCCATTCGCTGAGGGGTTCAAAAATTTCTTATAATTATGAGTCATGAACTTACCATAAGTAGGAGTTTTCAGAACTCGAGCTTAACCTTATATTCTCTAACTATACTCTACCTATCAGTTATACTATCAATTTTGGGTCCGATAATACCTTTTTCAGTATAATCACCTCATTAGGGTTGCTTACAGAGTGAGCCTCTAATTCAGTTATTTACTTTGGTATTGGCTCAATTATAGAGGTTAAATCCTTCTTTATGATCTGATGGTATCCTAATTCGTTTTCATCTGACATCTACACAAAAACTATCTTGATTAGCACGTAGTATATACACACAACAAATAATAATTTTATACAAGTTATCTTTTATTTTGTTTAACGATAAATTTATTCAATTCATCTCCTTTTAAACTCTAAATGAGTTATTTATATTTTCAACATTTCCCTCTGTTCTAAGGTTATAGCCTAAGGTCTATACCACCTAAGGTTTCTAACCCTAAGCTTTGATACCAACTTGTGACGCCCCCAAATTAAGGTACTTGAAACCCAAACTCGGTGCTTCACGATACAATTTCTATGAACTGAATAATACTAATAATAGTAACAATAATATAAATATCAAACTTAATTTACATATATCAAAGTTTAATCCCAGGTACGCGACCTTTAAACATTTATTACATGATAATTAATAGATATCATTGTCTTAATAAAGTCAAACTATTACATAAGATAACATAAGATTATTCTATTTGCTTTCCTTTCCCTTGTCCTGGCCTGAACCTTCCGATTGATCACACTTAGCTGAAAATATTTAAATTTAAAGCAAGAATGAGCATATGATTGCCCAGCAAGTAATAGCAACAATAAATATAAGCTGAAAGGATTAAATGTTTTCTTTAAATGACACTTCTACAACGCATCAACAGTTGTGAAGTACGCTGAACCAATAATAACAACATATTAAATCTATCTCAAAATTTTGAAACTATGTACTTATTATAAATGAAGAACAGTCGACAAACTATGAACTTTATTTTCAATTTTCGCTAAGGTTTAGCAGAACTTCATCCGCAAACCTTCATAACTTACGGGCGCAATGGTGATCATCCCAATGTGACCTGTATTGATCAATACTACATGTAAGAATGATATCACCGTTCATCTTATCCACCTTAGGTGCACAAAAGTTTTCCCATGTTCGGGATGTTCATACTTAGTCGGGAATCCGAATCAAAACAATTTGATTGGATACAATAATATTCTATCATGTTTTAACGATATTTCTAAATCTGTGTCTAGCTGGGTCAAATAGCTTAGACGACTTTTGATTGATGTATACATACCGAAAATCAATAGGTATGTATCAACATGTGATTAAATACAATAATTATCCAAGTGATGTCACGTGTATAATCATGCTTAGAAATTACCGAACATAATATATATCTTGATCTATAATAACAAAATTAAAGAACTTGTACAACATATTATAATCTAATAACTTACTTATACAGAATCATTGCTTAAGTATATACAAAGGTTAAGATATTTGAACAATGAAAAAGAACAGTTCCGATATTCGTTTACGCATGTCCATTGCATAAAGTAAATGCAAAGATAAGATACTTGCCTGGTTTGCTGCTTACAGTTACATAACTTACTTTTATCTTTTATATCGAGACATATCATTAATAAGATCATTCTATCGATTAGAAATACATATCATAACACATAGTAATACTAATTGCAGTCAACACATAACCTAATCACATTGTCACCTATGTTTAACAGTCATTGCATCACAAACAAATATGTATCTAATCAAATTATCTAAGTCCAAATCAATTTCTGAAACATTTCAGTGTACCGACGACTTGATCGGGTAATTATCGATTCTAAGACTCTATTGTGTAGTTCAATATTCATTTAGATATTTTAAATATCAGTCAAATTATTTTTCATAGCCTTATAATAATTTTTAAATATTTATTATAATTTATCATGGATTTTCAAACACTGAAATCATCATTAAATGATTTAAATATTAAATAATTATATTATCATTAATATTTAATTAGTATTAAATTATTAATGAAACCATTGTCAAAACATTAAAGTTATTTATAATAACTCAAAATATTTTAAAAACATTAATATTACCCTTAAATAATTTTTAAAACATTGAAAATCATTTTAAATGTTTACCATTAATATTAGAATATTAATTTATTATTTATCAAAATATGAAAAGTCATTTATTATAACTTAAAATATTTTTAATTCATTTATTTCCTTTTCAAATGATTTTTAAATTAATAAAACTATTTATTTTTAAACTATTTATTAAATAAATCAAATATCATTTAATATTAAATTTTAATGAAATTTACCTTTAAATATGGAAAGTTATATTTTATAACTTAAAATATTTTTAAACTATTTATTTTCATTTAAAATGATTTTTATAATATTAAAATCATTTTTAATTAATTTATTTAATATAATTATTAAATAAATCTAATATCATTAATATTAATGAATTAATGAATTTTGTCTTAAAATATTAAAAGTTATATTTTATAACTTAAAATATTATTAAATACCTTTTTATCATTTAAAATGATTTTAATATAATAAAATCATTTTTAATTAATTTATTTAATGCATTTATTAAATAAATAAAATATCAATAATATCCAATTAAATATTAATATTTATGAAAAATATGTCAAATTATTAAAAATTAATTTTTATAACTTCAAATAATTTTTAAAACTATTTTTGGAATTTTTAGAAATTATTTACTATTTTTAAGTGATTTTTATAAATTAAATTAATTAAAACTAATAAATCTGTCGCTAAAGCCTTTGGCAACAGTAAGTGTCGCCTTAGGTGTTCTTGAGGAACCTAGATCTTCAAAGTCAGTGTTCGAGTAGCCTACTTTGACCGGTGATAATTGTCAGATCTTAATGTTTCTGGGTTTGAAATTGAGTTAATGTTGTAGTATTGATGTAGTACTACAACTCTAAACACGTTCTATGACCAAATCATATCACAACAGAAAGATCTAAGCTTCAGAAAAGCTTGACAAAGTTGTTCTTCACGTTTCTGGGCTGCCCAGAAAATAAGGTCATGGCTAGTCAATGGTATTGATGGCCTTATATAGATAAATCTGTTGATGATATGGGTGGTCTAGACGTCGGGCTGTGTAGAAAAACTAACAGAGAACATTTTGTGAACAATAGACAAGTCAAAACATCATCAATTAGAAAGATCTAAGCCACTAAAAAGTCTGTTAGAGATGTTCTTCATTTTCTGGGTTAACCAGAAATGAAGAACAGTTTGTATTGTCATATTTGGGCTTCTACAACTTGAAATCTGTGTAATGCTTTAGAGATCTAATGGATCTAGTGTATAGCCAACATACAAGGGAACATATCTATTACAAAACATCAATAACACAACAACACATAAAGAAGATAGGATTCGGTCAAACCATTTCAGAGATAACATTCATACGTTTTCTGGGTTACCCAGAAAACGAAAAATCACGTTCTCCTACCTACTTGGACCAGCCACTAAGATCAACCTGTTTGATGTTTAGGGGATATAAAGGCATTGTGACGAACAAGATTTTTATAATTTAATTTTAATATTTATTGAAGTAAATAAATATTTTCGATAATTTAATTATTGAATTAAATAATTAATTGATGCAATTGTAGTAGATTAATTTAATTACATGTGTTACATTTATTAAATTAATGTAGAGAATTTTTATTATCAAAGTATGTGATTATGTGAGCTTATTGTATTAAAAGAAATACTAAATAAGCCTAATCTTTTTTAATTAATTTAATTATTAATTAGAGAGTTAATAATTTGACATTATTTATTAATGAGAAATTTAATTATGTGACTATGTGAATTTATGAGAATTTATGAGAATTATATTTTATTTAAAGTAAATTAAATAAAATATTGATTTATTTTATGAAGGAGTGTGACATTAATTAAACTATATGATAAAGCTTTATTAAATTAAATGGTTTTGAAATATATTAAGACTAGCCAAACATAGCCTTAGTGGGAGTTATTAGCAGTTACCCATGACTCAAGTTAATCGTAATTATCTTGCTGCATCAGTTCCTTTTCCCTTTTATTATAGACGCATTATTCTTTTATTTTCTATTTTTCCAAGTCTAAGAACAAAGCAATCACAGAGAGAGAGAATTAAGAATTTAGGAAATTGTGAGAGTGTAATCAACAGGTATTTGTGAAAGGATCATCAGCGATCATATCTTCTAATCTAAGCTTTGGGTAATTTCTCCAAACCCAAATTCTTCTTTTTTTACGTCATTGAGTTTTCATAGAAATATGGCTTTCAAACCTTTTGTAAAGCCTCCAGTAATTGAGAAAGGAGTAATGTTTATGGGTTATGTATGTATTAATATGTATCAAATCGTATTTAATTATATATATTATGTAAACCATGTCATCAGTTTCATGAAAATACGTAGTATATGATTGCTACAAAATTACAGAGTATGGGTTTTGGCCTTATGGCCCTTATACGTAATTTTAGCGTGTCAAACATAAATGATTTTGTAAAATTTATACTTGTGTATTATTATGCATGTTTTACGAAGATGCCAAACCTTAAACGAACGAATTCGGTGTTATAACGAATTCGTGGTATTAATTTTTATGATTTATGTTCAAAACCTTCAAGAACAGTGAAAATTATAGATTTTAATTCTATAATTAAGTGGTTAGATTGGTTAAAATCATTATCTAAATGATGGGTAATGATTATGTATGAATTATATCATGTGGGTATGTCTAAATTCGTGTAGAAATTAAGAAATTGATAGAAATTGGCATGTTCTCATGATTTTTCACGAATCGCCATTTCTTGAATCGGTACTGTGTGTCATGCCATGACGCTTGAGTCTCAAAGTCATAGATATACACTACACTTGCAAATGAGAAGCCTTTTAGTACTAAAGTGGCGCCACAGCGCCACTCTCCAGAAAGTTCAAAAACAAAAATTTTAAAGTGTTTAAGTCCATGAATGTGATGTTAACTTAATGTAATGAACATAAAATTATGTTATAAGTATAAAGAGATGTTAAAATAGATACTTAGCATATAAATAACATAATTATATGTGGGTTGAATTATTGAATACTTAATTAGCTTGTTATTCATGATGTGTAAATTATGTGACGAAGTGGTAATTTGACTAAGTATAGTCAATATTCGAATTAGACAAAAGAATGAGTTTATGATGATTAGTTAAGTTATAATTAACTGGTATTGTGAATGTGAATGGTATGTAGGATTAAATTCAAAGAATGTGCTTAGTGAAAGTGTAATCTATGTACGAGGCAAGTTTTCTAACCCTACTTGTCATTATTGTTCAAGTTTATTAGTTACCTCGAGTAAATTATCATTACTATTATTCAAGTTCAAATGTTATATTAAAGATTGATTATCTTTTCAAAGCATGATTCAGTTATACAATAATTGTCCTATTGTATACTTCTTGAGATTATTATTCAAATAGAATATCATTATTGTTGAACCTTATTAGATGTGACGCCCCCAAAATTAGGTATACATCACCCATCTTGAGTCGCCAGATACATGGTACATGTAATTTAAATACAACTTAATTATACAACGATTAAGTAAAAAATACGACAAAACATAGTATCATGAGTTTGAATACAAATATTGTCTACTAGAGAGTATACAAACTCAAAAGGAGTCCTCATTACAATTATTATCACACTATTTCACGTAATAGTGAGGACTACTAATGCACCATCTAGGACCACCACTGCTTGTTCCCCGACTAGTCCCAAATTTACATTCTCATTTCAAGAGAACGGTGAAAAGAAAGGGTGAGCTCAACTAGCCCAATAAGAAATATTATGACTAAGATAATGCGTAATAATTTATCGTTAGCCTTCAACAGTGTTAAACTTATAAAATATAATAACTATCAAGTTTAATCTATGATGAACAAGCAATCCATTAAAAGAGTCAAGTAGAGAATAAAATCTACTATCTTTTATGATTTAAAAGGTTTTTCATCACTTTTATCATTTGGGACTCACAATAAATAATCCACATCATCGAATCACCCCTGCACTACGGCCAAGGATATTCTTTAGTATCACGACCACAATTATCCATGCACTATGGGACGAGAATATTTGTGTATTCATTAATGGTCATGATCATGCTAACAACTGTCAATCAATGCACTATGGGCCAATGAGGACTTTTACCACATCATTTGTAACATTACGGCCATGATTACACCGAATAATCCCTGGTCATAATCATACCAAGTCCATCTATGCACTACAGGCCACAAATGACTTTCAAAAAATATAAATATGAGGATGATGACAATGATATAAGAATTCAATAAAACAAGTTCAAGAATTAATTTTTCCAAGAACCAATAACGTCCAAATTGTCAACATGATCTTTGCTTTGTAGAGTAAAATTCAAGAATGCTCGAAAGAATATTTCCATGAAAAGATCTCGGATGAAGCGCAAATATCAAGGATATTCCACTAATTTCATAGAGTATAGAAGTCAAAGTTTTAATCAACTGAGTATAATAAAGAATGGAATAACAAAAGAAATAACCATGCATGCGGTATTGTGATGAGGCGAGTTTATTCTAACGAGAATACTAAATAACGGAACCAATGTCAAAGTAAATTACATGCCAAGCGGATGTTCCAACAGAATAATAAAGAATGGAATAACAACAGAAATCACCATGCATGCGGCGTAAGACCCCAAATTTTTTTTTAATAAAATGGAATTTCCTTTATTTATTATTTTGAAATAGTAAGGGTTGATTTGATTAATGTGGTTAGTTATGGGTAAAATGCGTAAATATTTTAAGATAAGCAGGTGGTTATAAAATATTCATTGTTGTCGGGGAATATTCGTTTGGTCGTGAAATATTCTTACTGTCGGGGAATATTCGTATTGACAACAAGTAGCCTTCTTTAATGGGCCCCATAACGGAAAGCGATTGGATGAAGAAAAAGACAAGTATGAGTTATTTATAAATAACGGCGTAGTTGTTACCGTTAATACTGTTGGAATACCTGGTGGTTAAAACACAGTAATACGCATTGTTGCACAGTAGCACACGGTATTGCACCAATTATTGATTCTTACATAAGAAGGCACTACTCAATAATTGTTACAGTAATTACTGTTCAGTATTTTATTTTATTGATTCAATAATTGCTGCGTTGATTTTTTTATATTACTGTTGTTTCAATAATTGTCACTACACAGTATTTTCCATTATCGAAGCAATAATTCATATTATCTGAATAATATTATTAGAAAACATTATTGGCAATGTCTAGAAAGTTCTGTCTAAGGAGAGGTTTGGTCACCTAATTGCGCGCCAAGAAAAGGAGAAATTCTTATTGAAAGCCCCCTATTTCCTCGAACTACTGGTTGCAAAGATCTTGTGATTCTGTAATATTATTTGTGAATAATTAATTATTGATTTATATGATGAGGGAAATATTGATTTTATGTGGATATAGATGGAGAAAATTTTTAATGTGACAATTGTTAAAAGTTAATATTTTATCTTTTTCCGATAAAATAATTCATTTAAATATATTATTTTAATAATATATTAATGATGATATTTTTACAATGAATGTGTGATATATGAGTATATGAGGAGGAAGAGTATTTTTGTTGCATTAAATGATTAACACATGTTTTGTGTGTCGGTGGACCCCATTTCTTGACTGAAATTTGATTATAGCCTGTAAAATCGTCCGTATGTGGATTTCGGTCAATTTCTGTTTGGAATTTGAAAAAACTTTCTTCTGTAAAGTTGTAGAGAATTGAATTTCCTATAAAAACACGCGAGATTCAAATTTTCTGATAAAAGGCTATTTATTATGAATTATTGAAGTTCCGAAGTTCTGAAATAATAGATTTTTGGAAGTTTTAATTATTTTTATTAAGAAAAACGTTTTTATTATTTTTGGCACATGTGTGGCTGAAGTTTGGACCAGATTTGTGTGCGTAGGAAATTTGATTATATATATTATTATTATATTAAATTTTCTGCTTTGGTGTTCTAAGCAATTTCCTATAAATAGGGTGCTTAGGTTAGAATTAAAAATCACACCAGAAACTAAAGATTTCTCTCTCTTTCTCTCTCTATAATATTGAGCGTATTTTGTGAGTATTTTAGTACTTTGAGTATTGCTATATGGTGCAAGTTCTTTCAGCACTATATCCAGTATTCCAATCAGAAGTACTATTCTTTCTGAGGTAAGGGATGTTATTTTATTCAAAAAATGATATTATTTCTTCAATATCATTATGCCAAATATTTTTTGGAAATTTTTTATCAAATTTGGAACTTTTTAATGTCGGGGTTACTATTCATGAGTTACTATTCATGAGTTACTATTCACAAGTTACTATTCATGAGTTACTATTCACGAGTACTATTCACGAAGCATGATGATTTTTTTTGTGAAATTTCTATCTTTTAGTGTCGGAGTTACTATTCACGATACTGGCCTTATTCACGAATCTGACACTATTCACAAAAAAAATTAAATTTTCTTTTCTACGTGTCCAAGATTATCCATTATGATTCCTATCTTTGATTGGATCTATGTTTTGGTCTATATTCTTGAATTTTACTCCACTCGGTTATTTAGAAAGTATTTTTGAACTTGGATTGTTTAAAGTACGAATCCTTAATACTTGTTCTTTTGTTTCACTTTGGATTCATTTTTTTAAAAATATTTTCATCATCCTCGGTCCTAAATGATGATATAATCGAATATCTTTGGCACGAGTGCAAAAGATGAATGATTTCTTGATGAATATCTTTGGCCTCAGAGTGCAAAGATGAGCAGTGTTGAGATGAACATAATGGATCGATTAATATCTTTGGCCCAGTAGTGCAAAGATGTACAGTGTTTAGATGAACATGACCAATCGATGAATATCTTTGGCTGTGTAGTGCAAAGATGAATATTTGATTCCGTATATATATTGATTGATGTTACAGGGATAAAATGTTGACGATGGACTTTTAAATTCATATATAAAAGATAGTAGTTTGCATTCTCTACTTAACTCTTCTAATGGATTGTTGTTTCCGCTGCAGTTGTTGATCTAAAACTTGTTGTCTATTGTATTCTATTAGATTTTTCCCTGTTGAAGACTAACGATAATTTGTTATGTATTATCTTAGTCATAATGTTCTTTACTGGGCTAGTTGAGCTCACCCTTTTCCTTGTTGTTCCATTTTTCTTCTCAGGAGGCGAGAATGTAGCGAGTACTAGTCGGGGTATGGAATGATGGTTCTAGAAGTGGTTTTAGTAGTCCTCACCGTTTTTGTAAAATAATGTATCAATAATTTAATTGAGGACTTATTTGAGTGTGGATATTGTCTAGAAGACAATATTTGTATTTAAACTCACAGTTTATGTGTTGTCGTATTTTGCACGACAATTGTATTAATGAATTTGTAGTTGTTTCTGTACCATGTATTTGGCGACTCAGAATAGGTTGGTTGGATTGGACCTATTTTGGGGGCATCACAGTTGGTAGCAGAGCTTAGGGATAACGTCTCTAGCGGAGATCGGGGAATAGTACTAGGAGGGGAGAGACGAGTAATCCTTCGCTAGTATGTCATACCTAAGCTTATTTGTTGGTCAGTCAAACTATATGGTTAATATGAGATATATTAATTTGTTTAATTAACCCTTGTTTTATGGCAGTATTTAAGAATGGCAGCTGAGAATATTAACGGTGGAGTTAATGAGACCGTTGAAACACCTTTAATCACCACCTAGGGGAACGTGCAACAGGAAGGCAATATTCCTCCTATAAACAACACCACTGAGCAGACGATGAACGATGGGATGTTTAGGAGCTTTTTGCAGTTCATTCAAAACCAGACGAGGGAGACTCATGCACAAAATACGGGTGGAAATGCTAGCAATGCGCGGCTTGTCACAACCAAGCAGTTTAAAGAGTTGGGACCACCAGAATTTAAGGGAAAGCCATATCCGATCATGGCGGAAACATGGGTCAAGCAAATTACCAAGATATTCGATGTCTTGGGATGCACGGAGGAACAGAAGGTTCCATTCGCCACCTTTATGTTCCATGGCGAGGCACACTACTGGTGGGAGTCTATGAAACGGACCCAGCCTACCGCACCCAGCATGTCTTGGGAAACGTTTCAGAAACTTTTCAACGAAAAATACTTTCCTAAAAGTATTCGCCATATGAAAGAGGTAGAGTTTATTAGACTAGAACAAAACAACATGATTTCAATTGTCCCAATACGAGGCGAAGTTCGCAGAGTTATCCGTGTTGCACCTCATTTGGTAGAGAATGAGGAACGAATGACGAGGATGTTTCTAAGAGGTTTAAAACCGGAGATTCAAAGAATATCTTATCTCTCATAAATTTTCTTTATATTCAGATGTTGTCAATGTGGCTCAATTATTAGAGCGAGATAGAGTACATTCAACAAAGAGACCGCAACAGGATCATATCTATGATGGCGCGCCATCGTCGAACAACGATAACCAAAGGAGAAAGAAAAATACGGACAAGAGCGACAACCACTCTGGTGGTAATCGTGGCCCATGAAAATAGAAGAAGCGAGTCGGGGAGAATTTAAAAGAGGAGATTCAACAATGACACTTTGTGAAGACGTCGGCACCAAAGCTGACAATCGGTTTTAAGGGAGGAGAACGACCACCGGTCATATGCTATAAGTGCGGAAAAGAAGGACATATCAGCCCAAACTACCCACAACAGTTTAAGGTAAGTTATAACTGTGGAAAGGAAGGACATATCGCTCGAGATTGCGCTGTAGCGAAACCAAGTCCAGCGGGGATGGTGACTCAAAAGGCTGTCCCAGAAAAGTCAAAGTCAACGGTTCCTGGAAGAGCATTTGTCGTGACTGGTCAACATGCGAGGAACCCAAACGAGGTGATCACGGGTAAGCTAATCATAAATTCATGTGAAGTTTATACCTTACTAGATACCGGTGCTACCCATTCATTTATTTCTCCTACTTGTGCTCAACGTTTAAACTTAATTCCGGAGAAGTTAAACTTTGATTTATCTGTGTAGACTCCGTTAGGAGAAACTTTCATCACATCCACTGTTTATAAATCTTGTTTGATCCAAGTTGGCACCATCACATTATTTGTTGACCTTATCTCTTTAAAGATACTTGCATTTGACGTGATTTTAGGGATTGATTGGTTAACTACTCATCATACCAAAATTGATTGTTTTTGTAAGGTTGTTAGTTTTCATATTCCTAACCAACCTGTTATTCAAATTCAAGCAACCAAACCATTGAAGTCAAAGTCTTTAATATCAAGCCATAAAGCCATTTGTTTATTGAAAAATGGATGTCAAGCTTTCTTAGCCCATGTCATGGACTTGAATAAAAAATACGTCAGATTTGAATGATATTTCTGTTGTTAGTAAAATCCCTGACGTATTTCCTGAAGAATTTCTTGTCCTACCTCCAGAGCGTGATATTAAATTTTGTATCATCTTTGAATCCGGTACAAAATCCACTTCTAAAATCCCATATCAAATGGCTCCTATTAAACTTTAGGAGTTAAAAACCTAACTGTAGAAGTTTGTACCCGAGCCTTTATCTAGTGACTTCCTTTGTGGAATGCACCGAAGCCAGACTCTCCGTAGGGGACGCCATATTCGTGCGGTAGTAAACTGATAGGTGTCATTGTGACGTGCTAACTAAGATTGGGATATGAGTCACAGTTGAGAGCAACCTAAGTCAGTAATCGAAATACGTAGCTTTCTATGCTTAGCTGGTTATTATCGAAGATTTTGTGGAAAGATTTTCCCGAATCGCTATTCTATTTACTCAGTTGACTCATAGAGATACAAAATTCGAATGGAGCAAGGAATGTGGGAAGAGCTTCGAAGAACTCAAGGGGAGACTCATTTTGGTACATGTTCTGACCATACCATCCTGGAAAAGCGAATGTGGTAGCTGACGTGTTGAGTAAAACATCGTATACGAGTACAAGTGCGATATTGTCAAAGACCCATTTTGTATGACTTACAAATGATAGAGATAGAGTTGAAGACTCTAGGTACCCATGTGATGATATACGAGTAGAATCGACTTTTATCGATAAAGTTAAAATCGCTCAAGCTACACACCGAAGCTGATGAATATGAAGAAGGAGGTGCAAGAAGTTGTTATTCCAAAAGCGAGAATTGGCGATGTGAGGAAAGCTCAAACCTTCGATTTATTGGTCCATTTGAAATCCTCGATCGAGTAGGAACTGTGGCCAATAGACTCATTTTACCGCCAAGTATGACGCGTGTTCATAACGTTTTTCACGTATCGAAGTTATGAAATTATGTGGGCGACTCGAACCATGTCATTAAGTTAGAACCGGACGAGATAGCCGAAGACTTAACGTACGAGGAGGTACCTGTCAAGATTTTTGATAGAAAGGAGCATGTCCTACGCACAAAGGTCATACCACAAGTCAAAGTTTTGTGGAGGAACCATGCTATTGAAGAAATGACTTGGGAATTGGAAACAGAAATGAAAGCGAGGTATCCTCATCTTTTCGAAACACCAGGTACGTACGTCAATTTCGAGGATGAAATTTCATAAGGAGGGGAGGTTGTAAGACCCCGAATTTTTTTTTTTTAATAAAATGAAATTTTCTTTATTTATTATTTTGAAATAGTAAGGGTTTATTTGATTAATGTGGTTAGTTATGGGTAAAATGCGCAAATATTTTAAGATAAACAGGTGGTTATAAAATATTCATTGTTGTCGGGGAATATTCGTTTGGTCGTGAAATATTAAATGACAAATATGCATCTTTTGTGGGCCCCATAACAGAAAGAAATTGGATGAAGAAAAAGACAAGTATAAGTTGTTTATAAATAACAGCGTAGTTATTCAGATTAATCTTGTTGGAATACCCGGTGGTTAAAACAAAGTAATACGCGTTGTTGCACAAGAAGATGCAATTTGCACCAATTATTGATTCTTACGTGAAGAAGGCACTTGCTCAATAATTGTTACGATAATTACTATTCAATATTTTATTTTATTGATTCAATAATTGCTTGCGTTGATTTTTTTATATTATCGTTGTTTCAATAATTGTCACTACACAATTATTTTCCATTATCGAAGCAATAATTCATATTATCTGAATAATATTATTAGAAAACATTATTGGCAATGTCTAGAAAGTTACATCTAAGGAGAGGTTTGGTCACCTAATTGCGCGCGCCAAGAAGGAAAAATTCTTATTGAAAGCCCCTATTTCACAGGAACTACACGGTTGCCAAGATCTTGTGATTCTGTAATATTATTTGTGAATAATTAATTATTGATTTATATAATGAGGGAAATATTGATTTTATGTGGATATAGATGGAGAAAATTTTTAATGTGACAATTGTTAAAAATTAATATTTTATCTTTTTCTGATAAAATAATTCATTTAAATATATTATTTTAATAATATATTAATGATGATATTTTTACAATGAATGTGGGATATATAAGTATATGAGGAGGAAGAGTATTTTTGTTGCATTAAATGATTAACACATGTTTTGTGTGTCGGTGGACACCATTTCTTGACTGAAATTTGATTATAGCCTGTAAAACGTCCGTATGTGGATTTCGGTCAATTTTTGTTTGGAATTTGGAAAAACTTTCTTCTACAAAGTTGTAGAGAATTGAATTTTCTATAAATAATCGCGTGATTCGAATTTTCTGATAAAAGAGCTATTTATTATGAATTATTGAAGTTTCGAAGTTCCGAAATAATAGATTTTTGGAAGTTTTAATTATTTTTATTAAGAAAAACGTTTTTATTATTTTTGGCACATGTGTGGCTGAAGTTTGGACCAGATTTGTGTGCGTAGGAAATTTGATTATATATATTATTATTATATTAAATTTTCTGCTTTGGTGTTCTAAGCAATTTCCTATAAATAGGGTGCTTAGGTTAGAATTAAAAATCACACCAGAAACTAAAGATTTCTCTCTCTTTCTCTCTCTATAATATTGAGCGTATTTTGTGAGTATTTTAGTACTTTGAGTATTGCTATATGGTGCAAGTTCTTTCAGCACTATATCCAGTATTCCAATCAGAAGTACTATTCTTTCTGAGGTAAGGGATGTTATTTTATTCGAAAAATGATATTATTTCTTCAATATCATTATGCCGAAATATTTTTTGGAAATTTTTTATCAAATTTGGAACTTTTTAATGTCAGGGTTACTATTCATGAGTTACTATTCATGAGTTACTATTCACAAGTTACTATTCATGAGTTACTATTCACGAGTACTATTCACGAAGCATGATGATTTTTTTGTGAAATTTCTATCTTTTAGTGTCGGAGTTACTATTCACGTATACGGCACTATTCACGAATACGGCACTATTCACAAAAAAATTAAATTTTCTTTTCTGTGTCCAAGATTGTCTGTTATGATTCCTATCTTTGATTGGATCTATGTTTTGGTCTATATTCTTGAATTTTACTCCACTCTGGTTATTTAGAAAGTATTTTTGAACTTGGATTGTTTAAAGTACGAATCCTTAATACTTGTTCTTTTGTTTCACTGGATTCATTGTTTTAAAAATATTTTTCATCATCCTCAGTCCTAAATGATGATATAACTGAATATCTTTGGCCTGTAGTGCAAAGATGAATGATTTCTTGATGAATATCTTTGGCTCAGAGTGCAAAGATGAGCAGTGTTGAGATGAACATGACCGACTGATTAATATCTTTGGCCCGTAGTGCAAAGATGTACAGGTGTTTAGATGAACATGACCAACTGATGAATATCTTTGGCCTGTAGTGCAAAGATGAATATTTGATTCCAGATATATATTGATTGATGTTACAGGGATAAAATGTTGACGATGGACTTTTAAATTCATATATAGAAGATAGTAGTTTGCATTCTCTACTTAACTCTTCTAATGGATTGTTGTTTCCGCTGCAGTTGTTGATCTAAAACTTGTTGTCTATTGTATTCTATTAGATTTTTCCCTGTTGAAGACTAACGATAATTTGTTCTATATTATCTTAGTCATAATGTTCTTTACTGGGCTAATTGAGCTCACCCTTTTCCTTGTTGTTCCATTTTTCTTCTCAGGAGGCGAGAATGTAGCGAGTACTAGTCGGGGTGTGGAATGATTGTTCTAGAAGTGGTTTTAGTAGTCCTAACCATTTTGTAAAATAATGTATCAATAATTGAATTGAGGACTTATTTGAGTGTGGATATTGTCTAGAAGACAATATTTGTATTTAAACTCATACGATTTATGTGTTGTCGTATTTTTTGCGACAATTGTATTAATGAAGTTGTAGTTGTTTACGTACCATGTATTTGGTGACTCAAAATGGGTCATTGGATTGGACCTATTTTGGGGGCGTCCACATCTGATTGCCGCATAAACGAGTTATTCCAACGAGAATACTAATAAGGATTTTAATCAGTCCGCGTAAAACACACAGACAAGATATTCCAACAGAATAATAATAAAGACGGAACCAGGTCCGGCGTAAAACACGTAGACATGATATTCCAACAGAATAATAAAGACGGAATCGGTCCCAAAGAAAAAGCGTAAACGAGGATATTTCAATGAGAATAGTAAAAGGCGTAAGACCCCAAATTATTAATAAATGAAATTTAATTTCCTCTATTTATCATTTTGAAATAGTAAGGGTTGATTTGATTAATGTGGTTAGTTATGGGTAAAATGCGCAAATATTTTAAATAGGCAAGTTGTTATAAAATACTCATTGTTGTCGGAGAATATTCATTTGATTGTGGAATATTCTTGCTGTCGGAGAATATTAAATGCGATGACGGCATTGACTTAATGTGGGCCCCATAACGGAAAGCAATTGGATGAAGAAAACAACAAGTATAAGTTGTTATAAATAACGACGCAGATTATTCTTGATAATCTTGTTGGAATACCCGGTGGTTAAAAACACAAGATGTCTGGCGTTGTTATCAAGAGTAGCACCGGTATTGCACCAATTATCGATTCTTACGTGAAAAGCACTACTCAATAATTTTTACGGTAATTCTTTGTTCGAAGATTTTATTTTATTAATTCAATAATTCTTTGCGTTGATTTTTTATATTATTGTTGTTTCAATAATTGTCACTACACAATATTTTTCATTATTGAAGCAATAATTCATATTATATGAATAATATTATTAGAAAACATTATTGGCAATGTCTAGAAAGTTACATCTAAGGAGAGGTTTGGTCACCTAATTGCTTGCCCAAGGAGGAGAAATTCTTATTAAAGCCCCTCTTTCCACGAGGAGCGGCACGATTGCCCGATCTTGTGATTACGTAATATTATTTGTGAATAATTAATTATTGATTTATATGATGAGGGAAATTGATTTTATGTGGATATAGATGGAGAAAATTTTTAATGTGACAATTGTTAAAAATTGATATTTTATCTTTTCTGATAAAATAATATTTATTATATTATTATAATATAATAATGGTGATATTTTTACAATGAATGTGGGATATATGAGTATATGAGGAGGAAGAGTATTTTTGTTGCAAAAGTTGTTTAACACATGTTTTGTGTGTCGGTGGACCCCATTTCTTGACTGAAATTTGATTATAGCCTGTAAAATCGTCCGTTTATGGATTTCGTTCAATTTCTGTTTGGAATTTGGAAAAACTTTCTTTTGCAAAGTTGTAGAGAATTTAATTTCCTATAAAAAGTCGCGAGATTTGAATTTTCTAATAAAAGACCTATTTATTATGAATTATTGAAGTTCCGAAATTCCGAAATAATTGATTTTTGGAAGTTTTAATTATTTTAATTAAGAAAAACGTTTTTTTTATTTAGTTGACTATTGGTGGCTGATATTTGGATCTGATTTGGTGTGCGTAGGATTTTAATATAT
This sequence comes from Panax ginseng, assembly GCA_020205605.1. NCBI lineage: Eukaryota > Viridiplantae > Streptophyta > Magnoliopsida > Apiales > Araliaceae > Panax > Panax ginseng. The sequence goes on along the minus strand of CM035136.1, from coordinate 99,650,835 downwards.
ATATATTAATATTATATTAAATTTTCTGCTTTGGTGTTCTAAGCATTTTCCTATAAATAAGGTGCTTAGGTTAGAATTGAAAATCACACCAGAAACTAAAGATTTCTCTCTCTTTCTCTCTTTATAATATCGAGCGTATTTGTGAGTATTTTAGTACTTTGAGTATTGCTATACGGTGCAAGTTCTTTCAGCACTATATCTAGTATTCCAGTCAGAAGTACTATTCTTTCTGAGGTAAGGGATGTTATTTTATTCGAAAATGATATTATTTCTTCAATATCATTATGCCAAAATATTGGTTGGAAATTTTTATCAAATTTGGAACTTTTTCATGTAGGAGTTACTATTTATGAGTTACTATTCACGGGTTACTATTCATGAGTTACTATTCACGAGTTACTATTCACGAAGCGTGATGATGTTTTTTTGTGAAATTTCTATATTTTGAGGTCGGAGTTACTATTCACGTATACGGCACTATTCACGTATATGGCACTATTCACGAATACGACACTATTCACAGAAAAATTAAATTTTCTTTTCTGTGTCAAAAATTGTCTGTTATGATTCCTATCTTTGATTTGACCTATGTTTTGATCTCCATTCTTGAATTTTACTCCAATCTGGTTATTTATGAAGTATTTTTGAACTTAGATTGTTTAAAGTACGAATCCTTAATATTTGTTCTTTTGTTTCACTGGATTCGTTTTCTTTAAAATATTTTTCATCATCCTCAGTCCTAAATGATGATATAACTGAATATCTTTGGCCTGTAGTGCAAAGATGAATGATTTTATAATGAATATCTTTGGCCCGTAGTGCAAAGATGAACAGGGGTTTAGATGAACATAACCAACTGACGAATATCTTGGGCCCGTAGTGCAAAGATGAACAAGTGTTGAGATGAACATGACCAACTGATGAATATCTTTGGCCCGTAGTGCAAAGATGACTATTTGATTTATGATGTATATTGATTGATGTTACAGGGATAAAATATCGATGATGGACTTTTAAATTCATATATAGAAGATAGTAGATTGCATTCTCTACTTAACTCTTCTAATGAATTGTTGTTTCAATTGCTATGATTGTTGATCTAAAACTTGTTGTCTATTGTATTCTATCAGATTTTTCCCTGTTGAAGACTAAGGATAATTTGTTGTACATTATCTTTAGTCATAACATTCTTTACTGGGTTAGTTGAGCTCACCCTTTTCCTTTTTGTTCCATTTTTCTTCTAAGGAGGCGAGAATGTAGCGAGTACTAGTCGGGGTGTGGAATGATGGTTCTAGAAGTTGTTCTAGTAGTCCTCACTATTCTGTAAAATAGTGTATTAATAATTATAATGAGGACTTATTTGAGTGTGGATATTATCTAGATGATAATATTTGTATTTAAACTCACAGTTTTTATATTGTATTAATAAAGTTGTAGTTATTTCTGTACCATGTATTTGGCGACTTAGAATAGGTTGGTTGGATTGGACCTATTTTGGGGGTGTCACAGTTGGTATCAGAGCTTAGGGATATGGTCTCTGGCGGAGATCGGGGAATATAACTAGGAGGGGAGAGACGAGTAAATCCTTCGCTAGTGTGTCCTACCTAAGCTTATTTGTTGGTCGGTAATAATATAGGGGTATTATGTGATTTGTTAATTTGTTAAATTAACCCTTGTTTTATAATGATATTTAAGAATGGCAAATGAGAATATTAACTGTGGAGTTAATGAGACCGTGGAAACACCTTTAATCACCACCCGAGGCGCGTGCAGGGAAGGCAATATTCCTCCACGTAAACAACACCAACGAAAGCGATTTGATGAACGCAGCGGGATGTTTAGGAGCTTTTTATAGTTCATGAAAAACCGATTTAGGACACTCGTAATGTCTGATTACTGGTGGAAATGATAGCAACGTGCGGCTTGTCACGGCCAAGCAGTTCAAAGAGTTAGGACCGCCAGAATTTAAGGGAAAGCCGGATCCGGTCATGGCGGAAACGTGGGTTAAGCAAATTACCAAGATATTTGATGTCTTGGGATGCACAAAGGAACAAAAAGTTCCATTCGCCACCTTTATGTTTCGTGGCGAGGCAGATTACTGGTGGGAGTCTGTGAAACGTACCCAGCCTGCCACATTCCGCATGTCTTGGGAAACATTTCAGAAACTTTTCAATGAAAAATACTTTCCTGAAAGTATTCGCCATATGAAAGAGGTAGAGTTTATTAGACTAGAACAAAATAACATGACGGTGTCCCAATACGAGGCGAAGTTCGCAGAGTTATCGAGTTCATACCTCATTTGGTAGAGAATGAGGAGCGAATGACGATGATGTTTACGAGAGGTTTAAAACCCGAGATTCTAAGAATATCTTATCTCTCATAAATTTTCTTTATATTCAGAGGTTGTCAACATGGCTCAATTATTAGAGCGAGATAGCGAGTACGTTCAACCAAGAGATCGCAACCAGGATCATATCGGTGACAAAGGCGATCCATCGAACAACGATAACCAAATGGAGAAAGAAAAATAAATTACGTTACAAAAGCGACAACCACTCTGGTGGTAATTGTGGCCATGAAAATAGAAGAAGCGAGTCGGGGGGAGATTTTAAAAAGAGGAGATTCAACAATGACACTGCGAAGACGTCAGCACCATCAACAACTAGTTTTAAGGGAGGAGAACGACCACCGGTCGTATGCTATAAATGTGGAAAAGAGGGACACATCAGCCCAAACTATCCACAACAGTTCAAGGTATGCTATAATTGTGGAAAGGAGGGACATATCGCTCGAGATTATGCGATGGCGAAACCAAGCCCGCCCAAAGGGGATGGTGACTCAAAAGGTCATCCCGAAAAAGTCAAAGTCAACGGTTCCTGGAAGAGCATTTTTTGTGACTGGTCAACATGCGAGGAACCCAAACGAGGTGATCACGGGTAAGCTAATCATAAATTCATGTGAAGTTTATACATTACTAGATACCGGTGCTACCCATTCTTTTATCTCTCCTGCTTGTGCTCAACGTTTAAACTTGACTCCGAAGAAATTAGACTTTGACTTATCTGTGGAAACTCCGTTAGGAGAAAATATCATCACATCCACTATTTATAAATCGTGTTTGATCCGAGTTGGCACTATCGCATTACCTGTTGACCTTATTTTTGGGATTGATTGATTAACTACTCATCATGCCAAAATTGATTGCTTTCGTAAGGTTGTTAGTTTTCATATTCCTAAGCAACTTGTTATTCTAATTCAAGTAACCAAACCATTGAAGTCAAACACTTTCATATCAAGCCATAAAGTCATTCGTTTATTAAAAAATGGAAGTCAAGCTTTCTTAGCCCATGTTATGGACTTAAACAAAAAATACGTCAGATTTGAATGATATTTCTATTGTTGGTAAATTTCCTGATGTATTTCCTGAAGAATTTCTTGGCTTACTCCCAAAGTGTAATATTGAATTTTGTATCAACTTTGAACCCGGTACAAAACCCATTTCTAAAATCTCATGGCTCTATTGAATTTCGAGAGTTAAAATTCAACTATAGAATTTGGTACCGAGCCTTTATCTGGTGACTTCCTTTGTGGAATGCACCGCCGAACTCTCCATAGGGGACGCCATATTTGTGCGGTAGTAAATCGATAGGTGTCATTGTGACGTCTTATCCAAGATTGGGATATGAGTCACGATTGAGAGCAACCTAAGTCGATGAATCGAAATACGTAGCTTTCATGCTTAGTTGGTTATTATCGAAGATTTTATGGAAAGATTTTCTCGGTTGCTACTCCATTAACGCAGCTGACTCGTAGAGATACAAAATTTGAATGGAGCAAGGAATGTGGGAAGAACTTGAAGAACTCAATAGGAGACTCATTTCGGCACATGTTCCGACCATACCATCCTGGAAAAGCGAACGTGGTAGTCGGACGTGTTGAGTAAAAGATCGTATCCGAGTCGGAATGCGATATTGTCAAAGACCCATTTCATATAACTTACAAATGATAGATATAGAGTTAAAGACTCTAGGGACTCACGTGATGATATACAAGTAGAACCGACTTTAATCGATAAAGTTAAAAACGTTCAAGCTACACACTGGAGCTGATGAATATGAAGAAGGAGGTACAAGAAGTTGTTATTCCAAAAGCGAGAATTGGCGAGGTGAGGAAAGCTCAAACCTTCGATTTATTAGTCCATTTGAAATCCTAGATCGAATAGGAACTGTGGCCTATAGACTCGTTTTACCGCCAAGTATGACGCGTGTTCATAACGTTTTTCACGTATCGATGTTACGTAAATATGTGGACGACCCGAACCATGTTATTGAGTTAGAACCGGACGAGATAGCCAAGACTTAAAGTATGAAGAAGGTACCTGTCAAGATTTTGGATAGGAAGGAGCATGTCCTACGCACGAAGGTCATACCACAAGTTAAAGTTTTGTGGAGAAACCATGCTATTGAGGAAATGACCTGGGAATTGGAAATGGAAATGAAAGCGAGGTATCCTCATCTTTTCGAAACACAAGGTACGTACGTCAATTTCGAGGACGAAATTTCATAAGGAGGGGAGGTTGTAAGACCCCAAATTATTAATAAATGAAATTTAATTTTCTCTATTTATCATTTTGAAATAGTAAGGGTTGATTTGATTAATGTGGTTAGTTATGGATAAAATGCGCAAATATTCAAATGAGCAAGTGGCTATAAAATACTCATTGTTGTCGGAGAATATTCATTTGGTCGTGGAATATTCTTTAACGTCATCGAGGAATATTAAATGCGACGGCCTTGAAACCTTGTGTGGGCTCCATAATGAAAGCAATTGGATGAAGAAAACGACAAGTAAGTATAAGTTTATTCACAGATTAATCTTGTTGGAATACCCGTAGTTAAAACACAAGATGTCTGGCGTTGTTGCCGCGAAGATACACACGGTATTGCACCAATTATCGATTCTTACATAAGAAGGCACTACTCAATAATTTTTACAGTAATTACTGTTCAGTATTTTATTTTATTAATTCAATAATTGTTGCGTTGATATTTTTATATTCTGTTGTTTCAATAATTGTCACTACACAGTATTTTCCATTATCGAAGCAATAATTCATATTATCTGAATAATATTATTAGAAAACATTATTGGCAATGTCTAGAAAGTTACATCTAAGGAGATGTTTGGTCACCTAATTGCATGCTTGATGGGAGAAATTCTTATTGAAAGCCCCTCTTTCTGGGAACGGCACAGTTGCCGAGATTGTGATTCTGTAATATTATTTGTGAATAATTAATTATTGATTTATATGATGAGGAAATATTGATTTTATGTGGATATAGATGGAGAAAATTTTTTAAGTGACAATTGTTAAAATTGATATTTTATCTTTTACGATAAAATAATATTTTATTATATTATTATAATATAATAATGGTGATATTTTTACAATGAATGTGGGATATATGAGTATATGAGGAGGAAGAGTATTTTTGTTGCAAAAGTTGTTTAACACATGTTTTGTGTGTGCGGTGGACCCCATTTCTTGACCGAAATTTGATTATAGCACAATAAATCGTCTGCTTTATGGATTTCGGTCAATTTTTGTTTGGAATTTGGAAAAACTTTCTTCTGTAAAGTTGTAGAGAATTGAATTTCCTTTAAAAGGTAGCGAAATTTGAATTTTCTGATAAAAGGCCTATTTATTATGAATTATTGAAGTTCCGAAATTCTGAAATAATTGATTTTTGGAAGTTTTAATTATTTTAATTAAGAAAAACGTTTTTTTGATTTAGTTGACTATTGGTGGCTGATATATGGATCTGATTTGGTGTGTGTAAGATTTTAATATATATATATATATATTAATATTATATTAAATTTTATGCTTTGATGTTCTAAGCATTTTCCTATAAATAGGGTGCTTAGGTTAGAATTGAAAATCACACCAGAAACTAAAGATTTCTCTCTCTTTCTCTCTCTATAATATCGAGCGTATTTGTGAGTATTTTAGTACTTTGAGTATTGTTATACGGTGCAAGTTCTTTCAGCACTATATCTAGTATTCCAGTCAGAAGTACTATTCTTTCTGAGGTAAGGGATGTTATTTTATTCGAAAATGATATTATTTCTTCAATATCATTATGTCGAAATATTGGTTGGAAATTTTTATCAAATGGAACTTTTTCATGTCGGGGTTACTATTCATGAGTTACTATTCACGAGTTACTATTTATGAGTTACTATTCACAAGTTACTATTCACGAGTACTATTCACAAAGCGTGATGATGTTTTTTATGAAATTTCTATCTTTTGAGGTCGGAGTTACTATTCACGTATACGACACTATTCACAGAAAAATTAAATTTTCTTTTCTGTGTCCAAAATTGTCTATTATGATTCCTATCTTTGATTTGACCTATGTTTTGATCTTCATTCTTGAATTTTACTCCAATCTGGTTATTTATGAAGTATTTTTGAACTTGGATTGTTTAAAGTACGAATCCTTAATATTTATTCTTTTGTTTCACTGGATTCGTTTTCTTTAAAATATTTTTCATCATCCTCAGTCCTAAATGATGATATAATTGAATATCTTTGGCCTGTAGTGCAAAGATAAATGATTTTATAATGAATATCTTTGGCCCGTAGTGCAAAGATGAACAGGTGTTTAGATGAACATGACCAATCGATTTAATATCTTTGGCCCAGAGTGCAAAGTATGAGCAGTGTTGAGATGAACATGACCAATTGATGAATATCTTTGGCCCGTAGTGCAAAGATGACTATTTGATTTATGATGTATATTGATTAATGTTACAGGGATAAAATATCGATGATGGACTTTTAAATTCATATATAAAAGATAGTAGATTGCATTCTCTACTTAACTCTTCTAATGAATTATTGTTTCTGCTGCAGTTGTTGATCTAAAACTTGTTGTCTATTGTATTCTATCAGATTTTTCCCTGTTGAAGACTAAGGATAATTTGTTGTACATTATCTTAGTCATAACATTCTTTACTGGGCTAGTTGAGCTCACCCTTTTCCTTTTTGTTCCATTTTTCTTCTAAGGAGGCGAGAATGTAGCGAGTACTAGTCGAGGTGTGGAATGATGGTTCTAGAAGTTGTTCTAGTAGTCCTCACTATTCTGTAAAATAGTGTATTAATAATTGTAATGAGGACTTATTTGAGTGTGGATATTGTCTAGATGACAATATTTGTATTTAAACTCACAGTTTTTATGTTGTATTAATAAAGTTGTAGTTGTTTCTGTACCATGTATTTGGCGACTCAGAATAGGTTGGTTGGATTGGACCTATTTTGGGGGTGTCACAAAGACGGAATAATAGAAGAATGTCACCAAGTAGAGGGCTGCCCGCATATACAGGTTATTCCAATAGAATAATAAAGAATGGAATAACATAAGTTCTCTTCATGAATACAAAAGAATAACACCCCTTACAGTACAACAAATAATATTCCCTACCTTAAGAAGAAAAGTCTTTGGATATATAAGTAGTGAAGTAGCGAATACTTTCTTCTTTCTCTCTATAGTTTATCTCTCTAGAGTTTCATGAATTAAAAGAAAATAATGAAGGAATGAGCTTATTTATAGAAAAATGGACGCATAAGAACTAACTCATGAACTCATCCAGTTGATTTACTTTAATCTAACGGTCCATATTTAAAGCAAAATCTTTTAAATAAAATATAATATAATATATTCTATTTATAATCTAATAAAACAAATAACTTTATAAAAGATTTTACTATGCAAACACTATACACGCCTTTATGCAAACACTATGCATAATAAAATATAATATATTCTAATTATTGTCTAATAAAGCAGATAACTTTATAAAAGTATTATGATTTATATAAAAGATTTTACTATGTAAAATACTATGCGATACACTATGCAACACTATACATAATAGAATATAATATATTCTATTTATAGAATAACTTTATAAAAGTATTACATTTTTATATAAAAGATTTTCTCGTATTATTACATTAATAATACCAATGTAATCGAGTGACTTATCACGTAAGCATCAATAATTAATACCGTGTGCTACTATGCAACCACGCGTATTACTGTACTTTTAACACCGGGTGTTTCAACAGTTAACGGTAAAACTTCCGCCGTTATTTTCATAAAGTATTTTTGTCATTTTTTCAATCCGACAATAATTCCATTGTGGGGTCTACCAATGATTGTGCCGTTGTACGAATATTTCCTGTTAAAACGAATATTCCCCGACCAATCGAATATTATATAACAACTTGCGTACTTTTCAAAATTTATAAATATTATCCACAACTATAACATTATATCAATTTCACTCCATAATATTCAAAAAAAAATATTTATAGAAAATGCATCTTTATTCAAAAAGTTGGGGTTTTACAATCTCCCCTTCTTATGAAATTTCGCCCTCGAAATTAGGGTACGTACCTGGTATATCGAAGAGGTAAGGATACCTTGATTTTATTTCAGATTCTAACTCCCAAGTCATTTCCTCAACATCGTGGTTTCTCCATAAAACTTTGACTTGAGGTATAACCGTGGAGCGTAGAATATGTTCCTTCTTATCCAAGATTTGAACAGGAACCTCTTCATACGTTAAATCTTCCGCTATTTCGTCCGGTTCAAACTCAATAATGTTCTTCGGGTCTTCCACATATTTACGTAACATGGATATGTGAAAAACGTTATGAACACGAGACATACTTGGTGGTAAAGCGAGTCTATAGGCCACAATTCCTACTCGATCGAGGATTAAAAATGGGCCAATGAATCGAGGATTGAGCTTTCCTCTCTTTCCAAATCTCGTAACTCCTTTCCATGGAGCAACACGTAACAACACATGATCTCCTATATCGAATTCCACGTCCTTTCGATGAAGATCAGCATAACTCTTTTGTCGATCTTGTGAGGTTTTTATACGTTGCCGGATCGTTTGAATCTTTTCCGTAGTCATACGTACCAATTCTGGTCCCAACAACGTTGCTTCATCCACCTCATCCCAGCATACTGGAGAACAACACTTTCTTCCATACAACGCTTCGAATGGAGCCATGCCAATACTTGCTTGATAACTGTTGTTGTAGGAAAACTCCACCAATGGTTAGAACTTATCCCAACTTCCCTTGAAGTCAAGGACACATAGTCTTAATAGATCTTCAAGAGTTTGAATCGTCCTCTCCGACTGCCCGTCCGTCTGAGGATGATATGCTGAACTAAATCATAAATCCGTGCCCATAGCTTTTTGCAAACTAACCCAAAATCTTGAAGTGAATCTTGGGTCTCGATCAAAAACTATGGATACTGGCATACCATGCAATCTTACAACCTCGTTTATGTACATATGAGCAAGACGTTCAAGTGTATAAGTTTCTCGTATCGGTAAGAAATGAGCAGACTTGGTCAATCTATCAATAATGACCCAAATCGCATCTATGCCTTGAGAAACTTTGGGAAGACCGATAACGAAATCCATGGTAATGTGCTCCCACTTCCATTCTGGAATTTCAAGTGGTTATGAATGGACCTTTTGGTACTTGATGCTCGCCTTAACTTTCGTTGACACGTTAGACACCTTGAGATAAACAACGCTATCTCTATCTTCATATTGCTCCACCAAAATGTATGATGAATATCATGATACATTTTGGTACTCCCGAGATGGATTGCAAATGGTGTGTTTATGCGCCTCCATCATGATTTTATACTTTAAATCGTGGTCGTTAGGAACACAAAGTCCGGAGTTGACTCAAGTATTCCTTCTTCATCGATTCTTTCTTCCTAGATTGCACCTTCTTGCACTTTCTTCCTCATACGCGCATCATTCGGGATCTCGTAACTTGAAAGCGACTTTAATTTTATCAATTAAAGTCGGTTCTACTCGTATATTCGCCATCATCACGTGGGTCCCTAGAGTCTTTATCTCTATCTCCATCCTTTGCAAGTCATACAAAATGGGCCTTTGCGTTGACAATATTTCACTCGTACCCGCATATGATCTTCTACTCAAAGCGTCAGCTACCACGTTCGCTTTTCCAGGATGGTATTGGATGGTATGATCATAATCTTTCAATAGTTCAAGCCAACATCGTTGTCGCATGTTGAGTTCCTTTTGAGTGAAGAAATATTTGAGGCTTTTATGATCTGTAAAGATCTCCACTTTATCCCCATATAAGTAATGCCTCCAAATCTTTAGTGCGAAGACAACAGCTGCCAACTCTAGATCATGAGTAGGATAATTCCTCTCATATTCTTTGATTTGTCATGAGGCATAGGCTATGACTTTCCCATGTTGCATGAGAACACATCCTATCCCTTTGCCCGAAGCATCACTGTAGATGACAAATCCCTCTAAACCAGATGGTATTATCAGAACAGGTGCTGAAATGAGTCTCCTCTTGAGTTCTTGAAAACCCTTCTCACATTCCTCGCTCCAACCGAACTTTGTATCATTCCGAGTTAGCTGAGTTAGTGGAGTAGCGATTCGAGAAAACCCTTCTACGAATCTCTGATAATAACCAGCTAAGCCGAGAAAGCTACGTATTTCGGTCACTGATTTAGGTTGCTCCCAGCTTTGAATAGCTTCAATCTTTGCTTAGTCAATAGATATTCCATGACTTGTTACCACGTGCCCAGGGAATGCTACTTCCTCAAGCCAGAACTCGCATTTCTTCAACTTCGCATAAAGCTTGTATTCACGAAGCTTTTGGAGTATCAGCCTCAAGTGTTGCTCATGATCTTCACGGCTTTTGGAATAAATAAGGATATCATCAATAAAGACGACCACAAAGTGATCCAAATATTCCTTGAATACTCGGTTCATCATATCCATGAAGGAAGTAGGAGCATTAGTCAATCCAAAGGACATAACTAGGAATTCATAATGGTCGTACCGAGTTCTGAAAGCCGTCTTTGGAATGTCATCGGTTCTAATCTTTAATTGGTGATATCCAGAATGAAGATCAATCTTTGAAAAGAAATTGGCTCCTTGCAACTGGTCAAACAGGTCATCAATACGTGGCAATGGGTACCTATTTTTGATGGTGACATGATTCAACTCCCGATAATCAATACAAAGTCGCATACTCCCATCTTTTTTTTTCACGAATAGAACAGGAGCACCCCAAGGAGAAGTACTAGGATGAATGAAACCGATGTCTAACAATTCCTGTAGTTGGGTCTTTAACTCCTGAAGTTCAATAGGAGCCATTCGATATGGGGCTTTGGAAATAGGTTTTGTACCAGGTTCAAGGTCGATACAAAATTCAATTTCATGCTCTGGGGGTAGGCCAGGAAGTTCTTTAGGGAATACGTCAGGAAATTCATTAACAATAGAAATATCATTCAAAATCGGCGTATTTTTGTTTAGATCATGACGGGCTAAGAAAGCTTGACATCCATTTTTCAATAAACGAATAGCTTTATGGCTTGAGATGACCGTGATTGATTTTAATGGTTTGGTCACTTGAATTCGCATAATAGGTTGTTTAGGAATATGAAAGCTAACAACCTTACGAAAACAATCAATTTTAGCATGATGAGTAGTTAACCAATCAATCCCTAGAATCATGTCAAATGCAAGTATTTTTAATGAAATAAGATCGACAGGTAATGTGAGGGTACCGATTTGAACCAAATAAGACTTATAAACAGTGGATGTAATGAAGGTTTCTCCCAACGGAGTTTCTACAGATAAGTCAAAGTCTAATTTCTCTGGAGTCAAATTTAATCGTTGAGCGTAAGTAGGAGAAATAAAAGAATGGGTAGAACCGGTATCAAATAAGGTATAGACTTTGCTAGAGTTTATGATAAGCTTCCCCGTGATGACCTCATTCGGGTTCCTTGCTTTCTGGGAGGTCACAACAAACGCTCTCCCTTGCACTACCGGCTTTGACTTTTCTAGGACGGCCTTTGGTGCCTCCATCCTGGCTGAACTTGTCTTCGGTGAACGACAAAATCGGGCTAAGTGACCTTCTCTTCCAAAATTATAACATGCTTTGGAACGGCATCGCCGCTTTTTGGACAGATGTGTCCTTCCCCTCCGCATTTGAAGCATATGATAGGTGGTCGTTCTCCTTCCTTAACAACGGGTCTTTGGTCTTGCCGCGTCCTTCCATCATTGTTGAATCTCCTTTTCTTGAAATGTCCTGTTTTACTGTCTTAGCCATGATTACCACCGAAGTGGTTACCATTTCTGGCATGTTGATTCCCTCCACGTTTTGTTGTCACCGTTTCGATGATTGATACCACTGGTATTTTCATGCTGCCGGCTGCTTTCTCTTGGTTGCGTTGACTCGTTACCGCGCTCCAATAACTGAGCCCTATTTACAACATCTGAGTACAAACACAGTATATGAGAAATAAGATATTGACGTATCTTCGGTTTCAAACCTCTTAAAAACATTCGCGTCATTCGCTCCTCATTATCGACCAAATGGGATGCAAACCGGGATAACTCCGTAAATTTAGCCTCGTATTGCGACACAGTCATATTTTTTTGTTCCAATTTGATAAACTCCACTTCTTTCATGTGACGAATACTCTCGGGAAAGTACTTGTCGTTGAATAGCTCTTGGAACTTCTCCCAAGACATCTTGAGTCGTCGTCGGGTAGTGCGTTTACATATTCCCACCAATGAATGCCTCTTCACATGACATGAAGGTGTCGAAGGGAACCTTTTGCTCCTCGGAGCATCCCAAGACATCAAATATCTTGGTGATCTGCTTTATCCATGCTTCCGCCTTAAGTGGTTTTGGCTCTCCAATAAACTCTTGTGGTCCCAGCTCCTTGAACTGTTTAGCGGTGACCGTCCAAGAATTTCCAGAGTTTCCACCTACATTTCGGACAGGAGCCGTTCTTGCCTGATGTTGCATGAATTGCATAAAGCCTATGAATAATCCATCATTCATCATTTGGTTCGTGTTGTTGTTTGCATCATGATTGTCGCCTTCCTGATGCACATTATCCTGATTATTGATATGTGGAGACTCAACGGTCTCTTGTGCTCCATTGCTATTCTCAACATTCTCGGATGTCATTTTCAGATACTGCCACAAAACAAGGGTTAGTTGACATGTAACATATTATCTCTAAACTCTGACCAACCAATTAAATACCAAATAAACTTAGGTAGGTCATACTAGCGAAGGAATTCCCGCCTCTCCCTCCTAGTTCTATTCTCACATCTTAGCCAGGATCATATCCTAAGCTTTGATACCAACCTGTGGCGCTCCCAAAATTAGGTATACATCACCCATCTTGAGTCGCCAGACATACATGGTACATAATTCAAATACAACTTAATTATACAACAGTCGTGTAAAATACGACAAAACATAGGTTGTGAATTTGAATAAAAATATTGTCTACTAGAGAGTATACAAACTCAAAAGGAGTCCTCATTACAATTATTATCACACTATTTCACAGAATAGTGAGGACTACTAATGCACCATCTAGGACCATCACTTTGTTCCCCGACTAGTCCCATTCGTTCTCATTTCACAAGAGAAACGGTGAAAAGAAAGGTGAGCTCAACTAGCCCGAAGAAAAATATTATGACTAAGATAATGCGTAATAATTTATCGTTAGCCTTCAACAATTAAGTTAAACCGATAAATATAATAACTATCAAGTTTAATCTGCGGTGAACAAGCAATCCATTAGAAGAGTCACATCATCGAATCACCCCGATTTAAAAGGTTTTTCATCACTTTTATCATCGGGACTCGACAATAAATAATCCACATCATCGAATCACCCCGCACTACTGACGGCGAGGATATTCTTTAGTATCACGACCACAATTATCCATCCACTACGGGCCAAGAATATTTGTGTATTCATTAATGGTCATGATCATGCCAACAACTGTCCATCAATGCACTACGGGCCAATGAGGACTTTTACCACATCATTTGTAACATTACGGTCATGATTACACCGAATAATCCCTAGTCATAATCATACCAAGTCCATCTATGCACTACAGGCCACAAATGACTTTAAATAAATATAAATATGAGGATGATGACAATGATATAAGAATTCAATAAAACAAGTTCAAGAATTAATTTGTCCAAGAACCAATAACGTCCAAATTGTCAACATGATACTGCTTTGTAAAGTAAATTCAAGAATGCTCAGAAGAATATTTCCATGAAAAGATAATGGATGAAGCGCAAATATCAAGGATATTCCACTAATTTCATGGAGTATAGAAGTCAAAGTTTTAATCAACTGAGTATAATAAAGAATGGAAAAACAAAACAAATCACCATGCATGCGGTACTTTGCATAGACAGGTTATTCCAACAGAATACTAAATAACGGAACCGGTCAAAGTAAAATTATGCCGAGCGGGATGTTCCAAGAATAATAAAGAATGGAATAACAACAAAATCACCATGCATGCGGTGCTTAGCATGAGACATGTTATTCCAACGAGAATACTAATAAGGGCGGAATCAGTCCAAATAGAAAATGCACAGAATATTCCAATAAAATAATAATAAAGATTTTAACCGGATCCGGCGTAAAAACGCATGCATGTGGGATATTCCAATGAATAATAAAGATTTTAATCAAGTCCGGCGTAAAAACGCATGATGTGAGGATATTTCAACAGAATAGTAAAGACGGGATAATAGAAGAATGTCACCAAGTATAGGGTTGCCCGCGTATACAGGTTATTCTAATAGGATAATAAAGAATGCAATAACATAAGTTCTCTTCATGAATACAAAAGAATAACACCCCTTACGAGTACAACAAATAATATTCCCTACCTTAAGAAGAAGAGTACTGGATATATAAGTAGTGAAGTAGTAGAATACTTTCTTCTTTCTCTCTATAGTTTATCTCTCTAGAGTTTCAAAGTGAATTAAATAAGAAAATAATGAAGGAATGAGCTTCTATTTATAGAAAAATGGACCGCATAAGTAACTAACTCATGAACGGTCCAGTTTGATTTACTTTAATCTAACGGTCCATATTTAAAGCAAAATCTTTTAAATAAAATATAATATATTCTATTTATAATCTAATAAAACAAATAACTTTATAAAAGATTTTACTATGCAAACACTATACACGCACTTGTATGCAAACACTATGCATAATAAAAAATATAATATATTCTAATTATTGTCTAATAAAATGATAACTTTATAAAAGTATTATGTTTTATATAAAAAGATTTTACTATATGTAAAACACACTATGCGACACTATGCAACACTATACATAATAGAATATAATATATTCTATTTATAGAATAACTTTATAAAAGTATTCTATTTTATATAAAAAGATTTTACGTATTATTACATTAATAATACCAACAAAATCGAGTGACTTATCACGTAAGCATCAATAATTAATACCGTGTGCTACTATATGCAACCACACGTATTCTTGTATTTTTAACAAGGGTGTTTCAACGATTAACGGTAAAACTTCCGCCGTTATTTTCATAAAGTATTTTTGTCGTTTTTTCAATCAAACAATAATTCCATTATGGGTCTACCAATGATTGTGCTTGTTGTTATTTAATATTTCCTCGTTAAAAGCGAATATTCCCCGACCAATCGAATATTATATAACAACTTGCGTACTTTTCAAAATTTATAAATATTATCCACAACTATAACATTATATCAATTTCACTCCATAATATTCAAAAAAAAATATTTATAGAAAATGCATCTTTATTCAAAAAGTTGGGGTTTTACATTAGACTAGTGAACTTTATTGATTCAACTAGTACTTAATTGATGAACGTTCTAAATTTCAGAACCCTTATTGAATTATCCAAACCAAACTTCCTTTGGTGCGGACTCGAATGTCAAATTGAGATGAACAACCCTGCAAAGGAATTTACTTATGCGTTAGCGTTAAGATATTGTGCACAATATGGTACTAAGGGTGATCCCCTAAGTACGAGTAGAGCGGTCCATAGTCTTATGATCATTAAAGGTTTCAAGTATAACCCTTGATAACCTAGGACATAGTTCAAGGTCTTATGACCCTCAGAAATCTTTTGATTCTTGTTATTCATTCTTGATTCAAAAGTTGAGCTTTTATTTCAGAAGTCTTTGATTTATTCGCATGTTATTATTTCGTTATTATATTGTTATACTTGTGGGCAATCATGCTCACTCTTGCGTAATAATAACATTGTAGTTAAGAACCAAAGAGCAGACGAACCTTCCACTAGTAAAGGCAAGGGCAAGCTTAGCAAGTAATGAAGACTGATTATTTATGTGATGTAATTAGAATTGATGTTACTTAAGACTTATTGTTTATATTTCCGCACAGATGTTTAAGGTTAGTTTAACCTGGGATTGTATTATTATTCGGATGTTGTAACCCTTAAGGGGAAGATTTTATTTCTATCTATTGCATGGTTTGCATTTATTATGGTAGATAGATAGATGATATTTGTATAGTGAACACCAAATCCCGTGGAATTGAAGTACCCGGATTTGGGGGTGTCACAGGCATGACTTTACAGTCCATATAACATAAAACAATCTTATTACCACAACAGAATCAAAACAACAAACATGAGAAAGATATGTTGTCATGAACTTCTTGTCAGAACGTTCTAGGTAGCATCTGGGTTACCCAAATTAGCTTGGTTATGGTCGGTCAACCGACTTTGACCATCAATAACTTTCACTCTACAACAGATCTGACTCTGAATCAAGTTCCAGATCCAAGATCTCATAGCATACTACATATTCAAACATTTAAATCACCAAAACAATAAACAAGCACAGATCTACGAGGACTGACATTTGACTGTCAAACACAAAAGCAAAAATTTCCAGATTTTATAAAACACTAGATCTGAGCTTATAGATGTTATGGATCTAACATCTATCAACCCAGATCACTTAAATATACTACATATAACATGTGTAACACAAAAAAACTAACGTCAAACATAGGATCAAAGTTCAGATTTTAGGTTTAGGTTTATACCTTCTATGAACAAACTTTTGATTCTTGGCTTCTTGATCTGTTATGGGTGATCTAGGAGCTTGATGTGGGACTGATCCACTACTCAATTTCAAAGGTTTTTGAGATAGAGAGCTTGGTTGGGAATGTGGTCATAAAAGAGGCTTAGAAATGAATTTTCTCTTTCTTAATCTCTATATATATATTACATAGATGCAATGTATGCAGCTGAATACGGCTGACGTGCTGGAGATTTGTAGCTCATAGCTAGACTAGGTTGATGACTTGCCAAGATATGATAAGATTTGCTAGCAATAATTCAAGAATGGGACAAAAAGGGTATAGTGGTCATTTTGCTAAAAATTTGAATGGCAAATTTGTAAACTTGGCAAACCCTTAGGGTTTGACCCTTAGGGTTTAACCGTAAGGTTTTTCCAAAAATGGGTTTCTAGGATTTGATTTAGGGTTTTTTTAAAAATAAAAATAAAAATTTAGTTTCTTAAAAATATAATTCAGAGTTTACTAATTATAATTAGTTTTCTAATTACCTTTCTTGAATATTTAGGGTTTAAGATCTCATAATTAGCATTGTGGCTTACAATTAGCAATTAGGGTTACTAATTTTGAAATTAGGGTTTCTGATAATTAGGGTTTTTAAATATTAATTAGGATTTTCTCTAATTAACATTCAATCTAATAATACACAACATAAATCATATAACACCATTACTACACAGTCTTGAACTCATAATTGAGTTTAGCAAATAGGGTTCAACAAATTAATATTAGGGGTTTGACATTATACACCATAATAGACATATACAGTATATATTTATAGCACTGAAAAATAATATTATATTTAATATAATATTGTTATTCTTATTCACTGCTCAAAATCCAAAATTAGGGTTTGGATTCCATATCTGATTTATCTTTCATATATAACATTATTAATTAAGTTAAAATAATTAACTTAATAATCAATTAAAATTCATATAATACAATAGTAATTATAATAATGCCAATAATCATTACATATATATTTTAAATAGTATAAAAATTATATTTTCATGGAAATAAATAATAATAAAACATTTCTACTATAAAATTAATTATTATAAGAATATACTCTATAATGATCAATAATTCTAAAATAAAACTTATTTGAAATTATTCATGTAATAAATAAATTTTATTTATCACATATATATACACACATTACTTGGCACATATTTCCACCTTTAAAAAAAATTATATGCAAATTTCTTATTTATTTATATAGAAAATATCGGGTTATTACATTCACACTCCCTTATAAAGATTTCGTTCCCGGAATCACCGTTTTAAAACTTATACATACAAAGGTACATAACATACATAGTCATTTCAAATAGATCTCGATCAGATTCGATCGAACCAATCTTTAACTATTCAGCATAAAGCTTGTCTATCTCATTAAACGGAAAAATTGATTTCTAATAGAACTCAAATTCATCCTTCAAACTTTATTTTTTTTAAAAATAATTTACTATTTATTAGGAAATCATATATAAGAAAATAAAAGTTATTCGAGTAATACCTGGAGTTCCATTCCCAGCTACCACGGTATACTGGACCCTTATATTGAAGACTCGTGCGGTTGATTCTGTTGGTTTGTTTGTTGAAGTTGGTTCCGCTATCGCTAGAGTCCCGCTGCCTTTTTCCCGTATTCGCGCTCCCTGTATCCCTTCCCTTTTTCAGACAGTCCTTCACCTTATTCTCTGTTGATCCACACATGAAATACCCTCTGTTCATCCTTGGATTGGGGCAATTGGGAGAGATATGTCCCTCCTGCCCACACTTGTAACACACAAACTTACCCTTAAGACATGCTCCTGAGTGATTCTTTCCGCAATTTCCACACCGCGCAACCTGTTTCTTTCCACCTCCTGGCCTATTTCTGGTATTCCCAAAATTTTCTCCTTTCCTTTTTCCAGTCCTACTACCACTATTTCCTTCTCCGGCTCTAGCTTGATTTGCTTCTCACCAAAAATTCGCCTCCCCTTTCATCGTATAGGTGACAAAAGATGTCTTTTGCCCCTCCGATACTCTAGCTGTCACAAACACCTCTACAGGGTCAGTTAATCCTATAAATCCTGGTGGTTCGATTACCTTGAAGTCTTTGAAGTTTGTCGATCGATTATCTGGCTGATTTCCCACGGCTTGTAATCCATTCTGCATAGCTTGAACGTCCATATTCGCCAAATTCTGTATCGGTTCTGGTTGTCCTCCAGCTTTGTTGACAGGTTCTTCTGCCTTTTGGTTTCATTTTCGTTTTAGTCTTGGCGGTATTATCTGATTAAATAAAACCATGTTCATCCAACTAATTCATAGTACTTTACACCATATATCATAACACATATTGCTTTAAATATCCGCTATCCCTTTTGTGACATAAAAGTTGGGAATCGTTGCCACAACTTATATAAAAGTTGAGAATATTACTTTACACAGACATACTTATCGTATACGCATCATAGAATCATACATAATCATGTAATACTAATACCACTTATTTCTTACGCCTTCACTAAGGATCAATTGCTTAGTATTCTATATATTCCATTATCTTCAATAATCCATTCACACATAACTATACCAAGTTCATCAAACTTACCACACATTATGGGTTCAAGAACTTACCACAATTATATGAGTTTAAAAACTTGTCCTAGTCAGACCTTTGGCGTCCATTCGCTGAGGGGTTCAAAAATTTCATATAATTATGAGTCATGAACTTACCATAAGTAGGAGTTTTAAGAACTCGAGCTTAACCTTATATTCTCTAACTATACTCTACCTATCAGTTATACTATCGTTTCTGGGTCCGGTAATACCTTTTTCAGTATAATCACCTCATTAGGGTTGCTTACAGAGTGAGCCTCTAATTCAGTTATTTACTTTGGTATTGGCTCAGTTATGGAGGTTAAATCCTTCTTTATGATCTGAAGGTATCCTAATTCTTTTCCATCTGACATCTACATAAAAACTATCTTGATTAACACGTAGTATATACACACAGCAAATAATAATTTTATACAAGTTATCTTTTATTTTGTTTAACGATAAATTTATTCAATTCATCTCCTTTTAAACTCTAAATGAGTTATTTATATTTTCAACATTTCCCTCTGTTCTAAGGTTATAGCCTAAGGTCTATCCCACCTAAGGTTTCTAACCCTAAGCTTTGAAAATGCCTCTTTCAAAAAATCGAAATGCCTCAAAAGAACGAATATGTATATATATATATATTCCAAAATAGTTCTACCATTTCCCGAGTTCTTTATAACCATTACATTTGTTCTTGTCATAATATCAAATATTATCATTACAAACCTATACTATTACATAGGTAATCTACAAGTTCGCTTTAGCCTTCACTTTATCTTTTTATTGAATCCTTCGGTCCATTCGGTTTAGCTTGTATTGATATATGGTTCAAGCAAGAGTGAGCATAACAAGCTCAGCAAGTACAACAATTTCATTTTAAAAGCATGCTTGAAACATAGGAATCATATATCTTCAGTAACTGGATATTAGTTACGAAGTACTATCAATAACTTAAAATAGCATTCATTTTCCTTCAAAACATTTTATCATAACAATATTCAGTAAAACACCAAATCTGGTCCAAGACCATGAGCGTTTCATAATTTCTTTGAAAAGGACAACCCGACACGAAGTCCGTAAGTCCGGCATATCTTACGAGCACTTCTAGGTGATCAGCCTATAGTACTCTATGTTGATCAACACTACATCCATTAAACGTGTGTACGTTTAAGTTGTGGCAACCTCACGTGCCCATCGAATACTCGATGAAAATACATTTGTTTATTCATATTCAGGCTTACCTTGAATCCGTACTCAACAGTTGGCGTAGGATAACGTTAGAAATTCTATATTAAAAGACTTATAAATAAATCAATCACTCTATCAAGATTAGTCTACCCAAGTTAAAACTGGCATCGACTATTTCTTTAAAATCATACATGCATCTCATAACTTGAATCATTTGAAAACTTGGCTAACACGAAGGTTAGACAAGCGTTTAGAAAAAACTTGCCTTCAAATACCTACTTTCTATAGTAAAATTACTTTTCATTTGAGTCTTTATGGTCTCTACAACACATAATCACATAACATATCACATTAGGTCATGAATGAACATACATAGTTCCTAAAGAATCTTACCCTTCTTCTCAATCTAATCATGTATTAGATTTGTTATTTATTAGTTTCGGCTTTCCGTCGTTCTTTTACATCGTTCTTACCAACTTCTTTCCTTTCTATAACTTAATTGAAATTATTTCATTATTACAACTCGGTTCGAGTTAATTATCCTTCCTCACGGCTTACTAACGTCATTACGTTATTAATTGACACTTAATCGGCATTGGTTATGTACACTTATTGTACACCGTTCTTGTTTACATTCAATTAACTTTCTTTAACTCTAAGTGATCACACTTGAGTTTTAATTATGACTTAACAATGTTTTATTAAGTCCCTTAGTTCGTTACTAAACAATTTCCCTTCATCTTCTACTTGAAACCATACTTTTCTATCTAGATTTTAAAGGAAATGCATGCTGCCGCCAGTTGTTGCTTTGTTATATTATCTGCTATGGCATCATCGCCCATTAGGGGCTTATAAAATCGGACTTCGCTACTGCAGTGAAGTCTCACTTGTTTACTTGTCGTCGTTGCGGTTTGAGTTTTGTGAGGGACTATGGCCACTTTAGGCGGCTATGGCCCCATCATTTAGGCTTGAGTCGCATGCGCGGACTCTGAGCCACATAAACTTTGACAATTTTTTCAAACTTGTGGATTCCCGGACTCGTAACTTCTTCGTTATAAGTCCGAATTGGCTCGTTCAAGAGCCTACGGTTCAAAAATCACATACTCTACGTGGTCATGCAAGAATTTTATTTATTCGACTTTGTTTGCTAAAATTTCACCTATTAGTCCATTTTTAACAAAAACGATAAACGTTCGTGAACGTTCAACGCTCGTTTCTTCGTTCTATGTCGGAATCCGGCCATTTTCGAGTCCGCAACTCTATAATGCCAAATAAGACTTGTCTCCATTGAAAACCAACGTTTCCAAGCTCAATATCAAAATTCGACTTCCATTCCGAGAATTTCACGAATTCGACGAATGTCGTCTAATCGTGTGAATTCCAGCGAAACTTCGTTACTTAAGATTTGTTCTTCGTTTCAAAAGGATTTATTCCCTCATACTAACATATTGACATACATGCTTCATTAACTTATAAACACGATAAGTTATTACTTATTCTGGGTGAGTTTGTAACTTATTAAAGTATAAAAATACTTATATTTCCATTTCTCATAACTTATGTCTTCTCTTCATATGACTCATTATGATTAATGACTTTTAACCATTCTTCTTACTTCTTATTATCATACTCACTTTATTAATGTAAACATGTTACAAGTTCTCACAAGTTCTTATACTTTCATTATAAGTTCATAACTTATTTATGATTGAATTACTTATTCATGACTTATACTTACTTATTAAGACTTAAGCCCTTTGATTCATTATTCTAACCCCTTTTTAGCATGCTAGTTCTACCAATACCCCTTCTTTAACAAAATGAAGAGAAAGAGAATCATGGTTTAAGAATACTTACTCTTAAATAACACTTGGTTAATCTTTAATCTCCTTCTTGCTTCTTGAAATATGAACTATAGCTTTTCTAGCTTTTTCTAGCTTATTATCTCTAACCAATAAGCTCTCAACTTGTGGGATGAAAATATAACAACCAACAAAAATGAAATACAAAGCTTGCTATTTTATAGGAAATCCTAAGTTAGGGTAGTTTGGTCATTAATCCATCCACCTCCTTACTATTCCTAGCTTAAGCACTAAGTAAACTTGGCCTCCACAACACTTAGGCATTAAGTTAACTTGTTTAGCACAAATTTTATCCTTTGCTTGCTCACCACATTTACTTAACCATTAAGTTATCTTGCTCCCCACTTTAATTACTTGGTCATTACATATCTTAGCCATTAAGTTACTTGTTTATCACTTTGGATCACCCATGGTTTAAACCATGGGTTTAAACCAACCCATAACCCCTTGGTTCTTACTTTGGGCTTTAGCTTAATTATCTTAACTTATACATTGGGCTTTACATTTAATTCACATTGGACTTAACCATTTCCATACTTGGGCTTACATAATCTTTAACAATACCCACGAATCTTTTATAATTGGCTTAAAGTCTTATAACGTATAATTTATGTATTAATCTCGTATTCCACCTCGTATATTTATTCATCATATATGATATACTATTATTCATACATACGTGTATTCATTACTTCGTACAATACCTACATATTATAGGATCATTACTTAATTCATTACACGCGCTTTAAATTCCTTCTTGGAAGTCACTTTCCCTAAACGTTAGGTTTTAAGTCCGCAGGCGAAATATTACGTTTTCCATAACTAAAATATTATTGGATATTCTATCTTACCTCGATATTCCATCGTTACGTATTTTTCGGAAATTCAAAAATAATTCCCGTGCAGAAAAGTGTGAATATTGTTTTTCGGAAAATTTCTCGAAAAGCTTTTATTTTCATCTTGGAAATTCAAACACTTTAATTCTACCACGTAGCCAAAATCCTACGACGTTCTGATATGTTTAGGTCATAGAACGACCTTCAATTAGCCTGCTCCCATAAATAATCAATTAAATTCATTTAATCCTTATAATTAAATAAAATTTTAATTCTTCTAAAATTCAATTTTCTCAAAGCGTTACATTCTTCCCTCCCCCCCTTATAAGGATTACTCCCCAGAATCTCGCTAATAATACATACACCTTTAAGGAAAAAAATTTCTTCATTTTAATCTCGAGTTCCCACACTGCTTCTTCGACATTGGGGTTCTTTCATTTCACCTTCACCGAATGTATTATCTTATTTTACATAACTTATCACTTCCTATCAATAATTTGAGTTGGAAGTTAAACACTTACTAACATATTATGCTATCTTCCTTTTATTAGTTCTTCTTTTAACTTTAAAATTATTTGGAACTCAAATTTCTCCTTCAAAACAAGACTATAATTAATCTTCTATTTATTATGCGTCTTCTTCTTTATTTTCTTACATTCCTCGTTACCTAGTTGTACTTAATTAACTCGTTCCATTATCATGGATTGAGTTTACCTTTTGAATAACATTTCTACCTCTTCATTCCGTAATCTAACTTCTAACTCTGTTCTCGTCATCTCCGTTATTAACTCATTCTGAGTCGTTAACATTGATAGTTTTCCTTATTCTTCCTACCTAATGTGTCAGCTTTTACATTTACCTCCCCTAAATGATATAAGATATCACAGTCCTCTTTCTACCGCATATTCAACTTCTTCTGTGTGGAGATATATTTTAGACTCTTAGAGTCCGTGTATATCTCACATTTCTCCCCGTATAAATACTATCTTCAGATTTTTTTATTTAAAACTTCAGCTTCCAATTCTGGATCATAAGTAGGATAGACCTTCTTATAATCCTTTAACTGGCGTGATGCATACACAATGACATTGCCATGCTATAAGAGCACGCAATCATGTCATCTATGCGAAACATCGAGATACACTACAAAATTCCTCATATCATCTAATAGAGATAATACAGGTGCTTCACTTAACCTTCCTCTAAAATCCTGTGATGCTAATGATACCTTCAACCATAGCACCTCACAAGAGAACCTATCAATTTGCCACCGACTTGTTCGGCGCCCCTTAAGAAAATCTAGCTTCAGTACATTAGTCAACCCAAATGACATAACCAGAAACTTGTCATAACTATAACGAGTTCTGAACGTCGTCCTAGGTGCCTCCTTCTTCTTCCTTATTTTCAACCGACTATACCCCGTACGCAAATCTATCTCAGAAAAATTCTTTGCCCCTTTCAACTGATCCGATAGATCATCGATCCTGGGCCATGGGTATTTATCCTTAACCGCTAACTTATTTCCTATTACAATAGTCGATACGCAACCGTAACGACTCATCATCTTCCTTAACATCCTACTAACTTAAATCAAGGTTAGACGACAATAGCGTCTCGGTGCTTTATTACTGTAAATTACTACCTTGGGTTTTCTTAGAAAACCAAAGATTCATACATTTATTATAACAATTTATTAAAGTTCTATGGTTACTTAACTCATTCCTACCGAGAATTTCTTCAAATTCTCTCAACTTTATCGATAATTATCTACCGATACTTGCCTACTTCTATTATCCATGAAACCATTTCCACGAATATAATTAACGAAAGTTATTTCCTCCTCCTCTACCTTAATGTTTTAAAGGTACTTATAATCCCTTTCAGACAGACTCCTAGATGAGTCTTTCCACATGTTTTACACACTTCGATCCTGCGCTTAGGATCCCCTTGTCCCACTCTAGTATTCTCAGAGTTAAAATTCCTTTCTTTTTGGCATACTACCACTATTACTGGTATTCTCTGTCTTGGTTCGTCCCTCTCCCTCACTCTCATTCTTTCCCTCTTTGTGGTATTGAGTCAACGCCTCACTACCATCCTCTACTATAATTACCTTCTCCAGAATGGTCCCATAGGAAACCCTCTTGAACACTGACATCCCACTATAGAGCCAGGGTTTGGTGCCCGCTCAAACCTCTGAGCCTTCATCTCCTCGGTCCACTTGGTGTGGAAACAAACCTTGCCAATTTATTGAATTTGACGCCAGCGTCTTTGGGGAACCAATTATGTCCCCTAGTTTAAGTTCCAAGAACTTAATCTCCATCCTCCCTTGTATACTTGTAGGGAAATAATTCTCGAGGAAAACCTTCTTGAATTGTTCCCATGTTACTGCATCTGTTCTAGCCCCACCATGGTGAGCCTCCCACCAAAGGTTGGCTTCCCCTTTTGTCATATAAGTTGCAAAAGGAATCTTTTGTGCCTCACCTACGTTTGTAATAACAAAATGCCTTCTCTAATTCTTTTACCCCTGTCTGGGCATCTATTGGGTCCGTCGTTCCTTTGAACTCCGGTGGACCTACGCTTTTAAACTCTTTAAAGGTAGTCGTTCTGACTATTCTAGGTTTCGCGGTTTCTAAACCTCGGTTTGGTTAAATCATTAGTTAATAAATTAACGAACTCTTGCATGAGGTTGTTCTCACCCATCTTGGTTATCATTATGTGATTCCGCTTCTACGACTACATTGTCTTCTCCTTGGCGGCATTTTCTGATAAACTTTCATTATTATCTATTTACTTACTTCGTTATTATTCACCACATACCAACTCGCATCATAACAAATCATCTCAATGAAAACTTTTATATTTATATGCTTCTTCATAGTTTGAAACTATTTACAATTTGTTCTCCATAGCCAAAAGCTATTACATTTTTATCCCGAAATGGTACTTCACAAAAGTTGAGATTTACAAAAGACTACCCTGTTATACAGAAGAGGGTTTTACGTCACTACACACATACTTATAACTTTAGATTTCTTAATAATGCATAACAGCATCCTCGTGTTTCTCATTCGCAATCACTACTACAGTATCCCGACTATTAGTATGACGGGTTTGTCCTGACTCATTGGAATAACAAGCAACTTTCAGCTTGAAATCATTATGAGCACTCTCACAGATGTAAGACATCCTTGCTATCTTCCGGTTCTTCTCCCCCAGTTCTTTACGAAGCTCATCGGCCTCGTTCTTATAGTCTCTAGCCTTATTTATCATGAGCACCTTCTCATCATGCTCTGACTCAAAATCTGCTTCTGCAGACTCCTTTGCTATGTAAAGAGCACTAATCTCTTCATTCTGATTCTGCACAACTGCACTCAGTTGCACATTTTTGTCAATCTCTGCCAGATACAATGATCTCATTGCATCTGGAGGTGATGACTCTAGTGTAGGTACCACCGTATCAACCGATGTTATCTCCATTCCTCCCTCCACATCGCTCATCATATCCAAGTATGATGTCCAAGCTACATCTCCCTCGGAGTAGTCTTCCTCAGAAAAATACTCCTCTGTCTCTGACTCTAAAATCACTAATGGTACCTCCGCCACTGGCATAGGTACAGGCTCTACTCGGTTCACAAGCTCTTCTCTCACTGCGTGTATATCTCTATACATCAAGCTATCGATCGACATCCTACAATAACACATAACACGTTGATTAGTACTTAACACACAATAGTATAAGCACCAATCACATTTAATTTATTTAGGGTTACTTTCCATCTTTTAAATCTTTCGATACTGAGTTTTCTCAATACCTTATTAACTCATTTGACTTAAGTAAAGCTTGAGTTTTACTTCCTTCAGACTTCTCTTCCTTAACGAGGTTATTAGCCTAAGGTTCTTCCCCCCTTAAGTTTTATAACCTAATGCTTTGATACCAACCTGTGACGCCCCCAAATTCGGGTCTTTTCCAACCCGACATATGGTGCTCCATGGTGCTACAGTTCACATAAACATTCAATCAAAATGCCCCAAAAGAATGAATATGTCTTATATATATTCCAAAACAGTTCTACATTTCCTAGGTTCTTTATAACCGTTACATTTGTTCTTGTCATAATATCAAATATTATCATTACAAACCTATACTATTACATAGGTAATCTACAAGTTCGCTTTAGCCTTCACTTTATCCTTGACGAATCCTGCGGTCCATTCGGTCTAAGCTGCATTCATATGGTTCAAGCAAGAGTGAGCATAACAAGCTCAGCAAGTACAACAATTTCATTTTAAAAGCATGCTTGAAACATAGGAATCGTATATCTTCAGTAACTGGATATTAGTTACGAAGTACTATCAATAACTTAAAATAGCATTCATTTTCCTTCAAAACATTTTATCATAACAATATTCAGTAAAACACCAAATCTGGTCCAAGACCATGAGCATTTTCATAATTTCTTTGAAAAGGACAACCCCGAGACGAAGTCCGTAAAGTCCGCATATCTTACGAGCACTTCTAGGTGATCACCTATAGTACTCTATTATTGATCAACACTATATCCATTAAACGTGTGTACGTTTAAGTTGTGGCAACCTCACGTGCCCATCGAATACTCGATGAAAATACATTTATTTATTCATATTCAGGCTTACCTTGAATCCGTACCCAACAGTTGGCGTAGGATAGCGTTAGAAATTCTATATTGAAAGACTTGTAAGTAAATCAATCACTCTATCAAGATTAGTCTAGCCGAGTTAAAATTGGCATCGACTCTTTCTTTAAAATCATACATGTATCTCATAACTTGAATCATTTGAAAACTTGGCTAACATGAAGGTTAGAGAAACGTTTAGAAAAACTTGCCTTCAGCGTCTGCTACAGTAAAATTACTTTTCCTTTGAGTCTTTATGGTCTCTACAACACATAATCACATAACATACCACATTAGGTCATGAATGAACATATATAGTTCCTAAAGAATCTTACCCTTCTTCTCAATCTAATCATGTATTAGATTTGTTATTTATTAGTTTCGACTTTTAAATGGAGTTTTTTTACATCGTTCTTACCAACTTCTTTCCTTTCTATAACTTAATTGAAATTATTTCATTATTACAACTCGGTTTGAGTTAATTATCCTTCCTCACGGCTTACTAACGTCATTACATTATTAATTGACACTTAATCGGCATTGGTTATGTACACTTATTGTACACCGTTCTTGTTTACATTCAATTAACTTTCTTTAACTCTAAGTGATAACACTTGAGTTTTAATTATGACTTAACAATGTTTTATTAAGTCCCTTAGTTCGTTACTAAACAATTTCCTTCATCTTCTACTTGAAACCATACTTTTCTGTCTAGCTTTTAAGGATGGCATTCTGGCGCGCCAATGTTGCTTTTTTATGTTGCACATACTGCTATCGCCTCCCATTAGGGCTTAAAACCGGACTCTTCACTGCTGCTGCGATGCGAGTCACTTTTTACTTGTCGTATTACATGCACGAGTTTGTGGGGACTATATGCCACTTTGGTGCTATGGCACACGGTCATTTAGGCTTGAGTCGCATGCATGCATGATGGACTCGAGCCACGTAAACTTTGACAGTTTTTTCAAACTTGTGAGATTCCCAAACTTCATAACTTCTTCGTTATAAGTCCGAATTGGCTCGCTCAAGAGCCCACGGTTCACAAATCACATACTCTACGTGGTCATGCAAGAATTTATCTATTCGATTTCGTTTGCTAAAATTTCACCTATTAGTCCATTTTTAATGAAAACGATAAACGTTCGTGAACGTTTAACGCTCGTTTCTTCGTTCTAAGTCGAATCCGCCATTTTTGAGTCCACAACTCTATAATGCCAAATAAGACTTGTCTCCATTGAAAACCAACATTTTCCAATCTCAATATCAAAATTCGACTTCCATTCCGAGAATTTCACGAATTCGACGATTGTCGCCTCTAATCGTGTGAATTCAATGAACTTCGTTACTTAAGATTTGTTCTTCGTTTCAAAAGGATTTATTCCTCATACTAACATATTGACATACATGCTTCATTAACTTATAAACACGATAAGTTATTACTTATTCTCAGGTGAGTTTGTAACTTATTAAAGTATAAAAACACTTATATATATTTCCATTTCTCATAACTTATGTCTTTTCTTCATATGACTCATTATGATTAATGACTTTTAACCATTCTTCTTACTTCTTATTTTCATACTCACTTTATTAATGTAAACATGTTACAAGTTCTCACAAGTTCTTATACTTTCATTATAAGTTCATAACTTATTTATGATTGAATTACTTATTCATGACTTATACGGCTTACTAAGACTTAAGCCCTAATATTCATTATTCTAACCCCTTCTTAGCATGCTAGTTCTACCAATACCCCATTCTCTAACAAATGAAGAGAAAGAGAATCATGGTTTAAGACTACTTACTCTTGAATAACACTTGGTTAATCTTTAATCTCCTTCTTGCTTCTTGAAATATGAACTATAGCTTTTCTAGCCTTTGTAGCTTATTATCTCTAACCAATAAGCTCTCAACTTGTGGGATGAAAATATAATAACCAACAAATGAAATACAAAGCTTGCTATTTATAGGAAATCCTAAGTTAGGGTAGTTTGGTCATTAATCCATCCATCTCCTTACTATTCCTAGCTTAAGCACTAAGTAAACTTGGCCTCCACAACACTTAGGCATTAAGTTAACTTGTTTAGCACAAATTGTATCCTTTGCTTGCTCACCACATTTACTTAACCATTAAGTTATCTTGCTCCCCACTTTAATTACTTGGTCATTACATATCTTAGCCATTAAGTTACTTGTTTATCACTTTAGATCACCCATGGTTTAAACCATGGGTTTAAACCAACCCATAACCCCTTGGTTCTTACTTTGGGCTTTAGCTTAATTATCTTAACTTATACATTGGGCTTTACATTTAATTCACATTGGGCTTTACATTTAATTCACATTGGACTTAACCATTTCCATACTTGGGCTAACATAATCTTTAACAATACCCACAAATCCATTATAATTGGCTTAAAGTCTTATAACGCATAATTTACGTATTAATCTCGCATTCCACCTCGTATATTAATTCATCATATATGATATGTTATCATTCATACACACGCGTATTCATTACTTCGTACAATACCTACATATTATACGATCATTACTTAATTCATTGCACGCGCTTTAAATTCCTTCTCGGAAGTCACTTTCTCTAAACGTTAGGTTTTAAGTCCGCGGGCAAAATATTACGTTTTCCATAACTGAAATATTATTGGATATTCTATCTTACCTCGATATTCCATCGTTATGTATTTTTTGGAAGTTCAAAAAATAATTCTCAGCGTTAAATGCATGTGAATAGTGTTTTTCGAAAAATTTCTCGAAAAGCTTTTATTTTCGTCTTAGAAATTCAAACACTTTAATTCTACCATGTAGCCAAAATCCTACGACGTTATGATATGTTTAGGTCATAAAACGACCTTCAATTAGTTGCTCCATAAATAATCAATTAAATAAATAATCAATTAAATTCATTTAATCCTTATAATTAAATAAAAAATAATTCTTCTAAAATTCATTTTCTATACATCCGAAAAAATCAATAGGTATGTATCAACATGTGATTAAATACAATAATTATCCAATTGAGGTCACTTGTATAGCCATGATTAAAATTAACTTGATTATATATATATATCTTGATCTATAATAATGAAATTAAAGAACTTGTACAACATATTATAATCTAATAACTTACTTATCTGAAATCATTGCATAAGTATATACAAAGGTTAAGATATTTGAACAATGAAAAAGAACAGTTCCGATATTCGCTTACGCATGTCCATTGCATAAAGTAAATGCAGAGATAAGATACTTGCCTGGTCTGCTCCTTATATTTACGCAACTTAGTTTTATCTTTTATATCGAGACCTATCATTAATAAGATCATTCTATCGGTTAGAAATACATATCATAACACATAGTACTACTAATTTGTGACGCCCCCAAAATAGGTATACATCACCCATCTTGAGTCGCCAAATACATGGTATAAAATTCAAATACAACTTAATTATACAACAGTCGTGTAAGAGACGACAAAATATAATCTAAGAGTTTTAATAAGAATATTTTCATCTAGACAATATCAACACTCAATGGAGTCCTCATTACATTTATTGTCACACTATTTAACAGAATATTGAGGACTACTAATGCTATCATCTGGACCGTCAGTCCGTTCCCCGACTAGTCCCGGCTACGTTCTCATTTCGTGAAGAGAACAGTGAAAGAAAGGGTGAGCTCAACTAGCCCAGTAAGAAATATTATGACTAAGATAATGCAAAATAAATTATCATTAGCCTTCAACAATGTTAAACTGATAAAATATAATAAACAACAAGTTTAACTGCAGCGGAACAAGCAATCCATTAGAAGAGTCAAGTAGAGAGTAAAATCTACTATCTTCTATGATTTAAAAGGTTTTTCATCACTTTTATCGCTGAGACTCAGCTTAATAAATAAACCACATCATCCTTGCACTACGATCAATGATATTCATTAGTATCACGACCACAAATTATCCATGCACTACGGGCCAAGGATATTCGTGTATTCATCAATAGTCATGATCATGCCAATAACTATCCATCAATGCACTACGGCCAATGAGGACTTTTACCACATCATTTATAACATTACGGTCATGATTATACCGAATAATCCCTGGTCATAATCATACAAAGTCCATCCATGAACTACAGGCCACAGATGACTTTTAATATATTATAAACATGAGGATGATGACAATCATATAAGAATTCAATAAAAAAAGTTCAAGGATAAATTTGTAAAGATTTATAATTTAATTTATCCAGAAATCAATAACGTCCAAATTGTCTACATGATAATGCTTTGTGGAGTAAAATTTAAGAATGCTCAGAAGAATATTTTTATGAAAAGATACTGGATGAAGCGCAAATATCAAGGATATTCCACTAATTTCATGGAGTATAGAAGCCAAAACTTTAATCAACTGAGTATAATAGAATATATGAAACCGCAAATGGATTTTTGCTGCCATTCGGTAATCCACGTAGCGAGATTATTCCAACAGAATAATAAAGAATGGAATAAAAGAAGAATTCACCAGGCATGCGTAATCCGCACAGACAGGTTATTCCAATAGAATAATAAAGAATGAAACCAAGTCATGCGTAATCCGTACAAACAAGATGTTCCAACAGAATAATAAAGAATGGAACCAGGTCATGCGTAATTCGCACAGACAGGATGTTCTAACAAAATAATAAAGAATGGAACCAGGTCATGTGTAATCCGCACAGATAGGATATTCCAATAGAATAATAAAGAATTGAATAATAACATAATTTACCAGTCATGAGATAGACCGCATAGACAGGATATTCCAACAGAATAATAAAGAATGGAATAATAGAAGAATTTCACCATGTATGTTGTACTTCGCATAGACATGTTATTCCAACATAATAATAAAGAATGGAATAACAACCCTTACGAGTATTGAAAGAAAATAACTCTCTTCATGAATACGAAAGAAATAATACCCCTTACCTTAGAAAAACTGGATACTGGAATAGTGAGGTAGCAGACTTCTCTTCTTCTTTCTCTCTATAATAATTGCTCTAAAGCTTTTGTGAATTGGTGAGAAATGAAGGAAGAATGAGCTTCTATTTATAGGAAAATATAGTTTCGATAATTGCACGTTTTGGGACTCGAAATATTACAGTATAATCCCTTCCTCTTTTTTTTCATTTTTAATTTAGTCCTGCAAGTATTATCAAATTTGCACCACCTCCCCTAATAGTAAATAATATGAATTAATAGTTCATTCACGTGACTCAATAGTATAATCATGTAAAAAAAACTAATTACAGTATAGTACCTTCAACTATACTTCCATTTTTAATTTAGTCATGCAAGTATTATCAATCTTGCACCACCTCTCCTAATAGTACATGAATGTGAATCAATAGTACACACATGTGAACAAATAGTTATAAGCATGTGAAATAATAGCAATTAATTGCTCATTTATCCGATTAATTACCCGATTAGTCAATAGAACCTCCAGACATCAATTATTATCGAAATAAATGTCGATTTTCACTAACACTAACAATCCCAGCACAATAGAACTATCAATTTCATCGTTAATCAACATAAATTATTCATCATTAATATTATAACTCACAATATTTAATAACGAATTCGTTCCCGAGAAAAGAGGGGGCTTTCCGATAATGATTTCTCCTTTATTGGCGGCGCAATTATGTGACCAAACCTCTCCTTGTGAACTTCTAGACATTGTCAATATTGCAAATAATAATATGAATAACTTTGTCGTCTCAATTATTGATTTAATAATAATAAATATTATCACGGATGATCTTTGTGACAATAATTGAATCAATATTATGAGAGATATGATGCGACAATTCTTTGTAGCAATAATTGAGTATAACTAAGTGACTTCTCACGTAAGCATCAATAATCAATCTTGTGTGCTTCTATGCAACCACACGTATTCTTGTACTTTTTTACTACCGGTACTTGAATAGTTTTAACGGTAACACTTTCGCCATTATTTTTATAAAAAGATAATTCTGTCATTTTCTAACTATGACAATACTTCCGTTGTGGGGTCCACCAATGATTGTGCCGTCGTACGAATATTCCCCGACCAATCGAATATTATATAACCACTTGCTTACTTTGTAAAATTTGTAAATATTACCCACAACTATAACATTATATCAAATCCACACCATAATATTCAAAAATATATTTCGAGAAAATTATTCTTTATTCATAAAAGTTGGGGTCTTACAACCTCCCCTTCTTATGAAATTTTGTCCTCGAAATTAGGGTACGTACCTGGTATATCAAAGAGGTGAGGATACTTTGATTTCATTTCAGATTCTAACTCCCAGGTCATTTCCTCAACATCATGGTTTCTCCACAAAACTTTGACTTGAGGTATAACTTTAGAGCGTAAAATATGATCCTTCTTATCCAAGATTTTAACAGGTAACTCTTATACGTTAAATCTTCCTCTATCTCGTCTGGTTCTAATTCAATAATGTGGTTCGGGTCTTTCATATATTTACGTAACATAGATATGTGAAAAACGTTATGAACACGAGACATACTTGGCGGTAAGGCGAGTCTATAGGCCACAGTTCCTACTCGATCGAGGATTAAAAATGGGCCAATGCGTTGACAATAATGCACTTGTACCCGCATATGATCTTCAACTCAATGCATCAGCTACTACATTCTCTTTTCTAGGATGGTATTGAATGGTATGATCGAAATCTTTCAACAACTCAAGCCATTGTCATTGCCACATGTTGAGTTCCTTTTGAGTGAAAAAATATTTGAGGCTTTTATGATCCGTATAGATCTCCACCTTCTCTCCATACAGGTAATGCCTCCAAATCTTAAGTGCAAAAATGACTGCTACCAACTCTAGATCATGAGTATGATAATTCCTTTCATATTCTTTAAGTTTTCGTGAGGCATAGGCTATGACTTTCCCATGTTGCATGAGAACACATCCAAACCCTTTGCAAAGCATAATCATAGATGACAAATCCTCCGAGCGGATGGTATTGTCGAACATGTCTTTGAAATGAGTCTCCTCTTGAGTTCTTAAAAACTCTTCTCACATTCCTCGCTCAATAAATTTTGTATCTTTTGAGTCACCGAGTTAATGGAGTGGCGATTCGAGAAAACCCTTCTACGAATCTCAGATAATAACCATAAAGCCGAAAAGCTACGTGCTTTGTCATTTGATTTAGGTTGCTCCCAGCTTTTAATTGCTTCAATCTTTGTCGGGTCAACAGATATCCCATGATTAGATATCACGTGCCCAAGGAATGCAACTTCATTAAGCCAGAACTCGCATTTCTTTAACTTGGCATATAGCTTGTTTTCATGAAGCATTTGGAGTATCAGCCTCAAGTGTTGCTCATGGTCTTCACGGGTTTTGGAATATATGAGGATGTCATCAATAAAGACGACCACAAAGTTATCCAAATATTCCTTGAATACTCGGTTCATCATATCCATGAAGGCAGCAGGAGCATTAGTCAACCCAAAAGACATGACTAAGATTTCAAAATGCCCGTACAGAGTTCTGAAAGCAGTCTTTGGAATGTCATCAATTTTAATCTTCAACTAATGATATCCGGAACGAAGATCAATCTTTGAAAAGAATTTGGTACCTTGCAACTGGTCAAACAGGTCATCAATGCGAGGCAACGGGTACCTATTTTTTGATGGTGACATGATTCAACTCCCGATAATCAATACAAAGTCACATACTTCCATCTTTTTTCTTCACGAATATAACATGAGCACCCCAAGCAGACGTACTAGTGTGACGGCCCCGAATCCGAGGTCCCAAATTACCGCGGATCCGGTTCGATCATTCTAACACTATTTCTATTTTTGCAGAAGATATAAACAAAAATTATTTATACAATACATTACACACTATTCCCCAAGGTCGAGTAACCTTAACTTAATCACATTCATAACTTATTTAACACATAACTTTATTATCAAACTACACTATTACAAAACTAATCGCGCACATTAACTTTAAAATTTGGGCCCATCTTTAACCTTTCCTTGTATCCAAGCATTATTGTCTTAATCTGCAATGTTTTATCATGATATAGCAAGGTGAGCATAAGAATTACCCGAAGTTTAAGTTCAATAATATAATGATATATCATGATTGAATGAGTCTCGAATAATAAGTGGCTATAATTCAACAATATAATTGTGAACTAGCGAGGAACAAATTATATGGTGAACAAGTATTATACATGAACAAATATATCGGAACCAATTTGGTAATGAAGGTGATCGACCTTTCATACACGACTTATACATGCAATATGTATACGGTACAATTCATGGAAACCATCAATGATTAACCATAAGCTTATCCAAATGAAACAACTCTTAGTAGAGTTAAGTAAAACAAACTTGCTGAGCAGATTGATTCTGCTATGCAATTTATAACGCTTTATCAGAAGACCTAATATTAGTAATATAGATCTCCAATATTAGAATAATATCATCATAATATAATACTATTATATATATATATATATATATATATATATATATATATATATATATATATATACTGAGAATAACCTAAACACATAACACATAACCCTATCGATACATAACACACATAAGACTAAATTGTCAAGTCAAACTATTGTCAAATGCGAGTTGAACTGAGCACAAATCGACATCCCGAAGCGATTACAGTCGGACAATTCACTGAGTTTAAGTTCAATTAAACTCGCTAACACTTAACAATTAACTTAAATAATTTTATTAACGATTGAAATATTTTTCATAAGCTCGTAATAATTTTTAAATAATTATTATCATTTAAAATGATTTTCTAATCATTAATATCGTATTTAGCTAATTTAAATACCACATAATTTTTTATCATTACTATTTATTTATTATCAAATATTAATGAAATACATGTCATAATATTATAATATATTTATAATAAATCCAAGTATTTTTAATACTTTAAAATCATATTTATATAATTTTTAAATACTTAAATCCATTATCCAATAATTGCTATTAATATTAAAATATTAATATTTTCATGGCAAAATATGAAAAGTTATATTTTATAACTTAAAATATTTTTATAATACTTAAATCATTTTTATATGATTTATAAACCATTAATTCTATTTTTCCATAATTTATTTAATATATTTAATAAATAAACTAATTACCATTAATATTGATTAATTAATGAAATTCATCCTAAAATATTAAAAGTCACTAAAAATAACTTCAAATATTTTATTATACCATAATATTATTTTTATGATTTTTCATGTATTAAAATCATTTTTAAATCATTTATTTAATATTATAATTAAAAAATTAAATACCATTTATATTCCAAAAATATTAAATATTTATGAAATATACTGTAAATAATTAAAAACTATTTTTTAGACTTTAAAATAATTTTTTGGAATTTATTTTGTATTTTTTATAATTAAAAACTATTTTTATCTATTTTAAAATAATTTTCGGAAAATCAGAAATTAAAATAAAATAGAAACCGTCGATAAAGGGCCCTATAGCGACAGACCCGTCGATATAGGTGTTCTTGAGCCTTCATGTCAGACACCAAGGTTGCTACTTTGTCCACAAATATTTTCATGTTCTGGACGTTATCAGGGTTGTATATTGTTTTAATGTTATAGAATACATGCAATACTACGATTACAAACCGATTTCATGCCCAAACTACATTATCACAGCAAGATCTATGCTCTAGAAATACCTGTCAGACATGATCTTGAGTTTCTGGGTTTTCCAGAAACTCAAGCAGTTTCAAGGGTCTATTTTTGAGCCTTAATTAATCCGGTCTCTGGTCGTGTTTTAGGTGGTTTAAATATATCAGATTGTAACACGTTTTTCATAGAACAACTTTGTAACACTAAATTAACCAAACAACATCACATGTGCAAGATCTGGACCGGTCAAAGTGGTGGTCCTGGACTTTTCTTGAACTTTCTGGGTAACCTAGAAAAGTTCATCCAGCTGATGGTCAACAGTTGTTTGACCGGCCACAGATTCAATTATGTTATGGATCTAGGTATTTTAAAAGCATGAATCGATAGACAATATGTCAGCCTAGAGGTCTATTACAACAACATGTCCTAAACATCAATAATAAGTCAAATCAGAAGCCTCAAATAACTTGTCGGGCCAGGTTACGGGTTTACGGGTTGCCCGAACCCGATTTTAAGTGAGCAGTCAACCTAGTTTTACTGCCTATATCCAGTGATCTAGAAATGATATGTCCATGATTCCAGTTCGAGATGGTAGTCCACATGGAATAAAATAGATCCAAAACATAAAACACAGAAAAAGATTAACATATCACGATCTCTAGAGGGCTTTGACGTTCATTTGTCGAAGCCACTTTCCAATATTTTCCCAGATTTTCTAAAATGATATTTTCGAGCATCAAAATGATATGGATCTAGGTTTTGACCACCCAAATCATCAAATGACACCCTAATACATAACTTTAACCAACAACCTACAACATCTAACATCAAATACAAAAATTTCAAGATTTAGGGTTTTATACCTTTCTAGCTTGGATTTTTGATTTCTGCCTTTTGATTATGATCTTGTAAAGTTAGGGACTGATATTGGCTTAGTATATACCACTCTCTCACTCTAAAATTTCGGATTTGTAGAGAGAAAGTTGTTGGGTAAATTCTAGTTACGCACAACACGCAAGTATACGTGGTCAACAAGTAATAAGGAGTAAGTAAAGTATCGTTCCCACAGAGAATTAATTAATAAAGTTCACCAAGCATTAGCCCATAACCATTTCAGTCTTATTTAAACGATTGCTTTGAGTTTTTATATTTAAACTATGAAATTAAATAAACCTAACTACTTCTAGAATGAGACTAGATAACGAAGACCTGAGATTACAATTTCATCTATTGACTCATTCAAATCCATACATTTCATGTTAAGCCAAACTAATTGTCTTAGGTTTGTTAGTAAAGAACACTAAAGTAAAGTATAGCCATCTTTCAATGCACCATACCCATATCACATATAATCCACAATTGATAGAATACACATGAACACCCACATTACCTAAATCACTATATGTCTATATGATTTACAAATAATTAGGGTTTAATTCCAAGTTCTCAATTGACTACGAGTGGTGCTTCGGTATATGTCTATCATAAGCACAAATCATACATCCCATCACAACGTAGAATATACAATCACAAGCTATCAAGATTAGATCTAAACCCATACTTCGTCTTTCAAGTTCATATGGGTTATCACAGTAATTGATGGCCAATCAACTAAGCAATTAAGCATGAATCTTAATAGACAAATCTATAGAAATCAATAAGGCTAACAATGAAACATATCAGAAATAACTAATCTATAGAATCCATTGAAATCTCAGAATAAAAGTTAAGTCATAATTGAATTAATGCTATTATCCACATATTGAAGACACATCATGAGATACAAGAAGCAATCAAAGAGAGAATAAGGATAGAGAATTGTAGTGCAAATCTGTTCTCTTGAGCCAAGGTTGAATCTCTAATGATTTCCAATTGCTTCAAGTCTCCAATCCAATCAACTCTAGAAAATACCTACACTATTCTACTCTATTCTATTATTGAAATTAAAGAGAGAAGAAGACAATAGCTTCTGCCCCCAAGGGGTGGAATATCTTTATATGATGAAAATATGTCTAATATATAAGCCCTAATTGAATCCCTCTCTCCGTTACGCTTCAATTGCACTGTTTAATGAAAAGTCAGCTTTGGTCAACACTTAGAAATCGCGCGACAGCGCAAAATTAGCCCTAAGTTGTGCGGCGGCAGCAAAAAAAGCTGAAAATCGCGCTTTTTACTCTTTGTAAGTCGCAGCGGCGCTATAGCAAAGTTCGTTCGCCCGCGCGCGGGTGATTTTCTGCTACAGTGTGCTCTGGTAAAATGACCATAACTTTTGATCCGGGAAGTGTTACGGGGCCTGCCACCTATCAAATCGAAGATGTCGACGATCTCTACAACGTTCGTTCTTTGAGTACTGAGAAATAATGCACGGATGAAGGCTGAAATTGAGCTGGAAGGGACTTCTATGAAAATGGCTAATCAAAACAGCGAAGTTTGACGTCCATTGGTACAACGATCATAACTCTTGCATCCGAACTCCGATTAGAGCGATTCAAGATGTTCCAGAAAGCTACGAAGACGCTCTACAATGTAGTCCAAGTTCCAAGCCAAAAACATGAAGTAACATGAAAGCCCAAATGATGTCTGGATTGCCTTTTCTTTGCATTTTCTTTGCTTTTCCTTTTCAATAATCGCTCACACCGCTCCCAAACGTATAACCTACAAAATGAACACAGAATGCATGAAAAGTAACTAAGACACATGAATATAAGCAACTAATTCAAGTAAAAGATACCGGATAAGTGTATAAAAAATCCACTTATCAAAAGTCTTGGGAGAAAATGAGAACTAAAGTATCATTTTCTCTCTCTAGAACTATAAATAATGTTGTATGTAATGATTTTGGCTGAGTGTATAGGCTGATAAGTATTGTATTTCAGTCAATTGGTAAGTCATGGAGTAGTTGAACAACTCAATCTTGGCTAGATTTACAAGAAACCTTCAATTATGCAATAAGGGTATTTTAGTCATTTCCATTTAATTTTTAATGGCATTTTGGACATTGGCCAAACCCTTACGGTTTAGGGTTTGATTAGGGTTTAAGGTTTGAAATCCTTTAGGGTTTAAGGTTTAAAACCCTTAGGGTTTGCAATTTAATTTTCTAAAATTTCCAATTTAGGTTTTAAAAATAGAAAATTAATATTTCTAAATTATAATTAGGATTTACTAATTATATTAAAATTTCTTAATCATAATTTAAATCCTGCTAATTAGGATTAGTATTTCCTAATTAAAATTGCTAATTAAGCAATTAGGGTCAAAATGGTCATTAGGGTTTATAAACCACTAATTAGGGTTTCTAATAGAAAAATAATTTTCTAATTTGGAAATTAAATTTTCGTAATTAGATTAGGGTTTTCTAATTACTTATAACTTTAAAATTCGGATTAATATTTCCTAATTAACATAAAAATTGTTTAATTAACAATTAGGTTTTCCCTATTTATAAATTAGGGTTCTTAATCCTGAAATTAGGGTTTAATAATTTGAAATTAGGGTTTTACTAAATAATTAAACTTTACCCTAATTAAGATTATAATTAATATCACTTAAGAATTATAATCATCCTTTAAGTTACCAGATTAAGGTTTTAAATTTCTGAATTAGGGTTTCGGATTCCCGAAACTGAAATTAGGGTTTCCAGAACCGATTTCTAGGGTTTCTTATAATTCGTTAGGGTTTTCTAACCAAACGTTGACGTTCTTAAAATAAACTTAGGATTTGTTACAGATATCGTTTATCTGGTCAACCCTTGACCCCTAACCACATCATGCACATATACACAGAACATAAACGCTTATTCCCTTAATCCTGAATAATTCACCTAAATCCTTCACAGAATTTTGAAATCCTCAAAATTCATTCTTAAAAATATTAAACGCATACACTAATTTTCTATCTAGGTTCTAATTTTGAACATTAAATCAATTAATAAAATTTTTAAAAATATTCAAAATTCTCGGGTTGTCACATTCACCCCTTCTTCTAAAAATTTCGTCCCCGAAATTTACCTTACACCATTCACCATACAACTTATACCATACATACACAGCATCACATGCTATCCAATACACCACTCACAAGAGTAAAAATTTTGAAATTGTCTGAGGGGTTTTGCAGACTATTGTCAGTCATTTTTGCAAAGGTTATAGGAAATTCATCCGCAAACCGTCTTAACTTACAGACATAGTGGGTAATTAGCCCGGTATGCCCTTTACTTATAAAGTATTGCTGGTCTGATCTGTTTTTCGTCTCTGCCATAGGCACAAAATTCTACCTCAGTCTTATTGGATTCCGCACCAAAATAATTTGGTTCGGGAAAAATTCTTTCAATGAACACTTATTGTTTTCATAAATGTTTGTCTAGCTGATTCGAATAGCATAGACTCATATCAATAATTCAATTCAATCGAATTATTTAAGTGTGGCCAAACCCCGTTGGAAAATTAAAAATTTTGAAAAATATTTTTGAGAATGACGTCATGATGTCGTACTGTATTAACAGTCCGTTTGAGGATGTCGTCATTATATGACTTTGTCATAACACATCATACAATAGTGGAACAATGATTTTCAGATCGAATTCACACTAAGTATTCCTGTATTTACAACTCTATCAACTTTTATCATCTCTGCACCAGGTTACATGGTACATGAGTGATAAATAAAATATATTTTGATATTTCAAATCATTTGCGTAGCATAGACTATACTTTAAACCGTTTCAAAAATATTACGAGTCTACATATTATTATTTTTTCAAAAGCACTTAGTGCGTATTTAGCTTGATGTCAAAATTCTGAAGTCTAGCATAGCTAGGAGTTTTGAAAAACTTATATCTCCACTAATAATCATTGGCTTAACAATCTATCTGTTCCTATAATCTTTAATAATCCATTTACACACAACTATACCCAGTTCGTCAAACCACACTTATGAGTTCATTTACTTGCCACAATCATATGAGTTAAAGAACTTTCCTAGACAGACATTTGGCGTCCATTCACTGAGGGGTTCATAAACATTTCATATAACTATGAATCGAGAATGTCACATAAGTATGAGTTTTAAAAACTCGCACTTAACCTTATATTCTCTACCTATAACCTATCTACCTGGAATACACATGAGAAAGGAATCACCCTCTTAACATGCATATATCAAATAACGCAACATAAACATTTCAATGATTATCATTGCCAGAACTAAGTAGTTTTTACACCAAGTAAGATTCCCCGCCCACACAAGGAATCATACAACTCAGCTGCCGACATGAATCCTCAATTGAATCCCCACCTAACACTAACACCCTTCTCAATACGAATTTCATTTAACTCGTATTCATAATCCTTTCTTGAATCTGTACCAATTCATAGTACAACTGACACTCAGCAA
Source organism: Panax ginseng (assembly GCA_020205605.1). Classification (NCBI taxonomy): domain Eukaryota; kingdom Viridiplantae; phylum Streptophyta; class Magnoliopsida; order Apiales; family Araliaceae; genus Panax; species Panax ginseng. The sequence goes on along the minus strand of CM035136.1, from coordinate 99,607,511 downwards.
TCTTGCTGTAAACTTTTCAATCATTCGCTTGATTCTTTTTCCATACTATCAGTTTATCAGATCACGGGGTGATCTTATCGTATATATTACGATTTATTTCTATATCTTGATCGTTTTGTTTTACGATCTTCTATATCTGAACTTTTAGTCTTTTAGACTCTATCTATTCACCTCTACTGTTTAACTTTATTATCAGAGTTAGGGAACTCTGTATCTTATAACTCGCCGAGATTTGTCTTTTAATCTTACCGACCATCTAACTCTATATGAGTTAAATCTTATCCTAATCACTGCGGTTATTAGTCTCAGGTATTCCTACCTAAGGTTCATAACCAACAACTTTGATACCAAGCCAAGACGCGGCCTGGCGAGGTCCCGAATCACCGCGGATCCGATTCGATCATTCTAACACTATTTCTATTTTTGCGGAAGATATAAACATAAATTGTTTATAAAATTACACACTATTCCCCAAGGTCGAGTAACTTTAACTTAATCACATTCATAACTTATTTAACACATAACTTTATTATCAAACTACACTATTATAAAACTAATCGCGCATATTAACTTTAAGCTGAAACTGTCTTTAACCTTTCCTTGTATCCGACGCATTCGTCTTAATCTCCAATGTTTTATCATGATATAGCAAGGGTGAGCATAAGAATTACCCAGCAAGTTTAAGTTCAGTAATATAACGATATATCATGATTGAATGAGTCTGAATAATAAGCTGGCTATAATTCAACAATATAATTGTGAACTAGCAGGAACAAATTTATGACTGAACAAGTATTATACATGAACAAATATATCAGAACCAACTGGTAATGAAGGTGATCAGCCTTTCATACCTGACTTATACATGCAATATGTATAGAGTACAATTCATGGCAACCATCAATGATTAACCATAAGCTTATCTGAATGAAACAACTCTTAGTAGAGTTAAGTAAAAACAAACTTGACTGAACCGTTGATTACCGCTACGCAATTTATAACGCTTTATCTGAATCCGAAGACCTAATATTAGTAATATAGATCTCCAATATTAAAATAATATCATCACAATATAATACTATTATATATATATATATATATGTAAAATCCCAGATTTTATAGATAAAGATTTAAATTTCTCAAAATAATTTTTTATATTATGGTGTGGATTTGATATAATGTTATAGTTGTGGGTAGTATTTACAAATTTTGCAAAGTATGCAAGTTGTCATATTATATTCGATTGGTCGGGGAATATTCATTTTAAACAGGAAATATTCGTACGACGGCACAATCATTGGTGGACCCCACAACAAAATTATTGTCGGATTGAGAAAATGACGAAAATATTTTATTGAAAATAACGGTGGAAGTTTTACCGTTGATACTGTTGAACTACTCGGTAGTAAAAATACAAAGATGTCTGGCGTTATTGCATAGTAGTAGCACTGCAATTGATGATTATTGAGAAGTTACTCGGTTTTGTTCAATTATTGCTACAATAGTTGCTGCATAGTATCTTACATTATTTGATTCAATTATTATTGATTTAGATGTTTTGTTTTATTCGTATTATTAACGTAATAAAATAGAAACATCTTTTTATATAAAACAGAATACTTTATTAAAGTTATTCTATAAATAAAATATATTATATTTTATTATGCATAGTGTTTGCATAGTGCCGCATAGTAGTGTTTATATAGTAAAAATCTTTTATATAAATAGAATATATTATATTTTATTTAAAAGATTTTTCTTTAAATATGGACCGTCGATTAAAGTAAATCAATGGACCGTTCATGGATTAGTTACTTATGCATTCCATTTTCCTATAAATAAAGCTCATTCCTTCATTATTTTCTTACGAATTCACTAAACTCTAGAGAGAGAAACTATAGAGAGAGACTATAGAGAGATAGAAGAAAAGTTTTCTGCTACTTCACTACTCTTATATCAAGTATTATTTTATGGTAAGGGATATTATTCTTTTGTATTCAAGAAGAGAACTTCTGTTATTTCATTTCTTTATTATTCTATTGGAATAACCTATATACGCGGGCTACCCTATACTTGGTGACATTCTTCTATTATTCTATCTTTATTATTACATCGTAATATCATCCTGTATGCATGCTTATCTGTGGGACTGGTTCCATTTTATTATTCCGTCTTTATTATTACGTTTTTATATCATGTATACATGCTATATATCTGGGACTGGTTCCATCATTTATTATTCCGTATTTATTATTCTGTTGGAACATCCTGTCGGTGTGAATTTCACTTGACCTGGTTCCATTATTATTATTCTGTTGGAATAACCGTATATGCGAAGTACCGCATGCATGGTGATATCTTTTGTTATTCCATTCGGTATTATACTCAGTTGATTAAAATTTTGACTTCTATACTCCATGAAATTAGTGGAATATCCTTGATATTCGCGCTTCATCGATATTTTCATGGAAATATTCTTACGAGCATTCTTGAATTTTATTCTACAAAGAAGTATCATGTTGACAATTTGGACGTTATTGATTCCTGGACAAATTAATTCTTAAACTTGTTTAATTGAATTCGTATATCATTGTCATCATCCTCATGTTTATGATATGTTGAAAGTCATATGTGGCCTGTAGTGCATAGATGGACTTGGCATGATTATGACCAGGGATTATTCGGTATAATCATGACCGTAATGTTACAAATGATGTGAAAATTAAAAAGTCATCATTGGCGTAGTGCATTGATGGGCGGTTTTGGTATGATTATGGCTATGGATTCTCTTGACGAGGGGAGCAAAGATGAATTGTTTTATGGCATGATCGGGACCGTTGATGAAAACACGATTATCTTTGGCTGTTGTTGCATGGATAATTCGTGGTCGTGATACTAAAGAATATCCTTGGCACATAGTGCGGGGATGATTTAATGATGTGGATTATTTATTGAAATTTGAGTCTCGTGATAAAAGTGATGACAAACTTTTAAATCATAAAAGATAGTAGATTTTATTCTCTACTTGACTCTTTTAATGGATTGCTTGTTCATTACCGCAGCTTAAACTTGATGTCTATTGTATTTTATCAGTTTAACATTGTTGGAGGCTAATGATAATTTATTCTGCATTATCTTAGTCATAATATTTCTTACTGGGCTAGTTTAGCTCGCCCTTTCTTCACTGTTCTCTTCAGGAAATGAGAATATAGCTGGGACGAGTCGGAGAACGGAGTGATGGTCCAGAGGATAGCATTAGTAGTCCTCACTATTCTGTGAAATAGTGTGATAATAATTGTAATGAGGACTCCTTTTGAGTTTGTATAATCTCTAGTAGATAATATTTGTATTCAAACTCACAGTTTATGCCTTGTCGTATTGTACACGACAGTTGTATTAGTAAGTTATATTTGAATTCTGTACCATGTATCTGGCGACCCAAGATGGGTGATGTATACCTAATTTTGGGGGCGTCACACACACACACACACACACACACACACACACACACATATATATATATATATATACAGAAAAAGCTAAACACATAACACATAACCCTATCAGTCTATAACACATATAAGACTCGGTATCAAGTCAAACTATTGCCGTCTGAGTTGAACCCGACACAAATCTGACATCCCGACGGTCTAGTCGGACAATTCACGAGTTTAAGTTCAATTAAACTCTGCCTAATACTTAACAATTAACTTAAATGATTTTATTAACAGTCGAAATATTTTTCATAAGCTCGTAATAATTTTTAAATAATTATTATCATTTAAAATGATTTTCTAATCATTAATATCGTATTTAGCTAATTTAAATACCACATAATTCTTTTATCATTAATATTTATTTATTATCAAATATTAATGAAATACATGTCATAATATTATAATATATTTATAATATATCCAAGTATTTTAATACTTTAAAATCACATTTATATAATTTTAAATACTTAAATCCATTATCCGATAATTGCTATTAATATTAAAATATTAATATTTTCATGGCAAAATATGAAAAGTTATATTTTATAACTTAAAATATTTTATAATACTTAAATCATTTTTATATGATTTATAAACCATTAATTCTCTTTTTCATAATTTATTTAATATATTTAATAAATAAACTAATTACCATTAATATTGATTAATTAATGAAATTCATCCTAAAATATTAAAAGTCACTAAAAATAACTTAAAATATTTTATTATACCATAATATTATTTTTTATGATTTTTCATGTATTAAAATCATTTTTAAATCATTTATTTAATATTATAATTAAATAAATTAAATACCATTTATATTCCAAAAATATTAAATATTTATGAAACATACTCTAAATAATTAAAAACTATTTTTCAGACTTTAAAATAATTTTTTAGAATTTATTTTGTATTTTTAAAATTAAAAATCATTTTTATCTATTTTTAAATAATTTTCAGAAAATCAGAAATTAAAATAAAATAAAAAAATCGCTAAAAGGCCTATATGTTGATGTACATCGTCATTGTAGGTGTTCTTGAAATCGTTTTCTTGAGCCTTCATGTCGATACACAATGTTCTTTACTTTGACCACAAATATTTTCATGTTCTGGCGTTATCAGGGTTGTATATTGTTTTAATGTTATAGAATACATGCAATACTACGATTACAAACCGATTTCATGCCCAAACTACATTATCACAGCAAGATCTATGCTCTAGAAATACCGGTCAGACGTGTTCTTGAGTTTCCGGGTTTCTAGAAACTCAAGCGATTTAAGGTATCTTTTGAGCCTTAATTAATCCTATCTCTCGGTGCGTGTTTTAGGTGGTTTAAATATATCAGATTGTAACACGTTTGTCATAGAACAACTTAGTAACACTAAATCAACCAAACAACATCACATGTGCAAGATCTGGACCGATCAAAGTGGTGGTCCTGGACTGTTCTTGAACTTTTTGGGTAACCTAGAAAAGTTCATCCGGCTGATGGTCAACAGTTGTTTGACCGACCACAGATTCAATTATGTTATGGATCTAGGTATTTTAAAAGCATGAATCGATAGACAATATGTCAGTCTAGAGGTCTATTCCAACAACATGTCCTAAACATCAACAATCAGTCAAATCAGAAGCCTCAAATAACTTGTCAGACCGGTTCTGGGTTTCTGGGCTGCCCAGAACCCAGTTTTTGTGAACGGTCAACCTAGTTTGACTGCCTATATCTAGTGATCTAGAAATGATATGTCCATGATTCCAGTTCGAGATGGTAGTCCACATGGCATCGAATAGATCCAAAACATAAAACACAGAAATCGATTAACACATACGGATCTAGAGGGCCTGACATTCGACTGTCAGGCCACTTTCCAATATTTTCCCAGATTTTCTAAAATGATATTTTCAAGCATCAAAATGATATGGATCTAGGTTTTGACCACCCAGATCATCAAATGACACCCTAATACATAACTTTAACCAACAACCTACAACATCAAACATCAAATACAAAAATTTCAAGATTTAGGGTTTTATACCTTTCTAGCTTGGATTTTTGATTTCTGCCTTTTGATTATGATCTTCTAAAGTTAGGGACTGATATTGGCTTAGTATATACCACTCTCTCACTCTAAAATTTTGGATTTGGAGAGAGAAAGTCTAGGGAGAAAATGAGAACTAAAGTGTCATTTTCTCTCTCTAGAACTATAAATAAAGTTGTATGTAATGATCTTGGCTGAGTGTATAGGTTGATAAGTATTGTATTTCAGTCAATTGGTGAGTCATTGAGTAGTTGAACAACTCAATCTTGGCTAGATTTGCAAGAAACCTTCAATTATGCAATAAGGGTATTTTAGTCATTTCTATTTAATTATTAATGGTATTTTGGACATTGGCCAATCCCTTAGGGTTTAGGGTTTGGATTGGGTTTTAGGGTTTGAAATCCTTTAGGGTTTAGGGTTTGAAACCCTTAGGGTTTGCAATTTAATTTTCTAAAATTTTCAATTTAGGTTTTAAAAATAGAAAATTAATATTTCTAAATTATAATTAGGATTTACTAATTATATTAAAATTTCTTAATCATAATTTAAATCCTGCTAATTAGGATTAGTATTTTCTAATTAAAATTGCTAATTAAGCAATTAAGGTCAAAATGGTCATTAGGGTTTATAAACCACTAATTAGGGTTTCTAATAGAAAAATAATTTTCTAATTTAGAAATTAAATTTTCGTAATTAGATTAGGATTTTCTAATTACTTATAACTTTAAAATTAGGATTAATATTTCCTAATTAACAATAAAATTATTTAATTAACAATTAGGTTTTCCCTATTTATAAATTAGGGTTCTTAATCCTGAAATTAGGGTTTAATAATTTGAAATTAGGGTTTACTAAATAATTAAGCTTTACCCTAATTAAGATTATAATTAATATCACTTAAGAATTATAATCATCCTTTAAGTTCCCAAATTAGGGTTTCCAGAACCGGTTTCTAGGGTTTCTTATAATTCGTTAGGGTTTTCTAACCGAACGTTGACGTTCTTAAAATAAACTTAGGGTTTGTTACAGATATCGTTTACACTACAAGAAAACAGGTCATTGGCGGCCAGCATTAGCGACAATGTAGTATCCCTCGTGCCAATAACCTCATTCTTGACGGCATAGCTAGTCGCTTAATGAGGCCTGGTCGAGAATGACCCTTCCCGGGCCTAAATTTGGTGGACTTTTTTGGTGCGGTGGGAAAAGGGCATAAGCGTGACGGCCTTTTGCGTCGATTATTGAGTCTTGTCGAGAATGAGTTTTATTTACTTTCTGAATGGCGAGATTTTTTTCATTTCTGCATTCATTTTCTCCTTCTCCTTCCTCGCTACATTGTCAATGCTTTGCTTCTTTCCGTCACCCATTTGGTCCTCTCTTGTCATAGCCTCTCTTCCGCTCTTCATCTCTCGATCGAGCAAGGTAATGTCTTCCCAATTTCAATTTTCCCCCAAATATAACCTAATAATCCCTTCCTCTACAATTTCACTCTATTTTCCCCAAATATCAATTGCATTGTAGTGTATTACTATTTCAAATGTTTGCTAGTTTACATGAAAATTTTAAGTCGAAATATTGCAGTGTATTTGCAGTGTACAAGACCCTATTGCAATTTCAAATATTTGCAAGTTTACATGAAAATTATATTGCAGTGTATGTATATATATTGCAGTAGCTTTCAAGCCTTGGGTTAAGTTTATTTCTATTTTTTATTCTTTGGGGGTTAAGTTTTTTGTTATCACTAATAGCTTTCAAGCCTTGGGTTAAGCTTGAGTTTATAAAGAATAAGGTTGAGATGAAATTGGTTTGAGCTTAGACCGTGCCTTGTACATTCTAAACCCATTTTAATTTTTATACAAAAATTCAAAACTATATGAGACATTATGTGTACTTGAGCTATTAAAATATGAGTTTTTTTGATAATAAAGAAGCTTAACATTCAATCTAATCATATGAAGTCCAATCTCAACATGTTGTTAGACTAATTAGGTATGAATGATATTAATATCTAATCATAGTAATCAAGAGCAAATCAATAGATGTTATGAAAAAAATATCTAAATAACAAGTACGCGGAGCAACATCAATCAAAATATAGTGGTTCAACCAAATAGAAATGGTAAGTAATGTTTGTCTTGGCTCTTAAAGGAGGTTTGGAACCTAAGTTGCCTTAATTTACAAAAATTTACACTAAAATCATATAAAGAAGCTAATTAGGATCCTCCTGCTCCTGTTATGAGTTAGATCCAACTATATATATATTTGTCTCTGTTCATAAAGAAAGAAAGCTAGCAAATCTTTGATTGTCGGTCGTGGATCCATCCCTATTCCTGCCTATGATTAATTGAGGTAGTAATTTATGTGGTAAATCGTTTTGTAAGAAGAAATGTGTTTAGAGTATTGGGAAAATTCCTGTGTTTGCAATCGGACTCAACAGAAGACATTATGAGAAAGTCAGAGTTTACTATTTATGAAACTTTCATATAAGTAAACCTACTGGAGTTGATATATATAGAAAGAATTGAGGTACAAATAAATAAAATTTGCCCACTGTATCGTATAATTTTCTGTAACTAGTATTTTAGGGAAAATTATGAAGAGTCTGTGTAGCTTTTATTACATCTATTTATGTTGTATCATTTTAGGTTACTATTTATGTTGCATTCTTTTAATTGTATCTATATGTTATCCTCTTTGTTACTGTTCACAAATATAGTATTTACGTATGTATACATACATATGATTTGACAGTATATGTTATCTTCTTTTATTTGTATCTGTATGTTATCCTCTATGTTATCCCTCTTTTACTGTATGTTGCATTCTTTTAGTTGTATCAATATAGTATTCTTTTTAGTTTCGGTGGTATACATACATATGGCGCGCACACCACACCGCGATCGTGGTGGGCGTGCAGGTCGTGGGGGCCGTGGCGATTCTACGTGTGATGATCAGGCCGGATCGTCAGGTATAATTACATATTTTATTGGGATACTTCTTATTATTTTTTATTTTATATTGTATTGTCATTATATTCGTTTATATAAATATTGATGTATTTCACTACATAGGTGATCGATGTAGGCCTCCGCGGGGACTAGCACGTGGCTTGCTAGGGAATCCCCCCCAGGCGCCACTTATATGTCGTGTTGGGACTCATAGGTAATTTCATAATCCTATATAGTGTTACTATAATATAAGTATTTAGTTCTTAAATATATATTCTTTGTAATTTGTAATGTATTAATTTCAATTATAGTATCATTGACGCCACGACAAGGAACACGTTGCTTGGGATCGTCCGCAACCGATTCTCAAGCCCGTGGATGAGGTGGGCGGATGTGGATGACCGCACACGCGTCGATTGATTATTAATTGAGTTTAGGGTAGGATGTCAATCATTCATATGCTAGTTTTATATTCCATTTGAATATACTGTTACCTCCTTGATTTATGTTACATCTTTGATTTATGTTGTTTACTAAGCTTCTTAATGTGTAATATCTTGTAGATATTATCGTTTTTGAGGATGAAGCGGAAGCCCATGGCATGACTGTTCTACACAGATACCTAGAGATGAATTGGCACAAGTGGGTCTACGACTGGAAGAAGAAGGACCAGACGAAGATGGCTGATGGACAGACACTTAAGGATGTCCGGCCAGATTTCATATCTGCTGCGGTGTGGGACCAGATGTGCAGCATTTGGGATGGTGAGGCCTTCAAGAAGATGTCGACAACGCGTTGGTGCCTCGACAATGTAGTCGTCTCCCACATCGCTGATGGGTCTCGATCGTGCGACTTGTACCGGGAGAGACTGAAGGTGAGTTTAAAGCATGCACCCTCCCGCTTGGAGTTTTAGTGGCACGCCCACCAAAAGAAAGGTGATGGTGGTTATATCTCACCTGAGGCAGAACGCATTGCTGTAAGTTATTTAATTCTCTTATTTAGTATGTATTTAAAATTCGGATATTCTTTGTATTATTTCATTTTATACTTTGTGTATCATCCACTAATGTATTTTTTTTCAGCGACGGTTCGAGGATCTTGCAGTGGCCCGGAGCAGCCAGAGAGGTGACACTCAAGTAGACGACTCTACGCGTGCGGACGAGGAGATAGAGGACTGGCTGCAGGCTACAGGGGGACCGAAGAAGGGTAGAGTTGTGGGCATTCCTCATGTCCCAGCTTACACCCTAGTCCCTGCTACGAGATCTCGGCGACGCCCACCCACTGGAGGTAGTGGTGCGAGTGGATCGGGCGTCGGCCCTTCATTATCCGACGACTTCTTCCGGCGGATCATAGAGGGGTGCATGGCAAGCGGTGTTGTGCAGTAAGGCGCACCATCACGCGAGCGGATCTATCAGCTAGCTCAGGAGGTTGTTCACGGCTCTATCGATCCTATATCTGCCGTTGACGACCTCATGGGTGTAGTACGGGAGGAGGCCATCCGCGTGTGTGCAGTTGTCTTGGCCAACATCTTTCCACCATATATTCGACAGGTAAAAACAATTAAATTATGTATTTCCATATTTAATTTATGTAATTTGTAATTGTATTGCTTAGATAAACTTAAGATAAAACCCCAACTTCCATTAAACTTACTAAACTTAGGCACAGAAACACACACGTAGCACAACATAGGCATTAGACACGTGTTGCAACTTACGGGACTCGATTCCGACATACGGAGATCGAGTTATCGCCCAAATTGCAAAACTCACCAACAGTTAGGCAAAAAGCCGAAAAAGAGACCAAAACCCACCTCGGTCATCCGAATGACACGCAAACACACGTGTAGCACCGCATAGGCATTAGACACGTGTTGCAACTTACGGGACTCAATTCTGACATACGGAGATCGAGTTATCGCCTAAATTGCAAAACTCGCCAATAGTTAGGCAAAAAGCCGAAAAAGAGACCAAAACCCGCCTCGGTCGTCCGAGCGACACTTAAACACACATGTAGCACCGTATAGGCATTAGACACGTGTTGCAACTTACGGGACTCGATTCCGACATACGGAGAGAGTTATCGCCCAAATTGCAAAACTCGCCAACAGTTAGGCAAAAAGCCAAAAAAGAGACCAAAACCTGCCTCGGTCAGCCGAACGATATGCAAACACACATGTAGCACCGCATAGGCATTAGACATGTGTTGCAACTTACAGGACTCGATTCCGACATACGGAGATCGAGTTATCGCCCAAATTGCATAACTCGCCAATAGTTAGGCAAAAAGCCGAAAAAGTGACCCAAACCCGCCTCGGTCATCCGAACGACACGCAAACACACATGTAGCACCGCGTAGGCATTAGACACGTGTTGCAACTTACGGGAATCGATTCTGACATACGGAGATCGAGTTATCACCCAAATTGTAAAACTCGCCAACAGTTAGGCAAAAAGCCAAAAAAGAGACCAAAACCCGCCTCGGTCGTCCGAACGACACGTAAAGACACATGTAGCACCGCATAGGCACACGTGTTGCAACTTACGGGACTCGATTCTGACATACGGAGATTGAGTTATCGCCCAAATTGCAAAACTTGCCAACAGTTAAGCAAAAAGCCGAAAAAGAGACCAAAACCCGCCTCGGTCGTCCGAACGACACGCAAATACACATGTAGCACCGCATAGGCATTAAACACATGTTGTAACTTACGGGTCTCGATTCCGACATACGGAGATCGAGTTATCGTCCAAATTGCAAAACTCGTCAACAGTTAGGTTAAAAGCCGAAAAAGTGACCAAAACCCGTCTCGGTCGTCTGAACGACATGCAAACACACACGTAGAACCGCATAGGCATTAGGCACGTGTTGCAACTTACGAGACTCGATTCTGATTTACGGATGCCGAGTTCTCAGCCCGTTTGCCTGATGAACCAACAGTTAGGCAAAAAGCCAAAAAAGAGACCAAAACCCGCCTCGGTCGTCCGAATGACACGCAAACACACACGTAGAACCACATAGGCATTAGGCACATGTTGTAACTTACGGGACTCGATTCCGATATACGGATGCCGAGTTATCAGCCGGTTTTCCCGATGAACCAACAGTTAGGCAAAAAGCCGAAAAAGAGACCAAAACCCGCCTCGATCGTCCGAACGACACGCAAACACACACGTAGCACCGCATAAGTATTAGAAACGTGTTGTAACTTACGAGACTCGATTCCGATATACGGATGCCAAGTTATCAGCATGTTTGCCACACTTGTAGAACACAAACTAAAATAATTTAAATATGCTTAGTTTTTGACTTCGTTTTTAATATTTTACTTTTGTAGGGTCTTGTTGAGGAGACTCATGGGGGTGGAGGTTGCGGCACAGGCGATGCCCGTGGAGGAGATGGTGATGACCGGCGAGCTGATGAGACAATAGAGGGTGGGATCGAAGGTGGGATAGGCGATGGGACCGGCGATCATACGATAGATGGCGGTGATGGTGGCACTGACATTCCTGATCTTGGGCTGTAGTTAGTTTATGTTTATATTTTGACTTTTATGTATGTATTTATATACCTTTTGACTTGTACAGACTAGACTTTTGTATCTAACTATATTGATTGTTGATGGTGAAAGATATGATTGTTATTGATATGCACGCATTGTCTTTATTTGTTTTTCTTTAATTTTTAACAGGTACAATTATATATATGTAAATGAACAGGGGAATTTTGCAATTTTTAATTTTTTTTTCCAGCAGGTCATTGGTGACGGGGGGGACGTCGACAATGACCTGAAGGTCATTGGCGACGGGACTAGACACTCATTGGCGAGGCAGCCCGTCGGCAATGACTGTTAAATTAAAACTCAATAATGATTAGTGGCGACAGCACATCCATCGTTATGGCCATCGGCAATGACTCATTTATGACGGCGATCCATCGGCAATGACCCTGTCAGCAATGACCACCTTCCCGACGGCGAGCAATCTGGAGCGAGGGCGACGACCTCTGGCGACGGAGGAGGCGACGATTAAACTCTGCCGTCGCTTAATGACCTCATTCTTCGACGAAGAGAGAGTCATTGACGACGGCAGTGGCCGTCGGCAATGACCTTTATTTTTGTAGTGTTATATGGTCAACCCTTGACCCCTAACCACATCATGCACACATATACACAGAACATAAACGCTTATTCCCTTAATCCTGAATAATTCACCTAAATCCTTCACAAAATTTTGAAATCCTCAAAATTCATTCTTAAAAATATTAAACGCATACACTAATTTTCTATCTAGGTTCTAATTTTGAACCTTAAAAATCAATTAATAAATTTTTTAAAAATATTCAAAATTCTCAGGTTGTCACAACTAGGACGAATGAAACTGATGTATAACAATTCCTGCAATTGGGTCTTTAACTCCTGAAGTTCAATAGGAGCCATTCGATATAGAGCTTTGGAAATGGGTTTTGTACCGGGTTCAAGGTCGATACAAAATTCAATTTCACGCTCTGGGGGTAGGCCAGGAAGTTCTTCAGGGAATACGTTAGGAAATTTATTAACAATAGATATATCTTTCAAATCTGACGTATTTTTGTTTGAATCTGTGACATGAGCTAAGAAAGCTTGACATCCGTTTTTCAATAAATGAATAGCTTTATGTCTTGAGATGACCGTGATTGATTTTAATGGTTTGGTTGCTTGAATTCACATAATAGGTTGATTAGGAATATGAAAACTAACAACCTTACGAAAACAATCAATTTTAGCATGATGAGTAGTTAACCAATCAATCCCTAGAATCACGTCAAATGCAAGTATTTTTAAAGAAATAAGATCGACGGTAACGTCAAGGTTCTGGATTTGAATCAAACAAGACTTATAAACAAAATGGATGTAATGAAGGTTTCTCCCAACGGAGTTTCAACTGATAAGTCAAAATCTAATTTCTCCGGAGTCAAATTTAAACGTTGAGCGCAAGTAGGAGAAATAAAAGAATGGGTAGAACCGGTATCAAATAAGTTATAGACTTCACTAGAGTTTATGATAAGCTTACCCGTGATAACCTCGTTCGGGTTCCTTGCTTTTAGGGAGGTTACGACAAATGCTCTCCCTTGAACTACCGGCTTTTGACTTTTCTGGGACGGCCTTTGGTGCCTCCATCCCAGCTGGACTTATCTTTGGTGCACGATAAAATCAGGCTAGGTGACCTTCTCTTCCACAATTATAACACGCTTTGGACTGCATCACGCATTTTGGACTGATATGTCCCTCCCCTCTGTATTTGAAGCATATGATAGGTGGTCGTTCTCCTTCCTTAACAACGGGTGCTGGTGCTGACGTCTTTCCATCATTGTTGAATCTCCTTTTCTTGAAATGTCCATTTTTACTGTCTTGGCCATGATTACCACCGAAGTGGTTACCATTTCTGGCATGTTGATTCCCTCCACGTTTGTTGTCACCGCTTTGATGACTTCTACTACTGGTATTATCATTTTGCCGACTGCTTTCTCTTGGTTGAGTTGACTCGTTATCGCGCTCCAATAACTGAGCCCTATTAACAACATCTGAATACAAACACAGTTTGTGAGAAATTAAGTATTGACGTATCTCGCGTTTCAAGCCTCTTAGAAACATCCGCATCATTCTCTCCTTATTATCAACCAAGTGAGACGCAAACCGGGACAACTCGGAAAACTTAGCTTCGTACTGTGACACGGTCATATTGTTCTGCTCCAACTTGATGAACTCTACCTCTTTCATGTGACGAATACTTTTGGGAAAGTACTTGTCGTTGAATAGTTCTTGGAACTTCTCCCAAGACATCTTCAGTGCGGCAGGTTGAGTACGCTTTATTGATTCCCACCAGTAATCTGCCTCTCCTCGCAACATAAAGGTGGCAAATGGAACCTTTTGCTCCTCGGAGCATCCCAAAACATCAAATATCTTGGTGATCTGCTTTATCCACGCTTCCGCCTTTAAGTGGTTTTGGTTCTCCAATAAACTCCGGTGGTCCCAGCTCCTTGAATGCATTTAGCGTTGACCGTCAAATAGTTTCGGTGTTTCCACCTACATTTTGGACAGGAGCCGCTCTCGCCTGATGTTGCATGAATTGCATAAAGCCTCTGAACATTACATCGTTCATCATTTGGCCAGTGTTGTTATTTGCATGAGGATTGTCGCCTTCCTGATTCACATTATCCTGATTATTGATCTGTGGAGACTCAACGGTCTCCTGTGCTCCATTGCTATTCTCAACATTCTCGGATGTCATTTTTAAATACTACCACAAAACAAGGGTTAATTGACATGTCACATATTATCCCTATACTCTGACCGGCCAAATAAATACCAAATAAACTTAGGTAGGTCATACTAGCGAAGTAATTCCCCGTCTCTCCCCTCCTAGTTCTTGTCTCACATCTCAGCCAGGGATCATATCCCTAAGCTTTGATACCAACTGTGACGCCCCCAAAATAAGTATACATCACCCATCTTGAGTCGCCAAATACATGGTATAAAATTCAAATACAATTTAATTATACAACAGTCGTGGAAGATACGAAAAAACATAATCTAAGAGTTTTAATAAGAATATTGTCATCTAGACAATATCCACACTCAATGGAGTCCTCATTACATTTATTGTCACACTATTTAACAGAATAGTGAGGACTACTAATGCTATCATCTGGGCCCGTCACTCCGCTTCCCGACTAGTCCCGCCACGCTTCTCATTTCTGAAGAGAACAAAGGAAAGAAAGGGTGAGCTCAACTAGCCAAGAAAAAATATTATGACTAAGATAATGCAGAATAAATTATCATTAGCCTTCAACAGTGTTAAACTGATAAAATATAATAAACATCAAGTTTAACTACAGCGGAACAAGAAATCCATTAGAAGAGTCAAGTAGAGAGTAAAATCTACCATCTTCTATGATTTAAAAGGTTTTTCATCACTTTTATCGCTGATACTCAACTTAATAAATAAACCACATCATCCCTGCACTACGACCAAGGATATTCATTAGTATCACGACCACAAATTATCCATATACTATGCGCCAAGGATATTCGTGTATTCATCAATGGTCATGATCATGCCAACAACTGTCCATCAATGTACTACTACCAATGAGGACTTTTACCACATCATTTGTAACATTATGGTCATGATTATACCGAATAATCCCTGGTCATAATCATACCAAGTCCATCCATGCACTACAGGCCACAGATGACTTTCAATATATTATAAACATGAGGATGATGACAATGATATAAGAATTCAATAAAAACAAGTTCAAGGATGAATTTGTAAAGATTTATAATTTAATTTATCCAGAAATCAATAACGTCCAAATTGTCAACATAATACTGCTTTGTGGAGTAAAATTTAAGAATGCTTAGAAGAATATTTCCATAAAAAGATACTGGATGAAGCGCAAATATCAAGGATATTCCACTAATTTCATGGAAGTATAGAAGCCAAAACTTTAATCATCTGAGTATAATAGAATATATGAAACCACAAATGGATTTTTGCCGCCATGCGGTAAGCCACGTAGACAGCTTATTCTAACAGAATAATAAAGAATGGAATAACAGAAGAATTCACCAGGCGTGCGTAATCCGCACAGACAGGTTATTCCAATAGAATAATAAAGAATGGAACCAGGTCATGTTTAATCCGTACAAACAGGATGTTCCAACACAATAATAAAGAATGGAACCAGGTCATGCGTACACAGACAGGATGTTCCAACAGAATAATAAAGAATGGAATAACAACAGAATTCACCAGGCATGCGATAGACCGCACAGACAGGTTATTCCAACAGAATAATAAAGAGTCGAATAACAGAAGAATTTCACCATGTATGCAGTACTTCGCATAGACAGGTTATTCCAACATAATAATAAAGAATGGAAGAACAATCCTTACGAGTATTGAAAGAAAATAACTCTCTTCATGAATACGAAAGAAATAATACCACTTACTTTAAAAAAACTGGATACTGGAATAGTGAGGTAACAGACTTCTCTTCTTCTTTCTCTCTATAATAATTGCTCTAAAGCTTTTGTGAATTGGTGAGAAATGGCAAAACTATGATTTTCACCACTAAACTTGGTACGTTTTACTTAATACACCACTGAACTTTTAATTTTTTTGATTACCCAATTAAACTAATTAAAGATTTTTAATTGGGTCATTTCGTCCAAAATAGTTGACAGACGTTAAAGTGGCGCTGACGTAGCGCTGACATGGCGATGATGTGGCCAAAAAAAAAATTAAAAACATATTTTAAAAAAATATTAACATTTTAAAGTTTTAAAAATAACAAAAACATAATAAAATACAACAACAAATTAAAAAAAAATTAAAAACATATTTATTTAAAAATATATATTTTTTGAAACATTTTTTTATAAAAATAAAATTCTAAAATTATTTTTTAAAAAAATAGATTTTTTAAAAAAATAGAATTCTATAAAAAATGAATTTTTTAAAAAAGCGACTTTTTTTAAAAAAGTTTTTTTAAAAAGCGATTTTTTAAAAAAAGATTTTTTTAAAAAACATAATTTTTGAAAAATGATTTTTTAAAAATAGAATTCTAAAAAATATATTTTTTAAAATATATTTTTTAAAAAAATAGAATTTATAAAAAATGCAGACTTTTTAAAAAAACAATAATTTTAAAAATAGTTTTTTAAAAAAGATTTTTAATTTTTTAAAAATAAATTTTTTAAAATATATTTTTTAAAAAAAGCTTTTTTTCAAAAAATCAATTTTTAAAAAAAAATGATTTAAAAAAAGAATTCTAAAAAAATATACTTTTTAAAATAAGCATATTTATTTTTAAAAATGTAAAATTTTTTAAATGCTTTTTTTTAAAAAATAGATTTTAAAAAATGAGAATTTTTAAAAAACAATTTTTTTAAAAATGGAACTTTTAAAATATATTTTTTAAAAAGCAGTTTTTTCAAAAATCTATATTTTAAAAAATAGATTTTAAAAAATAGAATTCTAAAAAATATACTTTTTAAAAAACATTTTTTTTTTAAAAAATAGAATTATTTTTACAAAATAGAATTGTTTTTTAAAAATAGAATTTTTTAAAAACAAACTTTTTAAAAATCTGCTTAAAAAATTTTCTACTGCTTTTTAAAAATCTTACAAATCCTATTTTTATAAAAAATGTAAAAAAATTTTAAAATTTTCTCTGCTTTTTACAAATTCTTTTTTAAAAAATTTGTTTAAAAAGCGCTTTTAAAAATTCTATTTTTAAAAAAAATGTTTTTTTTAAAAGTATATTTTTTTAGAATTCTATTTTTTTAAATCTATTTTTTTAAAAATCTATTTTTTTAAAATCTTTTTATTAAAAATCTATTTTTTTAAAAAATCTACTTTTTTAAAAAAGCAGCTTTTAAAAAATCATTTTTATAGATTATTTTTTAAAACAATTTTTTTAAAAAGTTCTACTTTTTTGAAAAACCATTTTTTTAAAATCTGCTTTTAAAAATTCTCTTTTTAAAAAATCATTTTTTTATAAAAAGCTATTTTTAAAAAAATTCTATTTTTTTAAAAATATGTTATTTTTAAAAAATATGTTTTTTTAAAAGTATATTTTTTAGAATTCTAATTTTTTAAAAATCATTTTAAAAAAATCGATTTTTGAAAAAAGCTGCTTTTAAAAATATATATTTTTTATAGAATTCAATTCAATTTTTTTTTAAAAAAATTGTTTTCAAAAAAATTATATTTTAAAAAAAAATCTGTTTTTTTTAATTTTTTGTTGTATTTTATTATGTTTTTGTTATTTTTAAAACTTAAAAATGTTAAATTTTTTCAAAAAAAATTGTTTTTGATTTTGTTTTGCCACATAAGCAAATTTTTTTTTATTTTTTTGTCACATCAGCGCCACTTTAACGTCTGTCAACTATTTTGGAAGGAATGACCCAATTAAAAAAAAATAATTAGTTTAATGGGGTAATCCAAAAAATTAAAAGTTCAGTGGTGTATTAAGTAAAACGTGGCAAGTTTAGTGGTGAAAATCATAGTTTTGCCGGTGAGAAATGAAGGAAGAATGAATTTCTATTTATAGGAAAATATAGTTTTGATAATTGCACGTTTTGGGGCTTGAAATATTACAGTATAATACCTTCCTCTTTTTCTTCATTTTTAATTTAGCCCTGCAAGTATTATCATGAATGTGAATCAATAGTTCATTCATGTGACTCAATAGTATAATCATGTGAAAAAACTAATTACAGTATAGTACCTTCAACTATACCTCTATTTTTAATTTAGTCATGCAAGTATTATCATGAATGTGAATCAATAGTACACACATGTGAACAAATAGTTATAAGCATGTGAAATAATAACAATTAATTTCTCATTTATCCGATTAATTACCCGATTGGTCAATATAACCTCCAGACATCAATTATTATCGAAATAAATATCGATTTCCACTAACACTAATAATCCCAACACAATGGAACTATCAATTTCATCTTTAATCAACACAACTTATTCATCATTAATATTATAACTCACAATATTTAACAACTAGGTCGTTCCCAGAAAAGAGGGGACTTTCCGATAAGGATTTCTCCTTATTGGCGCGTAATTAGGTGACCAAACCTCTCCTTGACAGAACTTCTAGATATTGTCAATATTGCAAATAATAATATGAATAACTTTTTTTTCGCCTCAATTATTGATTTAATAATAATAAATATTATGCAGATGATCTTGAGACAATAACCTGAATCAATAATATGAGAGATATGATGCAAAGAATTATCAGTAGCAATAATTGAGTATAACCGAGTGACTTCTCACGTAAACATCAATAATCAATACTGTAAGCTACTACGCAACCACACGTATTCGTGTACTTTTACTACCGGGTAGTTCAACAGTTTTAATCTTAACACTTTCGTAGTTATTTTTATAAAAAATAATTATGTCATTTTCTAACTACGATAATATCGCTGTTGGGGTCTACTAATGATTGTGCTGTCGCATTTAATATTCCCAAACCCAATCGAATATTATATAACCACTTGCTTACTTTGCAAAATTTGTAAATATTAGCCACAATTATAACATTATATCAAATCCACACCATAATATTCAAAAATATATTTCGAAAAAATTATTCTTTATTCATAAAAGTTGGGGTCTTACATAATTGCAGTCAGCACATAACCTAATCACATTGTTACCTATGTTTAACAGTCATTGCATCACAAGCAAATACGTATCTAAAAAAATTATCTAAGTCCAAATCAATTTCTGAAACATTTCGGTGTACCGACGGCTTTATCGGGTAATTATCGATTCTAAGACTCTATCGTGTAGTTCAATATTCGTTTAGATATTTTGAATATCTATCAAATTATTTTTCATAGCCTTATAATAATTTTTAAATAATTATTATAATTTATCATTAATTTTCAAACACTTAAATTATTATTAAATAATTTAAATATTAAATAATTCTATTATCATTAATATTTAATTAATATTAAATTATTAATAAAACCATTGCCAAAATATTAAAGTTATTTATAATAACTCAAAGTATTTTTAAAACATTAATATTACCCTTAAATGATTTTTAAAATATTTAAAATCATTTTAAATGTTTACCATTAATATTAGAATATTAATTTATTATTTATCAAAATATTAAAAGTCATTTATTATAACTTAAAATTTTAATTCATTTATTTCCTTTTAAATGATTTTTAAAATTAATAAAACCATTTTAAAACTATTTATTTAATATTTATTAAATAAATTAAATATCGCTTAATATTAAATTATTAATGAAATTTAACTTTAAATATGGAAAGTTATATTTTATAACTTAAAATATTTTAAACTATTTATTTTAATTTAAAATGATTTTATAATATTAAAATCATTTTAATTAATTAATTTAATATAATTATTAAATAAATCTAATATCATTAATATTAAATAATTAATGAATTTTGTCTTAAAATATTAAAAGTTACATTTTATAACTTAAAATATTATTAAATACCTTTTTATCATTTAAAATGATTTTTAATATAATAAAATCATTTTTAATTAATTTATTTAATGTATTTATTAAATAAATAAAATATCAATAATATCCAAGTAAATATTAATATTTATAAAAATTTTTTATTAAAAGTTAATTTTTATAACTTAAAATAATTTTTAAAACTATTTTTGGTATTTTCAGAAATTATTTACTATTTTTAAATGATTTTAAGAAATTAAATTAATTAAAACTAATAAGTCTGTCGCTAAAGCCTTTGGTGACAGTAAGTGTCGCCTTAGGTGTTCTTGAGGAACCTAGATCTTCAAAGTCAGTATTCGAGTAGCCTACTTTGACCGGTGATAATTGTCAGATCTAAATGTTTCTGGGTTTGAAATTGAGTTAATGTTGTAGTATTAATGTAGTATTACAACTCTAAACACGTTTTATGACCAAATCATATCACAACAGAAAGATCTAAGCTTTAGAAAAGCTTGACAGAGTTGTTCTTCACGTTTACGGGTCGCCTGAAAAATAAGGTCATAATTCGCTCAATAACCAGATTGATGGCCTTATATAGACAAATATGTTGATGATATGGGTGGTCTAGACGTCGGGCTGTGTAGAAAAACTAACAGAGAACATTTTGTGAACAATAGACAAGTCAAAACATCATCAATTAGAAAACATTTAAATCACCAAAAGAATAAACAAGCACAGATCTATGAGGACTGACATTTGACTGCCAGACACAAAAGCAAAAATTTCTAGATTTTATAAAACACTAGATCTGAGCCTATGGATGTTATGGATCTAACATCTATCAACCCAGATCACTTAAATATACTACATATAACATGTTTAACACACAAAAAACTAACATCAAACATATGATCAAAGTTCAGATTTTAGGTTTAGGTTTATACCTTCTATGAACAAACTTTTGATTCTTGGCTTCTTGATCTGTTATGGGTGATCTAGGAGCTTGATGTGGGACTGATCCACTACTCAATTTCGGAGGTTTTTGAGAGAGAGAGCTTTGTTGGGAATTTGGTCATAAAAGAGGCTTAAAAATGAATTTTCTCTCTCTTAATCTCTATATATATTTTACATAGATGCAATGTATGCAGTTGAATACGGTTTGTGTGCTGGAGATTTGTAGCTCATAGCTAGACTAGGTTGATGACTTGCCAAGATATGACAAGATTTGCTAGCAATAATTCAAGAATGGGACAAAAAGGGTATAATGGCAAATTTGTAAACTTGGCAAACCCTTAGGGTGTTTTTCCAAAAATGGGTTTCTAGGATTTGATTTAGAGTTTTTTAAAAATAAAAATAAAAAATTAGTTTCTTAAAAATATAATTTAGAGTTTACTAATTATAATTTGTTTTCTAATTACCATTCTTGAACATTTAGGGTTTAAGATCCCATAATTAGCATTATAGCTTACAATTAGCAATTAGGGTTACTAATTTAAAATTTAGGGTTTCTAACAATTAGGGTTTTCAAATATTAATTAGGATTTTCTCTAATTAACATTCAATCTAATAATACACAACATAAATCATAGAACACCATTACTACACAGCCTTGAACTCATAATTGAGTTTAACAAATAGGGTTTAACAAATTAATATTAGGGTTTTGACATTATACACCATAATTGACCAACTATTATCAATACACACATACAATATATATTTATAACACTGAAAAATAATATTATATTTAATATAATATTATTATTCTTATTCATTGCTCAAAATCTAAAATTAGGGTTTGTATTCCATATTTGATTTATCTTTCATATATAACATTATTAATTAACTTAATAATCAATTAAAATTCATATAATAAAATAGTAATTATAATAATTCCAATAATCATTTCATATATATTATAAATAATACAAAATCATATTTTCATGGAAAATAAATAATAAAAACATTTCTACTATAAAACTAATTATTATAAGAATATACTTTATAATGATCAATAATTCTAAAATAAAATTATTTGAAATTATTCATGTAATAAATAAATTTTATTTATCACATATATATATACACATTACTTGGCACGTATTCCCACCTTTAAAATAAAAAAAAATATATGCAAATTTCTTATTTATTTATATAGAAAATATCGGGTTATTACAAAGATTGTATTTAAATTATGTACCATGTATATGGCGACTCAGAATAGGCGATGTATACCTATTTTGGGGGCATCACAGTTGGTATCAAAGCTTAGGGATATATGATCTCTGGCTAAAATGTGAGACTAGAACTAGGGGGAAAGATGGGGAAATCCTTCGCTAGTATGACCTACTTAAGCTTATTTGATTATTTAATCGGTCGGTCGGTCAGAATTAGGGATAATATGTGGCATGTCAATTAACCCTTGATTTGCGGCAGTGTTTGAAAATGACATCCGAGAATGTTGAGATAAGCAATGGAGCACATGAGACCGTTGAGTCACCAACGATCAATACACAGGATAATGTGCATTAGGAAGGTAATAATCCTCAAGAAAACAACAACACTACACTGACTAAATGATGAACGATTGGATGTTCAGAGGCTCTATGCAATTCATGAAACATCAGGCGAGAACGACTCCTGTTCAAAATGCAGGTAGAAACACTGGCAACTTTCGGATGGTTATTGCCAAGCAGTTCAAAGAGCTGGGACCACAAGAGTTTTTGGGAGAGCCAAAACTACTTAAGGCGGGGACATGGATAAAGTAGATCACCAAGATATTTGATGTCTTGGGATGCTCCGAGGAGAAAAAGGTTCCCTTTGCCACCTTCATGTTGCGAGGAGAGGCAAATTACTGGTGGGAATTTGTAAAGCGTACCCAACCTGCCGCACTGAAGATGTCTTGTGAGAAGTTCCAAGAACTATTCAACGATAAGTACTTTCCCGAAAGTATTCGTCACATGAAAGAGGTGGAGTTTATCAAACTGGAGAAAAATAATATGACCGTGTCTTAGTACGAGGCTAAATTTGCTGAGTTATCCCGGTTTGCGTCCCATCTGGGTAACAATGAGGAGAGAATGACGCGAATGTTTCTGTGAGGTTTGAAACATGAGATACGTCAATACCTAATTTCTCACAAACTGTGTTTGTATTCAGATGTTGTAAATATGGCTCACTTATTAGAGCGCGATAACGAGTCAACCCAACTAAGAGAGAGAAGCCGACCACTAAAAGAAAAAGGCCTAACATCGACTAATATTATCGTATTCGCACTATCGATCACGATATTAGTAATAACCGCCATCTACGAATCGTTATTTATTCTAGCCATGAGATATTTTAACAAATGAATCGCATGTGGTCGCTGAGTAGTCTCTAGTATAAATTTTCCTCCCAAAATTTGGCTGGAAATGTTGGCGCCAAGGTTTTGTGCGACCACTTAATATCTGCGACCGCATGCGGTCGCTGATAAGTCCATGTCAATAAAAATTAGCGACCGCATGTGGTCGTTGAAGGCGGTCGCTGATCAATTTTAATGTTAACAGATTCAGTCATTCGCTCGAATAGCAGAGGTGAAGAAAAAATAAGAGGGAGCTTAGACAGAGATAAGAAGGAGAAAGGGGGAGGAGAGAAGAAGGGGAAGAGACTCTGGTACGCCGCCCCCAGTCCACCGGTCCACCGCCACCGAGAGGTACTCAGTGTGTATATATATATACATACTTCCCTTTCTCTCTCTCTCTTTCTTTCATATATGTATATTCTATATTGAAATTATTTCAATGAAACTTTTCCATTGTTATCATTTCTGATATTATCATTATGCGTTCATTGCTTTTTGAGTTGAGTCTAGTGCATTATAACTTTTTTCTCAATCTGATTTATGTGATGTAATTTGCAGTATAAAAAGGTTCTAGGAAAGGGGGCTTTCAAAAAAGTGTATCCTCGATACATCAATTTATCACTGAGATTTTCACGTCTGGGACTCTACGCCAGTAAGTTTGTTTGCTCTAGTTCTTCTTTTATTTTCAGTCAATTTGTATAGCCATCATATTATTGGTATTGATTAATTTTATATATTGCTTAGATATCAAAAAAAACATAAGCATGTTGATTTAAGAGCATTGAAGAAATGGTCTAGACAGATATTGGAGGGTATACAAGCTTGTATTTTAATTATTATGTTGCCTGAATCCAAATAGGAGAGTACATGTCTACAAAATTAGGTTTTTCAATTCTATTTGGATATGAAGCCTATTTACAGTATGTAGTTCAGTTAGGAGGAGGATGTTAATTATATATACATACAAACACCACTCCCTTTATATACTCTTTTATTCTAATGAATAAGAGTATTTTATTTTATAGGAAGCATTATATTGCGTTTTTATATTCGACATACAATATTTATATTGAATGTAATAACCCGATATTTTCTATAAAAATTAAATCAAAAATTTTGCGTATACTTTTTTTTTATTTTAAAGATGAGGATTTGTACAAGATAATGTGTATATGTATTTATGTGATAAATAAAAATATATTTATTACATGAATATTTACAAATAATTTTATTTTAGAATTATTGATTATTATAAAGTATATTCTTATAATAATTAATATAGTAGAAATATTTTTATTATTTATTTTCTATGAAAATATGATTATATATTATTTAAATAATATATGAAATGATTCTTAGAATTATTATAATAATTATTTATTTTATTATATGAATTTATGCAAGATTAATTAAGTTAATTATTTTAACTTAATTAATAATGTTATATATGAAGAATAAATCAGATATGGAATCCAAACCCTAATTTTGGATTTTTATCAATGGATGAGAATAATAATATAATAATATTATATTTTGATTTTTCAGTGCTATACATATGTACTGTATGTTTATGGACTGACAATGATTGGTCAATTGTGGTGTATAATGTCAAAATCCTAGCATTTATTTGTTTAACCCTATTTTTAAATTCAAATGGAAAAGTCAATACTGTTATATAACAGTGTTATGTGATATATGTGGTGTATTATAGAATTTAATATTAATTAGAGAAACCTTAATTAATATTTAGAAATCCTAATGTTTTTTTGAAACCCTAATATTTAAATTATAAACCCTAATTGATTTGAAACCCTAATTCGAAGGCCATTTACGACTCTATGAATTTGTTAAGTCGTTATGTAACTG
Organism: Panax ginseng; assembly: GCA_020205605.1. Classification (NCBI taxonomy): domain Eukaryota; kingdom Viridiplantae; phylum Streptophyta; class Magnoliopsida; order Apiales; family Araliaceae; genus Panax; species Panax ginseng. The sequence goes on along the minus strand of CM035136.1, from coordinate 99,581,796 downwards.
TGATAATGTGATTAACGATCAGAGTTATAGATATTAACTCAAATTAGGGAAACCCTAATTTTTTTTATATAAACCCTAATTCCTATGTTTGAAACCCTAATTTTCAAATGAAAAAGTTAATTGCTAATTTAGTCATTTTAATGCTAATTAGTAAGTCTTTAAATTTAATATGTAAGTTTATATCATTAGAAACCTAAACTAATTTAGGAAAAACCTAATTTGCAATTTTAAGAAACTAAATTGTTATTTATTTTTAAATCCTAATTTTGAAAATCCTAGAGTTTTGCCTTTAAAACCTAAATTGGTTCAAACCCTAAACCCTAACCCAAACCCTAAACCCTAAGGGTTTGCCATATTACTATGTTGCCCTTAAAATCAAAAGTCAAAAGAATAAAATACCCCTCTTTGGATTTTTTTTATTGGGCTTGCTTGTGTATTTAACCAAATAAGGAGTTGGTGACCTAATTGTTGATATTGTGTTATTAACTTTCCAGCAAATCAGCTTAGATCTATCAGCCAACACCTTTTATACATGTAATATATAATCTCAAGGAGAGAGAAATTCATTAGTTGCTCATTTTTTTTACAAACTCATATCCAAGAGCTTCTCTCTCTAAGTCCCACAAAATTTTAGTGCTATATCAGTCAAAATTCAAGCCCCACCAATAACCATAACACATCTAAGGCTCAGATTCAAGAAATCAAAGCATAAAGGTATAAACCCTAGAATCTAAAAATCTTATAATCTGATGTTAGATCTTGTTATTTGTTGTTTAATGTTGTAATAAGATGTTATTTTGTGACCTGGGTTGTTAGATCCCAGATCCATAACATTAAAGTGCTCAGATTTGAAGTTTTAAAAATTCTGGGAAAGTTTAACATTTATGTCTGACAATGAATGTCAGTCGTTCTAGATCTTTCCTTGTTCATGATGTTTGCAGTTTTATGTTTTAGATCAATAGCTTATCATGTTGTCTATGCTCTGCAAGTGAAATCACGATAATATGATGCACAAATATCATGTTATTGATGGTCAAAGATCATTAACCTAAGATTAATCGGAGATTTACGGTAACCCAGATTTCCCCAGATCATGTCTGACAACATTTTTGCACACCCTGATCTGTCAGTTAATCAAACGATTTGATGTTGTTTTTGTTATCAGTTTGTAGCCTAATATATGTACTTTACATGTAATTCTTTAGATCACTTAGATAAACAGTATAATGAAAGTAATCGTTGGTCAAAGTGGCCTTCTCGTTCTGATTTTAAATTTCTAGAATTTCCAGAAATGTGATGAACACCATTTCTGACATAGGTTGACCGGGAGCTAGCTTGTGATTATGATGTTTATTATCTGATCTGATGATGGATAATTGTACTCTGTTATGTTGACTACAACCCTAAACCATTATAACACATTAATCGTGACCAGAACCTAAAGCAAATTGAGCCTCAATTTGGACCCTCGAGGCTGACTAGGTTTCTGGGTAACCCAGAAAATCCAGAAATCTCTGACAATGAGTTTGAAGGGACAGATCTCCTCGTTCTTATATTGTATGACCATGTTAGTTGTTGTATTGTGTAGTGTTACAATCCTACTACAAGAACATTACAAAACCCTGCCCAAAACCAATCTGACCAGCAAGTTACAAACGGTCAAAGTAGGCATCATGAACACTGACTGTCAGTGTTCTTGAGCCTCAAGAACACCTATCACGACAGAAATGTGTCGCTATAGCCATAATTGACGGTTTCCTTTATTTTATTTTACGAATTTCCAAAAATGATTAAAATTGAAAATAAATTCTAAAATTACAAACATAGTTTTAAAATTATTTTAAATTATGAAAATAACTTTTAATTATTTGGGACATTTTTATTAATATTTATAATTATTTGAATATTAATGATATTTAATTAGTGTATTAAATAAATTAGAGAAAAATGATTTTAATATTATAAAAATCATTTTAAATAAACATAAAGTGTTTTAAAATATTTTTGAGTTATAAATGTAACTTTTAATATTTTTGGATGAAATTCCATTAATAAATTAATATTAAGGATGATTAAGTTATTTAATAAATGCATTAAATAAATTATGGAAAATAAAATTAATGATTTAAAATTATATAAATGTTATAAAAATATTTGAAGTTATAAAATATAACTTTTGATATTTTGCCATGAAAAATATTATTATTTTAATATTAATTATATTAGATTTATTTAATATTTATATTAAATAAATTAGTTTAAAAACGATTTTAATATTAGAAAAATTATTTTAAATGAAAATAAAGATTTTAAAAATATTTTAAGTTAATAAATTATAACTTTCAATATTTAAAGGTAAATTTCATTAATTATTTACTATTAACGATATTAGAATCATTTAATAATTATATCAAATAAATTAGTTTAAAAATGATTTTAATATTATAAAAATCATTTAAAATGAAAATAAAGTGTTTAAAGATATTTTTAAGTTATAAATTATAACTTTTGATATTTAAAGGAAAATTTTATTAATAATTTAATATTAAATGATATTAGATTTATTTAATAATTATATTAAATAAATAGTTTAAGAATGGTTTTATTTATTTAAAAAATCATTTAAAATGATATAAATGAATTAAAATTATTTTAAGTTATGATTAAGGACTTTTAATATTTTGATAAATAATACATTAATATTTTAATATTAATGATAATTATTTAAAATGATTTTAATTCTTTTAAAAATCATTTAAGGGTAATATTAATACTTTAAAAGTATTTTGAGTTATTATAAATAACATTTATATTTTGGCAATGGTTTCATTAATGGTTTAATATTAATTAAATATTAATGATAATAGAATTGTTTAATATTTAAATCATTTAATAATGATTTCGGTGTTTGAAAATCCATGATAAATTATAATAAATGTTTAAAAATTATTATAAGTCATTTAAAAATAATATGACTGATACTTACAGATATTGAACAATAGGATAGAGTCTTAAACTCGTTAATTACCTGATAAAGCCGTCGGTACACCGACAGGTTTCAGAAATTGATCTGGACTGAGATAATTGGATTAGATGTGTTTATTTGTGATTCAATGGTTGTGGAACATATGCGACAATGTGATTAGGTTATGTGCTGACTGCAATAAGCAGTACTGTGTGTTATAGTATGTTATTCTAATCGATCAAATGATCTTATTAATGATAGGTTGCTATATAAAAGATAAATCTAAGTTGCGTATTGTAAGCAACAGACCAGGCAAGTATCTTACCTTTGCATTTCCTTTATGCAATGGACATGAGTAAGAAGTTTCAGAATTATATTATTATTATGCTATATTATTAACCCTATTGTGATATATTCTATATCCGATCATTATTTATCAACATGTTAGTATATGATAATTCAGATATATATATTCTGTTCGTTAATTTCTAAATATGGCTACACAAGTGTCCTCATTTGGATAATCATTGTATTTAAACACATATTGATATATATATATATATATAAGTCGTCTAAGCTACTTGATCAGCTAGACACCGATTCAAAAATATCGTTGAATATGATAAAACCTTTTTGTATCCAATCAAATTGTTTTGGTTCAGATTCCAGTCTAAGTATGAACATCCCGATCAAGGAAAACTTTTATCGCCTAAGGCGACAGAGAGTGAACGATCATATCGTTCTTGTAATGTAGTATTGATCAATACAGGGTCCATGGGATGTACACCCTCGTGCCCGTAAGTTATGACGGTTTGAAGATGAAGTTCTGTCTAACCTTATCGAAAATTTAAAACAATGTTCATAGTATATCGACTAACCTATATATATAGTCAATACATAGTTTCAAAAAAATTTGAGACAGAATTGTTATGTTATTATTATCGGTTCAGTTTACTTCACAACTATAAATTCTTTGTAGAAGCGATGTACAAAGAAAACATTTATTTCTTTCAGCTAATTATATTTCTAATTGTTATTACTTGCTGGGCACCCAAATGCTCATCCTTACTTAAATTTAAATGTTTTCAGCTAGGCATGAACAACTCGAAGGTTCAGACAAGAACAAGTGAAAAGGAAAGCAAACAAATCATGTTTAATGGTATCTTTTGTAATAGTTAGACTGTATTAAGATAATGATATGTATTATATATCATGTAAAGAATTATAGTAAAGGTTGCGTAATTGGGATTAGACTCTGATAAATGTAAGTTAAGTTTAATTTTTATATTATTGTTATTATTATTAGTATTATTCCGCTCATAGAAATGGTATCGTGAAGCACCGAGTTCGGGTTTCAAGTACCCGAGTTTGGGGGCTTTACATTGAAAGATACTATATGAAGCATATGAATTGATATTTATATTGAAAGATACTATAAGAAATAATAAAGGTTTCTTTTGCCTATATGTGGACTGTTTATAAAATTATAGTCAAATCTATGCCTATATGAGAACTATTATAGCAAATTTTTGCAACTGAAGTTTTGAGACAGTATGGAGTCCCTATATTGTCTACACATATCATTTAAAAGGTGTTCCTTAACTTAGTTGTGGTCTATGTTGTGTATTGACCAAATTACCTAAGTATAGAATTCCCATAACTGGACCATGTGGACAAGTTTTAATAGTCATAATATGACATAAGTAAGCTACACAAGCTAAAGAAACCAAGCCTAAACTGTTTTGAGCATTAAACTAAAAATCACATTTTAAGCCCAAAAGTGGACTGTTTTGGGTGACCTTTAGTGCCTGATCTTATAAGACTATAATGAGCTCATATAAAATTGCTAACTCATGCTTGTGATGATTCCTAATCATTGCAATGATCAAATATAGTAAGAAAATCAAGTTAGGATCTATTATCGAGCCTAAAGTGAGCTTTAATAGGTTAAAATTGGCTAGATGACCAACTAAAGTGAGATGATGATAAAAGTAACCTTAGGAAACTAAAATACAGATGCTTAGACTATCCAAGTAGTCAAAACTGGAGAAATGGAAAAGTGTCAAAAACAGTGTTTTGCGAAAAAGTGAGAAAACAAGCCAGTTTGAGCCCAGTTTTGAGAAGCTTAAATGAAATGAAAAAGAAACCTAAACTTTGATTAAATTACCTTGATGTATGGATACAAAAAGAAAAGGAATTTTGATAGAGCTGAGGTAAGTTATTTTCAAAAAAGGCATGATACCATAGTGTAACTAAACAAAGGTGTATATTTATATTCTACCCCTACGAATCTATTGTCTTTAGGTTGGTGTCAGTTAAAATATGTAGGATGACAACAATATACCATGCCTTTTTGGGTAGTCTATCTCAAGCTGTGTAAATTTATTTTGGCATATATCCTTGTTCAATTCCTGAATAATCATGTATGATGCACACTCATGTTATATATGTACATATACATCTATATGTATTTATAAGCATCATAAATGGGATTGAGTTGAATTGTAAATCTCTAACAAGGGAATACAATAATTCATGTCAACATATGTACCGTGGAATCATGGACCTCTATTCAGACCGTAGGTGCTATAGGTGAATTTAGAGCTGGTTGCCAAGTGTTTTTGGAATATACGTATAGTCACCCGGAATGTATGAATGGTCAGTCGCAGATACGATGTCCATGTTTGAAGTGTAAGAATATAAATTATATGGACAGAGATGTGGTAAACTATCATTTACTTGTTTCTGGGTTCATGAAAAATTACGAAGAATGCTGGTGGGCGATGGTGGCATCACAGAAGTACATAATTCAAGCAGTAGTACTCATTGTATGAATGAAATGGTTCATGATATTGCAGGGCCAGATTTTGATTGGGAACAAGGCAGAGAGCAACCTATGAATTCTGATGCCAAAGACTTCTTTAAGTTGTTAGACGAGGGTAGCGAGCCATTGTGGCATGGTTACACCAAACACACGACATTGTCTGTAGTGGCAACATTACTTAACATCAAGGCTGATCACAACATAAGTCATGAGTGTTTTGAGTCGCTCTTAAAGGCCATTAAGAGTATGTTGCCTGACGGTGAGAAAAATTACATGGTAACTATTACTTTTGTAGGAAAATGGTGAAGAAGTTGGGTCTTGGATACCAAACGATTGATGCATGTCCCAACGATTGCATGTTATTTTATAAGGAAAATGAACAGTTGACAAGGTGCACGTTTTGCAGTCATGATCGGTTTAGGCCTAATAAAGAGGGCGTGACTACAAAAAAATCAAGTATACCGTTTAAGATTCTAAGGTATTTTCCAATAACACATAGGCTAAAAAGATTGTACATTTCTTCAAGAACAGCTGCACATATGAGTTGGCATGTGAAATCTCCAGCTAAAGATGGAGAACTAAATCATCCCGCAGATGGGCAGACTTGGAAAGATTTCAACTTAGCACATCCTGGGTTTGCATTGGAACCTAGAAATGTGAGGCTTGGATTGTCCACCGATGGTTTCAATCAGTTTTGTAAAACCCCAACTTTTTAAATAAAGATGAATTTTCTATAAATATTATTTTTGAATATTATGGAGTGAAATTGATATAATGTTATAGTTGTGGGTAATATTAATAAATTTTGCAAAGTACAAAAGTTGTTATATAATATTCGATTGGTCAGGGAATATTCGTTTTAACAGGGAATATTCATACAACGACACAATCATTGGTGGACCCCACAACGGAATTATTGTCGGATTGAGAAAACGACAAAAATACTTTATGAAAATAACGGCGGAAGTTTTACCGTTAACTGTTGAAACACCCGGTGTTAAAAATCTAAAGATGTCTGCGTGGTTGCATAGTAGCATACGGTATTAATTATTGATGTTTACGTGATAAGTCACTCGGTTTTTGTTGGTATTATTAATGTAATAATACGAAAATCTTTTATATAAAATGAATACTTTTATAAAGTTATTCTATAAATAGAATATATTATATTCTATTATGCATAGTGTTACATAGTGTTTGCATAGTAAAATCTTTTATAAAGATATTCGTTTTATTAGATTATAAATAGAATATATTATATTTTATTTAAAAGATTTTGCTTTAAATATGGACCGTCGATTAAAGTAAATCAATCTGGACCGCTTCATGAGTTAGTTACTATCACGTCCATTTTTCTATAAATAGAAGCTCATTCATTCATTATTTTCTTACGAATTCTTCAATGAAACTTTAGAGATAAACTATAGAGAGAAAGAAGAAAGTATTCTGCTACTTCACTACTTATATATCCAGTACTCTTCTTCTTAAGGTAGGGAATATTATTTGTTGTACTCGTAAGGGGTGTTATTCTTTTATATTCATGAAGAGAACTTATGTTATTCCATTCTTTATTATTACATTGAATAACTTTTGTATCTGCTGCTACCCTATACTTGGTGACATTATTTTATTATTCCGCCTTTATTATTACTCGTTGGAATATCCATGCTGCGCATTTTACGTGGGACTGATTTAAATCTTTAGTATTCTCATTGGAATATCCTCGTGCATGCGTTTTACGCCTTGGGACTGGTTCCGCTTTATTATTATTCTGTTGGAATATCACATGCATGCATTTTACGGACTTGATTCCGCCCTTATTAGTATTACATTGGAATAACTTTGTCTGCGCGGTCCGCATGCATAGTGATTTCTGTTGTTATTGCATTCTTTATTATTCATTGGAACATCCTCGCTTGCGCGAATTTTGCACGACTGGGTTTCGTTATTTAGTATTACATTGGAATAACTTTTATCATGCGCGGGCACCGCACGCATGGTGATTTCTTTTGTTATTCCATTCTTTATTATACTCGGTTGGTTAAAGTTTTGACTTCTATACTCCATAAAATTAGTGGAATATCCTTGATATTTGCGCTTCATCCAGTATCTTTTCATGGAAATATTCTTTTGAGCATTCTTGATTTTTACTCTATAAAGTAGTATCATGTTGACAATTTGGATATTATTAGTTCCTGGATAAATTAATTCTTGAACTTGTTTTATTGAATTCTTATATCATTGTCATAATCCTCATGTTTATATTTTTTAAAAGTCATCTGTGGCCTGTAGTGCATAGATAGACTTGGTATGATTATGACCAGGGATTAGTCGGTGTAATCATGACCATAATGTTACAAATGATGTGACAAAAGTCCTCATTGGCCCGTAGTGCATTGATGGACAGTTGTTGGCATGATCATGACCATTAATGAATACACAAATATTCTTGGCCCGTGAGTGCATGGATAATTGTGGTCGTGATACTAAAAGAATATCCTTGGCCGTAGTAGTCACGGGGGTGATTCGATGATGTGGATTATTTATTAAAATTTGAGTCCCAAAGATAAAAGTCATGAAAAACCTTTTAAATCATAGAAGATAGTAGATTTTATTCTCTACTTGACTCTTCTAATGGATTGCTTGTTCCGCTTCGATTAAACTTGATGTTTGTTATATTTTATCGGTTTAACATTGTTGAAGGCTAATGATAATTTATTACGCATTATCTTAATCATAATATTTCTTACTAGGCTAGTTGAGCTCACCTTTCTTTCTTTCACCGTTCTCTTGAGAAATGAGAACGTGGGCTGGAACGAGCCTGTCGGGAGCGGAGTGATGGTCCGGGATGATAGTATTAGCTAGTAGTCCTCACTATTACATTAAATAGTGTGATAATAAATGTAATGAGGACTTATTAGAGAGTGGATATTGTCTAGAAGGCGATATTTGTATTTAAACTCACGACTCTCTTGTTGTATAATTAAGATTGTATTTATATTACATGCCATGTATTTGGTGACTCAGAATAGGTGATGTATACCTATTTTGGGGGCGTCATAGTTGGTATCAAAGCTTAGGGATATGATCCCTGGCTAAGATGTGAGACTAGAACTAGGAGGGGAGAGACGGGGAATTCCTTCGCTAGTATGACCTACTTAAATTTATTTTGTATTTAATTGGTTGGTCAGAGTTTAGAGATAATATGTTACATGTCAACTAACCCTTGTTTTGTGGCAGTATCTGAAAATGAGATCCGAGAATGTTGAGAATAGCAATGGAGCACAAGAGACCATTGAGTCTCCACATATCAATAATCAGGATAATGTGCATCAGGAAGGCGACAATCATGATGCAAACAACAACACGAACCAAATGATGAATGATGGATTATTCATAGGCTTTATGCAATTCATGCAACATCAGGCAAGAACGGCTCCTGTCCGAAATGTAGGTGGAAACTCTGGAAATTCTTGGACGGTCACCGCTAAAACAAATTCAAGGAGTCAGGGACCACCGGAGTTTATTGAGAGCCAAAACCACTTAAGGCGTAAGCATGGATAAAACAGATCACCAAGATATTTGATGTCTTGGGATACTCCGAGGAACAAAGGTTCCTTCGCCACCTTCATGTTGCGTGAAGAGGCGATTCTTGGTGGGAATCAGAAAAACACCCAACTGACGTACTCAAGATGTCTTGGGAGAAGTTCCAAGAGCTATTCAATGACAAGTACTTTCCCGAGAGTATTCATCACATGAAAGAGGTGGAGTTTATCAAGTTAGAACAAAATAATATAATCGTAGTAATAATGTCTGAGGCTAAATTTGCGAGTTATCCCTGTTTGCATCCCATTTGGTGGATAATGAAGAGCGAATGACACAAATGTTTTTAAGAGGTTTAAAACCGGAGATACGTCAATATCTTATTTCTCATAAACTGTGTTTGTACTCAGATGTTATAAATAGGGCTCAGTTATTGGAGCGCGATAACGAGTCAACGCAACCAAGAGAAAGTAGCCGGCAGCATGAAAATACCAGTGGTATTAGTCATCGAAGCGGTGACAACAAACGTGGAGGGAATCAACATGCCAGAAATGGTAACCACTTCGGTGGTAATCATGGTCAAGACAGTAAAAATGGACATTTCAAGAAAAGGAAATTCAACAATGATGAAAAGACATCAGCACCAGTAACCGTGGTTAAGGAAGGAGAACGACCACCTATCATATGCTTCAAATGTGGAGGGAAGGGACATATCAGTCCAAACTGCGTGATGCCATCCAAAGCGTGTTATAATTGTGGAAGAGAAGGTCACCTAGCCCGATTTTGTCGTTCACCGAAGACAAGTTCAGCTAGGATGGAGGCACCAAAGGCCATCCCAGAAAAGTCAAAGCCGGTGGTGCAAGGGAGAGCATTTGTCGTGACCTCCCAGAAAGCAAGGAACCCGAACGAGGTCATCACGGGTAAGCTTATCATAAACTCTAGCGAAGTCTATACCTTATTTGATACCGGTTCTACCCATTCTTTTATTTCTCCTACTTGCGCTCAATGATTAAATTTGACTCTGGAGAAATTAGATTTTGACTTATCTGTTGAAACTCCGTTGGGAGAAACCTTCATTACATCCACTGTTTATAAGTCTTGTTTAGTTCAAATCGGCACCTGCACGTTACCTGTCGATCTTATTTCTTTGAAAATACTTGCATTTGATGTGATTCTAGGGATTGATTGGTTAACTACACATCATGTAAAAATTGATTGTTTTCGTAAGGTTGTTAGCTTTCATATTCCTAACCAACCTATTATGCGAATTCAAGCAACCAAACCATTAAAATCAATCAATGTCATCTCAAGCCATAAAGCTATTCGTTTATTGAAAAACGGATGTCAAGCTTTCTTAGCTAATATCACGGATCTAAACAAAAATACGTCAGTTTTGAATGATATTTCTATTGTTAATGAATTTCCTGACGTATTCCACGAAAGAACTTCTGGCCTACCCCGGGCGTGAAATTGAATTTTGTATCGACCTTGAACCCGGTACAAAACCCATTTCCAAAGTCCCATATCGAATGGCTCCTATTGAACTTCAGGAATTAAAGACCCAACTGCAGGAATTATTAGACATTGGCTTTATTCGTCCTAGTACTTCTCCTTGGGGTGCTCCTGTTCTATTCGTGAAAAAGAAAGACGGGAGTATGCGACTTTGTATTGATTATCGGGAGTTGAATCATGTCACCATCAAAAATAGGTATCCATTACCACGTATTGATGACCTGTTTGACCAGTTGCAAGGCGCCAAATTCTTTTCAAAAATTGATCTTCATTCCGGATATCACCAATTGAAGATTAGAACCGATGACATTCCAAAGACGGCTTTCAGAACTCGGTACGGACATTATGAATTCCTAGTCATGTCCTTTGGATTGACTAATGCTCTTGCTGCCTTCATGGATATGTTGAACCGAGTATTCAAGGAATATTTGGATCACTTTGTGGTCGTCTTTATTGATGACATCCTTATTTATTCCAAAAGCCATGAAGATCATGAGCAACACTTGAGGCTGATACTCCAAAAGCTTCGTGAATACAAGCTTTATGCCAAGTTGAAGAAATGCGAGTTCTGGCTTGAGGAAGTAGCATTCCTTGGGCACGTGGTATCAAGTCATAGAATATCTATTGACCCAGCAAAGATTGAAGCTATTCAAAGCTGAGAGCAACCTAAATCAGTGATCGAAGTACTTAACTTTCTCGGCTTAGCTGGTTATTATCGGAGATTCGTAGAAGGGTTTTCTCGAATCGCTACTCCACTAACTCAGCTGACTCAGAAAGATACAAAATTCGGTTGGAACGAGGAATGTGAGAAGAGTTTTCAAGAACTCAAGAGGAGACTCATTTCAAAGACTGCTCGAGATAATACCATCTAGCTCGAGAGGATTTGTCATCTCACAAAGTGATGCTTGAGGCAAAGGGTTGGGATGTGTTCTCATGCAACATGGGAAAGTCATAGCCTATGCCTCACGACAACTCAAAGAATATGAGAGGAATTATCCCACTCATGATCTAGAGTTGGCAGCAGTCGTTTTTGCACTAAAGATTTGGAGGCATTACTTATATGGGGAGAAAGTGGAGATCTTTACGGATCATAAAAGCCTCAAATATTTCTTCACTCAAAAGGAACTCAACATGCGACAACGACGTTGGCTTGAACTGTTGAAAGATTATGATCATACCATCCAATACCATCCTGGAAAAGCGAACGTGGTAGCTAACGCATTGAGTAGAAGATCATATGCGGGTACGAGTGTAATATTGACAACGCAAAGGCCCATTTTGTGTGACTTGCAAAGGATGGAAATAGAGTTAAAGACTCCAGGGACCCATGTGATGATGGAGAACATACGAGTAGAACCGACTTTAATTGATAAGGTTAAAGTTGCTCAAGCTACAGACCTGGAGCTGATGCGTATGAGGAAGAAAGTGCAAGAAGGTGCTATGCCGGAAGCAAGAATCGATGAAGAAGGAATACTTCGAGTTAACTCCAAACTTTGTGTTCCTAACGACCCTGATTTAAAGTATAAAATCATGATGGAAGCGCACAACACACCGTTTGCAATCCATCCTGGGTGTACCAAAATGTATCATGATCTTCGACATACATTTTGGTGGGGTAATATGAAGAGAGAGATAGCGCTGTTTATCTCAAGGTGTCTAACGTGTCAACGAGTTAAGGCGGAGCATCAAGTACCAAAAGGTCCATTGCAACCACTTGAAATTCCAGAATGGAAGTGGGAGCACATTACCATGGATTTTGTTACTGGTCTTCCCAAGGTTTCTCAAGGCATTGATACAATTTGGGTCATTGTTGATAGATTGACCAAATCTGCTCATTTCTTACCAATACGAGAAAGTTATACACTTGAACGTCTTGCTCGTATGTACATAAACGAGATTGTAAGACTGCATGGTATGCTAGTATCCATAGTTTCTGATCGAGATCCAAGATTCACTTCACGATTTTGGGTTAGTTTACAAAAAGCTATGGGCACGGATTTACAATTTAGTTCGGCATATCATCCTTAGACGGACGGACAATCAGAGACGACTATTTAAACTCTTGAAGATTTATTAAGACTCTGTGTCCTTGACTTCAAGGGAAGTTTGGACAAGTTCTTACCATTGGTGGAGTTTTCTTACAATAACAGTTATCAAGCAAGTATTGACATGGCTCCATTCGAGGTGTTATATGGAAGAAAGTGTCGTTCTCCAGTATGTTGGGATGAGATGGCTGAAGCAACGTTGTTGGGACCGGAGTTGGTACGTATGACTACGGAAAAAGATTCAAACAATCCGACAACGTATAAAGACCTCACAAGATCGACAAAAGAGTTATGCTGATCTTCATCGAAAGGACGTGAAATTCGATATAGGAGATCATGTGTTGTTACGTGTTGCTCCATTGAAAGGAGTTACGAGATTTGGAAAGAGAGGAAAGCTCAATCCTCGATTCATTGGCCCATTTTTAATCCTCGATCGAATAGGAACTGTGGCCTATAGACTCGCTTTACCGCCAAGTATGTCTCGTGTTCATAACGTTTTTCACATATCCATGTTACGTAAATATGTGGAAGACCCGAACCACATTATTGAGTTAGAACCAGACAAAATAGCGTAAGATTTGACGTATTAAGAGGTTCCTGTTCAAATCTTGGATAAGAAGGAACATATTCTACGCTCCAAGGTTATACCTCAAGTCAAAGTTTTATGGAGAAACCACGATGTTGAGGAAGTGACTTGGGAGTTCGAATCTGAAATGAGATCAAGGTATCCTTACCTCTTCGATATACCAGGTACGTACCCTAATTTCAAGGGCAAAATTTCATAAGAAGGGGAGGTTGTAAAACTCCAACTTTTTGAATAAAGATGAATTTTCTATAAATATTATTTTTGAATATTATGGAGTAAAATTGATATAATGTTATGTTATCGATTGGTCGGGGAATATTCGTTTTAACATGGAATATTCGTACAACGGCACAATCATTGGTGGACCCCACAACGGAATTATTGTCGGATTGAGAAAACGACAAAAATACTTTATGAAAATAATGACGGAAGTTTTACCGTTAACTGTTGAAACACCCCATGTTAAAAGTACAGTAATACGCGTGGTTGCATAGTAGCACACGGTATTAATTATTGATGCTTACGTGATAAGTCACTCAGTTTTGTTGGTATTATTAATGTAATAATACAAAAATCTTTTTATATAAAACAGAATACTTTTATAAAGTTATTCTATAAATAGAATATATTATATTCTATTATGCATAGTGTTGTATAATTATCAAGATATAGTGTTTGCATAGTAAAATCTTTTATAAATGTATTCGTTTTATTAGATTATAAATAGAATATATTATATTTTATTTAAAAGATTTTTCTTTAAATATGGACCGTCGATTATTAAAGTAAATTAATCTGACCGTTCATGAGTTAGTTACTATGCAATCCATTTTTCTATAAATAATGCTCATTCATTCATTATTTTCTTACGAATTCATCAAACTCTAGAGATAAACTATAGAGAGAAGAAGATAGTATTCTCGCTACTTCACTACTTATATATCCAAGACTCTTCTTCTTAAGGTAGGAATATTATTTGTTGTACTCGTAGTAGGGGTGTTATTCTTTTGTATTCATGAAGAGAACTTATGTTATTCCATTCTTTATTATTCTCGTTGAATAACTTTTAGATACGCTGCTACCCTATACTTGGTGACATTCTTCTATTATTCCGTCTTTATTATTACATTGGAATATCCCGTCATGCATGCGTTTTACGCCGCATCGGATTCCGCCTTTAGTATTTTGTTGGAATATCCTGTGCATGCGCGTTTTTAACGCAGGACCGTTCCGCCTTTATTATTATTACATTGGAATATCCTGCATGCATGCATTTTACGCTGACCGATTCCGTCCTTATTAGTATTCTCTCGCCGAAATAACTTTGTCTATGCGCAATACCGCATGCATGGTGATTTCATTGTTATTCCATTCTTTATTATTCATTGGAACATCCTGTGCAATGCAATTTTGCACGACTTTGGTTTTCGTTATTTAGTATTCTCGTTGGAATAACTTTATCTGTCACTGATACCGCATGCATGGTGATTTCTTTTGTTATTCCATTCTTTATTATACTCAGTTGGTTAAAGTTTTGACTTCTATACTCCATAAAATTAGTGGAATATCCTTGATATTTGCTCTTCATCCAGTATCTTTTCATGGAAATATTCTTTTGAGCATTCTTGAATTTTACTCTACAAAGCAGTATCATGTTGACAATTTGGACATTATTAGTTCCTTGATAAATTAATTCTTGAACGTGTTTTATTAAATTCTTATATCATTGTCATCATCCTCGTGTTTATATTTTTTAAAAGTCATCTGTGGCATGTAGTGTATAGATGGACTTGATATGATTATGACCAGGGATTATTCGGTGTAATCATGACCGTAATGTTACAAATGATGTGGTAAAAGTCCTCATTGGCCCGTAGTGCATTGATGGACAGTTGTTGGAATGATCATGACCATTAATGAATACACATATTCTTGGCCCGTAGTGCATGGATAATTATGGTCGTGATACTAAAGAATATCCTTGGCCGTAGTGCAGGGGTGATTCGATGATGTGTGTGACGCCCCCAAAATTAGGTATACGTCACCATTTGGTTAGTGTTGTTGTTTCCATCGTTCATCATTTGGTTAGTGTTGTTGTTTACTTGAGGATTGTAGCCTTCCTGATGCACGTTGTCCTGGTTATTGATCTGTGGAGACTCAACGGTCTCCTGTGCTCCATTGATGTTCTCAACATTCTCGGATGCCATTTTCAAACACTGCCACAAAACAAGGGTTAATTGACATGCAACATATTATTACTATACTCTAACCGACCAATCAAATACCAAATAAACTTAGGTAGGTCATACTAGCGAAGGAATTCTCCGTCTCTCCCCTCCTAGTTATAGTCTCACATCTTAGCCATGGATCATATCCCTAAGCTTTGATACCAACTGTGACGCCCCCAAAATTAGGTATACGTCACCCATCTTGGGTCGCCACTTACATGGTACAGAATTCAAATACAACTTAATAATACAACTGTCATGTACAATACGATAAAACATAAGCTGTGAGTTTGAATACAAATATTGTCTACTAGAGATTATACAAACTCAAAAGGAGTCCTCATTACAATTATTATCACACTATTTCACAGAATAGTGATGACTACTAATGCTATCATCTCGGTCCGGCTACTCCGCTTCCCCAGACTAGTCCCTCGCTACGTTCTCATTTCTTGAAGAGAACAATAAAAGTAAAAAGGGTGAGCTCAACTAGCCCAATGAGGAAATATTATGACAAAGATAATGCGAGAATATATTATCGTTAGCCTTCAACAAATTAAACCGATACAATATAACAACCATCAAGTTTAACTACGTTGAATCAAGCAATCCATTAAAAGAGTCAAGTAGAGAATACAATCTACTATCTTTTATGATTTAGAAGGTTTTCATCACTTTTATCATTGGGACTCGACTTAATAAATAATCCACATCATCGAATCACCCCCCTTTACTGGCCAAGAATATTCTTTAGTATCACGACCACAATTATCCATGCACTACGGGCCAAGAATATTTGTGTATTCATTAATGGTCATGATCATGCCAACAACTATTCATCAATGCTCTACGAGCCAATGAGGACTTTTTTCACATCATTTGTAATATTACGGTCATGATTACACCGAATAATCCCTGGTCATAATCATACCAAATCTATCTAAGCACTATAGGCCACATATGACTTTCAACAAAATATAAACATGAGGATGATGACAATGATATAAGAATTCAATAAAACAAGTTCAAGAATTAATTTATCCGAAACTAATAATGTCCAAATTGTCAACATGATCTTTGCTTTGTAGAGTAAAATTCAAGAATGCTCGTAAGAATATTTCCATGAAAAGATACTAGATGAAGCGCAAATATCAAGGATATTCCACTAATTTCATGGAGTACGTAAGTCAAAACTTTAACCAACCGAGTATAATAAGGAATGGAATAACAAAAGAAATCACCAGTACGTGCGATAGACCCTTGCAGGCGCAGTTATTCCAACGAAATAATAAATAACGGAATCGGTCCCAAGTAAAACGCATGCATGTGATATTCCAACAAAATAATAAAGATTTTAATCGTCCTACAGAAAAAGCGCATGCATGTGATATTCCAAATGTAATAATAAAGACGGAATCAAGTTCGGCGTGAACGCATGCATGATGGATGTTCCAACGAGAATAATAAAGATTTTACCATATGCAGCGTAAACGCATGCATGAGCAGGATGTTCCAACAAAGATGATAAAGAATGGAACAACGTAAGAATTTCACCAAGTATTGGTAGCTCACAGATATCTGAGTTATTCCAACATGTAATAATAAAGAATGAAATAACAGTTCTCTTCATGGATAAGAAAGAAATAATACTCCCTACCTTAGAAAAACTGGATACTGGAATAGTGAGGTAACAGACTCTTCTTTTTCTCTCTATAATAATCACTCTAAAGCTTTTGTGAATTGGTGAGAAATGAAGGAAGAATGAGCTTCTATTTATAGGAAAATATAGTTTCGATAATTGACGCTTTTGGGGCTCAAAAAAATTACAATCACAATACCTCCAACTTTTCTTTCATTTTAATTTAGTCCTCGCAAGTATAATCAATCTTGCACCAACTCCCATAATAGTAAATAATGTGAATCAATAGTTCAATTATGTGAATCAATAGTATAATCATGTGAAAAATACGAATTACAAGATAAGACCTCCATCTATACCTTCATTTTAACTTAGTCATGCAAGTATTATCAATCTTGCACCAACTCCCCTAATAGTAAATAATGTGATTCAATAGTACACATATGTGAACAAATAGTTATATAAACATGTGAATTAGTAGCAATTAATTGCTCATTTATCCGATAAATTACCCGATTTATCAATATCACCCCTAGACATCAATTATCATCGGAATAAATGTCGATTTTCACTAACACAAATAATTCCAACACAATGAAACCATTTTTATCAAAAATATAAATTTTAAAATTTGAAGTTTGACTTTTCCCGAAAAAGTCAACTGTTGAATTTTTGACCAAATAGTGAATTCCGAAATTTTTTGTGTTTATAGACTATTTTTATTAAATTCGTCGTTCCGGATTCAAATTTCACGTCCGCGTCTCCAAATTTAACTCCGAACAACATTCATCATTAATATTATAACTCACAATATTTATCAACCAGGTCGTTCCCAAGAAAGAGGGGGCTTTCCAATAAGGATTTCTCCCTATTGGCGCGCAATTAGGTGACCAAACCTCTCCTTGACAGAACTTCTAGACATTGTAAATATTGAAATTTATAATATGAATAACTTTGCCATCTCAATTATTGATTTAATAAAAAACATTTTATGCAGATGATACTGTGACAATAATTGAATCAATAATATGATAGATATGATACAACAATTACTGTAGCAATAATTGAGTATAACTGAGTGACTTCTCACGTAAGCATCAATAATCAATACCGTATGCTACTATGCAACCACGCCATTCATCGTACTTTTAACACCGGGTGTTTCAACAGTTAACGGTAAAACTTTCGCCGTTATTTTCATAAAGTATTTTTGTCGTTTTCTCAATCCAACAATAATTCCGTTGTGGGGGTCCACCAATGATTGTGTCGTTGTACGAATATTCTCTATTAAAATAAATATTCCCCGACCAATCAAATATTATACAACAACTTGCGTACTTTGTAAAATTTGTAAATATTACCCACAACTATAACATTATATCAAATCCACACCATAATATTCAAAAATATATTTCGAGAAAATTTAATCTTTATTCAAAAAGTTTGGGTCTTACAATGTGGATTATTTATTAAGCTGTGTCCTAGCGATAAAAGTCATGAAAAACCTTTTAAATCATAGAAGATAGTAGATTTTATTCTCTACTTGACTCTTCTAATGGATTGCTTGTTTCGTTGCAGTTAAACTTGATGTTTGTTATATTTTATCAGTTTAACACTGTTGAAGGCTAATGATAATTTATTTTGCGTTATCTTAGTCATTATATTTCTTACTGGGCTAGTTGAGCTCACCCTTTCTTTCACTGTTCTCTTCAGGAAATGAGAACGTAGCTGAAACGAGTCGGGGAACGGAGTGATGGTCCGGATGATAGTATTAGCTAGTAGTCCTCACTATTCTATTAAATAGTGTGATAATAAATGTAATGAGGACTTATTCTGAGAGTCGATATTGTCTAGAAGACAGTATTTGTATTTAAACTCACAGCTCTCTTATTGTATAATTAAGATTGTATTTATATTCTGTACCATATGTTTGGCGACTCAGAATAGGTGATGTATACATATTTTGGGGGCGTCACAAGTTTGGCCACTCAGCTGTTCCATACTTATGTTGGCCTGTGATTGTTACTCTGTACAACTTGCCTCCTTGGATGTGTATGAAACATCCATACTTGTTTCATTCACTCGTGGTTCTTGGTCCTAAGAGTCCTGGAAAGAACTTAGATGTTTACTTGAGACCTCTTATAGACAAGTTGAAGGTATTGTGGGAGGATGGAGTATAGACTTGGGATGTTGCAAAGAAAATAAATTTCAACCTTAGGGCATCAGTTATGTGAACTATAAGTGACTTCCCAGCTTATGGTATGTTAGTTTGATGGAGTACACACGAGAAGTTGGCTTGTCAGTATTGTATGGAGCATACAAAGTCTTTCAATCTATCAAAAGGTCGAAAGCCTTCTTGGTTTTGATTGTCATCGCTTGTTCTTCTTAGGTAGATCACCCATTTCGAAGAAATAGAGAACACTTTAGGAAAGGGAAAGTAGACAATGATATGCCTGCACCGTGATTATCGGGAACGAAGATGCAAGATCGTGTGATGAGATTGCCGGTTATCCCATTTGGTAAGATTGATGCCATAAACATAATCAATGGGTTTGGAGAATCTCATAACTGGGTTCGGATAAGCATCTTATGGGAACTACCTTATTAGTCTACAAATTTGATTCATCATAATCTAGATGTGATGCATATTGAGAAGAATGTGTTTGACAATGTGTTTAACACCGTGATGAATGTTACGGGGAAGACAAAAGATAATGATAAGGCACGTTTGGACATGAAATATATTTGTAAGCATCATGGATTAGAACTTTATGAATCTCCTAATGGTAAGATTGTCAAACTGCATGCAATGTACACATTGTCCAAAAAGCAAGTTGAAGATGTGTGCACATGGGTTAAGTCTCTAAAACTACCAGATGGATATGCGTCAAACATTGCAAGGTGTGTTACGGGTGGGAAATTGCAAGGGATGAAGAGTCATGACTGTCATGTGTTCATGGAGAGACTCATGCCTATAACATTTCGTGATCTGCTTGATAAACCAATATGGGATGCTTTGACGGATCTTAGTCATTTCTTCAAAGACTTATGTTCAAAATCATTAAATGAGAAGGGCATGTCTGTACTTGAGAAGAACATTATAGAGATCACGTGTAAACTGGAAAAAATATTTCCACCTGATTTTTTTGACTCTATGGAGCATTTGCAAATCCATCTTCCCTATGAAGCTCGTGTTGGGGGTCCAGTTCAATATAGATTGATGTACCCTTTCAAGAGGGTGATGGGAAACCTTAAGATGAAGGTGAAGAATAGAGCTTATGTCGAGGGGTCGATATGTGAGGCATACAGTTTCGATGAGATATCTATATTTGTCTCAGACTATTTTCCGGACGAAGTCTTGACAAAGGCCAATCGAGTATCGAGACATGATGATGGGGGGAAATGTTGAACTAAATGGTCGGCTCTCTGTATTTGGTTTATCGGGTCGCACTTATGAAAAAGGGAAGCGCATATTCCTCTTTGAGCAAGAATTACATGCTGCACATACTTACATTCTTCTCAATTGTAAGAAGATTGACGAATTTGTGAGGTACACATGTAAACTTGATAATTTATCTTTTAAGTTGAGGCTTAGTGTGTGTGTGTGTGTGTGTGTATATATATATATATTTGCAATTACAAAGGTGTATTTCCTTTTTTAGCTCAAATATATGAAATAACAAATTTTAATAAAAAAATATCATTAATTATTGATTTTATTTTCTATGTTCACACTCATAATTTCATTTATTAATATTTTACAACATTATACAATTATTCATAAACTCTATAAATAATTCTGATTCCTTTAAAAAACAGAGTTCCAATTTCAAAATTTGCGAATATTAAAATGAGAATGTATACCCCTAAAAATAATAAATTATATTAGTCTAATAGATTGGTACGATAAAAACTATGACTACAAATTTTAGTATATCGTATCATTTTATACAATTATCACTATCAAAAATAATGAGAATGTTCTAGCGAGAAAATAATGAAAAGAAAAAAAATCAATGATAATATATTTATTAGCGAAAGAAACATTTTTCACAAATTATTTTTTGCTTTTGTAAAATTGAGGCGATGAAAAATAGTTGCCTCTGCCATTTTTTATGGTGAAATTTTACAAAGAAAAATATTATCTACGAAGGAATTATTATTTGTTATGTAGTATTATTGAGTTTTTTTTGCAAGAGATAATTCTTTCACTATTTTGCAAAAACTAAATTTCTTAGAATTAATTGTGAAAAATATTTCCTTTAGAAATACTAAAATATTATTCATCCTTTCAATAAAAAGAGTCTTATTGAGTTTTTTTTTGTTAATTTATGACATCTTAAATTTTAAATTGTAAATACAAATTTATATATTTATTTGAATAAATTTTTTTTTTTTTTAAGTGTTTAAATCTATCAACTACATTATTAATCAATTATCTCATAAAAAATCCAATACCTATGTGAATAGGCTGAATAGATTTGAGCTACGTGTTTTGCCCAAATAACCCATAGCTTCTCTACAACTTCGATCGTTTGGTTTTCTCTCTCGATTTTCCATCGCCACTTTCTCTTCTTTGCTTACCTTTAATGCGGCTTTGACTCATCTCCATCTCCACCGCAGACTTGATATGAACGAAGGAGCACCACCCCGCCATCACAATCGCGATCTATCCCCATATATAGACAACCTCTGTGACAGAAAGGAGCACCACCGCCACCATCTCCATCTCCATCTCTGCTTGGTGGTAACCGCCATCTTTTCCTACCTCCTTTCTTGGGTGAGTCCTTTCAAGTCCTATTTTTTTTAATTTTATGGAATTTCGAATTGATTTGGGTATTTTGAAACTCCTAACTATTTTAGGGATCTAATGTGTGAAAAATTGGGGATTGAAATTGTGTTTTGGAAAATTAACTCATCGAGATGTAAATTATATAATATCCAAACATCTGGGTTATGTATGCTATATTGTGAATCTCATGAGCATCTATATCTCATTACTCGATTGCTAGTTTGAAGAATTATCTCTTTGGTCGCTTTTGAGGGGCACTTGGGTTTACCCTTTTTAGATTGAAGAGTTTGCTTTTCAAATTAGATTTAGAGGTTTTGGGAGGTCTAAGGATGGAAAGATCTTATAGAGATATGTTTTGTTTTGACTTCTGCGAGTATTTGGATAGATAGTAATGTCGGTTTAAGTTCGGTTAATATGTTGTAATCGACTACTTTCTTTGATGCGCTTTTGCTCTCACTTTCTATTTGATTGGTATGAATAACATGATCCCTAAATGCACTTAGAATTCCAATTACCCACATTAAGTGGGTAAGTGACTAGGTTTCAAATTCCTATTATATCAAAATAGTAAAACATGGAGAAACAACCTGACAGCTTAGTGGATTTTTCAATTTCTCCTCCTATATTGTTGGTTATAGCTTTTTAATCTTAGGAATTCCTATGACCATGAGGTGTTGTTTCTATAGGCATATGGATGTCAAGGTAATCACTAATTCACTATGGTGACATTAGTGACAAAAATTAGTTCATTAATCACTAATTCACTATGAAACTATGATTACGAAAATTAAGACGCCACTTATTATTATTTACTTGTAGTTTATCTAAATTGTTACATGTTTGTTCTTTGTTTAACAGTACATGTATGAATATTGATCATGTTTTTAAACTTTTTGGCTTCATTCTCGCAATGAGAGAAATATATAGATGTGTGTGCATTGTGTGGTTATAGAAAATGTGTGTATGAATGATGGTACATTTTCATTTTTTCAAGTTATTTGAACTTGGAAGCATATACTGAGAATTGGAGATGAACACCTTAGACATAACATGTAATACCCGGTAAAAAAAAAATTAATAAATAAATAGTGAATAATAAAATTTATCTTGTTTTAAAACGTATTAATTGGACTTTGTATTTTATTTGGGTCAAAATAGTTATTTAATTTATGTGGACTAAAATAAGTAAAAGACATTAAATTGGGCTTTAAATTAAGTGGGTCTAATTTATAATTGTGTAAAATTTTAAAATCCTATTAAAATTTGGAGAGTTAATAAAATATATTAATTAATAAATAATAATTAAAACCCTAACCTATCTCACGTATCTTTGATAACTGATTGAAAAGAAAAGAAAAGAAGCGCCCTATTACAGAGAAGAGAGGAAACGGCGATCAGGAAACAAACTATGTACTTTTTTATGTGTTGTATACTATAAATTTTTGGATTGATCAATTGAAATCTAGATGCATAATTTACATCATGAAGTCTGCTGATTGTTGTTTGATTTATTATATATATATATATATATATATATATGTAATTTCGTTCGCATGATGGACTGATGGTATTGAGATAGAGCATGATTGATGTATATATATATATATATATATATATATATATATATATATATATAATTGGAAAAGTTAACCTATAACAGTAGCTTGCATGTGCTTATAAAAAAAAATACATAAATTAAATTCGTAACTTGATTTTAAGCCAACTGCTATAAAATTGTGTTGTAGTCCATATAATTATATATATAATAGATTTACTAATTGCTCTTAAAAAAAAAACGTGATCATGCTATTGGGAAGTTCTAACTTTTCTAGTATAGCAAGAATTATATATATATCAACTTTGATTTCAGGATGAGTTGTATGTGTGTGTGTGTATATATATATATATATATATATATATATATATATATATTTATAGATTTTTTTTAATGTATGTGATTTATGAAGAATAAAAATAGAATTAATGAATTAAATTGAAAATTGTGTATATTAATTTAAACTAGTTAATCCTGCTCATAAAATTATAAAATTTACTTGATAAAATTTAAAAATATTATGTTGTTAATGATTAGGTTTGTAATAAAATTTTATTTTATTTTATTAGATTGACTTGAAGGGATTAACATAATCTTGTTTAAATTTTGGGTATTACATTGCTTAATCCAGTACTTGGATTAGTACTCTTTCAAATGATACTCTTGTTAAATTTGATTTATTCGTTTTGTCATTTTTGAATTTCGTTATTATTTTACATAATTGTTTCTGTGAAATAAATATATTAGTTTCATTTTGGAGTTGATACATATGACTTCGTATTTGTACTCTTTGAGTTAGGTTATCATGTTTAGTACTATTTATTTTTGATAATTGTAGAAGCGGTACATATTCTTTACCTTCTTTTGAGACCGTGTGACTATAATTTGATTTGGTTAAACATGTACATATAGAACCCTTTTGTTGGTATTATGTCGCATGTGTTTGTGACATAGTATTTTGTTAGAATATACTAGTAGGGTATACGAGCTATAACTACACGTGGGGGGTACCACAGCATGTCCTCTTAACATAGAGGCATGACACCTTACGTGGCGGTGTGATCAGTCCACGGCGTCTTCGTTTTGTGCTCCGGTGGAAGTTGGCCATTTGGAGTTTTGTTGTGGGAGGCGTATGGGTCGACCCTAGTTTTCTATTCTGTTCTGTTCTGCGGAGTGGTGATGTTTGTGCCAAACACGCCTTTCGATTTTATATGCATTGGATTCGCGGTCCAATGTGTGTTACTTGCCTGTGTGGCATTATTTGACTTGCCTATGTGGCATTATTTGACTTGCCTGTGTGGCAAGGTATATTTCTGTTTTATTCTGAGCTAGGTATGAAATAAAACCCAGCCATTTGTTTCAGCCTATTATTTCGTTGTGTTAGATTTGTTCGTTTCGTTTCAGTTCGTTTCGTCTCTTTTCATTTAATTGAGTTAGTTATTTCGATTCATTATTTGTATTCTATATCCGTACTGGGCATTTGGTTCATGCTGTGTTTTTCTTGCGGCAGGTAATCAGGGGATCAAGGGCAAGTGTGATGAGAGATCCATTTATTCCAATGATTTAGAAATATTATGTTTAGACTTGATGTGTCAGTTTACTTGGAGTTGTAATAGTTATTTCAGATTGTGGTTTGAGCCAGTGTGACATTTATTATGGTTTGTCTTAAGACATTTAATTAGTTTAAGACTATTCTTTTGTGGATTAGAGCCTTGCTATTAAATTCATCAGTTTTGTTATGTTTTGAGTAACCTCTCTTTCTATTTCGGAAAGGGGGTGTTACAGAGTTGGTATTAAAGCTTAGGTTCTTTCTTGTAGAAAACCTATTTAGGTTTGACCTGTGAGTTATGGGTAGACTTCTGGGTTAGGTTTTTGTTCTATTTAAATTCTGTTCAGCTATCATATCAGTTATATTCGAATCTGTCTCTAATTTTGCTTCGTTATCTATTCGTGATCTCTTTCTCAGATGACTCGAAGATCAGCTAGAGTTGCTAGAAGGCGAAGTAACAACAGGGGAAGAGATGAAGGTCGGTCCAATGAGCAACCTAATGATCAGATTAATGCTCAATTGGCTACCTTGGTGAATCAGGCGGTGAATAAGGCTTTGCCTCAGTTGGTGGCACACGGGTTATGCGAGCGATGATGCAATACCACCACGAAATTCTGAAACCGGAGAATTTTGAAATAATGGTCGAAGATGCAAATATGGAGGAAGGGAATGCAAATGGTCTTGATCAGCAGGTGGCTCCAATGTATGTGTGGTTGGAAAGGTTTTAAAAGCAGAAACCACATGCATTCAGTTTAGCTCCAACTCCAATTGATGCAGAGAATTGGATTGCCCAATTAAAGAAGATTTTCGATGTGTTGGGGTGCTCGGATAATCAGAAAGTGTTGCTAGCTGCTTACAAGCTGGAAGGGGATGCGCAGAGGTGGTGGAAAGCATTGAAAACAACAAAGGGTAATGGTTATGTTGAGGCACTTAGGCAAGGCGAGTTTTTTGAGGTCTTTTATCGCCAGTGATTTCCCATTACCGATAAAGAGGCCTATGCCAGAGAGTATCTGTCTATTCGGCAGAAAGATGATGAGTCCATCACGGATTTCATGACGAGGTTTACTAGGTTGACGAACTTTGCGAATTTCTGCGAGGACTGCAGATGGAACAAAGTGAGAAGTACAAGTGGCGGATTCATTATAGATATCGTCGAAGATCTTATTAACAATAAGTTTACGAGATGTGTCGTGATGGCCAATCAAAGACAAGAATATTGAGATGGAATGACGGGACTTTCGGTCTTCTAAACCGGAAGGAGTCGAAGAGGGACGAGAGATGACCAAAGCGAGGTCAAACTTGGTCAAGACGGGAAGAATCAAGGTGGTCGATGGCGAGAATCGTGGTGGCAGGCGAGGCGATGGCGTGGCCAGAATCAAAATAGGGGTTATCAGCAGATGCCTCAGCAAGGGCAAAATCGTCGATTCTGACTACTTTGGTATGGATGTAGAATCGTCGGCGAGGGCATAATCGTCGCCAGGGCGAGAATCGTGGTCGTTTATCCGAGACCAGCTGGTGGGGGTAACCCAAATCTCATTCCGATAGCTCCTTGTGCTACTTGTGGGGCTAATCATCCGGGGAGGCAGTGCCACAGACTCACCAGTGCATGCTTCTTGTGTGGACAGATGGGTCATATTGCTAGGGATTGTACCGGTCCACGCGAATATGGTGGAGGTGGTGATAATTGTGGCAATGGAGGTCATCGTCAGGGTGGTCGAGTGTTTGCCTTGACATATAATCAGGCAGTAGGTGCACCAGGTACTGTTTTTGGTACTCTTTTAGTTGGCAATCGTGAGGCGTCTATTTTGTTTGATACGGGTTTTACTCATTCTGTTGTTGTTCAGTCTTTTGTTCGGCACCTAGGTGTACCATCTCAGTTATTAGATTTGGTTATGTCTATTTCTACCCCGATGGGGACTTCTGTTGTTATTTCTGATTTGTATCGAGGATGTCCGATAAGTTTTGGGGATAAGATCCGTAGCGTTAATCTTCTTCCGATGTGTATGCACGATTTTGATGTCATTCTTGGGATGGACTGGTTGGATAAACACCAAGCCACTATTAATTGTCAGGCGAAGAAAGTTATATTTGGAGATGTGAAGTCTCCGGAGTTCGTGTTTCAGGGTTCCCAGCCGAGTAGGGTGGTGAAGCTGATTTCAGCTTTGAAGGCTGGAAAGTTGGTAGTAAAGGGTTGTAAGGGGTATTTGGCATTTGTGAAAAATACCTCTAAGGGTGAGTCTCGTATTGAGGATGTTTCGATTGTTCGTGACTTTTTCGATGTGTTTCCTGAGGAGTTGTCAGGGTTGCCACCACAGCGGGAAGTAGAATTTTCTATTGAGCTTGTTTCTGGTGCGGAGCCTATCTCTAAGGCGCCGTATCGGATGGCACCATTGGAGTTGCAGGAGTTAAAGGAACAGTTGCAGGAATTGTTAGATCGTGGTGTGATTCGGCCGAGTGTTTCTCCGTGGGGTGCTCCGGTCTTGTTTGTAAAGAATAAAGATGGGTCTATGAGGCTGTGTATAGACTACAGAGAGTTGAACAAGATCACCATCAGGAATCGGTATCCATTACCGAGGATTGATGACTTGTTTGACCAACTTCAAGGGGAAAAATATTTTTCGAAGATAGACTTGAGGTCGGGTTATCATCAGTTTAGGGTGAGGGATGAGGATATCCCTAAGACGGCTTTTCGTACTCGATATGGGCATTATGAGTTTTTGGTAATGCCATTCGGGTTGACTAATGCTTCGGCGGTGTTTATGGATTTGATGAATCGGGTGTTCAGGGAGTATTTAGACCAATTTGTTATTGTCTTTATTGATGACATTTTGGTTTACTCCAAGTCTAAGGAAGAACATGAGGAGCATCTTCGCACAGTGTTGGGAATTTTGAAGAAAGAGAAGCTGTATGCTAAATTCTCTAAATGCGAGTTTTGGTTGGAGCAGGTTGCATTTTTGGGCCACGTTGTTTCTGCAGAAGGCATTAAGGTGGATCCTGCGAAGGTTGAGGCTATCACTAAATGGCCAAGACCTACTACAGTGACAAAGATTAGGAGTTTCTTGGGTTTGGCATGGTATTATAGGCGGTTTGTGGAAGAGTTTTCCTTGCTTGCCTTACCATTGACTCAGTTGATGAGAAGGGACAAAATTTGTGTAGAATGAGGAGCGTGAGAAGAGTTTTGAGGAGTTGAAGAAATGGCTTGTGACAGCTCCTATACTTGCATTGCCGTCGGGGACAGGAGGTTATCAGATTTATAGTGATGTTTCTAAGAAGGGCTTGGGGTGTGTTTTGATGCAACATGGTAAGGTGATTGCTTATGCTTCTAGGCAGCTTAAACCTTACGAGGTGAATTACCCCACACATGATTTGGAGTTGGCAGCAGTGATATTTGCCTTAAAGATTTGGAGGCATTATTTGTATGGAGAGACTTGTGATATCTTCACCGATCACAAAAGTCTTAAATACATTTTCACTCAGAAGGAGCTCAATATGAGGCAGAGACGTTGGTTGGAGCTTCTAAAAGACTATGATGCTAGAATTCAGTATCACCCGGGGAAGGCAAATGTGGTTGCAGATGCTCTTAGCCGAAAGAGTTCAGGAAGTGTAGCAGCCCTTATTACACAACCTCAGCTTATTTCGGATATGGAGCGGCTTGAGTTGAAATTGTATGTACGAGGTTCAGATGGGCTTTTGGCGGGTATGAGAGTGGAGCCCTCTCTTATCTCGCGGGTAAAAGAAGCTCAAAAAGAAGATGGGGAGTTGTGGAGTATGACGCAGAATCTGGGGGAGGGCAAGCAGCCCGAGTTTCATATTGATGACCATGGTGTGATTTGGTTGGGTGAGCGGTTGTGTGTACCATTCGATCCATTCATTCGGGAGGCGGTGTTGGCGGAGGCTCATAGTTCGCCATTTTTTATTCATCCAGGTGCTACGAAGATGTATAGGGATTTGAAGAAGAATTTTTGGTGGAATGGGATGAAACAAGACGTGGCTGAATATGTTGGGAAGTGCCTCACTTGTCAACAAGTGAAGATAGAACATCAACGAGCTAGTGGTTTGCTTTGCAGCAGTTAGACATTCCAGTGTGGAAGTGGGAGGATATCACGATGGATTTTGTGACTGGTTTGCCGAAGACTTTCAGGAAGAATGATGCCATATGGGTAGTGGTGGACCGGTTGACCAAATCGGCACACTTTTTGGCGATCCATGAGGGTTAATCAATGGATAGGTTAGCACAAATCTTTCAGCAGGAGATTATTAGACTTCATGGTACTTCGATGTCTATTATTTTAGATCGGGACCCACGATTTACTTCACGGTTTTGGAAAGGGTTTCAACGAGCTTGGGGCACTCGGCTCAACTTTAGTACTTCTTTCCATCCGCAGACTGATGGGCAATCCGAACGGACTATTCAAACGCTGGAGGACATGTTGAGGTCTTGTGCTCTTGAGTGGTCGTGTAATTGGGATGATTACTTGAGCCTAGTTGAGTTTGCTTATAACAACAACTGGCATGCCAGTATTGGAATGACTCCTTTTGAGGCACTGTATGGTAGAAAGTGTCGGGCACCAACTTGCTGGGATGAGGTTGGTGAAAGGGCCATAGAAGGGCCTGAGTTAGTTCAAATCACTACAGAGAAGGTAGCGGTGGCTAAGGAGAAATTGAAGTCGGCTTGATCACGACAGAAGTGTTATGCTGATAAACATAGGAGGACTTTAGAATTTGAACCTGGTGAACATGTGTTTCTAAAAGTTTCACCTTGGAAGGGCATTCGGCGATTTGGGTTGAAAGGAAAGCTTAGTCCACGTTATATCGGCCCATTTGAGATTTTGGAGAGGGTTGGTGAGGTTGCATATCGGTTAGCTTTGCCTCCACAGCTAGCTCATGTGCACAATGTATTTCATGTGTCGGTGTTGAGAAGTTATCATTATTATCCGTTGCATGCGGTGCAATATCCGTTTGATAAAATTCGGGAAGATCTTACTTGTGAGGAGAAAGCTGAGGCGATTTTGGATCGTCAAGAAAGGATTATGAGGAGGAAGACTATTCCGTTTGTTAAGGTTCTGTGGAGGAACCATTCGGTGCGAGAAGCCACTTGGGAGCTTGAGGAGTCTATTCGAGCGGAATATCCGCATCTTTTTGATAATTAGGTACGTTCTATTCTTTTGATTTCGGGGATGGAATTCTTTTAAGGGGTAGGTGATGTAATACCCGGTAAAAAAAATAATAAATAAATAAATAAATAGTGAATAATAAAATTTATCTTGTTTTAAAACGTATTAATTGGATTTTGTATTTTATTTGGGTCAAAATAGTTATTTAATTTATGTGGACTAAAATAAGTAAAAGACATTAAATTGGGCTTTAAATTAAGTGGGTCTAATTTATAATTGTGTAAATTTTAAAATCCTATTAAAATTTGGAGAGTTAATAAAATATATTAATTAATAAATAATAATTAAAACCCTAACCTATCTCACGTATGCATGATAACCGAATTGAAAAGAAAAAGAAAAGCGCGCATTATAGAGAAGAGAAAGCATGATCGAAAAAAAACTAGGTACTTTTTTTTATGTGTTGTGTACTATAAATTTTTGGATTGATCAATTGAAATCTAGATGCATAATTTACATCATAAAGTCTGCTGATTGTTGTTTGATTTATTATATATATATATATATATATATATAATTTCGTTCGCATGATGGACTGATGGTATTGAGACGGAGCATGATTGATGTATATTATATATATATATATATATATATATATATAGAATTTGAAAAGTTAACCTATAACAGTAGCTTGCATGTGCTTATAAAAAAAATACATAAATTAAATTCGTAACTTGATTTTAAGCCAACTGCTATAAAATTATGTTGTAGTCCATATAATTATATATATAATAGATTTACTAATTGCTCTCAAAAAAAAAACGTGATCATGCAATTGGGAAGTTCTGAACTTTTCTAGTATAGCAAGAATTATATATATATCAACTTTGATTTCAGGATGAGTTGTATGTGTGTATATATATATATTTATAGATTTTTTTTATGTATGTGATTTATGAAGAGTAAAAATAGAATTAATGAATTAAATTGAAAATTGTGTATATTAATTTAAACTAGTTAATCCTGTTCATAAAATTATAAAAATTTACTTGATAAAATTTAAAAATATTATGTTGTTAATGATTAGGTTTGTAATAAAATTTTATTTTATTTTATTAGATTGACTTGAAGGGATTAGCATAATCTTGTTTAAATTTTGGGTATTACATTTGCTTAATCCAGTACTGGATTCCGTACTCTTCAATGAACTCATGAGATGCCTTTCAGACTTTCAATTTGTGTTGTTGGTGCTGACAAACTGTAATTTGAAGGCGATGGGATACTGCTCCCCCGTACCAGATACTAGAACTGCTCCAGCTCCATCACCTTCCATATTAACAGCTCAATCGAAATACATCTTCTATGCTTGACGTGTATCGTACTGATGATGTTACTGAACTGTCATTACCCCTTCATTAGGGAAATATGTTTCCAAGGATTTGAAATCCCCTGAAGGTGCAGCGGTAAGTTGATCCGCAATTCCTTGACCTTTGATGGACTTTTGAGTCA
Source organism: Panax ginseng (assembly GCA_020205605.1). Taxonomy (NCBI): domain Eukaryota; kingdom Viridiplantae; phylum Streptophyta; class Magnoliopsida; order Apiales; family Araliaceae; genus Panax; species Panax ginseng. Next base: position 99,549,935 of record CM035136.1, on the reverse strand, counting down.
CATATACGATGTCAAATTGTTGTAGGATCAACTGCCATCTGGACACCTGACAATTTAACATGGGTTTATTGAACACGTACTTGAGATGATCCACGCGGGATATAAGATGGGTTGTGTGACTATGGAGGTAATGTGTTAACCTCATAGACGCCCATGCTAAAGCACAACAAGTCTTCTCAATTAGAGTGTACTTGTGTTCACTGCTGCTGAATCTTTTGTTGAGGTAATAGATAGCTCATTCTTGGCCTCTATCGTCTTTCTGTCCCAGCATGCAGCCCATGGCATTGTCACTTATGGACAGGTACATGAACAGGGGAACATCATCCCTGGGTTGTACCAAAATGGGAGCTTTGACTAGCTATTCTTTAATCGTGAGGAAGGCATTTTGGCACTCATCATTCCATTTCATGGAGGAGTTCTTCCTTAACAGCTTGAAGATTGGCTCACAAGTTGCTGTGAGTTGAGAGATAAATCTGCTAATAAAGTTGATTCTTCCAAAAAATCCCCGTATTTCCTTCTCTGTCTGAGGAATGGGCATTTCTGTGATGGCCTGGATTTTGGTGGGATCCAGTTCAATCCCTTTGTGGCTCACTAGAAATCCTAGCAACTTGCCTGATTTAACGCCAAAGGCGCACTTGGCTAGATTCAACTTCAAGTTGTACTTACGCAACTAGTTGAATAGCTTTTTGAGATGGTCTAGGTGGTCATCCTCCTTTCGGGACTTGACAATGATGTCATCCACGTAGATTTCTATCTCTTTGTGCATTAACTCATGGAAGAAAGCCATCATAGCTCGCTGATAGGTGGCTCCGGCATTGATGAGGCCGAATGACAACCGTCTATAGCAAAAGGTTCCCCAAGGCGTGATGAAAACAGTTTTCTCACGATCTTCCTCAACAATCATGATCTGATGGTACCCCGCAAAGCAATCAGCAAAGGAGTACATGCAGTATTGAGCAGTATTGTCAATGAGAATGTGGATAAATGGCACGAGAAAACTATCTTTTAAGCAAACTTTGTTCAAGTCCCGGTAATCCACACAAACTCGCACCTTCCCTCCAGGTTTAGGCATGGGAACAATATTGGATATGCACTCAGGATATGTGGACACCATGATGATGCCAGCTTGAAACTGTTTCACAATTTCTTCTTTCACCTTTAAACTCCACTCAGGTTTCAATCGCCTGAGCTTTTGCTTGACTAGCTTAAATCCCTCTTTAATGGGAAGGCGATGAAGGACAATGTCAGTGGACAAACCCACCATGTCTTCATGAGACCATGCAAACACATCTTGGAATTGGGTTAATAGCATAACCATGTCATTCCTTTGGTTTGGGGTAAGGTCTGAACCAATCTAGATTAACTTAGGGCTTTCTAAGGTTCCGAGATTGAAGGAAGTGGGTTGATCAAGGTTGGGTTTAGGTTTGTCTTTGACCCATTCTTGAATTTCTGGAGGCACCTCAATGTCCTCATGTATTTCCATCAAGACTGAATTCATCTCTACATCAAAGGTACAATCCTTGTGGAGAAGAGGTACCGTATCAGCAAGTACATGCACATCTAAATTCATGGTCCTAAAACAAAATATGCTTTCAATTAGTATATATATGAAACGTTTTGATCATACACAATGTTAGCATATATTGACAAAATAAACTGCTAATACTGTATAGAAAAGTAAGCAGTTATGATATCTACAGGGCAGAAAGAGTTTCTGCCCATTTTACCTTCGTCGACCAATGCAAGGAGTGCTGCTCCAATTGGCAAGGGCAAAGTCCGGGTGGACTGCAGTGATGGAGGGGCTATCATCGTCCTCCTTCTCCCGAATGATGGCCATTACATCTGGGCAATCATCGTCTGCGGTGTATCTATTTGTATGTTCATCATGAATGATGATGCGTATGCCTGACATCATCCGAATGACGTCTTCCTTGATTCTTCATTCCTCCTCTTCCATTATGGGATCTAGAACAAAGACTTCTTTCTCCTTCACTGGTACCGGCTTAGGAAATAACATAGCCATGATACTGGCTGGCACCTTTACAGGAGGTTGTTCAGACTCAGAGTTTGAAGGCGAAGATAAACGCCGCGTGCTTGAAGTTGAAGGAATCTGCTAATGCTTATGAGGATTCCTATGACTAGAATTGGTAGAATAGCCTAGTCCAGCTATTCCAGTTTGCTTGGTTAATTGAATTGGGTACTTGATACCCTGACGATCTTTACCCAGCCCTTGTCCCGGCTGATGACCCAATGACATCATTTCTTGAGTAGCCGACATTACCTCGGCAGAAATCTTGGGTTTAGGAAATGGCGTTCCAATAGCATGGGTATTGCTTACTTCCAAGGCATAAAAACTGACCGGTTCAACATCTGCATTAGCATTGATGAATGGCATGTCCCCATGTTGAGGACACTCTGGTTCAACGTTGATCGTGACTAGGCTATTGTTGATAATGTATTTCAGCTGCTGATGAAGGGTGGAGGGGACTGCCCCTGCCATATGAATCCACGGTCTTTCCAAGAGCAGGTTGTATCCTGAATCTATCTTGAGCACATAGAAAGATACGCAGAATGTGTGGGGACCAATTTCGATTGGCAATTCAACTACTCCAACCGAATTCCTGCGGGCCCCGTCAAAAGCTTTGATGACCATATGGCTGCTCCAGATTCGGTTGGGATTGATATTCATCTTCACCAAGGTAGCATATGGACAGATATTTAGAGATGAGCCTCCATCTATCAAGACTGCAGCTAGCATGTATCCGGAGGATAAGACCGCAATGTGCAACGGTTTGCAATGACCGGTCCCTTCGTGTGGTATGTCATCATCAGTGAAGGATATCATATTGTTGTTGAAAATTTGATCAACCAAGTGTTGAAATTTTTCCGTATCCACTGATGTCGGTAAGTAGGCTTCTTCTAAAACCTTTATCAAGATTCTCCTGTGATCCTCGAAAGTTAAAACCAAGTCCAGGATTAAAATTTGGTGTGGAGCTTCTCTTAAGATTAAAACCACCTTGGCTTCGTTATGAACCATAGTGCGAAGGAATTTTTCAATCTTCTCCATGGATATTTTCCCCTTTGACTTGATGGTAGACTTTATCACCCGTTGGGGAAGATATAGTGGATTTTCCTTCGACACTGTAGCAGTTGTATGTGAGGTGGATCCTTCACCTTCTCCATAATTCCACGGAACTTTGCGCAAGCTAACAATAGAATATTGTGCTCTGCATGGTAAGTTGATTGGCTCGGGAGCGGCCATTTTCAAAGGATTATTGCTTCCTCTGAGTCGAATTGTTGGTATTATGATCGGTTTGACAATGTCATCAGCCTCAGCAGATATAACTGCTACCAATCCCTTCCACTTAGTAGGAATGGTATTCTCCCTCCCACATAGCACAGTATCATCGCCTGCTAGTTGCAGGAAACCGCTGTCAATGAGATTCTGGATAAGGTGGCGGAGTGCCCAACATTCTTCTGTGCTGTGACCACGAGAATGAGAGTGATATTGACATACTCCATCAGAATTGTACCGTCCTGAATGGGGATTGATTGGCGGTAGAAGGGAAGTGATTTTTCCTTCAATGATTAGCATCTGAAGGATTTCCTCTATAGGTTGGCCCAGATATGTGAATTCCCTTCTGTTGGCAAAATCCCGACGGGCTTTGGCATTCGCTCTCTTTGTCACTTTATCTTCCAACATTTCATTTTCTGAAAGTGATGAGGGAATATTCATGAAAAGAGGAAGGATACTAGCATGCTCCGGGCTGACTAACTGGCGTGTCACTTGATGCTGATAAGTCACCAGTTCTGCCAATTACTCAATTTTGCTTGCATAGAGTTTTCATCTTACGTTCCATTGTGAACTGGAACTTGGCATAATCCCCCTTGTCAAAACCATCTTTGGGGGTCTGGGAGGATTCACATTTGAAATTAGAACTCTGTCCATTGCTCCAATTAATCATGTTGACCTCTTCTTCTTTGTGTTGAGGAAGAGGGTTGTCTTGAACGTGAGGCTGATCTGGTTTGGTGACCACGATCTCACCGTTGTCTATCAGGTCTTGGATATCATGTCCAGGTGCCCTGGCATGTAAGCACATTTTTGAGCAGCATTGAAACCCCGTTCATTAGGGCTGGCTGGTGGAAGAAGATGCGTGATTTTCTTCTGTGTTGTTAGAAGAGTGAGAATATTCTCGAGTGAGTCCCCTAAGGGTGTGAACACTCGAGGGCGTTTGACTTCTCCACCTTTTGGTATTGGAGGGTTCGAAGACTGTGCTTGAAAGGGAGTGTAGTTTCTCTTTTGAATAGACATGTTTTGAATAGGCATGTTTTCATCTTCCTCTTTCTTTTTTATGGACCCTCCGGTGGTTGTTTCCATAATTTTTGGATTGGATGTGATCGCAACAGCTTTAAGGGCAGCTAGGTCTTGAATTTTTCCGGAATTCAATCCCATCTCAGCCATCTCCCCATGTTGACCATTTCAGAAAATGGTTTACCAATTCCGGCTAAAACTCTTTCATAGAAAGGAGCTTCTTGTATGTCTATGAAAGTCATGACCATCTCTGATTCTGTCATGGAAGGAATAACTTGGGAAGCCAGGCGTCTCCACCTTTGAGTATACTCTCTGAAAGACTCGTTAGACTGTTTCTTGACCTTGGTAATCTGATACCGGTCAGGAGCCATTTGAGGCTGGAAGCTGTATTGAGTGATGAAGGGGTGTGCTAGCTCTTCCCAACTTTGGATCTTTGAATTATCTAATTTGGTATACCATGAACGAGCTTCTCCAGTCAGACTCTTCTGGAACAGCTACATTCTGAGCTTCTCGTCCTCTATATAAGATCCAAGTTCTCCAATAAACACCTTCAAATGTGTGTAAGGATCTCCTAACCCGTTATATTTTTTGAAGTCAGGAGTCTTAAACTTTTCTTGATAATGAACACCAGGGAAAATGCAAAGGTCAGCATATGAAACACTCCCGTGTGTTCCAATTCCTTTGATAGCACGAAGGGTTTCTTCCATTTGGAGGACTTTCTTTTTGATGTCGCCAATGTATTGATCTCCTGTGAGATGGGTGGCATCATGAGTTTTTTTGGTCATATCCAACTGCAGTTCAGGTATTGTAATGACCTGGGCTCCCCCTTGTGTAAAGGATTCAGCATGTACGGGTATCTTTGGACCCTGAGTAGACTGGTGTAGTTCTTTGAGTAGAAGAGCCAAATCTGTAATTTATTTGCTTAATCCATCGAATTCTTTGTGACAAACTGGATTAAGGTCAGTCTGGTCAGATGACGACATGATTGACTGTAGGCATGCAACCTTTTTGGATTTTGACCGGGTAGTAGGTCCGATTGGTTCCCTGCGAAAGACTTGCATAGTTTAGTCTTTAGGGAATATGTGTATAATAACATGCTATGTGATGTGTCCGTTTTAGGAATTTTATCCTGCAAAATGGATGTCAGCTGTTTGTAATATAGGATAACATGTTAAATTAAATATGTATGTGTACACATTTCTTCATATTTCTCATTACATGGAGATAGATATGGAATGAAATTACAGGTAATTGTATTTACAAGTAATTAAAAATGAGAAAGCATGAAGAGACTTTCCTCCGTTTTGGATTTATCAGAGGCTGACCTATCTTAGGTTACTCTCGCGGCTTTTTGGCATGAAGGTTCCCAAATCATCGCAATTTACTCAACGGGAAATTAATCTGGTCTTTCAACTGGAGCGAATTTGGGTGGTGCCTTTCCTGAGCCTCGTGGGAATTAGTCTTCCTACGAGTCTAGTAATCAAACACCGACAAGATAGCCTCCTGGTGGAGGGACCACACAAAATACATTCACATACATCGCGTCTCACCGTATGGAAATGTTGACATGTGCGAAGCACTAATATCACAAGTAGATAGGGTGCGAAGCACTACGTGCAAAAAGTAAATGCATTCGTACACATTCATCGTAAATGTAAATACAACATCCACACACAAGCAGATAACGGTTTTGAAAAGATTGTAATAGCGGCTTAAGTCCTCTTACTGGAAGTCCCCAGCAGAGTCGCAACCTGTCGACGTCGGGATTTTTAGTTGTCCCTTTTCCGTTACTTGTTCTTTGGTGTTCTCATTTTAGGTGAGATTTGTTTGAAAAAACAAGTGAAAAAGGTCCGACATGTATAATGTCGACGATGGGCTGTTAAGAGTCGCCAATTGGTTTTTTTTTAAATCGTTGTACCAACACAACCGAGAAAAGGTTTGCACATTAACCCAGTGATGTGACACTGCTAAACGGGTCGGTGAAACCGAGATTCATTAGGGTCCGGGAACTTGATTATGCGAAGGGAAGGTGTTAGGCAACCCCCGACATCTGTGTTACCACGGTGACCGCCTCTTTTCAAGAAACTGTTATCTAAATGTGTGTGTCTGTGTGGGTCAATGTGTTGTTATTTGGAAGTAGTGCGAGGCCTCGTTCGCACCTATATACACAGGGTTTGAATTTATGTAAAAATTCAGTTTTTAGCAAGATATGTCAGTGATGTTTTGTAAAAGAGGTTTTTCAAACCTTGATGCTCAATAGTAATTGAGACCTTTACACTTCTATTTTATTAAGTGTTCGGCTTGATTGATTTTATTTTCGAGATGCGAAGCATCTATAAGAAAATAATGCCGACTTCCTCGTGGGTATGAAAACCATCTGAGGAAATTCAGACATCGCAGATAAATTTACAAGCTGCTTACAGCTGAAAAAGGTCCATTACGGGAACCGAATCTAGATCCAGTAGACTGAATCTGTGATCACATGATTCCTAGGCGCACATGATACCACAATTTGTATGAGAGCAATAAGGAGGTATATATATAAAAGCTATAAATATATATGTACAGACATGATCAGTCACCACGAAGCACCTCCATGGGGGATCAGAAAAGGTAAATAAAGCTGTAAAAGCTATCAACTGCCACGAAGGAAACTCCAGGCGGGACGAAGCGTAGATAAAGCTGTACAAAGCGATCAACTGCCACGAAGTGAACTCTAGGACGAAACATAAAGAAAGTTGTAAAAGCGATCAACTGCCACGAAGTAAAATCTAGGCAGGACAAAAATGTGTGTGTGTATATATATATATATATATATATATATATATATATATATATATATATATAAAAGAAGTAAACGCTCGGTCAAGTTCAGGCTCAATCGAGGCATAACTTCGATAATGTTAGTTCATATATATAAATATATATATATATATATATATATATATATATATATATATATATATATATATATATATATATATATATATATATATATATATATATATATATATATATATATATGTATATACAAACTAAAATAAAACCACTTGAGATAGAAGTCCGCAAACACACTGTGCGACTCTCAACGTGAAGAAGGGTGTGTGCAAAGATGAAGAGAAAGACTTTAAAGTGTGTGAGAAGGCTTATAGTGGGCTGCCAAAGAAGACTTATATATCTTTAAAGTGGATGAAATTCGGATCCCGCCGGTACAAGAGTAGCTATATGTGAGCTCACAAGTGTTTAAAATGATAAAGCACTCAGTATATTGCAAGTACGGAGCAAATTTGACAGGGCTTCCTCCTTCTTTCTCCTCTTAAAATGGCCACCCCAAGCCCTCTATTTATATAGGGGAGCCAGAGTGTACTACTGACCCGATCACAGTGTACTGAGGTCGCCGTGTTGCCCCAAGTTTCTCGGGTCGCATCGTCTCGCAGTACGTGCACGTAGGCACTGCAATGTCCGCTCAAACTTTCAGAATTGCAATCTGGGCATCCGAATGAGGTATGTAGGACCTATTTCGAACCGCCGTTGTTGAGAGTTGTACAATGGCATATGATTAGAGGTTGTACGAAGTCATGAAGATGGGACGGTGCCCTCCGGTCTTTAAGCTTCAAATTCTATCCGTTACCCTGCACAATAGTCACTCGGGATTGGTTTTCCTTGATTCTTGTGGGACTTCATTGTGTAGAAATGTGTATATGAAATGTTGAGACGGCGTGATGTGGCTTTAGAGTGGCGAGATGATGCCTTTGCCCCTCACCGGAGTTATCACCGGTTTGAGCTGATAAAGCAGACGTTGTTCAGGGTTATTGTTGAGATTGGACTACTGCAAATGTTGAAGGTCCTTAGTGTCAACTCTGAGGTGTGCCTGTCCTCTTGGTGTTATCTCCGGGTTGGTACTGGGTGTCTCATTGTGAGCGCCGAGATTGAAGCTGGTTGCATTTGAAATAAACATTTACGGGGTTATCGCTGGAACTGCATTCCTTGGGGTGATCACCTAGGTTGGTAGCTATTCCCATGATTGGGACTGAGACTGAATACCTCGGGGTTATCTCCGAGATTAATCAGTCTTCTCCGGTGTGTGTTCCGGTATTGGATCTGCACGCCTCGAGGTTATCTCCGAGGTTGGAATTGTTACTCCCGGTGTGTGTTCCGGGGTTGATGCTGAACTTCCGGTAGTATCCGGAATGGATATGAACTGTCATCCAGGGTTCCCTCTTGAAAGACGAATATATCCTCCTACAATATTAGTGATAGGTGTGCAAAAAATTTCGAGTGTCTACACCTGCTTAAAACCATTATTTAACAAAAAATTACTCAGTCTTTCATACCAAACTCTAGGGGCCTATTTTAAACCACATAAGGCTTCATGAAATTTATAAACATATTCAAGATGTCTAAAATCTTCAAAGCCAGGAGGTTGTTTAACATAAACTTCCTCTTCTATAACACCATTTAAGAATGCAGATTTGACATCCATTTGAAATAATTTAAAATTTTTATGGCATGTAAATGCTAATAACATACGAATAGATTCAATTCTAGCAACAGGAGCATATGTTTCATCATAGTCAATACCTTCCATTTGATTATACCCTTGTGCAACTAATCTTGCCTTGTTTCGTACAATAAAATTACTTTCATCAAGTTTATTACGAAATACTCATCGAGTTCCAATAATTATAACATCCTCGGGTTATGGGACTAACTCCCATACTTTGTTTCTGGTGAATTTTTCCAGTTTGTCTTGCATCCATTATCCAGTCTTCATCGAGTAAAGCATCTTTTATATTTTTAGGTTCAATTTGAGACAAGAAATATAAGTGACTAGCTAAATTATGTGATTGTGATCTAGTGATAACTCCTTTATCAATCTTACCAATAACATTTTCTATAGGATGATTTTTAATAATGTGAGACTCTTTGGGATTTTCAGTTGAGGGTTTGGGTTTTCAAGAGGATTCTCATCAATAGGTGGAGATGCATTATCTAGTTTTGATTCTTCCATAATTTTGAGAATATCTTCAATGACAACATTATTATCAACAAGTTCTTTATATTTTGGAGGAGGCTGAGTTTCATCAAAAGTCACATTCATTAATTCTTCCACAACTAGACTTCTTTTGTTAAAAACTCTGTATGCTTTACTATTAAGAGAGTATCCAAGAAATATTCCTTCATTAGATTTGGGATCAAATTTCAATAAATGTCTTTTGGTATTTAGAAAAAAAAATTTGCTCCCAAAAACACGAAAATAGTTTATTTTTGGAGTTCTTTTATAATAAAGCTCATAGGAAGTTTTGAGCAAAATAGGTCTTAATAAAACTATGTTTAAAATGTAACATGATGTTGCCACAGCTTCAGCCCAGAAATATTTTGGAAGATGATATTCATTCAACATGGTATTAGCCATTTCTTACAAAGAATGATTTTTCCTTTCAACTACACCATTTGACTGAGGTGCATAAGGAGCAGAAAAGTTATTACTTATACCGTTCTCATCACAGAACATAATGAAATCAGAATTGTCAAATTCTTTTCCTTGATCAGATTGAATATATAGAACTCCCCTGTTGATTTTGAATCTTTTTACATAGGGTAGAAAAAGAATTAATAGCCTCATTTTTAAATTTTAGAAAATCAACCCATGTAAATTGTGAATAATCATCAACCAAAACTAGAATGTATACAACACCACCCATGTTATGTTTAGGGATAAGTCCAACAAGGTCCATGTGTAACAATTCTAATGGTCGAGAGGTTGACACAGTAAATTTAGGTTTATGTGATGCATGAATTTGTTTTCCTAATTTGCAAGCTTCACAAATGTGATCTTTAAGGAATTTTAATTTAGGAAGACCACGAACATGTTCTTTAGAAGAAATATTATTTATAAGTTTCATGTGGATGTGTCCTAGTCTACGATGCCATAGCCAAGGATCCTCATTTGCAGATACAAGACAAATGTTATCTAAATGGGAGTATGCAACTAAGTCACAAGTATACACATTTTGATATCTAGGACAAACTAAAATCAATTTACCGGGTTGATCAAAGATAGAGCAATTATGTGTACTAAAGGATATTTTAAAACCACTATCACAGAGTTGACTGATAGATAAAAGATTTTACCCGAGTCCAGTGACTAACTGAACGTTGGAAATGGTTATGTGGTTATTACCAACACATCCAACTCCAATTATTTTACCTTTATTCTTATCTCCGAAAGTTACCTCACCAAAGTTTGTAGCTTGCAGATTTCTTAATTTGGAGTTGTCGCCAGTCATATGTCTTGTGCAGCCATTATCAAGATACCATTTGCTTTTATTTAGATCAGCTGCAAGACAAACCTGCAATGTATGTACTAATTTTACAAGATGGTACCCTTTAATATGAAGGGTCCTTAGGGTGAGTTTTCCATTTTGTATAAGGAGCATTTGAAGTTTCCTTTACAAAACTTGGCATAGGATAATCAACTTTATTAGAAAAAAGCATTCTATAAGTAACTGGATTATGAGAAGTATGATAATGTTGTTAATGAAATTCTCTTCTTGTGATAGTTGGTGCATTATATGTTCCTTTGGGAACCCGGATCATTTTCCTTTATAGTTTCCATTTCTAGCATTGCACATATAGAAGGAATGACAATTTACATTTGCAATAGGAACATTTCATGAAGGAGATATATGACTTTCTTTTTCTTTGATTTTAACATGATATAGTTCTTTGTCTTTTGATTTACTTGTTTCTCCAGTATATCCTAAACCTTCTTTATTAAAGCTACATTTTTGGTGATTTAACATGACATCAAGATTTTCTTTTCCTTTTGTAAATTTATAAATTATAGTATTCAAATCTTCACGTTCTTTAGTTAAGCTTTCAATTATGGAATTATGTTTTTCTATTTCTAATTTTAAAAGTGAATCTTCATTTCTAATTTCGTCAATTACTGTTTGATCTTGTACTTGATTATCTTCATTGATTACAGCAAGTGTTGAATTTTCAATTTCAAGATTTTCAATTGAGATAATAAGTGATGAATTTTCTATTTCAAGATTTTTATTTATTTTCTTAAATTGTTCTAATTCTTCTTCAGTTTTTAAGTTTACTTCATTTGAACTTTCATTGATGATATTAAGTTGGCATTTTCAATTTCAAGACTCTTATTTATTTTTCTTAATCTTTCTAACTCTTCTTTTAATAATTCATTATTTTCATATAAGTGACTATAAGCCTCTTGTAATTCATAGTGTTCTTCATTTATATTTTTCGGTGTATATGCAGAAAATGAGGTGCTAGGCAATTGGTGTTCAGAATTTATCTCAAATCTTGGCGATGAGTCATTATCTGCCATTAAGCAAAGATTTGCAATTTCTTCGATTTAATCAGCAGTTTCTTCCTCGTCATTTAGATCCCATCCTTCCTCAGCCACAAGATTTTTGTTGTTGGCCAGTTTTGGACAATCCTTTTTGAAGTGTCTAGGCTGCTTGCATTCAAAGCATGTATTTGAATTTTCATTTGGATTGGTACTTCTGAAGTTGTTGTTATTGGCTTTGAAATTTCCTTCTTACGTCTTTGGCTTGAAAATTTGTTTGCTTTTGAAGTTGTTGTTTGTCTTCATAAAGCCTTTGCCATATTTTCTTGCCTTGTTTTGAATTACTCTCCTGAGTTGTCTGGACAATAAAGCAACTTCATTGTTGTCTAGACTTAGGAGTTCTTCATTTAATTCTTCATCATTGAAGGCTATTCCTTTCTTTTTGAGATCTGTGTCTGATCCGACTTTTTTGACGAGCATGTCGACTTCGTGGGCACGAAGATTTTCAATGAGATTATCCATAGGATATGTGGTTAGATATTACATTTCTTTGATTGTTGTAACCTTCATTTTCCAGACGGATGGAAGGACTTTGAGAATTCTTCTGTTTTTCTCATTTGTAGTGTAAGCCTTTCCCAATTGTTCTAGCTCATCAATGATTTTGGAAAATTGTATTTCCATATCAATGATCTTTTCTCCTTCCTCAAGCTTTAAACTTTTATACTCTTGAATTAGAGCATCTTTTCTGGTTTCTTTGATATGATTGGTACCTTCATAGGTTACAATCAATATTTCCCAAATTTCTTTTGCATTTTTGCAGTTGCTAACTCTTTTGTATTCTTTTTTTAATCAAAGCACTAGTCAGGACTTGTTCCGCTCGAGATGCAATATTCATGATTTCTTCTTCTCCAGTGGTGAATTCAAAGATGTCTTTCTTGACAGTCTTTTCTCTTTGGATTTTGGTTAGAATTTGTACTCCTCGTTCGATGGCACACCAAATTTTGATTCCTTGGGATTTGGCATAGATTTTGAATATGTTTTTCCAGGTGGCAAAGTTTGTACCATCAAATAGTGGAGGTCTGGACATAGACAGTCCTTCTCCGCAACCAGTAACATTGTAGGCCATGGATCTACTCTGAGGTATGCTTGTATACTCAACAAACAAGTTAAAGACCACCGCTCTGATACTAATTGGAAGTCCAATAATAATCTAGAAGGGGGTGAATAGATTATTACACGTTAAAAAATTATATTAGGCCTTTTTGAACTTTTTAATAGTTAATTTGCAGTTTTAGAAATTAGCATGCAAGATAACAAAAATTCAATCACACAATGCACATAGATGTATCTGGTTCACAACATACACCCCTTGGTATGTTGCTACGTTCAATCTCAAGTCCCTACTTTGAACTTGAGATCCTATTACTACCAGTAATAAAAACTCCTTCAACAGGCGGAGAAGCCTTTACCAAGTTTTATAGACAAACTTCCAACTTTTTCAACTATTCTATCTTGGACAACAAGCTCCCTGCTCCCTCCTTAAGTTTAGTTGTTCCTCCTTTTGAGTTCAGTTCTATTCAATGATCTGGTCTTGAAACAACACTTTCTTCCTCACCTCACAAGTACATTAGAGACCCAGCTTCCCGCTGACCTCTCTAAGACTCTGGTCTTGATCAAAGAATTACTCATCTTTCTCACAGGTACATAAAATAAACTAACTCTGACCTTTTCTCTTTTTACAAATGAATTTACAACAATGTGCTTCTCAAATAAGCAGATAAGAATTTTGTATAGATGGATGCTTCTCAAATAAGCAGATATTAATTTAAGAACAAATATGTATATACAGAAGTTGAAAGACTTTTATATTTAAAGATATGCTTCTTTGAAAGCAGATAGAGATTTATGTTTAGATAAAATGATGCTTCTAATTAAGAAAATATATAAAATATGCACAGTCATAAAAGTTCAAGTAACTTTTATGTTTTTGATAGAAGCTTCTTAATGAAGCAGATAAGTTAATTTTAGCTTTAGCTCAATAATGCTTCGGTTTAAGCAGATATAGGATTTTAATGCACCTTATAATGAATTATTAATTCTTTAAAATAAAGAGTGTTTTTCTATGGATTATATAAAATTGTTTCTCAGATAATCTTTAACAAGTATTATATGAAAGATTCTTATGTATCAATACTTGTATAAAAAGAGTAAATCAATTCAAACAATATTTATCAAGTAGAATATTTAAGTCAGTTAAGCATAAACTGATATAGTAAATATTATTGCTTAACTCAGATAGTATATAAGAATATTTTATCTATTATGTGAACCTTTATAAATAATGTCACTTAGTACTATAAGGAATCGTACGGTTCGAATTCCTCTTGGTAGAGGTGTATCTCCGTAGCCTTGCAGCGTCTAAGTACGACAAAGTTTATAATTTTCACAATTGATATTTATATAAATATTTTCAATAGATCACTACAATTCTCAAATCCAGTTCGGATGACTTCTCTTTTTGGAGAAGTATCTCAATGTTGTTTTGAGCTATCAAGTGTCGTATTTATTTTATGATATTTATATAAATAATGTCAATAAAAGGTTACTGAAGACTATAAGGAATCGTACGGTTCGAATTCCTCTCCGTAGAGGTGTATCTCCGTAGCCTTGCGGCACCCAAGTATCATTTTATTTGACAAATACATGAAATATAGATATATAAAATTATGTATAACAATGTATATTCGTATATCTATATATAAATAAAGCAAGTAAGAAATAACTTAACAGAAGTTAAACTCAAATGACTTATCTCAAAATTTGGACCAATTTTCTCTTCAAAAAATTCAGAACTTTTGTAAGAAGAGATATAAGCTTTTTAGAGAGAATGTAGGGAAGGAGAGTATGCTTTCCTTTTCACTAAATTGGTAAAAACCAAATTAATGAAATACTCCCTACTTATAGATTTTTGAAGTTGGGGGCAAAAATGTAATTTTGAATGCATGGTTCAGATGATTAATTTTTGAATTGAACGGTCCAGATGAGAAATAATTTTTACGCGAAAGTACTCTCATTTCCGCCTTGGCCAAAATCAAATAACTTAGCATTTATTGAACCATTTGACCACATATTTTGAAGCTAAAAGAATGCTAGCACATTCACGCGGTTAGTCCCAAAATAAGTGACATAAAAACATGCCATCACACTTACACATACTTGCTCATTTAATATGCATGCATGCATGACTTTAATATATATATATATACATTCGTTTTATATATATATATATATACTAATATATAATGTAAGACCCCAACTTTTTATAAATAAAATTGAATTTTCTCTAATTATTATTTTAAATAATAAGGTGTTAATTTGATATAATGCTTTGGTTATGGGTGAAATGTGCAAATTTTGCAAAATAAACAAGTGGTTATAAAATATTCATTGTTGTCTTGAATATTCTCATTAGTTCCTAGTTAGCACATAGTTATCTAGAACGGGGGGAGAGGGGGGGGGCGGGGGGGTTGAATAGATATTTAAAAAATCTTTTCGTTTTAAACTTGTTCTTTAATGATGATTAAAACTTAACGGAATTTATGTTTGTTTTAATCTTCGTTACAAAGCAGTGGAGTTATGAGAGTGAGGTAGTTATAGCAGTTATGGTATGAATGTAAAAGCCACAGTTCTTTTTAAGTGGTTCAGAGCACTTAAAGCTCCTAGTCCACTCTTCTACTCAACGAGTAAGATATCTACTAAGGATGTCTTTTACAACTTCTGAATCACACATATTCCTTCTAGACCAGAAGTCTAGGAACTTCTTAGTTCATTCTTGAACTCTTCAAGTCCAGCAGACTTGGCTTTCTTATAGTTCACTTAGAACTCTTTAAGTCCAGCAGACTTGGTACTCTTCTTCAGTTGATCGATAGATGTTAAGTTCTTGATGGTTGCTACTCAGTTGTTGTTTAAGCACTTGTTCGAAAGAACTGAGTAGCTGAGCAAGCTTTGCAAATTCTCAGATCGTAGAGTTGAGCTTGAGAGCTGTTCACGTTGTTTGTTCAATGCTTGCTTGATTCTCTCTCATCTATCTGATTTGCATATATGTGATCTTGAAAACTATCCGTTGGATCCATTCGTTGAGGCATTAAATGCATTTGACTTTTCTGATCTTTGATGGAGACATTTCTGCACATCTTCTGAAACTGCATTCTGGCCCACTGACACAACAGACTGTTTTCTCACCTAACACCTGAAAAGGTGTTTTGCCCCCTTACCAATGGTACTTTCTTTAGCTTCTTCAATACACTTCTTTATTGCATACTAAGGATATTTCATATTACTTTAGGACTGATGAGTACTGCAATGTCTAGAATCCATTCCTCATATGCTGGAATATGTCTTCACACATATCATGAGGCTCGACGTTTTCTGACACAAGACAGTTGATGCTCTACGATTCATATCATGATACTCTACAATTCAGATCGTAGTGTCTTATCATCTTGGTGCCTGGTCTAATGCTATCAGCTGAGAGCACGAAGATTCTTCTTAAACCTCTGCACACTACGATCTTAACTTGCTTGTGTTGTTACTCTACGTTTTCGAGAACACACTACGATCGTTGACTTGTAAACTCCATGTTTCCTTCAGCACACTAGGATCATTGAGATGGCTTGGCAAACGTTGGGACCACTCTACGATTTTTGAAGAGTCCCTTCAAGGCAGGCAAACTACGATATTCGAAGCTCTACGTTTTCTGCCTTGACTTCTGCAATGTTGATCAGATGATACACTACAATTTCTTCGAAGCCTATATATTACATCTCAAGATCAACCTAACAACTTTGATCTTTCTATCTATACATTCCATTATAGAATGATATACTTTAAGAGCTTAGATCAACCTAACAAATTTGATCTATCAGTAAGTCCTTGTACATATAATACTTGGAAGGACTTTACAAATAATCATGAGCATATACATTAAAACATCAAATCATAATATGCATTCTCCCAACAATCTCCCCCTATTTGATGTTGACATAACCAAGGAGATTTGTTATCATGATTTATTAGTGTCTAGATGCATTTGCATGAAATTTAAATATGACTTAGTATTTCAGTGAGCAGCTGAAATTTCTATAGAATAACTATGAATTTATTGATGTTAAAGAGATATTGTAGTTTTAGCTTTACATCAATAAGAATTGAAGTTTACACTTATATCAATTTCTTTGACCTTTTCCTTGGAGGATTGGCATATTCCTCAGCCCTTCTTTTCCTACTTGCTTCATCTCTTCTAGCTAACTCTTCCATCTTACTCGGACTTACTATCGGGTTGTGCTCATTCCTATTCATGAATGCTGGATCTCTAATTGGCATTCTTAGGCCTGTGGTGGTCACATTTGGTGAGCTGATAGTTGGCCCTTGATTTCTTAAAGGATGAGCCATCAAGACTTCCTGCTGATCAGATCGTTGAGTCTGATTGCTTGATCGTGCAGTCTGTTGGTGGAACTATCTTGTAGGAGGGCTTTGTGAAAATTGTCCTCTTCCCCTTTCTTGGTTTCCTCTGCCTCTGCCCTGATCTCCCTGTGCTCCTTGAACTCCTTTCCCTTTATTCTCCCCCTTTATGTCAGCATCAAGGGTTTGACTGTCTGCAGAAAGTCGATTCACTCCTTGGACAAGCTCGTTCAGTTGACTTTGTGTTTGAGCGATGTCCTCTCTACTTTCTTTGAGTTGTTTTTCAGATCTTGCTTCTTTGTTTCGGGTGGCTGTGAGAACAATGTCATTCTGACGTTCCTGATTGACATAAGATTTCTGGAATTCTTGAACTGAGGCTTTCAAGTTGATGAAGTTCTCCAGCATAAGTTTATTTTGAACTTCTTGATTTTTCTACATTTCAAGAACAGCCTCCCTTTGCTTGGTGGCTATCTAGAAGTGAATCTCATCTCTGTCCTTCATGCTCTTGAGAATTTCTTGAATAATTTCCCTCAGCTTCTTTGTAAGCTCAGCATTCATAGTACCAGGAAAATTATTTACAGCTGTGATCATTTGATTCAGCTGGATATGGATGAGGCCGGAGTGAGATTCCAAGCTTTCTTCTATGTTCTTGACCATGTCCTTGGTTGCTTCCTTCAAGTCATCCTTTGTGGACAGATTTGGGAGAGTTTCATTAGCTTGAGGATTGTTGAATGGAGGGGATTCTTACTGAGACTGATCATGCATGGAGTAGAGAGCAAGATCAAGACTAAAATAGTCATTTGAGGAGGAGGATGATATGTCTGATGGAGGGGCCTGAGTTTCAATGTTTGGACTATGGGGCTCTACGATTTCTATTTGGGACTCTACGATTGGTCTAGAGTCAGGAATCGTAGAGACAGTGGTTTGTGGGAACAAAATAAGGTTGGCTGCATTTGGTTCCTCGATTCTGAAATTTTGAGATTCTGCAACTAGAAATTGATTTACTGGATTAAGAATCACTTCCAACCATCGAGGGAATTCATAGAATTGACTAAATGATGATAATGGCAAGTGATTAATTCTGAAGTGAGTAGGGATAGACAGTACCTCAATTTTATCTTTTGAGGAAGAGGTGTTGGTAATCAACTTCTTTGCAAAGTGGAATCTCTCTGGGAATCCATGAGCCAGCACTGAGATGGCCGGATATTCTTTGAAACTCCAGAATATGTGATCCCAAGAGTTGTTGATTTGGGCTAGATGGTATGGCATCATGGGTAGGTATGAGAACATCTGATTGTATTGGTAGCTTCTATACCCATCTATGCCCACACTAGTGATTTGAAGGTCATCATCATCATCTTCCTCTTCTATGTCTTCGTTGGAGGACTCCATTATCTCAATGGGCTCTTGATGATCTAGCACTGGTTCCTTTTCATTTCTGGCAGGGACATCCTTTTCTGCCATGGAGATATCTTGAGGCTCCCCCTCAATTTAATTATCTTCTGGTAAGCTCATAAACTCCCCCTCAATTGGAGCATCTTCTTGAGTTTCAGGCATTTCCCCCTCAGCTGGTGTATTCTCTATCATGAGAATTTCAGGGATCTCCCCCTCAGCTGGAGCATTATCCTCTTGACTAGCTCTGGATATTTCCTTCTTAGCAACCATACTCTTTGCTTCCTTCTCGAGCACCTTTTTATTTTCAAGAATGTACTTCTTAACCAGCTTTCTCCTTGCTTTGCTGGGTTTAGCCACAACTTCAGAACTCTCTTGAATCTCAGCTTTGTCCTGTTCGATAGCCACTATGCTTGAAGCAGCTACCTCCTTGTCTGCCATACTTGGTCTGGTCTCCACGAACAGTAGAGACTCTACGATTGAGGTAACTGATGGCCTTTTGGACTTATGACCAACTTTGTTTTTCTTCAGGATCTGAGATATGGTAGCCTGATCCGCATCTGCTTCATCTTGCTGCTGCTTTCTCCTTAGCATCCTCAAAGTCTTTATATCAGAAGACTCTACTGGTATATCAGTAGTAGATCCTTGAGGCTCTTCCACCTGTCTAGCCCTTAGCTTCCTCTTGCCCTTGCTTTTTCTGGTAAGGACAGAGGGTTCTTCTTTGTTGATTTCTTCTTCTCCTTCGATCTCCCTAACCACAGACATGTTTCCTGGAAAGCCTGAGTTCTTCAGATCCCCAGTTCTTCCACTGGACTAAGTCATCATTCGTACATACTCAGCAGGGTTCCTTTTCAAGTTTTCAAACAACTGCTGGGTCATTCTTCGATTTGGGTTGATGGCTTCTCCTTCTTCATCCCCAATTTTGTCACATAGTGCAGATTGCAGAATGATACTCAAGAAACGCCCATATAGCATCTTCTGAGGGCTTTTTTATTTCTTCGAGTTGATGATCCACTTGCCAATCCACTCGAGGAATATAGCTCCATAGTTGAGTTGTATACCATAATACATGGCAGTCATGAGCTTAAGTTGAGCTTCATTCACCGAGTCATGACCTGAGCTCTTGCAGCATATATATTTCCACATAATATCAGCTAAAAATCCGTACCTCTACGGGAACTCCTTCTTCTTGTACCCTTTCACAGAGGGGTTTTTCTTGCGATGCATTTTTCTTAGTCCCTCTTGGAAGTCTACGGTATCTAAGTGTGGATGCCCTTCATTTTTGAGACCTAGGGCAAGATTGAAGTCCTCTCTTCCTTGATCGATTTCTACTCCCCTTACTTTTGTAGTGATGGTGTTGTTTTCAAACACACCATTCTTGTAGAACTCTTACACCAGTTTGGGATATATCAGTGTGTCTTCGCCTAGAGCCTCTTCGAGACCCGCCTTCTTGATGAGCAAGCGGGTCTTGTGTGAAATTTTGGTGGAGCCGTCTTGAACTCAATCAAAGTAGAGTCTCAGAGCTTTGAGATAACATTAGATGATGCCATTGATTTTCTAACTGGAAGTGAGATTCAACTGAGCTTTCTTCTGAGTTAGGGTTTTTGCTTTGAGAGAGAGAGAGGATGAGAGAGAGATAATCTTTTGAACTTCAGATTTCAAAAATACGATGTCAATTTGTACTCGTAACTTCCCTCTCTTCTTTTTCGCTTAGTGGGACAGGTGTCGACTTTTGCTTGGCTCTACGATTTTAACAGTTCAAGAATGTACTGGTTTGCCCTTAGCTTCTTCAGAGCTGAGGTGTCCATAGGGAGGACTACAATCGTTGAGGTAGTCTTATGATCGTTGAGTCTGTCCTACGATCGTCGAGTCTGTCCGGCATTCATTGAGTCTGTCCTTTGATCGTCGAGTCTTATCAGCACTCGTTGAGTCTGTCCTACAATCGTCGAGTCTGTCCGGATCCTTGTGATGAGTTTTTGACTAAGTATTCTTTTTAAGGTAACTCAAGAAGGGCCAACCTCTTGAAGAGATTCAAGGGTTTGGTTTGAGGCACCTCTTAGAGAGATTGCTTTGTTATGAAGCTTGTCATCAAGAGATACATTTTTTGCTTTGTTGATGGGGCTTGTGTCATCGTTGAGTCTGCACTACGACGGTTGAGTCTTTGCTACGATCATTGAGGTAGTTATCTTTTCAGCTCTACGATCGTGAACTTTCCTTGATCATGTCTACGATTTTGAGTTCAGCCTTTGTATCTGTCATGGTTAGCACAATCTAGAGCATATATCTCATGGTTGTAGATTTAGCATGCCTAACTCACTTATTCACTTATTAAATCTGGATTCAGCTAGTGGTTTTGTAAAAACATCAGCAAGTTGATTTTCAGTAGGGATGTATTGTAAAGATATAGTTCTATTTTGCACATGATCCCTAATGAAGTGATACCTTATTTCTATACGCTTAGTCCTAGAATGCATAACATGATTATGAGTTATTGCTATGGCACTTGTGTTATCATAGTGAATCGGAATAGATTTGAAATCAAACCCATAGTCGACTAGTCGATTTTTTTCATCCCTAGAATCGAGCACAAAGCAATGCCAAAACAATGTATTCAAACTTGCAGTTTGAAGTGGACAATTTGAGTTTTGCTTTTTGCTAAACCAGGACACAAGTCTGTTTCCTAGCAGTGGACAAGTGCCACTGATACTCTTTCTATCTATTTTGCATCCTGTAAAATCAGCATCTGTGTATCCTGTTAGTTCAAATGATGATTCCTTGGGGTACCAAAGCCCTAAGTAAGGTGTACCCTTGAGATACCTGAAGATCCTCTTTACAGTAGACAAATGTGACTCTTTAGGGTTAGCCTGAAATCTAGCACATATGCATGTTGCAAACATTATGTCTGGTCTACTGGCAGTTAGGTATAAAAGAGAACCTATCATACCTCTGTATTGAGTGATATCAATGCTTTTACCTTTCTCATCCTTGTCAAGCTTGGTTGCAGGAGTAATTGGTGTTTTCATGGGAGAGGCTGATTCCATGCCATACTTTTTTAGTAAGTCTTTGATGTACTTGGCTTGGTTTATGAAAATTCCTTCATCGGTCTGCTTTACTTGCAGTCCAAGGAAGAAATTCAGCTCACCCATCATGCTCATTTCAAACTTGCTATGCATTAGCTTAGAGAATCTCTTGCATAACTTTTCGTCAGTAAAACCAAAAATAATATCATCAACATATATTTGAACTAGTAAGACTTTATCTTTATGCTTTCTAAGAAACAGTGTGGTATCTACTCTACCTCTAGTGAACCCATTTTCAATTAAGTAGTTAGTCAGTGTTTCATACCATGCTCTAGGTGCTTGTTTAAGACCATATAAAGCTTTATCTAATCTATAGACATAATTGGAAAGAGATGGATTGATGAAACCTGGAGGTTTCTCTACATAGACTTCTTCTTGGTGTTCTCCATTTAGAAATGCACTCGTGACATCCATCTGAAAGACTTTGAACTTCATGTGGGCAGCAAAGGCAAGAAAGATTTTGATGGCTTCTAGTCTGGCAACAGGTGCAAATGTCTCATCATAGTCGATACCTTCTTCTTGAGAATAGCCCTTTGCCACTAATCTTGCCTTATTTCTGGTTATGACCTAATCTTCATCCATTTTGTTTCTGAAGACCCACTTAGTTCCTATCACAGGATGACTCTTTGGTCTTGGTACCAATCTCCATACTTTGCTTCGTTCAAATTGGTTGAGTTCTTCCTGCATGGCTTCTATCCAACTAGAGTCTTCCATAGCATCCTCTATCTTCTTTGGTTCTATTTGTGATAGGAAGCTTAGATAAAAGCATTCATTCTGAGTAGCAGCTCTTGTTTTAACTCTAGCACTCAGATCTCCAATGATTAGATCCTGAGTGTGATCTCTGGCCCATCTTTCCTGATGCCTTATTGTCTTAAGTTTTCAAGATCTATTTCTTCTTCTTGGTGTGGAGGTTCACTGTCTTGCATAGATCTCTCTACGATCACATTCTCATGCTCTACGATTTCACTGTCTGGTACTACGATCGTAGTGTTGAGCTCGACGACTTCATTCGTAGTGTCTGCACTATCGGTCGTAGTGTCTTGAGGCACTGTTTTGTCTAAGTCAGTTTCATCAAAGATGATGTGTATTGTGACTTCAACATTCAGTGTCTTCTTGTTGAACACTCTGTAAGCCTTACTATCTGTGGCATATCCAAGAAAGATCCCTTCGTCTGACTTGGGCTGGAATTTTGTCAGATACTGCTTTCCATTGTTGAGAATGTAGCATGCACAACCGAAAACATGAAAGTAGCTGACACTTGGCTTTCTTCCTTTCCACAATTAAATGCAGCGTCTTCTTGATCGTAGAGTGTATCGGTGACACATCGTACTAAAGTGCAGCATGTGTTGTTGATGACTTCTCGCCTGAAGTATTCAGCGGATGTCTTTCTTTGCAAGTAGAGTTCTTCCAGCCTCTATCAAAGTTCTGTTCTTTCTTTCAGCTACTCCATTTTATTGAGGAGTTTGTGGAGCTGAGAAGTTATGACTGATCCCATTGTCTGTGCAGAACTGGTCCATTTCTGAGAAATCGAATTCTCTGTCGTGATCACTCCTTATGGCCTTGATTTTCTCTCCTTTCTCGTTCATCACAAGTCTGAACATCTTGATTAATTGAGAGCTCGTTTCATCCTTTGAAGTTAGGAAGAATACCCATGTGAATCTGGTGTAGTCGTCGACTATAACTAGAGAGTATCTTTTTTCTCCAAGACTAGTTGTTGGAATTGGCCCAAATAGATCCATGTGAAGTAATTGCAGGGGCTTGTCGATAGAGTTGGCAGTTTTGCTTTTGAATGAGCTTCTGGTTTGCTTTCTAAGCTGAGAGGCATTGCATGGCCTTTCTTTTATGAAGTTGAACTTTGGTAGGCCAGCTACGAGATCTTTTAATGCCAGTTTGGACACGCTCTTGAAGTTTAAGTGAGACAACCGTCTATGCCATAGCCAGATCATTTCTTCAGATGCTTTTGCCAGAAAACATATTATCTCATCTGAGCTTAGTTGACCAAGATCCACTGTGTAGATATTTCTTTCTCTTGTCCCGGTTAGCTTTACAGCAGATGTCTTCAAATCTCTGACTTGACATTGGTTGTTGAGGAATGTCACTTGATGACCCTTGTCGTAGAGTTGACTGATGCTTAGAAGGTTGTGTTGCAGACCTTCTACATATGCTACCTTGCTGAAAGATACTGCACCATTGCCAGCAGAGCCATATTCTCTTCTCTTGCCCGAGCCGTTGTCTCCAAAGATGACTGAGGGACCCTCTTTTTCTATGTAGTTAGATAAGAGGGCTTTGTTCCCGGTCATGTGCCTTGAGCATCCACTGTCCAGATACCATGTAGTGATCGTGGAGCTCTTTTCTTGTCAAAATATTGAACCTTCATTTTGGTACCCATATTTGCATGGGTCCTTCTTTGTTAGTGCCTTTGGGGACCCAAATCTGTTTAATCTTGGGTCTCACATGCATGGAATTATAATAACACTTGGCAGCCTTGTGACCATATTTATTACATATAAAACACCTAGTATGATGCATGCCAGTGTGTGTATGATGATTCATCCTCCATTTGGACTTGTGTGGTTCTTTAATTATCCTTCTGTTAAACTGATTCTCATTTTTCCACGTGTCCTTGGATTTCATAAATAGTGATGAGTGTGCCTTACCTCTACTGTACCTTCCCGGTTGATTCGTAGAGTTGGTCTTGCTTGACTCTACGATTCTTCGAGGTTGGTGAGTAGATGTTAGGTTACTCTTCTCTTTTATGAACCCCAGACCAGCATGAGATCCTTTACTCCTATGAGTAAGAATGGAGACAGTAGGACAAGGTTGAACTTGTTCTTCCTTCTGTGAGGATTTCACAAAGGTAATGCTTCTACTGAAACTTGAGGCATTACTAGTGCTAGTTTCTTTTGTCTTTTCCACACAAGGCTCTGAGATAGATTCCCCAAAGCCTAGGCCTGTTTTGTCGAATGTGCTTCTCTGACTAGAGAGCAGGCAGTCCATGGATGATGAGGATTTGTTCCATGTGGAGATAGTCTTTTCTAGATCCTCAATTTTAGAGGTTAGATTAGACTCTCTTTGTGCATTGAGTGTGTTTGTCTGTCTTAAGGTCTCATTCTCAGCCTCAAGCTTGGAGAGAAGATTAGTACTTAGAAGGGCTGTTTCAAGCTCTCCTTGTACTTTCTTCTTCTCCTCTTGAAGAAGTGAATGATCCTTAGACAAAACTCTGAACCACTTCATATATTGATGTATATCAGTGGTTATGCCATGCAGTGCAGTTCTTAAGTAATTTATATCTATATCAGGTGAGTTGAAGTCAAATACCTCATCGAGACTTGCATCATGTATGTTGAGGTTTTGTTTGTCCTTTGCATGTTTGGCCATTAGGCACAGATTGACCATTTGTGGTTCTTCTTCATCTCCGGAGTCAGCATTGGAGTCATTATTTGAATCACTTCATGATCCTCCAGCTACCAGGCCTTTGTCTCTATTCTAAGGCCTTTTGTTTCCTTTGTATTCCTTCTTTGCATGCTGTTTCTTCTTTAGTTCTTCTCTTTAGAGGTTTGTTGCGCTTAGCAATGAAGTGGCCAGTTCTTCTGCTTATATAGTATAGATCATTTATTTTCTCCTAGCTATCGAAGTTCTTGACCTTCTTCGCTTTCTTTGGTTTTGCCTTGACGCATGAATCTTTTCAGTCTTTTTACCAGCATAGCAAGGTCTTCATCATCGTCTTCATCATAATCAGAGTCAATCTCAGTGTTGACCTTTGATGCACTTTCAATTGCTTTGAGAGCAACACCCTTATCCTTCCTTCTTCCTTCTGATAGGGTTTCAGCTCGTTGAGGCGCCTCATTAAGTATGTCGAGAGATTTCCATATAGTCATTGGATCGTCATCTCGTGAAGATTCTTTGACTCTCTTATAGCAAAGGGTTTTAGCATCCCACTTGCTCAGTAGGGCTCTCATGAACTTTATGATCAGATCTTTGTTAGGATAGATCTTCCCATTTGCTCGTAGAGAGTTGAACAGAACATTGAATCTCTCATAGGTGGTAATCACGTTCTCTCCTTGAACATGAGCAAACATCTCATACTACTGTGTCAAAAGAGATTGTTTGTTTTCTCTAACTTCTTCAGTTCTTTCGTGCATGATCAACAATGCTTCCCAAACCTCCTTAGCTATTTTGCTGTTTACGACATTTTCAAACAGATTATCTTCTAAAGATTGGAACAGGATGTTCTTGGCCTTTTTGTCAAGTTGGATAGCTCTCTTCTCGTTGTCTGTCCTTCTTTAACCTTGATTTGCATTTTGTTTGGATCATCAGTGGTTGGTGCAAGCTTTGTTGGATTATAGGGCCCATTTTGAACGGTCTTAAATAGATCTTCATCTATTGAGTACATGTAAGCTTGCATCCTTACTTTCCAGTTTGCAAATTTATCCTTGTTGCATATTGGTGGCTTGCTGCCTCCTCCACTTCTAGATTCACTTGGTACGTGTGCCATTGGATCTACTAAAGCTTGTAAGCTGTATAATAAAACCTACTCTGATACCAATTGTTAGTTCCTAGTTGGCACAATAGTTATCTAGAAGGGGGGGTTGAATAGATATTTAAAAAATCTTTTCATTTTAAACTTGTTCTTTAATGATGATTAAAACTTAGCAGAATTTATGTTTGTTTTAATCTTCGTTATAAAGCAGTGGAGTTATGAGAGTGAGGCAGTTATAGCAGTTATGGTATGAATGTAAAAGACACAATCATTTTTAAGTGGTTCAGAGCACTTAAAGCTCCTAGTCCACTCTTCTACTCAACGAGTAGGATATCCACTAAGGATGTCTTTTACAACTTCTGAATCACAGATTCCTTCTGACCCAAATAGCCTAGGAACTTCTTAGTTCACTCTTGAACTCTTCAAGTCTAGCAGACTTAGCTTTCTTATAGTTCACTTAGAACTCTTCAAGTCTAGCAGACTTGGTACTCTTCTTCAGTTGATTGATAGATGTTGAGTTCTTGATGGTTGCTACTCGCTTCTTTGCTTAAGCACTTGTTCGAAAAGAATCGAGTAACTGAGCAAGCTTTGCAAATTCTCAGATCGTATAGTTGAGCTTGAGAGCTGTTCACGTTGTTTGTTCAATGCTTGCTCGATTCTCTCTCATCTGTCTGATTTGCATATATGTGATCTTGAAAACTATACGTTGGATCCATCCGTTGAGGCATTAAATGCATTTGACTTTTCTGATCTTTGATGGAGACATTTCTGCACATCTTCCTAAATCGCATTACGCCCACCGACACAAAGCAGATCGCTTTCTCACCTAACACCAAAAAAGGTGTTTTGCCCCTTACCAATGGTACTTTCTTTAGCTTCTTCAATACGCTTTGTTGTTGCATACTAAGGATATTTCATATTACTTTGGGACCGATGAGTACTTTAACGCCTCTAGAATCCATTCCTCATATGTTGGAATCTGTCTTCACACATATCATGAGGCTCGACGTTTTCTGACACAAGACAGTTGATGCTCTACGATTCATATCATGATACTCTACGATTCAGATCATAGTGTCTTATCATCTTGGTACCAGGTCTGATGCTATCAGCCGAGAGCACGACGATTCTTCTTAAACCTCTGCACACTACGATCTTCACTTGCTCGTGTTGTTACTCTATGTTTCCGAGAGCACATTACGATCGTTGGCTTGTAAACTCCATGTTTCCTTCAGCACACTACGATCGTTGAGATGGCTCGGCAAACGTTGGGACCACTCTACGATTCTCGAAGAGTCCCTTCAAGGCAAGCACACTACGATATTCGAAGCTCTACGTTTTCTGCCTTGACTTCTGCAATGTTGATCAGATGATACACTACGAATTCTTCGAAGCCTATCTATTACATCTCAAGATCAACCTAACAGCTTTGATCTTTCTATCTATACATTCCATTACAGAATGATATACTTTAAGAGCTAAGATCAACCTAACAAATTTGATCTATCACAGAGTCCTTGTACATATATTACTTGGAAGGACTTTACAAATAATCATGAGCATATACATTAAAACATCAAATCATAATATGCATTCTCCCAACATATTCGTTTGGTTGTGGAATATTCTTGCTGTTGGGGAATATTCGTACGATGACAAAACCATTTGTGGGCCCCATAACAGAAAATGGTTGGATGAAGAAAACGATAAGTTTGAGATTTTACAAATAATGGCGTAGTTATTACCGTTAACACTGTTGAAATACCTGGTGGTTAAAATACAGTAATACGCGTGATTGCACAGTAGCACACGATATTTCATAGTATTTTTGGATTATTGATTCTTACGTAAGAAGTCACTACTTAATAATTGTTAGAGTAATTACTGTTCAATAATTTATTTTATTGATTCAATAATTGCTATGTTGATATTTTGTATTATTTTTATTTCAATAATTATCACTGCACAGTATTTTCCATTATCAGATCAATAATTCATATTATTTGAATAATATTATTAGATAGCAATATTGGCAATGTCTTAGGAAGTTTTGTCTAGGAAAGGGGTTTGGTCACCTAATTGTGTGCGAGTAAGAAGAAATCATTATCGGAAAGCCTCCTCTTTCCTAGGAACGACCTGGTTGTCATAATTGTAAGACCCCAACTTTTTAATGAATAAAATCAAATTTTCTCTATTTATTATTTTGAATAATAAAATGTTAATTTGATATAATACTTTGGTTATGGGTGAAATGTGCAAATTTTGCAAAATAAGCAAGTGGTTATAAAGTATTCTTTTCCGTTTGGGAATATTCGTATGACTATAAGTGCGACATTTTTGGGCCCCATAACTGGATAAACCGCTTTGATGAAGAAAACGACAAGTTTGAGTTTTATAAATAATGGCGTAATGGTTACCATTAACACCGCTTGGAATACCCTATGAATAAAATACAAAGAATATGCGTGGTTGCACAAGAAGTACACCAGATTGCACAAGATTTTGAAATTATTGATTCTTACGTAAGAAGTCACTACTCAATAATTGTTACAGTAATTACTGTTCAATATTTTATTTTATTGGTTCAATAATTGATGCGTTGATATTTTTATTATTGTGGTTTCAATAATTGTCATTGCATAGTATCTCTATTATCAGATAAATTTTTCATATTATTTGAATAATATTATTAGATAGCATTATTGGCAATGTCTAAGGAAGTTCTCCATCAGGAAAGGGTTTGGTCACCTAATCATGCCGCCAATAAGGAGAAATCCTTATCTGAAATCCCCTCTTTCCGTGAACGAATTCGTTGTCATAATTGTGATTCTATAATATTATTTATGAATAATTAGTTATTGATTTATATGATAAGAAAATATTTATTTTATGTGGATATAATGATGGATATATTTATTCTATGTGGTTATAAATGAAGGAATTAATGCTGAGGTGTTTTATCAGTATTTTGTCGGAATGGAGGTTTTGAAAATCGTCTGTATGTAGATTTCGGTCATTTTTCGTTTGGAATTTGAAAAAACTTAAACTTACAAATTGTAGAGAATTAAATTGAGATGCAAATTTTTCTGATAAAATGGCTATTTATTATGAATTGTTGAAGTTTCAAAAAATAAAATATTTTTATTAAAAAATGGTGGGCCCCACTTTTGGTTGGTGAGTAATGAAATGTGCTGGAATTTATTTTCAAAAGTGGTGGGCTTGAATAGTAGCAGGTAAAGCCATCAGGTAGCAGGTTAGTCTGCTATGGCGTTCTAAGCATTTTTCTATAAATAGGGTGCTTAGTTAGAATTAAAAATCACACCAGAAACAAGTTTTCTCTCTTTCTCTCTCTATATTATCGAGCGTATTTTGTGAGTATTTAGATACTTTGTGAGTTGCTATTCATCAGTGCAAGTTTCCTTCAGCCTTATACCGATATTCCGATCAGAAGTACTGATATTTTTAGGTAAGGGATGTTATTTTCTTTCTAATGATGTTATTCTTTCAATATCATTATACCGAAATATTGGTATAGATTTTATTGTGGAATTTCTACCATTTTGTGTTGGGGTTACTATTCACGTATACGACACTATTCACCGAAAAATGAAATTTTCTCCTTTTTGTCCAAGATGTCTATTATGGTTACTATCTTTGATTGTATCCATGTTTTGATCTTTATTTTTGAATTATGCTTCACAATTGGTTTTTTTGGAGTATTATTGAACTTGGATAAACTGTAATACGAATCCCTAATATTTGTCCTTTTGTCTCACTGGATTCATTTTTTTAAAGATATTTTTCATCATCCTCAGTCCTAAATAATGATATTACTAAATATCTTTGGCCTGTAGTGCAAAGATGAATGATTACCTAGTGAATATCTTTGGCCTGTAGTGCAAAGATGAATGATTACCTGATGAATATCTTTGGCCCGTAGTGCAAAGATGAAGAGGTGTTGAGATGAACATGACCAACTGGTGATACAAATGAATATCTTTGGCCTGTAGTGCAAAGATGAATATTTGATTCAAGATGTATATTGATTGATGTTACAGGGATAAAATATTGATGATGAACTTTTAAATCTTGGAAGATAGTAGATGTGACGCCCCCAAAATAGGTATACATCACCCATCTTGAGTCACAAAAAACATGGTACAAAATTTAAATACAACTTAATAATACAACTGTCATGTAAAATACGACAAAACATAAACTGAGAGTTTTAATACGAATATTGTCTTCTAGACAGTATTCAACTCAAATGGAGTCCTCAATACATTTATTATCACACTAGTTTATAGAATAGTGAGGACTACTATTGCTATCATCTGGACCGTCACTCCGTTCCCCGACTAGTCCCAGCTACGTTCTCATTTCCTGAAGAGAACAATGAAAGCAAAAGGGTGAGCTCAACTAGCCCAAAGAAGAAATATTATGACTAAGATAATGCGTAATAATTTATCGTTAGCCTTTAACAAAGTGTTAAACCGATAAAATATAACAAACATCAAGTTTAACTACAATGAACAAGCAATCTATTAGAAGAGTCAAGTAGAGAATAAAATCTACTATCTTCTATGATTTAAAAGGTTTTCATCACTTTTATCGTTGAGACTCAACAATAAATAATCCATATCATCCCCGCACTACTGACCAAGGATATTCATTAGTATCATCGACCACAAATTATCCATGCACTACGGGCCAAGGATATTCGTGTATTCATCAATGGTCATGATCATGCCAACAACTCGTCCATCAATGCACTACGGGCCAATGAGGACTTTTACCACATCATTTGTAACATTACGGTCATGATTATACCGAATAATTCTTGGTCATAATCATACCAAGTCCATCTGTGAGAACCCAGAATTTCACATAATTCAAAATTTTCGAATAATTTTTTTTTCTTAAAAGAGAAAGTACTTGAATCATATAAGTGTTTATGATAATTAAGCTAGATAGTTAATATATTAACGAAGATGTATACTTAATCATTTTCAAGGAAGAGTAATGAAAGTTATGTAAGAAATTAACATAGCTTGAATGTTAGCCTTGATTACTAAATTAAAAGGATTTATAATCCTTAAGTAATTGATTATTGATATGAGTATGTATGTGTTTATAACTTATTAAGTCAATTTGGGATAATAAGTTAATAAACTAGGGGAAATATGTTAGGACATATGTGAATGCTATACGTGATTGAGTAAATATGTATTATATAATGTGTGTGCATTTATTTTGTAAAGAGATGAAGAATAAAGTTATGTAACCTAATGCATATATTAGGTATGATAATTAAATAACCTAATGGGTTATAATTTAAGAGAAGGATAGTATTTAAAAACGTATACTAATCTTTAGAGATTTATTTTATACGTCTCCATTAATTAATTTTATAACCTAAGAATAGCAAGTCTAATTGGGTTATGAAATTAAAGATATATGAGTAAGAAATTAACTTACTAATGTGTGTAAGGGAACCCTAATTAAATAATGGAGAATGGATAAAAATTAAAAAGTATAAACTATGTTGAATGGCAAGCCCAAAGAATTAGAATTTCTAGCCTAAATAATTAATTGATTGGCCCAACTCTTAGCCCAATTGGGAGGAGAC
Source organism: Panax ginseng (assembly GCA_020205605.1). Taxonomy (NCBI): domain Eukaryota; kingdom Viridiplantae; phylum Streptophyta; class Magnoliopsida; order Apiales; family Araliaceae; genus Panax; species Panax ginseng. The sequence continues at coordinate 99,518,264 of CM035136.1, read as the reverse complement.
CTTTTGGACCATTAAGTAAGCTAAATGGAGCTTAAAAGATAATAAAAAGGGGCCCAAGTAGGCCACTTGGCCGAAATTCTAGTGAGGAGAGAAAAGGGAGATGGATGTGATGATTAGTTAGTTTAGTAGGTGGACAACTTCCAACAATTGTCCAATATTCATTTAACAAACACATTAAGCATTAAGTGCAAGCAAAGCTAAGGTGACTAAGAGAGAGAAGAATGAGAGATCTTGGAAGATTAAATACATACATATATTATATTTTCCCCCATTATAAATACCTCATTCAATTATCTAGCAAAAGTTTTTCTTTACTTTTATCTCCTAGAAAGCTAAGAACAAAACAAAGTAAGAGAGAGAGAGAGAGAGAAAGCCTAGAGATTTCGGGCAAGAGAGAAGAAGAGAGAGAGGGAGAGTTTTGTAAGTTTCCAAGTTCCATAATCTAGGTATTAGAAAGAAGAAGAAGAGGAATTAAGAGAAAGTATAAGAAATCCCTACTTTTATAGTTTAATTCTCTTTGTTATGATTTGAGTTTTGATTTTTGTAAAACTATGATCTTGAGGCTTAAAACCTTAGATCTTGGTGTTTAAAAGTGTTTTATATTTAGATCCAACTCTTTTATGGATCAAAAGTTGAATCTAAACTAAGAAATATGAGTTAGGTTTTTCAAAAGTTTGAAAATCAAATTTTTCTTAGCTTTTGTTGTGTTTGATCTTATGATTGTTGATTATTTGGTGAATTAAACCACGGATCATGTTAGATCCATGATTATATGAGTTGTTTTGAGTTAATATGATGAGTTATGTTGGTTTTATGGGAGATCATGAAAGTTTTCATACAAAACATAAAGAGTTGAAAAACAGATTTTTGAGAAAACAAAGTATTATATGGAAATGATCATATCTCTCATTCTACTTTGAATTTTTGAGCATGGTCAAGTCCTAGAGTTAGATCTATGAGTCTTCTAAAATATCCAAGTGGAATCACTTTAAAAGGATTTGTAGATTTTCGTGTAGAATGATTTTAGTAAAGGATGAAAAATAAGAAAATGCTTAAAAACCTGCTGCCAAGAAATGGGAAGGGATGTTTTGGCCACTTATTTAATGATATAAAATCCGGCTTTTTGTGGGATGAAAATATATGGGATAAAGTAGGTTGTGTCCAAAAATGAGTTCATTCCGACTTAAAATGAGCGAGTTATGACTATTTCAATTTTTGTGTTTTCCGACGATGAATCGCTATAACCCGTTGTATAACTCATGGTCTTGAAATTTAAACCGTAAGCTCACGTTAATATGTATAAGATCCCGCCAAGAGTTGGGAATTTCTGGAGTTAAGTAAGAGGTAGCTAATTTCTTAAGGAATTAACTAGGAATTGATTTTTGAAAAATACTTAAGGGAGTTGAAAAATTCCAGAAAAATACTTTTGTATATGGAATATATGTATATATGATTGGCCAAAAGATTAGAAAATAATAAGCCGATTTCATATTTTCGTAAATAGTGTATTTTAGCTTCCCGAAATGAACATTTCAGGTTGCTGAAAAAGGGAAACTAAAATGTCAGAAGAGATGTCAGTGTTGTTTTAGCTTCTTTCAAATAGAAACCTAAAATAATATATTAAGTCTCATCGAGTTCATAAATAGTTTTTCAAGTTATATTACTTAACTTATAAATGAACGAGTAAGTGTTAAGTCTAAGATAGTATAGTGTACTTACTAATGATTGGTTATGTGATTTCATGTTAAATTGCTATGAGTAAGATATGTGATGCTAATTAAGAGATCGATTTTATCAATGATAGGTCTTACAAAAGAAGTTAACTTAAATTGTGTAGCAGTAGTCAACGAATCAGGCAAGTTCCTAACTCAACTTGAGTTACTATTTTTCAAGCATGGTAGTGAATAATTATTGATAGTTATTCACATCTATAATGATTGTTGTAATTCGCACGTAGTGCAATTGATTTTTATTCTATTATTTGAACTATTTATAAATCATGTCTCAGCTAATTGTTTTGGCAAGACTAATATTTGTTAAAGCATGAAATGTTCTATTTATTATGAACTGAATTGTTATTGGAAGATCTATGCCATTGGTTTCGGCTAGATTAGTATTGTTATTAATTATTGAAATCATAGTATTTCTTCGAAAGTAATCCAAACCATATTGTTGTGGTACGGACTCATGATGTAAGACTGAGATGAACAAATTTTAATGTCGTAAATCGACCTATGCGCTATTATTGAGTATTATTCATAATATAGGGTACAAAGGAGTTGGCCGCTCCAGGTACTTGCAGAAGAGTATAATTTAGTTTTTATAACTAATTTATATTCTTGTGGTAGTTTAGTTTTAATAACTAAATGATTCCTCTAGTAGTTCATGATCCTTTTGTGATCACTCAGCATGAAATCTGGATATATCCCACTTTATTGAATATTGTTGCAGTATTGTTAATTCTTATTATTCAATCGAATATTATTGAATCTTTGAAAGAATTTTACTCTTTCATCTCTGATATGTTATTCAGTATGAAATGGGAGAAAGTTTTAGTATTGAGATTACATTATTATTCAGCTACTTCAAAATCTTTTGATTATTGTTGAAGTTCTAAAGAAGCTAGACTCTTCATGATATATATCATTTATTGTATATTTTAACTTGTTGGGCAAACTCGTTAATCACCCTTGCTTAAATAAAATATTTCAGTTATGCCGATGTAGCAGAAGGTTCTAACAGGGATAAAGGCAAAGGCAAGGCTCAGGAGTAGTTAGTGTCAACTTTTAATGGTTATGTTTTATCATGTAATTAATTATGTAAACCTTTTGATTATATAAGGGTATGTAAGTTATGTCAAGGTTTGTTAACTTGGGATATTATTATAAGTTGTATTAAGGAATATTATGAATGATGTTTTTCATTAATGAATGAGTAGTTAGATGTGATATATTTGATGGATCGTGAGCACCAAACCCGAGGTTAGAGAACCCGGATTTGGAGGCGTCACACCATCTATGCACTATAAGCCACAGATGACTTTCAACATATTATAAACATGAGGATGATGACAATGATATAAGAATTCAATAAAACAAGATCAAAGATAAATTTCTAAAGATTTATAATTTAATTTATCCAGAAATCAATAACGTCCAAATTGTCAACATGATACTGCTCTGTGGAGTAAAATTCAAGAATAGTATTGTATCAAAAATAATTTGGACCGAAAACGAATCAATTTTTATCATGAATAGTACCCCGGGTGAATAGTACTTAAGTGAATAGTACCCCGTGAATAGTACTTCAGGAATAGTAACCCCGTGAATAGTACTCCGACATGAAAAAGTTAAAACATATCAAGAATGCTCAGAATAATATTTCCATGAAAAGATACTGGATGAAGCGTAAATATTAAGGATATTTTACTAATTTCATGGAGTATAGAAACCAATATTTTAACAAACGAGTATAAAATTCGAAATCTGAAACGAAATAATTTTACTTATATACTACAAAGTATGGAAGAAAATATTATTTCAAGCGAATATTGAACAAAAATAACATCCCTTACCTTGAAAAGAAGAGTATTCCAACTGGTATAGCAGGGATATTCTTGAAGAAAACTTTCACTGTTTTCTACGCTCAAAGCTTTCTAAAACTCTAAAGAAATACGCTCAATATTATAGAAGAAGAAATCTCTGATTCTGGTGTGATTTTCAATTCTAACTAAGCATCCTGTTTATAGGAGAATGGAAAATATACTATTTGAATAATCGATCACTTGACGTAATGCTTTTTTTTTTTTCGTATTTAATTATTTTGCCAATTCACGGGTTACACTTGATGCTTCATTTTCTCAATAAAAAAACCAACCAATAAATATATATATATATATATATATATATATATATATATATATATATATATATATATATATATGTTATTATACAACAAAACAAAACAATAACTCCCACCCGTGACAAATCTTTAGAATTTCTCCCCCATTTTTTTTCTCCAATCGTGGGCCCCACGTGTTCCCCTCCACCAACATCTCATAATCACAAGCGGTCCCATTATATTTATACTAAACAACTTTCACCGATTATTTTAAAATGGGTAAATGGGAATCCAAATAATAAGCAAAATTTACAACAACTATTTCATAAAAATCCTTTCAATATTTTTAATAACATTTATCATCATTATTATAATTCGCAATATTTAACAACTAGGTCGCTCCTGTGAAAGAAGGGCTTTCCAATAAGGATTTCTCCTATTGGCATGCAATTATTAGTGACCAAACCTCTCCTTGACAGAACTTCTATACATTGTCAATATTGCAAATAATAATATTAATAACTCTGTCATCTCAATTATTGATTTAATAATATATAAAATATCGACAATAATTGAATCAAATAACGTGAGATACTATGCAACAATTACTGTAGCAATAATTGAACAAAACTGAGTGACTTCTTACGTAAGCATCAATAATCAATACCGTGTGCTACTATGCAACCACGCCAGACATCGCATTTTTAACACCGGGTGTTTCAACAGTTAACGGTAAAACTTTCGCCGTTATTTTCATAAAAATATATTTTTGTCATTTTCTTAATCCGATAATAATTCTATTTATGGGGTCCACCAATGATTGTGCCGTCGTACGAATATTCCCTGACCAATCGAATATAACCTCAATTTCAAACCTTAATATTAAAAATGATATTTATAGAAAAATTCATTTTTATTCATAAAAGTTGGGATCTTATAACCTCCCATTCTTATGAAATTTCGCCCTCGAAATTAGGGTACGTACCTGGTATGACGAAGAGGTGAGGATACCTTGATCTCATTTCAGATTCTAACTCCCAGGTCATTACCTCAACATTGTGGTTTCTCCACAAAACTTTGATTTAAGGTATAACCTTGGAGCGTAGAATATGTTCCTTCTTATCCAAGATTTTAATAGGAACCTCTTCATACGTTAAATATTCCGCTATTTCGTCCGGTTCTAACTCAATAATGTGGTTCGAGTCTTCCACATATTTACGTAACATTGATATATGAAAAATGTTATGAACACGAGATATACTTGGCGGTAACGCGAGTCTATAAGCCACAGTTCCTACTCGGTCAAGTATTTCAAATGGACTAATGAATATAGGATTGAGCTTTCCTCTCTTTCCAAATCTCGTAACTCCCTTCCATGGAGCAACACGTAACAACACATATTCTCCAACATTGAATTCCACGTCTTTCGATGAAGATCAGCATAACTCTTTTGTCAATCTTGTGAGATCTTTATACGTTTCCAGATCATTTGAATCTTCTCCGTAGTCATACATACCAATTCTGGTCCCAACAACGTTCCTTCACCCATCTCGTCCCAGCATACTAGAGAACGACACTTACGCCCATACAATGCCTCGAATGGAGCCATGCCAATACTTGCTTAATAACTGTTGTTGTAGGAAAATTACACCAATGGAAAGAACTTGTCCCAACTTCCTTTGAAGTCAAGGACACAGAGTCTTAATAAATCTTCAAGAGTTTGAATAGTCCTCTCCGACTGCCCGTCCGTTTGAGGATGATATGCCGAACTGAATAGCAAATCCATGCCCATAGCTTTTTGCAAACTAACCCAAAACTGTGAAGTGAATCTTGGGTCTCGATTAGAAACTATGGATACTGGCATACCATGAAGTCTTACAATCTGATTTATATACATACGGTCAAGATGTTCAAGTGTATAAGTTTCTCGTATAGGTAAGAAATGAGCAGACTTGGTCAATCTATCAACAATGACCCAAATTGCATCTATGCCTTGAGAAACCTTGGGAAGACCAGTAACAAAATCCATGGTAATGTGCTCCCACTTCCATTCTTGAATTTCAAGTGGTTGCAATGGACCTTTTGGCACTTGATGCTCTGCCTTTACACGTTGACAAGTTAAACACCTTGAGATAAACTCTGCGACCTCTCTCTTCATATTGCTCCACCAAAATGTATGTCAAAGATCACGATACATTTTGGTACTCCCAGATGGATTGCAAACGGTGTGTAGTGCCCCTCTATCATGATTTTATACTTTAAATCAGGGTCGTTAGGAACACAAAGTCTAGAGTTGATTCGAAGTATTCCTTCTTCATCGATTCTTGCTTCCGGCATAGCACCTTCTTGCACTTTCTTCCTCATACGCATCAGCTCCAGGTCTGTAGCTTGATTAGCTTTAACTTTATCGATTAAAGTCGGTTCTACTCGTATATTCGCCATCATCACATGGGTCCTTGGAGTTTTTAACTCTATCTACATCCTTTGCAAGGCATACAAGATGGGCCTTTGCGTTGACAATATCGCACTCATACCCAGATATGATCTTCTACTCAATGCGTCAGCTACCACGTTCGCTTTTCCAGGATGGTTATGGTATGATCATAATCTTTCAACAGTTCAAGCCAACGTCGTTGCCGCATGTTGAGTTCCTTTTGAGTGAAGAAATATTTGAGGCTTTTATGATTCGTAAAGATCTCCACTTTCTCCCAATACAAGTAATGCCTCCAAATTTTAAATGCGAAGACAACATCTGCCAACTCTAGATCATGAGTAGGATAATTCCTCTCATATTCTTTGATTTGCCGAGATACATAGGCTATGACTTTCCCATGTTGCATGAGAACACATCCTAACCCTTGGCCCGAAGCATCACTGTAGATGACAAATCCCTCCGAGCCAAATGGTATTGTCAGAACAGGTGCTGAAATGAGTCTCCTCTTGAGTTCTTGAAAACTCTTTTTACATTCCTCGCTCTAACCGAATTTTGTATCTTTTCGAGTCAGCTGAGTTAATGGAGTAGCAATTCGAGAAAACCCTTCTACGAATCTCCGATAATAACTAGCTAAGCCGAGAAAGCTACGTACTTCGGTCCCTGATTTAGGTTGCTCCTAGCTTTGAATAGCTTCAATCTTTGCCGGGTCAATAGATATTCCATGACTTGATACTACGTGCCCAAGGAATGCTACTTCCTCAAGCCAGAACTCGCATTTCTTTAACTTGGCATAAAGTTTATTTTCACGAAACTTTTGGAGTATCAGTCTTAAGTGTTGCTCATGATCTTCACGGCTTTTGGAATATATGAGGATGTCATCAATAAAGACAACCACAAAGTTATCCAAATATTCCTTGAATACTCGGTTCATCATATTCATGAAGGCAGTAGGAGCATTAGTCAATCCAAAAGACATGACTAGGAATTCATAATGCCCGTACCGAGTTCTGAAAGCCGTCGGTTCTAACCTTTAATTGATGATATTCGGATCAAAGATCAATCTTTGAATAGAATTTAGCACCTTGCAACTGGTCAAATAGGTCATCAATGCGAGGCAACGGGTATCTATTTTTGACAGTGACATGGTTCAACTCCCGATAATTAATACAAAGTCGCATACTCCCATCTTTCTTTTTCACGAATAGAATAGGAGCACCCCAAGGAGACGCACTAGGATGAATGAAACCGATGTCTAACAACTCTTGCAGTTGGGTCTTTAACTCCTGAAGTTTAATAGGAGCCATTCGACATAGGGCTTTGGAAATGGGTATTGTACCGGGTTCAAGGTCGATACAAAATTCAATTTCATGCTCTGGGGGTAGGCCAGGAAGTTCTTCAGGGAATACGTCAGGAAATTTATTAACAATAGAAATATCATTCAAATCGACGTATTTTTGTTTAAATCATGATATGAGCTAAGAAAGCTTGACATCCATTTTCAATAAACGAATAGCTTTATGGCTTGAGATGACAAAGGATTGATTTTAATGGTCTGGCTACTTGAATTCGCATAATAGGTTGGTTAGGAATATGAAAGCTAACAACCTTACGAAAATAATCAATTTTTGCATGATGAGTAGTTAACCAATCACTCCCTAGAATTACGTCAAATGCAAGTATTTTCAATGAAAAAAGATCGACAGGTAATGTGAGGGTACCGATTTGAACCAAACAAGACTTATAAACAGTGGATGTAATGAAGATTTCTCCCAACGGAGTTTCCACAGATAAGTCAAAGTCTAATTTCTCCGGAGTCAAATTTAAACGTTGAGCGCAAGTAGGAGAAATAAAAGAATGGGTAGAACCGGTATCAAATAAGGTATAGACTTCGTTAGAGTTTATGATAAGCTTATCCGTGATGACCTCGTTCGGGTTCCTTGCTTTCTGGGAGGTCACAACAAACGCTCTCCCTTGAACTACTGGTTTTAACCTGTCTGGAACGACATTTTGTGTCACCGTTCTAACTGGACTTGGCTTCCCAGTACGACAAAATCTAGCTAGGTGACCTTCTCTTCCACAATTATAACACGCTTTTGGATCGCTTCGCATGCTTTGACCGATTTATCCCTCCCCTCCGCATTTGAAGCATATGATAGGTTGTCGTTCTTCTTCCTTAACAACGGGTGCTGGTGATGACGTCTTTCCATCATTGTTGAATCTCCTCTTCTTGAAATGTCCATTCTTATTGTCTTGGCCATGATTACCACCTAAGTGGTCACCATTTCTAGCATGTTGATTCCCTCCACATTTGTTGTCATCGCTTTGATGACTGCTACCACTGGTATTATCATTTTGTCGACTGCTTTCTCTTGGTTGGTTTGACTCGTTATCACGCTCCAATAACTGAGCCCTATTTATAACATCTGAATACAAACACAGTTTATGAGAAATTAGATATTGACGTATCTTGGGTTTCAAACATCTTAGAAACATCTGGGTCATTCTCTCCTCATTATCAACGAAGTGAGACGCAAACCGGGATAACTCGACAAACTTAGCTTCGTACTATGACACGGTCATATTGTTCTGCTCCAACTTGATTAACTCTACCTCTTTCATGTGACGAATACTTTCGGGAAAGTACTTGTTGTTGAATAGTTCTTGGAACTTCTCCCAAGACATCTTTAGTGCGGCAGGTTGAGTACGCTTTACCGATTCCCACTAGTAATCTGCCTCTCCTCGCAACATAAAGGTGGCAAAAGGAACCTTTTGCTCCTCGAAACATCCCAAAACATCAAATATCTTGGTGATCTACTTTATCCACATTTCCGCCTTAAGTGGTTTTGGGTCTATAATAAACTCCAGTGGTCCCAGCTCCTTGAACTGTTTAGCGGTGATCGACCGAGAGTTTCCAGTGTTTCCACCTACATTTTGGATAGAAGCCGCTCTCGCCTGATGTTGCTTGAATTGCATAAAGCCTCTGAACATTCCATCGTTCTTCATTTGATCGTTGTTGTTTACCTGAGAATTATTGTCTTCCTATTGCACAATATCCTGGGTATTGATCTGTAGTGACTCAACGGTCTCCTGTGCTCCATTGCTATTCTCAATATTCTTGGATGTCATTTTCAAATACTGCCACAAAACAAGGAATTCCCCGTCTCTCCCCTCCCCGTCTTCCTATTGCACAATATCCTGGGTATTGCAACATATTATCCCTATACTCTGACCGACCAATTAAATACCAAATAAACTTAGGTAGGTCATACTAGCGAAGGAATTCCCCGTCTCTCCTCCTCCTAGTTCTAGTCTCACATCTTAGCTGGGGATCATATCCTAAGCTTTGATACTAACTGTGACGCCCCCAAAATAGGTATACATCACCCATCTTGAGTCGCCAAAAACATGGTACAAAATTCAAATACAACTTAATAATACAACTGTCGTGTAAAATACGACAAAACATAAATTGAGAGTTTTAATACGAATATTGTCTTCTAGACATTATTCAACTCAAATGCAGTCCTCAATACATTAATAATCACACTATTTTATAGAATAGTGATGACTACTATTGCTATCATCTGGACCGTCACTCCATTCCCCGACTAGTCCCAGCTACGTCCTCATTTCCCGAAGAGAACAATGAAAGCAAAAGGGTGAGCTCAACTAGCCCAGTAAGAAATATTATGACTAAGATAATGCAGAATAATTTATCGTTAGCCTTCAACAATGTTAAACTGATAAAATATAACAAACATCAAGTTTAACTACAGCGGAACAAGCAATCCATTAGAAGAGTCAAGTAGAGAATAAAATCTACTATCTTCTATGATTTAAAAGGTTTTTCATCACTTTTATCGCTGAGACTTAGCTTAATAAATAATCCATATCATCGCTGCACTATGGCCAAGGATATTCATTAGTATCACGACCACAAATTATCCATGCACTACGGGCCAAGGATATTCGTGTATTCATCAATGGTCATGATCATGCCAACAACTGTCCATCAATGCACTACGGGCCAATGAGGACTTTTACCACATCATTTGTAACATTACGGTCATGATTATACCAAATAATCCTTGGTCATAATCATACCAAGTCCATCTATGCACTATAGGCCACAAATGACTTTCAACATATTATAAATATGAGGATGATGACAATGATATAAGAATTCAATAAAACAAGTTCAAGGATAAATTTCTAAAGATTTATAATTTAATTTATCCAGAAATCAATAACGTCCAAATTGTCAATATGATACTGCTTTGTGGAGTAAAATTCAAGAATAGTATTGTATTAAAAATAATTTGGACCGAAAACGAATCAATTTTTATCATGAATAGTACCCCGGGTGAATAGTATTCGAGTGAATAGTACCCGGTGAATAGTACTTCGAGAATAGTAACCCCGTGAATAGTACTCCGGCATGAAAAGTTAAAACTTTAGTTTTGAAAAAGAAATTGGATCTCCTTGCCTTGATTAAATATATGAATCAATTTATTTAACACTTGACGTTTTAATTATCAAGGTTAATAAAAATTAATTCAAATAAAATCAAAAAATAATTTAGATAAAATAATTAAATAATTACATTTTTAATTAATTACAATGTAATTGTTATCGTCAAAATATAAAATAAAAGTATACCTATCAGGCCTAAAGCCTCGCTACCACCCTCTGTGATTATTGCCTTCTCCAGAATGGTTCCATGGGAATTACTTTGAATCACTGATGTCCGTCTATAGAGCCAGGGTTTCAAGCCCCTGCTTGAATCTCCGCGCCTTTCTCACCTTTGTATCCGCTTGATGTGGAGAAAATCTTGCCAATTCATTGACCTTGGTAGTATATTGGGGAACAATCATATTCCCTTGTTTCAGTTCTAAGAATTTCATCTCCATCCTACCCTGCATACTCATGGTGAAATAGTTCTCGAAGAATATCTCCTTGAACCGTGTCCACATAATCACCTCCACTCAAGCTCTAGCATGGTTCTCCTCCCACCAGAAGTTGACCTCTCCCTTCATCATATAGGTGGCAAAAGAAGTTTTCTGCCCCTCTTCGATATTTGCAATAACAAATGTCTTTTCAATCTCTTTTACCCAAGTTTGGGCTTCTATAGGGTCCATAGTTCATTTGAACTCCGACGGACCTACACTCTTGAAATCCCTAAACGTAGTACCACGTACTACCGCAGGATTAACTGGTATATTTGCACCATTTCTATTAAAGGCAACTGTTAATAAATTAATAAACTCCTGCATTGGGTTAATTGGTCCCCCTTCTGGTTAATTAGTTTCCTGATTTCGTTGTCTTCTTCTTGGCGGAATATTTCTGTTAAAATGAATAAAAGTTCATTATTACTTTCTTCTTATTAATTGGTGGGGACTCGTAGAGTGGGGCTTCGTAGAGCGGGTTTTCGTAGAGTGGGGTTTTGGTTTCTAGTTCCTCGGCTTGGTGGAAACTCGTAGAGTGGAGCTTCGTAGAGTAGGTCTTCGTAGAGTGAGGCTTCGTAGAGTGGGTCTTCTTAGAGTGGGGTCTTCGTACATATGATGCTTCATTTTCTTCCAGATGGTTTCTTCAGTGGCCTTCTGTAATGTCCCGAGAGTTTGATCATATAGTATATGATAATGTTCCTTAGAGAAAGATAATGAACGGGTCAAAGAATATGTAATACTCAAATATAATTGAGTCTAAGTAAATGTTATGAAATAAAACTTATAAGAATTTATTATCAAGAATGGTGAGAGTAGAAAATATAAAACCTATATTCAGGTAATGTATTGAAGTTATTCAATGAATAGATTTGAGGAGAACCTGAGTAAGGTAGGGTTTCGGTGATTCCGAGGACGGAATCCTTATAAGGAGGGAAGGATGTGACATCCCATATTTTTAGAATTTATAAATGAGAATTTTATAAATAAAAGTATTATTTATGAGATATGTTGGGTGTGAGTATGTGTATGTCTTATATTGTAGAATATGTGAATTGATGTGACGAGAATGTTATATATTAATTTTAATATATATAAATATTTAATTGAATTATTTATTGAGTTAAATAAATAAATTTTGTTTTGATTATAGAGTAATGTAATTAAGTGTAGTAGATTAATTAAATGAATATTTAGTATTTAATTTAATTAATATAATAATTTTATGTTATAGTTCTAATTTAATTGAGATAATTAAATAAGATGAGTTATGTGATGATTGTTACACGAAATTATAATTAACAAGTAAATATAATTATGTGACAATTTGATGAGATTGATTGATGTTAAACCATTGATTAATTAAAATAATGAGTATTTGCCAAACATGGTCTTAGGCTTTTCAAGTTCAAGTTGGTGTAACCTATGTATTAACTAGTAATTAGTATATATAATAATTACTAGGAGTTACATATATTATATATTACTAGTATTGTATATTATATGTATATACTACAAGTTAGTACGTTAGTTTTAGAAAATAAACCAAAGAAAGAAGAAGAGAGTTAGAGAGAGTTGTAGGAGAAGAAGAAGAGGAAGAAAAAGAAGAAGAAGGAAAAGCTTTGAGAAGACAAAACAAGCCCCATCATCATTATCTCCATCTCTCTCTTAAATTCATACTAATAAGGTTATAATTTAAATTCCTTGTTTTAATTATATTTTTATGTTCTTCATAATGTAGGAGAAATTGAGAAAGATAGAGAGAAATAGAGGAATTGAGATGAGCTAGAAGAAGAAGAAGAAGAAAAAGCTAGAAGAAGGTAACTTCTAAACTCTTATTTAATCTTTGATTTTTTGGGTAGATTTATGTTCTAGGGTAGTAGATCATGCTTAATCTTGTTTGTATAGGTTTAATCTTGGATTATCAAGAATCAAACAAGAGGATTCAAGAAAGAAAATGAAATGAAAAGAGAATTTGAAGAACAAAATTCGTAGATTTTGAGTAATTGTGGACAAATCTTGTAAAATTCATACCTCTTTGGGTATAATGAGTTAGAAAGTGAGCCTTATATCAAATCGAAGATATGAAAGTAAGCTATATTCTGAAAGTGGAATCACATGAAAACCCTTTGTAGATTTCTTGCAATGTCTATTTTAGTAAGGCTAGTCCGAAGAGAAAATAATCTGCCCAGAAAATCAAAACTGTTACGGTTTTTGACTTCGAACAATTCATATAAATTCGTGTGTTTTGAATTTGAAGACACTTTAAACTACAAAGTTGTAGATATGGAAGTTTACTAGCCAGACTCGCAAGATTGAGCCATTTTATGGACCGGATCATGTCCGAAATAAATTGTTTAGTAAGGATGTCCAGAAAATGAATTTTTCTAAACTAGTTGATGAATTACAAAATCTTGTTTAGATGGATAAGGGTCTGACTTTAAGGCCTAGATGAGGTTGTAGTACACCGAGTAAGGGTTAATTCTGTATAAGAAGGAACAAAAACGGACATGTAATGAAGGAGTTATGTTAAAAACAAAAATAACGTTTTGTTAAAGAAATTGTGAAGATGAGTTTTATAATTCTGTTTGAATTAAGATTTTGGGTGATGGTATATTTTGATGATTAAAAATATGTCTTGACATATGTAATGAGTATAGATATGTGTTATCATATTCTATGCGTAATTAACCATTTAAGATCAAGAGTTGAGATAAGTTAATGTGTGTACATAACGTGCTCGATAAAATGCCTATGAGTAATAGTGTTTCTAAACTTTGGTATACAAAGTGTCTAACTAATGACTAATACTGGATATCTGAGTATGAAAAGATGATAATACAAGAATAACAATGGAAAGAAATCGAAAAGGGCAATTTTTGATTTTTGAAGGAAAATTAAACATGTAAATAATGTGTTGAATATGCATTTTTGAAACCAAAATGGTATAATAAAATAGTGTGATATACGCACATTAAACTACAAGTGCAATAGTCTACAATGTGTGGTGATGAAAATGAAAATAAAACCGAGTTGCATAGAAAATAGTTAGATGTCTATAAAGACATTATAAAGGATAATAAGATAAAGTAAGGTCTTAGAATAAATTTGACCATTAGATTGAGTAATGATTTTATTTATTATCAATCTCACATACAGTGTAGGTTGTGCAAGGACGCGAATTATTAGCGTATTGGTAAAACGCCAGTAAAGGCAAGTCTTTCAGTTCCTATTTGCTATGTGAACTTGATGATTAACTGTTTTAAATCTTTATTGCAAAGAGCATGATGTGTTGTATATATATTGAAAGTATGAAACGTTAAAGTCAATTTATGACTACATTGATTGAGTATTGAATGATGATTGAGTAAGGAACTCAATCTCTTTACTTGTTATATGAACTAAAGCATGTATGTTATGTTAGTCCAATGTTTATGAGATGTATGAAAAGCATGTTATTATGTGCTACGTGATGCATGAAAACTGTTAGATTTGCTGGGCTGTCGAGCTCAACCTTGCAAATAAACATTTTTGCAGGTAAAGGATTGAAGGTAACACTATGTGGTACTTGAAAGACATGAATCAGATGTAATACACAAAGATTATTATTTTAGTTAAAGTTTTAATTCCTTTAAACCATGATTAGGGTTCATGAGATGTACTCAATGTTTTATGATTTATATTTTATGTTGAGTTATAAAGTTAAATTTTGAGTTGTTTGATGTATAAAAAGATATCGATTTGATATGTAAGTATATATATATTAACTCTGATAAAGTGAATCATGGATTATATATGATTCAAGACATGTAGATGATAAAGGTTTTGATTCAGGGAATTAAAGTAAGAAGATAGAAAATTTTAATTATTCCGCAAATTTCAATGGTTGTATTATCGTTCAATGATGTAAAATTAGAGGTTGAATGTATTGTTAATGACCGAAGTCGAGAATTAAATTGTATGAATTTTGGGGTCGTTACACCTTCTGGCTGGGATGGTTTCGGGTTCGGACGTCGTCAGAAGGTTAAAGACAGGCCATGGTTTCGGCAACTAGCTCTATAATTGTCTCAATTATCTCGAGTTGCAGTCTGGAAACTATAGGCCTAGTGAAGTGATGTTTGATTGCTTTGATTTCGGGGTTTTGGCTTCTAGTTCCCCGTCTTGGTGGGGACTCGTAGAGTGGGGCTTCGTAGAGTGGATTTTCGTAGAGTGGGGTTTTGGTTTCTAGTTCCTCGGCTTGGTCAGAACTCGTAGAGTGGGTCTTCGTAGAGTGGGTCTTCGTAGAGTGAGGCTTCGTAGAGTGTGTCTTCGTAGAGTGGGGTCTTCGTAGAGTGGATCTTCATTGTGACGCCCCCAAAACAGGTATACATCACCCATCTTGGTTCGCCAGATACAAGGTACTGAATTTAAATACAACTTAATTATACAACCGTTGTGTACAATATGACAAAACATAACCTATGAGTTTGAATACAAATATTATCTACTAGAGAGTAAAAAAACTCAAAAGGAGTCCTCATTACAATTATTATCACACTATTTCACAGAATAGTGAGGACTACTAATGCAAACATCTAGGACCATCACTCTATTCCCCGACTAGTCCTAGCTACGTTCTCATTTCCTGAAGAGAACAGTAAAAGAAAGGGTGAGCTCAACTAGCCCAGTAAGAAATATTATGACTAAGATAATGCAGAATAATTTATCGTTAGCCATCAATAATGTTAAATTGATAAAATATAATAACTATCAAGTTTAACTGCAGCGGAACAAGCAATCCATTAGAAGAGTCAAGTAGGGAATAAAATCTACTATCTTCTATGATTTAAAAGGTTTTTCATTACTTTTATCGCTGGGACTCAGCTTAATAAATAATCCACATCATCGAATCACCCCTACACTACGGCCAATGATATTCTTTAGTATCACGACCACGAATTATCCATGCACTACTGACTAAAGATAATCATGTTTTTCATCAACTGGTCCCCGATCATGCCATAAAACAATTCATCTTTTACTACTACCAAAGAGAATCCATAGCCATAATCATACCAAAAAGCGTCCATTAATGCACTACGGGCCAATGAGGACTTTTTCCACATCATTTGTAACATTACGGTTATAATTATACCGAATAATCCCTGGTCATAATCATACCAAGTCCATCTATGCACTACAGGCCACAGATGACTTTCAACATAATATAAGCATGAGGATGATGACAATGATATAAGAATTCAATAAAACTAGTTCAAGAATTAATTTATCCAGGAACTAATAACGTCCACATTGTCAACATGATACTTCTTTGTAGAGTAAAATTCAAGAATGCTCAGAAGAATATTTTCATGAAAAGATACTAGATGAAGTGCAAATATCAAGGATATTCCACTAATTTCATGGAGTATAGAAGTCAAAGTTTTAACCAACTGAGTATAATAAAGAATGGAATAACAAAAGAAATCAACATGCATGCGATAGACCGCACATGCAGGTTATTCCAACAAAATAATAAATAACGGAACCAGGTCCAGCGTAGAACGCACAGACAGGATATTCCAACAGAATAATAAAGAACGGAACCAGGTCCGGCGTAAACGCACAGACATGATATTTCGACAGAATAATAAATAATGGAACTAGGTCCGGCGTAAACGCACAGATAGGATATTCCAACATAATAATAAATAATGAGATCACAGAAGAATTTCACCAAGTATAGGGTAGCCCGCGTATATAGGTTATTCCAACAGAATAATAAATAATGGAATAACAGAAGTTCTCTTCATGAATACAAAAGAAATAATATCCCTTATGTGACGCCCCCAAAATAGGTATACAACACCCATTCCGAGTCGCCAAATATATGGTACAGAAACAACTACAACTTTATTAATACAACATAAAAACTGTGAGTTTAAATACAAATATTGTCATTTAGACAATATCCACACTCAAATAAGTCCTCATTACAATTATTAATACACTATTTTACAGAATAGTGAGGACTACTAGAACAACTTCTAGAACCATCATTCCACACCCCGACTAGTACTCGTTACATTCTCGCCTCCACGAGAAGAAAAATGGAACAACAAGGAAAAGGGTGAGCTCAACTAGCCCAGTAAAGAACATTATGACTAAGATAATATAAAACAAATTATCGTTAGTCCTCAACAGGGAAAAATCTAATAGAATACAATAGACAACCAGTTTTAAATCAATCTTTGTAGCGGAAATAATAATTCATTAGAAGAGTTAAGTAGAGAATGCAAACTACTATCTTCTATATATGAATCTAAAAGTTCATTGTCGATATTTTATCTCTGTAACATCAATCAATATATATTTGGAATCAAATATTCATCTTTTTTACACTGGCCAAAGATATTCATCGATTAGTCATATTCATCTAAACACTGCTCATCTTTTTACTACGGGCCAAAGATATTAATCGATCGGTCATGTTCATCTCAACACTGTTCATCTTTGCACTACGAGCCAAAGATATTCATCAAGAAATCATTCATCTTTGCACTACAGGCCAAAGATATTCAGTAATATCATCATTTAGGACTGAGGATGATGAAAAATATTATAAAGAAAACGAATCCAGTGAAACAAAAGAACAAGTATTAAGGATTCGTACTTTAAATAATCCCAGTTCAAAAATACTTCATAAATAACCGGATTGGAGTAAAATTCAAGATTGAAGATCAAAACATAGATCCAATCAAAGCATGAATCATAACAGACAATCTTGGACACAGAAAAGAAAATTTAATTTTTCTGTGAATAATGTCGTATTCGTGAATAGTGCCATATACGTGAATAGTGCCGTATACGTGAATAGTAACTCCGACCTCAAAAGATAGAAATTTCACAAAAAAACATCATCACGCTTCGTGAATAGTACTTGTGAATAGTAACTCGTGAATAGTAACTCATGAATAGTAACCCTGACATGAAAAAGTTCCAAATTTGATAAAAATTTCCAACCAATATTTCGCAGATAATGATATTGAAGAAATAATATCATTTTCGAATAAAATAACATCCCTTACCTCAGAAAGAATAGTACTTATAGTTTGGAATCTGGATATAGTGATGAAAGAACTTGCACCGTATAGCAATACTCAAAGTACTAAAATACTCACAAATACGCTCGATATTATAGAGAGAGAAAGAGAGAAATCTTTAGTTTCTGGTGTGATTTTCAATTCTAACCTAAGCACCCTATTTATAGGAAAATGCTTAGAACACCAAAGTAGAAAATTTAATATAATATTAATATTTATATAATAAATTCTCTATGCACACTTAGCATCTGAAATCAGCCACCTAATCACATGTTAAATGAGTCCCAACAATTTATATAATAAATTCTCTACGCGCAATTAGGTGACCAAACCTCTCCTTAGACAGAACTTTCTAGACATTGCCAATAATGTTTTCTAATAATTTATTCAGATAATATGAATTATTGCTTCGATAATGGAAAATACTGTGTAGTGACAATTATTAAAACAACGATAATATAAACTATCAACGCGCAGAATTATTGAATCAATAAAATAAAATATTGAGCGATAATTCTTTGTAACAATTATTGAGTAGTGCCTTTTTACGTAAGAATCAATAATTGGTGCAATACTGCAGTGCTACTATTCAACAACGCAGCATCTTCACGTGTTTTAACCACCGGTATTCCAACAAGATAATAAAGAATAACAAGCTAAATAATTATTTATAACAACTTATACTTGTCATTTTTTTATCCAATTGCTTTTCAAGTTATGGGGCCCACAATAAGGCTTGCGTGTCATCGAATATTCCCAAACGACAAAGAATATTCCACGACCATACGAATATTCTCCGACAACAATGAGTATTTTATAACCACTTGCTTATTTGAAATATTTGCGCATTTTACCCATAACTAACCACATTAATCAATTCAACCCTTACTATTTCAAAATAATAAATAGGGGAAATTCCATTTTATTAAAAAAATAAAAATAAAATAATTCGGGATCTTACACCTTACGGGTACAACAAATAATATTCCCTACCTTAGAAGAAACTGGATATTGGAAATGTGAAGTAACAAAATACTTTTCTTTTTTCACTCTATAGTTTCTCTCTCTAGAATTTCAGTGAATTCGTAAGAAATAATGAAGGAATGCGCTTCTATTTATAGGAAAATAGACTGAATAGTAACTAATTCATGAACGGTCCAGATTGATTTACTTTTAAACGGACGGTCCATATTGGTTTACTATTAAAACTTAAAGCAACGGTCCATACTGATTTACTATTAAAACTTTAAACCAGCGATCCATATTGATTTACTATTATAACTTTCCACCAGTGGTCCACATTGATTTACTATTATATCTTCAACCAACGGTCTAAAAAATTAGCACATCTCCTCATGAAATAATATTGTACCTAAAAATAATTTGGACCAAAAAGAAATATATCTTACGGGTGAATAGTACCCCATGAATAATTTGGATCGAAAAAGAAATATATCCCATTAAAGGGTTACATAACTTAATCAATAAATCTCCTAGGTTATCTAACCTAAAAAAACATACATCAAGTGTTGAAAATTAATTAATTACATCACAATATTTAAAATAACGTCTGACATCATGAAAGTCAATAAATTTTACAAGTCTTCAACCCTTGTTCAATTTTCCTTTACCTTTGCTAGTAGTTGGTTCATCAACCTTCTCAACTTTAGCTGAAATGATTATATATGCAAGAGTGAGCAAAACAAATGCTCACTTAAAATGACAATGAATAATAACATCATAACAACTGCCAATGAATAAGCTCAATAGAACTAAATAATATTCTCTAGCAATGATAATCAAGAACAGAATTTGAAATATATCTGAGGGTCACAAGACCATGAACTGTGTCTAAGGTTATAAGTATTCTTTCAACTTAAACCTAAAAAGTCATAAGACTATAATAGGGTTGTTCATCTAAATTTTTTTTTACAATACAAGTCCGCACCAAAGTAAGTTGGTTTAGATAAGCTTCAAGGGTAATTTAGAGTTCTACGAACATCAACTAAGGATTAGTTGAATCAAAGGTGTAATAACAATTCATGGATTTGATAACAACGTAGAATGAAATAACCATGGGTTATAAGTGATTAAACATCACGCATCAAAATCATGCTTTAGGAATAAACTGGAAATCATTGAAAAGTAAAATAAACCTTGCTTGAACAATGATAATAAGCTAAGGTTACATTCGTTGTCAATAAGGAAGCAATTTAGGAACTTTGTTCAATATAAGAATATGGAACTTGTTCAACAAGATACAACTTGAGCAATCATAATTGAAATAAAGTAAGGAACGTGCTCAATGCATCGATAAGGATCATACAACATAGATATGATTTATGAGCTTAATAAAAGATTAAGTAACTTGCAAAATCTTAAAACTATAACATGATAGCGAAAAGTAAACCTTGCTGAATAATAAAGTAGCAAATGTTAAGTAACTTGCTTGAACGTAATCAAGTTAGAATACTTAAGAGTAAGATTAAGAACTTGCTAAACTGTAAACAAGATATGCTAAAGAAACTTGCATAAAGTAAGTAAGATAGGACAAACTCAAATGGAGATTAGAGTTTGGAAACTTTCCTTACGTGTAAGCTAAACGATATAACTTGATTCTCAATATCCTATACACATGTCATCATGACATAATTAGTTACTACATGTTCTCAGTATATAATTAAGTATTTCATGTATGACTTATAGTCTCAGGTTCAACTACTTGATTAAACCATAACTCTTCAATTATCACATAATTCATTAATTACTCATAATATTTTTTCATCCTTGGTACTATAACACCACAATATGACTGTAACACCCCCTTCCCAAAAATGAAAGGGAAGTCACATGCAAAGCACAACAAACCTCAAAATAAGTAAACAGATCACTAATAACTTCAAAATATTAATAGTGATATCCATCAATGAAGTACTAAATACAATTCTCCAACTAGAGTCGAAATAACCAAAACAAAAAATCGAAACAACCTAGATGGTCAAAGACAACTCTCTCATCACACTAGCCCTGAATCACCCCTGCAAACCTGCCAGAAGAAAAACACAGCATGAGCCAATTGCCCAGTACGGATACAGACATACAAAAGATATACAACTGATATACGAAAACAACTAAGACAAAATACTGAACAAAGCCTCAAGTGTAAATACAGACAAAAATATAATCTCCAAAGATCCGAATGGAGTATATCTGAATCAACAAAATTGACAAAACCAATAGAAGAATAAAGAAATAACAAACTGAAGTAACTAACTCAATGAATTGAACTTAATAGAAATAAACAAAACTAATACAATGAAATAATAGGCTGAATCAAATGGTTGGGTGTTATTTCATACCGAATGAGCTCAGAAATATACGTTGCCACACATGCAAGTCAAAATAATGCCACACAGGCAACCAAAATAATACCACACAGGCAAATCACACATTGGACCGTGAATCCAAATGTATGCAAATCATATAAGTGTGTTTGGCACAACATCACAAATCCGCAAAATAGAAAACTAGGGTTAACCCATATGCCTCCCACAACAAAACACCAAATGGACCACTTCCTCCTGAGCCCAAACAGAGACGCTGTGGACTAATCACACTGTCACGGAGAGTGTCATGTCTCTCATGCCAAGACGACATGCCTGTGGTACCCCCACAGGTGGTTATAGCTTAGGTATACCCTACGGTATATTCTAACAAAAATATCATGTCACAACACATGCGACATAATACCAATAAAAATTGATATAGTGTCACAACACATGCGACATAATATTAATAAAATAGATACCGTGTCACAACACATGCGACACAATATCCCTAGAAATGGGGCTCTAATGTATACGTTGAACAAGATCAAATTATAATGTCTCCAAAAGAAGGAAACAACATATATCGCTCTACAAATATCAAAAAATACGTACTAACATGATAACCTAATTCAAAGAGTACAAATTTGTTCCGATGTAGCAACTCCACAATTAAACTATTATATAAATTTCACAAGAAACAATTATGTGAAATAATAACAGAATTCGAAATAAGGAACAAAACGAACAAATCAAATTTAACAAGAATATCGCTAAAAGAGTACGGAATCCGTACCTTAATATAGTACCAAAATAATTCGCCGAATCCAAATATCACCCGCTAAACTCTCTCAATCTGATCTAATTATCAAAATAACATACAATACATATAATTAAATTATGAACCTATATAGTTTATATTTTCATAAATTCAATAATTTTAATATATTATATAATCAGTTGTAATCAAAAGATATATTTTAATTGTAATGACAATATTATAATTTTTATTTATCACTTTTCCCTTTTAAAAATTTTGTATATCTTATATATATATATATATATATATATATATATATATATATATATATATATATATATATATATATATATATATATATATAAATATGAAAGCCACAATCACAAATTGACGGTTATAATTAATTTTCTTCGTTTATGTATATAATGTATCCCAATTGTAAATCAAACTTTTATTAACAAATTCAATTAATCAAGCGGCATAATAAATTTTTTTTTAAAAATATATTGCAAACACAACAAGAAAATAGATTATATTTACAGTAGCAAAATAATTATTTACTCCTATTCAAATTTGATTTTTAAACCCATCACCTTAATTTGGGCTCAAATAATATAACAAGCCCAAACTTAAATACTTAAAAAAAAAATTAATTTGACCCAATTAGTATAAAATGCCCAAATTAATGTAACCACATACTTTTTATAGTCAACATAAATTAAACACAATTTGACCAAAACTGCCAAACATAAGAAAAACCCAATTTTACTAAGTTAATTTATCCATCAGTTATTAATATTTATTAGCCCAAATAAATTAAATAATAAGTTTGACTCGAATAAAAGAAAGTCCAAACAATATGTTTTAAGAATATAAAATTTTATTTATTTATTTATTTTTGAGTATTTCATTACCTTCCTCTTAAAAAAGGATTATGTCCCCGTAATCAAAAGGGTAACAAAGATTTACTTGACATTAAAGAGGTGAGGATACTCTTGCCGAATAGTCTCTTACGCTTCCCAAGTAGCTTCGCGCTCGGGATAATTTTAGGAAAAAAAATAAACTTAATATTTTTTTATTAACAAAAATTCGGATTATTACATTTTTCCCTCCATAAAAATAATTTCGTCCTCTGAATTCAAATAAGTTACATAAAGTTTTATTTTTATTTTTTTTAAATTACATAATTATTCATAAACTTTAGTTAAGATGTAACATCGCCCTTCGTAACGATCAAGCCTAATAAGTCCATCGGTCTACACAATTATCCATGTACTTATAAAAGATTCGCCAGCTGCCAAGCCTTAGTAAGGTTCTTCGCATTAATCACATGATCTACTGTTGGTGCAGCCCCCCGTTAATATCTTTGAGTTTCATTCTTGCAAACGTACATACTCTTTAGAACATAATTTGAACACACAAAATTTTCTATTCACCTAAATACGATTCGAATACCCAAAATATTTAAAATTATCTTTAATTCGTAAAATGTTTATGTTCCACACATGACAAAGATCTAACAAATTATTATTTATTTATTTTACATAAATTCATCCAAAACTTCAATGACATCGGATAAACAAATCATTGTACAAATTATATCCTCAACTCACCC
Source organism: Panax ginseng (assembly GCA_020205605.1). Taxonomy (NCBI): domain Eukaryota; kingdom Viridiplantae; phylum Streptophyta; class Magnoliopsida; order Apiales; family Araliaceae; genus Panax; species Panax ginseng. The sequence goes on along the minus strand of CM035136.1, from coordinate 99,494,264 downwards.
TAAGAACTCAATAGTTTCAAAATATCATAACCTCAAATTAAACTAGTTCTCAAATATTATTACACCAAAAATATACTACTAAATATCTTTATCACCATATCAAACTCTAATTCACATCTTCTACAATCTGAATAAGCAAACTACAACTATTAAAGATCTCTCAAAATCAATTGAATTTCATGACTTACAATCTAATCATCTAATAAATCAATCATCTCTTAGTGACAACCTTAACCCAAAAATTCCAAGATCTCCTCACACTATCTCAGTACAAAAACCTCATATAAATTAACTCTAATATTCTACTAGGAAATAATCATAAAATTCATTTACTCCAAATGATTAATCTAATTACCTCGAATCTCTACAACTCCAATTTACAAGAGATCATCTATACTTGATAGTTTTTCAATTTATCATAATATGCCATCAATACACAAACCTCAAATTATCCACAAGCTTAACATAAATCAAAACCTAACTCAAATCAAATCCTCAATTCAATGATCATAATAATTGTCACACAAAAAATAACTCTAACAAATAATTTTCCAAAATCAAATACTCGTCGATACAAATACTCACATCATAATCGCATCTTATATAAGATCATTTGTTATCTGTACAAAGTATAACTTTATTCACCTCAATGATTAAATCACAATTCTTAACTAATATCATTACTCAATCACATTAACAAATTATTCCACTTTCCTCAAATCAACTACAAATCGAAAAGAAATCGACAGTTGCTCAAAATAGAGACCAACAAAACAAAGAACACAATTGAATCAACTCCTACGTCTACCCAATGGTTTACCCACAGCTCACAGATCAAACCTAAATAGGTTTTCTACAAGAAAGAATCTAAGCTTTGACACCATTTCTGTAACACCCCCTTCCCAAAAAGGAAAGGGAGGTCACGTGCAAAGCACAACAAACCTCAAAATAAGTAAACAACGCACTATTAACTTCAAAATATTAATAGCGATATCCATCAATGAAGTACTAAATACAATTCTCCAATTAGAGTCAAAATAACCAAAACCAAAAATTAAAACAATCTAGATGGTCAAAGACAACTCTCTCATCACACTAGCCTTGAATGAACCCTTGCAAACCTGTCAAAAGAAAAATACATCATTAGCCAATTGCCTAGTACGGATACAGATATACAACTGATATACGAAAATAACTGAGACAAAATACTGAACAAAGACTCAAGTGTAAATACTGACGAAAATATAATCTCCAAAGATCTGAATGGAATATATCTGAATCAACAAAATTGACAAAATCAATAGAAGAATAAAGAAATAATGAACTGAAGTAACTAACTCAATGAATTGAACTTAACAGAAACAACCAAAACTAATACAATGAAATAATAGGCTGAATCAAATGGTTTGGTGTTATTTCATACCGAATGAGCTCAGAAATATATGTTGCCACACATGCAAGTCAAAATAATGCCACACAGGAATATCAAATGATGCCACACAAGCAACCAAAATAATGCAACACAGGCAAATCACACATTGGATGACGAATCCAAATGTATGCTAATCAGATAAGTGTATTTGGCACAACATCACAAATTCGCAAAACAGAAAACTTGGGTTAACCCATACGCCTCCCACAACAAAATACCAAATGACCCACTTCCTCCGGAGCCCAAACGGAGACGTCGTGGACTAATCACACTGCCACGAAGAGTGTCATGTCTCTCGTGCCAAGACGACATGCCTGTGGTACCCCCACAGGTGGTTATAGCTCAGGTATACCATACGGTATATTCTAACAAAAATATCTTGTCACAACACATGTAACATAATACCAATAAAAATAGATACAGTATCACAACACATGTGACATAATACCAATAAAATAGATACTGTGTCACAACACATGTAACACAATATCCCTAGAAATGGGGCTCTAATGTATATGTTGACCAAATCAAATTATAATGTCTCCAAAAGAAGGTAACAACATATATCGCTCTACAAAATATCAAAAAATACATACTAGCTAACATGATAACCTAATTCAAAGAGTACAAATTCGTTTCGATGTAGCAACTCCACAATGAAACTATTATATGAATTTCACAAGAAACACTTATGTGAAATAATAACAAAATTCAAAACAAGGAACAAAACAAATAAATCAATTTTAACAAGAATATCACTGAAAGAGTATGAAATCCGTATCTTAATACAGTGCCAAAATAATTCGCCGAATCCAAATATCACCTGCTAAAGTCTCTCAATCTGATCTAATTATCAAAATAACATACAATACATATAATTAATTTATGAACCTATATATATATATATATATATATATATATATATATATATATATATATATATATATATATATATATATCAGTCCCGTCTCGAGCCGAACAAGTTTAAAATTACGACCTTTTTTTTCCTTTTTTTTAAACAACTAAAAAAATGTTTAATATTTTTTGGAACTAGAATTTTTACATAATACATTGTTTTAGGTGTGATTTGAATACATATAACAAAACATATGCATGCATCATATGTATATGCATATTTTGTTATATGTATCTAAATCACACCAAAACACTATATTATGTAAATATTCCAATTCCATAAAATATTTAATTTTTAGTTATTTTATAAAAAAAGCAGGTCCGATTTTGGTGTGGTCCGGACTTGGTCCATTCTGTATATATATATATATATATATATATATATATATATATATATATATATATATATATATATATATATATATATATATAACATAAAAGCCACAATCACAAATTGACGGTTATAATTAATTTTCTTAGTTTATATATATCATGTATCTCAATTGTAAATCAAAATTTTATTAACAAATTCAATTAATCAAGCGGCATAATATATATATTTTTAAAAATAGATTGCAAACACAACAAGAAAATAGATTGTATTTACAGTAGCAAAATAATTATTTTTTACTAAAAAAATAGTCCAATAATTACCTTTGAGAAGAAGAATATGGTGAATAAAATTTTAAGATCTTGCTCTCAAATCCTTTTTAATTTCAGCCACGCTCCCTCGTCCTTCTTTCGCCTCTTCTTCGTTTCTCGCTACATTAGAAACTCTCTTTAGTCGATTATGTCAGTATATGTATTAGGAAAGAATTTAACCTAATATATTACTCCTATTCCAATTTGATTTTTAAACCTATCACCTTAATTTGGGCTCAAATAATTTAACAAGCCCAAACTTAAATACTTAAAAAAAATTTAGTTTGACCCAATTAGTATAAATGCCCAAATTAATGTAACCACATACTTTTTATAGTGAACATAAATTACACACAATTTGACAAAAATTGCCAAACATAAGAAAAACCCAATTTTACTAAGTTATTTTATCCATCACTTATTAATATTTATTAGCCCAAATAAATTAAATAATAAGTTTGACTCGAAAAAAAGAAAGTCCAAACAATATGTTTTAAGAATATAAAATTTTATTTATTTATTTTTTTCCGAGTATTACAATGACAATAATCACATTTTTATGATCATAACATCATAATATATTAACAATTACACATTTATATAATAAAAATTAGATTTTCTGGTCAAATCGCTAAGCTGCACTCGCAGCGATTACCTAGTTTATCTTGAGAAGGCAGCACTCTCTGCGACATGGCATGCTTGCAGCGACATAAAAGCCTATAAATCGGGCGCTTGATGATCTCGGCGTTACTGAACGCTCTTATTTGTTAGCATAATCGGCGATCGGTGGCGGTGCATGTCAACAATGAGTGGCGTTACGGTAACTGGAATTGTACTATGGGACGACGTTGTAGCGAAGAAGTACAGTTCCAGGCAAACAGTGTTCGCGAAGAACACAAAACAAAGCCAAATTGGCCTACAAGCTACTTTCTAACAACAAATTTAGCATACATAAAACACATAACCTTTACAGAAACAAAAATTAATGTTTCTAACATGTTTCTAACCATAAAAATAGTATAAACAACAAATTTAAAACATCTAATTTCACTGTTCTTTCTAATACTTCACTTTTAGACATTCTTAGCGAAACAAATCACTGTAAATTAGTTTTTCAACCAAAATAGTTAGTTTAGATTGCTTTGTTTTCGTTTCTTCATGTGTTTTCAAAATCAATAGTGAATTTATACTTTATACTATGTGTAAACACTCGAAATTTTTTGCATACCTGTTACCAACAGTGTAGGAGGACAGAATCATCTTTCAGAGATAACCCTGGAAGACATCTCAGTTCAATCCCGGAGACAACCCTGGGATATTCAGTTATTACTATGTCGGAGATAACCCCGACATATCCAGCTCAGTCCCAGAAATAACACCGGGAGTTTTAGTTTTAAACTCAGAGATAACCCCGAGGAATGCAGTTCAAATATCGGAAATCACACCGGAGAAGACCGTTTCATCTCAGAGATAACCACGAGATACTCAGTCTCAGTCCCGGGAACAACACCGGGAAAGATAATATCAAACAGAGATAACCCCGAGACATGCAGTTGCAGTTCCGGAGATAACCCCAGAAATGCTTGTTTCAAACCTACGCTATCAGCTCCAACACTCGGCGATAACCCCGAGGTACTCAGTCCCCAAGCCCGGAGATAACCCTGGGAAGTCAGGCACACCTCAGAGACAACCCTGAGGATGGTCAACACTTGCAGAAGTCGAATCTCAGAGATAACCCTTAGCAACGACTGCTAAAAATAATTCAAATCGGCGATAACCCCGATGAGGGGCAGAATCGTCCTTTTGCCATCCCAATCCCATTGCACCATCTCAAAAAACATCTCAACATCCATTCTACACAGAAATGTCCTACAAGAACCAAAGAGCTCCAATCCCGAGTGACTACTGCACAAGACAGCACACCAGATAGAATTTGAAGCTTGAAGACCAAGGGCATGGTCCCATCTTCCTGACTTCGTACAACCTCTAATCCCATGTCATTGTGTAACTCTTGATAACAACATGATGTAAAAGGTCTTATACACCTCGATCGGATGCCCGGATTGAAGTTCTGAAAGTTCAAGCGGACAACACGTTGCATGTGTGCACGTACTTCGAGACGGTAGGACCCGCAGAACCCAAGGCACCCTCGGGCAGCCACAGGTGCATCTGCAGCTGTCGTAGGTAAATCTGCGGCTCCCCCCCTCTATAAATAGAGGGCTTGGGGCAGCCATTTTGCATAGAGAAAAGGCGAGGAAGCCATGTCCAATTTGCGCTTTACACACTAAAAACAGAGTGCTTTCTCATTTTAAACCATTGTGAGCTTCTATATTGCTATATTTTTATCGGCGGGAGCCAAGTGTTCATCCATTTAAAGTCATTGAAGTCTTCTTTGGCAGTCCACTGTAAGCCTTCTTACACTTTTTAAAGCCTTTCTCCACTCACTGCACACACAATTCTTCACGTTGAGAGTCGTATGGCGTTTATGCTGCTTGGGACTTGATGCATGGCTTTTATTTCATTATATATATATATATATATATATATATATATATATATATATATATATATATATATATATATGGACTAACATTATTGAAGTTATGCCTCGATTGAGCCTAGACTCACGTCCCGAGAGCATTTATTTGCTTTTACATATACACTTATATATATGAGCTGCTTGTGAACTCATTCTCGATGAGCCCAGATTTTACATCCTATGCGTTTACTACTTTATATATATATATATATATATATATATATATATATATATATATATATCGAAATCATTTGAAATGATAAAACCGAAATAGATCAATTTATATCTTGTGCGTTTACTGCTTATATATATATATATATATATATATATATATATATATATACACATTTCGTCCCACCTGGAGTTTTCTTCATGTCGGTTGATCGTTTTTACTACTTTCTTTACATTTTGTCCCACCTGGAGTTTACTTCATGGCGGTTGATTGTTTTTTATAACTTTATTTACATTTCTGATCCCCCATGGAGGTGTTTTGTTGTTGTTGATCATGTCTCTCTATATATATTTATCGCTTTTATATATTTATATTTTCGATCCACCATGGAGGTGCTTCGTGGTGGTTGATCATATTTGTATATTTATATTTACAACTTTTATATATATAACTATTTACACCTTTCATACAAACTGCTACATCTTGTGAGCCTAGGAATCATGTGATCATAGATTCAGTCTACTGAATCTAGATTCGGTTCCCGTGATGGACATTTTTAGCTGTACACGACTTGTAAATTATTCGCGATGTTTGAATTTCCTTAGACGGCTCTCACGCCCACAAGGGAATTTGGCACTGCTATGCACATTATTTTCTCAGAGATGCTTCGCATCTCGAAAATAAAAGCAATCAAGCTGAACAAATAATAAAATGGAAGTATCAAAGGCCTCAATTACTATTGAGCACAACAGTTTGAAAAAACATATTTTTACAAAACATCACTGCTATATCTTGTTAAAACTGAATTTAATACAAAATTCAAACCCTTTGTATATAGGTGCGAACGAGGTATAATACTACTTCTAAATAATTACACATTGATCCACACATACACATTCATATAATAGTTTAATTGAAAAGTGGCGGTCACCGTGGTAACATGGATGTCGGGGGTGCCTAACACCTTCCCTCCACATAACCAAGTCCCCAGACCCTAACGAATCTCGGTTTTATAAACCCGTTAAGTAGTGTCACATCACTGGGTCAATGTGCAAATCTTTTCTCAGTTGTGTTGGTACAACCATTTAAAAAACCAACGAAGCTCTTCTTACGGTCAACCAGTAAACATATACATGTCGGACCTTTTCACAACTTATTTTTTCAAAGAAATCTCACCTAACATGAGAACACCAAAAAATAAGAACAAAAAAGGGACAAATAAAAATCCCGACGTCGATAGGTGGCGACTCTGCTGGGGATACAAATAAGAGGACTTAAGTCGGTATTACAAACTTTTCAAAACTGTTATATACTTGTGTGTGGATATTGCATTTACATTTGATGGATGTGTACGAATGCATATACTTACTGTACATAATGCTTTACACTATATCTACTTGTGATATTAGTGTTTCACACATGTCATCATTTTCATAAACGGTGAGACATGTTGTATGTGAATGTATGTTGTGTGGTTCCTCCTTCAGGAGGCTATCCTGTCGGTGATTGGTTACTGGTGTAACACCCCAGTCCCACATCGAAAGATAAGGGAAACATTTGTCTGTATATGAGAAATTAAGTAACTACCAATAGTACCTTCAAGTCATAACCTTTTGGGAGCCTGTAGTTGGCTAAGATAACCCAAGAAGATACTATTGGGCCAGTAGTTTGAGACCTTATTTTGATGGATTTGATTCGATTCAGACTTGGGATTTGACCCAAAATTTATTCTGAACTCGAGATTTGACCCGGGTGGTTTCTTATGGTATCAGAGCCGACTCTCGAAAGCTCGGGTCGGGTCATCCGATCGGGTTGCTGGAGGTGGGGACACGAAAGTTGGTGGTATTATCCCACAATGGAGAGAGAGACAAAGATCTGTGGGTCGTGTGTGTGATCGGTTCTGACGGGGACGTTGTAAGACCCCAACTTATTATAAATGAAATTGAATTTCTCTATTTATTATTTTGAAATAGTAAGGGTTGAATTGATTAATGTGGTTAGTTATGGGTAAAATGCGCAAATATTTCAAATAAACAAGTGGTTATAAAATATTCATTATTGTTGGGGAATATTGGTTTGGTCGTAGAATATTCTTCATGTCGGGGAATATTCGTACGACGGCGCAGCCTTTTGTGGGTCCCATAATGGAAAGCGATTGGATAAAGAAAACGACAAGTATGGGTTTTAAGAAATAACGGCGTAGTTGTTACCGTTAACACTGTTGGAATACCCGGTGGTTAAAACACAGTAATACACATTGTTGCACAGTAGCACACGGTATTGCACCAATTATTGATTCTTACATAAGATGGCACTACTCAATAATTGTTACAGTAATTACTGTTCAATATTTTATTTTATTGATTCAATAATTGCTACGTTGATATTTTATATTACTGTTGTTTCAATAATTGTCACTACATAGTATTTTCTATTATTGGAGCAATAATTCATATTATCTGAATAATATTATTAGATAACATTATTGGCAATGTCTAGAATGTTCTGTCTAAGGAGAGGTTTGGTCGCCTAATTGCGTGCCAGTAAGGAGAGATCCTTATTGGAAAGCCCCCTCTTTCCTAGGAATGGCCTGGTTGTCGATATTGTGATTCTGTAATATTATTTGTGAATAATTAATTATTGATTTATATGATGAGGAAAATATTCATTTTATGTGGATATAGATGGAGAACTTTTTTTTAATGTGACAATTGTTGAAAATTAATATTTTTTCTTTTTCTGATAAAATAATTCATTATATTATAATAATATAATAATGATGATATTTTTACAATGAATGTGTGATATATGAGTAAATGAGGAGGAAGAGTATTTTTGTTACAATAAATGTTAAAAACATGTTTTTCATGTTGGTGGACCCCATTTCTTGACTGAAATTTGATTATAGCCTATAAAATAGTCCGTATGTGGATTTCGGTCAATTTCTGTTTGGAATTTGGAAAAACTTTCTTCTACAAAGTTGTAGAGAATTGAATTTTCTATGGAATGGACATAAAATTTGAATTTTTTCGGATAAAAGGGCTATTTATTATGAATTATTGAAGTTACGAGTTTAGGAATAATTAATTTTTAAGTTTAAAATATTTTAATTCACAAAAATGTTTTTTGTGATGTAGGCTACTTGAGTGGGCGATATTTGACTAAAAAAGTGGGCGTAGGAAATTGATATATATATATATATATATATATATATATATATATATATATATATATATAAATTTTCTGCTTTGGTGTTCTAAGTAATTTCCTATAAATAGGGTGCTTAGGTTAGAATTGAAAATCACACTAGAAACTAAAGTTTTCTCTCTCTTTCTCTCCCTATATTATCGAGCGTATTCTTGTGAGTATTTTGATACTTTGAGTGTTGCTATACGGTGCTGTGACGAACAAGATTTTTGTAATTTAATTCTTAATATTTATTGAAGTAAATAAATATTTTTGATGATTTAATTATTAGATTAAATAATTAATTGATGCAGTTGTGGTAGATTAATTTAATTATATGTGTTACATTTATTAAATTAATGTGGAGAATTTTTATTATCGAAGTATGTCATTATGTGAGCTTATTGTATTAAAAGAAATATTTAATAAGCCTAATGTTATTTTAATTAATTTATTTATTAATTAGAGATTTCATAATTTGACATTATTTATTAATGAGAAATTTAATTATGTGACTATGTGAATTTATGAGAAATTATTATATTTTATTTAAAGTAAATTAAATAAAATATTGGATTTATTTTATAAGGAGTGTGACATTAGATAAACTATATGATAAAGCTTTATTAAATTAAAAGAGTTTTGAAATCTATTATACTAGCCAAACATGGCCTTAGTGGGAGTTATGGGCAGTTAACCCATGATGGAGTAATGACCATAATCTAGCGCATAAAATCGATTGCTATTATACGTATTCTCCTTTCATTATTGCTAAGTCTAGAAACTATTCATAGAAAGAAAATTAGAGAGAGTTTGTCAGAGAGAAATTGTGAGTCGGTGAAAGAGAATTGAGAGTGAGAAATCTAAGCCTACTAAATTATACTCTATAGGGTAATCTCTTCCTTCCCAATTTCTATTTTATGTCATTAAGTTTCATGTATATGGGTTTCAAAGTTTTTGGTTTAAACCTCTATAATTGGAATAGGAGTAATGATTATGGGTTGTGTATGTGTTATGACATAACACATCGTATTTAATTATATATATTATGTAAACCATATCATCAAATTCATGAAAACATGTCGTATATGATTGCTGCAAAATTACAGAGTTTGGGTTATGGCCATATGGCCTTATACGTGATTTTAGTATGTCAAACATAAATGTTTTCGTAAAATTTACACCCTTATTTTATTATGCATGTTGATAAGAAGAGACCAAACCTTAAATGAACAGATTCGGTGTTATAATGAATCCGTAGTGTTAATTTTCATGTTTTGTTTTCAAAACCTTCAAGAACATCAAGAACAGTGAAAAATTTCATGCTTTAATTCTGTAATTAAGTGTTTAAATTAGTTAAAGTCACTCTATAAATATTGGGTAATGATTATGTGTGAATTATATCATGTGGGTATGTCTAAATTCGTGTAGAAATTAAGAAATTGATAGAAATTGACATGTTCTGCGATTTTTCGTGACCTGCCATTTCTACAACTAATACGTACTGCATGCATGTGCACGGCTAGGCGCTTATTCCCATACAGCCATATGCCATCGATGTCGAGTATTGTACCATTGCCATTGCCATGCCATCATGTAATATGAAATAAAGAGTACAAAGTGTGTCGATTGGTAGCCATGACTCCTCTCTCGAAAATTTCAGAATGAATTATTTTCAAAATGTTAAGTCTAGCAATGTGTTAGTAACTTAATGTATTGAACATAAAAATATGTTAGAAGTATAATGAGATATTAGAATAGATACTTAACATGTAAATAACATAATTGCATGTGGATTGAATTATGAAATACATAAGTAGCTTATTATTCATGAAGTGTTATTATGTGACAATAAGTGTGATATTTGACTAAGTATAGTTATAACCAAAGTTTAGATAAAAGAATGAATTTATGATGGTTAATTATATTATAATTTAACTAGAGTTGTGAATGTAAATGATATGTAGGATTTAAATCAAAGAACGAGTTTAATTAAAAGTGTAATCTCATACATGAGGCAAGTTTCCTACCCTACTTGTTATCATTGTTCAAGTTTATTATTTACCTTGAGTAAATCCTCATTACTATTATTCAAGTTCGAATTGTTATATTAAAGATTTATTATTCTTTCAAAATATGAAATTGTTATACAATATTTGTTCTATTGTATACTTCTTGAGATTATTATTCAATTTGAATATCATTATTGTTGAACCTTGTTAGACTAGTGAACCTTATTGATTCGACTAGTCCATAGTTGATGAACGTTCTAAATTTCAGAACCCTTATTGAATTATCCAAACCAAACTTCCTTTGGTGCAGACTCGAATGTCAAATTGAGATGAACAACCTTGCAAAGGGATTTACTTATGTGTTAGCGTTAAGATATTGTTGCAAGATGGTAGTAAGGGTTGATCCCCCTAAGTATGAGTAGAAAGGTCCATAGTCTTATGACTGTTAAAGGATTCAAGTATAACCCTTGATAACCTAGGACATAGTTCAAGGTCTTTTGACCCTCAGAAATCTTTTGATTCTTATTATTCATTCTTGATTCAGAAGTTGAGGTTTTATTTCAGAAGTTATTATTTCTCTCGCATATTATTATTCATTGTTATATTGTTATACTTGTGGGCAATCGTGCTCACTCTTGCGTAATAATAACATTGCGATTAAACGAAAAGAAAGCGACCGAACCTTCCACTAGTAAAGGCAAGGGCAAGCTTAGCAAGTAATGAAGACCGATTATTTATGTGATGTAATTAGAATTGATGTTACTTATGACTTATTGTTTATATTTTTTCACAGATGTTTAAGGTTAGTTTAACCTGGGATTGCATTATTATTCGGATGTTGTAACCCTTAAGGGGAAGATTTTATTTCTATCTATTGCATGGTTTGCATTTATTATGGGTAGATAGATAGATGATATTTGTCTGATGAACACCAAATCCGTGGAATTGAAGTACCGTGGATTTGGGGTGTCACATGTTAGTATCAAAGTCATGGGTTATGAATCTTAGGTGGGGAACAACCTTAGGTAGTAGCCTTATAGAAAGAACATAGTGATGGAAAACTCTTATCGAGTTCTAGGAAATCAATTTTTGTAATTCATTAAAGATAATAAAAGACTTTATGTGCTTATGTGTTAAATTATGTGCTTACTAGTACGACTTAGTAACTAAAACTTAAAATTTTATTATCAGGATGTCGGACGTTGGAGGAACTAGTCGAGCACGGGGGAGGAGGAACCCCGAATACCTACAGTACCTACAGAGGAGGAGCCCAGAGACATTCATGTCATTAGGGAACAGTTGGTACAGAGGGAGTCATCTCCATTGATCACCGTTGTAGGTCAGGAGCATGAACCAGAGACAGATCCTGAGGAGGAATTTGACGAGGAAGCGGAAGAAGAGGAGTTTCCACAGCATTCCATCGATGCTGAGATGTACGACACATTATATCGATCGTAGTAATGGGATTACTGAGATGAGTCTGAGATCTGGTGAGCGAGCTATTATTCATTGAGACATTACTCTCGGCGAAGGACAGAGAGATTTCGACTCTGCACTCATGACTGGGAAATATAGAATGTGATTTGGTCCATGAGAAAGGTCAAACCGAAGATAAGACCGCAGAGATAGAAAAGTTGAAGAAGGATCTGAAATTGAGTTCAGAGAGGCTTGCCATAGCAGAGGAGGGCTGGGTAAGAGAGTCACGTCGTGTTGATCTTGTAGAAGAGGATGGTCGTGCAAAGAAGGTAAAGCTTGGAGAAACATACTCTACACTTAATCATGCAATGGATGAGGCCCAGGATCGAGTTTTGAGGTACCCCATCCAGTTCGAAGGACTTCCATCATACATGCTGGATCGCAGGATGATGTCTCGTATCATGGAAGAGGAGCGTGGCAAGGCTATTCAGCACCTTGATAGACAATGATATAATCTGTTTAATTATGTGAAAGACTTAGTTAGTTTTTTTTTATATGTAAATTCCGATATGTTTATGAACGAAGGAATATTTTAATATTTAAATCATGTGGATTCTTTATCTCAGGATGGTGGATGTAAATAGCAGTTATGCTATCGTTTGATGTAAAACTTTTAGTTTGAATTAAATATATTAAGTTGTTTGAAATGATGTGTTAAATGATTATATTAAATTGTTGAGTTAAGTCTTAACTATTTAGAGGATTTAATAGAGATTTAATAAGCATATATCTTTTTAACAGAAATATGCCGCCACGAAGAAGACAACAACGTCAACCAGCTCAGGAAGAGTTTACCAATAATAATAATAACGCGAATGCTAATCCTATTCAGCAATTGGTTAACTTGCTAGCTGGAGCAATGAATAATCAACTTCAAGCTCCACTAAATACTACGTTTAAAGATTTTAAGGCGGTGGGACCGCCATAATTTAAAGGTTCCATGAACCCGATCGAGGCTCAAACATGGGTTATGGAAATGGAGAAGGTTTTCGGCGTTGCTAGGGTTAGAAGACCGAAAAACCTCTTTTTGCAACATTTATCTTTGAAGTCTGAAAGCTAGCTATTGGTGGCAAGCAAACAAAGTTAAATGGAGGTGAAGGTGTAATTACTTGGGAGAGATTTAAAGAAATGTTTTTTGAGATGTACTTCCCAACTAGCTCACAGAACCAGATGGAGGTTCAATTTCTGGAATTGAAGCAGGGAAATATGAGCGTACCTGATTATGCGGCTAGATTCAACAAGTTAACGAGGTTCGCCCCATATCAAGTACACACGGACGTGAGAAAAGCCAGAAAATTCGAACAAGGACTAAAGCCTTGGGTATATAGTAAAGTATCAATGTTTTAGATAAACATATTTGCCGGAGTACTGGAAAAGTCCATCCTCGCTGAAGGTGGAAGCGATGCGGTGACCAAGTATAATCAAGAACAGAAGAAGAAGAAGAGTGAGAATGAAGGTAATAACAAGACTGGTTGGAGTAGCACTGGGGTAGTCATAATCAGAAGAGGAAGTGGACGGATAACTCGTCAGCTGGAAGTCAACAAGGAGGGCAAAAGAAGAAGATCGAAGCGTGCTCAAGCTGCGGAAAAACTCATTTGGGAGTTTGCATGAAAGGGAACCGAGTGTGCTACAATTGTGGTTAGGAAGGCCACATAGCACCAAACTGTCCAAACCCAAAGAAGGGTGCTTGTTTCACTTGTGGTTCGAAGGACCATCTGGCAAGAGACTGTCCTAAGAAGGGACCGGGAGGGTCAGGATCAGGAGGAAACTGGGGAAACAATAGTGGAAATACCTTAACTATCATGGGGCCAACCGCAACAAACCGACCGACCGCCATGACTTTCAACATGACGGTGCAGGATGTAGTTCAATCCCGTGATGTGGTGTCAGGTATCATTCTAATCAATAAAATTAATGCTTATGTTTTATTTGATTCGGGTGCTACTTGTTCCTTTATATCCGATGACTTTGCCAAGAATTTAGATTTGCCTAAGAATGAATTGGATTACCCTATGAACATAGAAATTGCGAATAGAGAAATAATCCTTGTTAAGTACCTACATAAGAACTGTAGAATGGATATTAAGGGTAATATCATGAACGTAGATTTTATCCCTATTCGACTTGGGGAATTTGACGTTATTTTGGGAATGGACTGGTTATTTAATTACGAGGCTGTAATTGATTGTCAAAAGAAGCGTATTAACCTTATGACCCCGTCAAAGGTTGTGTTTTATGGTAGCAACTCGCCTAGACAAGAGAGTTGTCTGACAATGATGCAGGCCAGGAAGTTGTTAAGACAAGGTTGTGTAGGATACTTAGCTTACATAGTCGACAGTCGGAAAGAGAATCCGAAGGTAGAAGAAATATCAATTGTGAAGGATTTCGTCGACGTATTTCCAGACGATTTTCCAGGACTTCCACCAGATAGAGCGGTAGACTTCGTGATCGATTTGGCGCCCGGAACTGCTCCAATATCGAAGGCATCATACCGAATGGCACTAGTAGAGATGAAAGAACTAATGGTTCAACTACAAGAATTGTTGGACAAGAAGTACATTCAACCGAGCGTATCGCTGATGGGAGCGCCAGTGTTGTTTGTTAAAAAGAAGGATGGATCGAAGCGGCTCTGCATTGACTACAGAGAACTGAATAAGGTCACGATTAAGAACAGATATCCATTATCGAGGATCGACGACCTGTTTGATTAATTGAAGGGAGTGAGATACTTTTCCAAGATAGACTTGAGAAGTGGTTATCATCAACTGAAGGTGAGGCCAGAGGATGTACCAAAAGATGTTGTTCGAGCGCGATATGGTCACTCTGAATTTTTTTGTAATGTCGTTTGGTCTTACGAATGCTCCTGCAGCATTTATGGGACTAATGAATGGTGTGTTCAAGCCGTTTTTGGATAAGTTCATAGTGGTATTTATTGATGACATTTTGGTTTATTCTAAAACCAAGGAAGAACATGAAGAGCATTTGAGATTAACATTAGAACTATTGAGAAGGGAAAGTTGTATGCCAAGTTTTCAAAATGCTCCTTCTTGAATTTTGGATTGAAATTTGTTTGGGACGGAGTACAATTTCTTGAAGTCACGTGATCGATAAAAATGGAATTTCATAGATCCATCTAAAGTCTTGGGCGTGTGATTAATCGGGATTAGCCAAGATTACGAGAAGGGATGTCAGGCCCACGACTTGGAAGTAAGAAAATTTTCTTGGATTTTATACCATCCATAGAAAAGCAAATGTTAAGTTATCGGCGCCTTAAGTAGAAAGGGTCGTGAGAAATTTATGATGTTGACGGATCAGGAGGAGCTAATTACAGAAATGGAGAAATTAGAGTTGGAAGTGAAGTATCCTATGGAGATTGCTGAGAAGCTATTTCAGATGCAATCTGGTACAACTCTACTAGATAAAGTAAAGAATGCGCAGCTTCAGGACGAAGAATGTAAAAAGGTGACAAAGAAGATATCTGAAGGAACTGAACCGAGATTTAAGATGGTTAAGGAAAGAATACTAAGATTTGAGAGTAGAATTTGGGTACCGCCAGTACAAGAGATTAAGGAAGATATTTTGAGCGAGGCTCATAGTTCACGATATTCGATTCACCCTAGTAGTACTAAAATGTACCAAGATATTCGACAACATTTCTGGTGGTCGAATTTAAAACGTGATGTTGCAGAATGTGTTGCCAAGTGTCTGACCTGTCAGAAAGTGAAGGCAGAACATCAAAGACCGAGTGGATTTCTACAACCGTTAGAGATCCCAGAATGGAAATGGGAACATATTACAATGGACTTCGTGGCTGGCCTTTCGACGACTCAGAAAGGCTATGACGCAGTATGGGTTATCGTTGACCGACTGACGAAATCCACACACTTCCTTCCGATAAAAATCAGATTCAACTTAGATCAGTTGGCGAGGTTATACGTAAAAGAGATTATTTCGAGGCACGGAGTTCCGGTGTCAATTGTTTCTGATAGAGATCCACGCTTCGCATTGAATTTCTAGAAACGTCTTCAGGAATGCATGGGTACGCAATTGCGAATGAGTACAACATACCACCCTCAAACAGACGGACATAGCGAAAGAACGATTCAAACATTAGAAGATATGCTAAGAGCATGTGTGATGGACTTTTAAAGGAAATTGGGATGATCACCTACCATTAGTAGAGTTCGGCTACAACAACAGTTACCACGCTAGTATTGGCATGCCGCCTTATGAAGCGTTATCTGGCGAAAAGTGCGAGAACTCGCTTTCTTTGGGATGAAGTTGGTGAAAGGCAATTGCTAGGGCCGAAATTAGTATATGAGCAGATGATCTTACGAAGAGCGAGATTTTTGTAATTTAATTTTAATATTTATTGAAGAATTAAATAAATATTTTTCGATGATTTAATTATTAGATTAAATAATTAATTGATGAAATTGTGGTAGATTAATTTAATTATATGTATTGAAGTTACATTTATTAAATTAATGTGGAGAATTAATTTATTATTCATTTATTAAATTAATGTATTTATGTGAGCTTATTGTATTAAAAGAAATATTTAATAAGCCTAATGTTATTTTAATTAATTTAATTATTAATTAGAGATTTAATAATTTGACATTATTTATTAATGAGAAATTTAATTATATGATTATGTGAATTTATGATAAATTATTATATTTTATTTAAAAATTAAATTAAATAAAATATTGGAATTATTTTATAAAGGAGTGTGACATTAATTAAACTATATGATAAAGCTTTATTAAATTAAAGGAGTTTTGAAATCTATTATAGCTAGCCAAACATGGCCTTAGTGGGAGTTATGGGCGATTAACCCGTGATGGAGTAACGGCGACCATAATCTTATCGATCGATCGATTATTATTATCGTATTCTCCTTTCATTATTGCTAAGTCTAGAAACTATTCACGGAGAAAAAATCGGAGAGTTTTGTCAAAGAGAAATTGTGAGTCGGTGAAAGAGAATTGAGAGTGAGGAATCTAAGCCTACTAAATTATACTCTACTCTGGGTAATCTCTTCCTTTCCAATTTCTATTTTATGTCATTAAGTTTCATGTATATGGGTTTTTAAGTTTTTGGTTTAAACCTCTGTAATTGGAATAGGAGTAATGATTATGGGTTGTGTATGTGTTATGACATAACACATCGTATTTAATTATATATATTATGTAAACCATATCATCAAATTCATGAAAACATGTATGTATATGATTCTTTGCAAAATTACGAGTTTGGGTTATGGCCATATGGCCTTATCGTGATTTTAGTATGTCAAACATAAATGTTTTTAAGTAAAATTTACACCCTTATTTTATTATGCATGTTGATAAGAAGAGACCAAACCTTAAGCGAGCAGATTGATTGTTATAATGAATCCATAGTGTTAATTTTCATGTTTTGTTTTCAAAACCTTCAAGAACATCAAAACGTTGAAAATTTCATGCTTTAATTACGTAATTAAGTGTTTAAATTAGTTAAAGTCACTCTATAAATGTTGGGTAATGATTATGTGTGAATTATATCATGTGGGTATGTCTAAATTAGTGTAGAAATTAAGAAATTGATAGAAATTGGCATGTTACTGCGATTTTTATGAATTGCCATTTACTACTGAATGGTATGTAATGCAGCATTATGCCATACTACTATTATTTCATGTTCATGTCATGCATACATGTCTCGATCATGATGCATGACATGACATACGGCCATAGCTGACATCATACATTGCAAATGTAGAAAAAGAAGTGTGTCGGTGGCGTACATGGCTCTCTCTCTAGAAAGTTCAGGAATGAATTATTTTCAAAATGTTAAGTCTAGCAATGTGTTAGTAACTTAATGTAATGAACATAAAAATATGTTAGAAGTATAATAAGATGTTAAAATAGATGATTAACATGTAAATAACATAATTGCATGTGGATTGAATTATTGAATACATAATTAACTTATTATTTGTGAAGTGTAAATTATGTGACAATAAGTGTGATAAATTGACTAAGTATAGTCATAATCAAAGTTAGACAAAGAATGAATAAATGTTGATGATTAGTATGTTATAATCTAACTAGTATTATGAATGTAAATGATATGTAGGATTTAAATCAAAGAACGAGTTTAATTAAAGTGTAATCTCTGCGACAGGCAAGTTTCCTACCCTACTTGTTATCATTGTTCAAGTTTATTATTTACCTTGAGTAAATTCTCATTACTATTATTCAAGTTCGAATTGTTATATTAAAGATTTATTATCCTTTCAAAATATGAAATTGTTATACAATATTTGTTCTATTGTATACTTCTTGAGATTATTATTCAATTTGAATATCATTATTGTTGAACCTTGTTAGACTAGTGAACCTTATTGATTCGACTAGTCCATAGTTGATGAAACGTTCTAAATTTGAACCCTTATTGAATTATCAAACCAAACTTCCTTTGAGTGCGGACTCGAATGTCAAATGAGATGAACAACCCTACGAAAGGGATTTACTTATCGTTAAGCGTTAAGATATTATTGCGCGATGTGGTACTAAGGTTGATCCCCTAAGTACAGTAGAAAGGTCCATAGTCTTATATTTATTAAAGGTTTCAAGTATAACCCTTGATAACCTAGGACATAGTTCAAGGTCTTATGACCCTCGAAATCTTTTGATTCTTGTTATTCATTCTTGATTCAAAAGTTGAG
Source organism: Panax ginseng (assembly GCA_020205605.1). Taxonomy (NCBI): domain Eukaryota; kingdom Viridiplantae; phylum Streptophyta; class Magnoliopsida; order Apiales; family Araliaceae; genus Panax; species Panax ginseng. The sequence goes on along the minus strand of CM035136.1, from coordinate 99,475,175 downwards.
CTTTTATTTGAAAGTTATTATTTCTCTCGTGTTATTATTCATTGTTATATTGTTATACTTGTGGGCAATCGTGCTCACTCTTGCGTAATAATAACATTGCGATTAAAACGAAAAAAAGCGACGAACCTTCCACTAGTAAAGGCAAGGGCAAGCTTAGCAAGTAATGAAGATTGTTGATTATTTATGTGATGTAATTAGAATTGATGTTACTTAAGACTTATTGTTTATATTTTCATACGATGTTTAAGGTTAGTTTAACACAGGATTGTATTATTATTAGGATGTTGTAACCCTTAAGGGAAGATTTTATTTCTATCTATTGCATGGTTTGCATTTATTATGGGTAGATAGATAGATGATATTTGTCTGATGAACACCAAATCCAGTGGAATTGAAGTACGGTTTGGGGTGTCCTGAGTTAGTATCAAAGTTGTGAGTTATGAACCTTAGGTGGGGAACAACCTTAGGTAGTAGCCTTATAGAAAGAACATAGTGATGGAAAACTCTTATCGAGTTCTAGGAAATGAATTTTTGTAATTCATTAAAGATAATAAAAGACTTTATGTGCTTATGTGTTAAATTATGTGCTCACTAGTGCGACTTAGTAACTAAAACTCAAAATTTTGTTGTCGGGATGTCGGCGTTGGAGGAACTAGTCGAGCGGGGGAGGAGGAGGAACCCAGTACCTACGATACCTCTGAGGAGGAGCCCGAGACATTCATGTCGTTAGGGAGCGATTTAGTGCGAGAGAGTCATCTCCATTGATCACCGTTGTTGGTCGGGAGCATGAACACAGAGGCGATCCTGAGGAGGATCTGAGGAGGAATTTGACGAGGAAGAAGAAGAGGAGTTTCCACGGCATTCCATCGATCTTTGAGATGTACGACACATTATCTGACCAAGTAATGCGATGGAGTTACGAGATGAGTCTGAGATCTCGGTGGCGAGCTATTATTCATGATTACTCTCGAGCGAAGGAGAGAGATTTCGACTCTTCACTCACGGTTGGGAAATGTAGAATGGGATTTGGTCCATGAGAAAGGTCAAACCAAGAAGATAAGGCCAGCGAGATAGAAAAGTTGAAGAAGGATCGAAAGAGAGTTCGGAGAGGCTTGCCATAGCGAGAGGAGGGTTTGGGTAAGAGAGTCGTCGTCTTGATCTTGCGAAGAGGATGGTCGTGCGTGCAAAGAAAAAAAGCTTGGAGAGACATACTCTACACTTAATCATGCGATGGATGAGGCCCAGGATCGAGTTTTGAGGTACCCCATCCGATTCGAAGGACTTCCATCGTACATCTTTGGATCGCAGGACGATGTCTCGTATCATGGAAGAGGAGCATGGCAAGGCTATTCGACACCTTGACGGACAGTGATATAATCTGTTTAATTATGTGAAAGACTTAGTTAGTTTTTTTATATGTAAATTTCGATATGTTTATGAACGAAGGAATATTTTAATATTTAAATCATGTGGATTCTTTATCTCAGGATGGTGGATGTAAATAGCAGTTATGCTATCGTTTGATGTAAAACTTTTAGTTTGAATTAAATATATTAAGTTGTTTGAGATGATGTGTTAAATGATTATATTAAATTGTTGAGTTAAGTCTTAACTATTTAGAGAATTTAATAGAATTTAATAAGCATATATTATTTTAACGAAATATGCCGCCCTAGAAGAAGACAACAACGTCAACCCATTTCGGAAGAGTCTACAAATAACAATAATAATGCCAATGCTAATCCCGTTCGTGCGAATTGGTTAACTTCTTCTTGTTGGAGCAATGAATAATCAACCTCAAGCTCCACCAAATACTACGTTTAAAGATTTCAAAGGCGGTGGGACCGCTTGAAATTTAAAGTTCCATGAACCCGATCGAGGCTCAAACGTGGGTTATGGAAATGGAGAAGGTTTTTCGACGTTGCTAGGGTTAGAAGACGAAGACCAGCTTTTGCAACATTTATCTTTGAAGTCTGAAGCTAGCTATTGGTGGCAAGCAAACAAAGTTAAATGGAGGTGAAGGTGTAATTACTTGGGAGAGATTTAAAGAAATGTTTTTGAGATGTACTTCCCAACGACTCACGAACCGATGGAGAGTTCAATTTACGAATTGAAGCGAGGAAATATGGCGTACTGATTATGCGGCTAGATTCAACGAGTTAGCGAGGTTTCCCGTATCAAGTACCTGCAGACGAGAGAAAAAGCGAAAAGATTTGAACAAGGACTAAAGCCTTGGGTATATAGTAAAATATCAATGTTTGAGATAAACACATTTCTTTGAGTCTTTGAAAAAGGCCATCCTCATTTGAAGGTGGAAGCGATCACGGTGACCAAGTATAATCAAGATCGAAGAAGAAGAAGAGTGAAGGTGAAGGTAATAACAAGGTTAGTGGAAGTAGCACTAGGGGTGGAAATTTAATCGAAGAAGAAAAGTGGAATGATAACTCATCATCGGGGGAATCAACAAGGAGGCGAAGAAGAAGAATCGAAAGCATGCTCAAACTGCGGAAAAAGCTCATTTGGGAGTTTGTATGAAAGGAAAAAGAGTGTGCTACAATTGTGGTCGGGAAGGCCACATAGCACCAAACTATCCAAACCCAAAAGAAGGGTGCTTGTTTTCACTTGTGGTTGAAGGACCATCTGGCAAGACTATCCTAAGAAGGGATCGGGAGAGGTCGGGGATCGGGAGAAAGCGGGAAACAACGGTGGAAATGCCTTAACTATCACCGGACCAACCGCAACAAAGCCAATGCCTAGCGCGGGACTTTCAACATGATGGTGCGGGGATGCGATTCAATCTCGTGATGTGGTGTCGGTATCATTCCGATCAATAAAATTAATGCTTATGTTTTATTTGATTAAGGTGCTACTTGTTCCTTTATATCAGATGACTTTGCCAAGAATTTAGATTTGCCTAAGAATGAATTGGATTACCCCATGAACATAGAAATTGTGAATAGAGAAATAATCCTGTTAAAATACGTACATAAGAAGCGTAGAGTGGATATTAAGGGTAATATCATGAGCGTAGATCTTATCCTATTATTCGACTTGGGGAATTTGACGTTATTTTGGGAATGGATGGTTATTCAATTACGGGGGTATGTAATTGATTGCCAAAAAAGCGTATTAACCTTATGACCCGTCGAAGGTTGTGTTTTATGGTAGCAAGTCGCTAGACAAGCGAGTTGTCGATGATGATCATGAGCCGGAAAGTTATTAAAACAAGGCATGTGTAGGATACTTAGCTTACATAGTCGACGATCGAAAGAGAATCAGAAGGTAGAAGAAATACTGATTGTGAAGGACTTGGTCGATGTATTTCAGACGATTTGCGGGGACTTCCACCATATAGAGGTAGATTTTGTGATCGATTTGGCGCCGGCGAACTGCTCTCAATATCGAAGGCACCATACTAAATGGCACCGATGAGAGATGAAAGAACTAATGGTACAACTACAAAATTGTTGGACAAGAAGTACATTCAATAGCGTATATATCGTGGGGAGAACCGGGGTGTTATTTGTGAAAAAGAAGGATGGATCGATGCGGCTCTGCATTGACTCTGAGAGAACTGAATAAGGTCACGATTAAAACAGATATCCATTACTGGGGATCGATGACTGTTTGATCAATTGAAGGGAACGAGATACTTTTCAAGATAGACTTGAGAAGCGGTTATCATCAAGCTGAAGGTGAGGCGAGAGGATGTACCGAAGACAGCGTTCAGAATGCGATATGGTCACTATGAATTTTTAGTAATGTCGTTTGGTCTTACGAATGCTCCTGCAGCATTTATGGGACTAATGAATGGTGTGTTCAAGCCATTTTTGGACAAGTTTGTAGTGGTATTTATAGATGATATTTTGGTTTATTCGAAAACCAAGGAAGAACACGAAGAGCATTTGAGATTAACATTGGAAGTATTGAGAAGGGAAAAGTTGTATGCGAGTTTTTGAAATGCGAATTTTGGATTGAGCGAGTACAATTTCTTGGTCACGTGATCGATAAAAATGGAATTTGGTAGATCCATCTAAAGTCGAAGCCGTGATTAATTGGGATCAATAGAGGCAGCCGTCGGAAGTAAGAAGTTTTCTTGGATTGGCGGGATATTATAGAAGGTTCATACAAGACTTTTCCAAGATCGCAACTCAGATTAATTGAATTTAACTCGAAAAATTGTGAAATTTGTTTGGATGGGATAAGTGTGAGGAAAGTTTTCAAGAATTGAAGAAGAGGTTGAGTCTGACCCTTTGTGTTATCTCTTAGGATGATCTGAGAAATTTTGTTGTTTATAGTGATGCGTCGCATAAAGGACTTGGTACGTGTCTTTGATGCAAAAGCAGCAAAGTCATTGCGTATGCATCCACGACAATTGAAGAAGGATTGACGAGAAGGGATATCAGACCCATGACTTGGAGTTAAATTGCGATTGTTTTTGCTTTGAAAATTTGGAGGCACTATCTCTACGGGAGAAGTGTGAAATATATCTGGACCATAAAAGTGCAAAATATATTTTACATAGAAGGATTTGAATATCGTCGAAAGAAGATGGTTGGAATTAATTAAGGATTACATTTGTGAGATTTTATACCATCAAGATAAAGCAAATGTGGTTCTTAGGCGCCTTAAGTAGAAAGGTCGTGAGAAATTGATGATGTTATTTGCTTAAGGGAGGAGCTAATTGCAAAAATGGAAAAATTAGAGTTGGAAGTGAAGTATCCTATGGAGATTGATGAGAAGCTATTTCAGATGCAATCTGGTACAACTCTACTAGATAAAGTAAAGAAGGCTCGACTTGGGGACGAAGAATGTAAAAAAAGGTGACAAAGAAGATATCTGAAGGAACTGAGCAAGATTTAAGATGGATAAGGAAGGAATCTTTGAGATTTGAGAGTAGAATTTGGGTACCACCCGATCTGAGAGATTAAGGAAGATATTTTGAGCGAGGCTCATAGTTCACGATATTCGATTCACCTGGTAGTACCAAAATGTACCAAGATCTTGACAACATTTTGGTGGTGGAATTTGAAACGAGATGTTGCGAGAATGTGTTGCCAAGTGTCTTACACATCGAGAAAGTGAAAGCGAACATCAAGAGACCAGTGGATTGCTACAACCGTTTAGAGATCCCGAATGGAAATGGGAACATATTACAATGGACTTACGTGGTTGGCCTTAGACGACTCGGAAAAGGCTGACCTTGATATGGGTTATCGTTGACCGGTGACGAAATCCACACACTTTCCTTCCGATCAAAATCAGATTCAACTTAGATCGGTTAGCGAGGTTATCGTAAAAAGAGATTGTTTGAGGCACGGAGTTAAATTGTCAATTGTTTACGATAGAGATCCGCGCTTCACATTGAATTTACGGAAACGTCTTGAGGAATGCATGGGTACGCAATTGCGAATGAGTACAACATACCACCCTCGAAGCAGAATGACGAGAAGCGAAAGAATGATTTCGGACATTAGAAGATATGCTAAGAGCACATGTGATGGACTTTAAAGGAAATTGGGATGATCACCTACTAGTTAGTAGAGTTTGGCTACAACAACGATTTACCACGCTAGTATTGGCATGCATGCCTTATGAAGCGTTATCACGAAGAAAAGTGCGAAACTCCACTTTTCTTGGGATGAAGTTGGTGAAAGACAATTGCTAGGGCGAAATTGGTACAACGACATCAAAAATAGTCAAAGTTATCCGAGCACGGTAGTAGCGACTCAAGATAAAGACGAAGAAATCGTTGATCCACATCGTAAAAATATCAAATTTGAATCGGTAGTTATGTTTTCTTGAAGGTCTCTCCTTGGAAGGAAAGATCGAGTTTGGAAAGAAAGGGAAATTGAGCCCAAGATTCATTGGACCATTTGAAATCTTGAGAAAGAATCGGAGAAGTTAAATCTGAGGTAGCCCTACCTCCATCACTCGAGAATGTCCATAACGTCTTCCATGTTTACGTATTACGACCCTACAAAACCCGATTACAAGCATGTAATTGAATCTGAACCCCTACATTTTGAAAAAGACTTATCTTACGAAGAAATTCTGTTCAAATTGTCGATGAGAAAAGAACAAGTTCTCGAAAAAAAAAAGTAATACCTTACATTAAGGTAATTTGGAGGAACCACAACGCTGAAAAAAGCTACGTGGGAACTCGAAGAGAATATGATGAAGAATTACCCTCATTTATTTACTTAATTATGTATAGCGATTACGGGGACAAAATCTTTGTAAGGGGGAGAATGTAGCGAGGTTGAATTTATTGAGTCGTGATTACGGGGACGAGAATCCTTTTAAGGGGAAAAGATGTGATGAGCGAGATTTTTGTAATTTAATTTTAATATTTATTGAATTAAATAAATATTTTCGATGATTTAATTATTAGATTAAATAATTAATTGATGAAATTGTGGTAGATTAATTTAATTATATGTGTTACATTTATTAAATTAATGTGGAAAATTTTATTATCGAGTATGTATTATGTGAGCTTATTGTATTAAAAGAAATATTTAATAAGCCTAATGTTATTTTAATTAATTTAATTATTAATTAGAGATTTAATAATTTGATATTATTAATTAATGAGAAAATTAATTATATGATTATGTGAATTTATGATAAATTATTATATTTAATTTAAAGTAAATTAAATAAGATATTGGATTTATTTTATAAGGAGTGTGACATTAATTAAACTATATGATAAAGCTTTATTAAATTAAAGGAGTTTTGAAATCTATTATGCTAGCCAAACATGGCCTTAGTGGGAGTTATGGGCAGTTAACCCATGATGGGTAACTGACCATATAATCTCTGTCGATCGATTCTTTATTATTATCATATTCTCCTTTCATTATTGCTAAGTCTAGAAACTATTCACAGAGAGAAAATCAGAGAGAGTTTGTCAGAGAGAAATTGTGAGTCGGTGAAAGAGAATTGAGAGTGAGGAATCTAAGCCTACTAAATTATACTCTACAGGGTAATCTCTTCCTTCCCAATTTCTATTTTACGTCATTAAGTTTCATATATATGGGTTTCAAAGTTTTTGGTTTAAACCTCTATAATTGGAATAGGAGTAATGATTATGGGTTGTGTATGTGTTATGACATAACACATCGTATTTAATTATATATATTATGTAAACCATATCATCAAATTCATGAAAACATATAAGTATATGATTCTTTACAAAAATTACGAGTTTGGGTTATGGCCATATGGCCTTATCGTGATTTTAGTATGTCAAACATAAATGTTTTCATAAAATTTACACCCTTATTTTATTATGCATGTTGATACGAAGAGACCAAACCTTAAACGAACGGATTGGTGTTATATCGAATCCGTAGTGTTAATTTTCATGTTTTGTTTTCAAAACCTTCATGAACATCAAAACGGTGAAAAATTTCATGCTTTAATTCTGTAATTAAGTGTTTAAATTAGTTAAAGTCACTCTATAAATGTTGGGTAATGATTATGTGTGAATTATATCATGTGGGTATGTCTAAATTTGTGTAGAAATTAAGAAATTGATAGAAATTGGCATGTTACTGCGATTTTTCATGACGCCCATTCTACTACTAATCTGTATGCTACCATGTACATGTGCCTATTTCATTTGTATTATTTGCCATGCCTTATTTCCATGTATGCCATACTCCATGTGTGTAAGCGCCATGTCTCGAGCCACAAAGACACCACGCAAGAACGCTAAGAGTCCATATGATGTATGTAATAATAGTATAAAGTGTGTGTCATGTGTATGCCATTCATCTCTCTCAAAAAGTTCGAGAATGAATTATTTTCAAAATGTTAAGTCTAGCAATGTGTTAGTAACTTAATGTAATGAACATAAAAATATGTTAGAAGTATAATAAGATGTTAAAATAGATGATTAACATATAAATAACATAATTGCATGTGGATTGAATTATTGAATACATAATTAACTTATTATTTGTGAAGTGTAAATTATGTGACAATGAGTGTGATAAATTGACTAAGTATAGTCATAATCAAAGTTAGACAAAGAGAATAAATTTATGATGATTAGTTATATTATAATTGGTAGGTTTATGAATGTAAATGATATGTAGGATTTAAATCAAAGAAGCGAGTTTAATTAAAGTGTAATCTACTTACGAGGCAAGTTTCCTACCCTACTTGTTATCATTGTTCAAGTTTATTATTTACCTTGAGTAAATTCCTCATTACTATTATTCAAGTTCGAATTGTTATATTAAAGATTTATTATCCTTTCAAAATATGAAATTGTTATACAATATTTGTTCTATTGTATACTTCTTGAGATTATTATTCAATTTGAATATCATTATTGTTGAACCTTGTTAGACTAGTGAACCTTATTGATTCGACTAGTCCATAGTTGATGAAACGTTCTAAATTTGAACCCTTATTGAATTATCAAACCAAACTTCCTTTAGTGCGGACTCGAATGTCAAACTGAGATGAACAACCTACGAAAGGATTTACTTATGTGTTAGCGTTAAGATATTGTGCCGCGATATGGTACTAAGGGGTGATCCCCCCTAAATGCAGTAGAAAGGTCCATAGTCTTATGATATTATTAAAGGTTTCAAGTATAACCCTTGATAACCTAGGACATAGTTCAAGGTCTTATGACCCTCGAAAATCTTTTGATTCTTGTTATTCATTCTTGATTCAAAAGTTGAGCTTTTATTTGAAGTTATTATTTCTCTCGCATGTTATTATTCATTGTTATATTGTTATACTTGTGGGCAATCGTGCTCACTCTTGCGTAATAATAACATTGCGATTAAAACGAAAAAAGCGACGAACCTTCCACTAGTAAAAAGGCAAGGGCAAGCTTAGCAAGTAATGAAGATTATTATTTATGTGATGTAATTAATTAGAATTGATGTTACTTAAGACTTATTGTTTATATTTATTATTATTCGGATGTTTAAGGTTAGTTTAACTTCTACACAGGATTGTATTATTATTAGGATGTTGTAACCCTTAAGGGAAGATTTTATTTCTATCTATTGCATGGTTTGCATTTATTATGGGTAGATAGATAGATGATATTTTTTCTTCATATCATTATGAACACCAAATCTTTTTGTGGAATTGAAGTACACGGATTTGGGGTGTCTTTCGATGAATATCTTTGGTCATAGTGCAAAGATGAACAAGTGTTTAGATGAACATGACCAACTGGTGAATATCTTTGGCCTGTAGTGCAAAGATGAATATTTAATTCCAGATATATATTGATTTATGTTACAGGGATAAAATATTGACGATGGACTTTTAAATTCATATATAGAAGATAGTAGATTTTATTCTCTACTTAACTCTTCTAATGAATTATTATTTCCGCTGCGAATATGATTTAAAAACTGGTTGTCTATTGTATTCTATTAGATTTTTCCCTGTTGAAGACTAACGATAATTTGTTCTATATTATCTTAGTCATAATGTTCTTTACTGGGCTAGTTGAGCTCACCCTTTTCCTTTTTGTTCCATTTATCTTCTCAGGAGGCGAGAATGTATCGAGTACTAGTCGGGGTGTGGAATGATGGTTCTAGAAGTTGTTTTAGTAGTCCTCACTATTTTGTAAAATAGTGTATCAATAATTGTAATGAGGACTTATTTGAGTGTGGATATTGTCTAGATGACAATATTTGTATTTAAACTCACAGTTTAAGTGTTGGCATATTTTGCAAGACAGTTGTATTAATAAAGTTGTAGTTGTTTCTGTACCATGTATTTGGCGACTCAGAACGGGTGTTGTATACCTATTTTGGGGGCGTCACAGACGTCACAAATTTAAGTGGGGGAGTTTGTAACACCCCAGTCCCACATCGAAAGATAGGGGAAAATTTTTTCTGTATATGAGGAATTAAGTAACTACCAATAGTACCTTCAAGTCATGACCTTTTGGGAGCCTGTGGTGGGCTAAGATGACCCAAGAAGATACTATTGGGCCAATAGTTTGAGGCCTTATTTTGATGGATTTGATTCTATTCGGACTTGGGATTTGACCCGAGATTTATTCCGGACTCGGGATTTGACCCGGGTTGTTTCAACTGGACTCGTAGGAAGACTAATTCCAACGAGGCTCAGGAAAGGCACCACCCAAATTCGCTCTAGTTGAAAGACCGGATTAGCTTCCCGCCGAGTAAATTACGATTATTTGGGAACCTTCATGCCAAAAAGCCGTGAGAGTAGCCTAGGATAGGTCAGCCTCTGATAAACCAAATGCGGAGGAAAGTTTCTTCATGCCTTCCCTTTTCAAATTACTCGTAATCTCAATTACTTATAATTTCATTCCATATTGATCTCTATATAATGGGAAATATGAAGAAATATGTGTACACACATATTTACAAATATTAACATGATATCTTGTATTACAAACAGCTAACCTCCATTTTGTAGGATAATACTCCTAAAATAGATACATCATATAACATGTAAACATTTTTACATTCCCTGAAACTAAACTATATTAGTTTTCACAGGGAAACAATCAGACCTATTACCCGTTCAAAGTCCAAAAAGGCCACGAGCCTATAGCCAATTATGTCTTCATCTGACCAGGCTAATCTTTATCCGGTCTCCCGCGAAGAATTTGATGGATTAAGTAAACAAATCACAGATTTGGCTATTCTGCTTACAGAACTACACCAGTCTACTCAGGGTACGAGGATACCCGTACATAATGAATCCTTTGCACATGGAGGAACCCAAGGTGCGGACAAAGAAGCTCTCGTATCAGATTCTCAGTTGGATAAAACCAACAAAATTCATGATACCACCCATCTTAAAGAAGATCTAGACACCGGTGATATCAGAAAGAAAGTCCTTCAAATGGAAGAGAGCATCCATTCTATCAAAGGGATTGGAGCATATGGGAGTGTTTCATGTGCTGACCTTTGTATATTCCCTGGTGTGCATTATCCAGAGAAGTTCAAGACTCTTGACTTTGAAAATTATGATGAGTTAGGAGACCCTTACACACATTTGAAGGTATTCATTGGAGAACTCGGATCTTATGCCGAGGACGAGAAGCTCAGAATGCAGCTGTTCCAGAAAAGCCTGACTGGAGAAGCCCGATCGTGGTATACCAGATTAGATAATTCAAAGATCCATAGTTGGGAGGAGATAGCTCATGCATTCATCTGTTAGTACAACTTCCAATCCTAGATGGCCCCTGACCGGTACCAAATTACTAAAGACAAGAAACAAACCAATGATTCTTTCAGAGAGTATGCTCAAAGGTGGAGGTGCCTTACTGCTCAAGTTGTTCCCTTTATGAATGAGTCAGAGATGGTGATGACCTTCACAGACATATAAGAAGCTCCTTTCTATGAGAGGGTTTTATCTTGTATTGGCAAACCATTCTCTGAAATGATTAAACATGGGGAAATGGCTGAGATGGGACTGAAGTCAGGAAAGATTCAAGACCTAGCTACCCTTAAAGTTGTTGCTGAACACATCCAGTCTGCAAATTATGGAAACAACCCCCAGAGGGTCCATAAAAAGAAACATGAGGATGTTTCCTTGATACTACAAGGTCAGAAAGGTAGTTAGAATATGCCTATCTAGAGGAGAAATTATTCCCCCTTTCAAGCACAACCTTCAAACCTTTCATTACCAAAGGGTGGAGAAGTCAGACGCATTCGAGTGTTCACACCCCTAGGGGAATCACTCGAGAATATTAAGCGCCCAATTCAAGTGTCCAATCAAACAAGGATAGCCGAACTAGGATATTATTCCAATTCCAGTCACAGGAATCCTCATAAGCACAAACAGATTCCTTCAGCTTCAGCCACACAGCGATTATGTCCACCTATAAATCCTGAGCTTACACAGTCTCCAGTAAAGGTGCCAGCCCATGTAATGGCTATGTTATTTCCCGAGCCGATAATGGTCAAAAGAAAAAGAGGTTCTGGTTCCTAATCCCAGAGTGGAAGAAGAGGAATGGAGACGTAAACAAGACATCACCAGAATGATGGCAAACGTACGCATCATTGTCCATGATGAACATACAAACATATACACGCCAGACGATGATTGCCCAGATGTTATGGTCATCATTCGGGAAAAAGGAGGAAGATGACAACCCCTCCATCACTGCAGTCCATCAGGACTTCACCCTTGACAATTGGAGCATCACTCCTTTTATTGGTCGACAAGGGTAAAATAGGCAGAAACTCCTTATGCCCTGTAGATAATAATAACTGCTTACTTTTCTGTACAATATTAGCAGTTATTTTGTCAGTACATGCTAACACTTTGTATGATTGAACAGTTTAATATTTATTAAGTGAAAGCATATTTTTGTTTCAGGACTTTGAATTTAGATGTGCCTATATTTGCTGATAAGGTGCCTTTTCTCCACAAGGATTGTAACTTTGATGAAAAGTTGGACTCAGACTTGATGGAAATACAAGACGACATTGAGATACCTCAGGAGATCAAAGAATGGGTCAAAGACAAACCCAAACCCTACCTTGATCAAACCACTTCCTTCAATCTCAGAACCTTAGAAAACCCTAAGCTAATCCTGATTGGTTCAGACCTCACTCCAAACCAAAGGAATGACATGGCTACATTATTAACCCAATTCCAGGATGTGTTTGCATGGTCTCATGAAGACATGGTGGGTTTGTCCACTAACATCGTCATTCATCGCCTCCCCATCAAAGAGGGATACAAGTTAATCAGGCAGAAGCTCAGGCGATTAAAACCTAAGTGGAGTTTTAAGGTTAAAGAGGAAATTGTGAAATAATTTCAAGCATGCATCATCACGGTGTCCATATACCCTGAGTGGCTATCTAACATAGTCCCCGTGCCTAAAACAAGAGGGAAGGTGCTAGTTTGCATGGATTACCGGGATCTGAATAACGCTTTCCTTAAGGATAGCTTTCCCGTGCCATTTATCCACATTCTCATTGACAATACTGCTTAATACGACATGTTCTCCTTTGCTGATTACTTTGCGGGGTACCATTAAATCATGGTTGCTGAAGAGGATCGTGAGAAAACTGCATTCATCACTTCTTGGGGAACCTTTTGCTATAGACGATTGTCTTTCGGCCCCATCAATGTCGGAGCTACATAACAGCGGGCCATGATGGCTCTTTTCCATGATTTAATGCATAAGGAGATAGAGATCTACGTGCATGGATGACATCATCATCAAATCCTGAAGGGAGGAAGACCACCTAGACCATCTCAAAAAGCTCTTTAACATGTTGCGTAAGTAAAGCTTGAAGTTGAATCCAGCCAAGTGTGCCGTTGGCGTTAAATCAGGCAAGTTGCTAGGATTCCTAGTCAGCCACAAGGGGATTGAGCTGGATCCCATTAAAATCTAGGCCATCACGGAAATGCCCATTCCTCAGACAGAGAAGGAAATACGGGATTTTTTGGAAGAATCAACTTCATTAGCAGGTTCATTTCTCAATTCATTTTTCAAATTGTTAAGGAAGAACTCTTCCATGAAGTGGAATGATGAGTGCCATAAGGCCTTCCTTACAATCAAAGATCAGCTAGTCAAAGCTCTTGTTTTGGTGCCACCCAGGGATGATGCTCCCCTATTGATGTACATGTCCATAAGTGACGATGCTATGGGCTGCATGCTGGGACAGAAAGACGATGCTATGAGCGAGCTATCTACTACCTCAGCAAAAGATTCAGCAGCAATGAACACAAGTACACTCTAATTGTGAAGACTTGTTGTGCTTTAGCATAGGATTCCATGAGGTTACATCATTACCTCCATGGTCACACAACCCATCTTATATCCCGCGTCGATCCTCTCAAGTACGTGTTCAGTAAACCCATGTTCAATTATCGACTATCCAGATGGCAGTTGATCCTACAGCAGTTTGACATCGTCTACGTGACGCAAAAGTCCATTAAAGGATAATGAATTGCGGATCAACTGGCTGCCGCACGTTCAAGGGACTTCAAACCCTTGGAAATATATTTCCCCATTGAAGGGGTAATGGAAATTCAGCAACATCATCAGTACGATGCACACCAAACATGGAAGATGTATTTTGATGGAGCTGTAAACATGGAAGGTTCTAGGGATGGAGCAGCGATTAGTAGCAAGAGCAAAGATACTGTCAGTGGCAAAAATTACGATTTACCAACACTAACAACACATTTGAGTATGAAGGTTGTATCATGGGGCTAAAACTTGCCCAATCAAGGGGCATCAGACGGTTAATTATCTTTGGAGATTCCGAGTTGGTAATCAGACAAACCACATGAAACTATCACACCAAAGGTCTACATTTGCTACCTTACCATCGGCAGGTTCTACAGATGGCTTCGGAGTTTGAAAAAAATATCCTTCTTCCATATTCCTCGGAATAGGAATGATTTTTCAGATGCGCTAGCAACATTGGCCTCCTTGATCAACATACTTGACAAAGAAAACATGCCAACCATCATATTTTCCCAACAAAAGTCTTCAGCCTATGGGAATTACATTGGAGAAGTATCGGATGAGCTACCTCCCATCCAGTACCCTTTTGGTATCAGCATATGAAGGAGTACTTACAAGATGGATCTACACCCGCTGAGGCGAGCCTGACTGAAAGAAGGCGGATTCATCGACTGGCTATGAAATTCTACCTGAGCGAAGATGCACTCTACAAAAGAGATGCATGATTAGGTCTCCTCAGATGTCTGGAGAAGGACCAAGCTCAGAGGCTCATGGATGAGATCCATGGTGGAGTATGTGGCTCAAATATGAGTGGCCCTCTACTTGTGAAGAAAATCTTAAGAACATGGCATTACTGGCTCTCTCTCAAAGCTAACTATGATGATCACGTCAAGAGATGTTATCAATGCCAAATTCATGAGAATGCTATGCACGCCCCTCCACGGGAGCTCCACAACATGAGTTCACCCTGGCCCTTCTCAATGTGGGGAATGGACGTGATCGGGCCCATCGAGCCCAAAGCCAGTAATGGGCATCAGTTTATTTTTACCATGATCGAATACTTCACCAAGTGGGTAGAAATAGCATCCTTCCCTATGGTTACCAAAGAAGTCATCATTGCTTTCATCAGAAATAATGTCATTTGTCGGTATGGACAACCTAGGGTAATTGTATTAGACAATGCTAAGAACCTCAACAATAAAATGATGGAGGAGTTATGCAGTAAATTCCATATCAAACATCTCAACTTTGTCATCTACCGTCCAAAGATGAATGGTGATGATAAAGCGGCTAACCAAAACATCAAGAAGATCATGAAAAAGATGTCCGCCAACCACAAAAGATGGCTTAACTTATTGCCTCTGACTCTTTTAGCCTACAGAACTTCAATGTGCACTTCCATTGAGGAAACACCCTATGCATTAACCTATGGGATGGAAGTAGTGCTCCCCATAGAAGTGGAAATGGAATCCCTCAAAGTGTTGATAGATGCTCAGCTAGATGTATCACCAATTGTCTCTAATAGACGAAAGACGTGCCGCTGCTATCTTCCACGGTCAGTTATATCAACAAAGGATCCCCAAGTCCTATAACAGAAAAGTCCGGCTACGGCAGTTCAAACAACTCGACTTGGTTTTGAAAAAGATCATTGACAACCAAGATCAGTCCAAGGGAAAATTCGCCCCGAACTGGGAAGGCCTGTTTATTGTCAAGGAGGTATTGATAGGAGGTGCTCTCAGATTACAGGAAATGGACGGCGATGAATTTCCACATCTTATCAACTCGGATGCCGTGAAACGGTACTATGTCTGAGGTCACCATCAAGTAAACATCCTGGTTTTGGATCATCAGATCCCCAGTCATTTTAGGTTTTTCAACCCTTCACTACATACAACTTCTCTTCACACTCATCCGCCCCATTAAGGACAACCACATTTTCTAACCAGCAGCCTGGTTTCGGATCACCAGATCCTCTTTTCTCAACTTCGTTTTGAACCCTTACTAAACTCCGGTTATCCCACCAGGGATTGAAGCTTTCACACCCGTAATTTTACCCCACTAGGGATAAAGTGATTCCTATCCAGATAGTCGACAGGAAAGAACAAGTGCTCAGGAATAAAGTGATACCTTCCGTGAAGGTGATATGGAAGAACCACAACGTCGAAGAGGCTACATAGGAACTCGAAACTGAAATGATGAAGAATTACCATGAGTTATTTGTTTAGTCTGTGTCTTCGATTCTGGGGACAAAATCTTTGTAAGGAGGGAAGAATGTGACGATTTGATTGTTTGAGTTGTGATTCTGGGGACAGAATCCTTGTAAGGAGGGAATGATGTAAAAATCCAAGATTTTATTATATTGTAATTTAAAATATTTATTAAATGAAATAAATATTTTATTGATGTGATTGTTGTTATTAAATAATTATGAATTAATAATATTCTAAATTAATTTAATTTATAATTTAGAGAGTTGTAAATAACATGAGATGTTATATTGTTGTTTTAATTTAATAATTTAAAAGGGTATATTAAATTATTAAATAAATTATAATGAAGTTATAATTTTGTGATATTTGATTAAGTGGAAAGTTTATTTAAAATATAGTATGTGTAATTAATTTATTTGATTCTTTGTTGGATATGGAAATCCAAATAAATAATATGTGATTATAAATTATAAATTAAATTGTCTGTTAAAATAAATTAAAGGAGTTTTAAATTGATTTAACCATACAAGGCTTAAAATATTAAGTATTTTATTTTGAAAGAGTTTTTGCCAAACAAAGCCTTATGGCTTTTGAATTTTGAATTTTATTATAATATATAAAATAAATCAAATAAATTAAATAATAAATAAAATATATTTATAATCTATACGATAATAGTTTTGTAACTGATTTTATATTAAGTACGCGTATTATGATGTATCAATTTTTATCTTTACACTTAAGTGCTAGTTAGTTTACGTGATTTGGTATTTGGCTTAAGCCTAAGAAGAGAAAAGAGAAGAGAGTGTTCAGAGGAATTGAGGGAGTTTGAGAGAGGATTCTTGAGTTCTTCAAAGCATTCCAGTGTTTAGCAGAGATTGTTCAAGCTAATTGAAGGTATTATTCATAACTTTAATATTATACATATATATGTTTCATGGCAAAAAAAATTTATATTCTATGAATTCCATCTTTTTGAATTGTTACTATACAACTGATTACTTGGGATTGTATGTGTTTGTGATGATTAGAGTTGGTGTTTAAACAAGGAATTGTATGCTAATTTCGTTTAAAAAGTAGGAAAAATAATTAACAGTAAATAGTTTTACATATGGCTTATGAAAGTACCAAAGTTAGTGGTTAACTTGTTTGTTAATCTGTGAATTGAGTCTTGATTATGCTATTCCGTTAAGAAACGAAGAAAACATAGTTTGAACGAAGTAATTCGGACAAGAATTGTGATCACAATGATGATTTTTGTAAAGAATGTCAAAAATGATGTTTTTATATGAAAACATGAAATTTAAGAATTTAAGTTAGTTGAAGTTATTGTTTAATTGTGTTAAATGGTTGAATATGTAAGGATCATGTTTGTGTTAGTTTTATACCAATTGTATATGTTAATTTTACTGTTTTGTGGGTGAAATTCGTGTTAGTTGGCCTAAAACGATTAATAAAATCACGTTACGCAAAAAGCTGGGCGGTGCATGCATGCAGGCGCATGCTGACCTCTTAAGCGCATGAGGAATCTAAGTCAATACTGGCGCGGCCGCGCCAGTAGTCTGCCAGATCCAGTGAAGTCTGTTAATTCTGCAGACTTTGAAACTTTAATGTAACCTAGTTTAGTGATGTGTTAATGTGAGAAACATGTAATGTAAGCGTTAAAACAGAATAGTATCATGTGGTTAGTAACTCTAAAATGTAAAGTTAGTAAGTTGTGAAAATGTTATGTACGATTTAAGAAACTTAATGAACAATGAATAAGTGTTATGAAATGTACAGTTGTGATTCTGAAATATGTATGGTAAGACTTGTTCTAAAATAACAAGTTTAGCTAGAGGTGAGTATTATTTTGGAGTGTGAATGTTAGTATATCTAATAGAGATTGTAATTCTAATACTATGTGTAGGTGAACATGAGTTGTAAATTTATAGCTTACGCACGAGGCAAGTTTCTAAACCTTATCTTTTTACATTGAGCAAGTTTCTTACTCTAAACTTTAATTAAGCAAATTCTTATATTCCTAATCATTGTTTGAGCAAGCTCTAATTTTATCTTTATTCGAAAAAGTTTTGAATTCCAAAAGGTTTTGATTTATTCTAACTTGTTTATTGTTAGACAAGTTTCTTTAATGTCATTCTTGTATCGTGAATGAAATTTCATGAATTCCAGCTAATGTCGAATTGTCTTATTTCAATTACTTGGCACAAGTTATTTTTATATTATGCAAGTTTTACTTTCAACTTGCTATTACTTAATATATATTCAATAATTCTATATCTTGTTTAATAAGATCATAACCTTAGCTTAATATTATTCAAGCAAGGTTTATTGTTATTCAATATTTATGCTTTGTAGTTATTTCTAAGCATGAGTTTAATATATAGTTAATTTGCTTATGATTATTCATTGTTCCATATTATGTTATTATTGATCCACTGTTGTGTTATCAAACCTTATTGATTCAACTAGTCCTCTAGTTGATGATCATTAAACTCTAAATTACCTTGAAGCTTATCCAAACCAAAGTTTCTTTGGTGTGGACTTGTACTCTAAAACTGAGAAGAACAATAATATTATAGGGGATACGCAATGCGTTTAGATGTTTGTGCACAATACATCGTACGAAGGGTTGATCCCCCTAAGTACGCGGAGTCCCTACAGTATAACTGTTTAGGTTAAAGTTGAAAGATTACTTGTAACCGTGGAAATTGTTCGTGGTCTTATGACCCTCAGATATATTTCATATTTTTTATTCTAGTTTTTGGTTATCCTTGATAGAGTACTATTTAGTTTTGATGAGCCTATTCATTTGCAGTTATTATTCCATTGTTGTTCATTGTTATGTCTAGTGAGCATTTGTTTTGCTCACTCTTGCATATATATACACTCATTGCAACTAAAGTTGAGAAGGTCGATGAACCTACAACTAGAAAAGGAAAGGGAAAAGTGTACAAATGATGAAGACTTGTAATTTTAGTTATTGTCATGATGATAGACTTTTTTATTTTGATGATATGATGTAATTATTTTATTTCCGCATGTGATTGACGTTTAAGGTTAGACAACCTGGGAAGACTTTTGATTAATGATGTAACCCTTTAATGGGAGGATTTATGGTTTATATGTTATCATATTTGGGTAGATAGTATGAATATACGGAAAGTGAACACCGAATCTTAGGGGAATGAAGTACCCAGATTTGAGGGTGTCACAAGTTCTGACACCACACAACCAACACGGACCTTTGATCGGCGAAAATTCAAAAGTGTAGCCGCCGCTGACCGTTACAACTACATGGTGACAAAAATACTTACACCAGAGCGGGGGTTGGCACCGGACCATGTCGACGGTGAAATGATGCAACATATATATCAGAAAGGGTGGAACAAGTTCACGAAAGAGCCCGAGGCCACAGTTGTTAGTGAGTCAAAGAATTCTACGCGAACGTTGAAGATAAGGCCCCTTTCAATGCTTTTGTGTGGGGTATATTAGTTCCATTCAGTGTCGATGCCATCAACACATAAGTGCCTAGAAATTGCCAGTATGCTCACTTATATGATTTCGATCTAGACTTCGGGGCTATTCTGAAAGAAATGACTAAGCTGGGAACAACATGGATTAAGGGTCGGAAAAGAGGCACAATTTTTCACAGAAAGGATCTCAGCAGGTATGGGAAGATATTGTACGCATTCTTGTGTGACACGTTGTTTCCATCCACACACTCATCAGATATGACCAAAGAAAAGGCATTACTTTTATATACAATTGTGCAAGATTTCATCATCGACATAGGGGCAATAATCAGTTGTTCAATTTGACGATGCTTACGAGGAAATTTCTCGGACAACTTGCCACACCCATCACTCATATATGGGTTGTGTCGCCAAGCGGGTGTTCGATGGTCCGATGATGAACCCACTCAGATGCCACTTCAGCTACTAGATTCCAGAATGATTGTGCAGTATGCGGTGTGGGCCGGGGGTGATTCACATCCTAGAGGATTAGGCTTTATATTTCCATCAGCTTCGGAGGACGAAGCTAACGCTGAAGACACCTCGGATGATGAGGATGCGACGATGGGAGAGCAAGGAACAAAGGTGACACCACATCCCGACGCCATATCCAGCCCTCAGTTCCTTAACTTTCAACTCCAAGTGGATGAACACAACAAGGAAGCATGAAGAGAGATGCAGAGATTAGCAGCGAGGCAGGACCACATGTTTGAGGCTATGAATACGTCCTTCGCTTCTTTGAATGTGACACTACAGACCTTCAATCCTAATGCACAATTCTCGTACCAGTAACCAACTTCAATGCCAAGGTTTCCACCAAGTGACTCCGATGAAGAAGACCAACCACCACCACTCCAAACTTAGACGATTATAGGGAAGTCCTCACACATTTATTGCTTTATCAATACAATGAGGACATTGTAGTTTTCATGTTTGGGGGATTTAGTTTAATTTCATGTTTTCATGTTGAATGTCATTAGTTAGGTTTACATTTGTTATTTCATGTTTAGTTTTAGGATTTTTACATGTTTGCATGCATATTGTCACGTAGTTGCATAGTAGCTTAAATAGTTCTTAGTTATTTTTGTTATTTTTGCATTATGTTATGTTATGTTTGATATAAAAAAAATAGTTAGAATTGTGTTGTTTTGCATATGTCCAACAATCATTGTAGTTCATTTTGATTTTGGCTAATGATGAGATTGGGATTGAGTAGATAAATACAGTACCCAGTATTAGAACTATGATGTACTTTTGAGTTATGAATTGGATCTTGTGATTGTTTGAAACTAGTATACAAAGGGTAGCACGTAAATAACACCTATGTCGACTGAGTAGTTCAAATTGCTACATAAATAGTTTCTAAAGGATAATGCTAGTGTAAATAAGAGAATGACAAGAATAGGCAGTGAAGACGAAGAATTAAGTAAGAACCTAAGTTGGGGGAAAGGGGGTATATAAGCTTCAGAAAAAGAAAAGAATATCTAGTTGAGTCTTGTGGTGGGTTGAAAAGAAATACTCTCCATAAACACAGGCGTGAGATGGAGCGTAAAATGCACTAACCAACCATCTATCTAAATAAAAAATAAAAAAAATAAAAAAAATAAAAAAAATAAAAAAATAAAAAAATAAAAAATAAAAATAAAGAAAAGACGGGAAATAAGAGCAAAGAGCCCCCGTGAATGAAAAAGAAAGCATGAATACCCTATTTGGACCCCTACTCTTGGTGAATGTTGATTTTAGTTGCAACTCGTCTGTTTTTGAAATTTTTGAGTTTGTATTGTTAAATTCCTGATAAGAGATTAGTTATGTATTGAATTTGAATTATTATCAGTTAGCATAGATGTTGATCACACACACACACACACACACACACTATATCAGTGATGACAGTCTAAGATGCGGAGATTGATAAGAAATTATTGATTGGTTTTGATATGAAGTGTTGTAGTGTTTGCTTGATTTCTCTGAGGCCGAAGGAATAATTTTGATAATATGATACTGTTGGATTCATATACATATAGCTTAGATACATCACATATCATTCCATTGCATTGCATAATATGTTAGTTTGTTTTGTGCTCGAGGACTAGGACGTTTTAAGTTTGGGGGATTTTGATAAGTGGGTTTTATACCCGCGAATCGATTCCTAATTCAAGCTTAATCGGTGTTAATTCCTTGTTTTCTAGTTTATTTTTGCTTGCTTATTGTTATTTTGTGTATATGGTGGATGGAATCGAAAAGGAGGCAAATGTGGCAGAAATTGATCAAGTTTGGAGCTTTAGCAAAGTCATTTGACAGGAGCCTAGCCCGCCGGGGCGGGCATTTATAAGCTTTACACCCTCGACGGGGCGGGGGGTTTTCAATATCATCTTACAGGAGCTAAGCCCGCTAGGGCGGGCATTTTCTAAGCTTATACCCCTGCCGAGGCGGGGGGTCCCTAAGTAGAGTAGTCCTTGTGGGTTTCAAACAAAGCTAGGACGTGAGCGTTAGTACACAGAATGCTTTGGGACTCTATATGGAGTAGGATTGCACTCAGATTGTGGGGGTGAACATATAACTACATCAAAAACAACAAGATCACCACCACGCAAGGCAATTAACAGAGATTAAGGACATATTTTCATATCAAGCATTGGAGTGAAGATTTTGAAGGAACTTTTATATCGATTGTGGATAAAAGCTAAAGTGAAGGGTGTTCTGCATTATTCTTATTCTTTAGTTTTATATTTGTAATTAAAAAGATGATATCTTTAATTTATTAAGTTATTATTTCATTGATGATGAACTAAATTACTTTTTAGGCTTATAACGGATCTTTAAGTGGAACGATGGTTATGTAATCTTTGGTTTTCAGTTTAATAAGCTATTATCCAATTTATCTTTATTAATTTGAGCTTGAATTTATGAATTGCCTGATCAACAGTTCTTGGTAGACTCGTATGAATTCGAGAGAGGAAGTACGAGTCTAGACTTAGTTAATATAACATGTGTTCTTGAATTTTGTGAATGAACAAAATCTTGATGAGTGTTAGGGTAAAGATATACTTGACATCGCATGTAATCAGATAAAGAACTTGAACTTAAATCTTCTTTAATTGTAATTTACATAGAGATATAGTGAGTTAATTGATTAAGGTGTTTAACTTGATTTTATCTAAATGGTGTATTTGAGTTAATACGGTATTAGTACATCGAGAGGTGGCTAGTGCTACATCGTGTGTTCTTGATTAATAAACTAGGATAATAAATTAAACCGAATAAAAGGTGTAATAATTAGAGTGATGCTTAGAGTGAAATCGTAAGCCTAATTCTCCAATATTTGTCTGAAAATTTAGTTTTTAGGGTTTGTTGATTGTTTGGTGATTTTAATATTTTTAATACTTTTAGTTAAAAACTTGAAATTGGTTAGTTTAATAAAATTTGGATTAATAGGAAATTGGTAATTGTGAGAGTTAATTTCTTACTAGTCTTTGATGGAACGATACTCTACTTTCACTTTATTACTTGTTAACCACGTATACTTGCGTGTTGTGCGTAATTAGATTTTACCCAACAAGAAGACCGTTTCATCTCGGAGATAACCCCAAGATACTCAGTCTCAGTCCCGAAAATAACACCAGAAAAGATAATATCAAACCTCGGAGACAACCTCGAGACATGCAGTTGCAGTTCCGAAGATAAACCCAGAAATGCTTGTTTCAAACCTACGATATCAGCTTTAACACTCGGCGATAACCCCGAGGCACTCAGTCCCCAAGCTCGGAGATAACCCTGGGAAGTCAGGCACACCTCAGAGATAACCCTGAGGATGGTCAACACCTGCAGCAGTCCAATCTCAGAGATAACCCTGAGCAACGACCGCTAAAACAGCTCAAACTAGAGAAAACCCCGGTGAGGTGAAGAATCGTCATTTTGCCATCCCAATCCCATTGTGTCATCTCAACAAACATCTAAACATACATTCTACATAGAAATGTCCTACAAGAACCAAAGAGCTCTAATCACGTGTGACTACTGCACAAGACAACACACCGGATAGAATTTGAAGCTTGAAGACCAAGGGCATGGTCCCATCTTCCTGACTTCGTACAACCTCTAATCCCATGTCATTGTGTAGCTCTCGACAACAGCATTCCATAAAAGATCTTATACACCTCAATCAGATGCCCGTATTGAAGTTTTGAAAGTTTAAGCGGACAACACGTTGCATGCGTGCACGTACTTCAAGATGGCAGGACCCGCGGAACCCAGGGCACCCCTAGAAGCCGTAGGTACTCCCGTGGCTCCTCCTCTATAAATAGAGGGCTTGGGTCAGCCATTTTGCATAGAGAAAAGTTGAGGAAGCCCTGTCCAATTTGCTCTGTACACACTATAAACTGAGTGCTTTCTCATTTTAAACACTTGTGAGCTTCTATATTGCTATCTTTTTACCGACGGGAGCTGAATGTTCATCCATTTAAAGTCATTAAAATCTTCTTTGGCAGTCCACTGTAAGCCTTCTTACACTTTCTAAAGCCTTTCTACACTACTGTGCACACACAGTTCTTCACGTTGAGAGTCGTGTAGCGTGTATGCCTTTTGATTTCAAAGATGTGGTTTTATTTCTTTTTGTGTATATATATATATTATATATATTTACATATATTTATATATATGGACTAACATTATCAAGTTATGCCTCGATTGAGCCTCGACTCACGTCCGGAGCGTTTATTTGCTTTTATATATATACACTTTATATATATGAATTATTGTCAAACTCTGTTCGATGAGCCTAGATTTTAAATCTGGTGCGTTTACTGCTTATATATATATATATATATATATATATTTACATTTTGTCCCGCCTGGAGTTTACTTCATGTCAGTTGATCGTTTTTTACTGCTTTCTTTACATTTCGTCCCGCCTGGAGTTTACTTCGTGGCGGTTGATCACTTTTTACAGCTTTCTTTACATTTATGATCCCCCATGGAGGTGCTTCATGGTGGTTGATCATGTCTCTATATATATATTTATCGCTTTTATATATTTACATTTTTGATCCCCCATTGAGGTGCTTCGTGGTGGTTGATCATGTCTCTATATATATATATATATATATATATATATATATATATATATTTTATGACTTTTATATATATATATATATTTTTGTCCCGCCTGGAGTTTACTTCATGTCAGTTGATCGTTTTTACTGCTTTCTTTACATTTCGTCCCGCCTGGAGTTTACTTCGTGGCGGTTGATCGCTTTTTACATCTTTCTTTACATTTATGATCCCCCATGGAGGTGCTTCGTGGTGGTTGATCATGTCTCTATATATATATTTATCGCTTTTATATATTTACATTTTTGATCCCCCATGGAGGTGCTTCGTGGTGGTTGATCATGTCTGTATATATATATATTTACAGCTTTTATATATATAACTGTTTACAGCTTTCATACAAACTGCTACAACATGTGAGCCTAGGAATCATGTGATCACATATTTAGTCTACTGAATCTAGATTCGGTTCCTGTGAAGAACATTTTCAGTTGTACACAGCTTATAAATTATTCGCGATGTTTGAATTTCCTTTGACGGCTCTCACGCCCACAAGGAGTTCGACACTGCTATGTACATTATTTTCTCGGAGATGCTTCGCATCTCGAAAATAAAAGCATTCAAGCCGAACACATAAAAAATGGAAGTATCAAAGGCGTCGATTACTATTGAGCACAAGGGTTTGAAAAAACTCTCTTTTACAAAACATCACTTTGCTATATATCTTGTAAAAAGCTGAATTTTATACAAAATTCAAACCCTTTGTATATAGGTCCTAACGAGGCACAACACTACTTACAATAATTGCACATTGATTCCCCCCACACATTTATATAATAGTTTAATTGAAAAGTGGCGGTCACTGTGGTAACACGGATGTCAAGGGGTGCCTAACACCTTCCCTCCGCATAACCAAGTCCCCGAACCCTAATGAATCTCGGTTTCACAGACCCGTTAAGTAGTGTCACATCACTGGGTTAATGTGCAAATCTTTTCTCGGTTGTGTGTGTACAACCATTTAAAAAACCAACTGGCGACTCTTACAGTCCAATCGTCGACATATACATGTCGGACCTTTTCACAACTTGTTTTTTCAAACAAATCTCACCTAACATGAGAACACCAAAAAATAAGAACAGAAAAGGGACAAATAAAAATCTCGACGTCGACACTATGAATTGAATATCAATTTTGACTCTAAAATAAGTCATATTCATATATATTTCATTGTAATATAATTTTCTCCATATATATCATATTTACATGGATTAAATTACTCTAAATCATATACTAAATATATAAAACAGTTTATCAACAAATTATTATATATACAAATTATATAATCACAATTAACTACCCATATAACTTTTACAGATAACTTTTCATACAAAAGAAAAACTAGAACTTTAGAAGGTAGAATTATACATTTGATTGCTTATTTAAGTTAGTTAGGAGATAAGATTGCCCTCTCTTTTCTCTCTATTTTCTTCTCTGTTCTTCCTCTCTTCTGTTCTTAGGCTTAAGCCAAAACTTTTAACATAAAATAAAACAGACGCAGAAATAAAAAAAGACAAGTATCTAATACCCCTTCTAAATATTACTCCCTCCTATTCAGATTAAATGTCGTTTTAGAGTTAAGCACACTTATTAAGAAATAACACAAAATGTCTTTTGTATCCCTAATTAATTATTTCTCTCTCCACAATTGTCTGTTCTCATTCATAGAATTGCATTTACTAAGC
The DNA here is from genome assembly GCA_020205605.1 of Panax ginseng. Taxonomy (NCBI): domain Eukaryota; kingdom Viridiplantae; phylum Streptophyta; class Magnoliopsida; order Apiales; family Araliaceae; genus Panax; species Panax ginseng. The sequence goes on along the minus strand of CM035136.1, from coordinate 99,448,699 downwards.
ATATTAAATAGAGGGGTAAATTAGGAAAAAATAGTATAATATTGCATAGAGATTCCAAAACGACACTTATATAGAATAAAATTAAACTCTCTAAAACGACATTTAATCTGAATAGGAGGGAGTATATATATCAGTTATATTTTATTTTAAATTTAAAAACCATAAGGCCTTGTTTGGCAAAACTAATTATAAATAATGACTTAATCATTCCTTAAGCCTTGTTTAGAAAAAATAAGAATTTCAAAAGCTCTAAGACCTTGTTTTATAAAACCAAATTAAAAATCCTTTAACTTATTTTAATAACTCATTTATAATGTAGTTTATTGTCATACTTTATTTAATTAAATTCCCATATTAAAATTTAATTAAACCAAAGCTAATAACAATTTATTAAATCAATTTGCCACAAAATTATAATTTCCTTATAATTTTATATAATAATTTAGTACATTACTTTTATTACTAAATTAAATTAAAACAACATTATAACACTTCGTTTAATCAGATCAACTCTCTAATTTAATCATTACATTAAATTAGAATATTATCTCAAAATAATTATTTCATCACTCTTTTATTTAAATTAACTCCTAAAATACCAACTTGCCAACTATCAACTTAATTAACATATTACCTTAATTAAGTTAATTCCTACAACTCAAGAATTATTTATTTAATTAATAAATTATTAAATTAAAGAAATATTTATTTAACAATAAACACATCAATTAAAATTTTTATTTAATTCAATAAATATTTGAAATTATAATTAAAATTTTGGATTGTTACATCATTCTCTCCTTACAAGGATTCTATCCACAGAATAACAACTCAAACAATTAATTCGTCACATTCTTCGCTCCTTACAAGGATTATGTCCCCAGAATCGAAGACACAATTAAACAAATAATTCAGGATAGTTCTTCATCATTTTGTCTTCGAGTTCCCACGTAGCTTCTTCGGCATTGTGGAAACTCCATATCACATTCACAAAAGGTATCACTTATTTCCTGAGAACTTATTATTTCTTGTCAACTATCTGGATAGGAATCTTCTCATAAGACAAGTCTTCATCAAACTGCAAAGGTTCGTACTCGATCACATGTTTGTGAACATGTTCCAACTCTGAAGGTGGAGCTACCTCATAAGCTATTTCACCAACTCTTCGCAACACTTCAAAGGGTCCGATAAACCTCAGGCTTAGCTTTCCTTTCTTTCCAAAACGAATCTTCCCCTTCCAAGGAAAAACTTTTAGGAAAATGAAATTTCCTAAATCGAATTCGCAATCTTGTATGTGTTGATCAACATACTTCTTATGTCTATCTTGAGCCGCTACCAATCTTGCCCTGATGAGTTTGACAACTTCAGCAGCCTGTTGTACCAGTTCCGGTCCTAACAGTTGACGTTCACCAACTTCATCCCAGCATAGTGGAGTTGTGCACTTCCTGCCGTACAATGCTTCGTAAGGAGACATGCCAATGCTTGAGTGGTAACTGTTGTTGTAGGAGAATTCTACCAGTGGTACATGATCATCCCAGTTCCCTTTGAAATATATGATGTATGCTTTGAGTATATCTTCCAACGTCTGGATTATTCGTTTGCTTTGGCCGTCTGTTTGAGGATAGTACACTGTACTCATTCTCAATTGTGTTCCCATGCATTCTTGTAGTCTCTTTTAGAAGTTTGATATGAATTGCGGATCTCTATCTGACATAATTGACACTGGAATTCAATGTCTCGAGACGATCTCCTTGACGTACAACTTTTCCAACTGATCAAGATTGAATTTAATCTTTATTGGCAAAAAGTGTGTTGATTTCGTCAATCTGTCCACTATTACCCAAATTGCATCGCAACCTTTTTGAGTAGTCGAAAGACCTACCAAAAAATCCATTATGATGTGCTCCGATTTCCATTTTGGTATTTCCAACGGTTGAAGTAATCCGCTTGGTCTCTGATGCTCGGCCTTGACTCTTGACATGTTAAGCATTTCATGATACATTCTACGACATCTTGTTTCATATTTGGCCACCAATAATGTTGTCATAAATCTTGATATATTTTCATACTTCCCGGATGAATTGAATATCTTGAGTTATTAGCTTCAGTCAAGATTTCATCTTTAATATCCGGTAATGCTGGAACCCAAATTCTTCCCTCGAACCCTAGTAGTCCTTCGGTATTGATCTTGTATTTCACTTCACTACCCGCAACCACTCTTTCTTTGATTTTTCCATATTGTTCATCTTGTAGTTGAGTTTTCTTCATTTTGTCAACTAAAGTTGGACTAGCTTCCATCTGGAACAATCTTTCACCTGATTCTTTTGGAAGTTTTATTTTCAACTCTAGCCTTGCCATTGCTGAGATAAATTCCTCCTGAGCCGTTAACAACATCAATTTCTCACGACCTTTTCTACTCAAGGCATCAACAACCACATTTGCTTTACGTAGATGGTAAAAGATCTCACAATCATAATCTTTTATCAATTCTAGCCATCGCCTCAGATGCATGTTTAGATCCTTCTTTGTGAAAATATATTTTAGACTTTTATGGTCCGTATATATCTCACATTTTTTTTGCTAAATTTGTTTGTATTAAAAGACCAAAAAAGAACAATGGCTAAGGGGCATACCCCAGAATATAGTAACATCATCTAAAGAAGATGATGATACGATACAAGGAAGAGAGCCCAACCATCCTAGTGAGTTACCAAACAATTACAGTAGTGATTACAAGTTGTAGATTTGATGAAGGATTTACTAGTAGAAAGTCTTGATTTAATAATATTGATTGTGTCCTTTGCAAGAGATCTAGGGGGAATGATGGTACCCTTATGCATCTTAGTATTCCTAGCTTCCCAAACTTTGTAGAAGCATGTGGCAAGTGTGAGACTTAAAATGTTCTTTGATAGTTTGGAGCCTTGGTAGATAGTGAGATAGCCAATGAGAGCATCCCATTTTAGTGGGATGGAAGCCCAATCTCCTAATGCAAAAACATTTGTTAGGATAACCGTAGAATAGGTACAATCAAAGAATAAGTGATCAAAGGTTTCAAGGTGTTGGTTGCATAGAACACAGTTCTATGTCCTTCCAGTGTAATGCTTGGTTCGATCACTCATAGAAAGTTTCCTTAAAAGTCCAAGCCACATCATAAAGGAGTATATGGGTACATGTAGGTTGTGCCAAAGGATTGAGCTCCATGGCACCAATGGGGTCCTAGACCGAATAGAATCCCAAATCCGGTTAGCCTTTACCGAATGAATAGCTTGATCTTCCCACAATATTTTGTCATTCTGTCTAGGAGGGATGGAAACTTGGGGAACTTGCTGCCGAAACATGATAACTTCATGATGATTGTTAGCTGGGAGATTCCATAAGGAGTCCAAAATAATGTGGCTTACCTTGGCAGATGAAGGAATACCTGAGTTGGACAGTAAGGAGAAAGAGGGGTTGATGGAGGTACCATTCAACCAAGGGTCGAACCAAAGACAAGTATGATTCCCCTTCCCAATAATGTACTTCAGATGTTGAAGAGCACAAGGCCGAAGCTTTAGGATTTGTTTCCAAGTCCACGAGCAATAATGGCTTGTCGTAACCTGCCAAATAAATTTGTCTTTTAAGAGAGTGTTTTGAATCCATTATGCCCAAAGTGACTTAGTATCTTGATTGATAATTTGAAGGAAATGTTGCATAAATAAGGCAAAATTCCAATCAATGATGCTTTTTATGCCTAATCCCCCTTCACCCGTTGGTAATGTGAGTTGAGACCAAGCCACCTTAGCCCCAAACTTGCACAGATTCGGCCCCTTCCACAAAAACTTGCCAAGGAGGGAATTAATCTCACGAAGCACCGCCTTAGGAAGCATGAAATACTTGCACCAGTAGGTTTAGAATGAAGAAAGAATAGACTTTATCAACTGTAGACGATCGAAGTAGGCGAGGACTTTAGACGTCCAGGTAGAAATACGAGAGGCAATCCTTTGTACAAGAGGAACACAGTCAGCATATGATAGCTTCCGAGAGAGTAGTGGAACTCCAAGTAATTTAGAAGGTAGAGAACCTAACTGAAATCCTAGTAATGATAGAATACTACTCATGGTTGAAGGATCTGTATTAGAGAGATAACATTGGATTTTATGTAATTTCGGGATCAGACCAGAGTAAAGAAAGAAAGATTGTATATAGGAATTAATTATGTTGACCGAAGGTAAGCTCGCATGGTAGAAGATTAGGATGTCATCTGCAAACAGTAGGTGAGTAAGTTGGCAAGCTTTGGCTTTCTAGTGAAATTCAAACTCATCAGTAGAAGTCTCTTTTTTGAGTTTTAGAGAAAGCATTTCCATCACCAGAACAAACAAAAAAGGGGAGAGGGGATCTCCTTGACGAAGACCACGAGTACTACCAAAGAAGCCTGCTAGAGTTCCATTCAACTTAATAGAGAACATGACTGAAGTGATACATGCCTTGATCTAACCTATGAAGATATGAGGGAAATGATATGCTTTAAGGACATCAAGAAGGAACTCCCACCTAACCGTGTCAAAGGCTTTTCTCAGGTAAATCTTGAGGGCACAACGAGAGAGGCCAGATTTTCTAGTGGTAACCATGGAAGAGATCTTGAGCCAAGAGAATATTATCACTTATACTTCGACCTTTTACAAAGGCTGTTAAGCTTGGTCAATTAGCATAGGCAAAACCATTTTTATCCTATTCGTAAGGATTTTTGCTATACATTTATAAATAGTATTGCAGCAAGAGATAGGACAGAAAGCAATCATGGCAGTTGGATTTGAACATTTGGGAATCAAGGCTAGAGTAGTGGAGTTTCTGCCTTTGGTTAGCCTGCTCGTGGAGAAAAAGTACTGAACATCCTTTGTAAAGGCTTCCCCCACAATGGACCAATAATTAATAAAGAAGTTCACATTGAATCCATCCGGGCCTGGGCTCTTGTTACGGATCATGGAGTTGAGCACTTTGAATATCTCAGTATCAGAAATAGGAGCACTAAGAAGTGAGGCTTGATTTGGGTCAACCAAAGTGGTTTGAAGAAATGCCAAGGTTAGGAAGGGGTGTGTAGGTCAAGAAAAGATGTTTCTCTTACTAGGAATTTTTCTCTGCCTTCTCTCTAGTTTTATTTACAAAACCCTCCCTCCTTTTTCCCCCACCTAACTATTAAATCCTTCACTTATTTTCTGCGTTACCACTTTTCAGTCCACTTCTGGCCCTTTCTTTCCTTTTTCGCTTATTATTCCCCTCGGGTCTCCCCTAACCTTCCTTCTCTGGTTCCTTTCTTTCCTAATCAGTTTTTCTATCCATCTACACCTCCCCTGTCCGGCCCCCGTTCTCTCTCGGTCTCTCCCTCTGCTCTCCCCTAGGTTTGTTTTCCGGCCTAATCATGGTCGATTATTCACATCTCTCGGCAAGCAACTCCCTAAGTAGCCCTTCTCGGGATCTTTTTGATGAATTTGGGGTCTCTATCTCTAACTCCTCGATTTTTGATTATGCGACTATGGCGGAATCGAAGCCTATTCTGGTTCAGACCACCTTGGTATCTGTAAGCTCCTCTGGTTCAGATAATCATAGCTTTGAGAATGAAAATGAAGGACCGTAGCTTGGCCATGCTTTGTCTAATATCTTCAAAGTAGCCCACCAACTCTCTTAGTAAGGCAGTATTAATGTTGCTAATGAGTGTAGGCTTAGCAATACCCTAATGGACTTCATCTTATCCCAAGGATTTTCTGTTCAGAATATCAATGACTTTGGTAACAAAGGTAAATCGATCAGGCAAGTTAATGATCGTGACCTATTCGATAAAAGTAATCTGTAAGTATCCTCTGGGCTACATGTCCTAGCTCCTGTTTCTGGGCTAATACCTACCATCGTCTTAACTGGACACACGGGGGGGCTCTTTCCCCCATCCTCCTGGGCCTCTATTTAGGGAGGGGATCATCAAGCCTGTGGAGGAGGTCCTTATTCCTATTGATATGGTTGATTCTATGTCTAAGACTGAGGCAAAGGGGGCTATGCCCTCTAACATGGTGGAGAAGAAAAAGCACTCTTGGAGCGAAGTGGTTACTCAAGGTGAGAAGCCTAGTTTTACTCTTGATTATTTCCCCCCTCGTCCTCCTTCCTCTGAAAATGGGATTATTCGCATCAAACCACCATCTGATATTCTCATCCAAGGTAATTTAATGTGGAATTCATGCCTCGTGGGTAGTTTCATCACCTCAAGACTGCCTTTTAAACTAGTGGAGGAGAGTACCCATAAGCTTTGGGACAAACATGGGCTGCAAAGGGTGTTCCTGCAGGATAAGGGATACTTTGTGTTTAAGTTCTCTAGCCCACAAAATTGTGAGAATGTGCTTGCTCTATGCCCTTGGTATATTTTAAATAAGTTGTTATGCCTTAAACATTGGAAGAAAGGGTTAGACTTCCATGTTGAACCCTGCACAAATGCACCCGTTTGGGTAAAATTTCACAATGTCCCTCTATCTTATCTCTCTCCGGCTGGGCTTAGCTATTTAGCGAGTGATATTGGCAAACCCCTTTTCGTTGATAAACTAACTAAGAAATTGGAACCTATGACATTTGCCAAAGTCTGCATTGAAATTACTGTAGCTTTTCCCATGCCTGATTGTCTGGAAGTTATTGTTATAGAGGATGAGACTCTGATCCCACTGTAAATCTTTTGGCCACTCCTTTGCTAGATGCCCCAATGCAAATTTTAAGTGGATTCCAAAAGGTCTAGTTCTGGCCTCTTCCCTTCTGGAAGTTGATATGGTTATTTTCCCTGAGCCTCCTAACCCCCTTATCGGCGGGTCTGGCCTTCCTTCCAAGGCTCTGAATCTGCTTAAGCCCTCGTCCTCGAGAGTCAAGGATGCATGGACTGTGGTGGCTAAGGGTCCTAAGATGCCCCCTTATCCTAAGCAGCCCTTGGTAGGTGCTCTTCCACCCTCTTTGGTCGCCCCAAATTCGTTTGGGCTACTCTCTCCAATGGTTGAGCCTCGACCAAATCCTTTCTCTAACACATATATCACTCCTCCCCCTGGTCCTCTAGTAGGCAAACATAAGCTTGTTGATGAAAAGGATGCCAGGGACCTAAAACACAAAGCCAATAACTCCTTTGTCATGAACAAAATCTCCAAGAAGAAGAAAGGGGGGGGGGACCCCATCTCATAATGTTAACTGTTTATAATTAGTTTTTGCTCTATGAATAGTAGAGGTGTAAATAGTAGGGCCAAGTAGGCTAGTGTTAAAGACCTTATTTGTAAATACTCTATCTCTTTTGTTTGCCTTCTGGAAACTCGGGTCAAAGCTCCCAAATCTAGTCCTATTGCTAAGGCTATCCGCAGGAATTGGAAATGGCAGTTCAACTATGAACATCATGATAATGGGAGGATATGGGTTGGCTGGGACCCTTTTGTTTGGGATGTTACTTTTATTTCAACGTGTTAGAGTTTATGCCCTAGAGGCCAATTATTTGATATAATTGCTTAACGTTTTGATATTATATTTGATTGAATAAATATATGATTTTATTATGGTTTTATTTACTGCGTAATATAATTGTTAACATAATAAAATTCCTTAGAATAGTGATACAAATTATATAGTTTCAAGTATGTGACTTGAACATGAGATTATATATTACCATTAGTATCAGTGTTCTTAAATGTCCTTAGTCGAGTATCATTGTTGATGGGACAACAATGATGCATTGAGACTAGTATGTGGATTATTGATGACCAAATCTCATTGGTCATAAATATATGAGATATTAAGTCAATGCATAGGTACATGTTAGAGAACGATGTAATTTGGATGACCCACCACCATGAGAATTCTATATGGAGCATTATGCGAAGTGTCGTTAGCAATTCTCATAGTGATAATGATGTAATGGTCCTCCGACACGAAATCGCTATATTATTACTACGAGAATTTATGTACTTTGATATCATCAAATGTCACCTTTAATAGGGTGGATTTGTAAAGGTGATTATTGGGTTCATCATTAATCGTGTGAGAAATATGAGTGATCTAGATGGAATTTAACCATCCTATATATTATGGGTGATATCCATAGGCCTCTTGATTGAGTAGGACTATGAAATGCATGGCCATGCTCAAATAGTGATTTGTTTCATATAGTCTACTCATTGATCAAGAAAACTCAGATTAAATTATGAAGAGTATGACACATTCCATGACTCGAGTTTAATCTAGGATATTAAGGTTAAAAGGATTAAATTACATTGAAACATTGGTCACGAAAAGGTTGCATCGAATCATCGATCTTATTATTACTTGGGTAGCGATGATGCATTACTAGATGCCGCTTTCACTATTTATAATTTTATAATATGATTTTAAAATTATTGCCAACGAAATAATAATAACCTATAGGGTCACACATATAGAACGTTATTTAAAGGGAATTAATTTAAATTTTAAGGATTTAAATATATTAATATGATTAATAGTATTTAAATCACAATTTAAATTAAAAGGATAATTGTATATATGTATATTAATTAAGTAAGACTTAATTAAGATATATATATATATATATATATATATAAATTCGGATTTTATAAAATTAGGTTTTGATTTGATTAATTCCTTTTAACTACTATATATATGATATATAGCACTACTTAGGGTAAGATATCGAATTAAAAAAACCCTAGCCGCTTCTTAGAGAGACTAGAGAAAAAAGTTTGTAAAATCCATTCCTTTTGGTGGCTAGTACATGAAGTCCTTCTTATTGCAGAGAATCGTTCGACGGTTAGATGCGGCGTTCGATGTGGATACCGTAGAGAGGCGCACTTCGGTTTGTATTATGCGTTGGAGATTCGAGGCGCAAATGGGTTTTGATTCTCGTTTTTTTATATCCGTATAATCTCTAAACCTCTCAATTAATTGATTTTCGCATGGATCCTGCTTTTAGGGTTTGGAAATTGCTTTAAAATTTTAATTTCATTTATGCGTTCGCATCAAAGCCCAACAGTGGTATCAGAGCTACTTGCGAAAAGATTAATTCAGATTATGTGTTTTAATTGTATTCGATATATATGATATATGATGATGCATGTTTACCGATATAAAATTGAATATATGATATTCCGTTATATGTGTATTCTGGTAATATATATGATGATACTGTTAATCGTATCTTTAATCGGTGGAATAACAATATAACTATTCTAATCGATTAGAAGCATGAAGAATCGTTTTAATATGATTAATCGAAATCTGAAATATATGATAAATTACAGGTGTCTTTGTTATTCGTTTTAATATGATTAAATCGAAATCGACATATATGATTTGTTATTATGGGTGTTTTGGTGGATTAAAACGTATTGAATATATGATATAAATGCGGACCACCGCTTGAAGGAGACTTTCCCTGGACCCCCATCAGTAGTGGCATTGCGATGGTCGTGTCCCCTATATTTTATATATAGTTTTCTTTAATTATATATAAATTGTTATGTGCTTATTGTGATATGCATGGTGCACAGTTATGGCCTTTTGACCCATAGGTTAGTGGTTTTTGGTTTTGAAATACGGCTTGCATGTCGTGCCTTTCTATAAATTCTAATGTAATATTCTCTTCTCATCTAAATCCCCTCGAATGTAACTCGAGGTTTCTTTATGTCATGTAATAATCAGAATTGATGAAGATGTCAAGATGGAGAACACAATGGAAAGATGATGATGGAGAGGAGGCGCGTGCTGAAGGAAGATCCAAGGAAGTTATTTATTTTAAGATCTTTTACCACCTTAGATTGACCTTCAATCTTTCATTAGCTTGAAAAGATTGACGAAGTGGATTGGGCCATAATCGTGACACATTTAATTTTGCACTTTATTTATGCTTGTATGTGATATGATATGATTAATAATGTGCATGCTTAACAAGATTAAAATTGGTGAGATCTAAATTAATAAAATCCTCATTAAATTATTAAGTCTAAATCGGATGCCTTCCAATGAATAACACTCATCAAGACCTTGATCAATAGATGTAGGTTTGCCAAAGCAAAGTACCCTATTTATCTAGGTAAGATGCGATAGGATAATTGTGATATCCAAACTATTAAAATCATTGGGCCCGACTTAACTAAGTTATCTCAATAGGATTGTGGACTTAGAGGCATAGAGTTTGGTTGGTACCATTAGATGGACTAGAAACAAATGTTGTTTACCAAACTATCCAGGAGTTATATATAATATAATTGACAAAGGTTTGTCTACCTAAATAATTATGTTTTGAGAGAATAGCCAAAACTAACTTAAGGCATAATGAAATATGGATATTGGCTCACTAGAAAGATTTAATAGAAAATGCTTTCCGAATTAATGGTGAGGGCTATTAATTTGAATAAAATAGTGGGAGGTATATTTTGAATGTACTATTATCAATTATATAATATCAACTCTTGTAATTTGACTTATTATTGTTGTACTTATAAATAGTAGATATCAAATGGCAAACAACAACAACACAAATAGTCTTTCATTACGATCACCCTTGAAAAGGACAAGCTAAGTGGAATTAATTTCCTTGATCGGCATAGGAACTTGAGGATTGTCCTCAAACAAGAGCGTAAGCTATATGTCCTGATGGGCCCATTCCTGCAAAGACCCGTTATTCTTTGCACTGCGTGTGGAGCATAATGCTTACAAGAAGCATCAAGATGATGCTCTGGATGTGAGTTGTGTCATGCTAGCAACCATGAACGCCGAGCTTGAAAGCAACATGAGTTAATGGATGCTTATGAGATGATCGAGCATCTCAAGAAATTGTTCGAAGGGCATACTCGACGGGAGAGGTATGATACAAGCAAGGCGTTATATCAACGCAAAATGGGTGAACGTGATCCATTAATCCACATGTCTTTGAAAATGATTGGGTATATTGAGTACCTTGATAGGTTGGGTTTTCCAATCACTCCTAAGCCCAAAACCCGACCTTGTTTGGCAATCTTTGAACAATGAGCTACTCTCAATTTGTTATGAACTATCTTATGAATGAAATTGAGAAACCCCTCATCGAAGTTGTTGAGCATGTTAAGAACTGCAGAGAGAACAACATGAAAAAGGCGACCCGCTCCCATAATGATGGTGCAAAAGGGGAATCTTTGAGGGAAATTGGAAAGGCAAGAAGAAGATAGGATCTAAATCTTTTGCCAAACCCAATTCCAAAACCAAACAGAGCTTTAAAACCTAAAGGTGGGGTGGCTAAAGAAGGTGAATGTCACTACATGGAAAAAACAGCCAATTGGAAAAGGAACTATCATGCTTATCCGGAAGAAGTGAAGAAAAGAAAAGGAAGTACGACTTGATTCGGTATATATGTTATAGAAGTCAACTTATCTACTTCTATATCATGGGTATTGGATCTTTGGATGTGGTTCTCACATTTGTGTTAATGTGCGGGGGACTCAAGGAGTAGAACTTTAAGCGAAAGGAGAGGTTGACCTACGAGTTAGAAATAGAGCAAAAGTTGCTGCAATGGCCGTAGGAACTTATCATTTATCTTTGCCCACTGGGCTAGTTTTAGAATTAGAAGATTGTTATTTTGTGCCTGCTATAAGCAAAAACATTATTTCTGTTTCTTGTTTGGACAAGAAAGGTTTTTCATTTATAATAAAGAACAATCGTTGTTTGTTTTACTTAAATGATATTTGTTATGGTGTTGCACAATTGTTTAACGGTCTCTATATTCTTGATTTAGAAATGCCTATCTATAACATAAATACAAAACGATTTAAATCAAATGATTCAAATCCGACATATCTCTGGCACCACTGTCGTTTAGGCCATATAAATGAGAAACGCATATCCAAACTCCATAAAGATGGGTTCTTGGATTCATTTGATTTTAAATCATATGAGAAATGCGAGTCTTGTTTATTAGGCAAGATGACTAAAGCCCCTTTCACTGGACACAGTGAATGGGCTAATGATTATTGGGACTTATACATAGTGATGTATGTGGACCCATGAGTTCGTTAGCAAGAGGTAGGTTTTATTACTTCATTACATTTACTGATGACTTTAGTAGATATGGATATGTGTATCTTATGAGACACAAATCCGAATCCTTTGAAAAGTTCAAGGAATTCAAGAATGAAGTTCAAAACCAATTTGGCAAAAGCATAAAAGCCCTTCGATCCGTCGAGGAGGCGAATACTTAAGCCAAGACTTTGATGACCTTCTAAAGGAGTGTGGTATTATATCACATTTACTCCTCCACGGAACACCGCAATGGAATGGTGTATCCGAGAGGAGGAATCGAACCTTGTTGGACATGGTACGATCAATGATGAGTCATGCAGATCTTCCAATAAGCTTCGGGGTCATGCCCTGAGACAAATGTGATTCACACTTAACCGTGTTCCTACAAAGACGGTTCAGAAGACACCATATGAAATGTGGACTGGGAAACGTCCTAGTATGTCGTTCATGAAGATTTGGGGTTGCGAGGCGTTCGTAAAACGTCTGAATTCTGACAAGCTCGGACCCAAATCTGACAAATGTAATTTTGTGGGATACCCAAAGGAAACAAAAGGGTATTATTTCTACAAACCTTCTGAGAACAAAGTGGTTGTTGCTCGAACTGGTATTTTTCTAGAAAGAGAATTTGTCTCTAAAGGAAACAGTGGGAGGAAAGTAGAACTCGAAGAAATTCGAGAACCACAAAATATCATTGAACCTGAGTTGGAACATGAGCAGGAACCACAAGAAATTATGGAAAGTGAACCTGCTCAAATTACACAAGTCATTCGTAGATCTGGTAGGACACGCCAAGAGCCTGAGAGATATTATGGATATCTTGTGACTCAAAACGGCGATGTGATGCTCATAGATCAAGATGAGCACGCTTCCTACTGAAGAAGCTATGAATGGACCAGATTAGAAATGGCTTGAAGCCATGAAATCGAGATGGACTCCATGTATACTAACCAAGTATGGACTCTGGTTGATCCACCCAGAGGGTAAAACCAATTGGGTGCAAGTGGGTTTTCAAGAAGAAAACCGACATGGATGGTAATGTACAAACCTATAAAGGCCGATTGGTAGCAAAAGGTTTCAAACAAATTCAAGGTGTTGACTATGATGAAACCTTCTCTCCAGTGGCAATGGTTAAATCCATCGAGATCTTACTTGCTATTGCGACTTTTTTATGATTACGAAATCTGGCAGATGGATGTCAAAACTGCTTTCCTTAACGGAAATCTCCTTGAGGATGTGTATATGACACAACCTGAGGGTTTTGTCACTCCAAAGGATGCTAGAAAGATATGTAAGCTGCAGCGATCCATTTATGGATTGAAGCAAGCCTCTCGGAGTTGGAATCTTCGATTTGATGAAGCAGTCAAAGAATTTGGCTTTATTAAAAATGAAGATGAACCTTGTGTATATAAGAAGGTTAATGGGAGTCACATTGTATTCCTAGTATTATATGTTGATGACATATTAATTATTGGGAATGACATTCCTTCCTTACAGGCTGTAAAAACATGGTTAGGAAAATGTTTCTCCATGAAAGATTTGGGCGATCTTTTTACATTTTAGGTATCAAGATCTATAGAGATAGATCAAGAAAAATGCTCGCCTAAAGTCAAAGTACATATATTGATAAAGTGTTGAAACGGTTCAACATGCAAGAGGCGAAAAGAGGAAACTTACCCGTGACTCATGGTGTAAAGATCTCTAAGGCCCAATGTCCTAAATCACAAGATGATGAGGAGCGTATGAGAAAGATCCCTTATGCTTCGGCAATTGGATCTATTATGTATGCAATGATATGTACTGTCTCGGATGTCTCGTATGCTTTGAGCATGACGACGGCGAGATACTGATCGAATCCAGTGAAGGTCATCGATGAATGATCGAGAATATCCTCAAGTACCTGAAAAGGACTAAGGATTCATTCTTGGTATATGGAGGTGAAGACGAACTAGCAGTAAAGGGTTACACAGATGCTAGTTTCCAGACTGACAATGATGACTATAAGTCTCAGTCAGGTTTTGTGTTTTGCCTTAATAGTGGTGTCATTAATTGGAAATATTCGAGGCAAAAACAATGAGTCGATTCTACAACAGTAGGTCCGAGTATATTGTCGCTTCTAGTGCGAATGCAAGGAGGTCAGATGGATTAAAATGTTCATCATTTGAACTTGGTGTTGTTCCAACCATTGTTGATCCGGTTGCTTTCTATCTTTGTGATAATAATGGAGCCATTGCACGAGCTAAGGAACCCGATCTCACCAACGATCCAAGCATATACTTAGGCGGTACCATCTCATCCGTGAAATCATTGATAGAGGAGATGTACATATAGGAAGAGTGCCAACAGATGATAATGTTGCAGATCCACTAACCAAGGCTTTGTCGCAGCAGAAGCACGACGGTCACACTAGTTCCATGGGTATTAGATACATGAGTGATTGGCTCTAATGCAAGTGGGAGACTGTTAGAGTTTATGCCCTAGAGGCCAATTATTTGATATAATTGCTTAACGTTTTGATATTATATTTGATTGAATAAATATATGATTTTATTATGGTTTTATTTACTGCGTAATATAATTGTTAACATAATAAAATTCCTTAGAATAGTGATACAAATTATATAGTTTCAAGTATGTGACTTGAACATGAGATTATATATTACCATTAGTATCAGTGTTCTTAAATGTCCCTAGTCGAGTATCATTGTTGATGGGACAACAATGATGCATGGAGACTAATATGTGGATTGACTGATGACCAAATCTCATTGGTCATAAATATATGAGATATTAAGTCAATGCATAGGTACATGTTAGAGAACGATGTACTGGACAGACCCACCATGAGAATTCTATATGGAGCATTATGCGAAGTGTCGTTAGCAATTCTCATAGTGATAATGATGTAATGGTCCTCCCAGGCACGAAATCGCTATAGTACTACACGAGAATTTATGTACTTTGATATCATCAAATGTCACCTTTAATAGGGTGGATTATAAAGGTGATTATTGGGTTCATCATTAATCGTGTGAGAAATATGAGTGATCTAGATGGAATTTAACCATCCTATATATTATGGGTGATATCCATAGGCCTCTTGATTGAGTAGGACTATGAAATGCATGGCCATGCTCAAATAGTGATTTGTTTCATATAGTCTACTCATTGATCAAGAAAACTCAGATTAAATTATGAAGAGTATGACACATTCCATGACTCGAGTTTAATCTAGGATATTAAGGTTAAAAGGATTAAATTACATTGAAACATTGGTCACGAAAAGGTTGCATCGAATCATCGATCTTATTATTACTTGGGTAGCGATGATGCATTACTAGATGCCATTTCACCATTTATAATTTTATAATATGATTTTAAAATTATTGCCAACGTAATAATAACCTATAGGTCACACATATAGAGCGTTATTTAAAGGGAATTAATTTAAATTTTAAGGATTTAAATATATTAATATGATTAATAGTATTTAAATCACGAATTTAAATTAAAAGGATAATTGTATATATGTATATTAATTAAGTAAGACTTAATTAAGAGATATATATATATAAATTGATTTTATAAAATTAGGTTTTGATTTGATTAATTCCTTTTAACTACTATATATATGATATATAGCGACTACTTAGGGTAAGATATCATAATTGAAAAACCCTAACCGCTCTTAGAGAGAGACTAGAGAAAAGCAGTTTGAAAATCCATTCCTTTTGGTGGCTAGTACTGTGAAGTCCTTCTTATTGCGAGAATCGTTCGACGGTTAGATGCGGCGTTCGTGTGGATACAAGTAGAGAGCGCCAATTGGTTTGTATTATGTTGGAGATTCGAGGCGCAGATTAGTTTGATTCTCGTTTTTGTTTATATCCGGTATAATCTCTAAACCTCTGAATTTATTGATTTTCGCATGGATCCTGTTTTAGGGTTTCGGAAATTGCTTTAAAATTTTAATTTTCGCTGTGCGTTTCTGTGCCGAAACCCAACACAACGTCCTCGCAACTTATTCACTGTCGGGTTATGTTTTTAGAACTCAACATTAGTTTCTTTGTTTATTTTATCTGTGGGCTTAACACTGCCGTGGAGATGAAACTTTTTTAGGGGCCTTAAGAACCTCTCTAGTGTCAACTGACAAGCCATGATGCATTTTAGGTGATTTCAATGAGGTTTTGAATTTATCTGAGATCAATGGGGGTATTGAGTTATGGGATATAGGCATGCAAGATTTTAAAGACTACATTGGTGATTTATCCTTGTTGGACCTTTGGGCAGTGGGCCCCTGTCATACTTGGTGGGACTCTAACAGTGTGAACCTTATTTATAGAAAATTGGATAGAGCTATGGTTAACTCTCCATGGTTACATTATTTTCCTCTATCTCAGACCATATTTTCTCCTCGTGGCCTGTCTGACCATTGCCCGGTGATAGTCCAGATAGGATTGCAGATGCCTCATATCCCTAAACCTTTTTAATTCTTCAACTTTATGGTGGACATGGGTAATTTCCAAGAGGTGGTTAGGAATGCCTGGAGAATTCCCGTATTTGGTGACCCTCTTCAAGTCCTTGCTGGGAGGCTAAAATCTGTTAAAATGGTTCTTATTGGGCTGAATAGGAGAAATGGTAACCTATCTTCAAATGTTGCCCAAATTCGATCACTTCTTCATTCCACTCAGACTTCTATTGCCCACAATGCAATTGATCCTGTTTTACTCGAGAGGCAGAAAGATCTCACTAACAGTCTATGGGAAGCTCTTTTATGGGAGCAAAAGCTTCTCAAACAAAAATCCAGGGTTCAGTGGCTTCAGGATGGTGATAGGAACTCTGGATTCTTTCATAACTAAGTTAAAGCTAGATGGAATCAACACAAAATTTTGTCTATTGCAAATGATGAGGGCCTCCTAGTGAGCGGGCAGAATAACATCCAGCTGATTGAAGTGGCCCATTTCCAATCACTCATGGGTCTCCCCTCTCAAGAAAACTTCTCTAACATTCAGCTCTTGGCAAGCTCCTTTAAGAATTTTATTACCCCTACGGATGCCACTGTTCTGTACAGGGACATTTCTAACGCCGAGATCCTCACCTCTCTCAAAAGTATGAAGCAAAATAAAAGCCCTGGCCCCGATGGCTTCAACGTCCATTTCTTCCTTGCGTGTTGGGATATAGTTGGCTTAGATTTTTCCCTTGCCGTTAAGTCCTTCTTCCAACAGGGTTGTCTTTTACGGGGAACAAATTCTACGGCTATTGTACTTGTCCCTA
The DNA here is from genome assembly GCA_020205605.1 of Panax ginseng. Lineage (NCBI taxonomy): Eukaryota > Viridiplantae > Streptophyta > Magnoliopsida > Apiales > Araliaceae > Panax > Panax ginseng. The sequence goes on along the minus strand of CM035136.1, from coordinate 99,431,401 downwards.
AACCCCACCTCTATGAATGACTTTAGGCCGATTTCCTGTTGTAATACAACTTATAAATGCATTTCAAAGATCCTTGTGAGTAGGATGAAGGGTCTCCTACCAAAGATCATATCTCCATACCAAGCTGCTTTTGTCCCGAGTAGGAGGATTGGTGACAACGTCATTATTACTCAGGAGCTTTTAAGAAACTATCATAACAAAATTTGGCCCACCTCGATGTGCTTTGAAAATTAATCTCCAAAAAGCCTTTGACTCGGTTTCTTGGGAGTTTATTCTGGAAGCTTTGAGAATTTTCAAATTCTCTCCAAAGTTTATCTTTTGGATAAAGGTTTACATCTCCACCACTACTTTCTTAGTAAAAGTCAATGGGGGGGGGGGGTTTGTATGGCTATTTTAAAGGTGCGAGAGGGCTTAGACAGGGTGATCCCATATCCCCTATTCTATTTGTCATTACTATGGAAGTTCTTTCCATTATTTTCACAAAGGAGTCAAATTGGCCTAATTTTAAATTTCATTGAAAAACCAAACAGCTAAGGATAACCCATTTGTGTTTTGCTAATGATCTTCTACTCTTTTTCCATGGAGACCCTCGATCAGTCAGCATCCTTAAAGAATGCCTCAACCAGTTCTCCTCTCTTTCTGGCCTTCATTTGAATCCCTCAAAAAGCACTTGCTCTTTGGCAAATGTCCTTCTCGAAAACTCTGGCTCCATCCTTTCCTTATTGGAGTTTCGTGAGGTGACCTTCCCTGCAATGTTCCTTGGGGTTCCCCTTCTAACCTCAAAGCTTAGCATGGCTGAGTGTAGACCTCTCCTTGATAGAATTACAACTTATCAAATCAGTTCTTTTTGCTATCCAAACCTACTGGTCCTCAAATTTCATTCTCTCTGTTGCTTCCTTAAAAGACTTGAAGACCACCTTTTGACGATTCCTATGGAAGGGCCATACTCTTTTGAAGCATGGTACTAAAGTGGCTTGGAGTAAAATTGCCCTCCCCACTCCTGAGGGAGGGCTGGGGATTAAACAACTGGATGAGTGGAATCGTGCCTCCATTATTCAGCATCTCTGGGATATCATCAACCCCTCTTCTTCTTCTATTTGGGCTGAATGGGTTAGGACTTTTTCCGTAAAGGGAAAACATTTCTGGTGCATGGACATTCCTGGAGACTGCTCCTGGATTTGGAGGAAAATCCTCAACCATAGGCATGTTGCTTTGAGCCACACATCATACCTCATTGGAAATGGTTGCCGCACAAAACTATGGTTTAACCCATAGATCTTGAGAAAACCATTTGCCTACTCCAACTCCTCTTCTCTTATATCCAACTCTAAACTGGGCCCTGATGCAATGGTTAGTAGCATCATCAGCAATTCCGTTTGGGTCCTCCCAAATTCTAACCATCACTCGGTTATTGAATTTAGACAGCTATTCTCTCTGGCCATAGGTTGTAATTCCACCAAAGAGGACTCTGTTTTATGGGACAACACCAATACCTCAGGGAAAGCAACCTCCTTTTTTTGGAAATCCATCTAGTCCTATGGAAATCTAGTGGCTTGGGACAAACTGGTTTGGCACAAGTACCTCCCTCCTCGGTATTCCTTCTTCTTATGGCTTTCCTTCCAAAAATGGTTACGTACCATGGATCGGCTCTTAAATTATGGGCTCGCTGTTAACCCTATTTGCCTTCTCTTTGATTCCCACAATGAGACCTTTGGTTATATCTGTGCTCAGGAACTGCGGGTGGAAGGGGTCCTCAAGGTGCTGGATTTCAATCACGTCCTACCTCATTGCCCTTCCTAGCAGCTCTGTTCAGCAGGGTATTCTTCACCTCAGTTTTGCAACGGTCGCTTATCACATTTAGCAGGAAAGAAATGCCAGGCTTTATGGTAAAGGGCCCATGACGGACCGGACTATCTCCCGCAATGTTACGCATATCTTGAAATACAAGCCTTCACTCTATTCGAAGATTCCAAAAAGTGAAAGATAGGCCTTGGTTCTCTAATCTGGCCTTCTAGGGCCCTCTAGAGTCAGTTATGTTCTGCTATTATGTAGGAAGATTGTTGTCTGTTCCTCAAGTGTCGCTCATGGGATGTTTCTGCTCGATTTCTGGACTGGATTTTGCTTCTGCAATCGCCTGGGCTTATGTTCTACTTTGGTTCAACTTTGTGGGATCTGCTCTTGAGGAGAGTTCCTGCTCTTGGTCACCCTCTGCTGGTGGGGATGTCCCTTTCTGTTATGAGTTCAAGCTCACCTCTGATCACTGCTTGTTGTTATCAGTATGTGCTATGGGTCATGGATTTGGTGGTTTTCAATTGTCTTCTTTTAGACATGCCCAGTCCGCCAACAGGTCAAATGGGCGAGGTGGTTGGGCGAGGGGAGGGGCTGGTTGGGTGAGGTACCGAGATGGGCGAGATGGTTGGGCTAGTTGGTGTTTGGGCGAGGTGGTTGGGCAAGGAGAGGGGTTGTTTGGTGGTTGGGCGAGGAGAGGGGTTGTTTGGTGGTTGGGCTAGGTGGTTGGGCGAGGAGAGGGGCTGGTTGGGCGAGATAAGGGGCATGTTGGGTGAGATGAGGCAGTTTGGGTGAGGTGAGGTTTGGTTTTTGGGCGAGATGTTTTGGGCGTGCTGGTTTGATGAGGTGTTGCACTGCCTATGGGCTGGATTGCTATCTTTGATTGACTAAGAAATGCTTAGGGGCTTCTTGTTGCTATCTTTGATCACCTTTTCCTGCTGCTAGTGATTCTTCTTAGCTATTGATGATATGTATCTTTGCGAGTGGTCTGAATTTGTTATTGTTCTTGTTTTAAAGATAACTTGTTGGGCTTTGTTTTGTAACACTTGGTTAGTCTTCCTTCTCACATTTTCGCTGGGCTATTGGCCTTGTAATCTTGTATAGTTATGACATCATAGGGCCTGTCCTATGATGTCTATGCTATATTCTGATTGGGATTTCCCATGAGGCTTGTACTCTCTTTTATTTATTAATTCAGTCTAAATTTAGCAAAAAAAGAAAAAGAAATGCCAAGGTTGGTAAACCCATCATAGTGTGAGCCAGAATCAGAGAATAGGCTAGAGAAGTACCCCCACAACTACTGCCTCAATCTGATCCTTGTCATGAACCATAATACCATCATCATTAAGGATCGAGAGGATTTTGTTAGAATTCCATCTTTGCTTCATCATCTTTGAAAAATAACTTGAATTACGACCACCTAATGCAAGCCAAGTAGGTCTGGCTTTCTGTTGCATGAAGACTTCCTCCCTATCTATAGCTTGCCAAATCTATTTCGAGCAGTTCTCTTCCTTTGCCAAAAGGTCCAAGTCATAAGGATGGTCATTGAGGAGTGTCCGGACCGAGTGGAGGTCTTCCTTAGCTATCTTTACCAGTGTGGTCAGATTACCCACATAAATGTTGAGGGAGATTAAGGCTCTCTTGGTGCATTTCAATTTCTCAAAGAAAACATAGTAAGGGTTCCCATTAAAGTGGGTATCCCAAGCCATCCGGACAGCTTCATGAAACCCATCAAGAAGAGACATGTGGTTGGAAAATTGAAATTGTCTCCAAGGTTTAGTAAACTTAATTCATGTGTTTAGTAACACCAAGGAGTGATCAGAAAGCCCACGATGAACAAAAGTTACCTGAGACTCTGAGAGAGATCAAACTTAGAGAACCATTTTGAATTTCCCATGGCTCGGTCCAGTTTCTTGTGAACTGGGTGGGAAGGTTGATTATTCCACCAAGTAAATACTAGGCCAGTAGCTCGAATATCATCAACACCAATTGATGTGATGCAGTCTTTGAAATCATCTTTTCCAACATCCCAACTGGCATTCGGTTGGTTAGTTTCCTTCAGGTCCTTTATTACATTAAAATCACCCAATAAACACCAACACTCGTAAGTGGACTGAGTGCTCAGATCATTCCAGAGATTCCTTCTTTCGATATAAGTATTGATCCCATACACAAAAGAAACCATGAAACTAAATCTTTGTTAAAATCTAATGACTGAACTTTACAATGCATAATTTGAGAGGAAACAAAAAGGATATCTAAATTCCAAATGAGAGGATTCTATCCTGCCCAAATTCTACCATTATTATGGAAGTCATAGTTAAAAGCCCATTCCCAGTTCATACACAGTTTCCTGGAAATTTTGGAAGCCTTATCACATTTAACCATAGTCTCAATTAAACCAATAATTGAAATATTATAGTCTGCAATGATTTGCTTAAGATAAGCCTGTTTAGGATTTTTATTTAATCCTCTAATATTATATGAGGCTAACATAATTAAACTGAGGGAGGGGGGTGTTGACAGTTTTTCCTTTGACGTGGAGCTGGTATTTCCCCTTCCTAGAGGGCAGAAGCAGGAACTTTTGAAAAAGATGACCCTAAGAGACCAGTTTTGACAAGACATGAGTTGGTGGTAGACCGGCCCTGTACCACCGGTTTAGAGCCTACACCTACCTCAGTCGCCGGAGGAACCAAAGGGGCTGAACCACCCGGCCTAGAATCTTCACCAACACATAAGACCTACCGAAGAGCACCAGGGCCAGGGGAACTCAAGGGGATATCTAGTTTAGGACTTAAAACATATACCTTGTTTGTACTTGGGAAATTGACCTTCTTTCCATCCGACAAGAAATGTTGAACATCATTGGAAGTAATCCCACGGGCTGATAAAAAAGACATTAAATGCATGTTTTTCTTCCTTTCAAACAAAGCTTCCTCCCTATCTTTCTAAGAAAAATGATGAGCAGCCGAGAATATTTTCCTGGCATTGTCCCCCATAGCATGGTCGACCTCCATGTCATGATTCAAAGCATTGGATGCAGAGTCCTCAGAGCTGATGATCGTACCTAAATCACCCATAATGGGAACTGACTCCCTCATTTCCTCGACATCAAGATGATGAGGTAGAGATTCCGAAGAGTTCGAAAGGGAGACACCAAACTCAGCAAAAAGGTCCTTAGAGGGACTACTCTCAATGTTCCCTGCAGAGAGATGGTTGTGGCTAACCATATTGGAGCAGATAATACTGGATAGCTAAGGCCGAAGAGGGTAAAGGAACACAGAGCATGGACCAGATTAAGTGACAAGAGAAAGAGGAAGGGGCCGGAAGGGGCAGGAGCAGGGATAGGAAGAGCAGAGGGGGAGAATGGAGGAGGAGAGAGAGAGATAGAAGGAGTCGAGAACGTTAGGTGAGATAGAGAAGGAGCCGGGAAAGTTAGGTAAATCCTATGGGCGGGAGAAGATTTGAAAAATCTAGACAGAGGGTAGAGCAAAAAACTAGAGAGAGAAACATTGTCCTATTTGCTATGTGAACTTGATGATGAACTATTTTAAATCTTTATTGCAAATATCATGTTGTGTTATATATATGTTGAAAGTATGAAATGTTAAAGTCAATTTATGACTACGTTGATTGAGTAAGGAACTCAATCTTTATACTTGTTATATGAACTGCAACATGTTTGTTATGTTAGTTTCCTTCACATTTCTCTCCATAGAGATAATGTCTCCATATCTTCAAAGCAAATACCACCGCAGCCAACTCTAAATCATGAGTCGGGTATCCTTTCTCATAGTCCTTTAGTTGCCTTGATGCATACGCAATGACTTTGTCGTTTTGCGTAAGCACACAACCCAGTCCTTTATGCGATGCATCACTATATACCACAAAGTTTCCTATATTATCCGGTAATAACAACACGGGTGCCATGCTAAGCTTCTTTTTCAAGTCCTGAAAGTTATGTTTACACTTCTCCGTCCAAACAACTTTAAAGCTTTCATTGTCAAATTTGTCAATGGAGTGGAAATCTTGGAAAAGTCTTGAATAAATCGTCTGTAGTAACCTGCCAAACCCAAGAAACTCCTCACCTTCGATGGTGTCCTTGGTTACTCCCAATTTATTATAGCTTCCACCTTTGATGGATCCACTGAAATCCCATCTTTGTCAATCACATCCCAAGAAATTGCACATGTTCTAACCAGAATTCACACTTAGAGAATTTTGCGTACAACTTTTCCCTTCTTAGCGTCTCCAACGTCAAACGTAAATGTTCCACGTGTTCTTCTTGAGATTTGGAGTACACCAAGATATCATCGATGAATACCACCACAAACTTATCTAAGAATTGTTTAAACACCCTGTTCATCAAATCCATGAATGCTACAGTGGCATTATTTAAACCAAAAGACATTACCAAAAACTCATAGTGTCCATACCGAGTTCTGAATGTCGTCTTAGGTACATCTTCCTTCCTTACTTTTAATTGATGATATCCCCTTCTCAAATCTATCTTAGAGAAGTACTTGGCTCCTTTCAATTGATCAAACACGTCATCTATTCTTGGCAACGTATATTTATTCTTAATATTGACTTTTTTTAATTCCATATAATCAATGCAAAGACGTATTGACCCATCCTTCTTCTTCACGAATAATATCGGTGCTCCCAACAGTGACACACTCGGCTGAATGTACTTCTTGTCCAACAGTTCTTGCAGTTGTAACATCAGTTCCTTCATCTGTGACGCCCCCAAATTCGTGTAACATCAATTACAGGACATGGTTCTCACGATACAACATACATAACCATCTAACTACATAAACTCCAGAAATAAAAATAATAATAATATCTATTACATATCTATTCAAATAAAATCCCAAGTCTTTACAACCTTAAATAAATTGAAACTTAAACTTAGCGATTATCGCTACATTACATCATATACGGAAATATAACTTATAACATGAATAACTCACATCATTTCATCTTAGACTTTCATTTTCCCTTGCCCGAGCCCTTAGTGTTATCAGCCTTAACTGAAAGGTTTAAGCAAGAATGAACACAAATTGCCCAGCAAGTATATAAAGTAATTTGAAAACATACATCAGGAGTAAAAGCATTTGTATGAATATTTCTCTACAATTGAAATACTTATCAAGAGATAAACATGAATAGCAAGATAATTGTGGCGCCCCCAAAATAGGTATACATCACCCATTATGAGTCGCCAAATACATGGTACATAAACAAATACAACTTGATAATATAATTGTCGTGCAAAATACGACAACACATATCTTGTGAGTTTGAATACAACTATTGTCTAATAGAGTATATAAAACTCAAAAGGAGTCCTCATTACAATTATTGATACAATATTTTACAAAATAGTGAGGACTACTAATACAACTATCTGAACCATCACTCCATACCCGGCTAGTTTCTCTATATGTTCTCACCTCACGAGAAGAAAAATGGAACAAAAAGGAAAAGGGTGAGCTCAACTAGCCAAGTAAAGAATATTATGACTAAGATAATATACAACAATTTATCATTAGTCTTTAACATGGAAAAATCGATAAAATATAATAGACAACAAGTTTTAGATCAACAATTGCGGTGAAAACAACAATCCATTAGAAGAGTCAGTAGAGAAAGAATTTCACTATCTTCTAAGATTTAAAAGTCCATCATCAATATTTTATCCTATAACATCAATCAATATACATCTTGAATCAAATATTCATCTTTGCACTTCTGAGCCAAAATATTCATTTGTATCACCCAGTTGGTCATATTCATCTCAACACTTGTTCATCTTTTGCACTACGGGACAAAGATATTCATTAGATAATCATTCATCTTTGCCTTTCTGAGGCCAAGATATTCGATAATATCATCATTTAGGGTGAGGATGATGAAAAATATTTTAAAGGCGAATCCGGTGAAATAAAATAACAAATATTAGAGATTAAGTATTACGGTTTATCCAAGATCAATAATACTCCATAATAACCAATTTTGAAGCAAAATTCAAGAATAAAGATCAAAACATGGATCTGATCAAAGATAGTAACCATAATAGACATCTTGGACAAAAAGAAGAAAATTTCATTTTTGGTGAATAGTGAATATTCATGAATAATGTATCGTATCGTGAATAGTGTATAGTATCATGAATAGTAACCCCAGACACAAAAAGTTCCAAATTTGATAAAAGTTCGGACCAATATTTTGGCATAATGATATCGAAAGAAATAATATCATTTACTGAAGAAAATAACATCCTTACCTCAAAATAACAAATTACTTACGATCGGAATATCGGTATAAAAATTTGAAGGAAACTTGCAGCGATAAATAGAAACTCACAAAGTATCTAAATACTCACAAAATAAACTTCGATAATATAGAGAGAGAAAAGAAAGGCTTATGTTTACGGTGTGATTTTCAATTCTAACAGCCCTCCCTCTATTTATAGGAAAATGTTAACAGCAAAGAAGCGAGACTTGACTTTTACTACTGATGGCTTTACTACTTACTATTACCATTGCCACCCACCACATTTGAAATAAAATTCACACATTTCTTCACCAACCACAAGTGGGGCCCACTCAATTCTAAATTTTCCACCAAAATCATTTATAAACCTAATTTACAATCGATCAAAATTCATAACAAATTATCGTTCATTTTAACGGTTCAAAATTTGTGGACATATACTCAACTTATATATGTATAACATATATCCAAAATCAAATTGATCCAATGGTCGGATTAAAAATTATAACTCACATGATATATCTCAATAACATGATTTAATTTTTAATACCTCCATTCAAACAAAAATCTTGATAAAACACCTCAACATTAATTCCTTCATTTTTAACCACAAAATAAATATATCCATCATTTATATCCACATAAAATAAATATTTCCTTATCATATAAATCAATAATTAATTATTCACAAATAATATTACGAGAATCACAATTATGACAACGGTAGTTTCGAGAAAGAGGGGGCTTTTCAGATAAGGATTTCTCCTTCTTGGCGCGCAATTAGGTGACCAAACCTCTCCTTGTGAGAACTTTCTAGACATTGCCAATAATGTTATCTCATAATATTATTCAAATAATATGAATTATTGATCAGATAATGGGAAATCTTGTGCGATGACAATTATTGAAACAACAATAATATAAAATATCAATGCAACAATTATTGAATCAATAAAATAAAATATTGAGCGATAATTCTTTGTAACAATTATTGAGTAGTGCCTTCTTACGTAAGAATCGATAATTCAAAATCTAATGTGCAAAAAGCAGGTGTAACTCTTGTGCAACCACGCGTATTCTTGTATTTTAACCACGGGGTATTCCAACGATTGTTAGCGGTAACAATTACTGTGAGTTATTTATAAAAACTCAAATTTGTCATTTTCTTCATCCGATAGTTATCCGTTATGGGGCCCACAAATGGCTGCGCCGTCGTACGAATATTCCCCGACAGAAAGAATATTCCACGACCAAGCGAATATTCCCCGACAACAATGAATATTTTATAACCACTTGCTTATTTTGCAAAATTTGCACATTTCACCCATAACCAAAGCATTATATCAAATTAACACCTTATTATTCACAATAATAATTAGAAAAAATTCGATTTTATTTATAATTAGTTAGGGTCTTACAACCTCCCTCCTTATGAAATTTCATCCTCGAAATTGGCGTCACGTACACAGTGTTTGAAAAGGTGAGGATACCTCGCTTTCATTTACGATTCCAACTCCCGGTCATTTCTTGATAGCATGGTTCCTCCACAAAACCTTAACTTGTGGTATAACCTTCGTGTGCGTAGGACATGCTCTTTCTATCCAAGATCTTAACGGTACCTCCTCGTACGTTAAATCTTGACTATCTCATCGGGTTCTAACTTCGATAATGTGGTTTGGGTCTTTCACATATTCTGAAGCATAGATATTGTGAAAAACATTATGAACACAAGACATGCTTGGAGGTAATCTGAGTCTATAGGCCACATTTCCTATTAGGTCAAGAATCTCAAATGGACCAACAAATCGTGGATTGAGCTTTCTCTCTTCCCAAATCTTGTAACTCCCTTCCATGGTGCAACACGTAACAATACATGATCCCCAATATTAAATTCCATGTCCTTTTCGATGAAGATCCGCATAACTCTTTTTATCGATCATGTGCCATTTGTATCGTTGTCGGATCATTTGGATCTTCTCTGTAGTCATTATGTACCAATTCTAGTCCCAACAACGTTGCTTCTCCCACCTCGTCCCAACATCTTTGGAAGCGACACTTTAAATCCATACAATGCTTCAAATGGAGCCACACCTATACTTGCACGATAAGCTGTTTGTTGTAGGAGAATTCCACCATGGTAGGTACTTATCCCAACTCCTTTGAAATCTAGGACACATAGTCTTAATAGATCTTCAAGAGTTTGAATAGTCCTCTCTGATTGTTCTTCAGTTTGAGGATGGTATCTTTGAACTAAATAAATAAATCCGTGCCCCATAGCTTTACTGTGAGCTAACCCAAAATCGTGAAGTGAATCTTGGGTCACGATCCGAAAACTATGGATCTTGGCATGCCATGCAATCTCACAATCTCATTCACGTACATACTAGCAAGGCGTTCAAGGAATAAGTCTCTCGTATATAGGCAAGAAATGGGCGGACTTGGTTAATCTATCAACAATAACCCAAATCGCATCTATGCCTTGAGAAACCTTGGGAAGACACATAACTTGAATCCATAGTAATGTGTTCCCACTTCCATTCGGAATCTCAAGTGGTTGATGGACCCTTTGGCACTTGATGCTCGCCTTTACATGTTGACAAGTTAAACACCTCGAGATAAACTCCGCGATCTCTCTTTTCATATTGCTCCACCAAAATGTATGTGAAGATCATGATACATTTGGTACTCCCAAGATGGATTGCAAGCGGTGTGTTGTGTGCCTCCATCATGATTATATGCTTCAAGTCGAATCGTTAGGAACACAAAATCAGGAGTTGACTCAAAGTATTCCTTCTTCATCGATTCTTGCTTACGGAATAGCACCTTCTTGCACTTTCTTCTTCATACGCATCGACTCCATGTCCAAGTAGCTTGAGCGACTTTAACTTTATCGATTAAAGTCGGTTCTACTACTCGTATGTTTGATATCATCACGTGGGTACTTGGAGCCTTTACCTCTATCTCCATCCTTTGCAAGTCATACAAAATGGACCTTTGTGTTAACAACATTGCACTTTCGTACCGCATATGATCTTACCTACTCGATCGTCGGCTACCACGTTTGCTTTTCGGGATGATATTGGATGGTATGATCGTAATCTTTCAACATTTCGAGCCAACGTCGTTTGCCGCATGTTGAGTTCCTTTTGGGTGAAGAAATATTTGAGGCTTTTATGATCTGTATAGATCTCCACTTTCTCCCCATCGGTGGTGTCTCCGGATCTTCAATGCGAAAATATTGCTTTGAACTCCAAATCATGAGTAGGATAATTCCTCTCATATTCTTTGAGTTGTCGCATGAGGCATAGGCTATGACTTTCCCATATTGCATGAGAACACATCCTAACCCTTTGCACTAAAGCATCGTTGTAGATAACAAATCCATCAAACCCGGATGGTATTGTCGAGCAGTGCTGAAATGAGTCTTCTCTTGAGTTCTTGAAAACTCTTCTCACAATCCTCGCTCCAACAAATTTTATATCTTTCTGAGTCGGTTTGAGTTAATGGATTAGCGATTCGAAAAATCCTTCCACGAATCTCCGATAGTAACCAACTAAGCCCGAAAAGCTACGTGCTTGATCCACCGACTTTGGTTGCTCCCAACTTTGTATGGCTTCAATCTTGGCCGGGTCAGACGGATACTCCATGTTTTGACACCACGTGCCCAAGGAATGCTACTTCCTCAAGCGAACTCGCATTTCTTGACTTGGCATATAACTTGTTATCACGAAGCCTTTGCGATACCGACTTCAAATGGTGCTCATGATCTTCACGGCTTTTTTGGAATAGATGAGGATGTCATCAATAAAGACAACAACAAAAGCCATCCAAATATTCTTTGAACACACGATTCATCATATCCATGAAAGCGCGGGGAGCATTAGTCGATCAAAAGACATGACTAAGAATTCATAATGCTCGTCTGGGAGTTACGAAGGCGATCTTTGGAATATCCTCGGTTTTAATCTTGGTGATGATATCCGAATGAAGATCGATCTTTGAAAAGAATTGTGCTCCTTGCAATTTGGTCGAACAAGTCATCTATGCGAGGTAGCGGATACCTATTCTTGATAGTGACATGGTTCAATTCTCGGTAGTCGATACAAAATCGCATACTCCGTCTTTCTTCTTTACTGAATAACACGGAGCACCCCAGGAGATGTACTAGGGCCAGATGAAACCGATGTCCAACAACTCCCACGTAGTTGGACCTTTAACTCCTGAAGTTCAATAGGAGCCATTCGATATGGGGTTTTAGAAATGGGCTTTTTACGGGTTCAAGGTCGATAAAGAATTCAACTTCACGTTACGGGGTAGGCCAGGAAGTTCTTGAGAAAATCGTCGGGAAATTCACTAACAATAGAAATATTATTCAAATCGGCGTGTTTTTGTTCAAGTCAAGTGACATGGGCTAAGAAAGCTTGACATCCATTTTTCAATAAACGAATAGCTTTATGGCTTGATATGACAGTGATTGATTTTAGTGGTTTGGTTGTTTGAATTCGCATAACAGGTTGGTTAGGAATATGAAAACTGACAACCTTACGAAAATAATCAATTTTAGCATGATGAGTGGTTAACCAATCAATCCCTAAAATCACATCAAATGCAAGAATTTTCAACGAAATAAGATCAGCAGGTAATGTGATGGTACCAACTTGAATCAAGCAAGATTTATAAGCGATAGATGTAATGAAAGTTTCTCTAGCGAGTCTCAGCGAGATAAGTCGAGGTCTAACTTCTCTGGTCAAGTTTAAGCGTTGAGCACAAGCGGGGAGAGATAAAAGAATGGGTAGAAACGGTATCTAATAAGGTATAAACTTACAAGAGTTTATGATTAGCTTACCGTGATCACCTCGTTTGGGTTCCTCGCATTTTGGGCGATCACGACAAAGCGCCCTTCCGGGAACCACAGACTTTGACTTATCAGGATAGCCTTTTGAGTCACCATCCCCGTTGAACTTGGTTTGCAAACTAGACAATCTCTAGCTATATGACCTTCCTTTCCACAGTTATAACACACCTTGGATTGTTGTGGGCGGTTTGGGTTTGATGTGTCCCTCTTTCCGCATTTGTAACAAACAATAGGTGCTTTCGTTCTCCTCCCCTAAAAATAGTTGATGTTTGTCTTTGGCGTCTTCACGTTATCATTGTTGTACCTTCTCTTCTTGAAATCTCCTCCCGACTCGCTCCTTCTATTATCATCGACCACGATTACCACGGAGTGGTTCTACCTTTTTGTCAAATGTTTTCCTCCTGCTTTGGTTTCATTGCTCATTGATGGCTCCTTATAGGTATGACCTTGGTTGTGGTCCTCGGTTGAACATACTCATTATCTCGCTCTAATAATTGAGCCCTACTTACAACATCTAAATATAAAGAAAATTTATGAGAGATAAGATATTGCTTAGAATCTCGGGTTTTAGACCTCTCGAAACATCCTTGTCATTCGTTCCTCATTCTCGACCAAATGAGGTGTGAACACAGGATAACTCTGCAAACTTAGCCTCGTCTTTGGGACACTTCATCATGTTGTTTTGTTCGAGTCGATAAACTCTACCTCCTTCATATAAGCGAATACTTTTAGGAAAGTACTTGTCATTAAATAGTTTCTGAAATGTTTCCCAAGACATGTTGAGTCGGGGCGGTGGAGTGCGCTTCACGAGACTCCCACCGATGAATCTTCCTCACTTGCATGGAACATAAAGGTGGCGAATGGAACCTTACATTCCTCCGTGCATCCCAAGACATCGAATATCTTGGTAATTTGCTTGACCCACGTTTACGCCTTGATCGGATCGGCTTTCCAATAAATTACGGTGGTCCCAACTCTTTGAAGCTGCTTGGATGTGACAAAAAGCGCATTATATCATTTCCACCTATATTTTGTGCACGAGTCTCCTAAATGCGATTTTGCATGAATTGCAAAAAACTTCTAAACATCCATCATTCATCATTTGTTCGGTAGTGTTGTTTACGGAGGAATATTGCCTTCTGTTGCACGTTCCCACAGGTGGTGATTAAAGGTGTCTCCACTGTCTCATTCACTCCATCGTTAATATTTCCATTGCCATTCTTAAATCTTGCCATAAAAAAAAAGGGTTAATTAACAAATTAACATATCACATATTAACCATATATCTGATGACCAACCAAATAACAAATAAGGTCATACTAGTGAAGAATTCCCAACTCTCCCCTCTAGTTCTTGTCTCACATCTCGGCCGGGGATCATATCCTAAGCTTTGATACCAAGCTGTGGCGCCCCCAAAATAGGTATACATCACCCATTACGAGTGCGCCAAATATGGTACATAAACAAATACAACTTGATGTACAATTTTGTATGCAAAATACGACAACACATATCTTGTGAGTTTGAATACAACTATTGTCTAATAGAGAGTATACAAACTCAAAAGGAGTCCTCATTACAATTATTGATACACTATTTTACAAAATAGTGAGGACTACTAATACAACTATCACGAACCATCACTCCATACCCGGCTAGTTCTGCTATGTTCTCACCTCACGAGAAGAAAAATGGAACAAAAAGGAAAAGGGTGAGCTCAACTAGCCCAATAAAGAATATTATGACTAAGATAATATACAACAATTTATCATTAGTCTTGAACATGGGAAAATCGATAAAATATAATAGACAACAAGTTTTAGATCAACAAGCTGCGGTGAAAACAACAATCCATTAGAAGAGTCAGTAGAAAAAATTCCACTATCTTCTAAGATTTAAAAGTCCATCATCAATATTTTATCCATATAACATCAATCAATATACATCTTGAATCAAATATTCATCTTTTTACTTTCTGAGGCCAAAAGATATTCATTTTATATCACCGATTGGTCATATTCATCTCACACACTGTTCATCTTTTACCTTACTGGGCCAAAGATATTCATTAGGTAATCATTCATCTTTTTGCACTACTGAGCCAAAGATATTCGATAATATCATCATTTAGGGTGAGGATGATGAAAAATATTTTAAAGAAGCGAATCCGATGAAACAAAATAACAAATATTAGAGATTAAGTATTACGGTTTATCCAAGATCAATAATACTCCATAATAACCAATTTTGAAGCAAAATTCAAGAATAAAGATCAAAACATGGATCTGATCAAAGATAGTAACCATAATAGACATCTTGGACAAAAAGAAGAAAATTTCATTTTTAAATGAATAGTAGTTGCAAGTGATAAGTGAATAGTATCGTGAAATAGTATGCATCGTGTGAATAGTAACCTTGACACAAAAAGTTCAAATTTGATAAAAAGTTTCAGACCAATATTTTGGCATAATGATATCGAAAGAAATAATATCATTTACTGAAGAAAATAACATCCACTTACCTCAAAATAACAATTACTTACGATCGGAATATCGGTATAAAATTTGAAGGAAACTTGCAGCGATAAATAGAAACTCACAAAGTATCTAAATACTCACAAAATACACTCGATAATATAGAGAGAAAAAAAAGCTTATGTTTACGGTGTGATTTTCAATTCTAACTTAGCCCTCTATTTATAGGAAAATGTTAGCACAGCAAAAGCGGACTTGACTTTTTTACACGATGGCTTTACTACTACTATTTCCACCCACCACATTTGAAATAAAATTCAGCACATTTCTTCACCAACCACAAGTGGGGCCCACTCAATTCTAAATTTTCCACAAAATGATTTATAAAACTAATAATTTTCTAATCGGTCACCTCTTAAAATTCATAACAAATTATCGTTCATTTTAACGGTTCAAAATTTGTGGACATATACTCAACTTATATATGTATAACATATCCAAAAATCACAATGATCAGCGGTCGGATTAAAAATTATAACTCATGATATATCTCTCAAACAACGTGATTTAATTTTTTTTAATACCTCCATTCAAACAAAAAATCTTGATAAAACACCTCAACATTAATTCCTTCATTATATCCATAAAATAAATATATCCAACATTTATATCCACATAAAATAAATATTTCCTTATCATATAAATCAATAATTAATTATTCACAAATAATATTACAGAATCACAATTATGACAACCAGGCAGTTCCGGGAAAGAGGGGGCTTTCCGATAAGGATTTCTCCTTACTGGCGCGCAATTAGGTGACCAAACCTCTCCTTGACAGAACTTTCTAGACATTGCCAATAATGTTATCTCATAATATTATTCAAATAATATGAATTATTGATCTGATAATGGGAAATATTGTGCAGTGACAATTATTGAAACAACAATAATATAAAATATCAACGCAACAATTATTGAATCAATAAAATAAAATATTGAGCGATAATTACTTGTAACAATTATTGAGTAGTGCCTTCTTACGTAAAATCAATAATTCAAAATCTTGTGCAATCTGCGTAATAACTCTTTATGCAACCACGCGCGTATTCTTGTATTTTAACCACGGGTATTCAACGATGTTAGCGGTAACAACTACTGTAGTTATTTATAAAAACTCAAATTTTGTCGTTTTTCTTCATCCGAATAGATTTATCCGTTATGGGGCCCACAAATGGTTGCTTGTGAGTAAATGCGAATATTCTCAAACGGAAAAGAATATTCCACGACCAAATGAATATTCCCAACAACAATGAATATTTTATAACCACTTGCTTATTTTGCAAAATTTGCACATTTCACCCATAACCAAAGCATTATATCAAATTAACACCTTATTATTCACAATAATTATTAGAGGAAATTCGATTTTATTTATAATAAAAAGATCACCACGTAACACACAACATTTTGAAAAAATATTAACATTTTATTCAATCATCATTTTTTTGAAAAACATAAGAACAATAGCATCACTGCTATTTACATTACTTTTCCTGAACTACAAACGTTGCAGAATAACATCATCATATCCCATTGGTTACATAACTCTTGGGATTTACATCTTATTTATTATATCATTATTCACACAACAATTACATTCTTTACGATGACCTACTAAAATGCTACATAACCTTACGACGCTCCTCTTCCATAATACGAAACATTGTTCTGCGATCTAACATTTACCATGACAACGTCTCGAACTGAATTAGATAATACATGACTCGGTCTTGAGCTCGATTTATCACAGTGTTGAAAATGCCATTCATCTCCTCCATCTTGATCTTCTTTGCTTGTACTTCCCCCTCTGCTACTCATGCATGCTGAGAAGCTTCCTCGTACGCGTCTTCAACTCTTACTCTCTTGGCAGATTCTTCTTTCAATTTGTCCTTTAGCTTCACAATCTCCTCCGTCACCTGCTCATTCTCCCCCCTCAGTGTGAATCATCTTCCATTCAACATTACTCAAACGCTCGTCAAGATCCCGGATCTCATCGTCCTTCTGCGCCATCGAAGTCTAACTTTCAGCTACTATCTCCTCAAACTCCTCAACTCTATCCTGAAGCTCAATGTTTCGGTCGTATACTTCGTCATACATATGAGCTACAATAGAGTTTGGTGGAAACTCATCCTCCTCATCCTCATCCGTCTGTGGCAACTCAACGGGGTCTTCCTCATCCGTCTCTACCACATCCTGCTCATCAAGTATACTCATCCTGCTCAACCATTATGACCAATGGAGATGACTCCCTTGGCACCAATTGTTCCCATACTACCTGAATATCTCGAGGCTCCTCCTCTCTAGGCATCTGAGGTCCCTCCTCCCTAGCCTGACTAGATTCTCCCACATTAGACATCCTGACAACAAAAATTTTTAATTATTTATTTAATATTTGTCACTATTCGACAATCACGAACACATAGGTTTTCCCCCCACCTAAGGTTCATAACCTAAAGCTTTAATACCAACTTGTGATACCCCTAAATTTGGGTACTTCATTCCCACAAGATTTGGTGGTGTTCACTGTCTAAACATTCATTTCTAACTATCCAAATATAATAAAATTTAAGCAGTAAATTATCCCATTAAAGGGTTACATAACTTAATCAATAAATCTCCCAGGTTATCTAAACTAAAAAAACATACATCAAGTACGGAAAATTAATTAATTACATCACAATATTTAAAATAACGTCTGACATCATGAAAGTCAATAAATTTTACAAGTCTTCAACACTTGTTCAATTTTCCTTTCCCTTTGCTAGTAGTTGGTTCATCAACCTTCTCAACTTTAGCTGCAATGATTATATATACAAGAGTGAGCAAAACAAATGCTCACTTAAAATGACAATGAATAATAACATCATAACAACTGCCAATGAATAGGCTCAATAGAACTGAATAATATTCTCTATCAATGATAATCAAGAACAGAATTTAAAATATATCTAAGGGTCACAAGACCATGAACTATGTCCAAGGTTATAAGTATTCTTTCAACTTAAACCTAAACAGTCATAAGACAATAGGGACTTCCCGTACTTAAGGGGATCAGCCCTTCGTACCATGTATTGTGCACAAACATCTAAATGCTTTGCCTAAATTATCCCCTATAATAGGGTTGTTCATCTCAGTTTTTTTTAGAATACAAGTCCGCACCAAAGTAATTTTCGTTTGGATAAGCTTTAAGGGTAATTTAGAGTTCTACGAACATCAACTAAGGATTAGTTGAATCAAAGGTGTAATAACAATTCATGGATTTGATAACAATGTAGTATGAAATAACCATGGGTTATAAGTGATTAAACATCACGCATCAAAATCATGCTTTAGGAATAAACTGGAAAGCATTGAAAAGTAAAATAAACCTTACTTGAACAATGATAATAAGCTAAGGTTACATTTGTTGTCAATAAGGAAACAATTTAGGAACTTTGTTTAATATAGGAATATGGAACTTGTTCAACAAGATACAACTTGAGCAATCATAATTGAAATAAAGTAAGTAACGTACTCAATGCATCGATAAGGATCATACAACATAGATATGATTTAAGATATTAATAAGAGATTAAGTAACTTGCGAAGTTTAAAAGTATAACATGATAGCGAAAAGTAAACCTTGCTGAATAATAAAGTAGCAAAGGTTAAATAACTTGCATGAACGTAATCAAGTTAGAATATTTAAGAGTAAGATTAAGAACTTGCTCAATTGTAAACAAGATAGGCTAAAGAAACTTGCATAAAGTAAGTAAGATAGGACAAACTCAAATAGAGATTAGAGTTTGGAAACTTACCTTGCGTGTAAGCTAAACCGTATAACTTGATTCTTAATATCCTATACACATGTCATTATGACATAATTAGTTACTACATGTTCTCAGTACATAATTAAGTATCTATTTCATGTATGACTTGTAGTCTTAGGTTCAACTACTTGATTAAACCATAACTCTTCAATTATCACATAATTCATTAATTGCTCATAATATTTTTTCATACTTGGTACTATAACACCACAATATGATAATAATCACATTTTTATGATCATAACATCATACTATATTAACAATTACACAATTATATAATAAAATCTGATTTTCTAGTCAAACTGCTAATTGGCTATTGCGAGTGCCCGATTTATCTTGGGGCAATGCACTGGTAACTACTTAAGCTTATTTGGCATCAACGATAAAGAAAAAGCCTATAACTTATTTGCTGCAACAGTCTCGGCGTTGCAACGCTCCTATTTGTTCACATAATCGTATTGCAAAGACCGGTATATGTTAACAGGCATTGAGTGAGCTACAGTCTTGTGCTGGAATTATACTATGGGACGGTACTACGATGGCGAATACGATTCGAGCATACAATGTTCATGAAGAACACAAAACAAAGCCAAATTGGCCTACAAACTACTTTCTAACAACAAATTTAGCATACATAAAACACATAACCTTTACAGAAACATAAATTAATGTTTCTAACATGTTTCCGACCATAAAAACAGTATAAATAACAAATTAAAAACCTTTAATTTCACTGTTCTTACTAATACTTCAATTATAGACATTCTTAGCGAAACAAGTAACTGTAAATTCATTTTTCAACCAAAACATTTAGTTTAAATTGCTTTGTTTTCGTTTCTTCATGTACTTTCATAATCAATAGTTAATTTATACTTTATACTATGAATTGAATATCAATTTTGACTCTAAAATAAGCTATATTCATATATATTTCACTATAATATAATTTTCTCCATATATATCATATTTACATGGATTAAATTACTCTAAATCATATACTAAACATATAAACAATTTATCAACAAATTATTGTATATACAAATTATATAATCACAATTAACTACCCATATAACTTTTATAGAGAGCTTTTCATACAAGAGAAAACTAGACCTTTAGAAGGTAGAATTATACCTTTAATTGCTTTTTTTTTGTGTGTTAAATTTAGACTGAATTTAATAAATAAAAAGTGGTTACAAAACTCATGCGGAACCCCAATCATAGTATAGTATAGACATCATAAGACATTCCCTATGATGTCATGACTATAGACGATAACAGGCTTTATGCCCAACAAGCTAACAGAAACTATCATTTTTATAGAAAAAGTAGAACTCGGAGGTCGAAAGACAAGACAAAACAGAAGCCAAACATGAACAACAATATGGAGGACTTATTTGGCCAGCTGCATAAACTCCCTAAGATGCAGCCGAGCATCAGCAAACAACCTAAACTAGAAATGAACTGCAATGAAGAAACCGAACCCAAAGACGCCAGTCGAGCTCATTTACCAACACCTCGCTACTACCGAGGACCGATTCATGACCAACTAAAGCTGCACATTTCGGCCAACCAGCCTAACACACAAATTGCAGAGAAGCAGTACCCCCAACACACGCTAGCCCATCTGCCCATCCGCCTCGGCAATTAACTAAAATTGTTCAAAGACATCTCAATATTAAACCGGAAGCAATACTAGAGGCAGCGGCAACTCAACCACTTGGCGCAGCGATTACGGATAGACAACAACGATGCAGAAACAAAGTCATAGCTAACATACCAAGACAAGACCACATGATACAAAACCAGACATTGCTGCATATATCTACAACACCTGCATTGATAACTCAGCCCACAATCGGTTGCATAAGCAGCCCACAAATATCTTAAAAAGAGAAATGGTAGAAGCAAAGAACCAACAGTACCCCAACTGCTACAACCTCCCTGACCTTGTCATCAGAGTCAAGAATAGTACAACAGCTGAGGATTTATGAGCCCAGCCCCAGCCCTTAAAGGATAACAGAAGAGATTAGCATTAGAGCATAGCAATGGACTATAAGGCCCAATAGTTAAAACCAGTCCAGTAGCTATATGGAATGAGCAGTATCATCAAATCTGCAACACATCCGGATACACAGTAACCCAAAGAGAAAGCCCATCCTTAGCAATAAATCCTGGCTAGACCAATCATCTCAAGTATCCCAAATCTGCAATAATACCAACTGATGTAGGTGTAGTGTGAACCCACCCCATACGAGCAGTAGGTGCAGCACAAAACTGCATATTCATAGCGTACCATAACAAATTACACATATAAGGACTTCTCCTCAAGGACCAAATCCCATAAAGTAGAACCAAATAGTACATAAGCCCAAGCCAACTACGGAACATCAATCTTCCTACTCATTAGCAGAAATAGAACCGACTCTAGAGGGCCCTAGAGGGCCAGATTAGAAAACCATGACCTATCTTTCACTTTTTGGAATCTTCGTATGGAGTGAAGTTTGCATTTCAAAATCTGCATAACATTGCGGTAGATAGTCCGGATCGGCATGGGACCTTTACCATGAAGCCTGGCATTTTTTCCTGCAAAATGTGATAAGTGACAGTGGCAAAACCTAGGTGAAGAATACCCTGCTGAACAGAGCTGTTAGGATAGGCAATAAGGAAAGAAGTGATGGAATCCCAGCACCTTGAGGACCCCTTCCACCCATAGTTCCTGAGCACAGATATAAGCAGATTGTAGGAGAAAGGGCAGTTAAAAAAGAGGTGACCAAAGGTCTCATTGTGGGTATTACAGAGAAGGTAAATTGGGTTAACAACAAGCCCATAATTTAAGAGTCGATCCATGGTACGTAACCCATTCTGGAATGCAAGCCATAAGAAGAAAGAATACCGAGGAGGAAGGTATTTGTGCCAAACCAGATTTCCCCAAGCTACAAGGTTTCCATAGGACCGGATGGATTTCCAAAAAAAGGAAGTTATTTTCCCAGAAGTATTGGTGTTGTCCCATTAGACATCGTCCTTTTTGGTGGAGTTGCAGCCTATGGTCGGAGAGAAAAGCTGTCTGAATTCAATTACCGAGTGATGCTTAAAACTTGGGAGGACCCAATCGGAATTACTGATAATGCTACTAACCATTGCGTTAGGGTCCAGTCCAGAGTTGGATATTAGAGAAGAGGAGTTGGAGTAGGACGGTGGTTTTCTCAAGATCCAAGGGTCAAACTAAAGTTTAGTGCGACAACCATTTCCAATGAGGTAAGAAATGTGGCTCAAAGCAAAAAGCCTAGGGTTAAGGATTTTCCTCCAAATCCAGGAGCAGTCCCCAGGAATGTCCATGCACCAGAAATATTTTCCTTTGAGGGAAAATTTCCTAACCCAATCATCCCAAATAGAAGAAGAATAGGGGTTTATGATATCCTAGAGATGCTAAATAATTGAGGAACGATTCCACTCATCTAATTATTTAATCCACAACCCTCCCTCAGGAGTGGGAAAGGCGATTTTACTCCAAGCCACTTTAGCACCATGCTTAAAAGAGTAAGGCCCTTCCATAGGAACTGATAAAAGGCGGTCTTCAAGTCTTTTAAGGTAGCAGCAGGGAGGATGAAGTATGAGGACCAATAAATTTGGATAGCAAAAAGGGCTGATTTGATAAGCTGTAGGTGACCCGCATAAGAAAGGAATCTGTTGGTCTAAGAGGAAATCCTTTTTATAATTATGTCAAGGAGAGGTCGACACTCGGCCAGGTTAAGCTTTGAGGTTAGAAGGGGAACCCCAAGGAACTTTGTAGGAAATGTCGCCTCACAAAACTCCAGTAAGGAAAGGATGGAGGTAGAGTTTTCTAGAAGGACATTTGCCAAAAAACAAGTGCTTTTTGAGGGATTCAAACGAAGGCTTGAAAGAGAGGAGAACATGTTGATGCATTCTTTAAGGATGTTGACTGATCGAGGGTCGCCATGGCAAAAGAGTAGAAGATCATCAGCGAAACACAAATGGGTTATCCTTAGCTGTTTGGTTTTTTAATGAAATTTAAAATAAGGCCCATTTGACTCCTTTGTGAGAATAATGGAAAGAACTTCCATTGTAATGACAAATAGAATAGGGGATATGGGATCACCCTGTCTAAAGCCCTTTGGCACATCTAAAATAGCCATACAATCCCCCATTGACTTTAACTAAGAAGGTAGGGGTGGAGATGCAAGCTTTTATTCAAAAGATGAACTTTGGAGGGAATTTGAAAATTCTCAGAGCTTCCAGAATGAACTCCCACGAAACCGAGTCAAAGGCTTTTTGGAGATCAATTTTTAAGGCAAATCAAGGTGGGCCAGTTTTCCTATGGTAGTTTCTGAAAAGCTCCTGACCAATAATGATGTTGTCACTAATCCTCCTACCCAGGACAAAGGCATCTTGGTATGGAGAAATGATCTTAGGTAGGAGTCTCTTCATCCCACTCACAAGGATCTTTGAAATGCATTTGTAAGTTGTATTACAGCAGGAAATCGGCCTGAAATCATTCATAGATGTTGGGTTTGGGACCTTGGGGACAAGAACAATAGTCGTAGAGTTCGTTCCCCGTAGAAGACACCCCTGCTGGAAAAAGGACTTAACGACAAGGGAAAAATCTGAGCCAACAAAATCCCAACACTCAAGAAAGAAATCGACTCACAAGGATCTTTGAAATGCATTTGTAGGTTGTATTATAACAGGAAATCGGCTGAAATCATTCATAGATGTGGGGTTTGGGACCTTGGGGACAAGAACAATATCCGTAGAGTTCGTTCCCCATAGAAGACATCCCTGCTGGAAAAAGGACTTAACGGCAAGGAAAAAATCTGAGCCAATTATATCCCAACACGCAAGGAAGAAATTGACATTGAAGCCATCGGGGCCATGGCTTTTATTTTACTTCATACTTTTGAGAGAGGCGAGGATCTCGGCGTCATAAATGTCCTTGTCCAGAATAGTGGCATCCCAGGGGTAATAAAATTCTTAAAGGAACTTACCAAGAGCTGAATGTTAGAGAAGTTTTCTTAAGAGAGGGAACCCAAGATTGATTGGAAATTGGCCACTGCAATCAGCTGGATGTTATTCTACCCGCTCACTAGGAGGCCCTCATCATTTGCAATAGACAAAATTTTGTGTTGATTCCATCTAGCTTTAACTTGGTTATGAAAGAATATAGAGTTCCTATCACCATCCTTAAGCCACTGTACCCTGGATTTTTGTTTGAGAAGTTTTTCCTCCCATAAAAGAGCTTCCCATAGACTGTTAGTGATATCCTTCTGCCTCCTGAGCAAAACAAGATCAATTGGGTTGTGGGCAATAGAAGTCTGAGTAGAATGAAGAAGTGACTGAATTTGGGCAACATTTAAAGACAGGTTACCATTGCTCCTATTCAACCTAATAAGAGCCTTTTTAACAGATTTTAGCCTCCCAGAAAGGACTTGAAGAGGGTCACCAAACACGGGAATTCTCCAAGCATTCCTAACCACCTCTTGGAAATTACCCATGTCCACCATAAAGTTGAAGAATTGAAAAGGTTTGGGGATTCGAGGCATCTGCAGTCTAGTCTGGACTAACACCGAGCAATGGTCAGAAAGTTCTCGAGGGGAAAAGATGGTATGTGATAGCGGAAAATAATGCAACCATGGAGAGTTAACCATAGCTCTATTTAATTTTCTGTAAATAGGGTTCACACTGTTAGAGTCCCACCAAGTATGACAGGGGCCCACTGCTCGAAGGTCCAACAGGGATAAATCACCAATGCAGTCTTTAAAATCTTACATGCCTCTATCCCATAACTCAATACCCCTATTGATCTCAGATAAATTCAAAACCTCATTGAAATCACCTAGAATGCACCAAGGCTTGCCAGTTGACACTAGAGAAGCTCTTAAGGTCTCCCAAAGAAGTTTCCTCTCCACGGCAGTGTTAAGCCCATCGATAAAAGAAACAAAGAAATTAATGTTGAGTTCCAAAAATGTAACCAGATAGTGAATAAGTTGCGAGGACGTTGAAATAAAAGTAACATCCCAAACAAAAGGGTCCCAGCCAACCCATATCCTCCCATTATCATGATGTTCATAGTTGAACTGCCATTTCCAATTCCTGCAGATAGCCTTAGCAATAGGACTTGCTTTGGGAGCTTTGACCTGAGTTTCTAGGAGGCCAACAAAAGAGATAGAGTATTTATAAATAAGGTCTTTAACACTAGCTTGCTTGGCCCTACTATTTATACCTCTAATATTCATAGAGCAAAAACTAATCATAAATAGTTAAGATTGTGAGATGGGGTTCCCCCCCCTTTTTTTCTTCTTGGAGCTTTTGTTCATGACAAAGGAGTTATTGGCTTTATGCTTTAGCTCCCTGCCATCCTTTTCATCAACCAACTTAAGCTTGCCTACTAGAGGGCCAGGGGGAGGATTGATATCTATGTTAGAGAAAGGATCTGGTCGAGGCTCAACCACTGTAGAGAGTAGCCCAATGGAATTTGGGTCGACCACAGAGGGTCGAAGAGCACCTGCCAAGGGCTGCTTGGGACAAGGGGGTAGCTTTGGACCCTTAGCCACCACAGTCCATGCATCCTTAAGTCCCGAGGACGAGGGCTCAAGCAAATTCAAAGCCTTGGAAGGAGGGCCAGACCCGCCTATAAGGGGGTTAGGAGGCTCAGGGCAAAGAACCATATCAACCTTCGGAAGGGAAGGGGCCAGAACTGGACCTTTGGGAATCCACTTAAAATTTGCATTGGGGCATCTAGAAAGGGAGTGGCCAAAAGATTTATAGTGGGAACATAAAAGAGGCTTATTTTGATATTCCACCTTTACCATGCAAACTTTTTCAGATAGAGTCACATCCTCAATAACAACAACTTCCAGACAGTCAGGCATGGGAGAAGCTGCAGTAATTTCAATGCCGACTTTGGTAAACATCATATGTTCTAATTTCTCAGTTAGCTTATCAATGAAAAGGGGTTTTCCAATACCACTCTCTAAATAGCTAAGCCCAGTTGGAGAGAGATAAGACAGAGGGACATTGTGAAATTTTACTCAAACGGGTGCTTTGGTGCAAGGTTCAGCATGGAAGTCTAACCCTTCCTTTCAATGTTTAAGGCATAACAGCTTGTTTGAAATATACCAAGGGCCTAGAGCAAGCACATTCTCATGATTTTGTGGGCTAGAGAACTTAAATACAAAGTACCCCTTATCCTGCAGGAACACCCTTTGTAGCCCATGTTTGTCCCAAAGCTTATGGGCACTCTCCTCCACAAGTTTAAAAGGCAATCTTGAGGTGATGAAACTACCCACGAGGCATGAATTCCACATTAAATTACCTTCTCTCTAGTTTTAATTTCAAAAATCGCCCTCCGTTTGCCCCCACCTAACTATTCCATCCATCACCTATTTTCTGTGTTTCAACTTTTCAGTCCACTTCTGGCCATTTTTTCCCTTTTCGCTTATTTTTCCCCTGGGGTCTCCCCCAACCTTACTTCTCCGGTAAATTTCTTTCCTAATCTGTCTTTCTATCGATTTCTACATTTCCCCTGTCCAGCCCCGTTCTCTTTCGTTCTCTCTCCCCTGCTCTCCCCTAGGTTTTGTTTCTGGCCTAAACATGGTTGATTATTCACATCTCTTGGTAGGAAACTCCTTAAGCAACCCTTCCTGGGATCTTTTCGATGAATTTGGGGTCTCAATATCTAAATCCCTGGTTTCTAATGAGGCGACTATGGCAGAATCGGAGCCTATTCTGGTTTAGACCACCTTGGCATCCATAAGCTCCACTGGTTCAGATAATCATAGCTTTGAGAATGAAAATGAAGGACCGCAGCTTGGCCATGATGTGTCTGATATCTTCAAAGAAGCCCATCAACTCTCTGAGTAAGGCCGTATTGATGTTGCTGATAAGCGTACGCGTAATAATACCCTAATTGACTTCATCATATCCCAAGGATATTCTGTTCAGAATATCAATGACTTTGCTAACAAAGGTATATCGATAAGGAAAGTTAATGATCGTGACCTATTCGATAAAAGCACTCATGAGGTCCTTGAGCTCATGTCCTAGCTCCTGCTTTTTGAGGCAATACCACCACCAAACCTAATCGGCCACACACAGGGGGACGGAGGGGCCAAACCTCTTCCTGCTAATCTTTCCTCTGATCTTTTTGGGCCTCCGTTTAGGGAGGACATCATCAAGCCTGGGGAGGAGGTCAAAATTCCTATTGATATGGCTGATTCTATTGCTTATTTAAGTTAGCTAGGAGATAAGATTACCCTCTCCTTCTTCCTTGGTTCTCAAAACCACAACACCTTTCTTCTTTCTTCTCTCTTTTCTCTCTATTTCCTTCTCTGTTCTTCCTCTCTTCTGTTCTTAGGCTTAAGCCAAAACTTTTAACGTAAAATAAAACAGTCGCAAAAATAAAAATGGACAAGTATCTAATAGCCCTACTATTATATCAGTTATGTTATATTTTAAATTTAAAAACCATAAGGTCTTGTTTGGCAAAACTAATTATAAATAATGATTTAATTATTTCTTAATCCTTGTTTGACAAAAACAATATTAAAATAAGAATTTCAAAAGCTCTAAGGTCTTGTTTGATAAAACCAAATTAAAACTCCTTTAACTTATTTTAATAACTCATTTAGAATATAGTTTATTGTCACACTTTATTTAATTAAATTCCCATAGTAAAATTTAATTAAACCATAGCTAATAACAACTTATTAAATTAATTTGCCACAAAATTATAATTTCATATAATTTTATTTAATAATTTAATTAGTACATTACTTTCATTACTAAATTAAATTAAAACAACATTATAACACTTAGTTTAATCCTTAGCAACTCTATAATTTAATCATTACATTAATTTATAATATTATCTCATAATAATTATTTCATCACTCTTTTATTTGAATTAACTCCCAAAACACCAACTATCAACTTAATTAACATATTACCTTAATTAAGTTAATTCCTACGACTTCATGAATTATTTATTTAATTAATAAATAATTAAATTAAACAAATATTTATTTAACAATAAATACATTAATTAAAATATTTATTTAATTCAATAAATATTTAAAATTATAATTAAAATTCTGGATTGTTACATCCTTTCCTCCTTACAAGGATTCTGTCTCCATATTCACAACTCAAACAATTAATTCGTCATAGCTAATTACATTACTTTCCCACAATTACTTTCTAAAAATTGGGATTTATAAAAGACTATCATTTGATTATACAAAAGAGAGTTTTACGTCACTACATAGATACACAATATTTACATATCTAAACATATTCTAGTTATTAAGTAGGTTACATCTGCCTACTGACATTTGCATAATATGCATCAGCAAACTAGCCACCATATCCCGACTGATCGTATGTCGAGTCTGCCTTGTCTCTACGAGATACTCAGCAACTTGTCGTTGATAATAGTTATGAGAACTCCTATGAATATAGAACATCTTACAAATCTTTTGCTTCTTGGCCTTTAGCTCCTCCCTAAGCTCAAAGGCCTCATGTTTTAGCTCGTGTACTTTGTCCTTCGCCAAAACTTTCTCATCATGTTTCACCTCCCAAAACGTCTCCATGTCCCTCTTTTCCTCCAAGATATCATGGATCTCCTCCTTCAATTCCATTACCTCTTTACCTAACTGCATATTCCTATCCAACACAGTCATGAACAACGCCTTCATTGACTCTCCTGGTGTTATCTCCTCTATAGGTATTACCGTATTAAACGATACTACCTCCACCTCCTCCTCGGACATTCCATCAAAAAAGGATGTAAACCCTACGTTGGCACCACCACCATTGACTCGACCACCACCACCATTGGCACTTCGGCTACGGGTGTCGGTAAAATCTATATCTTGTTCACTGACTCTTCATTAACCACATGTATATCTCTATACATCATGCATATAAACACATATCACATTAGTACACAACATTAGAATACTATAAACACATATCACATTTAATGCATTTTAGGGTTAACTTCATCTTTTAATTTTTCTTGTAATGAATTTCCTTAATTCATCACTTAGAAACTCAACGTGAGTTTATTTACTACTAGATTCTTCAATTCTTCTTAAGTTTATGGCCTAAGGTTCTTTCCCCCCTTAATTTTTATAACCTATTGCTTTGATACCAACCTGTGACGCCCCCAAATCTGGGTATCTTCCAACCCGATAGATCACTACACAGTGCTACTGTTCACACATAAATTCAAATGAAATACATCAATAGAGTGAATATGTTTTCTATATATTACATAATAATAATTCTCTTCCCATGTTCTTTGTAACCATTACACATGTTCTTCGTCATAGTATCAAATTAATACAAAAATAATACTATTCTATTACAAGGATAACTACTTGTCCGCCTTATCCTTCCCTTTGTCCTTATCGGATCCTTCGATCCGTTTATTTTTAGCTGCAATCATATGATTCAAGAAAGAGTGATCATAACTAGCTCAGCAAGTATAACAGTTATAGTCGAGTGCATGAATCATATAAATATATCTTCTATAATTGAATCAATAGTTATAAAGTACTATAAATAAATCAAAATAGTACTTCTCTTTTTATTAAAATGTTTAATGATGAACGTCATCGGTTAAACCTTGAGTTTGGTCAAAGACCTTGAGAATTTCATTATTTCTTTCTTTGAAAAGGACAACCCGACACAAAGTCTGTAAGTCCGACATTTCTTACGAGCACGTCTAGGTGATCAGCCTATATTACTCTATGTTGTACAACACTACTACATTAAACGTATCTACGTTCAAGGTTTTGGCAAACTTGCATGTCAGTCGCTTTACAACAAAACATTTGTGTATTCATACTCAGTCTTTCTTTGAATCAATACCAAAATAGTTGGCAAAAGATAACAATATTTATAATATTTCGATAGATTATAATAAAATCCACAAAATACTATAAGTCTGGTCTAGCCGAAGGAAATGGCTTCGACTTCTTTGTTACATCAATTCATGTGTATGATACATGAATCATAGAACTTGTCCAAATAAGTGTAGACAAGAGTTTAGAACACTTGCCTTCAGCGTTGTCTACAGTTAATTCACTTTACTAGCGTGTCTTTAAAGATTCTACATAACATAATTACATAGCATACCATGTTAGGTTATAAACAATCAATAAGTATTGTCATTAATCTATCTTCTCATTCTTCTCCTTCTAACCATCCGCGTGTTTAAGTTACTAACATTCGTTAGGTTAGTTAACGATCATTACAACTTTATAATATTTTATCATTATAAGTGTAATAATCTGAATTTTTGTTAATAATTAAATATTAAGTTTACTTTTTTCCTAAAATTATCCCGAGCGCGGAGCTACTTGGGAGGCGTAAGAGACTATTCGGCAAGAGTATCATCACCTATTTAATGTCAATTAAATCTTTGTTACCCTTTTGATTCCGGGGACGGAATCCTTTTTAAGAGGAAGGTAATGTAATACTCAGGAAAAAAAATTATATTCTTAAAACATATTGTTTGGACTTTGTCTTTTATTCGAGTCAAACTTATTATTTAATTTATTTGGGCTAATAAATATTAATAAGTGATGGATAAATTAACTTCGTAAAATTGGGCTTTTCTTATGTTTGGCAGTTTTGGTCAAATTGTATTTAATTTATGTTGAATATAAAAAGTATGTGGTTACATTAATTTGGGCATTTATACTAATTGGGACAAACTAAATTTTTTTTTTGGATGAATTACATATTCTATTACATTTTTTAAAATAATTACAACAATAGTGTACTCATAAAATATTTACACAATTAATACATTTTTCATATTATTTACAATATTAGTGCAATTAGAATTCCTTAATTTAAGGAATTAGTATACAATTAAGATTCCTTAATTTAGGGGATTAGTATTAAATTAAGTAATTAATATCTCTACATATTGCAGTCCTTCTGTCATCAACGTGTTCAACTCATCTTCTGCGTATTTCCCTCGCCGGTTTGGTCGAAAACTCCATATTTCCCTCGCTGGCTCCGGTGCTAGTTTTGTCGTCTTCTTCGGCGGTCTCCTTGTCTAAATCTTCTGGAGATGGGGGTGTCGACGGTGACAGAGACGTCGACGGTCGTCAGGACGAATAAGTGTTTCACCTGCCAAAAGCGGGTCGGGTTGATGGGATTCAATTGTAAGTGCAAAATTACATTTTGTGGGACTCACAGGTACCCGAAGCAGCATGGGTGTGCCTTCGATTTCAAGACGGCTGGGAGAGAGTCAATTACGAGGGAGAATCATTTGTTCAAGGCGGAGAAACTGAGGAAGAAGTATTAAAGTATTAAATATGTAACAAAATCTTCATACCAAAGTAACCAATTCAGTTTTATTAAGTTACCAATTCATTTTGAATGCGATGCAGTTGGTAGCCAAACCTTCATCAGTTGGTTGCTAAACTTTCAGACCAAGGCAACCAATTCATACTGCAGGTGTGGAGGTAGAATGGTTACCTTGGTATAAAGGTTTAGTTATTTTGGTATAAAAGTTTGGTTACCTTTTTTAAGAAAGTTTGATTATCAACATTACATTACACATCACTCTCTTATCTCTCTCTTTCCTATGCAGTGTTCTTATTTTCTTTTGGACATGAAATTGGGTCTCACCGGCGAAGGGAGGAGGAAGATGACTGGCGAAGGGGAGGATGAAGATGACGTTGCCAAACTTTGAATATTTGAATTTGAATTTATTTTTGTTGTTAGAATCAAGATATTTGAATTATTAATTATGACAATTATTTCTCCTTGATTTTAGGTTTCCTTATTATTATGAATTGAATCCTATATTAATTCCCTAAATTAAGGAATCTTAATGCATTAATCCTAATTGCACTAATATTATAAATAAATATGGGAAAGTTATTATTTTTATAAATATTTTTGTGATGCACTAATAGTGTAATTACTTACTAAATATTGTATATTATTGTAAATGACCCATTTTTTTTAGTATTTAAGTTTTGGCTTGTTAAATTATTTGAGCCCAAATTAAGGTGATGGGTTTAAAAATCAAATGAGAATAGGAGTAATATATTAGGTTAAATTCCATCTTAATACATATACTGACATAATCGACTAAAGAGAGTTTCTAACGTAGCGAGAAACGTAGAAGAGGCGGAAGAAGAACGAGGGAGCGTGGCTGGAATTAAAAAGGATTTGAGAGCAAGATCTTAAAATTTTATTCACTATATTCTTCTTCTCAAAGGTAATTATTGGACTATTTTTGAATATAAAATAATTATTTTGCTACTGTAAATACAATCTATTTTCTTGTTGTATTTGCAATCTATTTTTTTTTTTTACAAAAATATATTATGCTGCTTGATTAATTGAATTTGTTAATAAAATTTTGATTTACAATTGGGATACATGATATATATAAACTAAGAAAATTAATTATAACCGTCAATTTATGATTGTGGCTTTACGTTATATATATATATATTTATATATATATATATAAACATGTGATCTTGATAAGCTATATATATATATATATATATATATATATATACACACAAAATTTTAAAAGGGAAAGTGATAAATAAAAATTATAATATTGTCATTACAATTAAAATGTATCTTTTGATTACAACTATTATAGTATATTAAAATTATTGAGTTTATGAAAATATAAACTATATAGGTTCATTATTTAATTATATGTATTGTATGTTATTTTGATAATTAGATCGGATTGGGGGAGTTTAGCAGGTGATATTTGGATTCGGCGAATTATTTTGGTACTATATTAAGGTACGGATTCTGTACTCTTTCAGTGATATTCTTGTTAAATTTGATTTGTTCGTTCTGTTCCTTGTTTTGAATTCTGTTATTAAGAAGAAAATAACATCCCTTACCTCAAAAAAACATTATTTCTGATCAAAATATCGGATGTAAAGACGAAGGAAACTTGCACTGAATAGGAACTTTCAAAGTATCTAAATACTCACAAAAATACGCACGATAATATAGAGAGAAATAAAACTTGTTTCTAGCGTGATTTTCAATTCTAACCTAAGCGCCTATGTAAGACCCCAACTTTTATAAATAAAGATGAATTTTCTATAATTATCATTTTTGAATATTATGGAATAAATTTGATATAATGTTATAGTTGTGGGTAGTATTTATAAATTCTACAAAGTATGCAAGTGGTTATATTATATTCGATTGGTCGGGGAATATTCGTACAACGGCGAAATCATTGGTGGACCCCACAACAAAATTATGTCGAATTGAGAAAATAACAAAAATATTTTTATGAAAATAATGGCAGAAGTTTTATCGTTGATACTGTTGAACTACTAAGTAGTAAAAGTACAGTAATACACGTGGTTGCATAGTAGCACACGGTATTGATTATTGATGCTTACGTGAGAAGTCATTCAGTTTTGTTCAATTATTGCTATAGTAATTGTTGCATAGTATCTCACGTTATTTGATTCAATTATTGTTGATATTTTTTATATATTGTTAAAATCAATAATTGAAATGACAGAGTTATTAATATTATAATTTGCAATGTTAACGATGTCTAGAAGTTCTGCAAAGGAGAGGTTTGGTCACCTAATTGCGCGCCAATAGGGAGAAATCCTTATTGGAAAGCCCCTCTTCACGAGGAGCGACACAGTCGATTAATATTATGAATTATAATAAAGATGATAAATGTTGTTAAAATTATTAAGGTGATTTTTATAAAGTTTGCTTATTTTATGAACCCCATTTACCCATTTTTCAAAATAATCGGTAGAAAATTATTTAAAGGTGGGGGCCACATGTGGGGCCCATATGTGTTGAAAAACTGATTTTGAAAATGGGAGTGGGAGAGAGTTACGTATATGGAGGGAGTTTATATATATAAGATTGTGATGTGGGTGTATATATATATAATATAATATGTGTGAGTGGATTGTGGTGGGAGAAAAGAAAGAGTGATAGTGATGTGTGTGTGTGTGTGTGTGTAAGTTGAATTAATGGTGGGAAGTAGTATGATGATAGTGATGGGTGGATAAATTAGGGTGGTTTATTAAAACCATGTGTTATATATATAATATATATTATATTTTTATTTAAAAGATTTTGCTTTAAATATGGACCATCCGATTAAAGTAAATCAATCTGGACCGTTCATGAATTAGTTACTATGCATTCCATCATTCTATAAATAGAAGCTCATTCCTTCATTATTTCTTACGAATTCATTGAAACTCCAGAGAGAAAAACTATAGAGAGAAAGAAGAAAAGTGTTCTGCTACTTTACCCTTTTCTATATCAAGTTTCTTTTACGGTAAGGCGTGTTATTCTTTCTTATTCATGAAGAGAACTGTTGTTACTCCATTTCTTATTATTCTGTTAGAATAACTCAGTATCATGTGATCTACCCTATACTTGGTGACATTCTTCTATTATTCCGTCTTTTTTATTCTCATTGGAATATCACATCATGCATGCGTTTTTGTGGGACTGATTCCGCTTTTTATTATTACGTTGGAATATCCTATTCATGCGCGTTTCTGCCGGACCTAATTCCGCCTTTATTATTCTCGTTGGAATATCCTCGTCAATGCGTTTTACTGGCGGACCGATTCGCCCCTTAGTAGTATTCTCTGTTGGAATAACTTTTGTCTGTCAAGGCACCGCATACATGGTGATTTCATTGTTATTCCATTCTTTATTATTCATTGGAACTTCTTGTCGGTTGCAAATTTACTTTGACCTAGTTCCGTTATTATTATTCTGTTGGAATAACTTTGCTCATCTGGGCACCGCATGCATGGTGATTTCTGTTGTTATTCCATTCTCTATTATACTCAATTGGTTAAAGTTTAGACTTCTATAGTCTATGAAATTAGTGGAATATTCTTGATATGTGCTCTTCATCCAGTATCTTTTAATGGAAATATTCTTCTGAGCATTCTTGAATTTTACTCTACAAAGCAGTATCATGTTGACAATTTGGACGTTATCAGTTCCTAGATAAATTAATTCTTGAACTTGTTTTATTGAATTCTTATATCATTGTCATCATCCTCATGTTTATATTATGTTGATAGTCATCTCGTGGCACATAGTGCATAGATGGACTTGGTATGATTATGACCGAGGATTATTCGATTGTAATCATGGCCGTAATGTTACAAATGATGTGGTAAAAGTTATCATTGGCCCGTAGTGCAGTGATGGACAGTTGTTGGCATGATCATGACCATTAATGAATACACAAATATTCTTAGCCCGTAGTGCATGGATAATTGCGGTCGTGATACTAAAGAATATCCTTGGCCGTAGTGCAGGGTTGATTCAATGATGTGGAATATTTATTAAGCTGAGTCTCAGCGATAACAGTGATGAAAAACCTTTGAAATCATAAAAGATAGTAGATTTTATTTTCTACTTGACTCTTTTAATGGATTGATTGTTCCGCTGCACTTAAACTTGATGTCTATTATATTTTATCAGTTTAACATTGTTGGAGACTAATGATAATTTATTCTGCATTATCTTAGTCATAATATTTCTTCTTGGGCTAGTTGAGCTCACCTTTTCTTTCATTGTTCTCTTGAGAAATGAGAATATAAGCGGACGAGTCGGGGAGCGGAGTGAAGGTCTAGAGGATAGCATTAGTAGTCCTCACTATTCTGTGAAATAGTGTGATAATAATTGTAATGAGGACTCCTTTTGAGTTTGTATAATCTCTAGTAGAAAATATTTGTATTCAAACTTACAGTTTATGTTTTGTCGTATTGTACACAATAGTTGTATTAGTAAGTTGTATTTGAATTCTGTATCATGTATCTGGTGACCCAAGATGGGTGATGTATACCTAATTTTGGGGGCGTCACAACCTATTTATAGGAAAATGCAAGAACGCCAAATGAGACTAAAATAATAAAATAATATAATTAATTCCTTCACTTCTACGCCCACCCATTTTGATCAAATAAGCCAGCCAATTCTGAAATTTTTTGGCAGCCCACATGTTTAAAACAAAAGTGGGTACCACCCAATTTTAATAAAAATTATTTTATTTTTCGAAACTTCAGTAATTCATAGAAAATAGTCTGTTTATCAGAAAAATATGAATTTTATGTCCATTCCACACGAAATCGAATTCTCTACAACTTTGTAGCTTTAAATTTTTCCAAATTCCAAACAAAAAATATCCGAAATCCACAAACGGATGATTTTTAATACCTCCATTCCGACAAAATATTGATAAAACACCTCAGAATTAATTTCTTCATTTATAACCACAATAAATATATCCACATAAAATAAATATTTCCTTATCATATAAATCAATAACTAATTATTCACAAATAATATTACAGAATCACTATTATGACAACCAGGTCGTTCCCAAAAAAGAGGGGGTTCACGATAAGGATTTCTCCTTATTGGCGCGCAAATAGGTGACCAAACCCTTGTCCTAGACAGAACTTCCTTAGACATTGCCAATAATCCTATCTAATAATATGCATTATTGATCTGATAATGGAGATACTATGCAGTGACAATTATTGAAACAAATAATATAAAATATCAACGCAGCAATTATTGAACTAATAAAATAAAATATTGAACAGTAATTACTCTAACAATTATTGAGTAGTGACTTCTTACGTAAGAATTAATAATTTCAAAAATATTGTGTGATACTGGTATGCTATTCTGCAACCCACGCCATTCATCAGATTTTTAACCACTAGGTATTCCAACAGTGTTAACGGTAACCATTACGCCGTTATTTATAAAAACTCAAACTTTTCGTTTTCTTCATCCAACAGTTATCCATTATGGGGCCCACAAATGGCTGTGCCGTCGTACAAATATTCTCCGACAGAAAGAATATTTCACGACCAAACGAATATTCCCCGACACAATGAATAATTTATAATCATTTGCTTATTTTGCAAAATTTGCACATTTCACCCATAACCAAAGTATTATATCAAATTAACACTTTATTATTCAAAATAATAAATAGAGGGAATTTGATTTTATTTATTAAAAAGACGGGGTCTTACAACCTCCCCTCCTTATGAAATTTCATCCTCGAAATTGACGTACGTACCTGGTGTTTCAAAAAGATAAGGATACCTCGCTTTCATTTCTAATTCCAACTCCCAGGTCATTTCTTCAATAGCATGGTTTCTCCATAAAACCTGAACCTGTGGTATAACCTTCGTGCGTAAGACATGCTCTTTCCTATCCAAGATCTTAACAAGTACCTCCTCGTACGTAAAATCTTCGGCTATCTCGTCCAGTTCTAACTCAATAATGTGGTTCGGGTCTTTCATATATTTACGAAGCATAGATATGTGAAAAACATTATGAACACGAGACATGCTTGGAGGTAATGCGAGTCTATATGCCACATTTCTTATTCAGTCAAGAATCTCAAATGGACCAACAAATCGTGGATTGAGCTTTCCTCTCTTCCCAAATCTTGTAACTCCCTTCCATGGTGCAACACGTAACAATACATGATCCCCAATATTAAATTCCACGTCTTTTCGATGAAGATCCGCATAACTCTTTTGTCAATCATGTGCCGTTTGTATACGTTGTCGAATCGTTTAGATCTTTTCTGTAGTTATGCGTACCAATTCTGGTCCCAATAATGTTGCTTCTCCCACCTCATCTCAGCATACTAGAGAGCGACACTTTTGTCCATACAATGCTTCAAATGGAGCCATGCCTATACCTGCCTGATAACTGTTGTTGTAGGACAATTCCACCAATGGTAGGTCCTTATCCCAAGTCCCTTTGAAATCTAGGACATAGAGTCTTAATAGATCTTCAAGAGTTTGAATAGTCCTCTCTGATTGCCCGTCCGTTTGAGGATGGTATGCCGAACTAAATCGTAAATCTGTGCCCATAGCTTTCTGCAAGCTAACCCAAAATCGTGAAGTGAATCTTGGGTCACGATCCAAAACTATGGATATTAGCATAACATGCAATCTCACAATCTCATTTACGTACATACTAGCAAGACGTTCAAGGGAATAAGTCTCCCGTATAGGCAAGAAATGGGCAGACTTGGTTAATCTATCAACAATAACCCAAATCGCATTTATACCTTGAGAAACCTTGGGAAGACCCATAATGAAATCCATAGTAATGTGTTCCCACTTCCATTTCGGAATCTCAAGTGGTTGAAATGGACCCTTTGGCACTTGATGCTCTACCTTTACACATTGACAAGTTAAACACCTTGAGATAAACTCCGCGATCTCTCTCTTCATATTGTTCCACCAAAATGTATGTCGAAGATCATGATACATTTTGGTACTCCCAAGATGGATTGCAAACGGTTTGTTCTGTGCCTCCATCATGATTCTATGTTTTAAGTCAGAATCGTTAGGAACACAAAGTCTAGAGTTGACTTGAAGTATTCCTTCTTCATCAATTCTTGCTTCTGGAATATCACCTTCTCGTACTTTCTTCTTCATACGCATCAGCTCCATATCCGTAGCTTGAGCAGCTTTAACTTTATCGATTAAAGTCGGTTTTACTCGTATATTTGATAGCATCACGTGGGTACTTAGAGCCTTTACCTCTATATCCATCCTTTGCAAGTCATACAAAATGGACCTTTGTGTTAACAATATTGCACTCATACCCGCATATGATCTTCTACTCAATGTGTCAAATACGACGTTTACTTTTCCAAGATGATATTGGATGGTATGGTCGTAATCTTTCAACAACTCGAGCCAACGTCGTTGCCACATATTAATTTCCTTTTGGGTGAAGAAATATTTGAGGCTTTTATGATCTGTATAGATCTCCACTTTCTCCCCATACAGGTAGTGTCTCCAGATCTTTAACGCGAAAACGACTGCTGCCAACTCCAAATCATGAGTAGGATAATTCCTTTTGACTTGTCGCGAGGCATAGGCTATGACTTTCCCATGTTGCATGAGAACACATCCTAACCCCTTTGCCTGAAGCATCGTTGTAGATAACAAATCCATCCGAACTAGATGGTATTGTTAGAATAGGTGCCAAAATGAGTTTCCTCTTGAGTTCTTGAAAACTCTTCTCACAATCCTTGCTCCAACCAAATTTTGTATCTTTATGAGTCAGCTGAGTTAACGGAGTAGCGATTCGAGAAAATCCTTCCATGAATTTCCGATAATAACCAGCTAAGCCCAGAAAGCTACGTACTTTAGTCACCGACTTCGGTTGCTCCCAACTTTGTATGGCTTCAATCTTCGCCGGGTTGACAGATACTCCATGTTTCGACACCACGTGCCTAAGGAATGCTACTTCCTCAAGCCAAAACTTGTATTTCTTCAGTTTGGCATACAGCTTGTTATCACGAAGCCTTTGTAGCACCAGCTTTAAATGGTGCTCATGATCTTCACGGCTTTTGGAATAGATGAGGATGTCATCAATAAATACAACAACAAATTGATACAAATATTCTTTGAATACTCGGTTCATCATATCCATGAAAGAAGTAGGAGCATTAGTCAATCCAAAAGACTTGACTAAGAATTCATAATACCAGTACCGAGTTCTGAAGGCAGTCTTTGGAATATCCTCAGTTTTAATCTTCAGCTAATGATATCCAGAATGAAGATCGATCTTTGAAAAGAATTGTGCTCCTTGCAACTGGTCGAACAAGTCATCAATGTGAGGTAGCGGATACCTATTCTTTATAGTGACATGGTTCAATTCTCGGTAGTCAATATAAAGTCGCATACTTCCATCTTTCTTCTTTACAAATAACACAGGAGCACCCCAAGGAGATGTACTAGGACGAATGAAATTGATGTCCAACAACTCCTGTAGTTGGACCTTTAACTCCTGAAGTTCAATAGGAGCCATTCGATATGGGGTTTTAGAAATGGGCTTTGTACCAAGTTCAAGGTCAATAAAGAATTCAACTTCACGTTCTGGGGGTAGACCGGGAAGTTCTTCAGGAAATTCACTAACAACAAAAATATTATTCAAATCTGACGTGTTTTTATTCAAGTCCGTGATATGGGCTAAGAAAGCTTGACATCCGTTTTTCAATAAACGAATAGCTTTATGGCTTGATATGACAGTGATTGATTTTAGTGGTTTGGTTGTTTGAATTCGCATAACAGGTTGGTTAGGAATATGAAAACTAACAACCTTACGAAAACAATCAATTTTAGCATAATGAGTGGTTACCCAATCAATCCCTAAAATCACATCAAATGCAAGAATTTTCAACGAAATAAGATCGGCAGGTAATGTGATGGTACCAACTTGACTCAAGAAAGATTTATAAACATTAGATGTAATGAAAGTTTCTCCTAATGGAGTCTCAACAGATAAGTCAAGGTCTAACTTCTTTGGAGTCAAGTTTAAACGTTGAGCACAAGCAGGAGAAATAAAAGAATGGGTAGAACCTGTATCTAATAAGGTATAAACTTTACAAGAGTTTATGATTAGCTTACCCATGATCACCTCGTTTGGGTTCCTCGCATTTTGGGCAGTCACGACAAATGTCCTTCCAGGAACCACCGACTTTGACTTGTCTAGGATAGCCTTTGGAGTCATCATCCCCGTTGAACTTGGTTTCACAACTAGACAATCTCTAGCTATATGACCTTCCTTTCCACAGTTATAACACACCTTGGATTATTGTGGGAAGTTTGGGCTAATGTGTCCCTCTTTCCCACATTTATAACAAACGACCAGTGCTCGTTCTCCTCCCCTAAAAATAGTTGATGTTTGTACTGACGTCTTTACGTTTTCATTGTTGTACCTTCTCTTCTTGAAATCTCCTCCCGACTCGCTTCTTATATTTTCACGGCCACGATTACCACCAGAGTGGTTACCGCCTTTGTCAGAATGTTTTCATCTATGCTGGTTTTTATTGCTCCGATGACTGCCACCACCGGTATGACCCTTGTTGTGGTCCCTTGGTTGAACATACTCATTATCTCGCTCTAACAATTGAGCCATGTTTACAACATCTGAATATAAAGAAAATTTATGAGAGATAAGATATTGCCGAATCTCGGGTTTTAGACCTCTCAGGAACATCCTTGTCATTCGTTCCTCATTCTCTACCAAATGAGGTGCAAACCTGGATAACTCTGCAAACTTTGCCTCGTACTGGGACATCGTCATGTTGTTTTGTTCCAGTCTGATAAACTCCACCTCCTTCATATGACGAATACTTTCAGGAAAGTACTTGTCATTAAACAGTTTCTGAAACATTTCCCAAGACATGTTGAGTACGACAGGCTGGGTATGCTTCATAGATTCCCACCAGTAATCTGCCTCATCGCGAAACATAAAGGTGGCGAATGGAACCTTCTGTTCCTCCATGCAACCCAAGACATCAAATATCTTGGTAATTTGTTTGACCCACATTTCTGCCTTAATCGGATCCGGCTTTTTCATAAATTTGGTGGTCCCAACTCCTTGAACTGCTTGACTGTGACAAGCTGCGCATTGCTATCATTTCCACCCTTATTTTATGCACGCATCTCCCTCATCTGATTTTGTATGAACTGCAAAAAGCTTCTAAGCATCCCATCATTCATCATTTGTTCGGTAGTGTTGTTTACAGTAAGAATATTGCCTTCTTGTTGTTGCGTTCCACAGGTGGTGATTAAAGGTGTCTCCACTCCATTCCGATTCACTTCATTGTTAATATTTGCGGTTGCCATTCTCAAATCGCCACAAAACAAAGGTTAATTAACATGTCACATATTATCCCTATACTCGATCACCAAATAAATACCAAATAAACTTAGTTAGGTCATACTAGCGAAGAATTCCCGTCTCTCCCCCTCCTAGTTATTGTCTCACATCTCAGCCAGGGATCATATCCTTAAGCTTTGATACCAACTGTGACGCCCCCAAAATAGGTATACATCACCCATTCTGAGTCGTCAAATACATGGTACAGAAACAAATACAACTTCAGTAATATAATTGTCGAGCAAAATATGATAACACATATACTGTGAGTTTGAATACAAATATTGTCTAATAGACAGTATACAAACTCAAAAGGAGTCCTCATTACAATTATTGATACACTATTTCACAAAATAGTGAGGACTACTAAAACAACTATCTTGAATCATCACTCCATACCCCGGCTAGTTCTTGCTAAATTCTCTCCTGAGAAGAACAATGGAACAAAAAGGAAAAGGGTGAGCTCAACTAACCCGGTAAAGAATATTATGAGTAAGATAATATATAACAAATTATCATTAGTCTTCAATAGGGAAAAATCTGATAAAATATAATAGACAACAAGTTTTAGATCAACAACTGCAGCGGAAATAACAATCCATTAGAAGAGTCAAGTAGAGAAAGAATTCTATTATCTTCTAAGATTTAAAAGTCCATCATCAATATTTTATCCCTGTAACATCAATCAATATACTTCTTGAATCAAATATTCATCTTTACACTACAAGCCAAAGATATTCATTTGTATCATTAGTTGGTCATGTTCATCTCAACACCTGTTCATCTTTGCACTACGGGACAAAGATATTCATCATTTAATCATTCATCTTTGCACTACAGGCCAAAGATATTCATTTGTATTATCATTTAGGACTGAGGATGATGAAAAATATCTTAAAAAAAATGAATCTAGTGAGATAAAAGAACAAATATTAGATATTTGTATTACAATTTATCCAAGTTCAATAATACTCCATAATAACCAATTTTGAAGCAGAATTCAAAAATAAAGATCAAAACATGGATACAATCAAAGATAGTAACAATAATAGACAACTTGGATAAAGAAAAGAAAATTTCAGTTTTTTCTGTGAAAAGTGTCGTATTCGTGAATAGTGTCATATACGTGAATAGTGTCGTATACGTGAATAATAATTCCGACACAAAAAGGTAGAAATTCCACAATAAAATCCATACCAATATTTCGGTATAATGATATTGAAAAAATAACATCATTAAGAAGAAAACTTGGATTGTATCAGATGTAAAGCCGAAGGAAACTTGCACTGAATAGCAACTCTCAAAGTATCTAAATACTCACAAAAATACGCTCGATAAAATAGAGTGAAAGAGAACTTGTTTCTGGTGTGATTTTCAATTCTAACCTAAGTGTCTATTTATAGGAAAATGCTAGAACGCCAAAGGAGACTAAAATAATATTATTTATTCCTTCACTTCTACGCCCACCCATTTTGATCAAACAAGCCAGCCATTTTTGAAATTTTTTGGTAGCCCACATGTTTAAAACAAAAGTGTGTCCCACCCAATTTTAATAAAATTTATTTTATTTTTCGAAACTTCAGTAATTCATAGAAAATAGCCCGTTTATCAGAAAAATATTAACTTTATGTCCATTCCACACGAAATCGAATTCTCTACAACTTTATAGCTTTAAGTTTTTCTAAATTCCAAACAGAAAATATCCAAAATCCACAAACGAATGATTTTTAATACCTCCATTCCGACAAAATACTGATAAAACACCTCAGCATTAATTCCTTCATTTATAACCACAATAAATATATCCATCATTTATATCCACATAAAATAAATATTTTCTTATCATATAAATCAATAAC
The DNA here is from genome assembly GCA_020205605.1 of Panax ginseng. Classification (NCBI taxonomy): domain Eukaryota; kingdom Viridiplantae; phylum Streptophyta; class Magnoliopsida; order Apiales; family Araliaceae; genus Panax; species Panax ginseng. The sequence continues at coordinate 99,387,513 of CM035136.1, read as the reverse complement.
TAATTATTCACAAATAATATTACAGAATCACAATTATGACAACCAGGTCGTTCCCAGTAAAGAGGGGGCTTTCCGATAAGAATTTCTCCTTATTGGCGCGCAATTAGGTGACCAAACCCCTTTCCTAGATAGAACTTCCTTAGACATTGCCAATAATGCTATCTAATAATATTATTCAAATAATATAAATTATTGATCTGATAATGGAGATATTATGTAGTGACAATTATTGAAACAAATAATATAAAATATCAACGTAACAATTATTGAACCAATAAAATAAAATATTGAACAGTAATTACTGTAACAATTATTGAGTAGTGACTTCTTACGTAAGAATCAATAATTTCAAAAATAATATGCAATACTGTGTGCTACTGTGTGTCGACGTCGGGATTTTTGGGTGTCCCTTTCCGTTACTTGTTCTTTGGTGTTCTCATTTTAGGTGAGATTTGTTTGAAAAAATAAGTGAAAAAGGTCCGACATGTATAATGTCGATGATGGATCTGTTAAGAGTCGTCGATTGGTTTTTAAATGGTTGTACCAACACAACTGAGAAAAGATTTGCACATTGACCCAGTGATGTGACACTGATATACGGGTCGGCAAAACCGAGATTCGTTTAGGGTTCGGGGACTTGATTATGCGGGGGGAGGGTGTTAGGCACCCCCCGACATCCGCGTTACCACGGTGACCGCCTCTTTTCAAGAAACTATTATCTGAGTGTGTGTGTGTGTGGGTCAATGTGCTGTTATATGAAAGTTGTATGAGGCCTCGTTCGAACCTATATACACAGGATTTGAATTTATGTAAAAATTCAGTTTTTAGCAAGATATTGCAATGATGTTTTATAAAAGAGGTTTTTCAAACCCTGATGCTCAATAGGAATTGAGACCTTTTACACTCCCATTTTTTATTAAGTTAGCGGCTGAATTGATTTTATTTGACGAATGCGAGGCATCCGTATGAAAAATAATATACAAAAATAATATCGACTTCCTCGTGGGTATGGAAACCATCTGAGGAAATTAATACATCGCAGAATAATTTACAAGCTGCTTACAGCTGAACATGTCCATCACGGAAACCGAATCTAGATTCAATGGGATGAATCTGTGATCACATGATTCCTAGGCTCACAAAATACTGCAGTTTATATGAAAGTAGTAAGCATATATATATAAAAGCGGTAAATATATATACAGACATGATCACCAACCACGAAGCACCTCCATGGGGGATCAGAAACGTAAATAAAGCTGTTAAAAGCTATCAACCGCCACGAAGGAAACTCCAAAGTGATGTAACGTAAATAAAGTCAGAAAGAGATCAACTACCACGAAGAGAACTCCAGGCAGGACAAAAATATATATATGTATATATATATATAGATATATAAAAGCAGTAAATGCACCGAATGTAAAATCCAGGCTCATCGAACAGAGTTCGACCACAGTTCATATATATAAGTATATATATATATATATAAAAGCGAGTAAACGCACCAGACCAAAGTCTAGGCTCATCGAACAAAGTCCGACACACAGTTGATATATATAAGTATATATATATAAAAGCGAATAAACGCACCAGACCGAAGTCTAGGCTCATCGAACAAAGTTCGACACACAGTTCATATATATAAATATATATATATATATAGGAAAACAAGTAAACGCTCCAGACCGAAGTCTAGGCTCAATCGAGGCATAACTCGATAATGTTAGTCAATATATAAATATATATATATATATATATATATATATATATATATACAGAATGGAATGAAACCACGCATCAAGTCCTAAAGCAAAGCAAGCAACACGACTCTCGGCGTGTAGAAGGGTGTGTGCAAAGATGAAGAGAAAGACTCTAAAGTGTGTGAGAAGGCTTACAGCTGACTGCTAAAAAAGGCTTCTATATCTTTAGAGTGGGTAAACACTAGGCTTTTATGGGTACAAAAAAGGCTGTATATGAGCTCACAGGTGTTTAAAAGTGGGAAAATACATTGTATGGCGAGTGCAGAGCAAATTGTGTAGGGTTTCCCCGTCTTTTTTCTCTTAAAAATCAGCACCCCAAGCCCTCTATTTATAGGCAATATGAGCCGCAGGTGTACCTGCGGCAGAGCCGCAGGTGTACCAAAGGCGGGTTGGGTCAGCCCAGTTTTGTCGGGTCGGGTCGTCTCGAAGTACGTGCACTCAGGCACTATAATGTCCACTCGGATTTTGAGAAGTGCAATCTGCGCATCCATTTTGAGGTATTCAGGACCTATTTTGGACCGCCGTTGTCGAGAGTTGTACGATGGCATGGGATTAGAGTTTGTACGAAGTCATTGAAGATGGGACGATGCCCTCCGGTCTTCAAGCTTCAACTTTCATCCGTTACCCCAGACAATAGTCACTCGGGATTGGTTAGCCTTGTGGGACATCGTTGCGTAGAGATGAGACGTGGCATCATTTTGGATGAGATGACGATGTTGCCCCTCACCGGTGCTATCGCCGGATTGGGCCGATAAAGCAGGCGTTGCTCAGACTTTACTGAGATTGGACTGCTGCAATTGTTGAAGGTCCTCATTGTCATCTTTGAGGTGTGCCTGTCTTCCCGATGTTATTGCCGGGTTGGTACAGTGCATCTCGTTGTGAGTGCCGAGATTGAAGCTGATGGCATTTGAGAAAAGCATTTCCGGGGTTATCTCCGAAACTGCATTCCTTGTGGTTATCACCAAAGTTGGTGGCTATTCCCATGGTTGGGACTGAGACTGGATACCTCGGGGTTGTCTTCGAGATTAATCGGTCTTCTCCGGTGTGTGTTCCGGTATTGTATCTGCAGGTCTCGGGGTTAGATCTGAGGTTGAAATCGTTACTCCCAGATTGCAATCCGGGGTTGATGCTGCACTTCCGGTAGTATCCGGTATGGATTTGGATTGTCTTTCAATGTTCTCTCTTAAAAGACGAATCTGCCCTCCTACAATTTTAGTAACAGTAGTATAGAAAATTTCGAGTGTCTACAGATGCCCCTCTTTATCATACTCATGCATGGCGATGCATGGGTAGGATAAATAATCCTAGACACTTGAAACGCAATAAGATAAACATGGTGCTAAGGATAGTAACATGATGCAAATGTATGATGCATGTGTACGGGGTTGTGGCCCAACATGCTGGGGATGATTGCTGGCTCCCTGTTGCTTCAACTGGGGATTTGCAATACTGACTAGATCTGATGTGCAAGCCGAATCTGTTAGGATGTTGGTGTTGGAGTTATCACCAAATTCCCGTGTTATTGATAACGACTCGATCTTGAAGGGGTACCTCTTATGTGTAAGAGATCTGTGGGGATAAAGCTTGATCTATTTGAGGATGTGTATAACATATTCTATCATCTATCCTCTTTGATAATGTTGACCTTTTCCTGGTTAGTATCGCTAGAATATGTCAAGATTCTGTTGGATTTACTGCCAACAGCAAATGCTGTCAGGGATGCCTGACCTTCGTTAACGTGTAAATCAACGGTTGAAACATCATGTGGGATATACTGTCAAGATTGCTTGACCTTCGTTGATGTGTGAATCAACGGCTGAGATTCTGTGAGGAGATCGTCAAGGTTGCTTGACCTTCGCTGACGTGTAGATCAACGGAGCATTGCGTTGTGACCCCCGCCGGGGATCCGCTGGGGAATATGAGCAGCTGGATATGAGAACCTCAAATAGCTCTAGAGCTCTGATAGGTTTAATCGCTATCGGCTGAAATGATGTCAAGGTTGCTTGACCTTCATTGATTTATGTGTCAATGGCTGAGCATGCGTTGCCACTCCCGCCGGAGATATACGTTGTAACCCCCATCGGGGATCTACTGGGGACGCATGAGTACGTACGCAACTACCGAACGGTTCTCAACGCTTCGATGGGTTTACCTACCATTGGCTGAAATAATGTCAAGGCTGCTTGACCTTCGTTGATAGAACTGTCAACGGATGAACGTGTTGTAACCCCCACCGGGGATCTACGTTGTAACCCCCGTCGAGGACTCACGTTGTAACCCCCGTCGGGGATTCACGTAGGGTAACGACCTTGAGTCGGCAGCATCGGACTTGTATAAGGTATTGCCGTATGTGATTTGTGACAACTGAGGTCATCGACAGAGTATACCTTGTGTTCAGGTGACTACCAATGAGTGATGTGCAGATTCAAAGTCTCATCTGAGAAGACCAGGATTGTATGCTGTTTTGCTCAATCACGTGGCATTTTTATTCTCAATTTGACCTTTCTAGCCCGTAAGAACTCCGTTTCAACTCGAACTGGACCGAGCCGGAGGGGTGGCACCCACATGGAGGAGCCAGCAGTGGTACACTGCAGCTCGCACGTAGCGTGTAAAGCTTCTGTGACGGCGTGGATGATAAATCCCAGCTGGCTTCACTTCGCAAGTCACTTTCAACTTGTTTCACTTTAGGAAAACCGCGAACCATCTTCAGATCTGCTGAGTTCGGGCTACTTTCTGCAAATTCTGTCACCGTACAAGTGTTCTACACTATCCTGGTAACGTATGCATGTATTTTTATCCAGTTTCTGTCCGTTAGATTGTGAGATATTGTACGAAATGCATCTAAACACATAGTAGTGATTGTGTATGCAGAAATGACTTGATAAAAAATATTCAACATAGTAAATGTTAGTATTAAACCATCTTTGAACATAATGATGTGAAAAATTTGACTTCTCGGCATACAATTGGCACCTTTTTCTCGCTATTTTTGTCCTATTTGAGGTCCAATGAGCAAAAGGTAGAAAGGCAAAATACTCCTAGCATTGAGGTTGGCCTTATGCATGATAATTTTGATTTTTAATGCATATATTATGTATATGACTTTGGGACAGGTGTGCTACTGAATGGCCACCTAGACATGCATGTGTTCATGTGGATAGTCCTATTTTCAAAGGGGACTATGGTAAAATTTTTCCAAAGGTAGGCATTGGGTAGTCATGCATTCTAACTCTATTATATGTTAAAGTAAATGCATGCATGCATATAGTCATATAATGCATTTTAGAAAGCTCCAGGTAAGGAAATACCACACCCTTTCTGAGGTGATTTGGAGACTTGTTGTCCAGATATTATGGATCCGGATCAGTAGAAAGCGCCTTATAGGACCTCTGGCGTCTGGCGGAGGGCTTCGAAAGTGCCTCATCCCTGCTCATCGAACAACCTCGTCGGGTTGGTGGAGGCTGTGATTAAATCTGTCCGGTAGATGTTCTAGGCGTCGAGGGGCGAGGAGGTGGATATCGAGGATTCCGCTCTTGCTGCACATATCCCTCGCAGGGAGCTTTCGAGCATCCAGGTGGTGAACCCAGAGTTGCTGGGTGATTTGGGTAGACACCCATCAATGTACTTGTATGGTAACGAGGTATGATGTTAGACTTTATCTTCCTTCTTTCCTATTGATGAGGATTTAAAGGGTTCTGATGTTGATATGTTTTTCATGCAGGTTGCAGGTTTTACACAGCCTCAGGGGAACTGGTTTAGCATCCACTCCATGTACCAGACGCTTCATCCTGATTATAGAGCAGTAGTGTATGAGTAGGGATTTGGGGCATTTTTCTCCATCCTTCCCCGTCGTTGTCCTTGGGGTTACCTCAGGGCATTGTCTGAGCGATGGTTTCATCAGACTCAGTCACCCCATCTGCTGGATTACGAGGTGATGATGACGCATATGGATTGGCAATTTCTCACAGGTATGGAGTTTGGAGGGGAGCCAGTGCCTTGCATGGCGAATATCACCCCCACTGCCGTCAGATCCTTATTAGGAGTTCCGGTGGGGGCGGTCAAAGGCAGGACTGTCCGTTCAGGTCCTTTGAGCATAGATGTTATGAGCGGGCTATTGAGTGAGCCCATGCCTGATGATGTCAGGATCAGGGATCGCGTTCTGCGGCGATTGTTCCTGATGATCATTCAAGGCAGCTTCATAGCAGATAACTCTTCCACGGTATCTTTCGCTTTGGTTAGCGCCACACACGATGTGGACCGTATAGGAGAGTATGACTGGGGCTCTTACACCTTTGCCTATTTCCTCCGGGGCATGCGTATGCGCTCACAGGGTTTAACCGAGGCTTGGCTAGGATTTTACCCGTTTCTGCTGGTGAGTATTTCTCTTGTCTTTTTCCATTCACAGGTTAAGAGTGTTTACTGATAGCAGATGTTTTGCCATTGTGTTGGCAGTTTTGGGCCTATAAGAGGCTCCCATGCTTGCTTCCTATGAGTGTGTTAGGCTTAGATACCTATCCACGAGGACGACGATGGCACCATTCTATTTTGCCAAAAGTCCATGTATCTGAGGGCTTCGCTCATTGCCGTATGCAGCTTGAGTTGCTGAAGGCTAACGCCATTACATGGATTCCCTACTCAGGGGAACATTTGACCATTGGTTTTGAGGATGGACACCCTACTGGAGTAGAGTATTTGATTTCCACCCAGAGATTTCCTTTTTTCACAGATAGAGGCTGGGAGCTCTATTTAGGAGAGCGTGCTATTAGGAGCACCACAGAGGAGATTCGTATATCGATCTTGCCTCCTGTCAGGCGTCATTGGCCCGTATCATAGTCACCCGCCACTGATATTCCATTGTTGGGAGTTGACGGTTTTGATTTATCCGAGGTCCATGTACTCGGGAGATATTCCAGTATTTGGTGGCTCCTCACGACTATTGGGGCCCAGGTCCCATGCCACACGATTTATGGGGACATGGTTCTAGGATCTTTGATGATGACGGATTGGGTGGCTTGTGTCCGAGCTCCTACTCATCTGACCCAGATTGATAGCTTGACCCGACAGTTGGATCAGGCACACATATTTATCCGGCATTTGGGCAGAGATCTAGCAGAGGCGGAGACATTTGTTCCTTCCAGCTCAGGTGTTGGCCCCTCAGACGACCCATTTGGTTTTGCCGGCGCAGATCCGCCTCTTTATAGGCCTGATATCCCTGTTGATAGAGATCCAGTGACTCAAGAGGAGTTACATCAGATGGACAGGATTGAGGATGTGGACATCGAGACCCTGGTCTTCTTCTGATGTATATTCTCGTTATATCTTTTGATAGGCCTCTATTAGATATTGGGTGGCTGTTCCCCATTCTCGTTATATCTTTTGATAGGCCTCTGTTAGTAGTAAGGCGTTTGTGCCCCATTTTCATGTACTTGTAGCTGTATAGAGCTGATGTATTAGATGATGATATATTTAGGAATGCATGCACCATTTTTCATTCCCTATATTATATTGCCATCCATTATCTGTTATGCATGTATCATGTTATGCATATGTATGTATGTCCAGAGATATTTGGCATTGACCCCTGGATAGTCTTATGACACGGCCCGCACATATGTCTTCTTCGACAGTTAGCCGTATAGATCATACTCCACCGTCAGTGGTGGCATTGGGTATGCAATCGTGGTACGATAGCATATCACCACCAGATAGGGTGACTGTAGATCTGTTGCTGCAACATACCATGACCCTTTTAGTATTTCAGGTTCCTGTAGGATTCGTGGACGGGATGATAAAGCACTGGCTACCCGATAGGCAGGTATTCCGCTTTGGCACCCATGAGTTGACTCCTACTCTGGAGGAGTATGCCCGTTTGACGATGTTGCCCCTAGATAGACCTTGCGTGCACATGGCTTTGGGAGACATGAGTAGACGATTCATGACTCTCACAGGATTGAGGCGCAGAGTGGTGCAGGATGAGCTGACATCTGGCCATGTGATCTCTCAGCGTTTTCTGTATGACAGATTTGGTGCGGAGGATAGCTACTCACGACATTTAGGGGATTTCACCGTGTTGAGGATCATTAAGCGTTTGGCGAGTTGATGTCTTGATGCTATGTGTCTTTGTCATACGTGTATATCTTGCGGTATATGGATGAGATAGATATAGGCGTTATCATGGCCGTGAGAGCTCTCAGGGAGGGTCGTACCATTGTACCTATGATCGTGGTAGAGACCTGCGATCGAGATCTCTGCAAGAGATTTACCGTCAAAGGCGTGTTCTTTGGGAGTTCGGTCATCTTTGTATGTGTGGTTTATGTCATACTTGCGACCGGTTGGTACCCTTAGACGGCACGGGTATTGCTTCTCCCATGAGGTAGCTATGTCATATTCCTTTCAGCCATTGGAGTGTATAGATGCTCAGTCTTGGTCCGCATTTTTGGCAGATATCAGAGATCCATTTGGCATATTGCTGTGCTCGAGGCTTTGCTCACCATATAGCTTCATTACTCATGCTCCGGGCATGGATTTCCTCCCTTTAGCTGGCTTGAGGGGCGTGACTACTTATCACCCATTGGCCATGATGTCGCAGTTCGACCAGTTCCAGGATTTTCATCCTTTTGAGGGAGTGGCAGGTCAGCGTTCAGCTTCTCGATACCTCTCAGCCGAGGACCGATCTCGTGTATACGCTTGCTGGGATCAGCGTGAGCTAGCTGCTTTTCCTGCTAGTCGTCTTGGTTATTCCATAGAGTACTCCGCATGGATGGAGACGGAGGTTTTATCGGCTGCAGCAGTATTTGAAGTACCGGAGATTGAGTTAGACGATGTAGAGCCTACGGAGGACATTGAGACCTACATCGAGGAGGGTACCATTTCTTTGGGTTACCAAAGATTTCTTCCTGATTCTCCTAGTACCAAGATTTTTTTGTGATTCAAAGACTTTCACGATTTAGAGCGAGTCTTCATCGATCGATGCCGTTGTTGTTGAGTGGGATGAGGCTATATCAGCCAGAGATGCAGTGATAGCTGAGTGGGATATCGCCATATCTGCCCGGGATGTGGCTGTCAAAGATAGTACCGCAGCGAGGTCCCTTACCACTAGTATGATCGCAGAGATGAGCGCTTATATCGATGAGCATATGGTCATCATGCAGATGGCTACAGATCTATTGGGTCGTGTGGATATTCTTATCCAGGAGACTACATCTTTACCTCCTTCATCTGAGAGAGATGCCATGTTGGTTTTGCTATCTTGCATGTACCCTGATTCGTAGACGAGCTTGTATTTACCTGCACAGACTAGCTTAGCCATTTTGTCATGTACAGTTCACATTGTATACATATCAAACAGCATTATATATGACAGGGAAATATATTTTTGGATCACTGCTTCAGGGCTTGTGATCTTGATGTATTCTGAATTCTTCCTTGGTGGATGGACATTGAGATGTCTCTGGATAGTTCAGAATGGATCATCGATCTATGTATCCCTACCATCTTTGGTGTCTTGGGACTTGTTTCTGAATGAAAATGTGTAGAGGAGTGTGGCTTTCCTCTCTGAGATTGACCGCACCACAGATGGTCGCCAGTACTTCTATTTAGGAGAAGCCTAGTTAATTCCACCTCTTATGGTTTAGTGTTGCTCTTCGAGGTATGACCGCAGCTTAGATTGTCGCCGAATCTCCTATTTGGGAGGAGTTCAGGTAATTCCATCCCTTTGGTCTGAAGCCGAATGAAATGTAATGGATTTGAAAGAGAATCCCAATACCTGTTGACAATGGTTTGTATTTTGGTAGGGGGTGAGACCGCACCATGAATGGCTGCCTACGTACTCCTAATGAAGAGGAGATCGGGTCTGTGTAGTTCGAACCTGGTGTAAGAGGTTCAACGTTGTCTATGGCTGACATGGTGTACGAATGTTTTTGTTGTTTTTGTGAGAGAAGAGGGTAGAAATGTTTTTTGTTGTTTTTGTTTTATTGCGACCGGGCCATATGAAAATGGTTGCCTACACTCCTATTGAAGAGGAGATCAGGTCGACGTAGTTTGCCCCTCAGGGCGAGAAGAAAAGCGTAATCCCATGTGCAGGTCGGAGTGCGAGGAGGAAAAAGTTTAATCCTAGGTTGAGGATAAACTGTAGGTACGAGAAGTTTGATCCCAGGTAAGGGTAGCCAAACTGCAAACGCAAGAGGTTCAATCCACGGTGGGATGACCTGAATTGTATGGCGCATAAAAGGAGAAAGCCAGTGGCAGCGGGCTTGAAGAGTCACGCTTCCACGAGGGAAGAGTGTAGATAAGTTGTATGTGGTAAAGGGTTAAAGAACCGGAATGACTGGTGACCTGATGATGATGTACCAGGGTGTTTGCTAGTTACTTCAGACATAATACCATTTCATAGTGTCTGAGTTGATGAGTTGTGGAAATTCATCGTCGTCCATTTCTTGCAATCTGAGAGCGCCTCTTGTCAATACTTCTTTGACAATAAACGTACCTTCCTAGTTAGGAGCGAATTTTCCTTTAGCCTGATCCTGGTTGTCAAGAATCTTCTTCAAAACCAAGTCATGTTGTTTAAACTGTCGTAGCCGGACCTTTTTTGTTGTAGGATCTGGCAATCCTTTGCTAATATAACTGACCATGGAAGATAGCCGCGGTTCACCTTTCGTCTATCAGAGACAATTGGTGATACCTGTCTTGTACCCATTGGTCTTCATCCAGCTGAGCGTCAATCAACACTCTGAGAGATTCCATCTCAACTTCTATGGGGAGCACTGCTTCCATCCCATAGGTTAAAGCATAGGGAGTTGCCCCAGTTGAAGTACGCATTGAAGTTCTGTAGGCTAACAGAGTAAGAGGCAACAGGTCAGGCCAATCTTTATGGTTGGCGGACATCTTTTGCATAATCTTCTTGATATTTTTGTTAGCCGCTTCAACAGCACCGTTCATCTTTGGATGATAGATGACAGAGTTAATGTGTTTGATGTGGAATTTACTGTATAATTCCTCCATCATTTTGTTGTTGAGGTTTTTGCCATTGTCTGACACAATCACCTCTGGTTGTCCATATCGACAAACGACATTGTTTCTGATGAAAGCAATGATTACTTCTTTAGTAACCCTGGGGAAGGAGGCTGTGTCTACCCACTTGGTGAAGTAGTCAATCATGGTGAAGATAAATCGGTGACCATTACTGGCTTTAGGCTCAATGGGCCCGATAACGTCCATTCCCCATATTGAGAAGGGCCAAGGCGAACTCATATTGTGGAGCTCCCGTGGAGGGGCGTGTATAGCATTCCCATGAATCTGGCACTGATAGCATCTTTTGACATGGTCGTTGCAATCAGCTTTGAGAGATAGCCAATAATGACCTGTCCTGAGGACTTTCTTGACAAGGAGGGAGCCACTCATGTGGGGGCCACAGACTCCACCATGGATTTCATCCATAAGCCTTTGGGCTTGATCTTTGTCTAGACATCTGAGGAGACCTAGTCCTGCATCTCTTTTGTAGAGCGCATCTCCACTCAGGTAGAACTTCATGGCAAGTCGATGGATCCGCCCTTTCTCAGTCAGGCTCGCATCAGCGGGTGTAGACCCATCTCGCAAATATTCCTTGATATGCTGATACCAAGGAGGTTGGATGGGAGGTAGCTCATCCGATACTTCTCCAATGTAATTCCCATAGGCTAGGGCCTTGTTCAGGGAAATTGTGACTCTTGGCAAGTGTTCCTTGTCTGATATGCAAATCAAGGAGGCCAAAGTTGCTAATGCATTCGCAAAATCATTCCTATTACGAGGAACTTGTATAAAGGAGATTTCTTCGAACTCTAAAGCCATCTTCAAAACCTTCCGATGGTAATGCAGCAAATGTAGTTCCTTGGTTTGATAGATTCCAATGGATTGTCTGATTATCAACTCTGAATTTCCAAGGACAGTTAACCGCCTAATGCCCATTGAACGGGCAAGTTTTAGCCCCATGAGACAGCCTTCATACTCAGTCGTATTGTTGGTGCTGACAAACTATAATTTGACGGCAACGGGATACTGCTCCCCCTCAGACGATATTAGAACCGCTTCCACTCGTAACCTTCCATATTAACAGCTCCATCAAAATACATCTTCCATGATTGGCGCGTATCGTACTGATGGTGTTGTTGTATTGTCATTACTCCTTCATCGGGGAAATATGATTCCAAGGGTTTGAAATCCCCTGAAGGTGCGGCCGCCAATTGATCCGCGATTACTTGACCTTTGATGGACTTTTGAGTCATATATACGATGTCAAATTGTTGTAGGATCAACTTCCATCTGGACAGCTGGCAATTTAACATGGGTTTGTTGAACACGTACTTGAGAGGATCCACGCGGGATATGAGATGGGTTGTGTGACCATGGAGGTAATGTTGTAACCTCATGGAAGCCCATGCTAAAGCGCAACACGTCTTTTCGATCAGAGTGTACTTGTGTTCACTGCTGCTGAACCTTTTGCTGAGGTAATAGATAGCTCGTTCTTGGCCTCTATCGTCTTTCTGTCTCCAAAGATACGTACCCATGGCATTGTCACTTACGGACAGGTACATGAACAGGGGAACATCATCCCTGGGTGGTACCAAGACGGGAGCTTTGACTAGTTGTTTCTTGATTGTAAGGAAGGCATTCTGGCACTCATCATTCCATTTCATGGAGGAGTTCTTCCTTAATAGCTTGAAGATTGGCTCACAGGTTGATGTGAGTTGGGAGATAAATCTGCTGATGAAGTTGATTCTTCCCAAAAATCCCCGTATTTCCTTCTCTGTCTGAGGAATGGGCATTTCAGTGATGGCCTGGATTTTGGCAGGATCCAGCTCAATTCCTTTATGGCTGACTAGAAATCCTAGTAACTTGCCTGATTTGACACCAAAGGCACACTTAGCTAGATTCAACTTCAAGTTGTACTTACGCAACCTGTTGAACAACTTTCTGAGATGGTCTAGATGGTTATCCTCCTTCCGGTACTTGACAATGATGTCATCCACGTAGATCTCAATCTCTTTATGCATTAAGTCGTGGAAAAGAGCCATCATAGCTCGTTGATAGGTAGCTCCGGCATTTATGAGGCCAAATGACAACCGTCTATAGCAAAAAGTTCCCCAAGAAGTGATGAAAGCAGTCTTCTCACGATCTTCCTCGGCAACCATGATCTGATGGTACCCCGTTAAGCAATCAGCAAAGGAGTACATGTCGTACTGCGCAGTATTGTCAATGAGAATGTGGATAAATGGCACGGGAAAGCTATCTTTTAAGAAAGATTTGTTCAAGTCCCGGTAGTCCACGCAAACTCGCACCTTCCCTCCAGGTTTAGCTACGGGCACGATGTTGGATATCCACTCAGGATATGTAGATACCATGATGATGCCAGCTTGAAATTATTTCACAATTTCTTCTTTCACCTTTAAACTCCACTCAGGTTTCAATTGCCTGAGTTTCTGCTTGACTAGCTTAAATCCCTCTTTAATGGGAAGGCGATGAAGGACAATGTCAGTGGACAAACCCACCATGTCTTCATGAGACCATGCAAACACATCCTGGAATTGGGTTAATAGTGTAACCATGTCATTCTGTTGGTTTGGGGTAAGGTCTGAACTAATCTGGATTAATTTAGGGCTTTCTAAGGTTCCGAGATTGAAAGAAGTGGTTTGATCAAGGTTGGGTTTGGGTTTATCTTTGACCCATTCTTGAATTTCTGGAGGCACCTCAATGTCATCCTGGAGATCCATCAAGGCTGAATTCATCTCTACATCAAAGGTACAATCCTTGTGTAGGAGAGGCATCGTATCCGCATAAATGCAGTCACATCTAAATTGAGTCACCTCAAACAAAATATGCTTTCACTTAGTATATATGAAATGTGTTGATCATACATAGTGTTAGCATATACTGGCAAAATAAACCGCTAATCTTTATGCGGAAAAGTAAGCAGTTATTATATCTACAGGGCAGAAAGAGTTTTTTCCCGCTTTTCCCTCATCGACCAAAGCAAGGAATGCTGTCCCAATTGGCAAGGGTAAAGTCCGGGTGGACCGCAGTGATGGAGGGATTGCCATCATCCTCCTTGTCCCGAATGATGGCCGTTACGTCAGGACAATCATCGCCTGGGGTGTATCTATTAGTATGTTCATCATGGACGATGATGCGTATACCGGACATCATCCGTATGACGTCTTGTTTGATTCTTCGTTCCTCTTCTTCCACTGCGGGATTTGGAACAAAGATTTCTTTTCCTTTCACCAGTACCGGCTTGGGAAATAACATAGCCATTACATTGGCTGGCACCTTTACTGGAGGTTGTGCGGACTCAGAGTTTGAAGGCGAAGCTAAACGCCACGTAGTTGAAGCTGAAGGAATATACTGATGCTTATGAGGATTCCTGCGACTAGAGCTGGCAGAATAACCTAGTCCAGCTGTTCCAACTTGCTTCGTTAATCGAATGGGGTACTTGATACCCTGGCAATCTTTACCCAACCCTTGTCCCGGTTTATGACCCAACGACATCATTTCTTGAGTAGCCGACATTACCTCGGCAAAAATTTTGGGTTTGGGCAATGGTGCTCCAATAGCATGGTATTGGGTGTTGCTTATTTCCAAAGCATGAAAACTGACTGGTTCCACATCCTCATTGGCATTGATGAACGGTATGTCCCCATGCTGAGGAATCTCTGGTTCAGCGTTGACTGTGACCAGGCTATTATTGATGATATACTTCAACTGTTGGTGAAAAGTGGAGGGGACTGCCCCAGCCATATGAATCCATGATCGTCCCAGGAGCAGGTTGTATCCCGAATCTATTTTAAACACATGGAAGGATACGCAGAATGTATGAGGGCCAATTTCGATTGGCAGCTCAATTACTCCGACCGAGTTATGGCGGACTCCATCAAAAGCTTTGATGATAGTATGGCTACTCTAAATTCTGTTGAGATTGATATTCATCTTCACCAATGTAGCATATGGGCAGATATTCCGGGAGGAACCTCCATCTATTAAGACTCATGCTACCATGTATCCAGAGGATAAGACCGCAATGTGTAACGGTTTGCAATGACCGGTCCCTTCAGATGGTATATCATCATCAGTGGAGGATATCACATTGTTGTTGAAAATGTGATCAACCATATGTTGAAATTTTTCCGTATCCACTGATGTCGGGAGATAGGCTTCTTCTAGAACCTTTAGCAAGACCTTCCGGTGATTCTCAGAGGTTAGGACCAAGTCCAAAATTGATATTTGTTGTGGAGCTTCTTTCAAGCTTAAAACCACCGTAGCTTCATTATGACCCACAGCGCGAAGGAATTTTTCAATCTTCTCCATGGGTATTTTCCCCTTTAATTTGGTGGTGGGGTTCATCACCCGATGGGGGAGATACAGTGGATTTTCCTTCGACACTGTAGCAGTTATATGTGAGGTGGATCCTTCACCTTCTCCATAATTCCACGGAACCTTGCACAAGTTAACCATAGGATATTGTGTTCTGCATGGCAAGTTGATTGGCTCAGGAGCGGCCACTTTCAAAGGATTGTTTCCTCCTTTGAGCTGAATTATCGGTGTGGTGAGTAAAGTATTAATCCCTTTAGCTTCAGTGGATATAACTGCTACCACACCTTTCCACTTAGTAGGGCCTGCATTCTCACTTGCACACAACATGTTGTCGTTATCATGTCCAAGCCTTGATGCAAGACCTTCGATTAGATTTTGAATAAGGTGGCGGAGTGCCCACATTCTTACATCTTTGTGTGACCATGAGATTGGGAGTGGTATTGACATACTCCATCAGAATTGTACCGTCCCGAATGGGGGTTGATTGGAGGTAGAAGGGAACTGATCCTTCCTTCATTGATTAACATGTGAAGGATTTCTTCCATGGGTTGGCCTAAATAGGTGAATTCCCTTTTGTTGGCGAAATCCCGACGGGCTTTGGCATTTGCTCTCTTCGTCACTTTGTCTTCCAGCATTTCATTTTCTGAAAGTGACGAGGGAATATTCATGACAATAGGTAGGAGACTGGCATACTCCTGGCTGATTAACTACCGAGTCACTTGATGCATATAAGTCACCAGTTCTGCCAATTGTTCA
This sequence comes from Panax ginseng, assembly GCA_020205605.1. Lineage (NCBI taxonomy): Eukaryota > Viridiplantae > Streptophyta > Magnoliopsida > Apiales > Araliaceae > Panax > Panax ginseng. The sequence goes on along the minus strand of CM035136.1, from coordinate 99,371,656 downwards.
ATTTGTTTGCAGAGAGCTTTCATCTTTCGTTCCATTGTGAACTGGAACTTAGCATAATCCCATCTATCATCACCGTCTTTGATGGCCTGGGAGGAATCACAGCTGAAGTGGGAACTCTGTCCACTGCTCCAATTAATCATGTTGACCTCTTCTTCTTTGTGTTGAGGAAGAGGGTTGTCTTGTACATGAGGTTGATCGGGTTTGGTGACTACGATCTCCCCATTGTCTATTAGGTCCTGGATCTTGTGTTTCAAGGGCCAACAATCCTGAGTATCATGTCCAGTTGCCCTGGCATGATAAGCACATTTCCTAGCAGTATTGAAACCCCGTCCATTAGGGCTGGCTGGTGGAAGAAGATGCGTAATTTTTTTCTGTGTTGTCAGAAGATTAAGAATGTTCTCGAGGGTATCCCCTAAGGGTGTAAACACTCGATGGCGTTTGACTTCTCCACCTTTTGGTCTTCGGAAGGTTTACATACTTTATTTGGAAAGGGAGTGTAGTTTCTCCTTTGAATAGGCATGTTTTGATTGCCTTTTGCCCCTCAGATGTCGGAAACATCTTCCTCTTTCTTTTTATGGACCCTACGGGGGTTGTTCCCATAATTTCCAGATTGGATGTGATCAGCAATAGCCTTGAGTGCGGCTAGGTCTTGAATCTTTCCTGATTTCAATCCCATTTCAGCCATCTCCCCATGTTTAACCATTTCAGAAAACGGTTTGCCGATGCCGGCTAAAACTCTCTCATAGATGGGAGCTTCTTGTATATCTATGAATGTCATGACCATAGAAGCGAGTAAACGCACCAGACAGAAGTCTAGGCTCATCGAACAAAGTCCGACACACAGTTGATATATATAAGTATATATATATAAAAGCGAATAAACGCACCAGACCGAAGTCTAGGCTCATCGAACAAAGTTCGACACACAGTTCATATATATAAATATATAAATATATATAGGAAAGCAAGTAAACGCTCCAGACCGAAGTCTAGGCTCAATCGAGGAATAACTCCATAATGTTAGTCAATATATAAATATATATATATATATATATATATGATATATATATATATATATATATAGATGGAATGAAACCACGAATCAAGTCCGGCAAAAAGCAAGCAACACGACTCTCAACGTGTAGAAGGGTGTGTGCAAAGATGAAGAGAAAGACTCTAAAGTGTGTGAGAAGGCTTACAGCTGACTGCTAAAAAAAGGCTTCTATATATTTAGAGTGGGTAAAAACACTGGGCTTTTATGGGTACCAAAAAAGACTGTATATGAGCTCACAGGTGTTTAAAAGTGGGAAAATACACTGTATGGCGAGTGCAGAGCAAATTGTGCAGATTTCCGATCTTTTTCTCTTAAAATCAAAGACCAAGCCCTCTATTTATAGGTAATATGAGTTTGCGGGTGTACTGCTAATTTGGCCGCAGTGTGTACCAGAGGCGGGTCGAGTCGGCCCAGTTTTGTCGGGTCGGGTCGTCTCGAAGTACGTGCACTCAGGCACTGTAATGTCCACTCAAATTTTGAGAAGTGCAATCCGGGCATCCATTTTGAGGTATTCAGGACCTATTTTGGACCGCCGTTGTCGAGAGTTGTACGATGGCATGGGATTAGAGTTTGTACGAAGTCATTGAAGATGGGACGATGCCCTCCGGTCTTCAAGCTTCAACTTTCATTCGTTACCCCAGACAATAGTCACTCGGGATTGGTTAGCCTTGTGGGACATCGTTGCGTAGAGACGAGACGTGGCATCATTTTGGACGAGATGACAATGTTGCCCCTCACCGGTGCTATCGCCGGATTGGGCCGATAAAGCAGGCGTTGCTCAGACTTTACTGAGTTTGGACTGCTGCAATTGTTGAAGGTCCTCATTGTCATCTTTGAGGTGTGCCTGTCTTCCCGATGTTATTGCTTAGGATTGGTAAAGGTGTATCTCGTTGTGAGTCTTTGAGATTGAAGGCGATGGCATTTGAAACAAGCATTTTCGGGGTTATCTCCGAAACTGCATACCTTGGGGTTATCACCAAGGTTGGTGGCTATTCCCATGGTTGGGACTCAGACTGGAGACCTCGGGGTTGTCTCCAAGATTAATTGGTCTTCTCTGGTGTGTGTTCTGGTATTGTATCTGCAGGCCTCGGGGTTAGATCCGAGGTTGAAATCGTTACTATCAGATTGCGATCCGTGGTTGATGCTGCACTTCCGGTAGTATCTGGTATGGATTTGGATTCTCTTTCAGGGTTCTCTCTTAAAAGACGAATCTGCCCTCCTGCAATGTTAGTAACAGTAGTATAGAAAATTTCGAGTGTCTACACTGTGCAACCAAGCGTATTACTGTATTTTAACCACCGGATATTCCAATAGTGTTAACGGTAACCATTACGCCGTTATTTATATAAACTCAAACTTGTTATTTTCTTCATTCTACAGTTATTCGTTATTGTGACACCCCCAAAATAGGTCCACACGACCCATCTCGAGTCGCTAGATATCACACTATAAAAATCAAATACAAACTTCATTTATACAATTGTTGAACTGTCGTGCAGAGTACGACAATAGATAAGCTATGAGTTTTAATACAAATGTATGTAACTCTCATGGTGCCTCGACCATAACCTTACACTGGTACTTTACATAAAAGTACATTTAAAAACTATTTTAGAAACTAAAATCTTTGGGAAATGCTCAAGGAAACCTTCATACATGGGAGGCCATGCATCTAGGTTATGATAGATATCATATGTCCACAGAATTATCCTTGGTTGACCCAAAAGTCCCCAAAGAAAAATAAGAAGATTACTATCATCTTCTTTCCAATGGTGAGTCTTCTCTTGACATATAATTATCTCCGTTGTCTCCAAGTGAAAATTATATTTCAAATATACTCCAAGATCATATAGGTAGTGCTCGTAGATATACTCAGCAAGTGGATGTGCACAACCATGTCTTATGATAACACGAGGTTGTATGTCATTAGACATCTTGTATGATAGTGGCAAAAACACACTTCCAACGTTGGGTCCGCCTCACCCTATATGATTCACCAAATATAACTACTAAATGATATATAGAATACAACATACTTTTCTATACTATTTAGGGAGAACCTCCACAGCTAGAGCCCACCGTTCTATTCTCCTGTTACCCCCGCTCGACCCAGCTACACTTTTATTACCTAAAAGGAATTGTGAAGCAGAAGGGTGAGCACAACTAGCCCAGTAAAGAATATCATGACTAAAGATAATTAAATTATCAATAGCCTTCGTCAGTAATTAATCAGAGATTTAGAACATATGGCAGATGATAAAACTTTTCAACCATAGTTGCAGCGAAACGAGCAATCCATTAGAAGAGTCAAATAGACCATAAAGTCTATTATCTTCTCAACGTTAAAAATCCACCAACAATGTTTTATCCCTGTAACATCAGTCAACAATTCCTGTCCACAATTAGGTGAATAACTTATAATCATAATTGTGGTTCTAAATTCCTCTTCACACCTAGGACGAAGATAATTTTCATCACCTGTCTTTACCTGAAATATCAAAGACCATGGTTATACCAAATCATGATTCATGTCCATAATCATACTAATAAATTCATATTTCCACTACGGGCCAAAGATATTCATTAACAGTTCATTCTTGCACTACAGTCCAAAGACATGCAACTATATTTTAGAATAGTCAAGTAGAGCATGATATCTACTATCTTCTACGAATTAAAAGTCTATTATCAATATTTTATCGATGAGACTCAGCTCAATAAATAATCCACATCACCGAATTATCCATGCACTACGGCCAAGGATATTCGTTAGTATCACATCCATGAATTAATATTTCATCGCTGAGACTCAACTCAATAATTAATCCACATCATCGAATCATCCATGCACTATAGGCCAAGGATATTCATTATTATCACATCCATGAATTAATATTTCATCGCTGAGACTCAGCTCAATAATTAATCTACATCATCGAATCATCCCTGCACTACAGGCCAATGATATTCATTAGAATCACGACCACAAATTATCCATACACTACGGGCCAAAGATAATCGTGTTTTCATCAACGGTCCTGATCATGCCATAAAACAATTCATCTTTGCACCCTTGGCCGAAGAGAATCCATAGCCATAATCATACCAAAAACTGTCCATCAATGCACTACAGGCTAATGAGGACTTTTTCCACATCATTTGTAACATTACGATCAGGATTATACCGAATAATCTCTGGTCATAATTATACCAAGTCCATCTATGCACTACAGGCCACGGATGACTTTCATCATAATATAAGCATGAGGATAATGACAATGATATAAAGAATCAATCAAATGAGATAAAGGATAAATATTAAACATTTATAATACAATTTATCCAGCGTTCAATAATAACCAAATGTTACAAATCACTTAATAATCTCATAATCTAATATCATTATAACAATATTTTATTCATTTCTTAAACTTATAAACAATTTATTTTAATTGTTTACTCTTTACTAATTAATGCATTTAATCATCCTAAAATGCCAAACTCATAAGATTTCATCATCAATAACCAAAACTCTCATCAGAAATCTGCATATAACCTATATAGGATTTCCAAGCCATAAAATTCTATTTTTTAATTTTGTTACTTCACATAACATATTTAATTCATTTACTCATAATTAGTTCATTTTCATGAAAAATACCAAATCAGTCCCAAAAATATTTCTTTTCTGGAATTTAGCAGAATATAGTCTTATACTAAACATATATTTTTCTCAAAATTTTAAAAATTCATTTACTATTTTTTATATGGCCAAAACTGCCGAATATTTAGACATTTATCATCAATTGTACTTTTGTCCAAAAATTCCGAAATTTATAGGGTATATTCCCATTATACACATGTACTCCCAAAAAAAAATTCACCAATTTTGGAGTTAACCACAAGGAGTTATAAGGGTTTACTTTTAAAATAGTCTTTTCCCGTAAAATTCATAACTCTTAATCTATACATCCACAAATTGCCATTTTTGGACATAATATAAAAAACACATCAAATTATCATTTCAAATTTTTCTTGAATTTTTGAGGGTCAGACAAATTACGAAACTGCAAATGAATTTTCACTCGCCATGCGGTAATCCACGTAGACAGATTATTTCAACAGAGTAATAAAGAATGGAATAACAGAAGAATTCACCATGCATGCGATAATCCACATAGACAGATTATTCCAACAGAGTAATAAAGAATGGAACCAGGTCATGCGTAATCCGCATAGACATGATATTCCAACAGAATAATAAAGAATGGAATCAAGTCATGCGTAATACGCACAGACAGGATATTCCAACAAAATAATAAAGAATGGAACCAGGTCATGCGTAATCCGCACAGACAGGATATTCCAACAGAATAATAAAGAATGGAATAACAACAGAATTCACCAGGCATGTGATAGACCGCACATACAGGTTATTCCAAAAGAATAATAAAGAATTGAATAACAACCCTTACGAGTATTGAAAGAAAATAACTCTCTTCATGAATACGAAAGAATAATACCCCTTATGAATACAACACATAATATCCCTTACCTTAAAAAGAAGAGTATTCTGACTGGTAGGGCGGGGATATACTTAAAAAAAACTTGCACTATTTTCTACGCTCAAAGCTTTCTTAAACACTAAAGAAATACGCTCAAGATTATAGAAGAAGAATTCTCTGAACTTCTAGTGCGATTTTCAATTCTAACTAAGCATCCTATTTATAGGATAATGGAAAGGATACTATGATGTACTATGCAATAAAATATAATATATTCTATTTATAATCAAATAAAACAAAACTTTATAAAAAGTATTCCGTTTTATATAAAAAGTTTTTTACTATGCAAACACCATGCAGGCATTATGCAAACACTATGCATAATAAAATATAATATATTCTATTTAAAATCTAATAAAACAAATAACTTAATAAAAGTATTCTGTTTTATATAAAAAGATTTTACTATGCAAACACTATACAGCAATTACTATAGCAATAATTGAACAAAACTGAGTGACTTCTCACGTAAGCATCAATAATCAATACCGTGTGTTACTATGCAACCACGCGTATTACTGTACTTTTAACACCGAATATTTTAATAGTTAACGGTAAAACTTCCGCCGTTATTTTTATTAAAAGATAATTTTGTCGTTTCCTAACTCCTATAATAATTCTGTTGTGGGGTCCCCCAATGATTGTGCCGTTGTACGAATATTCCTTGTTAAAATGAATATTCCCCGACCAATCAAATATTATATAACAACTTGCTTACTTTGCAAAACTTTTCACATATCACCCTTAACTTTAAACTTTTATCAATTTAACCATTTACGAAATAAAATAATAATTATAAGAAAATTGAATACTTTCATTTCATAAAATTCGGGGTCTTACGGCCCACAAATGGCTGCACCGTCGTGCGAATATTCCCCGACAGAAAGAATATTCCACGACCAAACGAATATTCCCCGACACAATGAATATTTTATAACCACTTGCTTATTTTGCAAAATTTGCACATTTCACCCATAACCAAAGTATTTTATCAAATTAACACTTTATTATTCAAAATAATAAATAGAGGGAATTTGATTTTATTTATTAAAAAGACGGGGTCTTATATATATATATATATATATATATATATATATATGGACCGAATCTTAAGCTCACCCCTTTTCCAACTCACCCGAGCTCACCACCCCTTTAGCGATGGATCCGGCGACGGTTCGATTATACAACCGCCGTCTATACTTTTAGCGACGGACAACATATAAGCGTCATTAAAAAGTATGAGACGGTTATATATACGACCGAATCCATCGCCGAGTCCGTCCGCTATAGAAAATGAGCTCAGTGAGTCGGATAAGGAGTGAGCTTAAGATCTGACTCTCTCTCTCTCTCTATATATATATATATATATATATATATATATATATATACACAATATTTTTCAAAGGGAAAGTGATAAATAAAAATTATAATATTGTCATTACAATTAAAATGTATCTTTTGATTACAACTGATTATAATATATTAAAATTATTGAGTTTATGAAAATATAAATTATATAGGTTCATAATTTAATTATATGTATTGTATGTTATTTTGATAATTAGATCGGATTGAGGGAGTTTAGCGGGTGATATTTGGATTCGGTGAATTATTTTGGTACTATATTAAGGTACGGATTCCGTACTCTTTCAGTGATATTCTTGTAAAATTTGATTTGTTCATTTTGTTCCTTGTTTTAAATTCTGTTATTATTTCACATAATTGTTTCTTGTGAAATTCATATAATAGTTTTATTGTAGAGTTGCTACATCGAAATGAATTTGTAGTCTTTGAATTAGGTTATCATGTTAGTATGTATTTTGATATTTGTAGAGCGATATATGTTGTTACCTCCTTTTGGAGACATTATAATTTGATTTGGTTCAACATATACATTAGAGCCCCATTTCTAGGGATATTATGTCGGATATGTTGTGACACGGTATATATTTTATTGGTATTATGTCGCATGTGTTGTGACACGATATCTATTTTTATTGGTATTATATCGCATGTGTTCTGACATGATATTTTTGTTAGAATATACCATAGGTTATACCTGATCTATAACCACCTGTGGGGGTATCACAGGCATATCGTCTTGGCACGAGAGACATGACACTCTCCGTGGCGGTGTGATTAGTCCAAGGCGTCTCCGTTTGGGTTCTAGAGGAAGTGGGCCATTTGGTGTTTTGTTGTGGGAGGCGTATGGGTTAATGTAAGACCCCAACTTTTTATAAATAAAATCAAATTTTCACTAATTATTATTGTGAATAATAAGGTGTTAATTTCAAATAATGTTTTGGTTATGGGTTAATTGTGCAAATTTTACAAAATAAGCAAGTGGTTCTAAAATATTCATTGTTGTCGGGGAATATTCGTTTGGTCGTGGAATATTCTTTCTGTCGGGGAATATTCGTACGACAGTGCAGCCATTTGTGGGCCTCATAATGGAAAACGGTCGAATATAAATAACGGCGTAATGGTTACCGTTAACATTGTTAGAATACCCGGTGGTTAAAATACAGTAATACGCGTGGTTGCACAATAGCACATGGTATTACATAGTATTTTTGAATTATTGATTCTTACGTAAGAAGGCACTACTCAATAATTGTTAAAGTAATTATTGTTCAATATTTTATTTTATTGATTCAATAATTGCTACATTGATATTTTATATTATTGTTGTTCCAATAATTGTCATTACACAGTATCTCCATTATCAGATCAATAATTCATATTATTTGCATAATATTGTTAGATAGCATTATTGGCAATGTCTAAGGAAGTTCTGTCTAGGAAAGGGGTTTGGTCACCAAATTGCACGCCAATAAGGAAAAATCCTTATCGGAAAGCCCCCTCTTTCTAGGAACGACCTGGTTGTCATTATTGTGATTCTGTAATATTATTTGTGAATAATTAATTATTGATTTATATGATAAGGAATTATTTATTTTATGTGGATATAATTGATGGATATATTTTGTATGGATATAAATGAAGGAATTAATGTTGATGTGTTTTATCAATATTTTTTTGGAATGGAAGTATTAAAAAATCATCTGTATGTGGATTTTGGGCATTTTCTGTTTGGAATTTGGAAAAACTTTCTTCTACCAAGTTGTAGAGAATTCGATTTCCTATGGGATAGAAATAAAATTCGTATTTTTCTGATAAAAGAGTTATTTATTATGAATTATTGAAGTTTCGAAAATAAATAATTTTATTAAAAATATGGTGGGCCCCACTTTTGGTTGGTGATAAATGAAATGTGCTGGAATTTATTTTCAAAAGTGGTGGGCGTGAATAGTAGCAGGTAAAGCCATCAGATAGCAGGTTAGTTTGCTATGGCGTTCTAAGCATTTTCCTATTGGTATGGATTTTATTGCGGAATTTCTACCTTTTTGTGTCAGGGTTACTATTCACGTATATGGAACTATTCACGAATACGGCACTATTCACAGAAAAAATGTAATTTTCGTTTCTTTGTCCAAGTTGTCTATTATGGTTACTATCTTTGATTGTATCCATGTTTTGATCTTTATTCTTGAATTTTGCTCCACAATTGATTATTATAAGGTATTTTTGAACTTGGATAAACTAAAGTACGAATCCCTAATCTTTGATCTTTTTATCTCACTGGATTCTTTTTTTTTAAAAAAATATTTTTCATCATCCTTAGTCCTAAATGATGATATTACTGAATATCTTTGGTCTGTAGTGCAAAGATGAATGATTACCTAATGAATATCTTTGGCCCGTAGTGCAAAGATGAACAGGTGTTGAGATGAACATGATTAACTGATGATACAAATGAATATCTTTGGCCTGTAGTGCAAAGATGAATATTTGATTCAAGATGTATATTGATTGATGTTACAGGGATAAAATATTGATGATGGACTTTTAAATCTTAGAAGATAGTAGAATTCTTTCTCTACTTGACTCTTCTAATGGATTGTTGTTTCCGCTGTAGTTGTTGATCTAAAACTTGTTGTCTATTATATTTTATCAGATTTTCCCCTGTTGAAGACTAATGATAAATTGTTGTATATTATCTTAGTCATAATATTCTTTACTGGGCTAGTTGAGCTCACCATTTTCCTTTTTGTTCCATTTTTCTTCTCAGGAGGTGAGAACATAACAAGAACTAGTCGGGGTTTGGAGTAATGGTTCAAGATAGTTGTTTTAGTAATCCTCATTATTTTATAAAATAGTGTATCAATAATTGTAATGAGGACTCCTTTTGAGTTTGTATACTGTCTATTAGACAATATTTGTATTCAAACTCACAGTATATACTTGTCGTATTTTGCACGACAATTGTATTACTGAAGTTGTATTTGTTTCTGTGCCATGTATTTGGCTACTCAGAATAGGTGATATAAACCTATTTTGGGGGCGTCACAGTTGGTATCAGAGCTTAGGGATATGGTCTCTGGCGGAGATCGGGGAATAGAACTAGGAGGGGAGAGACGAGTAATCCTTCACTAGTGTGTCATACCTAAGCTTATTTGGTTGGTCAGTCGGAGCATATGGTTAATATGTGATATGTTAATTTGTTAATTAACCGTTGTTTTGTGGCAGTATTTGAGAATGGCAGCTGGAAATATTAACAATGGAGTGAATGATACCGTGGAGACACCTTTAATCACCACCCAGGGGAACGTGCAACAGGAAGGCAATATTCCTCCTGTAAACAACACTACCATGAATGATGGGATGTTTAGAAGCTTTTTCCAGTTCATGTAAAACTAGACGAGGGAGACTCGTGTACAAAATACGGGTGGAAATGATAAACGTAACTTGTGACATGTCACACCAAGCGATTCAAAGAGTTGGGACCACCGAAATTTGCATGGAAAGCCGGATCGATTAAAGGCGGAAATGTGGGTCAAGCAAATTACCAAGATATTCGATGTCTTGGGATGCACGGAGGAATGTAGGTTCCATTCGCCACCTTTATGTTCCGTGGTGAGAAGGCGACATCTTTGGTGGGAGTCTATAAAGCGTACTCCACTCCCGCACTCAACATGTCTTGGGAAACATTTCAGAAACTGTTCAATGATAAGTACTTTCCTGAAAGTATTCGTCATATGAAGGAGGTAGAGTTTATCAAACTGGAACAAAATAACATGAATGTGTCTCAGTATGAGGCTAAGTTCGCTGAGTTATCCAGGTTTGCACCTCATTTGGTAGAGGATGAGGAATGAATGACGCTGATGTTTCTGAGAGGTCTAAAACCCGAGATTCAACAATATCTTATCTCTCATAAATTTTCTTTATATTCAGATGTTGTAAACATGGCTCAATTATTAAAGCGAGATAATGAGTATGTTCAACCAAGGGACCACAACTAGGGTCATACCGGTGGCAGCGGTCATCAGAGCAATGACAACCAGCGGGGAGGAAAACATTCGGACAAAAGCGGTAACCACTCTGGTGGTAATCGTGGCCATTAAAATAGAAGACGTGAGTCGGGAGGAGATTTCAAGAAGAGAAAGTACAACAATGACAACGTGAAGACGTCAGCATAAACATCAGCTGTTTCTAGAAAGGAGAACGAGCACTGGTCGTTTGTTATAAATACGGAAAAGAGGGACACATTAGCCCAAACTGCCCACAACAATCCAAGGTGTATTATAATTGTTGAAAGGAAGGTCATATAGATAGAGATTGTCTTATTGTGAAACCAAGTTCAACGAGGATGGTGACTCCAAAGGCTGTCTCGGACAAGTCAAAGTCAGTGGTTCCTGGAAAGGCATTTGTCGTGACTGCCCAAAACGCGAGGAACCCGAACGAGGTGATCACAGGTAAGCTAATCATAAACTCTTGCGAAGTTTATACCTTATTAGATACCGGTTCTACCCATTTTTTTATCTCTCCTACTTGTGCTCAACGTTTGAACTTGACTCTGGGGAAATTAGACATTAACTTATCTGTTGAGACTCCGTTAGGAGAAACTTTCATTACATCTACTGTTTATAAATCTTGCTTGATTCAAGTTGGAACCATCACATTACCTACCGATCTTATTTCGTTGAAAATACTTGCATTTTATGTGATTTTAGGGATTGATAGGTTAACCACTCATCATGCTAAAAATGATTGTTTTCGTAAGGTTATTAGTTTTCATATTCCTAACCAACCTGTTATGCGAATTTAAATAACCAAACCACTAAAGTCAATCACTATCATATCAAGCCATAAAGTTATGCGTTTATTTAAAAATGGATGTCAAACTTTCTTAGCCCATGTCACGGACTTAAACAAAAACACTTCAGATTTGAATAATATTTCTATTGTTAGTGAATGTCCTGACGTATTTCCTGAAGAACTTCCCGGTCTACCCCCAGAACGTGAAGTTGAATTCTTTATTGACCTTGAACCTGGTACAAAGCCCATTTCTAAAACCCCATATCGAATGGCTCTTATTGAACTTCAGGAGTTAAAAGTCCAACTACAGGAGTTATTGGACATCGGTTTTATTCGTCCTAGTACATCTCCTTGGGGTGCTCTTGTGTTATTCGTAAAGAAGAAAGACGGGAGTATGAGACTTTGTATTGACTACCGAGAATTGAACCATGTCACCATCAAGAATAGGTATCTGCTACCTCGCATAGATGACTTGTTCGACCATTTGCAAGGAGCTCAATTCTTTTCAAAGATCGATCTTCGTTCTGGATATCATCAGCTGAAGATTAAAACTGAGGATATTCCAAAGACTGCCTTCAGAACTCGGTACGGGCATTATGAATTCTTAGTCATGTCTTTTGGATTGACTAATGCTCCTGCTACTTTTATGGATATGATGAACCGTGTGTTCAAAGAATATTTGGATCAATTCGTTGTTGTCTTAATTGATGACATCCTCATCTATTCCAAAAGCCGTGAAGATCATGAGCACCATTTGAAGCTGGTACTGCAAAGGCTTTGCGATAACAAGCTATATGCCAAGCTGAAGAAATGCGAGTTCTGGCTTGAGGAAGTAGCATTCTTTGGGCACGTGGTGTCAAAACATGGAGTATCTGTCGACCTGGCGAAGATTGAAGCAATACAAAGTTGGGATCAACCGAAGTCGGTGACCGAAGTACGTAGCTTTTTGGGCTTAGTTGGTTAATATCGGAGATTCGTGGAAGGATTTTCTCGAATTGCTACTCCGTTAACTCAGCTGACTCATAAAGATACAAAATTCGGTTGGAGTGAGGATTGTGAGAAGAGTTTTCAAGAACTTAAAAGGAGACTCATTTCGGCACCTGTTCTGATAATACCATCTGGTTCAGATGGATTTGTTATCTACAACGATGCTTTAGGCAAAGGGTTAGGATGCGTTCTCATGCAACATGGGAAAGTCATAGCCTATGCCTCGCGACAACTCAAAGAATATGAGAGGAATTATCCTACTCATGATCTGGAGTTGGCAGCGGTCATTTTCACATTGAAGATATGGAGACACTACCTGTATGGGGAGAAAGTGGAGATCTATATAGATCATAAAAGCCTCAAATATTTCTTCACCAAAAAAGGAATTCAAAATGCGGCAACGACGTTGGCTCGAACTGTTTAAAGATTACGATAATACTATCCAATATCATCTTGGAAAAGCAAACGTGGTAGCTGACGCATTGAGTAGAAGATCATATGTGGGTACGAGTGCAATGTTGTTAATAAAAAGGTCCATTTTGTATGACTTGCAAAGGATGGAGATAGAGGTAAAGGCTCCAAGTACCCACGTGATGATGTCAAGCATACGAGTAGAACCGACTTTAATCGATAAAGTTAAAGCTGCTCAAGCTACGGACCTGGAGCTGATGCGTATGAAGAAGAAAGTGCAAGAAGGTATTATTCCAGAGGCCAGAATCAACGAAGAAGGAATACTTCGAGTCAAGTCCAGACTTTGTGTTCCTAATGATTCTGACTTGAAACATAGAATCATGATGGAGGCACACAACACACCGTTTGCAATCCATCTTGGGAGTACCAAAATGTATCATGATCTTCGACATACATTTTGGTGGAGCAATATGAAGAGAGAGATCGCGGAGTTTATCTCGAGGTGTTTAACTTGTCAACGTGTAAAGGCGGAGCATCAAGTGTCAAAGGGTCCATTGCAACCACTTGGAATTCCGAAATGGAAGTGGGAACACATTACTATGGATTTCGTTACGGGTCTTCCCAAGGTTTCTCAAGGCATAGATGCGATTTGGGTTATTGTTGATAGATTAACCAAGTTTGCTCATTTCTAGCATATACGGGAGACTTATTCCCTTGAACGACTTACTAGTATGTATGTAAATGAGATTTTAAGATTTCATGGCATGCCATTATCGATAGTTTCGGATCGTGGCCCAAAATTTACGTTACGATTTTGGGTTAGCTTGCAGAAAGCTATGGGCACGAATTTACGATTCAGTTTGGCATACCATCCTCAAACGGACGAGTAATCAGAGAGGACTATTCAAACTCTTGAAGATCTATTAAGACTCTGTGTCCTAGATTTCAAAGGGAGTTGGGATAAGTACCTACCATTGGTGGAATTCTCCTACAACAACAGTTATCAGGCAAGTATAGGTGTGGCTCCATTTGAAGCATTGTATGGATGAAAGTGTCGCTCTCCAGTATGCTGGGATGAGGTGGGAGAAGCAACATTATTGGGACCAGAATTGATACACATAACTACAGAAAACTAGACAAGCACGCCACAGTGTTTATTCATACTTTTCTTTTTCTTTTTTTTCCTTTTTTTCTTTTTTTTATAGCTTATATACCCCAAATATTCCCCCAAACTTAAGATCTTGTCTAACTTTAGTCATCACTACTTATTCTTGTCATTCATTCATTCAAACTAGCATTATCCTTTAGAATCCCATTATGTATCAATTTAAACTCAATCAATCAACAAGTTGCTTTTACTGTGTTATCCTTATTATACCAGTTTCAAACAGAAAAAGACTTAATTCCTAACAAGAGATCACATCAAAACTCTAATAGTCAGTACTATATTTGTCTACCCAATTCCAATCTCATCATTGGCCAAAACAAACTGTAAATATCAAACAGTTGGACTCATGCAAGATGTACTAAATGTTATATAAATATAGTAAACTAACTATTATTTTTTGAAAATTTTCAATTTTTTTAATTTCAAGAAACTGAATGCAAAAATTAATTGTAACTATACGAATTACAATGTAAATAACTAACTATATGCAATACGACACTAAAATACCCCCCAAACTTAAACTAGACATTGTCCTTAATGGCTGAAATAGAAAAAAGTAAAGCAGAGGACTTCCCTGATAATATAGCAATCCTCCTCCTTGTCCGCTAAGTTTGGAGAATAGGTTAGGCGCATGGAACAAATTGGGTACCACACTTGAATTTGATTTGAATAACCTTTTCATAATCTTTTGCATGTCCATTGAACCTCCAATACCTGCAATTAAGAGAGATAACATGTATTAGAATAACACTTGGATTGGTAAGAGAACTTAATAAGCAAATTAATTCCTATTTCTTGGGTTACCTGTAATATCCCGAAAAAAATAATAAAATAATATTAAATTTATATTCTTAAAACATATTGTTTGGAACTTGTCATTTATTTGGGTCAAACTAGTTATTTAAATTATGTGGGCTAATAAATATTAATAAGTGATAGATAATATTACGTGGTTAAAATTTGGGCCTTAATATTAATTTAACCCAAATAGAAGTTTATTAGGGCAAACCTAATTAATAAATAGCTAAACCTAATATTACTTCATTATACAAACCTAATAAGAAGAGGTGACTACTTTGGAGATAAAGGAAACAAACTACAAAGGGGGCTCAGTGAAGAAAGACTAGAGATTTTGATCACTAGTGGGAAATTTCATCAATAATAAGTAAGTATATTATACATTATATAAAGTGGGGATAAATCACGTGGTTCCATATTAAATTATTAAATTTAGTATGTTATTTTTTTCATCATGAGCAAGTACTTTTGTAATTCAAGAACTAAGAGCGATCTTTAAAGATGGGAGAGTTTATTTATTAATGTAATACTTATACGGATGTACTTATTATTATTATCACTTTATTCCAATCAAATTGAACGGAGGAAGATAATTCCTTTTGTTAAAGTCTTGTGGTAAAATTATTCGGAGCGGGAAGCTACTTGGGAGATAGAGGAGTCTATTCGAGCGAGATATCTCGCATCTTTTTGATAATTAGGTATTTTTCATTCTTTTGATTCCTGGACGGAATCCTTTTTAAGGGGAGGTAATGTAATATCCTCAAAAAAATAATAAAATAATATTAAATTTATATTCTTAAAACATATTGTTTGAACTTGTCATTTATTTGGGTCAAACTAGTTATTTAAATTATGTGGGCTAATAAATATTAATAAGTGATAGATAATATTATGTGGTTAAAATTTGGGCCTTAATATTAATTTAACCCAAATAGAAGTTTATTAGGGCAAACCTAATTAATAAATAGCTAAACCTAATATTACTTCATTATACAAACCTAATAAGAAGAGGTGACTACTTTGGAGATAAAGGGAACAAATGCCTACAAAGGGGGGCTCGGTGAAGAAAGACTAGAGATTTTGATCACTAGTGGGGAAATTTCATCAAGAATAAGTAAGTATATTATACATTATATAAAGTGGGGATAAATCACGTGGTTCCATATTAAATTATTAAATTTAGTATGTTGTTTTTTTCATCATGAGCAAGTACTTTTGTAATTTAAGAACTAAGAGCGATCTTTAAAGATGGGAGAGTTTATTTATTAATGTAATACTTATACTGGATGTACTTATTATTATTATCACTTTATTCCAATCAGATTGAATCGGAGGGAGTAGTCCATGATTGATTTTGGAGATCCTAAAATAATAAATTGATGATTTTTTAAATAAAAATATATATATAGCAAGTAGTAATTAAAGTTTACGAAAAACTTACATAATTTGCAAGAGATGTTATACAAATAAATATGTAAGATTATATGGAATGAATTAAATCTTAATATTATAAGTAATTATATTTTATAGTCGTACCAAATAGAAGTGTTCATATTTTTATAAATGTACTTACATTTAGTATTATTAATTTGTGTAATTAGTTCGGACGGAAGGAACTTAAAGAGTTATATTTGGAATATAAATTTTGGAGTATTAATAATTGATATAAGACGATGATTAAAGGCATATTAAATAGATTATGAATTATTTTGGAATTATTGAATTGGATTATATTTAATTTGAGGTGAATATGTTTAGTGATGAATAACCGTTACGTATTTGATATCGTTGGCATTTGAGGGTAAGATTTTGTGGAGTGTGCTATAAATGGTTTGGAAGTATCAGGTACGGATTGCGTACTCTTTCAGCGACACTCTTTTGTTTTTAAATTTGTTCGTTTGCTTCCGTATTTCGAATTCTATTATGATTTCACATAATTGTTTCCTGTGAAATAAATATATTAGTTTCATTTTAGAGTTGATACATATGACTAGTATTTGTACTCTTTGAATTAGGTATTCATGTTTAGTACTACTTATTTCGATAATTATAGAGCGGTACATGTTGCTACCTTCTTTTTGAAACCTTGTGATTATAATTTGATTTGGTTCAACATGTACATATAGAACCCTTTTGTTGGTATTTTGTCAAATGTGTTGTGACATGATATTTTTGTTAGAATATACCATAGGGTATACCTGAGCTATAACCACCGTGGGGGGTACCATGGCATGTCGCCTTAACACGAGAGACATGACACTTTCCGTGGCGGTGATTAGTCCACGGTGTCTCCGCTTTGGCTCCGGAGGAAGTGGGCCATTTGGTGTTTTGTTGTGGGAGGCGTATGGGTTAACCCTAGTTTTCTGCTTACATGGATGTGTGATGTTGTGCCAAACACACCTATCCGATTTGCATACATTTGGATTCGCGGTCCAATGTGTGATTTGCCTGTGTGGCATTATTTTGGTTGCCTGTGGCATTATTTTGACTTGCCTGTGTGGCAATGTGTATTTCTAAGCTCATTCGGTATAAAATAACTCCAGCCATTTGTTTCAGCCTATTATTTTATTGGATTAGTTTTGTTGGTTTCGCTTGGCCTCAAGTCATTGAGTTAGTTACTTAAGTTCGTTATTTCTTTATTCTTTTATTGGTTTCGTCAATTACGTTGATTCAGATATATTCATTACGTTGATTCAGATATATTCCATTCAAATATTTGGATATTATATTTTCGTTCATATTTGCACTTAAGGCTTTGTTCAGTATTTTGTCTCGCTTATTTTCGTATATCACCAGTATATCTTTTGTATATCTCAGTATCCGTCTTCGGGCAATTGGCTCATCTTGTGTTTTTCTTCCCGAGTTTGCAAGGGTGATTCGTAGGCTAGTGTGATGAGATTTTTGCCTTTGACCATTTAGGTTGATTCAATTTTAAGTTTTGATTATTTTGACTCGGTTTGGAGAATTGTATTTATTACTTTATTAATGAATCACCACTATTAATATTTTGAGGTTGTTAGTGCTCTGTTTATTTATTTTGAGGTTGTTGTGCTTTGCACGTGACCTCCCTTTCCTTTTCGGGAAGGGGGTGTTACATTACCTCCCAGTTAGCGCTTGAATTACGCCTTCAAATTTCGACTTTGTCAGGTCAACGCAATCCAATTCCTCTTCGATAATTGAGGAACCCTCCATCCATCGAAAATAATATAGCTTTTGGTAGGTTCCCATTTGTGATGACCAATGCATCAAAGTCACCTAGTATGCTCTGATTCTTAAATTCTTAAAAAATTTAAGAATCAATATGACCTAGCAATGCATCATACCAAAATGAAAAATATATATATGTAAATAATTATGTTACTTATAAATTGAAATTAAAATAAGCTACAACAACTATTTATTTTTAATGCAATCTGCAATATATTGTTTCTTTACTTTTGTTCAAATTTTACTATTCTTTAAAAGTAAAACCTAAATCGTGCCTAATTTACTATACTCATAAATATTATAAATTTGGCACGATTTAGGTTTTACTTTTTAAGAATAGTAAAATTTGGACAAAAGTAAAGAAACAATATATTGAAGATTACATTAAAAACAAACAGTTGTTGTAGCTCAATTGGTTTGAACTCTTATTTATTTACTTACAAGTCTTGTGTTCAAGCCTCATAACCCACATGTAGCAACATTTTGAAAAAATAAAAAAATGAAGAAGGAAGAAGCTCATGGCAGGTTCGGCAGACCCACACGGCCTCACAATATCAAATTTCATCAAAACCCAATCCATTTTGGCCCTACCGCTCTTTCAGGCTACCAACCCGCCTGCTTTTCCGTGTCTAATTGGAGAGGTTGGATCTTATGCAGAGGATGAAAAGTTGAGAATGAAGTTGTTTCAAAAAATCCTGACTGGAGAAGCCATAGCATGGTACGCCAGACTTGACAATACCAAAATCCATAGGTGGGAAAAGTTAATACATGCCTTCCTAAATCAATACATTTTCCAATCTCGGATGGCTCCGGACAGATATCAAGTGACAAAAGTTAAAAAGCAGAATGCCTCTTTTCGGGAATATGCACAAAGATGGAAACGAATGGCAACACAAGTCATTCCTCCAATGACAAAAAATGAAATGGTCATGACATTTATTGATATACAAGAAGCTCCATATTATGAGAGAGTCTTAGCTGGGATAGGAAAGCCATTCTGAGAGATGATTAAACATGGAGAGATGGTCGAGATGGGGTTGAAGTCGAAAAAGATTAAAGACCTCACAGCTCTGGAAGCAGTAGCACAGAAACCCGTCCATTCAAAGACAAAACAACTATTCCCTATTCCAAACACATGTAAATCCTGCAAATTCGTCATCCCAGAAAGTTGGAGAAGTTAGGCGCAGAAGAACATTCACACCATTAGGGGATTTACTTGAAAATGTAATACCCAATAAAATAATAATAAAATTTTTAAGTAAGCTTTAAAATATTTAATTGGACTTTTCTTATATTTGGGTGAAACTGTAGTTAATTTATTTGGACCATAATAAGTAAATATTACATTAATTTGGGCCATTAAAATTAATTGGTTATATTTGTGTAATTTTAAATCCTAATAAAATTAAAAGAATTAATAAAACATGTTAATTAATAATTAAATAAATAAAACCTATCTATAATTCATTACGCCTGATGAGTTGTTGGAATAGAACGGGAAAAAAAGCAGAAAGAGGCGGAAGAAGAACGAGGAGAACGAGGGAACGTGGTTGGAATTAAAAAGGGTTTGAGAGCAAGATCATTAAAACTTTATTCACTATATTCTTCTTCTCAAAGGTAATTATTAGACTATTTTTAATACAAAATAATTATTTTGATACTGTAATTACAATCTATTTTCTTGTTGTGTTTACAATATATTTTAAAATTTTGTTACGCCGCTTGATTAATTGAGTTTGTTAATGAAATTTTGATTTACAATTGGGATATATGATATATATATATATATATATATATAAATTTAAAAAGAAAAGAGAAAAGTGATAAATAGTATAATAATATTGTTATTACCATTAAAATGTATCTTTTGATTACAAACTGAATATAGTATATTAAAATTATTGACTTTATGAAGATTTATATTGTATAGGTTCATAATTTAATTATATGTATTTTATTTTATTTTGATAATTAAATTGGATTGAGGGATTCTAGCGGGTGATATTTGGATTCAAGGAATTATTTTGGTATTATATTAAGGTACGATTTCCGTACTCCTTTAGCAATAATCCTTTCAATTTTGAATTGTTCGTTTAGCTTTTCGTTAGAAGTTAGTTATTGTTTCACATGATTGTTCCTTCTCGAATTCACATGTTAGTTTCATGTTCGCGTTGGTACATGTAACTTATATTTGTACCCTTTGAACTAATTAATTATGTCAATATATTTTGGAGACTTTATTTGTTTGTATCATTGTTTGTATATTTTTGTTCACATTCGGGAGTTAGTTTGATCATTGATATATTGTGATAATTAATAATGTTTGTATTTGATAATTCGATTTCATTTGAAGATGGTCGTGTAAGCCTTGTGATTTGAACCCCTTTTGGCTTACATTTTGTAGTTTAATCCTTAGGTTATACTTGAGCTAACCACTTGTGGGGGTACCACAAGCATGTCCTCTTGACACAAGGGCATGACAGCTTCCGTGGCGGTGTGATCAGTCCATGGCGTATCCTTTTGTATGATATGGGTATGAGCTTTGGTCATTTGATATATTTGTTTAGGTTACGTATGGGTCGACCCAGTATTTTATTTGATTTGATTTGTTTGGCGGATTAGTGACATATGTGTCGTGCGTACTATTCGATTTGATTTGTATATATACATCATGGTACCGATGTATTTTGTTAGCCTTTGGCTATTTGTATTTGAGCTCAGTATGAAATTGTTACCTTATAACCATTTGATTCAGACTTATTTTGCTTGGAATTCTTTTGACTAAGTTGTCAGTTCGACAATGTATTGTACCTTGTCTCACCAAATTCGATATATTCATATTTGGTTATTAGTTATAATTGTTCATTCATTTAGTTCTTTTGGTATATATATATATATATATATATATATATATATATATATATATATATATTCTTTTATATATGTGCATCTTTATATCCGTAATGGGCAATTGGCTCACGCTGTGTTTTTTTCCAGCAGGTAATTAGGGGTGATCAGGATTTGTGGGATGAGAGCTACCTTTTATCCAAATTAGTAAATTAGTTTTGAGACTATTATCTAACCTTGGTTTTCTAATATTTTGTAAATGGATGTTTTGTGCCTATTTTGGCATTTATTTTTAATAGTAGAGACTATGTAAATGTGAAGTTCCTTCTATTTAAATTAAAGTATGTGATAATTGGTGTTCAATTTTATTGGAGATATTTTGAGATTTATTAGAGGTTTGTATTTATTATATTTGTACGTGACATTCCTTTTCCTTTTCGGAAAGGGGGTGTTATAGAGTTGGTATCAGAGCTTAGGTTATGATCTTGTAGATTGCCTTTTAGGCTTGACCTGTGAGTTATGGGTAGACCATTGGGTAGTTATAAGATTTTATTATAGAGTTGTATTGCGTTTGATTTTTGTTCGTCATAAATTTGGCTTTGATTATTTGTTTTGATCTGTTGGTTCTCATCTGTTTGATTTTGTATCATAGATGGCTCATAGGACTTCGAGAATTACTGGGAGGCAGGGTAATAATGGTAGGAGGGGTCAGAGGCAGCCCCAGGTTGAGGCTGTTAGCTAGGGTGGAAACGATGGGACTCAGGTAATGCAATAATAACCTCGGCTATGGTAGAAGCAATGGTGAATGGGGCAGTTACGCAGGCCATGGCACAGGCTATGCAGGATATTCTGTATATGTAAGGAAATCGTCATGCAAATGGTATGAAGGATGATGCAGAGATACCACAACATAAGCATAATGATCCTCCCGAGAATCAAGTGGTTCATCCTATGTAGCCATTATATGTGTTATTGGAGAGGTTCATTAAGTAGAAGCCCAAATCTTTTCGTTTTGCTCTGACTCCAATTGATGCAGAGAATTGGATCGCCCACTTAGAGAAGATTTTTGATGTGATTGGGTGTTCAATCAGAAAGTGAGATTAACAGTTTATAAGCTAGAGGATGATGCTCAGCGATGGTGGAAATCGTTGGAGGTTACACAGGGAGATGGATTTATGGATGCACTCATATGAAACAATTTTTGTGACCATTTCTATCAACAGTATTTCCCAAACGCTGATAGGGATGCATACATCATGGAGTTTGTATCCATTCGACAAAAGGAGGATGAGACTATTACCTATTTCATAGCTAGGTTTACTATATTGGATGGTTTTGCGGGTTCAATAGCTGGGACAGCTGCACAACAGGCAAAAAATTTCAAATGGGCTTCGAAATATGAGTATAGGAGATCGATCATCCACACCATATTTACAGATGTATTATAGGTGGCTAATGCAGCTAAGAGTATGGAAATGGAACACAAGGACTTTTGAGGTTCCAAATCATAAGGGAGTCAAAAGAGAGATAGAGATGACCAGTAAGGGCAAGGAATGGGGTAGTTTGGCAAAAATCAGAATAGAAGGCAAAATAGTTGGATTGAGCCTCCACCAGGTCAATGATTTAATCCTCGAAAGGATTTTGCTTACCCAATGCAACAGGGTGGTCATAGAGGTCAGCAGCAAGGTCAATGGCAAGTCGGAGGCGATGATCAAAATAGGGGATTTCAATGAGCAGGGTTTCAAAGAAAATCGAGAATCAAGGTCGAAGATCGACAACAAGGTTAGATTCAGGGGTGGTATCTAAGACCAGCAGGTGGGGGCAATCCTAACCTTTTACCACTTACACCTGGTCCATGTGTTACTTGTGGAGGGTATTATACTGATAGGGCGTGCTATAGAGAGACATGGGCTTGTTTCTTATGTGGACAAATGGGACATAGAGGAAGGGACTGCACAGTTTAGCGTGGTAATGGGGGAGGCAGAAATGTCGGTAATGGTGGTCAGTGCAACACCAGTGGAAGAGTATTTGAAATAACAGCTAATCAGGCAGTTCAAGCACTAAGTACTATCTCAGGCATCCTTTTTATAGGAAATCGTGAGGATTCAATTTTGTTTTATACTAGATCTACACACTATTGTTTCACTTTCATTTGTTCGTTATCTTGGACTATCTTCTCATATATTAGATCCACACTTATCTATTGCTACCTCGATGGGGAATTATGTGATTATTTCTGAGCAATTTCACAAGTGTCCTTTGAAGTTAGGGAGGAGTGTGTACGCAGTTAACTTACTTTCGATGGTGATGCATGATTTTGATATCATCTTGGGTATGGATTAGATGAGTAAGCATCGAGCCACTATTGATTGTCAGGCGAGGAAGGTTATTTTTGGAACCTTAAAAGCTCTAGAATTTGAGTTTTAATGTTCCAAGCCGAATGGTGTTGTAAATTTGATCTCAGCTCTGAAGGAGAGTAAAATGATTTCTAAGGGACGTGATTTTTATTTGGCTTATATGAACGATATCTTGAGGGATGAGCTCCGACTTGAAGACTATCCAGTTATGCGAGAATTTCCTTAGGTATTTCCTAAGGATTGCCACCGCCAAGGGACGAGGCTATCAATGTCAGTGAGTTATGCTCAATATGGGTGATGGTGGATGAAGACATCTGTAGAACCGTATTATGAGACCATTCGAGGGTCAATTCTAACTCATCAAAATAAATGTATATCCATGACATATAATGCATGTATCATGATAAATGACAAAATGGTGGAATAAATAAAAAGCATTGTACATATATCAATAATACATTATTTAATAAAGATTAAAATACATCATCTCTATCTACGACTAAAAATAAAAAGTACAGGGAAATGGGGCATAGTCGCCCAATAGCTAACAAAAGCCTATTAAAAAAGATAATGAAAACCTATCAAAAGGGTGGAAGAAACAAAAAGGATCCATGTTTCTCTCACTAGGATTTTTGCTCTGCCTTCTCTCTAGTTTTAATTTCAAAACTCGCCCTCCTTTTTCCCACACCTAACTATTCCATCCATCACCTAATTTATGCATTTCCACTCTTTTTTCCTTTTTCGCTTATTTTTCCCCTTGGGTCTCCCCCAAACCTTACTTCTCTGGTAAATTTCTTTCCTAATATGTCTTTCTATCCATTTCTATACCTCCCCTGTCTGGCCCCATTCTCTCTCTCCTGCTCTCCCCTAGGTTTTGTTTTTTGGCCTAATCATGGTTGATTATTCGCATCTCTCGGCAGGCAACTCCCTAAGCAGCCCTTCCCGAAATCTTTTCGATGAATTTGGGGTCTCTATATCTAACTCCCTGATTTTTGATGATGCGACTATGGCATAATCAGAGCCTATTCCCGTCCAGACCACCTTGGTATCCGTAAGCTCCACTAGTTCAGATAATCATAGCTTTGAGAATGAAAATAAAGGACCAAAGCTTGGCCATGCTATGTTTGATATCTTCAAAGCAGCCCATCAACTCTCTCAGCAAGGTCGTACTGATGTTGTTGATGAGCGTAGGCGTAGCAATACCCTAATAGACTTCATCCTATCCTAAGGATATTCTGTTCAGAATATCAATGACTTTGCTAACAAAGGTATATCGATAAGGCAAGTTAATGATCGTGACATATTCAATAAAAGCACTCTGCGAGGGTCCTCTGGGCTACATGTCCTAGCTCCTGTTTCTAGGCTAATACCTACCACCGACTTAACTGGCCACCTGGGGGGGACATAGGGGGCCAAACCTTTTCCTGCTAATCTTTCCTCTGATCTTCCTGGGCCTCCGTTTAGGGAGGGAATCATCAAGCCTAGGGAGGAGGTCCTAATTTCTATTGATATGGTCAATTCTATGTCTAAGACTAAGGCAAAGGCGGCTATGCCCTCTAACATGGTGGAGAAGAAAAAGCACTCTTGGAGCGAAGTGGTTGCTCAAGGAGAGAAGCCTAGTTTTACTCTTGATTATTTCCCCCCTCGCCCTCCTTCCTCTGAAAATGGGATTATTCGCATCAAACCACCATCTGATATTCTAATCCAAGGTAATCAAATGTGGAATTCATGCCTTGTGGGTAGTTTCATCACCTCAAGACTGCCTTTCAAACTAGTGGAGGAGAGTGCCCATAAGCTTTGGAACAAATATGGGCTGCAAAGGGTGTTCCTGCAGGATAAGGGGTATTTTGTGTTTAAGTTCTCTAGCGCACAAAATCGGGAGAATGTGATTGCTCTAGGCCGTTGGTATATTTCAAACAAGTTTCTATGCCTTAAACATTGGAAGGAAGGGTTAGACTTCCATGCTGAACCTTGCACCAAAGCACCCGTTTGGATAAAATTTCACAATGTCCCTCTATCTTATCTCTCTCCGGCTCGGCTTAGCTATTTAGCGAGTGGAATTGGCAAACCCCTTTTTGTTGATAAGCTAACTGAGAAATTAGAACCTATGACATTCGCCAAAGTATGCATTAAAATTACTGTAGCTTCTCTCATGCCTGACTGTCTGGAAGTTGTTGTTATAGAGGATGAGACTCTATCTGAAAAAGTTTGCATGGTTAAGGTGAAATATTAAAATAAGCCTCTTTTTTGTTCCCACTGTAAATCTTTTGGCCACTCCCTTGCAAGATGCCCCAATGCAAATTTTAAGTGGATTCCCAAAGGTCCAATTCTGGCCCCTTCCCTTCTGGAGGTTGATATAGTTCTTTGCCCTGAGCCTCTTAACCCCCTAATAGGCGGGTATTGCCCTCCTTCCAAGACTCTGAATCTTCTTGAGCCCTCATCCTTGAGACTCAAAGATGCGTGGACTGTGGTGGCTAAGGGTCCAAAGCTGCCCCTTGTCCCAAAAAACCCTTGGTAGGTGCTCTTCCACCCTCTGTGGTCGACCAAAATTCGTTTGGGCTACTCTCTCCAATGGTTGAGCCTCGACAATATCCTTTCTTTGACACGGATATAACTCCTCCCCTTGGTCCTCTAGTAGGCAAGCTTAAGCTGGTTCATGAAAAGGATGGCAGGGACCTAAAGCACAAAGCCAATAACTCCTTTGTCACGAACAAAAGCTCCAAGAAGAAGAAAAGGGAGGGGGGGAACCCCATCTCACAATCTTAACTGTTTATGATTAGTTTTTGCTCTATGAATATTAGAGGTGTAAATAGTAGGTCCAAGCAGGCTAATGTAAAAGACCTTATTTGTAAATACTCTATATCTTTTGTTGGCCTCCTAGAAACTTGGGTCAAAGCTCCCAAAGCCAGTCCTATTGCTAAGGCTATCTGTAGGAATTGGAAATGGCAGTTCAACTATGAACATCATGTTAATGGGAGGATATGGGTTGGCTGGAGGACCCTTTTGTTTGGGATGTTACTTTTATTTCAACGTTCTCGCAATTTATTCACTGTCTGGTTACGTTTTTGGAACTCTACATTAGTTTATTTGTTTCATTTATCTATGGGCTTAATACTGTCGTGGAGAGGAAACTTCTTTGGGGGGCCTTAAGGGCTTCTCTAGTGTCAACTAACAAGCCATGGTGCATTCTAGGTGATTTCAATGAGGTTTTGAATTTATCTAATACCAATGGGAGTATTGAGTTATGGGATAGAGGCATGCAAGATTTTAAAGACTGCATTTGTGATTTATCCCTGTTGGACCTTTGGGCAGTGGGCCCCTGTCATACTTGGTGGGACTCTAACAGTGTGAACCCTATTTATAGAAAATTGGATAAAGCTATGGTTAATTCTCCATGGTTGCATTATTTTCCTCTATCACAGACCATCTTTTCTCCTCGTGACCTTTCTGACCATTGCCCGATTTTAGTCCAGACTGGACTGCAGATGCCTCGAATCCCCAAACCTTTTCAATTCTTCAACTTTATTGTGGACATGGGTAATTTTCAAGAGGTGGTTAGGAATACCTGGAGAATTCTCGTATTTGGTGACCCTCTTCAAGTCCTTGCTGGGAGGCTAAAATCTGTTAAAATGGCTCTTATTGGGTTGAATAGGAGCAACTGTAACCTGTCTTCAAATGTTGCCCAAATTCGGTCACTTCTTCATTCCACTCAGACTTCTATTACCCACAACCCAATTGATCCTGTTTTGCTCGAGAGGCAGAAGGATCTCACTAACAATCTTTGGGAAGCTCTTTTATGGGAGAAAAAGCTTCTCAAACAAAAATCTAGGGTTCAATGGCTTAAGTATGGTGATAGGAACTCTGGATTCTTTCATAACCAAGTTAATTCTAGATGGAATCAACACAAAATTTTGTCTATTGCAAATGATGAGGGCCTCCTAGTGAGTGGGAATAATAACATCCAGCTGATTGCAGTGGCCCATTTCCAATCACTCTTGGGTTCCCCCTCTCAAGCAAACTTCTCTAACATTCAACTCTTGGCAAGTTCCTTTAAGAATTTAATTACCCCTGCAGATGCCACTAATCTGGACAGGGACATTTCTGACGCCGAGATCCTCGCCTCTCTCAAAAGTATGAAGCAAAACAAAAGCTCGGGCCCCGATGGCTTCAATGTCAATTTCTTCCATGCGTGTTGGGATATAGTTGGCTCAGTTTTTTCCCTTGTCGTTAAGTCCTTCTTCCAGCAGGGATGTCTTTTACGGGGAACGAACTCTACGACTATTGTTCTTGTCCCTAAGGTCCCAAACCCCACATCTATGAATGATTTCAGGCCGATATCCTGCTGTAATACAACCTAGAAATGCATTTCAAAGATCCTTGTGAGTCGGATGAAGGGACTCCTACCTAAGATCATTTCTCCAGACCAAGCTGCCTTTGTCCCGGGTAGGAGGATTTGTGACAACATCCTTATTGCTCAGGAGCATTTCAGAAACTACCATAGGAAAATTGGCCCACCTCGATGTGCATTGAAAATTGATCTCCAAAAAGCCTTTGACTCGGTTTCATGGGAGTTCATTCTGGAAGTTTTGAGAATTTTCAAATTCCCTCCAAAGTTCATCTTTTGGATAAAGTCTTGCATCTCCACCCCTACCTTCTTAGTCAAAGTTAATGGGGGATTGTATGGCTATTTTAGAGGTGCCAAAAGGCTTAGGCAGGGTGATCCCCTATCCCCTATTCTATTTGTTATTGCAATGGAAGTTCTTTCCATTATTCTCACAAAGGAGTAAAATGGGCCTAATTTTAAATTTCATTGGAAAACCAAACAACTAATGATAACCCATTTGTGTTTCGCTGATGATCTTCTAGTCTTTTGCCATGGCGACCCTCGATCAGTCAGCATCCTTGAAGAATGCATCAATTTGTTCTCCTCTCTTTCAGGCCTTCGTTTGAATATCTCAAAAAGCACTTGTTTTTTGGCAAATGTCCTTCCAAAAAACTTTGCCTCCATCCTTTCCTTACTGAAGATTCATGAGGGGACCTTTCCTGTAAAGTTCCTTGGGGTTCCCCTTCTAACCTCAAAGCTTAGCCTGGCCGAGTGTAGACCTCTCCTTGACAGAATTATAAAAAAGATTTCCTCTTGGACCAACAAATTCCTTTCTTATGCGGGTCGCCTGCAGCTTATCAAATCAGTCCTTTTTATTATCCAAAACTATTGGTCCTCGCACTTCATCCTCCTGGCTGCTGCCTTAAAAGACTTGAAGACCACCTTTTGTCGGTTCCTATGGAAGGGGCCTACTCTTTTGAAGTATGGTGCTAAAGTGGCTTGGAGTAAAATTGTCATCCCCACTCCTGAGGGAGAGCTAGGGTTTAAACAATTGGATGAGTGGAATCGTGCCTCCATTATTTAGCATCTCTTGGATATCATAAACCCCTATTCTTCTTCTATTTTGGCTGATTGGGTTAGGAAATTTTCCCTCAAAGGAAAAAATTTATGGTGCGTGGACATTCCTGGGGACTGCTCTTAAATTATGGGCTTATTGTTAACCCAATTTGCCTTATTTGTAATACCCACAATGAGACCTTTGGTCACATCTCTTTTAATTGCCCTTTCTTCTACAATCTGCTTATATCGGTGCTCTAGTACTGCGGGTGGAAGGGGTCCTCAAGGTGCTGGAGTTCCATCACTTCTTTCCTCATTGCCTATCCTAACAGCTCTGTTCAGCAAGGTATTCTTCTCCTGGGTTTTGCCACAGTTGCTTATCACATTTGGCAGGAAAGAAATGCCAGGCTTCATAGTTAAGGTCCTATGCCGGTCCAGACTATCTACCGCAATGTTATACAGATTTTGAAATACAAACTTCACTCCATACGAAGATTCCAAAAAGTTAAAGATAGGCCATGGTTTTCTAATTTGGCCCTCTAGAGTCGTTTAGGGCCCTCTAGAGTGGGTTATGTTTCTGCAGTCGGCTTGGGCTTATGTATTGTTTGGTTCTACTTTGTGGGATCTGATCCTTGAGGAGAGGTCCTTATATGTATAATCTGCTATGGTATGCTATGAATCTACAGTTTGTGTTGCACCTACTGCTCGTGTGGGGTGGGTTCACACTACACCTGCAGCAGTTTGTATTATTGTAGATTTGGGATGCTTGAGATGATTGGTCTAGCCTGGATTTATTGCTAAGGATGGGCTTTCTCTTTGGGCACTGTATACGGATGTGTTGCATATTTGATGATACTGCTCGTTCCATATAGCTGATGGACTAGTTTTAACTGTTGGGCCTTATGGTCCACTGCTATGATCTAATGTTAATCTCTTCTGTTATCCTATAAGGGTTGGGGTTGGGCTCATCAATCCTCGGTTGTTGTACTATTCTTGAATCTAATGACAAGGTCAGGGAGGCTGTAGCAGCTGGGGTACTGTTGGTTTTTTGTTTCTACCATTTCTCTTTTTAAACTATATGTGGTCCGAAAGTTATAAATTGAAAGTTAATACAAAGTGTGTTGTAGATGTATGCAACAATGTCTGGTTTTGTATCATGTGGCCTTGTCTTGGTATGTTAGCTATGACTCTGGCGTCAGTGGTTTAGTTGTTGCTTCCACTAGTATTGCTGCTGGTTGAGTTGCGATAGATGGGCCAGCGTGTTGCTGTTGTACAACTTAGTTGGCTGGGAAGATGGGCTAGCATGTGTCGGGATTACTACTTCTCTGGTTTGTGTTAGCTGGTTGGCGAGCTGTGCAGTTTAGTTGGTTGGCGAGCTGGTCCTGGAAGGCGAGGTGTTCTTGGTAGGCGAGGTGCTGGTGGGCTTTCTCGACCTGGCGGGCAAGTTCTGGTTTACTGCAGGTTCATGTCTGGTTTGGGTTGTTTGCTAATGCTTGGATGCATCATAGGGACTTGATGCAGCTGGCCTAAAAAGTCCTCTATATTGTTGTTCATGTTTGGCTTCTGTTTTTGTCTTATCCTTCGACCTCCATGTTCTTCTTTTATATAAAAATAATAGTTTTTGTTAGCTTTGTTGGGCATAGATCCTATTATCTTCTATAGTCATGACATCATAGGGAATGTCCTATGATGTCTATGTTATACTATGATTAGGGTTCCCCATTAGTTTTGTAACAACTTTATATTTATTAAATTCAGTCTAAATTTAACAAAAAAAAAAAGAAAAAAGAAAGCATATCAAAAGAAATCTATGGTGTTGGCATCATCCAGCCTGTCAACCTGCTATGAGTCACCGTATTTCCTCTAAAGGGAATATTGGGTCGATACAAAGGAGTATCTGCTCTAGCAAAACCATCATAGAATGGACCACCTGAGGGACCAGTGCCAAAACTGGAAGGATCAAAAGAATCTGCCTCCGAGGGATCTCTGCCTAAATGCCTGATGAAAAGATGCGCCCGGTCCAACCGCTGGGTCAAGCTCCCAATCTGCTCTAAGTGGGTAGGCTCTCTAACACATGCAATCCAGTCTGTCATCAACACAGACCTAGGAATCATGTCCACCAATACTCTGAGTGGCACGGGTCTGAACCTCCATGGTACGGGGAGTCCACCAGCGATAAAATTGTTAGAGTTTATGCCCTAGAGGCCAATTATTTGATATAATTGCTTAACGTTTTGATATTATATTTGATTGAATAAATATATGATTTTATTATGGTTTTATTTACTGCGTAATATAATTGTTAACATAATAAAATTCCTTAGAATAGTGATACAAATTATATAGTTTCAAGTATGTGACTTGAACAAGAGATTATATATTACCATTAGTATCGGTGTTCTTAAATGTCCTTAATCGAGTATCATTGTTGATGGGACAACAATGATGCATTGAGACTAGTATGTGGATCGATCGATGACCAAATCTCATTGGTCATAAATATATGAGATATTAAGTCAATGCATAGGTACATGTTGAGAACGATGTCTTCGGGATGGACCCCACCATGAGAATTCTATATGGAGCATTATGCGAAGTGTCATTAGCAATTCTCATAGTGACAATGATGTAATGGTCCTCCGACACAAATCGCTATATTACTACACGAGAATTTATGTACTTTGATATCATCAAATGTCACCTTTAATAGGGTGGGACTATAAAGGTGATTATTGGGTTCATCATTAATCGTGTGAGAAATATGAGTGATCTAGATGGAATTTAACCATCCTATATATTATGGGTGATATCCATAGGCCTCTTGATTGAGTAGGACTATGAAATGCATGGCCATGCTCAAATAGTGATTTGTTTCATATAGTCTACTCATTGATCAAGAAAACTTCATTAAATTATGAAGAGTATGACACATTCCATGACTCGAGTTTAATCTAGGATATTAAGGTTAAAAGGATTAAATTACATTGAAACATTGGTCACGAAAAGGTTGCATCGAATCATCGATCTTATTATTACTTGGGTAGCAGTGATGCATTACTAGATGCAGCTCATTTGCTTATAATTTTATAATATGATTTTAAAATTATTGCCAACGAAAATAATAACCTATAGGGTCACACACATGTAACGTTATTTAAAAGGGAATTAATTTAAATTTTAAGGATTTAAATATATTAATATGATTAATAGTATTTAAATCACGAATTTAAATTAAAAGGATAATTTGTATATATGTATATTAATTAAGTAAGACTTAATTAAGATATATATATATATATATAAATTCGGATTTTATAAAATTAGGTTTTGATTTGATTAATTCCTTTTAACTACTATATATATGATATATAGCAGCTACTTAGGGTAAGATATCGAATTAAAAAAAACCCTAGCCGCTCTTAGAGAGACTAGAGAGAAAACAGTTTCAAAAATCCATTCCTTTTTGGTGGCTAGTACATGAAGTCCTTCTTATTGCAGTAATCGTTCGACGGTTAGATGCGGCGTTCGATGTGGATACCGTAGAGGCGCTTTTCGGTTTGTATTGTTGGAAATTGAGAAGTATGATTTGGTTTGATTCTCGTTTTTTTATATATCGGTATAATCTCTAAACCTCTCAATTAATTGATTTTGCATGGATCTGTTTTAGGGTTTGAAATTGCTTTAAAATTTTAATTTCATTTATGCGTTTAAATGCTTAGAAGCCCAACAAAGGGTATCGAGCTACTTGCGAAAAGATTAATTGATTATGTGTTTTAATTGTATTCGATATATATGATATATGATGATGCATGTTTACCGATATAAAATTGAATATATGATATTCCGTTATATGTGTATTACGGTAATATATATGATGATCTCGTTAATCGTATCTTTAATCGGTGGAATAACAATATAACTATTCTAATCGGATTAGAAGCATGAAGAATCGCTTTTAATATGATTAATCAAAACCGAAATATATGATAAATTTGTGTGTCTTGTTATTCGCTTTTAATATGATTAAATCGAAATCGACATATATGATTTGTTATTATGGGTGTTTTGGTGGATTAAAACGTATTGAATATATGATATAAATGGACCACTTGCTTGTGGGGAGACCCCCTGGACCCCCCATCGTAGCGCCGCGATGGTCGTGTCCCCTATATTTTATGTATAGTTTTCTTTAATTATATATAAATTGTTATGTGCTTATTGTGATATGCATGGTGCCTGATTTTGGCCTTTTGACCCATAGGTTAGTGGTTTTGGTTTTGAAATACGGCTTGCATGTCGTGCCTTTCTATAAATTCTAATGTAATATTCTTCTTCTCATCTAAATCCCCTCGAATGTAACTCGAGGTTTCTTTATGTCATGTAATAATCAGAATTGATGAAGATGTCAAGATGGAGAACACAATGGAAAGATGATGATGGAGAGGAGGCGCGTGCTAGAGGAAGATCCAAGGAAGTTATTTATTTTAAGATCTTTTACCACCTTAGATTGACCTTGAATCTTTCATTAGCTTGAAAAGATTGACATGGATTGGGCCATAAGCATGACACATTTACTTTTGCACTTTATTTATACTTGTATGTGATATGATATGATTAATAATGTGCATGTTTAACAAGATTAAAATTGGTGAGATCTAAATTAATAAAATCCTCATTAAATTATTAAGTCTAAATCGATGCCTTCCAATGAATAACACTCATCAAGACCTTGATCAATAGATCTAGGTTTGCCAAAGCAAAAAGTACCCTATTTATCTAGGTAAGATGCGATAGGATAATTGTGATATCCAAACTATTAAAATCATTGGGCCCTTACTTAACTAAGTTATCTCAATAGGATTGTGGACTTAGAGGCATAGAGTTTGGTTGGTACCATTAGATGGACTAGAAACAAATGTTGTTTACCAAACTATCCAAGAGTTATATATGATATAATTGACAAAGGGTTGTCTACCTAAATAATTATGTTTTGAGAGAATAGCCAAAGCTAACTTAAGGCATAATGAAATATGGATCTTGGCTCACTAGAAAGATTTAATAGAAAATGCTTTCCGAATTAATGGTGAGGGCTATTAATTTGAATAAAATAGTGGGAGGTATATTTTGAATGTACTATTATCAATTATATAATATCAACTCAGTAATTTGACTTATTATTGTTGCACTTATAAATTGTAGATATCAAATGGCAAACAACAACAACACAAATAGTCTTTCATTACGATCAGGTCCTTGAAAAGGACAAGCTAAGTGGAATTAATTTCCTTGATCGGCATAGGAACTTGAGGATTGTCCTCAAACAAGAGCGTAAGCTATATGTCCTGATGGGCCCATTCTGCGCAAAGACCAAATCCATCGCACTGCGTCACGAAGCACAATAATGTTACAAGAAGCATCAAGATGATGCTCTAGATGTGAGTTGTGTCATGCTAGCAACCATGAACGCCGAGCTTCGAAGCAACATGAGTTGATGGATGCTTATGAGATGATCGAGCATCTCAAGAAATTGTTCAAGGGCATGCTCGACAGAGAGGTATGATACAAGCAAGGCGTTGTATCAACGCAAAATGGGTGAACGTGATCCAGTTGGTCCACATGTCTTTGAAAATGATTGGGTATATTGAGTACCTTGATAGGTTGGGTTTTCCAATCACTCCTAAGCCCAAACCCGACCTTGTTTTTTGCAATCTTTGAACAGCTGCCTACTCTCAATTTATTATGAACTATCTTATGAATGAAATTGAGAAACCCTCATCGAGTTGTTGAGCATGTTAAGAACTCGCCGAGAACAACATGAAAAAGGCGGGACCCGCCCCCATAATGATGGTGCAAAAGGGAATGCTAAGGGAATTGGAAAGGCAAGAAGAAGATAGGATCTAAATCTTTTGCCAAGCCCAATTCTAAAACCAAATGAGCTTTAAAACCTAAAGGTGGGGTGGCTAAAGAAGGTGAATGTCACTACATGGAAAACACGGACACCGGAAAAGGAATTGTCATGCTTATCCGGAAGAAGTGAAGAAAAGAAAAGGAAGACGACTTACGATTCGTGTATATATGTTATAGAAGTCAACTTGTCTACTTCTACATCATGGGTATTGGATATTTGGATGTGGTTCTCACATTTGTGTTAATGTGCGGGGACTCAGAAGGAGTAGAACTTTAAGCGAAAGGAGAGGTTGACCTACGAGTTGGAAATAGAGCAAAAGTTCACGCATTTGGCCGTAGGAACTAATCATTTATCTTTGCCCACCGGGCTAGTTTTAGAATTAGAAGATTGTTATTTTGTGCTCGCTATAAGCAAAAAACATTATTTCATTTCTTGTTTGGACAAGAAAGGTTTTTCATTTATAATAAAGAACAATCGTTGTTTGTTTTACTTACATGATATTTGTTATGGTGTTGCACAATTGTTTAACGGTCTCTATATTCTTAATTTAGAAATGCCTATCTATAACATAAATACAAAACGATTTAAATCAAATGATTCAAATCAAGCATATCTCCGGCATCGTTTAGGCCATATAAATGAGAAACGATATCCAAACTCCATAAAGATGGGTTCTTGGATTCATTTGATTTTGAATCATATGAAAATGCGAGTCTTGTTTATTAGGCAAGATGACTAAAGCCCTTTCACTCGACACATGTTGAATCCTAGCGATATATTGGGACTTATACATAGTGATGTATGTGGACCCATGAGTTCGTTAGCAAGAGGTAGGTTTTATTACTTCATTACATTTATCGATGACTTTAGTAGATATGGATATGTGTATCTTATGAGACACAAATCCAAATCCTTTGAAAAGTTCAAGGAATTCAAGAATGAAGTTCAAAACCAATTTGGCAAAAGCATAAAAGCCCTTCGATCCGATCGAGGAGGTGAATACTTAAGCCAAGACTTTGATGACCTTCTAAAGGACTGTGGTATTATATCACAACTCACTCCACCGGAACAACCGCAATGGAATGGTGTATCCGAGAGAGAGGAATCGAACCTTGTTGGACATGGTACGATCAATGATGAGTCATGCGATCTTCCAATAAGCTTCGGGGTCATGCCTGTAGAGGCAATTTGCATTCACACTTAACCGTGTTCCTACAAAGACGGTTTAGAAGACACCATATGAAATGTGGACCGGAAACGCCCTAGTATGTATGCGTCATGAAGATTTGGGGTTGCGAGGCGTTCAGTAAAAGCGTCTGAATTACGACAAGCTCGGACCCAAATCGACAAATGTAATTTTGTGGGATACCCAAAGGAAACAAAAGGGTATTATTTCTACAAACCTTCCGAGAACAAAGTGGTTATTGCTCGAATCGGTATTTTTCTAGAAAGAGAATTTGTCTCTAAAGGAAACAATTGGAGGAAAGTAGAACTCAAGAAATTCGAGAACCACAAAATATCATTGAACTGAGTTGGAACATGAGCAGAACCACAAGAAATTTTGGAAAGTGAACTCCGCTTTCAAATTACACAAGTCATTCAGAGATCTGGTAGGACACGCCAAGAGCCTGAGAGATATTATGGATATCTTGTGACTCAAAACGGCGATGTGATGCTCATAGATCAAGACGAGCCTGCTTCCTACCAAGAAGCTATGAATGGACCAGATTCTGAGAAATGGCTTGAAGCCATGAAATCTGAGATTGACTCCATGTATACTAACCAAGTATGGACTCTGGTTGATCCACCCGAAGGGGTAAAACCAATCGGGTGCAAGTGGGTTTTCAAGAAGAAAACCGACATGGATGGTAGTGTACAAACCTATAAAGGCCGACTGGTAGCAAAAGGTTTCAAACAAATTCAAGGTGTTGACTATGATGAAACCTTCTCTCCAGTGGCAATGGTTAAATCCATCGGGATCTTACTTGCTATTGCAGCTTTTTATGATTACGAAATCTGGCAGATGGATGTCAAAACTGCTTTCCTTAACGGAAATCTCCTTGAGGATGTGTATATGACACAACCCGAGGATTTTGTCACTCCAAAGGATGCGGAAGGTATGTAAGTCGCAAAGAATCCATTTATGGATTGAAGCAAGCCTCTCTGAGTTGGAATCTTCGATTTGATGAAGCGGCCAAAGAATTTGGCTTTATTAAAAATGAAGATGAACCTTGTGTATATAAGAAGGTTAGTGGGAGTCACATTCTATTCCTAGTATTATATGTTGATGACATATTAATTATTGGGAATGACATTCCTTCCTTACAGGCTGTAAAAACATGGTTAGGAAAATGTTTCTTTATGAAAGATTTGGGCGATGTTTGCCACATTTTAGGTATCAAGATCTATAGAGATAGATCAAGAAAATGCTCGGCCTAAGTCAAAGTACATATATTGATAAAGTGTTGAAACGGTTCAAAGATGCAAGAGGCGAAAAGAGGAAACTTACCCGTGACTCATGGTGTAAAGATCTCTAAGGCCCAATGTCCTAAATCACAAGATGATGAGGAGCGTATGAGAAAGATCCCTTATGCTTCTAAAATTGGATCTATCATGTATGCAATGATATGTACTCCTCGATGTCTCAGATGCTTTGAGCATGACGAGATATACCAATCGAATCGAGGTGAAGGTCATCGATGAAGATCCAAGAATATCCTCAAGTACCGAAAAGGACTAAGGATTTATTCTTGGTATATGGAGGTGAAGACGAACTAGTAGTAAAGGGTTACACAGGATGTTAGTTTCGGATCGACAATGATGACTATAAGTCTCGATCGGGTTGTGTTTTGCCTTAATGGTGGTGTTTGTTAATGGAAAAGTTCAAGCAAGAGACGATGGTGATTCTACAATGAGGTGAGTATATTGTCGCTTCTAGTGCGACCAAGGAGGTCAGATGGATTAAAAAGTTCATCATCGAACTTGGTGTTGTTCCAACCATTGTTGATCCGGCTGCTCTATCTTGTGATAATAATGGAGCCATTGCAGACAAAGCTAAGGAACCCGGATCTCACCAACGATCCAAGCATATACTTAAAGCGGTACCATCTCATCCGTGAAATCATTGATAGAGGAAATGTACATATAGGAAAGTGCCAATGATGATAATGTTGCGGATCGACTAACCAAGGCTTTATCGCAGTGAGGAAGCTAACGGTCACACTAGTTCCATGGGTATTAGATACATGAGTGATTGGCTCTAGTGCAAGTGGGAGACTGTTAGAGTTTATGCCCTGAGAGGCCAATTATTTGATATAATTGCTTAACGTTTTGATATTATATTTGATTGAATAAATATATGATTTTATTATGGTTTTATTTATCATGTAATATAATTGTTAACATAATAAAATTCCTTAGAATAGTGATACAAATTATATAGTTTCAAGTATGTGACTTGAACATGAGATTATATATTACCATTAGTAGTATCGGTGTTCTTAAATGTCCTAATCGAAGTATCATTGTTGATTGGACAACAATGATGCATTGAGACTAGTATGTGGATCGATTGATGACCAAATCTCATTGGTCATAAATATATGAGATATTAAATCAATGCATAGGTACATGTTAGAGAACGATGTCTTTGGGCAGGACCCACCATGAGAATTCTATATGGAGCATTATGCGAAGTGTCATTAGCAATTCTCATAGTGATAATGATGTAATGGTCCTCCGATTCACGAAATCGCTATATTACTACACGAGAATTTATGTACTTTGATATCATCAAATGTCACCTTTAATAGGGTGGACTATAAAGGTGATTATTGGGTTCATCATTAATCGTGAGAGAAATATGAGTGATCTAGATGGAATTTAACCAACCTTTATATATTATGGGTGATATCCATAGGCCTCTTGATTGAGTAGGACTATGAAATGCATGGCCATGCTCAAATAGTGATTTGTTTCATATAGTCTACTCATTGATCAAGAAAACTCAGATTAAATTATGAAGAGTATGACACATTCCATGACTCGAGTTTAATCTAGGATATTAAGGTTAAAAGGATTAAATTACATTGAAACATTGGTCACGAAAAGGTTGCATCGAATCATCGATCTTATTATTACTTGGGTAGCAGTGATGCATTACTAGATGCCGCTCACTGTTTATAATTTTATAATATGATTTTAAAATTATTGCCAACGAAATAATAACCTATAGGGTCACACACATAGAACGTTATTTAAAAGGGAATTAATTTAAATTTTAAGGATTTAAATATATTAATATGATTAATAGTATTTAAATCACGAATTTAAATTAAAAGGATAATTTGTATATATGTATATTAATTAAGTAAGACTTAATTAAGATATATATATATATATATAAATTCGGATTTTATAAAATTAGGTTTTGATTTGATTAATTCCTTTTAACTACTATATATATGATATATAGCAGCTACTTAGGGTTAGATATCGAATTAAAAAAAACCCTAGCCGCTCTTAGAGAGAGACTAGAGAGAAAACAGTTTCAAAAAATCCATTCCTTTTGGTGGCTAGTACCATTAAGTCCTTCTTATTGCAGAATCGTTCGACCGGTTCGTAAGCGGCGTTCGTGGTGGATACCTGTGAGAGCGCAATCGGTTTGTATTGCGTTGGAGATTCGAGGCGCATCGGTTTGATTCTCATTTTGTTTATATCTTGTATAATCTCTAAACCTCTGAATTAATTGATTTTCGCATGGATCCTGCTTTTAGGTTTCTGGAAATTGCTTTAAAATTTTAATTTCCGCTGTGCGTTTCTGTGCCGAAGCCCAACAAAAATGTATCCTGAGTATAGGGACCCTCTGATAAAGTAAAGTCATCTAAGCCCATCTGAGGAATCTATGTGACTGGCTGAGACAAAGTCCAGTGGCACCTAGCAAGGGGTAGATATGGAATTTTAATCGCCTTTGTAATACTCTTGATAGCGCGCTCTCCTAAACAGAGCTCCTGACCTCTGTTAGTCAGGAAGGGAATTCTTTGGGTAGATAGAGTATACTCCAATCCAGTCGGAAAACCATATTCAAAGCCCACTATAAGATGATCTGGGGTGTAAGGAACCCATATCACATCACCGCTAGTCAACAACTCCAGTTGAAGGCGACTATGAGTAAAACCCTCTGCTACTGGGACCTCTGCTAAGGTAGAATGATGCTATCGTCAGCGCCAGGTGTATGTGTCCAAACCTAAAATGGTGACAGGGCGTAGTCAAGGGAGCCTCTCATATGCCTAAAACTGGAAATTCAAAAGCCAAAAGTCATCGTGTATGAAAGTTGACAGCCTGAATGAGGGAAATTGAAAGACAATGAAAATTACTCACTAGCAAAGAGGGATAAAAACCTAGCCAAGCCTCTATCACACCTTTGAAGAGTAGACGCATCCCACGAAGGAAATAGGCAAAGGTGAAGGATCCCCAATCAAAATCTCTGATGCGATCCACATCATGAATAGTACTGAATAAGGAAAAAGATACAGTTAAGGAGTTATCTGATAGGAAATAGCCCCTAATGATATAGTCAAGAATAATCATCGAAGAATGCTATCTCTATCCCTCTTATCAGTAGGCAAAGGCTCAAACAAGGCTCCATTCAAAGCATCCACACTCAAGGGACCAAAACGGACTGCCAGACTTCTAAGAGCTGAAGCATGAACTCCTAACAAAGATCAAACTGCAATCGGGGAAATGTCAGCCATTAAGAGCACTGGCTCTCCTATAAACTCTAAACCTGTGATGACCTCCCAATCCATCGGTGTCATCATCACCTTGTGTCCAATAAGTTGAGAGACTGAGTCTGATGAAACCAGCGCTCAGATAAGGCCCTCATATAACCCCAGGGGCATCGATGGGGAGTAATACAAAAGAAAACCTCGAAACCCCAGGAATGGACAAAGGCCTAATAGTCGGGATGAAGATTCATGTACAAGGAATGTGTTGGGAGATTACATATTTAAATTTGATGTTGAAAGTAAATATTCATGATTATATGTAAAGTCCTTCAAGGAATACATGTACAAGGACTTAGTGGTAGATCAAACTTGTTAGGTTGATCTGAGCTTTTAATGTTAATCATTATGTAAATGAATGTATAGATGAAGAGATCAAAGCTGTTAGGTTGATCTATATCTTGACATATAGTAGATAGGCTTCAACAGAATCATAGTCTATCGAGCTGATCAAAAGATTGTAGAAGCCAAGGAAGAATCGTAGAGCATTGAGAATCGTAGTCTGTCTGCTTTGGAGGGCCTCTCCTGGAATCATAGAGTGGTCCAAATGCCTGCCGAGTTAAATTTAAGAATCGTAGAGTTCTCTCGGAATCGTAGAGTCTGCAAGTCAAGCAAGTTAAGATCGTAATGTGTCGGTGCTTAAGAGAAATCATAGTGTTCTCTTCTGTTAGTACCGGATCAAGCACCAATGTGGTAGGACACCATGATCATGATCGTAGAGCATCATCTGTCTG
Source organism: Panax ginseng (assembly GCA_020205605.1). Lineage (NCBI taxonomy): Eukaryota > Viridiplantae > Streptophyta > Magnoliopsida > Apiales > Araliaceae > Panax > Panax ginseng. Next base: position 99,330,298 of record CM035136.1, on the reverse strand, counting down.
TATCAGAAGCATCAAGCCTTGTCCGTTTGTTTAAGAATAAATCACAACAAATGTGGAATGGATTATAAACGTTGAAGTCCTCGGGAGTCCCAATGACACAAAAGTCATCCTTAGTATATAACAAAGAGACGTATTGAAGAAGCTAAGGAAACTACTATGGGTCAGCAGAAAACACCTTTTCAGGTGTTAGGTGAGATAGCAGTCTGCAATGTTAGTGGGCCAGACTGCTAATCAGAAGTTGTGCAGAAAGTCTCCATCAGAGCTCAGAAATGTCAAATGCATTTAATGCTTCAACGAATGTCTTCAAACGGATACATTTCAAAGGCATCATATATGCAAAACATAAGCAGATGAAAATAACAAACAAGCACTGAAAAAAAACGCTGAAAAATACTCAACGCTTAACTCTACGATCTGAAAAAGAAAGTTTGCTCAGCTACTCAATTCTTTCGAACACAAGTTTAACGACAACTGAGTAGCCCAATCAAGAACTCAACTACTATCAAGTGAAGTAAGAAGTTCCAAGTCAGAAGGACTTGAAGAGTTCTAAGTGAACTGAGAAGTACCAAGTTTGCTGGACTTGAAGAGTTCAAAAGTGAACTAAGAAGTTCCAAGACTGCTGGTCTTGAAGGAATCTTTGAGATTCAGAGATTGTAAAGATATCCTTAGTGGATTTCCTACTCGAGGAGTAGAAGAGTGGACTAAGAGCTTTGAGTGCTCTGAACCACTTAAAATCACTGTGTCTCTTATATTCTTGCCATAACTTCTTAACTCATATTAACTCGTTATATCTTAAAGGGAAAACAAATAAATCTCAATTCTGCTGTGATTAAATCATTATCAAAACTAACAAGTATTTCAAAAAGAATTTTTAAAATATCTATTCAAACCCCCCTCCTTCTAGATAACTATTGTGCCTCTGAGAACTAACAATTGGTATTAGAGCAGGTTCTATCAAACAACCTACAAAGCTTAAGTAGATCCAATGGCACATCTGATAAGCGAATCAAAGACTGGAGGAGGCAGCAAGCCACCTATGTGCGACAAAGATAAATTCGCCAACTGGAAAGTTCGTATGCAAGCCTACATGGATTCAATAGATGAAGATCTATTTGAAACTGTTCAGAATTGGACCTATGTTCCTACAAAGCTTGCACCAACTTCAGACGACCCAAACAGAATTTAGATTAAGGTCAAAGAAAAATGGACTGACAACGAAAAGAAATATGTCCAACTCGACAAAAAGGCCAAGAAAATTTTGTTCCAATCTTTAGAAGATGACCTGTTTGAAAATGTGGTCAACTTCAAAACAACAAATAAAATATAGGAAGCATTGCTCATCATACATGAAGGAACAAAAGAAGTCAGAGAAAATAAGCAATCTCTTCCGACTCAGCAATATGAAATGTTTGCCCACGTTCCAGGAGAAAATATCACTTCCACCTACAAAGATTCAATGTTCTGCTCAACTCTATTCGGGCCTTTGGAAAGATCTATCCAAATAAAGATCTAATCATAAAGTTCATGAGAGATTTACCTAGCAAGTGGGATGCCAAAACCACTGCATCAGAGAATCAAAGAATCTCCATGAAATTACTGTTCAACAGTTATATGGCAACCTTCTCACGTATGAATTGGAGCTGACTCAACGAGCAGAAACTCTATATGAAGGAAGAAAGAAGGATAAAGGGGTTGCTCTCGAAGAAACAGATAACATCTCCAAAGCTAACACTGAAAATGACTCTGCCTATGATGAAGATGATGATGAGGACTTTGCAATGCTGGTAAGAAGACTCAAAAGGTTCATGCATCATGGAAGAAGCAGCAAACCTAAGAAAGTCAACAACTACAATAGCCAGGAGCAGATAAATGACTTATACTACAACTGCAAGAAGCCTTGCCATTTCATTGCAAACTGCAACAAACCTCTTAGAGAAGAACTAAAGAGGAAATCAAATTCAAATAAAGAACTCAAAGGCAACAAGAGGCTCCAGAAGAAAGATAAAGGTCTTATGGCCGGAGGATCGTGGAGAGACAATGACTCAACTCCCAAATCTGGAGATGATGAAGATCCTCAAATAGCAAATCGTTGTTTGATGGCCAAACATGCAAAGGATAAGAAGAGCTCTGATATTCATGAAGTAAGTATAGATGAGGTATTTGAATTTAACTCTCCTGATGTAGATATTGATGATTTAAGAACTGCTCTACATGGCATAACATCTGATCTGCATCAATACATGAAATGGTTCAGAGTTATGTCTAAAGATTATTGTCTTCTTAAACAAGAGAAAGAGAAAGTACAAGAAGAACTGGAAACAGTTCTTCTAAGTACTAACTCTCTCTCCAAATTTGAAGCTGAGAATAAACTCTTAAAATAGACCAATTAACTTAATGCACAAAGAGAGTCAAATCTAACCTCTAAGATTAAGGAACTAGAAAAGACAATCTCTACATGGAATAAATCCACTTCTTCCATGGAGTCCCTGATTTCCCGTCAGAGAAGTGAATCTGACAGAACAGGTTTAGGTTTTGGGGAATCTACCTCAGAACCATATGTGGAAAAGATAAAGGAAATTAGCTCTAGTAATGTTTCAAATTTTAATAAAAGCATTACATTTGTGAAATCCTCACAGAAGGAAGAACCAGTCCATCCCTACTCTTCTTATCCAATCCATGTCTCAAGGCATAATGGATCCCATACTGGCCTAGGATTCAGAAAAGAGAAAAATAACTTAGTCACTACTCTCCAACCTCGAAGGGTCATAGAGTCGAGTAAAATCAACTCCACGAACCAACTGGGAAGAAACAGTAGTGTTAAGCTTCTCTCCTTACAAATCATGAATCACAAGGACACATGGAAAAAGAAGAACCAATATAAAGGAAGGATTGCTAAGAACCTACATAAATCCAAATGGAGGAAGAATCCATATACACACAATCATGCATCATATTAGATGCTTTGTATATAAAAAGATTAGTTATAAGGCTACAATATGCTACAATAATCCTATGCATATGAGACCCAAAATCAAGCAAATTTGGGTTCCCAAGGGTACTAACAAAGTAGGACCCATGCAAGTATGGGTACCAAAATGAGAGTTTAATCTTACCACACGAACAGAGCTCCACGATCACAACCTGGTATCTGGACAGTGGATGCTCAAGGCATATGACAGGGAACAAGGCTTATCTGTCGAACTTCATAGAGAAGGAGGGTCCATCAGTTATCTTTGGAGATAATGGCTCTGGCTAGACAAGAGGATATGGCTCAGCTGGGAATGGTGCAGTATCCTTCAGTAAAGTAGCCTATATGGAAGGATTACAACACAATCTTATGAGCATAAGCCAACTATGCATCAAGGGTCATCAAGTCACCTTCCTCAACAATCAATGTCAAGTCAGAGATCTGATGACATCCTTGTTGGGCTTCGGCACAGAAACGCACAGCGGAAATTAAAATTTTAAAGCAATTTCCGAAACCCTAAAACAGGATCCATGCGAAAAATCAATTAATTCAGAGGTTTAAAGATTATACCAGATATAAACAAAATGAGAATCAAACCGATCATACCTCGAATCTCCAACGCAATACAAACCGATTATGCCTCTCTACTGATATCCACATCGAACGCCGCATCGAACCGGCCGAACGATTCGGCAATAAGAAGGACTTGTGGTACTAGCCACCAAAAGGAATGGATTTTCCGAATCGCTTTTCTCTCTAGTCTCTCTCTAAGAGCTGGCTAGGTTTTTCAATTATGATATCTTACCCTAAGTAGTCGCTATATATCATATATATAGTAGTTAAAAGGAATTAATCAAATCAAAACCTAATTTTATAAAATCCAAATTTATATATATATATATATCTCTTAATTAAGTCTTACTTAATTAATATACATATATACAATTATCCTTTTAATTTAAATTAAATGATTTAAATACTATTAATCATATTAATATATCTAAATCCTTAAAATTTAAATTAATTCCCTTTTAAATAACGTTCTATGTGTGTGACCCATAGGTTATTATTACGTTGGCAATAATTTTAAAATCATATTATAAAATTATAAATAAAGTGAATGCATCATCTAGTAATACATCACTGCTACCCAAGTAATAATAAGATCAATGATTCGATGCAACCTTTTCGTGACCAATATTTCAATGTAATTTAATCCTTTTAACCTTAATATCCTAGATTAAACTCGAGTCATGGAATGTGTCATACTCTTCATAATTTAATCTGAGTTTTCTTGATCAATGAGTAGACTATATGAAACAAATCACTATTTAAGCATGGTCATGCATTTCATAGTCCTACTCAATCAAGAGGCCTATGGATATCACCCATAATATATAGGATGGTTAAATTCCATCTAGATCACTCATATTTCTCACACGATTAATGATGAACCCAATAATCACCTTTATAGTCCACCCTATTAAAGGTGACATTTGATGATATCAAAGTAGATAAATTCTCTTGTAGTAATATAGCAATTTCAGGTCGGAGGACCATTACATCATTGTCACTATGAGAATTGCTAATGACACTTCGCATAATGCTCCATATAGAATTCTCATGGTGGAGTCCGTCCCAAGACATCGTTCTCTAACATGTACCTATGCATTGACTTAATATCTCATATATTTATGACCAATGAGATTTGGTCATCAGTCAATCCACATACTAGTCTCAATGCATCATTGTTGTCCCATCAACAATGATACTCGACTAAGGACATTTAAGAACACTGATACTAATGGTAATATATAATCTCTTGTTCAAGTCACATACTTGAAACTATATAATTTGTATCACTATTCTAAGGAATTTTATTATGTTAACAATTATATTATGCAAAGAAATAAAACCATAATAAAATCATATATTTATTTAATCAAATATAATATCAAAACGTTAAGCAATTATATCAAATAATTGGCCTCTAGGGCATAAACTCTAACAGCCTCCCACTTGCACTAGAGCCAATCACTCATGTATCTAATACCCATGGAACTAGTGTGACCGGTCTGTGCTTCTTCGTCATGCGACAAAGCCTTGGTTAGTGGATCCGCAACATTATCATCTGTTGGCACTCTTCCTATATGTACATCTCTCTCTATCAATGATTTCATGGATGAGATGGTACCGCCTAAGTATATGCTTGATCGTTGGTGAGATCTCGGGTTCCTTAGCTCGTGCAATGGCTCCATTATTATCACAAAGATATAAAGCAACTGGATCAACAATGGTTGAACAACACCAAGTTCGTGATGAACTTTTAATCCATACACCTCCTTGGGTCAGTATTTAGAAGCAACAAATATACTCAAATTTCTATTGTAGAATCGACCATCGCCTCTTGCTTGAACTTTTCCAACTAACAACACCACCATTAAGGCAAAACACAAAACCCGATCGAGACTTATAGTCATCATTGTCACCCTGAAACTAGCATCCGTGTAACCCTTTTACCGCTAGTTCGTCTTCACCTCCATATACCAAGAATGAATCCTTAGTCCTTTTCGTACTGCCAGGAGGATATTCTTGATCACGTCGATGACCTTCACTTGATTCGATCGGTATCCGCCGTCATGCTCAAAGCATACGAGACATCCAGACAGTACATATCATTGCATACATGATAGATCCAATTGTCAAGCATAAGGGATCTTTCTCATACGCCTCATCATCATCTTGTGATTTAGGACATTGGGCCTTAGAGATCTTTACACCATGAGTCACGGGTAAGTTTCCTCTTTTACGCCTCTTGCATCTCTTGAACCGCTTTCAACACTTTATCAATATATGTACTTTGACTTAGGTAGAGCATTTTCTTGATCTATCTCTATAGATCTTGATACCTAAAATGTAGGCAGCATCGCCCAAATCTTTCATGGAGAAACATTTTCCTAACCATATTTTTACAGCCTGTAAGGAAGGAATGTCATTCCCAATAATTAATATGTCATCAACATATAATACTAGGAATAGAATGTGACTCCCACTAACCTTCTTATATACACAAGGTTCATCTTCATTTTTAATAAAGCCAAATTCTTTGACTGCTTCATCAAATCAAAGATTCCAACTCCGAGAGGCTTGCTTCAATCCATAAATGGATCGCTGCAGCTTACATACCTTTCCAGCATCCTTTGGAGTGACAAAACCCTCGTGTTGTGTCATATACACATCCTCAAGGAGATTTTCAAGTAAGGAAAGCGGTTTTTGACATCCATCCGCCATTTTGTAATCATAAAAAGTCGCATAGCAAGTAAGATCCTCGATAGATTTAACCATTGCCACTTTGGAGAGAAGGTTTCATCATAGTCAACACCTTGAATTTGTTTGAAACCTTTTGCTACCAATCGGCCTTTATAGGTTTGTACATTACCATCCATGCTCGGTTTTCTTCTTGAAAACCCACTTGCACCGATTGGTTTTACCTTGAATTGGATCAACCAGAGTCCATACTTGGTTAGTATACATGGAGTCCATCTCGCATTTCATGGCTTCAAGCCATTTCTCGAATCTGGTCCATTCATAGCTTCTTGGTAGGAGCGTGCTCGCCTTGATCTATGAGCATCACATCGCCGTTTTGAGTCACAAGATATCCATAATATCTCTCGTGCTCTTGGCGTGTCCTACCGGATCTACGAATGACTTGTGTAATTTGAGCGGAGTTCACTTTCCATAATTTCTTGTGGTTCCCGCTCATGTTCCAACTCGTGTTCAATGATATTTTGTGGTTCTCGAATTTCTTCGAGTTCTACTTTCCTCCCAATCTGCTTCCTTTAGAGACAAATTCTCTTTCTAGAAAAATACCAATTCGAGCAACAACCACTTTGTTCTCGTAAGGTTTGTAGAAATAATACCCTTTTGTTTCCTTTGGGTATCCCACAAAATTACATTTGTCGATTTGGGTCCGAGCTTGTCGAATTCTGACGCTTTTACTGAACGCCTCAACCCCAAATCTTCATGAACGACATACTAGGACGCTTCCCAACCCACATTTCATATGGTGTCTCTTCAACCGTCTTTGTAGGAACACGGTTAAGTGTGAATGCAATTGCCTCTGTGGCATGACCCCGTGCTTATTGGAAGATCTCAGATGACTCATCATTGATCGTACCATGTCCAACAAGGTTCGATTCCTCCTCTCGATACACCATTCCATTGCGGTGTTCCAGTGGAGTGAGTGTGATATAATACCACAGTCCTTTAGAAGGTCATCAAAGTCTTGGCTTAAGTATTCACCTCCTCGATCGGATCAAGGGCTTTTATGCTTTTGCCAAATTGGTTTTGAACTTCATTCTTGAATTCCTTGAACTTTTCAAAGGATTCGGATTTGTGTCTCATAAGATACACATATCCATATCTACTAAAGTCATCAGTAAATGTAATGAAGTAATAAAACCTACCTCTTGCTAACGAACTCATGGGTCCACATACATCACTATGTATAAGTCCCAATACATCAAGCTAGCCCGCTCAATCGTGTCCAAAGAAAGGGGCTTTAGTCATCTTGCCTAATAAACAAGACTCGCATTTCTCATATGATTCAAAATCAAATGAATCCAAGAACCCATCTTTATGGAGTTTGGATATCGTTTCTCATTTATATGGCCTAAACGACAAGCGATTACGTGAGATATGTCGATTTGAATCATTTGATTTAAATCGCTTTTGTATTTATGTTATAGATAGGCATTTCTAAATCAAGAATATAGAGACCGTTAAACAATTGTGCAACACCATAACAAATATCATTTAAGTAAAACAAACAACGATTGTTCTTTATTATAAATGAAAAACCTTTCTTGTCCAAACAAGAAACGAAATAATGTTTTTGCTTATAGCAAGCACAAAATAACAATCTTCTAATTCTAAAACTAGCCCAAAAGGGCAAAGATAAATGATAAGTTCCTACACCCAAGTCACAAAGAACTTTTGCTCTATTTCCAACTCGTAGGTCAACCTCTCCTTTCGCTAAAGTTCTACTCATCGAGTCCCCGCAAGACATTAACACAAATGTGAGAACCACATCCAAAGATCCAATACCCATGATGTAGAAGTAGACAAGTTGACTTCTATAACATATATACCGAATCGAAGTCGTATTTCCTTTTCTTTTCTTCACTTCTTCCGATAAGCATAACAGGTTCCTTTTCCAAAGGTCCGTGTTTTCCATGTAAGTGACATTCACCTTCCTTAGCCACCCCACCTTTAGGTTTTAAAGCTGTTTGGTTTTGGAATTGGGTTTGGCAAAAGATTTAGATCTTATCTTCTTCGCCTTTCCAATTTCCCTTAGCATTCCCCTTTTGCACCATCATTATGGGAGCGGGTCCTCGCCTTTTTCATGTTGTTCTCGCCTTAACATGCTCAACAACTCGATGAAGGGGTTTCTCAATTTCATTCATAAGATAGTTCATAACAAATTGAGAGTAGTCTTGCTCAAAGATTGCAAAACAAGGTCGGTTTGGGCTTCCTGAGTGATTGGAAAACCCAACCTATCAAGGTACTCAATATACCCAATCATTTTCAAAGACATGTGGACCAACCGGATCACGTTCACCCATTTTGCGTTGATACAACGCCTTTCTTGTATCATACCTCTCCCGTCGAGCATGCCCTTCGAACAATTTCTTGAGATGCTCGATCATCTCATAAGCATCCATCAACTCATGTTGCTTCAAGCGCCTTGCTCGTTCATGGTTGCTAGCATGACACAACTCACATCTAGAGCATCATCTTGATGCTTCTTATAAGCATTGTGCTTCAAGTGACGCAGTGCAATGATACCGGTGCCGCAGAATGGGCCCATCATGACATATAGCTTACGCTCTTGTTTGAGGACAATCCTCAAGTTCCTATGCCGACCAAGGAAATTAATTCCACTTAGCTTGTCCTTTTCAAGGACCGATCGTAATGAAAGACTATTTGTGTTGTTGTTGTTTGCCATTTGATATCTACAATTTATAAGTGCAACAATAATAAGTCAAATTACTGAGTTGATATTATATAATTGATAATAGTACATTCAAAATATACCTCCCACTATTTTATTCAAATTAATAGCCCTCACCATTAATTCTAAAAGCATTTTCTATTAAATCTTTCTAGTGAGCCAAGATCCATATTTCATTATGCCTTAAGTTAGCTTTGGCTATTCTCTCAAAACATAATTATTTAGGTAGACAACCCTTTGTCAATTATATCATATATAACTCTTGGATAGTTTGGTAAACAACATTTGTTTCTAGTCCATCTAATGGTACCAACCAAACTCTATGCCTCTAAGTCCACAATCCTATTGAGATAACTTAGTTAAGTCAGCCCAATGATTTTAATAGTTTGGATATCACAATTATCCTATCGCATCTTACCTAGATAAATAGGGTACTTTGCTTTGGCAAACCTAGATCTATTGATCAAGGTCTTGATGAGTGTTATTCATTGGAAGGCATCCGATTTAGACTTAATAATTTAATGAGGATTTTATTAATTTAGATCTCACCAATTTTAATCTTGTTAAGCATGCACATTATTAATCATATCATATCACATACAAGCATAAATAAAGTGCAAAATTAAATGTGTCACGCTTATGGCCCAATTCACTGTCAATCTTTTCAAGCTAATGAAATATTGAAGCTCAATCTAAGGTGGTAAAAGATCTTAAAATAAATAACTTCCTTGGATCTTCCTCTAGCATGCGCCTCCTCTCCATCATCATCTTTCCATTGTGTTCTCCATCTTGACATCTTCATCAATTACGATTATTACACATACATAAAGAAACCTCGAGTTTACATTCGAGGGGATTTAGATGAGAAGAGAATATTACATTAGAATTTATAGAAAGGCACGACATGCAAGCCGTATTTCAAAACCAAAAACCACTAACCTATGGGTCAAAAGGCCAAAACTGTGCACCATGCATATCACAATAAGCACATAACAATTTATATATAATTAAAGAAAACTATATATAAAATATAGGGGACACGACCATCGTATGGCTTCTGACGGGGGGGTCCAAGGGGGTCTCCCACAGCGGTGGTCCTAACAGTATCATATACTCAATACGCTTTAATCCACCAAAACACCCATAATAACAAATCATATATGTCCGGTTTTATTTAATCATATTAAAACGAATAACAAGACACCTGCAATTTATCATATATTTCCGCTTTCGATTTAATCATATTAAAACGAATAACAATTACCTGCAATTTATCATATATTTCAGCTGATTAATCATATTAAAACGATTCTTCATGCTTCTAATCCGATTAGAATAGTTATATTGTTATTCCACCGATTAAAGATACGATTAACGGTATCATCATATATATATTACCGTAATACACATATAACTAATATCATATATTCAATTTTATATCGGTAAACATGCATCATCATATATCATATATATTGAATACAATTAAAACACGTAATCAATTAATCTTTTTCAAGTAGCTACGATACCACCGCTTGGGGCTTGACACGAAACGCACAAATGAAATTAAAATTTTAAAGCAATTTCAAACCCTAAAATAGGATCCATGCGAAAATCAATTTATTCAGAGGTTTAGAGATTATACCGAGATATAAACAAAATGAGAATCAAACCGATCACGCCTCGAATCTCCAACGCAATACAAACCGATTAAGCCTCTACTACAGATATCACATCGAACGCCGCATCAACCGTCACACGATTCTCGCAATAAGAAGGACTTCATGTACTAGCCACCAAAAGGAATGGATTTTCTCAAATCGCTTTCTCTAGTCTCTCTCTAAGAGCGGCTAGGTTTTTTTAATTCGATATCTTACCCTAAGTAGTCGCTATATATCATATATATAGTAGTTAAAAGGAATTAATCAAATCAAAACCTAATTTTATAAAATACAAATTTATATATATATATATATCTCTTAATTAAGTCTTACTTAATTAATATACATATATACAAATTATCCTTTTAATTTAAATTAAATGATTTAAATACTATTAATCATATTAATATATCTAAATCCTTAAAATTTAAATTAATTCCCTTTTAAATAACGTTCTATGTGTGTGACCCATAGGTTATTATTACGTTGGCAATAATTTTAAAATCATATTATAAAATTATAAACGTTGAGCGACATCTAGTAATACATCAACTCGCTACCCAAGTAATAATAAGATCAATGATTCGATGCAACCTTTTCGTGACCAATATTTCAATGTAATTTAATCCTTTTAACTTAATATCCTAGATTAAACTCGAGTCATGGAATGTGTCATACTCTTCATAATTTAATCTGAAGTTTTCTTGATCAATGAGTGTACTATATGAAACAAATCACTATTTAAGCATGGTCATGCATTTCATAGTCCTACTCAATCAAGAGGCCTATGGATATCACCCATAATATATAGGATGGTTAAATTCCATCTAGATCACTCATATTTCTCACACGATTAATGATGAACCCAATAATCACCTTTATAGTCCACCCTATTAAAGGTGACATTTGATGATATCAAAGTAGATAAATTCTCTTGTAGTAATATAGCAATTTCGTGCCTGGAGGACCATTACATCATTGTCACTATGAGAATTGCTAATGACACTTCGCATAATGCTCCATATAGAATTCTCATGGTGGGTCCGCCCAAAGACATCGTTTCTCTAACATGTACCTATGCATCGACTTAATATCTCATATATTTATGACCAATGAGATTTGGTCATCAATATCCACATACTAGTCTCAATGCATCATTGTTGTCCCATCAACAATGATACTCGATTAGGGACATTTAAGAACAATCGATACTAATGGTAATATATAATCTCATGTTCAAGTCACATACTTGAAACTATATAATTTGTATCACTATTCTAAGGAATTTTATTATGTTAACAATTATATTACGCAGTAAATAAAACCATAATAAAATCATATATTTATTCAATCAAATATTTATATCAAAACGTTATGCAATTATATCAAATAATTGGCCTCTAGGGCATAAACTCTAAAAATCCTCTATAAAGCTGACCGGAACAAGTGATAGAAATGTCTACACTGTTAATCTTGGTCAACTAAGCTGTGACGAGACAATATGCTTTCTGGATAAAGCATCCGAAGAAATGAGTTGGTTATGACATAGAAAACTGTCTCATCTCAACTTCAAAAGCATGTCAAAATCAAGGCGTCAAGGATCTAATAGCGAAAGCTTACCCAAGTTCGCTTTTTGTTAAAGAAAGGCCATGCAATGCTCAAGTATCTTGAAAACCGACTAGAAGCTCATTCAAGAGCAAATCTGCCAACTCAATTGACAAACCTTTGCAATTGCTTCACATGGATCTATTTGGACCAATTCTAACAACAAGCCTTGGAGGGAAGAGATACTCATTGGTCGTAGTGGATGACTACACCAGATTCACATGGGTGTTCTATCTAAGCTCAAAAGATGAAACAAGCTCCCAACTAATCAAGATGTTCAGACTGGTGATGAATGAGAAAGGAGAGAAAATCATGGCTATAAGGACTGATCATGGTAGTTCAACTTCTCTGAGACGGACAAGTTCTGCACAGAAAATCGCATCAGTCACAACTTCTCAGCTCCACGAACTCCTCAGCAAAATGGAGTAGCTAAGAGAAAGAACAGAATGTTGATAGAAGCTAGAAGAACTTTACTAGAAGCAACCTGACTACCTGAATACTTCTGGGCAGAAGCTGGCAACACTGCATGCTACACTCAAAACAGATCTCTTGTGCACTCTACGTTAAAAAGGACTCCCTACAAACTATGGAAAGGAAGAAAGCCAAGTGTCAGCTACTTTCATGTATTCGTTTGTGCATGTTATATTCTCAACAATGGAAAACAGTATCTGACAAAGTTCCAACCCAAGTCATACAAAGGAATTTTTCTCGGATATGCCACAAACAGTAAGGCTAATAGAGTGTTCAACAAGAAGACGCTGAGTGTTGAAGTCTCGATTCACATCATCTTCGATGAAACAGACTTGGACAAAACATTGTCTCAAGATACTATGAACAACAATTCAGACACTACGAAAGAGGTCGTCAAGCTCAAAACCACGATCGTAGTCCTATAAAATGAAATAGTCGTGCAAGGAGAGGAGATCGTAGAGAGAACTACGCAAGACAACGAACCTCCACATCAAGAAGCAGAAATTGATCTTTAAGATCTTAGACAAGAATGCATCAGAGGACAGATGTTCCAACATGAAACAGATGGGCAAAAGATCACACTCAAGACCTAATCATTGGAGATCCAAATACAAAGGTCAAAACAAGAGCTGCCACTCAGAATGAGTGTTTCTATCTAACCTTTCTCACAAATGGAAACAAAGAAGATAGAAGACGCTATGGAAGACTAAAGTTGGATAGAAGACATGCAAAAAGAACTAAATCAATTTAAAAGAAGCAAAGTATAGAGATTAGTTCCAAGACCAAGAAGCCATCCAGTCATTGGCACCAAGTGGGTCTTCAGAAATAAGATGGAGTAATAACAAGGAATAAGGCAAGACTAGTGGCCAAAGGTTAGTCTCAAGAAGAAGGCATTGACTACGACGAGACCTTTGCACCAGTTTCCAGATTAGAAGCCATTAGAATATTCCTTGCCTCTGCTGCCCATATAAAAATCAAAGTCTTTCAAATGGATATCAAAAGTGCATTCCTGAATGGTGAACTTCAAGAAGAAGTATATGTGGAGCAACCTCTAGGTTTCATCAATCCAACTCTCTCTAATTATGTGATGCCCCCAAAATAGGTATACATCACCCATCTTGGGTCACCAAATACATGGTACATAATTCAAATACAAACTTAATTTATACAACTGTTAAGTGTCATGTAGAATACGACAAAACATAAGATGTGAGTTTTAATACAAATATTGTCTTCTAGACAGTATTCAAACTCAAAATAAGTCCTCATTATAATTATTATCACACTATTTTATAGAATAGTGAGGACTACTAATGCAAACATCTGGACCGTCACTCCATTCCCCGACTAGTCCCAACTATATTCTCATTTCTTGAAGAGAACAATGAAAGAAAAGGGTGAGCTCAACTAGTCAAGTAAGAAATATTGTGACTAAGATAATGCAGAATAAATTATCGTTAGCCTTCAACAGTGTTAAACTGATAAAATATAATAAATATCAAGTTTAACTGCAATGGAACAAGCAATCCATTAGAAGAGTTAAGTAGAGCATAAAATCTACTATCTTCTATGATTTAAGAGTTTATCATAAATTTTATCGCTGAGACTCAGCTTAATAAATAAACCACATCATCGAATCACCCCTGCACTACATGCCAAGGATATTCATTAGTATCACGACCATGAATTATCCATGCACTACGGGCCAAAGATATTCGTGTTTTCATCAATGGTCATGATCATGCCAACCACTGTCCATCAATGCACTACGGGCCAATAAGGACTTTTACCACATCATTTATAACATTACGGTCATGATTATACCGAATAATCCCTGGTCATAATCATACCAATCAATAGTCCTTCTATGCACTACGGGTCAAAGATGACTTTTATAACAATATAAGTATGAGGATGATGACAATGATATAAGAATTCAATTAAATGAATGCAAAGGATAAATTTTAAAGATTTATAATTCAATTTATCCAGAATTCAATAATGTTCAAATGGTCAACATGATACTGCTTTGTGGAGTAAAATTCAAGAATAATATTATACCAAAAATGATTTGGACCGAAACGAAATCAATTTTGTTATGAATAGTACCCCGGGTGAATAGTACTTCGGGAATAGTACTTTGAGAATAGTACCCTGTGAATAGTACTCCGGCATAAAAAAGTTAAAACTGATCAAGAATGTTCAGAATAATATTTCCATGAAAAGATACTGGATGAAGCACAAATTTCAAGGATATTCTACTAATTTCATGGAGTTTAGAGGCCAAAATTTTAACAAAATGAGTATAGAATTCAGAATCTGAAACGAAATAATATTACTTCCATACTACAGAGTATGAAAGAAAATATTATTTCTTACGAATACTGAACAAAAATAATATCCCTTACCTTAAAAGGAAGAGTATTCCAGCTGCTATAGCGGGGATATTCTTGAAGAAAACTTTCACTATTTTCTACGCTCAAAGCTTCTTAAAACTATAAAGAAATACGCTCAATATTATAGAAGAAGAATTCTCTGATTCTGATGTGATTTTCAATTCTAACTAAGCATCCTATTTATAGGATAATGGAAAGGATACTATTTAGAAAAAAATTCACGAACGAAAAAATTGATGATTCACGGACGAATTATTCACAATCTTCAGACGTTTGGAAATGATACTGTTTAGAAAAAATTTCACGGACGAAACAATTGATGATTCACGGATGAATTATTTGCAATCTTCAGATGTTTTAATTTTTAAAATAATAATATAATATTCAAGTAAAACAAAAACATTATATAAAATAATATATATATATATATATATATAAGAAAAAGTGTTGTGTGTGTCGTATAAGGCAGGTTTCATGAATGCCATATATAAATATATAACTTTTATATTCACGTGCATGCCATATATATATATATATATATATATATATATATATATATATATATATTTTTCACACATCATTCCACCAATTCCACCAAAACTGTGAAACCCCGTGTTTTATTAATAAAGATTTAAATTTATCGAAATATTTTTTTTAATATTATGGTGTGGATTTAATATAATGTTATCGTTGTGCGTAATATTTACAAATTTTGCAAAGTACGCAAGTTGTTATATAATATTCGATTGGTCGGGGAATATTCGTTTTAACAGGGAATATTCGTACAACGACACAATCATTGGTGGACCCCCACAACGGAATTATTGTTGGATTGAGAAAACGACAAAAATACTTTATGAAAATAACGGCGGAAGTTTTACTCAGTAACTGTTGAACTACCCGATAAAGAAAAGTACGATGTCTACGCGTGGTTGCATAGTAGCACACTCAGTATTGATTATTGATGCTTACGTGAGAAGTCACTTTCGCTTATACTCAATTATTACTACGATGAATTGTTGCATCATATCTCTCATATTATTGATTCGATTATTGTCATAGTATCATCTCGCATAATATGTTATTTTATTAAATCAATAATTGAGATTTACAAAGTTATTCATATTATTAAATTGCAATATTTACAATGTCTAGAAGTTCACATCGAGGAGAGGTTTGGTCACCTAATTGCGCTTGATAGGAGAAATCTTTATTGAAAGCCCCTCTTTCCTCAGGAACGACACGGTTGATAAATATTGTGAGTTATAATATTAATGATGAATGTTATTAAAATTAAAGTTGTGTTTAGAGTTGAATTTGGAGACGCGGACGTGATATTTGAGTCCAGAGCGTTGAAATTAGTAAAAATAGTCTATAAACACAAAATTCTCCGGAATTCACTATTTGGTCAAAAAGTCAACAGTTGACATTTTCGGGAAAAGTCAAACTTCGAAATTTCAAAATTTATATTTTTGATAAAAATGGTTTCATTGTGTTGGAATTATTTGTGTTAGTGAAAATCGACAATTATTTCGATAATAATTGATGTTTGGAGGTTATATTGACCAATCGGGTATTTAAACGGATAAATGAGCAATTGATTGCTATTACTTCACATGATTATAACTATTTGTTCACATGTGTATACTATTGTTTCATATTCTTGTTACTATTAGGGGAGTTGGTGCAAGAATGATAATACTTGCATGACTAAGTTAAAAATGGAGGTATAGATGGAGGTACTATAATGTGTTAGATCCCAGAGGGCACAATAGATCTAGAAAGGGGGGGGTTGAATAGATTCTTTTCTTTCAAAATACTTTTCTGGTTTATGGTGTATTGTTCATATTAGATTATATGACAAACATAGAATCTTTTCAAGCACAGCGGAATAAGTAAAAGATTCCACTCCTTCATTGATATATTCATAATCATACAAACATTGTTCGTTGGGTTAGTTTAGTTGTAAGCAGTTAAAACATACATAGCAGTTATAGCAGTTATAGACATAATGTAAATGACATAATGTAAAAGACACAAGGGGTTTTAAGTGGTTCAGAGACTCAAGCTCCTAATCCACTCTTCTGCTTTCAACTAGCAGGATTTCCACTAAGGAAGGGCAAGACCTCAAATCTCTACGATTCCTTCAAGGCCGCCAGACCTTGGGACTTCAGCCACTAAGAACTCTTCAAGGCCAAGAACCTTGGGACTCCTCTAGTTCCCTAGGAACTCTTCAAGCCCAAAGAAGCTTGGAACTTCGCTTAGTCCTCCCGGACAAGGACCCTTTGGCCTGCTTTGTTTAGTCCCTCCCACAAGGACCCTCAGCCCCTCGCTTCTTTGAGTTGTTGTTGTTGTTGTTGAGTCAGATTGAGTTTGCTAAGATGTCTTCTGCTCTGAACATCTTCTATCTTTAGCAGCTTCAGCTTGATCATCCTTGAAGAGCAGTTGAGTGTTGCATGATGCTCAGCTTCTTAGGTTGCTCAACTACTCCGGATGACCCCTTGATGAACTTCCTTGAAGATCATTCTCCTTGGTACTTGATGGCTGCACATGAGAGGCTTATAGGATGACTGTAAGCTCTTCTGCAAGGTACCTGCAAGCTTTCTCAAGCTTGACACCAAGATGGCTTTTGTGATCTCCCTTCTTGCTACTCGATGCCTTCCCATGATGGACTTGCTAAGATGACCGTAAGCTCTTCTCTATTGTACTTAGAGTCTTCCCATGATGGACATCCAGATGGCATGATGCTCTTCTTTCTCTCTCGATTGTAACACTCTTCATGTAGTAGAACTCTCACTTCTACATAGTAGAACTCACACTTCTACTTCTTGCTTGATCTGACTTTTGAGTGTTCTTGGTGGATCGTAGAGTGAGTCTCTGGACTCACTATTACTTGATTCAATCAGTCCACCTTCTCTCCAAAACTCAATCGCTCCAAAGAACCTTTGATCTTTGAAGCTCTTCTTCATTTATACACCTTCCCAATCCTTCCGTTGGAAAGTAGCCGTTAGAAGCTATTCAAATGTCTTCACAGATCTCAAGTTGCTTGATGTAGACTGCTTGATATGACATGACATACTTTTTCTGACTCTACAGTCTACTTTTTCACCTACCCTGTCAGATGTATCACTTTACTGTCCTTAGTAGGTCGAAGACTTTATTTCTTCTGATTTCTTGATCAGAGGTTGTCCTTTTGCATCGATGCTCTCAATAAGCACTTATCAATTACCCTTCATTGAGCAACTGCCAATGCCTCAATCTTCAAGTATCCGAGCTCTACGATTCTGATGCACGTCTTCAAGGACCTGATCGTAGTGTCTTGTTGACTGGTGGAGACAACACTACGATCTTGAAGAGTGTTGATTGGATCTTCAATGTAGAACACCTCTTCCTTGTATTGTGCAGTGCTTCAATACTTTTGTTTGCTTTGACTGTTCTCAGATACTGATGGCCTAATTCCTTGCTTCCGTTCCCTTCTCAAATATCAAGACACTTCAGATTTGTGGCGCCCATCTTGCTTTCTCCTCGGTGATCTTCCGCTCACTTATCATCAATGAACCCGACCACGCACTTAATCACTTTAGCCTTGCTCTTGGTTCGACCAAGATCTCTGTTCACCTTCTATCGCTTCTTTCTTTGTCTAACAAACACTACGATCCTGGTTGCTTCCAAGATCGTTGTCTTCTGCTTTTCTTGATAAAGAATCGCATTAGTCGATGTTTCCTTAGTCAATCAAGTCTTCTTTGAATCATCTTGTGGAAGACTTCATCACGAATCTACCTTCAACTCAATCTTGATGCCGATTGGTTTGGTGCTTACTTCTTCCGCTAGCTCAGATGCCATTCGTTGAGTGCTCTCTGGTTCCCTTCGTGGATTACATCTTTGCGGTGCCAACCGGAGGCTTCGTACCTTTGGATATTCTCGGGAGTGCTCATTCGTTGAGAATCAGATTCCGCTTCTACGATTCGACTTGGCATTGTGAGCATTATCGTTGGAGTCGTAGTTCGCACTCTATGATTCAAATTTCTATCACAAGCATACACTACGATCCCGAAGATCAGATCTTGACACTCTACGATTTCTGCATTCTACGATTCAGCTTTGGTCATGTGCAGACTCTACGCTTCGAGATGCTTCGGTCAAAGTATACCACACGATCTTGAAGAAGCTTGGCGGTCAGAAACTACAATCCCGAGATCGATCTCGACACTCTACGACTTCCGCCTTGAGCTTGTTGTCTTCATCCGATCTTGTCCGACTCGATCTCTCATTTTGTTCGATGGACTCTACGATCGCAAAGTGTGGTCTACGATCCTTGTCTTTGACTTTGGCATCGCTAGACTCTACGACTCTGAGCGTAGAGTGCATTTCATACTTAGCTTCAGCAGATTGTCGTTCGGCTTATAGGCAGGCTGTCTCTACGATTCAGAACATGACTTCCTCAGTACACTACGATCCCGAGGAGGCTCTTCTCGACACACTACGATCCTTCTTCATTTCCCCTGGAAGTCTACGAACTCCGAGATCTCACTATCTTGCATACTCCTATTCTGCCTTGATAGCTCCCGAGTTGACTCGACTCTCTGCGGACTCGACGACTTCAGTGCGGTTCTCGACGATCGACATGCTTCTATCTATTACATCATAAGATCAACCTAACAAGCTTGATCTTTCTATATTTATAGTCCTTGTACATCATTTCTTTTTAAGGACTTTACAAAGTTTGTTTTGCTTATGTAGGATCAACCTAACATTTTGATCAATTCATTCTAAGTCCTTGTACATATATTTCTATTATCTATCAAAGGACTTAATGACTTTTTCTTCATGCAAACATACTTGCATATTCATTCATATATATATCATAATCAAATCATATATAAATAGGAATATCATTCACATGTTTATTCCTGACAATCTCCCCCTATTTGATTATGACAAAAACAATAAGTGTATATGCATGTTATGAATGAATCTTAGATACAATGAGCAGCTGTATTTCTAAACAGTTAATCATGAATGTCATTTATATTAATATGGCAATTATATATTCAGACATTCTAAATCCTGGATCCAGAACATACTATCAGACTAGAGATATACCTCCTTGGCTCCATGTATGGTTCTAGGATGCTTGTTGATCAGCTACTCATCTGCTGCTGCTTCTTGCTCCCCCTCTGATGATGGCCTTCTATCTTTGCTTGATTCCCCTTCATCACCTTTCTGATCTGGCTCCCCTTCAGCTTCTGTGAACTTGGTATCATCATCTTCAGGCTCCCCCTCAGATGATGATTCTCTATCTGCTGCTACTTTCTTCTTCTTTGACTTTTCTCCCTTAACCCTCTCGCTTTCTTCTTTTGGTGCCTCTTGCTCCTCTTCTTTCTTCGCCTCTCTTTCTCCCCCTTTTTGTCATCAATCATTTGAGAGAGCTGCTCCATGTTGGACATAAGCTGCTCCATCAGGTAGGAGGAGTTTGCAACTTCAAACTTTAGCTCTTCTTTGCCCCAGTTCAAGTTGCATGCGGAAAGGACTGCTTTGATCGTCAATCTTGTCAGAGAGGGCTTCGATCTGCTTTGCATTGGCCTCCTGAACTTGTAGAGCTTCTGCCTTCTGATCTTGGATGGCCTTCTGATAGATGTTATCTCTCTCTTGGAGTTTGAGAGATACATCAGCCAAGATAGCTTGAAGCTTGTGCTGGAAAGAATCATCTCCTGCTGCTGTCTGCTTCTGTGTTTCTTCAGTGAGCATAGATATCTTCTTGCTTAAATCATCAGAGCTCTTCAGTAGTTCCTGCTCCAAAGCAGTTTGATCCTCTTGATTGGTAGCTTCAGTATGGGCAATGGATTGGACTCTACAATTGTCATCTTTGGACAGATTTTCAAAGGTGTGGATAATCTGAACAATTTTGGAGTACCAATTGCACATGGAGGATGATGGAGTGTCTATTAGCGTTGCTTGATCATAAGGAGACTTCGAGATTGGATTTGAACATCATAAGCGAGAGTGATCGACTTCTACGATCGCCTTCTTGGACATGGTTCTTCTTCCTTCAGAGTCCACCCTACGATCGTAGGGGATGTAGAGATTTCCAAAGATGTCGATAGATCTTGAAGTGAAATTTGGTTTGTGATCGACTTGGTGGCAAACTTCTTCACTCTTGAAAGTTCTCGAGCCACCGCCCATGCTTGAAACCGCTTATAACACCAACCCAAGTAGCTTCCATCTTTTTTCAAGAATGGCCTTTAGCCATGGCATCCAATCGGAAGAACCATCTCATTAGCAGATCATCGTGGGTTGTAGAGAATGGTTGTGCAGTCCATTTCCATGTTGTTCCAGTTCTTGACCAAGTCAAAGGAGGTCATTCTTACTATTCTGATCTGTTCACCTCCATGGTTTATCCATCTGTCAGGAGGAGTCTCTGATGGTTCATTGGGAACTTCTACTACTATTCTCCTGATAAATCTTGCAGGTGAGAGAACAGGGTGGAGTTCTGAGTTTTCTGATTCTTGATCTTCAGAGTTGGAATCATTTCCTACTTCTTCCTTCTCAGAACCAGAACCATTTAGATCAGCTTCAGCAGAGGGATCATCTCCATGTTGCATTTCATGTTCAGACTCTTCTTGATCATCTCCAACAGAGAATCCTTCTTGCTGAATTTCATTATCTGAACTTTCTTCATCAAGACTTTCCTTAGATACTTCGTCTTCACTGCTGGCTTCTTCTTCAGCATCTTCTCCTGGGGATACAGATTCATCATTACTTAATTCAATGATGGCATTTGATTGGCCACTGTTCCTTTTGGAGGCAAACTGGGCTTGCAGCCTGTAGCTCTTTCTTCTTTTTGGAGGTTCAACTATTGGAGAGACAGATTCTTCTTCTTCCTCAGTCTCTGACTCCACTTCCTTATCAGATAAACTTCTTTGAATATCAGCACTGGCAGGGGCAGATTCTTCTTCCTTGTCCTCATCACTTTCTGAGTCATCATGAAAGCTCTCTTGGATTGAGGGGACATGTTCTTCGTCTTCTTCTTGGATAGCATTTTCTGACCCATTCTCTGGGGTTTTGGTTGGGGCAGTTGCATTTGGGGATGCACTTTGATCAGAAATTTCTTTTTCTTCATCAGAGTTGCTTCTCTGAGTATTGGCCATGGGGCTAGAGCACCTTTCCTTATCAGCAGATGTATTGATTTGAGAAGCTAAAAATTTGGGTTTGTCCTCCACCTTAGCTTTCTTGCCGACCGCCCTTGAAGCAACCTTACGCTTCTTCTTTTTGTGGTCTCAAAGATTTGGGCCTTTTCTTCTTTACTCTTATTCAAGGAGGAGACTCTCCTTGGTGGGGCTGGGCTTTCTTCACATCACCACTCTTTTCACCACTTTTGATTTCTTCCTACCGGTGTGATTTCACCGCCTTGAGTCACCGGACTCGAGCTCTCTGCCTTTATCTTGTCTTCCTCTTCTTTCATTGGAGGCTCTACTATCGCTCCCAAATTGTCACCTTTTTTGTTCTCCTTAGGTTCTTCTTCCAGTTTTCAAATAGTTGTGGAGACATCACCTTGTGCACATTCGTGGTTTCTCCTCATCATCCTTGATCTTTCCCCTAGCTTTTTCTTCAAGATGATACTTAATGGCCTTCCATGATATACCTTGGTCAGGGGCTTCTTCTCAGTCTTCTCTACCCATTTGGAGATCTGATCAATCAAGATAGATCCAAAGTCGATTTGTTTCTTCAAAACTATTGCAGACATGATTTTCAACTGCTAGTCGATCACTGTGTCATGTGCAGTGTTCTTACATAGTATGCACTTTCCAACTATTTCAGCAAGGAACTCATATTGCTCAGGGAACTCCTTCTTCTTCATGTCCTTGAAACTAGGGTTTCTTTGATACCCCATAATTTCCCTAGCCAATTCAGTGTTGACATTATCAAGGTTCTTTAGGCCTTGGTTAGGAAATCCTAGGCATTGGTTTAGGTCAGAAGATTTTAACTTGAGAGACTGACCTTTAACCTTGGTAGTAAGGGTTTCCGAATTTATAGAGACGTTTGAGTAGAATTCTTTAACCAGGTTGCGATGAGACTCGAGTATTTGCTTCAAGGCATTACGAAATCCATTTCTTTACAAGCTCGAGAATATCTCCGAACTTCTTTTGATTTCTCAAACGATTTGGTTCCAAGCTGAATACCAGTGATCACTTGCCAGTTTTCCATTTTGAGTAGTTTGAAGAATGTGGGTATTAAATATAGAAAGGTTTATGCGAGATGACTGTCTGGTTGGTAAGGCTCTGGAGGTTAACTGATTTTGCTCTTAAAAAGCTTTCTAGGGTTTTGAAAATGGGAGGGAGAAAGGTTCAATATCTTTTGGTAACTATCTGTAGATTTGAACTTATCTTTATGGCAGTTCCTTCTAACTCTGCATGCTCAGTGATGTGTTAATTGTCCATTGGTTGCACGTTGCCCAGTAATGAGCTATAATTCCCCACAACTTTTCAGTTATTAGAGGAGTGGACGTTTAATTGACGTGGCTTTGACCGTTGACCTTTTGATTCGTAGTATAACATGATGAGATAGTTATAGACTCTACGATTTCATTTTTTACTCAATGATCAATTTTTGAGAGATGCTGCAGTGTATGGCTTCGTCTTTCCTCCTTACTTCGATGCAGCATAGCTCAATCACTGATGTATTCGAACTTATCTCCTCAACTTGAATGTCTTAGCAGATGTCTCATTCTTCATGCTCCTAGTGAGCTGGAGTACCCTTTGGTAGAACTACGATCGTTGAGTTGTCTTCTACGATCGCTGCAGTTGCACTACGATCGTTTAGTCCTTTTCAAACTCAACTCTACGATCGTTGACTGACTTGATTCTTCTGAGATGAACTAGATCAAGTATTCCTTCTGGGATAAGGTAGCTCAGGAAGGGCCAACCTCTTAGAGAGAGCTAAGGGTCAGGTTTGTCCCTAAGGCGCTTTCCAGATGAAATACTATGTCAGTGGTTTGCAATGACATCTCATTAGACCTTTTTTGATGGGAAGATTTTCTATCATCTTTAAGTATCTGCATTCTTTGAAATCGTGGTGTCCTTCTACTCTTACTCTCTACGATCATGTGTTTGATCGTAGGCACTTCACGATTATGGATTAGGTGGTCAAGGGTTATCGATGAGTTCGTTTTGAGACGATCCTACTTGACTATGGATCTTCATTTTGTTCATCACCCACAAGGTTTTGGGACTTTGTGGTGGTACATCTCTTCCAGTTAATGATGCGATTATTCCTTAATGATCATCGCTCCCCATTGTTGATGTCGTCATCTCGGATAGATGTGATTCCTTCTTCATGTTCATTTGAGGGTCGCCCAAAGACTTCTACTTCCATCGACCGAATCATCATCGTTTCTTAGTCTTTCTAGTATCGTAGAGATGAGTATTTTCGAGATTGATCACTCTACGATCATTTGACAAAGACTACTGAACGTAGTCTTCTTTGTGATCCTTAGCTTTGAGAAGTTACGCTCGTAGAGAACTCCTTTTGTCTCAAGCTCAAAGATCTTCTATTGTGAGCTTCCCTTGAGGATCCTTTCCATAAAGCGTATCTCTCTTGACATGGGCACATAGAATCCTCTTTTATCTTCTGCTGCATGGCATGCTCCCATATACAGATTTGCAGCCATGTGAGCTCCATTCAGGTTAGCTCAGAGGGTCTTCAAGGACAGGCTTGGACATATATGAACTTTATCAGACTTTTCTCTGAATAGTCCTTAGCCTTCTGCTGGTTGAATCCTTTTGAATGAAGTCTTCTGCTTCGGCATTCCTTAGTGTGGTCAGACTGACCAAGTACCTGCAGGTTCAAGTAATTTCTACTTTTGGTCCCCATTGTTGAATGGGTCCTGCTAGGTTAGTTTTCTAAACCCCTATTCCTCTTATCTGGATAATCATCATGTTTATCACCAATAGACATTCATGCATGCAACTATCTTGGGATAATACATTTTAGATGCATGACGGTGAGTGTGTGTAGGATTTGACAATTAATGACGCACTCTTTATCTATGATGATTTCATCATTTACTGGGTTATGTTCACAATGTTTAAGTGTTCACATAGTGTGAATCAACTCTGCGATTTATGAGTATCTAGTTGATTTATGGATGTGATCAGTTTCTACAAATCAACAAGATCCTCTTGTAGAACTGATCATTCTCTGTGTGTTGTTAAACACTTAGAACATAGGCTTGTACACACATACTAGCACAACAACAATGATTACTTAACATAAGATTCATTTGGTCTGTGATACTCTTGTGATCCATTTCAGATTTTCTTCAAGATGTCATCTTCAGCCTAAAACTTGGTTAAAGAGAAAGTTTATAGACATTTGAATTTTCCATCTTTAGACTACTTTCTCTATTCACCTTTTTAGGAAGATTATGACTTGTTGACAGAATACTGTCATAGTTCATAAGATGATGCAACTATGATATATACATTAATGATGGTGAGGAACCGTACCTTTTTACTGTCAGTTTCTTAACAGTCATTTACTTTAGATACACTGAGTTCAGGTATTGATGTGCATAGCTTTTACTTTTGCCCCTTTTCAGCTTAATGCTCTTGTCGGCCTTTCATCAATCAGTCGTGGTCTTGAAGATGTAGATCAAGAGAATCGTGGCATTAAGATCTTTGACATCTTTGAGTTTTTAGAGACAGCACTCGGTTGTTGGTTGGTCACTCATAAGATTGAGAGGATCTTCTATCTCCACTTGATCAGCATTTCTTCGTACGCGTGACCTCTTCATCTTTCAGACTGATGAATGCTTTACTCCTTGTTACTGATGTCTCTTGCTCTCTTTCTCTCGTCTGATCTTCAGACTACAAGATTGACTGCAGGCTAGGATTGGTCTTGTTGATATAGCAATCGAGGATATGAACCAATCTGAGCAGCTTCAGGTGTATACACATTTTTTTACCTATACACAATATTTCTAATGTGTGAGCTCTTATGCATATAACAGGTTACTTACAACTAAACTAAGTTTAGAACAATGTTGGTGCCTTGGATCAGACTCAAAGCAATTAGCTTTAGAATACAGCATGAGAACCTGCTTTGATACCAATTGTTAGATCCCAGAGGGCACAATAGATCTAGAAGGGGGGGTTGAATAGATTCTTTTCTTTCAAAATACTTTTCTGGTTTATGGTGTATTGTTCATATTAGATTATATGACAAACATAGAATCTTTTCAAGCACAACGGAATAAGTAAAAGATTCCACTCCTTCATTGATATATTCATAATCATACAAACATTGTTCGTTGGGTTAGTTTAGTTGTAAGCAATTAAAACATACATAGCAGTTATAGCAGTTATAGACATAATGTAAATGACATAATGTAAAAGACACAAGGGGTTTTAAGTGGTTCAGAGACTCAAGCTCCTAATCCACTCTTCTCGCTTTCAACTAGCGAGATTTCCACTAAGGAAGGGCAAGCGGCACCACAGAATCTCTCACGATTCCTTCAAGGCCGGCAGACCTTGGGACTTGATTCACTAAGAACTCTTCAAGGCCCGGTGACCTTGGGACTCCTCTAGTTCCCTAGGAACACTTCAAGCCCAATGTGCTTGGAACTTCGTTAGTCCTCCGGACAAGGACCCTTTGGCCTGCTTTGTTTAGTCCTCCCGACAAGGACCCTCAGCCCTGGCTTCTTTGAGTTGTTGTTGTTGTTGTTGGAGTCGGTCTTGATCGAGTCGCTAAGATGTCTTCATGCTCGAACATCTTCTATCTTTAGCGACTTCACTTTGATCATCCTTGAAGAAGCGGTTGAGTGTTGCATGATGCTCAAATTTCTTAGGTTGCTCAACTACTCCTGGATGACCCCTGATGAACTACCTTGAAGATCATTCTCCTTGGTACTTGATGGTACGCATTACGAGAGGCTTATAGGATGACTGTAAGCTCTTCTGCAAGGTACCTGCAAGCTTTCTCAAGCTTGACACCAAGATGGCTTTTGTGATCTCCCTTCTTGCTACTCGATGCCTTCCCATGATGGACTTGCTAAGATGACCGTAAGCTCTTCTCTATTGTACTTAGAGTCTTCCCATGATGGACATCCAGATGGCATGATGCTCTTCTTTCTCCCGGCAGTTCAGAACACTCTTCATGTAGTAGAACTCTCACTTCTACATAGTAGAACTCACACTTCTACTTCTTACTTGATCTGACTTTTGAGTGTTCTTGGTGGATCATAGAGTGAGTCTCTGGACTCACTATTACTTGATTCGATCACTCCACCTTCTCTCCAAAACTCAATCGCTCCAAAGAACCTTTGATCTTTGAAGCTCTTCTTCATTTATACACCTTCCCAATCCTTCCTAGGTGGAAAGTAGCCGTTAGAAGCTATTCAAATGTCTTCACAGATCTCAAGTTGCTTGATGTAGACCTTGATGTGACATGACATACTTTTTTCCGACTCTGCAGCTTACTTTTCACCCTACCTGTCGCCGATGTATCACTTTACTATCCTCGTAGGTCGAAGACTTTATTTCTTCCGATTTCTTAATCGAGGTTGTCCTTTTGCATCGATGCTCTCAATAAGCACTTATCCGAATTACCCTTGATTGAACTGCTGCAATGCCTCAATCTTCAAGTATCCGAGCTCTCTGATTACGATGCACGTCTTGAGGACTCGATCGTAGTGTCTTGTTGACCGTGGAGACAACACTACGATCTTGAAGAGTGTTGATTGGATCTTCAATGTAGAACACCTCTTCCTTGTATTGTGCGGTGCTTCAATACTTCGCTTTGCTTATTGCTCTCGATATCGATGGCCTAATTCCTTGCTCGGTTCCCTTCAATATCAAGACACTTCAGATTTGTGGCGCGTCCGACTTGCTTTCTCTCCCGTGATCTTCCGCTCACTTATCATCAATGAACCGACCACGCACTTAATCACTTTAGCCTTGCTCTTCAAAAAGTCGACCCAAGATCTCTCGGTTCACCTTGCATCGCTTCTTTCTTTGTCGACAAACACTACGATCCCGGTTGCTTCCAAGATCGTTGTCTTACTTTTCTTGATAGCAAATCGCATTAGTGACTTTTCCTTAGTCAATCAATGAAGTCTTCTTTGAATCATCTTGTGGAAGACTTCATCACGAATCGGCCTTTTCAACTCAATCTTGATCTTTGATTGGTTTGGTGCTTACTTCTTCTACTAGCTCGCATGCCATTCGTTTAGTGCTCTCTCGTTCCTTCTCGTGGATTACATCTTTGCGATGCCAACCGAGGCTTCAGTACCTTTGGATATTCTGGAGTGCTCATTCGTTGAGAACTGTATACGCTCTCTGATTCGACTTAGCATTGTGAGCATTATCGTTGGAGTCGTAGTTCTGCACTCTACGATTCAGCTTCGGCTGTGCAGACACTACGATCCCGAAGATCAGATCTTGACACTCTACGATTTCTGCATTCTACGATTCAGCTTCGACTGTGCAGACTCTACGTTCCCGAGATGCTTCTAGCGGTCACATACACTCTGATCTTGAAGATGCTTGGCGGTCACGTATACACTCGACTTCGCCTTGAGCTTGTTGTCTTCATCTGATCTTGTCCGACTACGATCTCTGCATGGATTTCATATCTACATCCTAACCAAACAAGATGCATATACTAACGTATTGATGGAGCTCAATCTTTTATCAACAATCGATCTCTACTATCAATATTTTCATGGTTCAAAAACTATATCAAACCTTATTATTTTTATAATCTCATGACTTATAGAGATTGAATCTATGGTAAGTCATCTTTAAATCCTCACTCATGACATATACCACCCCTTCATGAATCCCTAAAATGAAAGAAAATCTAAAAGAGATGGAGATGAAAGGTAAGGAATATACCTTAAGAACTCTTATGAATTTCTTGAAAACTCTAAGTCCAATCTTCCAAAATATATGTTTTGGTTGAGTATAGCTCTCTTTCTCTCTCAAAATAATCTAGATTGGTAATTGAAAAACTCTCAAATGGCCAACCTTGCCTTCTTATTTATAGGAAATGAGAATGGAGGGCAATTTGGACATTAAACCCCACCTCCTTACTATTCATGTGTGGTCACCAAGTAAGATACTTGGTGACCATGCCTTATGCTTGGAGTCCACACCAAGGTGTCCGACCCACCTCCTTTTTTTTGTGACATCCCATGGGTTGCCCATGGGTTTTACCCATTCGGTGACCCACCGGTTCACCACACGGTTTTTTTAATGAATTGGGCTTAACTAAATAAACATTGGGCCTTGACTTGACTTAACCCATCCATCTCATTGGGCTTAGTCATTCAATTGATTGGGCTAATCATAATCCAATACAAGTGAATTACTCATTGATACATAGATTAATCCTATGATACGCATCGTATTTTATACGTACAATTCACGTATTCCCTTCGTATACCATACGTACAATAATCGTATTATACCTCGTATTTACTCAACGTATTATACATAGATACTAACTAGCATCACCAATTGTATAACACTTGAATTAAACCTAACACCATTCCTTCTACACATATTATTTCCTTCTCGAAAATCAATATACTCAACCCTTAGGTTTTAAGTTCGCAGGCAAAAATTGCGTTTTCCATAAATGAAATATTATCAGATATTCCAACTCATCACGATATTCTATCATTACGCATTTCCCGGAATTTCAAAATAATTCCCCGAACAGAAATGGATGAATAGTGTTTTTACAGAAATTTCTCAGAAAACAATTATTATCGTCTTGGAAATTCCAAACAACAATTTCTAACACGTAGCCAGAATACTAACCATGTTAGCACATTCTAGGTCATAGAACGACCTTCACATAGCTTACTCACAAAGAAATCAATTAAATTCATTTAATTCACATAATCAAATAAAAATTTAATTGTCATAAAAATCCGATTTTCTCGGGCGTTACATTATCTCCCCCTTATAAGGATTATGTCCCCAGAATCTTAGCTTATAATTACATAAACAAATGAGGAAAATCTTCCTTCCTTTTACTTTCGAGCTCCCACGTTGCTTCTTCAGCATTGTGGTTTCTCCATAACACCTTCACTGAAGGTATGACCTTACTTCTTAAAACTTGTTCCTTCCTATCAATAATTTGAATTGGAAGTTCCTCATAGGACAAGTCCTTCTCTATCTGAATAGATTCATACTCTATCACGTGTTTATAGTCCGGTTTATAAGGACGCAACACTGACACATGAAACACATTATGAATGCGTTCCATCTCTAGAGGTAAGGCTACTATATACGCTACCTCCCCTATCCTTTTTAAAATCTCAAAAGGTCCTACAAACCTTGGACTTAACTTCTCTTTCTTTCCAAAACGTATCTTCCCTTTCCAAGGTGATACTTTCAAAAAAACAAAAGATCCTACATCGAATTCTCTATTCTCTCTGTGAGGATCTGCATACTTCCTTTGCCGGTCTTGAGCCGCAACTAATCGAGTACGTATTAACTCTACCATGTCCGCCGTCTGCTGAACCATCTCAGGTCCCAACATTCGACGTTCACCCACCTCATCCCAACACAATGGAGTTCGGTACTTCCTCCCATACAACGCTTCGTAAGGCGGCATGCCTATACTAGCGTGAAAACTATTGTTGTACAAAAATTCCATCAACGGTAGAAATTCGTCCCAACTCCCGTTGAAATCCATAACGCAAGATCTTAACATATCTTCAAGCGTTTGAATTGTTCGCTCACTCTGACCATCCGTCTGAGGATGATACGTCGTACTCAATCTTAACTGCGTTCCCATTTGCTCTTGCAAACTTCTCCAAAAGTTCGATGTGAATCGTGGATCACGATCTGACATGATTGAAACAGGTACTCCATGTCTGGAAATAATTTCCTTGACATACAGCTTAACTAACTGATCTAGGTTATACCTAACTCCTATTGGTAGAAAATGAGCCGATTTTGTTAATCGATCCACTATTACCCAAATAGCATCGTATCCTTTTCTGGTTGTTAGAAGTCCCACCACAAAGTCCATCGTGATGTGCTCCCACTTCCACTCTGGAATTTCTAGCGGTTGTAACAACCCGCTTTCGGTCGTTGATGTTCAAATTTTAACTTTTGACAAGTTAAGCACCTACTAATATATTCTGCTATCTCTCTCTTCATATTCGGCCACCAAAAGTTCTGATGAAGGTCTTGATACATCTTCGTACAACCGGGATGTATCGAGTACCTCGAACTATGGGCCTCTATCATAATTTCTTCTTTTAATTTGGGATCATTAGGAACCCAAATTCTTCCCTCAAAACGAAGTAATCCCTCCTTATCGAGGTTATACTCAGTCTTTTCTTCGTCTTCTATTCTTTTCTGCATCTGCTTGCACTCCTCATTGCTCAATTGTACTCCCCTAACCCGCTCCACTATGGTAGGTTGGGTTTCCATGGAAAATAACATCTCTACCGCTTCCTCCGGTAACTTAACTTCTAGCTCCATTTTTGCCATCGCTGTTACCAACTCATTTTGAGTTGTTAACATTGATAATTTCTCTCTACCCTTCCTACTTAGCGCATCGGCTACTACATTTGCTTTCCCCGGATGATATAAAATATCACAATCATAATCTTTTATTAACTCTAACCACCTTCTCTGTCTCATGTTCAACTCCTTCTATGTGAAGATATATTTCAGACTTTTGTGGTCCGTGTATATCTCACATTTCTCACCATAAAGATAATGTCTCCATATCTTTAGGGCAAAAACTACAGCTGCCAATTCCAGATCATGAGTAGGATAGACCTTCTCATAATCCTTCAATTGACGTGACGCGTACGCAATGACTTTGCCATGCTGCATGAGCATGCAACCCAGTCCTTTATGCGAAGCATCGTTATACACTACAAAATTCCCTGTATCGTCTGGTAAGGACAATATCGGAGCCTCACTTACCTCTTTTTAACTCTTGAAAATTGTTCTCACATGTTTCAGTCCACACATACTTCACTGACTTTCTTGTCAGATTTGTTAACGGAGTAGCTAATTTAGAAAAAGTTCGGAATGAACCTTCTATAGTATCCCGCTAACCCCATAAAACTCTGAACCTCAGTTGGCATCTTCGGTCGCTCCCATTCGTTAACTGCTTCTACCTTTGCTGGATCTACGGAAATACCATCCTTATCAATAACATGCCCTAGAAACTGCACCCTCTCAAGCCAAAATTCACACTTTGTGAATTTTGCATACAACTTCTCCTTTCGTAGTGTCTCCAACACTATTCTTAAATGTTCCAAATGATCTTCTGGCATCTTTGAATAGACTAGAATATCATCAATGAACACTATGACAAACTTGTCCAAATATTGTTTGAACACTCTGTTCATCATATCCATAAATGCTGGTGGCGCATTAGCTAACCCAAACGACATTACCGTAAACTTCGTAATAACCATAACGAGTTACAATGCCGCCTTAGGTACATCATCCTTCCTCACCTTTAACCGATGATACCCGGCATGCGAAGTCTATTTTAGAAAAATACTTTACCCTTTCAATCGATCAAATAGATCATCGATCCCGGGCAAAGGGTATCTATTCTTAATCGTTAACTTGTTCAACTCTCGATAGTCGATACAAAGTCTTAACGACCCATCCTTCTTCTTTACAAACAACACCGGGTGCTCCCCAAGGAGACACACTTGGTTGAATGTACTTCATGTCTAATAGTTCTTGTAATTAAACCATTAACTCCTTCATTTCGATTTGGCGCCATTCGATATGGTTCCCTTAAACCGTGTCGCTTCCTAGTAATGTGATCAATTACAAACTCCACCTCCCTCGTCCGGTGGAATACCCAGAACTCCTCCGAAATACATCCGCGAACTCTTATGCGGACAGTATCCGATCCAAGGATGTTCTCACTCTTTGGGTATCCACAACATGGCATAGATAACCTACACACCCCTTTTCTCAACATCTTCCTAGCTTGTGTCATGTCATGCATACAACAAGAGCGTCTCTTGAATTACTACCGAAGAACACTACCTTGGTTTTCTTAGAAAGCCGAAGGTTTACACTTTTCCTATGGCAATCTATAATCGCCTTATGGTTCACTAACCAATCCATACCAAGAATTACATCAAATTCTTTTAGCCTTATCGGAACCAAATCTACCGATAACTTATTCCCTCTAATTTCCACGCAATAATCCTTATGAATATGTTCAATGGGGATTATCTCCTCACTCGCTACCTTAACGTCTAAAGGTATAGGTAACTTTTCAGGGATTAAACCTAATCGTTTAGAAAATTCACATGCTATAAAAGAACAAATAGCACCCGAGTCAAATAGCACATAAGCATTTATCTCATTGACCGGAAGGATACCTGCTACAACATCTATTGATGCAACCGCATCTTGAACAGTCATATTAAACGTACGAGTTGAGGGTCTACCCACTGATGGTGTTGGTCCAGTAATGGCTAATTTACCACTACCAGAACTCTTATTCCCCTCTAAACCCTTCTTCGGGAAATTCCTTGCCATGTGGTCCATTGACCCACAGACAAAACACCCCTGGTTTTTCTTAGGGTTAGGACAGTTGGGTGACAAATGCCCATCCTGCCCACAGTTGTAGCATACTGTTTTCCCCTTTAAACAGACTCCCATGTGAGATTTTCCGCATGTCTTACATGCTTCTGTTCTCCTTTTGGGATCTCCTTGCTTTACCCCAGTATTCCCAGGATTAAAACTCTTCCTCTTTGGCAGTTGCGCTTACCGCAACTTGAATTTTATTACCTCCTTCTATCTTACTCTTAATCTTCCGCTCTTTGTGGTACTGAGACAAAGCCTCACCACAACCTTCCGCTATTATCGCCTTCTCCAGAATGGTCCCGTAGGAATCACTCTGGAAAATCGATATCCTATAGTAGAGCCAGGGTTTTAAGCCCTGCTCAAATCTGCGCGCCTTCCTTTCCTCTGTATCCACCTGATGTGGAGCAAATCTCGCCAATTCGTTAAACTTGGCGGTATACTGGGGAACTGTCATATCCCCCTGCTTAAGTTCTAAAAACTTAATTTCCATCATACCCTAAATACTAGTAAGGAAATAGTTCTCGAAGAAAACCTTCTTAAGCTTTTCCCACGTAACAGCCTCTGTCCTAGCCCTACCCTGGTGAGCTTCCCACCAGTAGTTGGCTTCCTCTTTCATCATTTAAGTCGCAAAAGAAGTCTTTTGAGCCTCACCTACGTTTGTTATCACAAACACCTTTTCAATCTCTCTAATCCATGTCTGGACTTCTAGTGGATCCGTCATTCCTCGGAACTCGGGAGGACCCACACTTTTAAAATCCTTAAAGGTAGTTGTTCTTGCTACCCCAGGAGCTACAGGAATCCCATCCCCCACTTGGTTAAATGCAGCCGTTAATAAATTAATGAACTCTTGCATAGGGTTGTTAGGACCCCCCTGATTTTCATTATGAGACTCGGCCTCTTGGTTCCGTTGTCTCCTTCTCGGTGGCATAATTCTGATTAAATAAATAAAGCTTTGTTATTATCTATTTAACTACTCGGTTATCATTTTAAATTAACAACAACCATTCATACCACAACAAGCATGTTAAATAAAAACTTCATTATATAAATATGCTTTCATAGTCAAAACTATTTACATCAGGTTCCCTTAGCCAAAAGCTATTACATACTATCCATGATTGCCTTTCTACAAAGTTTGGGATTTACAAAAGACTACCCTTAGTTATACAAAAGAGGGTTTTACGTCATTACTTATATACCAAAAGATCTAGCGATCTACTAACACCGTCGAACGGCATTTTCATATTTACGATTTGCGAATCGACACTATATCTCGACTTATGGTATGTCGAGTCCGCTTTCGACTCAATAGAATAACAAGCAATTTTCGACTTGAAATCCTCATGAGCGCATTCATGGATGTATGACATCCTAGCTATTTTCCGTCTTTCTCAACCAGCTTTTTGTTGTAGCTCAAGGACCTCATCCTTATAGTTATGAGCCTTATCACCATAAGCACTTTTCATCATGCTCCCGACTCAAAGTCCGCCTCTGTAAATTCTTTTTGCCTCATATAAAGCGCTTATTTCCTCAATCGGTTACCTCTACCTAAGTACGCAAAATGCATATTCCTATCCAACACCATCGATATAATGCTCTAGTTGCATCCAGAGATGCTGGCTCCTGAGTAGGTAACACCGTGTTAATCGATGTCACCTCCATTTCCTCCTCCACATCTAGCATCTCGTTAAGGTATGATGCTAATCCCATAGTCTCTTGAGAGTATTCCTCCTCAGAGATGTACTCCTCAATTTCTGAGTCTTCTAGTACAACTATCGGTACCTCTGCCACTGGCATTGGTAAAATCTCAACTTGGTTAACTGAGTTCTCACTTATCATTTCCACGTTTCTAAACATCAAGCTATCGATTGACATCTACAAACACATAACACGTTGATTAGTACATAATACACAATAGTATAAGCACAAATCACATTTAATATCTTTAAGATTAATTTTCATCTTTTAATTCTTTCGATACTGAGTTATCTCAATATCTTCTTAATTCAATGGACTTGAATTTCATTCTTTGGACTTTACCTTCCTTACGAGGTTATTAGCCTAAGGTGTTCCCCCCTTAAGTTTTATAACCGAAGGCTTTGATACCAACCTGTGACGCCCCCAAATTTGGGTATCTTCCAACCCGACAGATGGTGCTCCACTGTACTAACATCCATACAATCATTCCATTGAAATACAACAAAATGAAAGTAATTACTATCTTCTTATTACAATCATAGTATAATCCTTCCCAGGTTCATAAATTGGTTACATCGTTCATTGTTCATAATGTATAATACATACAAACTCACTAAACTATTACACAATGCCTAAGCATCCATCTTAGCTTTGCCCTTATCATTCTTGGCATTCACAGTACGTTCATCTTTAACTGCAGTTATATAATTCAAGCAAGAAGTGAGCATGACAGCTCAGCAAGTTTAATCAAGGATAACAGGAATACCACATTCATGAATTATATAACAATTCCAACATAACTTAGTTATGAAGTATTCTGAATCAATATTACTTTAACAGTTCATAAAATCAATTCCCAAAGTATAGAATAGATTAGGAATTATGAACCGGTCGATAGACCATGAACAGTAAATTTCAGTTTTCATACTTGAAAAGGAGTCCACAGCACTAAGGCCGTTCATCCGTATAACTTACGAGCACTTCTAGGTGATCAGCCCATAGTACTCTATGTTGATCAACACTACATTCATTAAACGTATTTACGTTTAATATTTTTTTGGCAAACTCGCGTGCCCATCGAATAATCGATGAAAAATACTTTTGTTTGTTCATAGACAAACCTTACCTTCACGTCCGTACCAATTACTTGGCATAGGATAGCGTTAACATTTCTATATAGAATGATATGAATAATAATCAATCTATATCTTACGAATAGTCTAACCGAGTTAAAATCTGGCATCGACCCTTTCTTTAAAACAAGTCTTGCAATTCAGTTCAACGAATCACATAAAACTTGGCTAATATGGAAGTTAGACAAGCGTTAAGAAAACTTGCCTTTCAAATCTTCAAATAACTTACTCGATTGACCACGCACCTTTTTACGAATCTGCGCATGATATGTTCACATAGCACACTGTAATTAGCTATCAAACAACTATTCACATTGTTCCTACAAGTTTCTTTCTCTTCTATGTCTGTGTTAACTTAATATCTTTATTAAAGTCAACATGACATATTACCCTTCGTCCCGGTGTGTCACTCTATTGACGTTTATTAAACGGACTCAAACATCATTGATAAGGTACCAACTTTGTTCGTTGTACATATCTTGTTAACATGCATTACATTCCTAAGTTTCATACTCTATACCTTGGTATAGGTAATATAGGATTAGTCTTAGTACATTCATTGAGTATATAAACTCAACTAAGGTAGGTCTCTAAACAACTAAAGTTTAAAACCTAACTTGTTAACTTTTTTCTACTACTACCGTGCACATGTACATGACATCCTTTGTATTTTTAGTGGTATTTGTGAAGTTAGCAGTGGTACTTTCGGCCAAATCTGTGATATTATTTCCACCACTTTGTATCTTGGTTTTGTATCATGCCGCCTAAGTCTGTCTGATGATTAGCCAAACCAGTTTTGGTTTTCTAACGAAACTCCCGGCTTCCTAATTTGTTCGTTTTACATCCGAATTGACCCATTCGAATTCCTACAAGTCAGGAATTACATCCTTTACATGTTCATGTAAGAATTCAACACTTTCGAATCCGTTAACTCATAATTCACTATTGAGTTCATTTTATATCGTTAAATAGCGTTAATGAAGCGTTCAATGCTCGTTTTCTTCGTTCTAAGTCGGAATCCGACGATTCTCGAACCCATAACTCTTAATCACCCTATCTCACGTGTTGACATTGAAAACCAAAGTTTTCAAGTCACACGGCAACTTTTGACCTTTAATCCGGACTTTATGCGTTTTCGACGTTTAACGTCTATTTCCGCAAAATTCGCTATAACTTCGTTACTATTATTCTTTAAGCCAAATCACATGGAATACTCCATGGATTTCATATCTACATCCTAACCAAACAAGATGCATATACTAACGTATTGATGGAGCTCAATCTTTTATCAACAATCGATCTCTACTATCAATATTTTCATGGTTCAAAAACTATATCAAACCTAATTATTTTTATAATCTCATGACTTATAGAGATTGAATCTATGGTAAGTCATCTTTAAATCCTCACTCATGACATATACCACCCCTTCATGATTCTCTAAAATGAAAGAAAATCTAAAAGAGATGGAGATGAAAGGTAAGGAATATACCTTAAGAACTCTTATGAATTTCTTGAAAACTCTAAGTCCAATCTTCCAAAATATATGTTTTGGTTGAGTATAGCTCTCTTTTTCTCTCAAAATAATCTAGGTTGGTAATTAAAAAACTCTCAAATGGCCAACCTTGCCTTCTTATTTATAGGAAATGAGAATGGAGGGCAATTTGGACATTAAACCCCACCTCCTTACTATTCATGTGTGGTCACCAAGTAAGATACTTGGTGACCATGCCTTATGCTTGGAGTCCACACCAAGGTGTCCGACCCACCTCCTTTTTGTGACATCCCATGGGTTGCCCCATGGGTTTTACCCATTCGGTGACCCACCGGTTCGACCCACAGTTCGGTTTTAATGAATTGGGCTTAACTAAATAAACATTGGGCCTTGACTTGGACTTAACCCATCCATCTTATTGGGCTTAGTCATTCAATTGATTGGGCTAATCATAATCCAATACAAGTGAATTACTCATTGATACATAGATTAATCCTACGATCGCGTCGTATTCTACGTGTACAATTCACGTATTCCCTTCGTATACCATACGTACAATAATCGTATTGTACCTCATATTTACTCAACGTATTATACATAGATACTAACTAGCATCACCAATTGTATAACACTTGAATTAAACCTAACGCCATTCCTTCTACGCATATTATTTCCTTCTCGGAAATCAATATACTCAACCCTTAGGTTTTAAGTTCGCAGGCAAAAACTGCGTTTTCCATAAATGAAATATTATCAAATATTCCAACTCGTCACGATATTCTATCATTACGCGTTTCCTGGAATTTCAAAATAATTCCCCGAACAGAAACGGATGAATAGTGTTTTTACGGAAATTTCTCAAAAAACAATTATTATCGTCTTGGAAATTCCAAACAACTATTTCTAACACATAGCCAGAATACTAACCACGTTAGCACATTCTAGGTCATAGAACGACCTTCACATAGCTTACTCACAAAGAAATCAATTAAATTCATTTAATTCACATAATCAAATAAAAATTTAATTGTCATAAAAATCCGATTTTCTCGGGCGTTACACATCTAAAGTTAAAGCCGTGATTAACTGGGATCAGCCGAGAACGCCGTTGGAAGTAAGAAGGTTTCTTGGATTAGCAGGATATTATAGAAGATTCATACAAGATTTTTCCAAGATCGCAACTCCATTAACGAATTTAACTCGTAAAGCTGTGAAATTTGTTTGGACGGAGAAGTGTGAGGAGAGCTTTCAAGAATTGAAGAAGAGATTGAGTACGGCACCTGTGTTATCCCTTCCGGATGATACAGGAAATTTTGTTGTTTTTAGCGATGCGTCGCATAAAGGACTTGGTTGTGTGCTTATGCAAAACGGAAGATTCATTGCGTATGCATCACGGCAGTTGAAGGATTACGAGAAGGGATACCCGACCCATGATTTGGAGTTAGCTGCAATTGTTTTTGCTTTAAAAATTTGGAGGCACTATCTCTACGGGGAGAAGTGTGAAATATATACGGACCACAAGAGTCTGAAATATATTTTCACGGAGAAGGATTTGAATATGCATCAAAGAAGATGGTTGGAATTAATTAAGGATTACGACTGTGAGATTTTATACCATCTGGGTAAAGCAAATGTGGTTGCCGACGCCTTAAGTAGAAAGGGTCGTGAGAAATTGATGATGTTAACTGCTCAGGAGGAGCTAATTTCAGAAATGGAGAAACTGGAGTTAGAGGTGAAGTATCCTATGGAAATTGATGAGAAGCTATTTCAGATGCAATCTGGTACAACCCTACTGGATAAAGTTAAGGAGACTCAGCTTCAGGACGAAGAATGTAAAAAGGTGACAAAGAAGATATCTGAATGAACTGAACCGAGATTTAAGATGGATAAGGAAGGAATACTGAGATTTGAGATTAGAATTTGGGTACCGCCAGAGAAGATATTTTGAGCGAGGCTCATAGTTCACGATATTCGATTCACCCTGGTAGTACCAAGATGTATCAATATCTTCGACAACATTTCTGGTGGCTGAATTTAAAATGTGATGTTGCAGAATGTGTTGCCAAGTGCCTAACCTGACAGAAAGTGAAGGCATCAGAGACTGAGTGGATTGCTACAACCATTAGAGATCCCAAAATGGAAATAAGAACATATCACAATGGACTTCGTGGTTGGCCTTCCGACGACTTAGAAAGGTTACGATGCAGTATGGGTTATCGTTGACCGACTGACGAAATCCGCACACTTCCTTCCGATCAAAATCAGATTCAACTTAGATCAGTTGGCGAGGCTATATGTAAAAGAAATTTTTTCGAGGCACGGAGTTCCGGTGTCAATTGTTTCTGATACAGATCCGCGCTTTACATCGAATTTTTGGAAATGTCTACAGGAATGTATGGGAACGCATTTGCGAATGAGTATAGCATACCACCCTCAAACAGACGGACAGAGTGAGAGAACAATTCAGACATTAGAAGATATGCTAAGAGCCTGTGTGATTGACTTTAAAGGAAATTGGGATGATCACCTACCATTAGTAGAGTTCGGCTACAACAACAGTTACCATGCTAGTATAGGCATGCCGCCTTACGAAGCTTTATACGGCAGAAAGTGCAGAACTCCACTTTATTGGGATGAAGTTGGCGAAAGACAATTGCTAGGGCCAGAATTGGTACAACAGACAGCAGAAATAGTCAAAGTTATCCGAGCACGACTGGTAGCGGCTCAAGATCGACAGAAGAAATACGCTGATCCACATCATAAAAATATCGAGTTTGAATCAGGTAGTTATGTTTTCTTGAAGGTCTCTCCCTGGAAGGGGAAGATCAGGTTCGGAAAGAAAGGGAAATTAAGCCCAAGATTCATTGGACCATTTGAAATCTTGAGAAGAATCGGAGAAGTTAAATGTCACGAGGTAGCCTTACCTCCAGCACTCGAGAATGTCCACAACGTCTTCCATGTTTCTGTGTTATGACCCTACAAAGCCGATTACAAGCATGTAATTGAATATGAAGCCCTACATTTTGAGAAAGACTTATCTTACGAAGAAATTCCTGTTCAAATTGTCGACAGAAAAGAACAAGTTCTCAAAAATAAAGTTATACCTTCTGTTAAGGTAATTTGGAGGAACCACAACGCTGAAGAAGCTACATGGGAACTCGAAGAGAATATGATGAAGAAGCTACATGGGAACTCCATCTCTGTTGGTTATTGGTTTTACAGTTGTATATCTTTGGCATGTAGTGCAAAGATGGACTGTTGGTTATTAGTTTTACAGT
Source organism: Panax ginseng (assembly GCA_020205605.1). Lineage (NCBI taxonomy): Eukaryota > Viridiplantae > Streptophyta > Magnoliopsida > Apiales > Araliaceae > Panax > Panax ginseng. The sequence goes on along the minus strand of CM035136.1, from coordinate 99,288,987 downwards.
TGTATATCTTTGGCCTGTAGTGCAAAGATGAACTGTTGGTTATTGGTTTTACAGTTGTATATCTTTGGCATGTAGTGCAAAGATGGACTGTTGGTTATTGGTTTTACAGTTGTATATCTTTGGCATGTAGTGCAAAGTTGGACTGTTGATTTACTTGATTATAAATATGAATTGTGATTTAATTATAATCTGTGGTAGTTCAGGTGAAGACAACTGATGAGAGTTCTCTTTGTCTTGGGTATAACCAAGAACTGTTAATGATTATTACAGGAATGAAATATTAACGATGGACTTTTAATCTAGAGGAGATAGTTGACATTATGTTCTACTTGACTCTTCTAATGGATTGTTGATTTCGCTGCTATTATGGTTGGAAACTTTTATCTTCTACCATATGTTCTAAATATCTGAATTATTATTGATGAAGACTATTGATAATTTAATTATCTTAAGTCATGATATTCTTTACTAGGCTAGTTGAGCTCACCCTTTTCCTTTTCGTTCCATTGTTCTTCTCAGGAAGTGAGAATGTAGCGAGAAGTAGTTAGGGTGTGGAATGATGGTTCTAGAAAGTGGCTTTAGCAGTCATCACTATTTTTGTAAAATAGTGTGATAATAATTTTAATGAGGACTCCTTTTGAGTTTGTATACTCTCTATTAGACAGTATTTGTATTTAAACTCACAGTATATGTGTTGTCGTATTTTACACGACAATTATATTAATGAAGTTGTATTCGTTTCTATACCATGTATTTGGCAACTCGGAATGGGTGATGTATACCTATTTTGGGGGCGTCACATTAATTGACATACCACATATTATCCCTATATTCTGACCGACCAATTAAAAAATAAATTGTGACGCCCCCAAATTCAGGTACTTGAAACCCGTACTCGGTGCTTCACGATACCATTTCTATGAGCGAAATAATACTAATAATAATAATAATAATATAAAAATCAAACTTAATTTACATTTATCAGAGTCTAATCCCAAGTACGCAACCTTTACTATAATTCCTTACATGATAGATAATACATATCATTGTCTTAATACAGTTTAACTATTACAAAAGATACCATTAAACATATTTTGTTTGCTTTCCTTTTCCCTTGTTCTTGGCCGAACCTCCTAGTTGTTCACACTTAGCTGAAAACATTTAAATTAAGCAAGGATGAGCATTTGAGTGCCCAACAAGTAATAACAATTATAAATATAATTAGCTGAAAGGATTAAATGTTTTCTTTATACAGAACTTCTACAACGATTCAATAGTTGTGAAGTAAACTAAACCGATAATAATAACATTACAACTCTATCTCAAAATTTTGAAACTACGTACTAGCTGTAAATGGTTATTAGTTGACAGGCTATGAACATTGTTTTTAGTTTTCGCTAAGGTTTAGCAGAACTTCATCTGCAAACCGTCATAACTTACAGGCACGAGGGTGATCTGCCCAGTGTGCCCTGTATTGATCAATACTACATGCAAGAACGATATTATCGTTCACTCTGTCCGCCTTGGGCGCATAAAAGTTTTCCCTTGATCGGGATGTTCATACTTAGTCTGGAATCCGAACCAAAACAATTTGATTGGATACAAAAAGGTTTTATCATATTCAACGATATTTCTAAATCGTGTCTAGTTTGGTCAAATAGCTTAGACTGACTTATATATATATATATATATATATATATATATATATATATATATATATATATATATATATATATATATATATATATATATATTACGATTCTCCCAATGCCTTTTGGTATCGGAAGAAGCATATGGTTAGGCTCCCTTATGCTAAGGAATTTAAAGAACATTTAATTCCTACTAAGGCCGAACCTATTCAGATGAATCATGAATAAATGGAGTTATGCAAAAAGGAAATCAATGATCTCCTTAGTAAAGGTCTTATTAAACCCAGTAAATCTCCCTGGTCTTGTCCTGCCTTCTACGTAATAAACCTACCCCATTGAATGAAAGAGTTCCACCCACTCTTTTTATTCGTCATATCTGAGATTCCTTGGATACTTAAATGGGAGTACGATCTTCCACCTCCTTGGTTCTCTAGTCAACAAAGATTCTTAATGATCCACTTCCTCGTGTATCTCGCCTCTTTTTACATTAAGTGGTGGGATAAATTCAACATTGATAGAATAGTTACTCAGGTTCAAAGAGAATTTCATGTTGCTCCAATTCCAGCTCTCCCGATTAATGCCTGCTCCATGGTCAAGAAAGAAAAGAGTCGATGCACTCTCCAAAAAAATCAATATCCAAAGTCACCCCCTCTTTGGATCTTCATGTTCCCGTAGTATTTGATTTTAAAGATTGCACCAAGTAAAGAATTATTGAAAATTGCCCAAGTTCTCAATAAAAGAATCGTGAAGCTCTACATGAAGAAGCTTCTAATCATTCTTCCCAAGGTGATTCATCGGCCCCAATTACTTAATGATGATGGTGATTATGATCCATATATATATATATATATATATATATATATATATATATATATATATATATATATATATATATATATATATCAACATATGATTAAATACAATGATTATCCAAGTAGGGACACTTGTATAACAATATTTTGAAATTAACGAACAAAATATATATGAGTTATATAATATAATATCATGTTGATAAACAATGATCGGATATAATATATACGACAATAGGGTTAATAATCTAGTACAATAATAATATAAATCTGAATCTTCTTACTTATGTCCATTGTATAAAGGAAATGCAAAGGTAGGATACTTGTCTGGTCTGCTGCTTACAGTTACGCAACTTAGTTTTTATCTTTTATGTCGAGACCTATCATTAATAAGATCATTTTATCGATTAGAAATACATATCATAACACATAATACTACTTATCGCAGTCAGCACATCACATATGTTTAACAGTCATTGAATCACAAACAAACACTTATCAAGTCAACCTATCTAAGTCCAGATCAATTTCTGAAACATGTCGGTGTACCGACAACTTTATCGGGTAATTATCGAGTCTAAGACTCTATCCTGTAACTTAGTATCTGTAAGTATTAGTCATATTATATTTAAATGACTTAATATAATTTTAAAATATTTATTATATTTTATCATGAATTTTCAAATATCGGAATCATTATTAAATGATTTAAATATTAAACAATTCTATTATCATTAATATTTAATTAATATTAAACTATTAATGAAACCATTGCCAAAATATTAAAGTTATTGATAATAACTTAAAATATTTTTAAAGTATTAATTTTACCCTTAAATGATTTTAACACATTTAAAATTATTTTTAAATAATTACTTGATTATTAATGTACTATTTATCAAAATATTGAAAGTCATTAAGTATAACTTAATAATATTTTTAATTCATTTATATCCTTTTAAATGATTTTTAAATTAACAAAACCATTTTTAAACTATTTATTTAATATAATTATTAAATAAATTTAATATCATTAATATTAAGTTATTAATGAAATTGTCCTTTAAATATTAAAAGTTATATTTTATAACTTAAAATATCTTTAAACACTTTATTTTCATTTAAAATGATTATTATAATATTAAAATTATTTTAAACTAATTTATTTAATATAATTATTAAATAACCTTAATATCATTAATAATAATTAATTAATGAATTTTACCTTTAAATATTGAAAGTTATATTTTATAACTTAAAATATTTTTAAATACCTATATTATTATTTAAAATGATTTTAATATAATAAAATTATTTTTAATTTATTATTTAATTCATTTATCAAATAACTTAATTATCATTAATATTAATTTATTAATGAATTTCATCACAAAATATTAAAAGTCATTAAAAATAACTTCAAATATTTTCTTATATCATTATATAATTTTAAATGATTTTTCAAATATTAAAATCATTTTTAAATAATTTATTTAATATATAATTAAATAAATTAAATACTTTTAATATTTCAAAAATATTAAATATTTATGAAATATATTAAAAATAATTAAAAACTAATTTTTAGACCTTAAAATAATTTTTAATAATTTAATTTGTATTTTTAATAATTAAAAACTAATTTTTCTATTTATTTAATTAAAATAATTAATTTATAAGAAAACTGTCGCTAAAGACCACCTATAGCGATAGAACCGTCGATGTAGGTGTTCTTCGCGTTCTTGGCCAAACCCAGAACACTCATGTTAGAAAACGAGGGGGTGAGTTTGACCAAGCACACAGATCAGATCGATGCATTTCTGGGCAATCTAATGATTGGAGGTTGTAGTAATAATGCAACACTATAAGATCCAACAACAACAAAAGTCATAACATTCATCAACAGAAAGATCTAAGCTAATTAAAACATTGTCAGAGTTGTTCTTCATTTCTGGGTTTGCCCAGAAATGAAGAACAGTTCGACTGTTCATATTTGGGCTTCCACAACTTGAATTCATGTTGATGTTTAGGTGATTTAAGGGTCCCAGGTTGTAGACCACATGCAAAACAACAGATTGGATACATAATATTGATATAAGAACATCACAAAATCAAGATCTAAGCCGGTCAACCACTGTCAGAAATCATGTTCTTGATTTTTTGGAAATTCCAGAAAACCAAATCTGTGATCATCTGAGCTGGTTTGACCATCCATATCGTTCAATCTGTTGATGCTTTCAAGGATTGAAAAGTTTTAACCTGAAGTCCATATACCATTTTACAAATCTATTACAACAAAAACATCATAACCACAAAACACCGATAGATCCAAGGCCAACAAAAGCTTGTCAGACACTGAAAACCTATTTCTGGGTTACCTAGAAACTTGCAAGTCATGGTCGATCAACGTCGTTTGACCTTCCATAACTTGCAATATATATATGATCTAAACCTGATTTCAAGCCCAGATCAAAGAGCACATATCAGACTACAACTACCAACTTTCAAAACATAAAACGCATTAAAGATCACAGCTATATAAGGCCTGACATTAGGTTGTCAGAAACAAAAATTATTTTTCCAGATTTTTGAAATCTTCAAATTCGAGCCTATAGATGTTATGGATCTAACATCTATCAACCCAGATCATCATTATACACTATATCTAACATGTTTAACACACAAAAAATAACATCTAACATGGGATCAGTGGACATATTTTAGCTAGGGTTTTTATACCTTTTCTAAGCTTTGATTTTGATTCTGACCTTCTGATTTGTTAATGGAGTTCGTGGGGCTTGATCTTGTGACTGATATACTACTATATTTCGTGGGTTTTAGAGAGAGAAGCTCTAGGATATGTGTTTGTACAAAATGAGCTAACAAATGATATATTTTCTCTCTCCTTGATCTTATATAGATGTTGGATGCAATGAACTTGTACGATATAATGACTAATATGTGTTGATTTTTTTGAGATTTGTCACATGGGTTTGTATAGGGTTTGCCAACAACTCTCCCTAGGTCAAAATCTAAGTTTTTAGCTTTAATAATGTAAGGGGTATTTTGGTCAATTGGCTTGGAATTTTAAGGGCAATTTTGTAAACTTGTCTCAAACCCTTAGGGTTTAACCCTAAGGTCTTGCACAATAAGTTTGTAGGATTTCTAATTAAGCAAATAAATAAATAAATAAAATTTTAGTTTCTAAAAATTATAAATTAGGTTTACTTAATTTGATTAGATTCCTTAATTACACTATGTGGGCAAGGAAATCGTGCCTTGCTAGTTAGGGTTTCGTGTTGGCTGAGGAGGAGAGAAACCCACGAAGAGCACGGAATTGATTGATTGATTGAAGAGGGAAGAACGACAGGTGGGCGATTACTCCAATGACGCGTGGCAGAACCCCTAGAATCCGGAAACTGGGTTAGGGTTATTGGGATTCCAAGAGCCTTCTTGTTGAGTCCTTTGAGTTGAGAGCGAGCATCCAAACCCTTTAGTGCTTTTAGGTGGAATATCCAAGCCTTAAGTCACCAAAAGAGTTCAAGTCTTATGTCTCTAGAGAGGTCCCCTTCCCAATGGAATGGAAGGGGTATTTATAGGGTTCTCTGGAAAGTAGTCATGTGCAAGGCACATGCTTTCAGGGAAATTCCAGAAATACCCTTTAGTCATTAGAATAATGCCCATATTGCCATGTCCTTCTAGCCGCCAATCCAATCCCTCAATCAATTCCCAAAACGAGCCGCCTCCACGAGTCTTCTACCTCGGGACGCGTGGAGGCTTCTCCCGGGTCTAACACATTTATTTCTGACTTTTCTGTCTTTATTCTATTAGGTTATGCGAACCCTAATTTGCACATTTAATGAGGTCGTGGAACCCTAATTGTGCATTTAATTCAATTAGGTCATGTGAACCCTAATTTTACACTTGGGCCCACATTTGCCCCCTGCCCGAGAGTCGCATTCCCAAATAAACGATCGTGCAAGAAAATTGTATGCCTTTGAATGATTTTACAGGGCTTCACTTTATAGGTCTTGAATGATAATAGTCCTAGTAGAGGGAACCCCTATGGAGCCAAACCCTTAGGGTTAAACCCTAAGGAGGCAAAACCTATCAGGGCTCTACCTTGGACCTATTGGGAATTCCTCCAAAATATGTCCATAACTTGCCCAAGATTTATTTCTTTATTTTTTCCTAGAACAAGAGAAATGATCAAATAAAATTAAATTTAATAGAATCTTTCTTTTGGTAAATCAGATCTTTCCCTTTTTACCAAATCAGATCTTAATTAATTTTATTTTTCGAAAATAAAATCAAATATTAATCTTATTTTGGAAATAAAATCAAAGCTTTCTTTGTTTTGGAAATAAATCAAATCTTTCTATATTTTGAAAATAAACCAAATCTTTCTTTATTTGAAAGCAAAAGATTTTATTTATATATATATATATATATATATATATATATATATATCCATTTTCAAAAATTACCCCCTTGTTGGGAATAAAATTAAATATTCTTTATATTTAGCAAATAATATCTTTAATATATTTCTATTTAGAAATAAATTCAAAGATACTTATCTTTTGGAAATCAACTTGAATCCTTCCCCTAATGAAAAAAGAGTGATTACTTCCTTTTCCGTTGTAAGCATACTTTGGAGGCTATACATGTATTCATATGTATGCATCGCCCAAGTCATTCACGCCTCCTTGTTTATCTTGCTTCATTTTGGATTTTCTTTCTTCCTACGAGCTAGGAAGATCCTCAAGGGAGCAACAAGAAGACATTCCTCAATCTGAGCGAGAGGTAACAGAGAAAATTCCTTCCTATAGGGCCGAACCCTAGGGGATGAACCTTACAGGGTCGAACCCTACGGGGAAACCCGAGCCTTAGAGCTTCATTCCTTCTTCTATTTGTTCTTTTTTATTATTATTATTTAAGGCAATTGTAGACTTTCTTTGTTTCTGAGCCCCATCACCTTGATCATATCTTGGTTTTTTCCCTCAGAATTCATCAAAGAAGACTATAATTTTAGCGGCGAAGGTGCACTCGTTCCAAGCGGTTTGATTTGTGGAGCAACAGGACCTCAAAGGAATGAGTAGAGGGAACAACCCCTATGGGGGCCGAACCCTAGGGGGCTGAACCCTAGGGGGCCGAACCCTAGGGGGTCGAACCCTACACAATTTTTTTTTCAAGACTCCCCAATCTTTCTTTTGTCTTTCGAGCCCCATTACCTTGATTACATCTCAGTTTTCTCCCTCGGATAATAAAGAAAGACTTGACGTTTTGTCCATGAAGGAAGAAAAAATGCTCTACATGCAGTGAAACCGCTCCAGATGGCCAAACCCCTAGGGGGCGAACACTATGGGGCCAAACCCTATGGGGCTGAACCCTAGGGAGCCAAACCCTAGGGGGGAGAACCCTAGGGGGCGAACCCTAAGGAGAAATCCATGTTTTGGGCAAAAAAATGAAGTTCAGGACGAGCAGTTACTATTTGAAGCGTAACTTTTGATCAATTTAGAGTTTTGGGGCCCGTAATAAATCAAAACGACCGTATCAACGAGCCCTACAAAAGTCATCGCTACGCCATGACATAAGCCGTTATAAGTCCAAAAAAGGCTCCGAAGGATGCCTTTTTGATGTCCAAAGTTTTTTCGAAAATTTTCGGGAAATTTTTTCTTGCATAATTATGATTCCTAACTCCTCCCAACATTGTTTCTTCTTCTTTTCAAGTGTTTTTAGGCTTAAATCTTAGACTTTCCTCTTTGTCATGATAAGCATTCTGCCGACCCGAGAATCACTTAGGAGGCCCCGTTTCTCAATGATTGGGAAATGGCTCCCCTCTTTGGTTTTTTCTGACGTCGTTTGGGAGCAAGTCCAGACTTATGACCGTACAATTCTTCTTCTGCCAGATAGGGAATTCTTGTTCCTATATGCAGTGGCTTGTGGAGGTTGGGATGACCTTCCCCCTTCCGATCGCATTCCCCGTCTATGCATAGAGAAATAAGAGTACCCTTTCAGTTCCCTTCACTTCTTGTCTGATTCATTTAGGCTCCTTCAGGAATGGCATCATTGGATCGACGAGTACTTGGGAATGTTGACTATGTGGGTATACTGAAGAAAGAGTTGACATTCCTCAATACATCAAGCTATGCAGGGACATTCGTATCCAACCAGGTCCATGGTGCTCCTTTATATGTCATTCGCATCCAATCAGGACATTCTTCATTCGTCACAGCTTGGGGGAATGCACTTCTACTATGGAGGACGTCTATGTCATCTACCAGTAAGCATTTGCCCCCTGCGCGTGAGTCACGCCTTTGGTGAGATGATCGCGCAAAATATTATAAGTGTTGAAGTCTTGATTCCAGTGTCTGAACACTTCACGGGGCTTGATGTTTTGCAAGCCTCGAAAATGAAAGTCCTAGGAGAGGGAACCTATAGGGAGCAAACCCTAGAAGGGCGAGCCTTAGAGGAGCTCTCCTGTGACATTTTGAAAATCTTCAATCTAATATTTCGTACCCTCTCTGGAAATTTCTCTTTTTTTAAAAATCAAGAAGTCATTGAGAACCAAGAAGCCCATGAAGGCCTGAAAGCCTCGAAGGCTTGATAATCTCGAAGACCTGCTGATAGCTTCGAAGGCCTGATAGCATCGAAGACCTGCTGATAACTTTGAAGGCCTGATAGCATCGAAGACCTGATAGCCTTGAAGACCTGATAGCCTTGAAGATCTGATAGCATCGAAGACCGGCAGATAACCTTGAAGACTGCCTTGATACCCCTTGAGACTTCTTGAAAGCTTCAAGGCTGATAGCCTCGAAGGCCTGCTAGCCACGAAGACCAAGCTTTAGGTATTCCTCTATCTTCAATTCGATAGATCATAACCTTTAGATCATGAACTTCTGTAAAAAAAAAAAATCCATTTCCTGTATACATTTATTTCATACAAACTAACACTTGAATCTATACTTTTTTTTTTAGAAATTTAAAAAAAAAAACAAGTATAAGTGAAAGTTTGTCAATTTATTGATAATAAAATTTCTTTTAACGAAAAACATAATGTTTCATATAATAAATCTTGCTTTTGTCGGTGAAAGCATAACGTTCACCACTTTTAGAGATAAAGTGTAACTTTTTCGTGGTTGAGGGCTTATACTCAGGCACCTCAATTAATTTTATTAAAGTTAAAAGTATAACCTTTTGGGTCTGAGGACTTATAGTCAGGTGCCTCATTCACTTTTGATGATAAAGTGTAACATTCATCTGGGTGCCTCGTCACTTGGGTCGTCCAATTTCTTGGCAAATACAGTCTACGAGGACTTGAAATCGGGTACCTCGTCACTTGGGTCATCTAATTTCTTGGCAAGTGCAGTCAACGAGGACTTTGAAATTGGGTGCCTCATCACTTGGGTCGTCCAATTTCTTGGCAAGTACAGTCTACGAGGACTTGAAATCGGGTGCCTCGTCACTTGGGTCGTCCAATTTCTTGGCAAGTGCAGTCTACGAGGACTTGACCACCATTTTAGAGTAGACCACCATCTTGGGTGGGTTTTTTTTTTTTTTATTCGTCAATTCTTGTGCCTCCTCCCTTGGTCATCCAATTGCTTGGCAAGGGATACTCCTGAGGACTTAAACCACCATTTTTGGTGGACCACCATCTTGGGTGGATTTTTTAACTCATCTGTAGTTCAGAGTTTTTTCTGATGGTATGTAGAGCCAGTATTTGAGTTCTTGACTTTCGGGACTGCACCATGGGTGATAGTGTTGCATGTTTATTCTCCTAGTTCAATCTCCTCGGCCGCCAATTTCTCATGGTATATCCTCCGCAGACTGTAACAGTCCATAGTGGAATGCCCTGCGTATTGATGGTATACACAGAAGTCTGGTCTTCTTTTTATTTCTTCGGTTACAACCAACCGAGGCCTTGGAGGTTTTACAACTGTGTGCTCGACCCATTGTTCGTACAGGCTCCTGAACGCCTTCTCGCTGCATGTGATAGCCTCCGGAACTGGCATTCTGGTATACTTGTCCCCATGCTTTTCTCCGCTTCGTTCAAATTTCTCATTCCTCTCCCTCTTGCCCCCTTGTGGTTTTGACTGAGAATCCACCAAAGCCACAGTTGATGTCCACTTGCTCTTCAATGTATCTATTGCATGACTGGTGGGAAATGTCATGATTCCCCCCAAGTCTTATGCAAAAGATAAGAGGGTCGCAAATGAATCACACGCCTTGGTAATGAGGTGGGGCTTGAAGGCGTCTAAAGCACCATTGTTGCATATGCTAACCAAGTTCTTTTCTTCAATTGGTTCTACACACTTCTGTGCTTGGGCCCTGAACCTATCCACGTAATCTGACAGCTCCTCGTTTGGCTTCTGCTTGAATCGCATGAGCTCTACGATGGTTACTTGTTTCTGCACATAGAAAAATTTCTTAAAAAATTGCAGTTTTATATCATCCAAATCATGGACTGATCCTTTCTCCAAGTTGTAGTACCAACTGAAGGCATTATCCGTCAAAGTCTTGTTGAATTCTCTCATCAACAAATTGTGATTGTTCTTTTCATCATATCCTAACCACGGAGACATTGACTCCACGAACCTGGCAATGTGTTCCCTGGCATTTCCTTTCTCCCCATTATATTTTGGAAATTGCGAGAGATGCTCGATATACCCTGCCCGGTAAGGTTGTCTCCGAATATGTGCCGGGTAAGGTGGAGTAAAGTCTAACTCTGAAGGTCGGGATGTCTGCCTGTGAAGTTGATTGATCACATCGATCATATCATCCTTTGTCACATATTGGCTCACGGTATGGACTCTCTGTGGTACATAAATTGGCTGATGTACACTGACATCATGAAAATTCTGTATCGGTGGTGCTTGTGGGCCGGTTTGTTGAACGAGGCTTGGGAAGGTTGGCATCTGCACTTGTGAAAATACGGGGATAGTGGTCGGAATGATGTTTGTCTTAAACTGGCTAACTTCTAATCTGGGTTGTGGCACGTCGCCACTGTTCTGGGGTTCCAAGTGGATGATTGGGATGGACTGATTCTCCATCAATGGAGGTGCTATTTGATTCTCCTTATTGTTGCTATCGTTGTTGTTGTCCTCCACTCCTGCCGGTTCTCCTTGTGAATTGTCTGGGAACATGCCCTTGAAAGCAGGAATCTGCATCAACTGCTGGCAGAAATTTCTCATTTCCTCTTGCTTCATGTGCATCTCCAACATCATAGCCATCATCATCCCTTGTTCTTCATGTGCTTCCTTCAACGCCTTGAGCATCTCTAGTTGCACAACATTTGCCTGCTCTCCTCTTTCTTCCTCGATTTACCTTCCCGCGCCTGTCTGCCTGACATTCTCTGGTTGTTGCTCAGCCATGTATGGTGATGTTGAACTTCCTTCCGATGCGTCTTCAAGGATGGGTTGATTGAGATTTAGATTCACGCCTTGGAAAGCTTGACTTGCTTGCCTTAGAACTGGACCCGATGAGGTAATGTTGTTTGTTGGTGAAGCTCTTCCTGTTGTTCTCCCACTTCGAGTTGTGGGCATACCCTTCACGAATTCTACACCCACTACAAAAAAATGGGGCTTCAGCAACAAACAATTTTCGTTGCTAAAGGTGCCAAATTTCGTTGCAAAAGGGTTTTGGCAACGATTTTACTGTCGTTACGTCTTTTGTTGCAAGAATGATAGCGTTGCTAATTGTTCCAAGAAACGAACGCGTTTTTTTCGTTGCCAAAAGTAATACATTTTGCAACGAAATTTGCCTTTCGTACACAGACATCGATCATTTAGCAACAAAATGTATTATTGCAGAATAATTAAAATGTCGTTGCTAAAAACTCCATTTCAAGCCTGCTAATTAGCAACGAAATGAACTTTTTTTTTTGCAACGACCATAAATTTTCGTTGCAATTGACACCATTTTGCAACGACATTTTTCGTTCTGCGAAGAAATTATGAAAATTGTTGCTACTAAGCTTGCTTTCGTTTGCGGAATGTAAACTTTTTAAAGAACGATTTTATTTTCTTGATTATATTATTTGGCAAACGACATTATCTTTGAATTAGCAATCGAAAATGTTTGTTCTTTGGTTATTTTTTAATAACAACGAAAGTCGTCGATTAGCAACGACATTATATATTCTTGAGTTTATACGTATATACAGTGAAAGTTGATATGATTTGCAACGATAAAAATGTTGCCTTTTATGTTAGTATTAGCAACAATATCCTCTTCGTTGTTATTAGGTTAATTTTTCATTGGCAAGTATTATATTTTTAATGTCATTAGTAACGAAAATTTGTTGCTAAATGTATAAAAAATTGTTGCTATATTAAAACTTGTTCAATGCTTTGGTAACGAATTATATTGTTGCCAAATTAAAATTTGACATTCTTTTTGTGTACCTGACTGGCTCAATGTCCCCATAGCAAATAATGACAAAAATACAAAAAACTAAAATATTATTAAATTAATAAAATCATCTACTACATAATCATTCATTATCTTTACAATTAATCATCTAAAACTACCTCAGTTCTTCAATCAAAGTATAATTTCGTCTCTTGTCTTCCGTAAACGTAGCACGAAAATTTGATACCCAGTATTGTAATGCATGTCGTAGAAGCAGTCTTTCTGCACATTTAAAAATAATAGCAAAATCAAGAAAATGAAGCAAATAGGTCACCAGAGGCACTTAGTGCCAAAATCAATACACAAAGACAATAGAGTTGCTACGTAATACTAATGTACACTGTAAATTAGGATATTTGTGTATATAAGCCAATAAAAAGATTAAAATTTATTACTGATTTTTTGAGTCAAATTTCCCCTATTTTTCAAATTCATATATGGGAGAGTTTACATGTTAACATGCCTTAATTTAAAATAGAAAAAAAAAATACACATCGGCAAATATTTTTAAATATTTTAACCTTATTATGTTTTTTAGTAATTAATACCATAGCGGTTACAGTAATAATGGCAGCTAAGCTTTTAGAATGCCTAAGAAAATGATGGGAGATTGACAAAAATGGACATTTATCCTTTTCTTATAATTTGAATGTATAGTCGTGCATAGAGGAGAAATCAAAGTAATAAAAATAATATCGAGTAAAAGAACAATATTGCAATGATATAAATTCATTATCTTAGATGAGTGCACACGTACATATTCTGGAACATGACATGACTCAATTGAACTTTCAAAAAACTGAAAATAACATAATGCTACAAACCTTCAAGTGAGCAGCAGCCCACGAGTCCAACAAAATTTTGGAGCAGTAGCAAAGCAGCAACTACGTCATAGCATAACCACAAGCAGGACCCAGCAGCCTTTTACCAAAAGAGCTAACAGCATAGCACATACAGAATGAGGTTGCATATGCCAGCCCATGCAGCGCACCCCATACAACTGTCTACAACAGCAAAAACATCTGCTGCAGACAACAAGACCCAAACAGACCCAACTTTGCATACCCAATAATAGACCAAAAGCCATTCCAGTCAGAACCAACCAAGGATTTGTTGCAGAAAATCGGTGATGGTTGCGGATGATATTGAAGGGATACACTAAATAATAGAACAATCATTTTGGGAAGTTTCACCATACAAACGTAAGAGGGCAACCTCAGCCATAGATAAATCAACATAGTTTTATAAACTAGTTTGTACCAGCAGTATGCACATGGCCAAGCAATAGTGCTTTGTTGACTAAAGAATGGTTTCTAAAAGTGAATACAAAATGATGGGTATGGTTGTGGTTGATAATAAGCATTGGGACCACCCATGTATGATGAATCATCAACTAATTACAGTTAAGCTACTTTGTATTTTTTTTGAATCTGTAGCATTACCCCCATGGGGTAGCGAATTAATAGGCATATCAAGTAAAGTTCAGAAATGTAAGTGCAGTATGGCAGCTTCTTCACCCTGCTGAATTACAATTTACAGGAGAAGAAAAAATAAATGAAACGATAAAAAAAATAATAAAAATCAGAAATGAATCCAAGAAGAAAAACATTTTGACATCCACAATTGTAACACTCCAAGATCGTTGCTGGAATTTAGATTTCTTACATTTGATTCAATGCAGTGCAGGAACTAATGTTCTGAGGAATTGCCCCTTCCAAATTGTTATTAGCAAGATTCCTACAAAAGAATGACCAACAAACTTTAAATAAATAAAGGATCAAACAAGAAAATTATATTAAGAGAAAATCAAGATGTCAAGACTCACAATTCAAAAAGCTGCTCCAATTTACCAAGTTCAGCTGGAATACCACCAATTAGTTGCAGTTGTTTCACCTCTTTTACAGTGTATTTTCAGCTGCTAACCTATTCCTGCTTGAGATCGACTCTGAATTCAGTACTTCCTAATTAAGACCATGATGATGGCTAATAATGCCCCATCCTTCCTGGTTGACTGTCCGCCAGAACCAAGGTATTGCATATATTTATCATATTTAAACCTGAAAGAAATAGTATTGAGTTTTGCGTAAATACCACAACTTCCAAGTATGTTTACAAAACCAAAAAAAAAAATTAAGTACAAAACAAAAGGCATGAATATGTTTACCCTTGCAATTAAACATGAATACAAACATATCAAACGTTTTTAATGTCAGGTTATATATATTTAATACTTGGGTTGGACATTTACATTCTACGATCTAAATGACTTCCCTTGTTACATACATGGGTTTAAAAAGAGCAAGCTTAAGAAAAAGTTGAGAACGGACAGCTACTTCCCTTTTTGCTATGTTATTAGAAGGAATGGATAAATTTGTTAATGTAAGAAACATTCTCCCAAATAAATCATTAGCTAAGCATTGTTCCTACCTTAATCTACTCTTTTCATGTCCTAGGTGAATGCTCTGCATCCGATCCATATGCAGAGGAACTATACTGTCTGAATCTGCATCAAGAGTATCAAGCTAATAAGAAAACGTATCAGACAGAGGGTATGCATCTAGACGGAAACATAATGACCAATATGTCAAAGAAATAGACTAAATAAAATTAATTAACACTAGGTTGGGAGGGTGGAAGTACCACTTGAAGAGGATCCAGAGTCACTACTAGAACTGCCTGAACTGCTTGACCTACTAAGATTACCCCCTTGCTTTTCAGCTTGAACAGGAGAAGCAGTAGCAGCATTCATTTCATCTGCCAAAAAAAAACATTTAAAAATTCATCAATGAATAATTGGCAATCAGAGCCAGCATACAAACCAAAACAAAAGGCTAAAATACAACTACTTCAAAATTTTCACCTGTTCTACTTTCTTTTGCTGCCACCATAACTGCAGGGCCTGGGTTCTGAAATGGTGAAAACACAAATCATCTTTTACAGTCTGATTTCATGTGTAATGTACACTTTTATTATTCAAGATCTTACCAATGCTGGAATGGCATGACCAGGCAGAGAATGGAAGATACGGGCGGAGACGGTATCACACTTTGCCTGAAGGTTGGAGATCTGGAGCGAAGAAGAGGAGGAGGAAACGGAGTATTGGAGGAAGAAGATGCACGAGGCGACGCCGAAGAAGAGATCGGGCGGGAAGGGGAGGAGGGAAGTGATTTTCGATAGGAGGAGGACGATGGAGAGGATGAGGAGAAGGAAGAGGACGGCAGCGGATTGGAGGGTAGTGAAGCGGTAGACGGGGGTGTGGCCTTTGAGGAGTGGGTCAAAATCAGAGGAGATTAGGGTTTGATGGAAGAAGGCGATGAGGAGGCAGAGGATTATGAGGTAGAGCTGAAGATTCTTGCCGATTAATCGTTGATAAAAAGAAATGGAAGATGGAGTTGAAGAAAAGGGGTGGTGGGGTTTGGCGAAGTAATCGCGAGGGGATTTGAGGTGGTTTTTTGATGGTGGAGATTGGGTGGTATAGTCCCACCCATTTCTGTTTCTCTACTCTATTAGGAAGAGCGAATGCCCTCACTTTTCTTCCCTTTCCTTTTTTTCTCCTTTATTTA